>OY783229.1:29752814-31149689 GCA_963678685.1 Patella ulyssiponensis | reverse complement strand
AGGAAACCACCCCGGAAGAACCTGGTGAACTTTTTCGGCAAACACCAGGATCTAACTAGGTATGTCCAAGCTATATAGCAAGCTAGCATCTTACACACTTATCAACATCGTTCGGTTCCTAAAAAAAAAATTAGCAACGAAAATCTTGGAGATATACATTTGATCACACGCTTCAACTTGCCTATCCTTATGGGTTTGCATTACCATTTGCCATAGGTGTATGTTATTCCTAAATTTGTGCAGTGGATATTAAACATAATAATATGTATATTAATTATATTTTCAGGAGACATTAATATGGAACATGGCTTAATAACAGTTTGTCAGGAGTTATTGGGGCTGGTTGGGAAGACAAAATGCTAACATTGTACCAATGGTAAAAATTTATCAGAGAGGCCTTTGTATAAGAAAAAGCCATGTAGGATTTATGTGGAAATAAAACGATATGTATTCAGACAATTTTTTTTATTATTTTTCTGTGGGATTCCTACATGATAACTACATCAATCAACCACATGCAAGTACTACTTAGTACCATATTGAGCTAAATGTTTTTTATACGCCCACATTTTCATGTGGACGTATATTGTCGTCACCCCTGTTCGTCCGTCTGTCCACAATTGTTTGTGAACAGGTCACAATTTTTATCCGATTTCAATGAAACCTAAAATATAGATTTATCACCCTAAGATCTCGGTTCCTTTCGATATTGGCATGTATCGGACTGTACCTTCATGGGTTATGGCCCCTGATTGTACGAAAAATCACGTTTTTATACGCCCACATTTTCATGTGGACGTATATTGTCGTCGCCCCTGTCCGTCCGTCCACAATTTGTTAATATCCGATTGACTTTAAATTTATACACAGTGTTTAAGGTCATGAGACGAAGAAGCCTATTGTTTTTCAGCGATTTCCGATAATAACTACCAGAGTTATGGCCCTTGACGACTTCAAAAAATCTTGTGGACGTTCTAAAGGCCAAAGTTAATATCCGATTGACTTTAAATTTATACACAGTGTTTAAGGTCATGAGACGAAGAAGCCTATTGTTTTTCAGCGATTTCCGATAATAACTACCAGAGTTATGGCCCTTGACGACTTCAAAAAATCTTGTGGACGCTCTAAAGGCCAAAGTTAATATCCGATTGGCTTTAAATTTATACACAGTGTTAAAGGTCATAAGACGAAGAAGCCTATTGATTTTCAGCGATTTCCGATAATTAGTGCCAGAGTTATGGCCCTTGATCACTTCAAAAAATCTTGTGGACGCTCTAAAAGCCAAAGTTAATATCCGATTGACTTTAAATTTATACACAGTGTTTAAGGTCATAAGACGAAGAAGCCTATTGATTTTCAGCGATTTCCGATAATTAGTGCCAGAGTTATGGCCCTTGATCACTTCAAAAAATCTTGTGGACGCTCTAAAAGCCAAAGTTAATATCCGATTGACTTTAAATTTATACACAGTGTTTAAGGTCATAAGACGAAGAAGCCTATCGATTTTCAGCGATTTCCGATAATTAGTGCCAAAGTTATCTCCCTTGATCACTTCAAAAAATCTTGTGAACGCCCTAAAAGCCAAAGTTAATATCCGATTGACTTTAAATTTATACACAGTGTTTAAGGTCATAAGACGAAGAAGCCTATTGATTTGCGTCAATTTCCGATAATTAGTGCCAGAGTTATGGCCCTTGATCACATCAAAAAATCCTGTGGATGCTCTAGAGGCCAAAGTTAATATCCGATTGACTTTAAATTTACACACACTGTTTAAGGTCCTGAGACTAAGAAGCCTACTGATTTTTATTGATTTCAAATAATTACTTCCAGAGTTACCTCCCTTGATCACTTCAAAAAACCTTGTGGCGCTGTAGATGCCAAACTTATCATCCGATTGACTTCAGATTGATACACAGAGTTTAAGGTGTTGAAACGAACAAGTATTTTGATTTTCAATGAATTTTGATAACTGAACAGCTAAATCCATGATGTTAAATGTTTCCTATACTAATTGTTAGCTTGGGGCAAAACTTTATAAAAAGCAAACAAATTCTAATGATTTTCAGATAATTACATAATGAGTTGTTACTCAGATTTTAGTGTATTACAAATGTTTCATTACCAAAAAAAGTAAAAATATGCGACAACCCTTGTTGACAGCCCAGACGATTTAGCTGCTGTGGGCGTATGTTTCGTTGCCTGGCAACCTATCTTTTAGCTTGTGGTACCTCTGGAGGTCACAATTATTATCCGATTTAAAAAACCGTGCGATTATATCACCGTTACACCCTAAGAAAGGTTGAGTTCGAATTTCGGGAAAATCGGACCAAAATTGCCATACAAAATGGCCGCCGTTTGTACGCGAATACTGTTAAAAAATGGTATATCAATGTTGTGGGCCCTGTAGAGGTCACAATTTTAATTCGATTTTGATGAAACTTGAAATTCATGGTTATAACCCAAAGATCTTGGTTCATTTTGATATTTGCGCATATCGGATCGTAACTTCCTGAATTATGGCCCCTGATTATACGCAAAATCGCCTTTTTTTAGTTTGTGGTCCCTCTGGAGGTCACAATTATTATCCGATTTAAAAAAACGTTTGATTATATTACCGTTACACCGTAAGGAAGGTTGAGTTCGAATTTCGGGAAAATCGGACCAAAATTGCCATACAAAATGGCCGCCGTTTCTACGCGAATACTGTTAAAAAATGGTATATCATGGTTGTGGACCCTGTATAGGTCACAATTTTAATTCCATTTTGATGAAACTTGAAATGCATGGTCTTGGTTCCTTTCGTTATTTGCGCATATCGGATCGAAACTTCCTGAATTATGGCCCCTGATTGTCAGAAAAATCGCCTATGGTTCCTCTGGAGGTCACAATTATTATCCGATTTAAAAAAACGTTTGACTCTATCACCGTTACACCCTACGGAAGGTTGAGTTTGAATTTTGAGAAAATCGGACCATAATTGCCAGACAAAATGGCCGCCGTTTGTACACATTTCTAGGTTGTGTACCGTCACACCATAATCATTGTCAGCTTTGAATTTCATGAATATCAGACTGGAACTGACCAACAAAATGGCTGCTCCCAATACAGTATGAAATACAGGACTTAATGATGTAGGAAAAATCACTTTCAGTATTGCTTGTTCTCTATCCATCTCTCGAAAATGTGGGCGTATCCTGCCTGGCAGTGCCAGCCTATCTTTTAGCTTGTGAACAGTGTAGAGGTCACAATTTTGAACCGATTTTGATGAAACTTGACATGTATGTTTACAACCCAAAGATCTTGGTTCCTTTTGATATTTGCGCCTATCGGATCGTAACTTCCTGAATTATGGCCCCTGATTGTCCGAAAAATCGCCCTTTTTAACTTGTGGTCCCTCTGGAGGTCAAAATTATTATCTGATTTAAAAAAACGTTTGATTATATCACCGTTACATGGTAATGAAGAGAGAGTTTGAATTTTGTGAAAATCGGACCAGAATTGACGGACAAAATGGCCGCCGTTTGTACACGAATAGTGTGAAAATATGTTATATCAAGGTTGTGGACCCTATAGAGGTCACAATTTTGAACCGATTTTGATGAAACTTGACATGTATGTTTATAACCCAAAGATCTTGGTTCCTTTCGATATTTGCACCCATCGGATCGTAACTTCCTGAATTATGTCCCCTGATTGTCCGAAAAATCGCTTTTGTTAGCTTGTGGTCCCTCTGGAGGTCAAAATTATTATCTGATTTAAAAAAACGTTTGATTATATCACCGTTACATGGTAATGAAGAGAGAATTTGAATTTCGTGAAAATCGGACCATAATTGACGGATAAAATGGCTGCCGTTTGTACGCGAATAGTGTGAAAATATGTTATGTCAAGGTTGTGGACCCTATAGAGGTCACAATTTTGAATTGATTTTGATGAAACTTGAAATACATGTTTATAACCTAAAGATCTTGGTTCCATTGCATATTTGCACATATCGGATTGTAAATTCCTGAATTATGGCCCCTGATTGTACAAAAAATCACCCTTTTTAGCTTTTGGTCCCTCTGGAGGTCACAATTATTATCTGATTTAAAAAACGTTTGATTATATCACAGTTACACAGTAGTTATGGGTGAGTTTGAATTATGTTTTTCTGGTGATTACTCTTGTTGACTGCCCGGACGATTTAGCTGCTGTGTGGGCGTATGTTTCGTTGCCTGGCAACCTATTTTTTATGTCAATGATGGGCTGGCACAAATGTGGGAAATGTTCTTTCTTCACTACTATTCCTGCAAATGAATTTGACAGTTATGCATTAAAATATTATAAGTTTAATCTAGCTATAGAAGAGAACAAAATGAATCATTGTCAAGTCACGACTCACAAAAATCCACAATATAATTTATGACCTTCACTGGGAATGAAATAAATCTATGACTGGCAATGAAAATCGAAATGTATGTAAACTGTAAATAAAATGGGGTTTAACGTCCTATTTTCCTGCTCCATCCAGACTAATGAAGACAGCCAAGTGTCATGCAAAGAGCTACTATGAAACTTTTGCCCGGGTAGTGGCGCAATGACCTACATGTATTCTTATTTTTTAACTCAAACTGTCAAGGGATCTTTAACATGCACACCAATTTGTACACAGTACCTAGGCATTGTATCTTGAAATGGGGTTTATCGTCCTACTTTTCTGCACCTAACCTCGGCTAATCAAGACAGGCCCTACATCATGCACCATTGACATCAGGCGCGGATCCAGAGGGGGGCGCACCCTGCGCACGCCCCCTCTATTTTTTTGAGGTGGCGAACAATTTTTAGCTCCATATATTCTCGCGAGAAAGGAGAACAAAAATAGTTTAGGTTGGAAATCCTAATTTACAGTATTAGTTTGAAATTAGTCCTTGTGGGCATTTTTTCCACCCAAAAATCACTGTTCCGGGCTTCGCACTCCCAAGTGGGTACAGCACGCCCCCTCTTTCTGAAAATCCTGGATCCGCCTCTGGACATGGATGATGAAAACCACACAGGAAAACCCTGGTTATAATTATGTATTTTATCTACCTTGCATCATCACTATGGATAGGCCTACTTTCTGAATCTGTATGAAGGCCTTGAATACTGAAAAATCAAAATGTTCATCAGCACTATCATAACATTGTCTTCAATAGTGTCTGGTGATGGAGGCTGGGACTGGAGTTTTATTCCTCTTCACTGGCATTTAAAAATGGTCTGCAAAAGAAAATATTTTTTTTTTCTTTTAACTTTTTTTATAATACAATTAAGTCTCTTCAATTATTACTCACTGCTTGTACCTATAATCCCGGAGCTGGATACCAAACTAAACCAAAAGAGCCTAATATAATTACATAAATATCTTTTCTACAAAAGGAGAGATATCAATATAAAAAGAATTTGACTCACCCTAATATTTTCTCTCGTTGCTGAGTCTCTTGTCTTAGTCAGACTCAGTACTACTTTTGTAGTTGTACCTTGTCTACGTAGTAGGCCTATACCATCTCGGGTGGCTTGCTTGGGTTTCTACGACCGAATCACAAATAAAATCCACAGTAAGAACATTTGATAATACACGTGTGACTGGCGATTGTTCCGTTGCTTCCAAAATTAAATGGTTCAAAGGGGTAGTAGTCTAGTACTCGTATGTAAAAATAAAATGCGACGAACAAAACACGTGTCGCCTCGGAGATCCTGTCCATTCGTCTCGATTTGTCGCCACAAACCTAGCCTATCGATTTAAAATAATTTATTTTCAAACGGAATTTAATTGAGTGAAACGTTATTGAGTTTGCATTATCATAGCCATAAGCAATACACCTCTTGTACGATCTTTTGTTGTCATTAATATTGGTCCTGTCAACAGCGTCCGCCATTGTCTCCAGGATTCCCTTGTTTACGTCTTTCACACTTGTGACGTCAATCGGTCAAAGGTCACGAGAGGTTCCACTCGGCTTATCGCTTGAGGTGAGAATTTTAGTTTTTCGTCTATATCGTGAGAACGAGTTATTGGATTTCGTTAAAACTTTCAGGAACGTTTTATGGAGGCATTTCAGATATAATAATAATAAAATATGAGAGGTCTCAAGTTCATCTTTAATGTGCCTGTTCCCATAAGTTGTATGTGGTCTTGTGACCAGGAACACAGACAATGAACATGTCAATTCTTTTGCAGCTGCATAAGAGGGAACACGCAATTACCAGTACGATATTGTATGGAGATGCATCTCCCGGTCTGTTTCAAGGCCTGGAAACTTGTGTGAAATTCACCCAGTTCATTGCGAGTTCTAAAATTGGCCGGACCTAGCACTGTGGGCGTTGTCTGAAGACATGTTTGTCACAGGATGGGCGAGGCGTGACCGTTTTGGGGAATAAAAAAAACTAAGATAAAAAAGAATTCAGTTTATATAGTACAACATAACAATTCTTTCACGAGTGCGCGCACTAAATGAATTATGACGTTACGAAATGTCCACCCATCGGCAAGACCCCACTTCGACGATACCATTTATCGGCGACCAGTCATGGACGATACCATTCCAGGAACAAACTGTCAACGATACCATTTATCGGCGACCAGTCATGGGCGATACTATTCCAGGAACAAACTGTCGACGATACCATTTATCGCCGACTATTCAACGACGATACCATTCCAAGAAGAAACTGTCCACCCATCGGCAAGACCATACTACGACGATACCATGTATCGGCTACTATTCAACGACGATACCATGTATGGGCTACTATTCAACGACGATACCATGTATGGGCTACTATTCAACTACGATACCATGTATGGGCTACTATTCAACGACGATACCATGTATGGGCTACTATTCAACGACGATACCATGTATGGGCTACTATTCAACGACGATACCATGTATCGGCTACTATTCAACGACGATACCATGTATCGGCTACTATTCAACGACGATACCATGTATCGGCTACTATTCAACGACGATACCATGTATCGGCTACTATTCAACGACGATACCATGTATCGGCTACTATTCAACGACGATACCATGTATCGGCTACTATTCAACGATGATACCATGTATCGGCTACTATTCAACGACGATACCATGTATCGGCTACTATTCAACGACGATACCATTTATCGGCTACTATTCAACGACGATACCATGTATCGGCTACTATTCAACGATGATACCATTTATCGGCTACTATTCAACGACGATACCATTTATCGGCGAATTTCTTAGACGATACCATTCCAGGAACAATAGGTAGGTATCCAAAGGGAATCTGTAAAATTAGTCAACATTTGTACATAAATTTACTTATACTAACTTATTTACTCATACTAAAATATACAACGATGAGTAAAACATACGAATCTTGCACAGAGGAACCCAAAACAACAAAGTTAAAAGTATAATTTCACTCACCCAAGTACCTGGTGGCAGTATCGAGTCCTCAGTACCACTGTCATAATTCATCTCCCAAACAAGCCCGATTGACCGGCTTATACTACCTGTATGCACGTGCATTGCAGGTAGAAAGTTTCAGCGAGCCTTAATATATTACAGGTAAATAGTTTCGGCGAGCCACGCAGCAGAGTTTGGGCGACCGATAGTGATACTAATGAAATACGACCGTGACAATGTTGTCTTCTGAGATGAGCACCAGCAAGGAAAATAAATGCAATAGCGGCATCCTCCTCACCCTTCCGATTTTCAGTAGTTAAGTTTATCGTCAAGCTATCAATAAAACAACTGTTCGCATAACGATAGTTGTGTCTTGTGTTTATTTTATTTTCAGGCTTATTTAATGCTTGATCACTGAAAGTTGATTAAATTAAAATCAAAATCAGTTGACTACAGAGTATATCAGATGATAAATATCGGTGAGTATTATTGCTGGTTGCCATCTATCGACACAAATTCATCAAAATTGAAGACATCTACCCCGAAACTATTTACCAGGCCAAAAATGGTGGCCATCTTGGATTTTTCGGCCATATTGGCAAAACTAGTGGCTGGATGGATTTTTGATTACAATATTTCGATTCAGAGACCATTAAAACATACGAATACACATCAGAAGCCTATATTACATAATTTTATATTTTCCCGCCACATCTGACCACCATTTTGAATTTGGCCCTCTAGCGGCTTCCGCCAGCATTTTAGAGAGAGGAACCCAAGCTTAATCGTTTCAGCAGGTTTTTTTCATATAGAAACCACCTTCAAAACAACTTCCCCGCAAATTGGTCACGGATTTTAGGTCTCGTACCCAACTATAATAATAAAGGTGAAATCCCTCCAGGAAGACCCATTTGCAGTCATACTAACTCTCCTACAGCTAAAGCAACATATTGGCTTGACTGGAAATTGAAACCAATTGCAGAAACCTACTGCACCAAATTACAAAATATAAATATAAGTAATAATACCTACCTACTCACATTTGATACTATTAGTCTATATCCTAGTATTCCTATACCAGAAGGAATAGAAGCCCTTAAAGTAGCTTGTGAAGAAGACCACAACTTACACCCTACAGAAATCGACGTTATCCTTCAACTAGCTAATTTTATACTAACAAACAATGAATTTGAATTTAATGCAAAATTTTACCATTAAATTAGTGGAACTGCTATGGGTACCCCGTTCGCAGTTACGTATAGTAATATTTATATGACTTATTGGTTAAAAAAATATTGGAATAATTTACCAAATAGACCAGATGAACACTTTCGATTTATCGATGATATATGGGCTATTTCTTCGTCTACCCTCGAAGAATGTCATAATTTTTTAACAACCCTCAACCAACAGCACCCTAAAATCAAATTCACTATGAATATCAGTGATACTGAAGTCTCATTTTTAGATGTTAAAGTCATCAATCATAACAACAAACTAGAAACTAATTTATTCTGCAAAGAAACAGCCAGTCATCAATACCTCAAAACATCCAGCTGTCATCCCCATCATATCTTCAATTCAATAATTTACAGTGGAGCCATCCGCATTAAGCGTATTTGTAGCAAACCTGAATGGACCAGCTACCATTTAATTAAATTTGAAACCTACCTTAAACAATGCGGATATAAAAATAAAGTCATCAAAAAAGAATTCAACAAAGTCCATCAAAAAAGCAGAAATGAATTACTACAATATACTATTAAAGATTTTATTGTTAAGAAAGTTATACCTTGGGTAACCACCTATAACCCCCGTTAACCTAATTTACGTACCTTAGATCAAGACACTTCAATTTTAGAGACTAGCGCTCGTATGTCTAAACTACTGGATAATTCTAAAATTGTAATTTCACAAAAAAAATGCAGGACCATTGGTCAGTTGATAGAAGTAAACAGATTGAAAAAAACAGAAGTGCCTGTAATTAATAATATTTTTTATAGAGGATGCAAACCTTGTAACAGACCGAAATGCAAAGCGTGTACTACTATTGAAACCACTAATCATATTACTAGTATAGAACCCAAAAATTTTTATATTAAAGCAAATTGTTTAAATTGCCATAGCTCTTATGTAATATACTGTATAACTTGTCAATTTTGTAAAAAAACAGTATGTAGGCCAAATGATAACCCCTTTTAGCACGAGACTTAACAGTCATAGAAGTAACTTTAAACTAAAAAAAATTGGAAAATCCCCCCACATTGCCCCACATTTTAATACACTTGGTCATGAATCTTATGTCTGCACTATACTAGAAAAAATCCCTCAAAATGATAGAACTAAACTTAATATTGCTGAATCACTTTGGATCCACAGATTAAACACTGTGTGGCCTTGTGGCTTAAATGAAATGCCTGTAAATTAATTCTTACATTTTTTAACTTTACATCCTTTATTATTATTATGTCATCAATGTTATGACGTCATATTTACATTATGACATCACTTGTTACCATGACTAACCTTGTATTTCAATTGCATCATTTTTGTAGCTTATATTCTCTGAAGAAGTAGGTTTTTACTTACGAAACGTTAGATACTTTAAAAGATGGTTTTGTGATACCTTCGACTTTGTTTTTAACCACTCCTACTACTGGTGTCACTGTATCAAGTTTATTATGACTTTGATCCCGTCTAAGTTTATGTTATTTAAATGGTTTTGGATTCCTCTCACTTTATCATTCGGATTCACACATTGAAATGTGGTCGTATATTGTCGTCGCCCCCGTCCGTCGGTCCGGCGTCCACAATTGCTTGTGGACGCTCTAGAGGCCAAAGTTAATATCCGATTGACTTTAGATTTATACACAGTGTTTACAGTCATGAGACGAAGAAGCCTATTGTTTTTCAGCGATTTCCCATGATAACTACCAGAGTTATGGCCCTTGATCCCTTCAAAAAATCTTGTCGACGCTCTAGCGGCCAAAGTTAATATCCGATTGACTTTAAATTTATACACAGTGTTTAAGGTCATTTGACCTTATTTTCAGCGATTTCCAATAATTACTGCCAGAGTTATGGCCCTTGATCACTTCAAGAAATCCTGTGGACGCTCTAGAGGCCAAAGTTAATATCAGATTGACTTTAAATTTATACACAGTGTATACGGTCATGAGACAAAGAAGCCTATTGATTTTCAGTGATTTTAAATAATGACTACCAGAGTTATCTCCCTTGATCACTTCAAAAAATCTTGTGACGCTATAGAGGTCAAACTTATCAGCCGATTGACACACAAAGTTTAAGGTGTTGAAACGAACAAGTGTTTTGATTTTCAATGAATTTTGATAACTGAACAGCTAAATCCATGATATTAAATGTTTCGTATACCAATTGTTAGCGTGGGGCAAAACTTTATAAAAAGCAAACAAATTCTAATCAGATTTTAGTGTATTACGAATGTTTCATTACCGAAAAAAGTAAAAATATGCGACAACCCTTGTTGACTGCCTGGACGATTTAGCTGCTGTGGGCATATATTTCATTGCCTGGCAACCTATCTTTATTCATGTGAGTTCATTTGTCTATACCACTTTGTCAGCATGGGGTACACAAAAAATTATATATTGGACTTAAAAGTGAAATATTAGTAAGGCTTATGATAATTATTTATTAATTAAATATTCCCTTTTGCATACTTAATTAATCGAAATAGTTGAATTGGCTGTAGAAAAACAATTCCAGTAGCTCACATGTAATTATAATGAGTTGTAATACAATGACTTGGAAATGAAGATAAATGTATAATCATCCATGGCATGTATACATCTCACATTTTTTATACGACAACATGTGGATGTATAATGTCGTCGGCCCTGTTTCTCTGTCCACAATTTGTTTGTGGACAGTCTACAGGTCACAATTTCTATCTGATTGCAATGAAACTTGAAATATAGGTTCATCACCCTAAGATCCCAGTTCCTGTCGATATTGGCATGTATCGGACTGTAACTTTATGGATTATGGCCCCTGATTGTACGTAAAATCATGTTTTTAGCTTGTGAACACTGTAGAGGTCACAATTTTTATCCAAATTGGTTTAAACTTGAAATGTATGTTTATAACCCAAATATCTTGGTTCCTTTCTATTTCCTTCCAGAATTATGGTACGAAAAAAACGTTTTTAGCTTGTTTTCCCTCTAGAGATCACAATTATCATCCGATTTAAAGAAAACATTTGAATATATCACCGTTACACTCTAAGGCTTGAATTTCGTAAAAATCGAACCGAAACTGACAAAGTTGCCGCTGCTCATTCGCAAATAGTGTTGAAATATTGTGTATCAGGGTTTTGGACCCACTGGCCGTCTCTCATACTCAAATAGTTTAAACATCTGGTAAATCAAGGTTGTGCACCATCTAGATGTGAGAATTTTGATCCAATTTCGATGAAACTTTAAATTTGTGTTTATAACCCAAAGATATTGATTCCTTTCGATATTTGCGCATATCGAATCGGTACTTCTCGAATTATGACCCTTGATTGAACAAAAAATCACGCTTTTAGCATGTGGCCACATTTTTTATCCGATTTAAAAAAATATGTGAATATATAATATATCACTGTTATAAATTCTTGGTTCCTTTTGATAATCACGGGTACCTGAACTTAACTTCCTGGATTATTTAACTTCCTGAATTATGGCCCTTGATTGAACAAAAAATCACATTTTTAGCATGCGGCCACAATTTTTATCAGATTTAAAAAACGTGTGAATGTATCACTGTTACAAATTCTTGGTTCCTTTTGATTATCGCGGATACCTGAACTTAACTTCCTGGATTATTTAACTTCCTGAATTATGGCCCTTGATTGAACAAAAAATCACGTTTTATCATGTGGCCACAATTGTTATCCAATTTAAAAAAACGTGTGAATATATCACTATTACAAATTCTTGGTTCCTTTTGATTATCGCCCTTGATTGTTTGAAAAATCTCATTTTTATACGCCCACATTTTCATGTGGACGTATATTGTCGTCGCAATTGTCCGTCCGTCCGTCCATCCGTCCACAATTTGTTTGTGGACTCTCTACAGGTCACAATTCTTATCTGATTTTGACGAAACTTGAAATATAGGTTTATCCCCATAAGATCTCGGCTGCTTTCGATATTGGCATGTATCGGATCAAAACTTCATAGATCATGGCCCCTGATTGTACGAAAAATCACGTTTTTAGCTTGTGGACCCTATAGAGGTCACAATTTTGAACCGATTTTGATGAAACTTGACATGCATGTTTATAACCCAAAGATCTTGGCTCCTTTCGATATTTGCGCCTATCGGAACGTAATTTCCTGAATTATGGCCCCTGATTGTCCGAAAAATCACCTTTTTATACGCCCACATTTTTATGTGGACGTATATTGTCGTCGCCCCTGTCCGTCTGGACGTCCGTCCGTCCGTCCGTCCACAATTTGTTTGTGGACCCTCTACAGGTCACAATTCTTATCCGATTTTGACGAAACTTGAAATATAGATTTATCCCCAAAAGATCTCGGCTGCTTTCGATATTGGCATGTATCAGATGAAAACTTCATGGATTATGGCCCCTGATTGTACGAAAAATCACGTTTTTAGCTTGTGGACCCTATAGAGGTCACAATTTTGAACCGATTTTGATGAAACTTGACATGCATGTTTATAACCCAAAGATCTTGGTTCCTTTCGATATTTGCGCCTATCGGAATGTAATTTCCTGAATTATGGCCCCTGATTGTCCGAAAAATCACCCTTTTTAGCTTGTGGTCCCTCTGGAGGTCACAATTATTATCCGATTTAAAAAACCGTATGATTATATCACCATTACACCCTAAGGAAGGTTGAGTTCGAATTTCGGGAAAATCGGACCAAAATTGCCATACAAAATGGCCGCCGTTTGTACGCGAATACTGTTAAAAAATGGTATATCAAGGTTGTGGACCCTGTAGAAGTCACATTTTTTATTCGATTTTGATGAAACTTGAAATTCATGGTTATAACCCAAAGATCTTGGTTGCTTTCGATATTTGCGCATATCGGAACGTAACTTCCTGAATTATGGCCCCTGATTATACGCAAAATCGCCTTATTTTAGCTTGTGGTCCCTCTGGTGGTAACAATTATTGTCCGATTTAATAAAACGGTTGATTATATTACCATTACACCGTAAGGAAGGTTGAGTTCGAATTTCGGACCAAAATTGCCATACAAAATGGCCGCCGTTTGTACGCGAATACTGTTAAAAAATTGTATATCATGGTTGTGGACCCTGTAGAGGTCACAATTTTAATTCGATTTTGATGAAACTTGAAATGCATGGTTATAACCCAAAGATCTTGGTTCCTTTCGATATTTGCGCATATCAGATCGTAACTTCCTGAATTATGGCCCCTGATTGTCCGAAAAATCGCCTATGGTCCCTCTGGAGGTCACAATTATAATCCGATTTGAAAAAACGTTTGACTCTATCACCGTTACACCCTACGGAAGGTTGAGTTTGAATTTCGAGAAAATTGGACCATAATTGCCAGAAAAAATGGCCGCCGTTTGTACGCGAACAGTGTAAAAATATGGTATGTCAAAGTTGTGGACCCTGTAGAGGTGACAATTTTAATTCGATTTTGATGAAACCTGAAATGCTTGTTTATAACCTAAAGATCTTTATTCTTTTCGATATTTGCGCATATCAAATTGTAACTTAATGAATTATGGCCTTTGATTGTAGGAAAAATCACTTTCGGTATTGCTTGTTCTCTGTCTATCTCTCGAACAATTATTATCTGATTTAAAAAAAAACTGTTGCACCGTAAGGAAGGTTGAGTTCGAATTTCGTGAAAATTGTACCATAATTGCAGGACGAAATGGTCACCGTTTGTACGCGAATAGTGTAAAAATATGGTATATCATGGTTGTGGACTCTCTACAGGTCACAATTCTTATCCGATTTTGACGAAAAGTAACATTTCTAGGTTGTGTACCGTCAAACCATAATCATTGTCGGCTTCGAATTTCATGAATATCAGACTGGAACTGACCAACAAAATGGCTGCTCCCAATACAGTATGAAATACAGGACTTAATGATGTAGGAAAAATCACTTCCGGTATTGCTTGTTCTCTATCCATCTCTCAAAAATGTGGGCGTATCCTGCCTGGCAGTGCCAGCCTATCTTTTAGCTTATGGTCCCTCTGGAGGTCACAATTATTATCCGATTTAAAAAAAAACGTTCGATTATATCACTGTTACACCCTAAGGAAGGTTGAGTTCGAATTTCGGGAAAATCGGACCAAAATTGCCATACAAAATGGCCGCCGTTTGTACGCTAATACTGTTAAAAAATGGTATATCAAGGTTGTGGACCCTGTAGATGTCACAATTTTAATTGGATTTTGATGAAACTTAAAATTCATGGTTATAACCCAAAGATCTTGGTTCCTTTCGATATTTGCGCATATCGGATCGTAACTTCCTGAATTATGGCCCCTGATTAGACGCAAAATCGCCTTTTTATACGCCCACATTGTATTGTTTGAAAAATCTCATTTTTATACGCCCACATTTTCATGTGGACGTATATTGTCTTCGCCCCTGTCAGTCCGGACGTCCGTCCGTCCACAATTTGTTTGTGGACTCTCTACAGGTCACAATTCTTATCCGTTTTTGACGAAACTTGAAATATAGGTTTATCCCCAAAAGATCTCGGATGCTTTCGATATTGGCATGTATCGGATGGAAACTTCATGGATTATGGCCCCTGATTGTACAAAATATCATGTTTTTAGCTTGTGGACCCTAAAGAAGGCCACAATTTTGAACCGATTGTGATGAAACTTGACATGCATGTTTATAACCCCAAGATCTTGGTCCCTTTCGATATTTGCGCCCATCGGATCGTAACTTCCTGAATTATGGCCCCTGATTGTCCGAAAAATCGCCCTTTTTAGCTTGTGGTCCCTCTGGAGGTCAAAATTATTATCCGATTTAAAAAAACGTTCGATTATATCACCATTACATGGTAATGAAGGTTGAGTTCAAATTTCGTGAAAATCGGACCAAAATTGACAAACAAAATGGCCGCCGTTTGTACGCGAATAGTGTGAAAATATGTTATATCAAGGTTGTGGACCCTATAGAGGTCACAATTTTGAACCGATTTTGATGAAACTTGACATGCATGTTTATAACCCGAAGATCTTGGTTCCTTTCGATATTTGCGCTCATTGATTCGTAACTTTCTGAATTATGGCCCCTGATTGTACGAAAAATCACCCTTTTTAGCTTGTGGTCCCACTGGAGGTCAAAATTATTATCCGATTTAAAAAACCGTTTGATTATATCACCGTTACATGGTAATGAAGATTGAGGTAAAATTTTGTGAAAATCGGACCAAAATTGACAGACAAAATGGCCGCCGTTTGTACGCGATTAGTGTGAAAATACGTTATATTAAGGTTGTGGATCCTATACAGGTCACAATTTTGAACTAATTTTGATGAAACTTGACATGCATGTTTATAACCCAAAGATCTTGGTTCCTTTCGATATTTGTGCATATCGGATTGTAACTTCCTGAATTATGGCCCCTGATTGTACGAAAAATGACCTTTTTTTTAGCTTTTGGTCTCTCTGGGGTCAGAATTATTATCCCATTTACCCACTTAGCAACATGATCCCCAGTCGAATTTGAAGCCTGCTGAAATGAACCTTTATAACCCAAAGATCTTAATTCATTTCGATATTTGCACATAGGAAAAATCACTTTCGGTATTGCTTGTTCTCTTTCCATCTCTCGAAAATGTGGGCGTATCCTGCCTGGCAGTGCCAGCCTATCTTTTAGCTTGTGGTACCTCTGGAGGTCACAATTATTATCCGATTTAAAAAAAACGTTCGATTATATCACCGTTACACCCTAAGGAAGGTTGAGTTCGAATTTCGGGAAAATCGGACCAAAATTGCCATACAAAATGGCGCCGTTTGTACGCGAATACTGTTAAAAAATGGTATATCAATGTTGCAGTGGGCCCTGTAGAGGTCACAATTTTAATTCGATTTTGATGAAACTTGAAATGCATGGTTATAACCCAAAGGTCTTGGTTCCTTTCAATATATGCGCATATCGGATCGTAACTTCCTGAATTATGGCCCCTGATTGTACGCAAAATCGCCTTTTTTTTAGCTTGTGGTCCCTCTGGAGGTCACAATTATTTTCTGATTTAAAAAGACGTTTGATTATATATTACAGTTACACCGTAAGGAAGGTTGAGTTCGAATTTCGGGAAAATCGGACCAAAATTGCCATACAAAATGGCCGCCTTTGTACACGAATACTGTTAAAAAATGGTATATCATGGTTGTGGACCCTGTATAGGTCACAATTTTAATTTGATTTTGATGAAACTTGAAATGCGTGGTTATAACCCAAAGATCTTGGTTCCTTTCGTTATTTGCACATATCGGATCGTAACTTCCTGAATTATGGCCCCTGATTGTCCGAAAAATCACCTATGGTCCCTCTGGAAGTCACAATTATTATCCGATTTAAAAAAAACGTTTGACTCTATCACCGTTACACCCTACGGAAGGTTGAGTTCGAATTTCGAGAAAATCGGACCATAGTGTGAAAATATGGTATATCATGGTTGTGGCTTCGAATTTCATGAATATCAGACTGGAACTGACCAACAAAATGGCTGCTCCCAATACAGTATGAAATACAGGACTTAATGATATAGGAAAAATCACTTTCGATATTGCTTGTTCTCTATCCATCTCTCGAAAATGTGGGCGTATCCTGCCTGGCAGTGCCAGCCTATCTTTTTAGCTTGTGGTCCCTCTGGAGGTCACAATTATTATCCGATTTAAAAAAACGTTTGATTATATCACCGTTACACCGTAAGGAAGGTTGAGTTCGAATTTCGGGAAAATCAGACCAAAATTGCCATACAAAATGGCCGCCGTTTGTACGCGAATACTGTTAATAAATGGTATATCATGGTTGTGGACCTTGTATAAGTCACAATTTTAATTTGATTTTGATGAAACTTGGTGGAATACAAAAAAAAAATAAGTTTGAAAGTCTTCTATCGGATGTTGACGAAGGCTGTTCAAGTTTTCGCTTACGGCCCATTATTATTAATGGCATGTGATTAGAAAATAACTGACTTTCGTTCGTTCGTTTCTGGCGTTTAATATCGACTTCCATATAAACTTTAACAATAAACCTGGCTTCATTTATTAAAGATACATTATGGGAGATTTTTATAAGGAGTTAGCTTTTCTTGCTATAACAGTCCAAAAATATATGATGAAAGAAGAATATATTGAAAATTTCAGTCAAATTACTTTATTCTGAACATAGTTATCACCACTGTTATTTTTGACTAGAAATGGTATAGATTTCTATGTTCACCGATGGCCGATCGTTTGATTGACAGGCGTTAACTCCACCTACATTATCTCGATTATCAAGTAATGTGTTGAATGACGTGGTACCGCTAGCCTATTTGTTTGAGACGGGGTTGCAATTCACCTCGTATTACATTTATTTTCTACTACAAATTAGAATTAAGACTTTTAATATATAGATAAGAAGAGAAAGTCGGCAACAGAGTTTTAAAGGAATGGACCAAATCAATGAGGCAGTGTAAATAATTATACTACAGTGTCTACAGCCGACTTCTTCCGTTGTCTGCGTGTATTCTTGTACTTGTACGAAGCAGGCGAACAAAAAACAGTGATCCGATGGGGCTGCAATTCCGCTGGATAATGTTAGCTGCGATATTGTTTATCAATTTCCATAATTTTACTGTAAACGCAAGTGACAAAAGAGCATATAATACCGACAGCGTGTTGACCTAATTATCTCGCTCAACAGCGGCCTCGCTTCATACACTCTTATCATTTAGCCTCGATCTAGGAGTATGACGTCAACGTAACGGTAAATCTCCTCTCACGACGCCATTTATAATTAATCCAAGCTCAATCCAAGCCATCTGTAGGTCTACAGAGTTGATTTTATGCTTGTTGTTTAAATAAAGATCTAATTTATAATTTCTATGACATCTGGAGCCTAAATAAAGACTTGCAATAATCAGATTAACTCTTGCATAATGCATGGTTAACGATACGTGCAACAGGAGTAGGAAAAGGATAAAACAGACGTCATAGTCCAATAATCTCACACAAATTGAACGAGTATTATTCACGGTGTCCGCCATTTTGAATATATAGAAACCGTCAAAAAAAGCCACCGATTCGTATTTGGAGACAAACAATTAAATCGTCTGTCTCTTGATTAGTTTATTACTACTCTTACTGTATATACTAATCAACTCTAATCCGAGATTGATCAAGAGACAAAGGATTAGTACTTGATTGATTGATAAATGACTCAGCCAAGCGTGATAGATTGTAACGTGTGTGCATGGCGTGGAAATCAAAACTTTGTGGCAAGAAAATTTTTTAGCCATGGTTAAAAAAGAATCGCCAAAAATTTCGTCAGATTGAATATTTTAACGCCAAAATTATATTTTTATCGCCTTTGGCGGAAATGGCGATGGACAGCGTGAGCACTGTTGGAGTGGTATCCAGGAGGTATTAGGTGGTAGGCTATTGAGTAGTATTGGGTAAATTGTCCCGCCACCATTTTTATTTGATTTTGATGAACCTTAAAACATACCTTTATATTCCAAATATCTCAGTCCCTTTTGATATTTGTGCATTTCAGACCATAACTTTGTGTTTCTGTTTTTGTCTTGTTCTCTACCCATCTCTTGTTAAGTGGGCGTATCCTGCCTGGCAGCTGCTTGTTTAGTTTTAGACCATCTCTTATGGCATTACGGACCACAGAATTGCTCAAAAATCCTAAAACGGAATAACTAGAGAAAGGTGGACGGTCTAGAGGCCAAAGTTGAAATCCTAATGACTTTAAATTAATCCACAGTGTTTAAGGTCATGAGACGAAGAAGCCAATTGATTTTCAGCGATTTCCGATAATTACTGTCAAAGTTATCTCCCTTGATCACTTTGAAAAATCTTGTGACGCTCTAGAGGCCAAACTTATCACCGATTGACTTCAGATTGATACACATTTAACCAGCTTACTTGTTTCTTCTTGTTATAATTTATAACAAACACTTGATTCAGTTAAACGTAGAGTTTATGTAGACACGGCGATCACAATATTATAACAGACAATATATATACAGAGTTGTATAATAACTACATAATTATGTTCAACAAAAGATGTATAAAATCAAGAGTTGGCATAACTATAAGTGTAGTCTGTAGCTGTATCTCCTACCTAACTTGCCCTTCATAGGGTCATCTTCATATTTATATTCTTGAAGATGTAACCCCTTGATACCTATGTTACAATTAACATAAACACAACAATTTAGACATAGATTAAAATATTAAAAGTATACAAAGAGGATTAGAGACATAGAAAATAAGTTTATAGTATTAATTATATACATATGTTATTGTTACACTGAGAAGTAGTAATGGTGTTCTTTGTACGTTTTGGGTATAGATAAGTACCAATTACACTGAGAAGTAGTAATAGTGTTCTTTGTATGTTTTGGGTATAGATAAGTACCAATTTTGGTAAATGTTTATGAATATCGGTAAAATTCTAATTATCGCAACAAATCTAATATGAAGAGGCTAAATTCAGTAGATATGGTGTTTAATTAACAGGGGTGAGAATTTGACTGAAGGGTGAATTAATTATCGCTAAGGATGAAAATCTCTGCGACGGTGTGTTTTCTGTAAAGGTGTGTTAATTAATGGCCAGGTTAAAAACAACTGACACAGTGTGTATTCTTTGTTTGGTGAGTTTTCTCGAAAGCGTGTTATAATTGCATCAAAAGTGTCTTATCAAGGACTAGCAGGCTAAATCTGACGCGTAGGTGTCAAAACTAATTTACAGTGCGATTTCTTATTCGACCGTGTGTTTTACGCTGATCGGTCTTTGTTAAGGGTAGGTCTCTATACATGGATTTATACGTGCTGTAGTTACATGCGTGCCATCTTTAATCTACGCGTATTTCATTTCTTATACTGCGTACCATTGTCTTGCTACAATTATTTATATTTCTTGTCTTTTTGTGAGTTTCATTTGTTAACATTATCGTGGTACCATTGAACTATAAATGCATGTGTCTTAAATCAGTCGCACGCAATATCGTTATTTATCGATATCCGGTCCAACCTCAATTTGATTATCCGAGTTATTCTAATCTCAATTGATATCATATGCTCACTTCTGTTTTGAAAACACAATTATAAACAAAAAATCTTGCAACTAATGATAACCTGTAAGTTTCGTTGCTGTTATATTTTATAAATGTATTTCTTACCTGGGTCGTAAATACTAATAGGGCTTTCCAAGGAAACAGAATTCCATCACTAATAGATAAATACCAAATAACACTAATTATGTATAACAATAAGGACTCACGTCCCCTTCCAACATGTGGAGCTGATCGTCGAACAACTTGTGTTATTCTCTGATTCCATCAAATTTGTGTAACAAGCTTGTTTGTGCATGGAAATATGGGTTTGATACGAACAGCTAAATTTAAACATATAACTTAATATAGATGGTTTTCTTATGACGTCACGCATGTTACCCACAATGCACTGTCCGCCATCTTGTATGGCAAGACTTTAGTTTACATGGCTACTAAAGTACTAGCAATAGTCAATTATATACAATAATGTATTACATAAATAGGCCTATACGATACGGTTAATTTCATGTATGATTTGGACACCCATCCTCTAAAGTCACATTCAAGTGACCTATATATCTAATTCTTAATGCGGTAAGATTTACCATGGGCCGAATTACGGTGCATGGATCTACGCGGTGTCACGACAAATATTATGGCTTGAATTAAAAAGCGCAAGACTTATTGCATTATATCTGAACATTTAAAAACAAATTCAAATAATTTGGTCCAGAGGCATATGGGCCGATTTTCCTTTAGGTGGGTTGTATCATTTGTGCCCGAAAATTATGACGGTAGCACCTACATAACTTTACCTCAAAATAACCGTATTAAAATCTCGAAAAATAATGGCAAGTAGCGCTTAGTGTAGCGAATATTTTGAAATTATAGTTTTAATTTTTGAGCTAGACACCCTGATTGAAAATCAGAATTGTGTAATTTTCAGAAACCCTGAACTCAGCCTGGGAATTGCACCACCGCACCAAATGTCGGTAATAAAAGTTCCGGATTTCGGGCACTTCATTTTTTTGCGGGATGGAATAATTTTCATAAATTTTCTTTTCATATATCCACTAAAATGAATTTTTCATCATTTGGCCATTGTCTGAAAAATTTGATGATTGCCCAGACCCCTCAAGTATATTGATTTTCAATGAATTTTGATAACTGAACAGCTAAATCCATGATATTAAATGTTTCATATGCTAAGAGTTAGCATGGGGCAGAACTTTATAAAAACCCAACCAATTCTTATGATTTTCTGATTAATACTTAATGAGTTGTTACTCTTAATCAGAATATTAGTGTTTTATAAATGTTTCATTGTTGACTGCCCGGACGATTTAGCTGCTGTGTGCGTATGTTTCGTTGCTTGGTGACCTATCTTTTTTAAAAATGTGGTCGTTTTTATTGAAGACTGTATCATAATCGTACAGAATTTTATTTTTAAAGTAATTTCAGTTATGGTTGTTACATGATGCGGGGTGGATGGCCGAATGATTAGAGTGTGCGCGCTGCATCATAGGGTCTCTCACTGAATCTACTGGCGTGGTTTGATTCCTTGTTTGTACATGACAAGGAGTAGGGTCGCCTGTCCAACCTTGTACGTTTTCTCTGGGTCCTGCAGTTTCCTCCCACCGGAAGTGAATTATTGGAATAAAATGACCTAGTTTGTGTCGAATGGACATTAAACCCCATTTCTCTGTCTCTTGCTGTCTATCTCTCTCTGTTACATGATGAATGAATAAAAACTTTTGCAAGTTACGTGACATTAATTTATTCAGGAGTATTAGTGACGCGAACTTCAAGCTGATACGTGAATTAAATATGAAAAATTGTCAAAAGGTGTACCACTTTGTCGTTAGTTTTGTTTTATTACCAAGAAATTGTTTTGTTGAAGTCTGGTTATATTAAACCCCAACGGGGAGCTCATTTGACCCAATTCTGGTCGGTTCATTTCAAATTGCATTAAGAACCATTTGTTAAATCTTGTGAACACTCAAATGGCAAAAGTTATAATCCGATCTGTATAAAATTGATATCAATATCTTGTAAATGCTCCCATTACCTACAAAAGAGTAAAGATATAACAACTGCTCAGACGATTTCGCTGCCTTTGAATATAGAGGCTACGTTAACAGATATTTTGCAAGTTCTCCATTCATCCATTTACACAGAATGGACGCTATCTGGAAAAGTATGTTTTTATTGTATAAATATATAAAGATAGATAGGGGACCCTTCGGGACTAAATCTTATAAAACTATATAGCTGTCCGATGCAAGCGTTCTAAAGAGTGAATCCATTTTGATTTAAAAAGATTCAAAAATTACCCAACGTGACATATCATTTATGTCTCAGTCTGGCTCAGTCATTGCAATCCCAATTATTTGTATCGTAACATTTCTACATATCAGTATTTTAAACGATTTGGGAGGGCTTACTAAATTGAACAATGGTATGATCATAAACCGTTATATAAACGATTGAATTTCGTTTCAGTTAAGTAAAAATAATTTTCACTCCGCTTTGGGTGTTCATATTTTTATATAAGGCGTATAAGGACCAGAATAAATTTTCGGTCTATACGATTATAGTGATCTACATTTAATCAAAATCGCCTTAATTTGTTAATCATATTCCGGAGAATTTTGACTCCGGTATAACGGTATGAATTTGTTGTTCAATTTATGGAGTATTTTGTACTCAGGTGTAACGGCTGAAGGCAGAACAAAAGCTTGCTTTCTGATTGGCAGATATACTCCGATAATGTTCCGGACGTATAATTTTTTCTGAGTCGTTTGGGTAAAGGGGAATCTTCTCCCTAGTAATGTTTGACTCTGGGTACGGTTCCTCGCTTGAGGTGACCGGAGTGATGAAATTCTTAGCTGGTAAGGTTACTCCGCTGTGAGTGTAATAAAATTAGAAATCTATGAGTGGCGGGTAGCCGTCCCAGATTTCTCTCAAGAAGCTACTAGTTTCGTTCATTTCGAACTCGTCAGGCTTAAATGAAATTGTGCGGGTGTTCCCTTTATATAGTCGTTGGGGACCGGAGCACAAAAAGGATCTCGGATGGACCTGCGCAGTGCTGTGTCACCGAAGCAACTGCTTCCGTTTATGGTGAACAGAGGGACGACTAAAGAATTGTCACTTAAAAAATGCTGATTTGCATAGACTCTAAGGCTCCCAGCCCATTTGACTGTGTCGTTTAAAATTATATAAACAAGTGGGAATTATTTAGATAACCAGACTGGGTTGTTGAATGATGTATTAGATTGCATAATTTGGAACTCGTCCGGATATGCACACTTAGTCTATAAACAAACTTAGTATTCAACTGCTATTTGGCAATTGTGCTGTCGGGTTATATTATCAGGAAGTGATAAAAATACCTAGTTGTGGTCACTAAGTTTTGGAAATGCCATGTATATCGCGTACGTTAATGCGGTAAACAGGCCGGCTCTCTAATTAAACTGAAAGAACCGATCAACTCTATCGTTACAGGTTTCCCGTTTCTAACTGTGGGATAGGGAATATGACGACCTGTCGCGTATTTCTTCTGCTGGTTTGCGAAAAAAATCGGAAGTAATAGCACTACGGTTTATAGTGAAATTACGAAGCTTAGGCACCATTTCTCGCGTTGAGAATAAGTGAGCGACAGTCGCCATTATGACGTCACAGGAATTCCCATACCTGTGAGGTGAATAGCTATGTGCCAAATATGTCGATAAAAATTGATAAAAGGAGGTCCTGCAAATAATGTGCACAAGAGAGAAATAGCTAACAGAATTTGAAGAAAATAGTGCAAAAGGGTCAGTGAGAAGAATGTTTTTATTGTACCTCCTCATGTGTTCATTAGTTTGTCAAATTATTGCTATATTGAAAATAAATCAATCTAAAACCCTGACTGGCAATTAAACCAACTTGTGCTTTAGTTGTGTATAATTTTTTTTTACATATATTTCTGTAGCTACTAGACAGGATGTGTATGGCATTAGGCGGAAGAGTATCAGAAGAAATATTTTTTGGTAAAATCACAACTGGCGCACAGGATGACTTGAGGAAAGTTACACAAAGTGCATATGCTCAGGTTGGTACAATTGATATTTGCTCATAGTAAGGGTGCCCAGAGCTTAATAAAAATCACCAAAACTATTTACAGTTATGGTGCTATATCTATATAAACTATTAAGAAACTGCACCTGCAAGATATAGTGATATATCCATTTGAATGTCCGTTAAAATAGACTGCTGTTGTGTATGCACGGCCGACATATTTGTTTTGTGTTTTCAATGTTCAGGGAGTTACATCCTCTTGTTCTTCTGAACATTTGATTTCTTTTCTGAAAGGAATGAACAACCGCTACCTTTCGGGACTATTCGTTAAAATCTTGAGTTTGCTCCATGATTCAGCGTGCGCAACGCAGCCCAGTTTTCGATGGGCCATTCCTGCTTGTTTAATGTGTGCAGATCAAGTTGGTTTAATTATATGCATTTAAATTTATTTCAATTTTTGTAGATATATTTATATGTGAATATGCCTTTGTGAATTTAAGTTTGATGGAACAATTAGAGTATTACGTAAATAATGACCGACTATTTTTATCAATGTAAATAGGTCGTGGACTGGGCAAGATTATATGGCTTAGATCTTCACACTGGTTAAAACGCCTTGGGTTACCATTCAAACTTTTTTACAGACACATTTATATGTGGACGTATATTGTTGTCGCCCCTGTCCGTCCGTCCACAATTGTTTCTACAAGTCTACAAGTCATAATTTTTATCCAATTTCAATGAAACTTGAAATAAAGATTTATCACCCTAAGATCTCGATTCCTTTCGATATTGGGATGTATCGAACTGTAAGTTCATGGATTACGGCCCCTAATTGTACGAAAAATCATGTTTTTAGCTTGTGAACACTATAGAGGTCACAATTTTCAACCGATTTTGATGAAACTTGAAATACATGTTAATATATTGTTGTCGCCCCTGTCCGTCCGTCAATGAAACTTGAAATAAAGATTTATCACCCTAAGATTTCGGTTCCTCTCGATATTGGGATGTATCGAACTGTAACTTCATGGATTACGGCCCCTGATTGTACGAAAAATAATGTTTTTAGCTTGTGAACACTATAGAGGTCACAATTTTCAACCGATTTTGATGAAACTTGAAATACATGTTAATAATAACCCAAAGATCTGGGTTCCTTTCAATATTTGCCCATATCGGATCGTAACTTCTTGAGTTATGGCCCCTGATTTTACGAAAAATCACCCATTTTAGCTTGTGGTCCCTCTGGAGGTCAAAATTATTATCTGATTTAAAAAAAACGTCTGATTATATCACCGTTACACCATTTTGAATTTCGTGAAAATCGGACCAAAATTACCAGACAAAATGGCTGCCACTTGTATGCGAATATTGTAAAAATATGGTATAACAAGGTTGATGACCCTGTAGAGGTAACAATTTTGATCTGATTTTGATGTAACTTGATATGCATGTTTATAACCCAAAGATCGAACTGTAACTTCATGGATTACGGCCCCTGATTGTACGAAAAATAATGTTTTTAGCTTGTGAACACTATAGAGGTCACAATTTTCAACCGATTTTGATGAAACTTGAAATACATGTTAATAATAACCCAAAGATCTGGGTTCCTTTCAATATTTGCCCATATCGTATCGTAACTTCTTGAGTTATGGCCCCTGATTTTACGAAAAATCACTCATTTTAGCTTGTGGTCCCTCTGGAGGTCAAAATTATTATCTGATTTAAAAAAAAACATCTGATTATATCACCGTTACACCATTTTGAATTTCGTGAAAATCGGACCAAAATTACCAGACAAAATGGCTGCCACTTGTATGCGAATATTGTAAAAATATGGTATAACAAGGTTGATGACCCTGTAGAGGTAACAATTTTGATCTGATTTTGATGTAACTTGATATGCATGTTTATAACCCAAAGATCTTAGTTCCTTTCAATATTTGCGCATATCAGATCTTAACTTCCTGAAGTATGGCCCATGATTGTACGCAAAATGGCATATTTTAGCTTGTGGTCTCTCTGGAGGTCACAGTCATTGTCAGATTTTAAAAAAATGTTTGATTTTTATCACCGTTACACCAGTTTGAGTTCGAATCTCGTGAAAATACGACCAAAACTGTGGCACAAAATGGCCGTCGCTTGTACGTGAATAGTGTAAAAAATATAGTATATATAGGTCACAATTATAATCCGATTTTAATCCGATATTTGCGCTTATTGAATTGTAACTTCATGAATTATGCCCCTTGATTGTAGGAAAAATCACTTTCTTTTTAGCTTGTTCTATCCATCTTTCGAAAATGTGGGCGTATCCTGCCTGGCAGCCGCTGGTTTATATTAATAGATACAGTAAAAATGGAGTTAACCAACACACTTCACATGTCTCCGTCAGTGTGTATAATATTTATAAAATTATCTGAATAAGAATTATAGTTCTACTCGCCACAACACAAAGTTGTTACATGGTCAAGTAATGACTAATGAAACTCTTTGGATTGCAGTATATGACTAGTCAAGTGATCATTGTTGAGAAACATTGTTGTGGTTGGTTTTACTAAAGTGATTATGTTTTAGGACTGGTAATTACTATTTTAAGCTTTGTTAACACAGTAACTAGGATTGCTAAGAAATGGTTGCAGGATAATCAAGTACACTTGAAACCGTAGAAACGTTTAATTTGAGCTTCAAATATTGTCATTATGGTGTTATCTATGACACCCTCACTGATAAGAAAATCAAATCATGCAGTTTTCGTTGAGGAAGGCCCTGGGACATATGGCCCAGAGATATAAAACATTATCTATTTTATTTAGTTTTTTCACTCAGCTGAAAAGTCATTTATATTTCAACGGCTATTACTACAGGAATTAAACATAAAAAATAACAGTAATCAGCTGATTGGGACCTGGCTGATTCGGACCAAATTTGTTACTGATTGGGACCAGATTCTTGGCTGATTCGGACCAGATTTTTGGCTGAATCGGACCACGACAAAGCTCATTCGGACCATTATATAAATGACGAGAGTATTTGAAATATGTTTGCATATATTTGCATGTATTTGATAATAAGACTAAAATGGCAATAAATAGTGTAATTACTTCAATACCAATGAGCTAAATCACGGAGAAGATGCTTCACATTCTTGGCTGATTGGGAGTAGATTGTTGGCTGATTCGGACCATTAAAAGGCTAAATCAGACTATTATTTGAATGACGAGAGTATTTAAAATCTTTGCATGAGAATAAATACTATGATAAGGCTAGATCAGACTATTATTTGAATGACAAGAGTATTTAAAATGTTTGCATGAGTATTATTAAATTGTAACCCAATATCAAATGATAACCCAATGGCCCTGCTTGATTTATCCATACCGGCGCATACCGGCTGACCACAGTTTGGTTTCCCCGGCGAGGTTACTTGATTTAACCGGAAGTCGACAAAAGTTCGACCGCGGCGTACGGCGAATGCGCTGCTTTTTCGACAGCGGCGATCACCGGCGCAAGATGGTGAACATGTCAACGAGATAAAAGTCACGTTAGATAGGAATGCCATTAAACACGAATATTAAAGCGTTAAACTTAAACTAAATGCTTTGAAGTTGAATTAAGGCTTCGTAAAACCACATGTCATTTATTTTTTTTCGGTAATACTACAAATAATAATTGTCTGTTTATTTTGCAGTCACATGCTTTCATGAATAGTCTACTGTTTTTATACACCCACATTGAAATGTGGTCGTATATTGTCGTCGCCCCCGTCCGTCCGTCTGTCCGGCGTCCACAATTGTTTGTGGGCGCTCTTGAGGCTAAAGTTAATATATCCGATTGACATTAAATTTATACACAGTGTTTAAGGTCATGAGACGAAGAAGTGTGTGAATTTCAGCTATTTCCGTTAATTTCTGCCAGCGGTATGGCCCTTGATCACTTCAAAAATTCTTCTTGACACTCTAGAGGTCAACGTTAATATCCGATTGACTTTAAATTTATACAAAGTGTTTTAAAGGTCAAGAGTCGAAGAATTTCCGATAATAACTGCCAAAGTTATGGCCCTTGATCACTTTGAAAAATCTTGTGGACGGTCAGGGGCCAAATTTATCATCCGATTGACTTCAGATTGAGGTCTTCAGACGAACAAGTATATTGATTTTCAATGAATTTTGTTAACTGAACAGCTAAATCCATGATATTAAATGTTTCGTATACTAAACGTTAGCATGGGGCAGAACTTTATAAAAACCAAACAAGTTTTAATGACTTTCTGGTAACTACTTAATGAATTGTTACTTTTAATCAGATTTTAGTGTATTATAAATGTTTCATTACCGAAAAAAGTAAAAATATGCGACAACTCTTGTCGACTGCCTGGACGATTTAGCTGTTGTGGGCATATCTTTCCTGGCCTGGCAACCTATCTTTATTAAAACATGTCATGTAACCTGTTTAATATTATCCGACGCCAAAATTTTTATCAGCCGGGTCACTTGATTTGCTCTGATACGGTAACCTGACCGGCGTACGCCTTGTACAAACTGGCTCGCCTATCGGCGGACAAATCAAGCAGCCCCAATATCAAATTAATGACAAGCCAAGTAATCCCTAATGTTTGTAAAATCGGAGTAATTTTAACGTATGAATTTGGATATTTCGTTAACACATGATTCTTAATTGTGGTTTGAAAATGCCTGCTTAAATAACAATAAGAGTTATGCCCCTTTATTTTCAGGAAAA
This sequence comes from Patella ulyssiponensis, assembly GCA_963678685.1. Taxonomy (NCBI): domain Eukaryota; kingdom Metazoa; phylum Mollusca; class Gastropoda; family Patellidae; genus Patella; species Patella ulyssiponensis. Next base: position 31,120,180 of record OY783229.1, on the reverse strand, counting down.
AATGTCCGACAAGAAAGATTTTGAAATCCCATCACTGCAATGCACATAGGCAAAACAGTGCTACATGAAAGCAAAAACAGTACAGCAAATGACATCTCCAAAAGGCAATGCACAAATTAAGACCAAAATATTGTTAAGTTTGTATTTATTAACAAATCCAACAGGGAAATAATTGTTGAAAAAAATGGTCATAACAATAAGGAAGCAGTTTTTTTAATTTCTATTTCATTTTCTAGCAAATTGAAAAAAGGCGTAAAATTTACCAATTTACAACCCATTCAGGCTTTTCAGATTTTAAAATATTTTTATATAACTTTTATAAACTTGTAGCTATAATCCATACGAAGAGAATGTATGTGAAAATTAGTTTGTAATATAAGCATTTGCCGAGAAAAGGGCAGTTTTGCGTAAGTCACTGTTTTCGTAATTTTGCCTGTAAAATAGTCAATTATTAATGGATATTCGCAAAAGTGACATCATTTGATTCAAAAAGCAAGTATGCGTCATATCAAGTTGATTATAATTTAAAATTGACACCGGAAGTGACGCCATTTGGTCAAAAACTGCATTTTTAACTTTTAAAATCAATATTTTTTCAACCAAGAATTATTTAATATGTAATAATAATATTAACTTTTGGTTTAAATTCACATACTAACAAAACCCATATGGTCATATAGATATCATAAAATTGTTTCTAACTTGTTCGGTTGCCGAGATATAGTCGGTTTTCTAAATGTCACTTTTGAAGGTTTTTGGCCCATAAAAGTGTCAATTATTATTCGATTTTCATAAAATTTTCACCCTTTGAGGCCTAATGTCATGCACGATGTTGTAAAACTAATTTCATGTTTTTAGTATCACCGGAAGTAATGTCATTTTGGCAAAAACTGTATTTTTAGCCTTCAAAACAGATATTTTATTCAAATTAGTCTGATTTGTAATGTTTTTAAAATTATGATATTTGATGCCAATCAACAAATAGAATGGACCCATACGATCATACAGATGCCACAAAATCGTTTCTAACTTGTACCGTTGCCGAGAAATAGCCAATTTTCTACAAGTCACTTTTCAAGGTTTTGGGTCTATAAAAGTGGCATATATTATTCGATTTGCATAAAATTTTCACCATGTGATGCCTTATGCCATTTCTGATTTCATAAAGTAATTGAACATTTTCATTATCACCGGAAGTACTGTACACTTACATGCAACAAATGTATAAAATGAATTGATATTGCTGGATTTGGTTGATTCTGCTTCCATTTTATTTGATGTGTGCAATGTTTATGTGGAAATCTGTTTATCGGTTCCATTTGTACTGGAAGTGAAATGAGTTCAAGGGTAACGTCACACTGAAAGTGACACAAGTTCAAAGGTAACGTGGTACCAGTGAAACCTGGCATTCCTGCATGCAGGTCTAGTTCTTATTATTAGGCTTTCAGACTTTTGTCTGAAAGCCTATTGTGATTACTAAAATTATTATTATTTATTATTATTATTTTATTTTTCGGGGGAGCCTATTTCTCAGTGTCTGTAACAGATACAGATCTGGGACATAATTTTCTAACAGGAAACCATATAGTGGCTACCTGATCGACTGTATTTGAAACTTCTGCGCAGACCGGAAGTGACCGAATTTCATGCGGTGCCAACAAATTAAAAAACGGCCGTAGATTCGTCAATTCTGTACCTATTTTCATACAAATTACATTTTTGGAAACCTTGAGTCTTTTCTCGGACGATAGCAGTTGAAAATTTTGCAATTTCGAAACTTCGCCGCTGACTTCTTGCGTTCGAAAAATGAAAATATGTTGTTTAAGACCTACAATTTGACCTACATTTTTGGATACCTGAAGGCAATCCGGTTCCAGTAATATAAGTTTCATTCAGAGTTATCGCCCTTTATTTTTCGAATTTTTTCGAATTTTCTTCACATTTTGTGAGCTTAAGTTTCGTTTTACGACCGGATCGACGTTTCTGAAATTCCTGGAACATGAAGCAATATTGTCAAACCACCGTTTAAAGCAATTTCAACAACAATCCGTAAACCAGAAGTAGTCGAAATAATATGCAATATTTTGAAAAAAACGTGAAAAATTGGGGTTTTGGGTAAAAACACGATTTCTCCGTCCGATATCAACGGAATAAACAAATTAAGGTATCATTTGGTCGGGCGGTGATTGGACCACTGAATGATACCCAATTTGTACGGATACGATGAGCAGGAAGCAAAATATGGCACGCTGAAAATCAAGTATTTTCTGATTTGGAGCGTTTTTGGACGCCTGCATCTCGAAAACTTAACCGCAACTTTTTTTTTAATTTTTTCTATCGAGAGTCCTTTCGGAGGTATTTTGCATGAAGCCATTCAATAAGACTTTGAAATATCTGGAATAGGTGAAATAACGGACTGAAAATCGAAAAAAGTCGAAAAATCCTGAAATTTTGGAAAATGCTCTACTATTTTTTTATGTTAAGAGATTTTCAAAAAAAGATTGTATATTCAGATAGCTGACCTAATTACGATTCTAACGATGTATAATATGTATGTAGTTATTGAAATTTAATTTTCGATATTTTAAATTTTTTGCATTTTTGGCACTTTTGACTATAGGATTTCTCAGGGGCATTTTATCTGATCAGATAATGTAATATATCATTACAGAGCCCTGTGGCTATTTTGGTGCCCAAACCAGCTATTAAAACTATTCTGACAATAATAACCATACCGGAAGTATTCAAAAAATGTAAAAAAAGGTTAAAAACATTGGCGCACTTGCGAAAAACTTGATTTCTCCCATAGGTAATAGCGGACCAAAAAGAACTAAAGTGTCGTTGGATAGCTCTATTAATGGACCATCATATGGTATCTAAATAATACAATTTCGATGGTAAGGAAATAAATTATTGTATGCCAAAAATCTAGTATTTTCCGATTTTTTAACATTCTGAGACGCCCTTTTCTTGAAAACGCAGCCGCAGATTTTTCTTAAACTTTTCTTACTCAAAGTCCTATCAGTTGTCTATATAGTGAATCCAAAATGAAAAGCATTGAAATAATATAGGTGGTCCAAAAATGGCCTCAAACTTTGAAAAAAATTGAAAAATCGTTAAATTTTTGGAAACGCTCTTTAATTTATCTTTTTTTCCAAAACTGTTCAATGGATGTTTCTGACACTTCTGGTACGTAAAGTTAAGTATCCAAAGAACTTCGTAAAGCTATCACAACAACGATTGTAAAACCGGAAGTAGTCGAAAAAATGTCCGATATTTTGAAAAGAATTAATTTTTTTACAAAAACCTTTTTTATTTATGAATATTTTTTGATGATATTTTACACAGGAATTATTGATATAAAATTAAACCATGCTAGTCCCGAAATGACATAGTTTGTGTCTAGTCGACGTTAAACTCCATTTCTCTCATCTCGGTAGTGCCGGTTAATTTGAGATATATTTTGTCTCCCTTTAAGTTTTTTACCTTTTTAATTTCAGTTTATGGGTTCTAAGTTTATTATTTATTGCCTGATGTGTATAAAACAATTCTCAATTATGAATTCTCAACTTATTTGTTACCGATAATGATTTCTTTTGGCACCGGAAGTGAAGTAATTTTGCCAGATTTTACAATTTTGACCGGTGTATTCGCAAGCAAATATTACTTACAAATCTGATAGAGGGTGTCACTGAATCATAACAACTACAGTATCGTTTGGTAGCTCGATGGATCGGCTATTGTATGACACACTTCCTGTCTGATTCCTGAAAGCAGATTCAGCACTGCAGGTCTGCAGGTCTAGTTATTATTATTATTATTCAGATTCCAATTTGAATAGATCTCAGCAACTACGTGTCGCATCGTTACGATTTCTTCGGTTTTACTGGGAAAGTGGGTGTGACTTAGAGGATAAAGCTATTTTGAACGTTTTGCGACAATGCGAAATGTCCGAAATCACCGAAGTTATTGTTTTTAAAAATATTGCAGTAATTTTAACAATAATCGTGGGATTTTAACTTTCGATACATTTTGGCATAGCCGGAGACAGGGCACATAGCTACGCTACTTTCGATTTTTGATTTTCGACAAATCTTCGAAGATATTAGGTGCCAAATTTCGAAAATTTAAAATTTTACAAAAAACTTTTTTTATTTATGAATATTTTTTAGTTGTGTTGTGCACAGAATTAAAGAGTCATCTGACTAGCGCAAAAATGTTAAAAAAATTTGGCTCAGTAATTTTCCTTGGCCGCCATTGGCTAATTCAGTTTTTCAGTCCTAGAGTAATTGTCCCCCGCCTTTCGAAGAAAGTTGGGGGACTATTAAAATGGGTCCGTCCGTCCTTCCGTCTATATCTGATACGCATAAATTATAAAGGCGACCATTTCGTCAAAGATACGAAAAATTTCCAACTTACGACAAGTTTAGAGTTGGCGTAAACTGTACGATAAAAGTTACGAATTTCGTAAGTTAAGAAGTTTAGTGAAACGCGATTTTTACGTAAGTTTACGTTCCTAATTGAGCTAGAATGTTCAAACTTGGTGTATGTGTTTATTAGGTCAATGCCTTGATGGAGTTCGAAGATGAGCATTTTCCGCTTAGGGTAAGCAGAGATAAGCAATTTGATTGGTTGATGCTTTGGGACACGATAACTTTAGTTCTAATTAAGTGAGAGTGATGAAACTTGGTGTATAGTTTCATTACAGTAATACCTTGACTAAGTTCGATAATGAGCATTTTCTGCTCAGGGTAAGCAGGGCGATACGCAATTTGATTGGTCGAGACTTTGGAAAACAATAACTCTCCTTCTAATTGAGTTAAAATGTTCAAACTTATGCTTATTATTTGTCTGCCTTTAGGGTCCCCCTAACTAGGGTACATTTTCATTTTTCTCGTCGGTTTTAGCATTTTTCTTTATAAAACACTTTTGGAAGACACTTCGTGTACAGTTTGATTGCTCGATACGTTTGAAAAAAATAAATGTGCGATTAATTAATGTGTGTCATCTATTTATTTTGGGATTTTGGCGGGGGACATCAGCCTCACTGTTGGCTTGTTTTTTATTGTTCGATTTGTATAAAACAAAGTTCATATGCTTCATTGTCTCAATTGTCATTTTTTTTATTACCGAAAGTGCTATCTGTCGGCACCGGAAGTGGCATAATTTTACCAAAAACTATAATTTTGACAGTTAGGCCACCCATTTTTGATTATTCGGTTCACGGATCCGCTGACGACAGTTCAAAACTGCCGCTGGGAAAATAAAAAATGCGTGTGTTTTTTTATTTTTATTTAAACCGCCAAAGCATATAACGAAACGTGATTCTGAAAAAAAATTGCTTACAATTACATCGCCATACCGGAGTTTTGGCAGATTATAATCACGGCAGTCACTTTCTGGTAATATTTTACGACAGTATACGAGCATGGCTCAGGCGGGAATTAACCAATTTGCGAGTTACGCGCATGCCGATTTCCATTACCTCGTGGTGACACGAAAAATCGGATCAACAATAATAACATTGAAGATGGCTGCCAAGTCGTCTTCGCCTCCGATTAGTGATACGTTAGTATAACTTGCGGGAAGAAGAAATCTTTTCACCAACTGGCTTCACAAAATATCGGCGAATTCGTCGCCACAGCTTTGGGTAGGATATAAATGGAGATAAAATCAAGGAGATCACAGCTTCCACAAAACCCGACTCAGACCATACTACACTATGCCCGCGGTCGTTTTGGTTCGAGATTTCGGCTGTATATATCTCGTCGTTACATTAAAAGAAGATGAGATTAGAGAATACTGTCCCAGATAAATCTACGTCTACTATTTCAGCACAAGATGTATTGATGCGATCCCAACGATCGTACGATAAAATCCCTCCTGAAAAGTAAGTAGGCCTACCTACCGATTGCAATACCGAATGTTACGTGTAATAGACTGTAGATCTTGTTTTATTATTTCCTTTAAGTATTCACAGTGACAAGATATAACGAAATATTAAACTGTTAATTATCATAATCATACAAACAATACGATTAACATTAACTTTATTATAAAAACATCGGTGATTCGATCTGAAATCAAATAACAAAATAGTCAACGAGTACTAGCTATTTCTTCCATATGATTAAATTGTGTACGAGTCTTATAATTATTTATTTTAACAATACATTTATTTTTTCATAACACAATTTGTAGTTTTTGTCTGTCACATAACTTTCAAATGTTTTTATTCATTCTTCCATGATAGACACACGTACGGCACAGTGGTCATGTGACAAACATAATTGAAATTGCTTTAAAATAAAATTCCGTACGAGTACGACTATGCCAGATAGTCCTACCTTTCAATAATAATAACGACAATATGTTTAAAACTTAGCCTCTGTCAGCACGTGTATATAACAAATTATAATGGTAGAACTAGATGATACTTAAAATTAAACGTAGCATCGCCGGCTTATTGACCTAGAAATTCCAATCAATGTCACGTGTCATCGGCGGATTTGGCAATGGCGGAAAAAATATATTATTATTAATGACTGTTTCTCGGCGTATTTTGGTGTTCTATCACAGGATTTTATTCAACTAAGATTTAAATTTCACTAACAACTGGTCAACAAAACCATTAAGTGTATGATCTAATTATTAACTTAATATCTACCGGTACCTGGAATTCATACGGAGCGTCAAAGAAGCGCGATTCCCGAGCGAAATGCACAAATAGGCAAGCAGCGGCCCTCCGATAAATCGGGCCAACGGACCGACGTTTGTGTCGTACACTGGTCCCAAATATCGTTTATATTGGGTCCCAAATGTCGTTTTATATTGAGTCCCAAATGTCATTTGTGTTGAGTCCCAAATGATGCCAATGAAGTCCCAAATGACGCCAATGAAGTCCCAAACGTCGTCAACTGGGTCCCAAAATGTCGTTTGTGTTGAGTCCCAAATGACGTGAGTCCCAAATGACGTGATACCGCTTGACAATGGTCAAATCAAGAATAATGAGATGAAAGACGTTCATAGACCAATTAGGTTATCTGGCTATAATAAAACTTAACCGTTCATAAATTTACAAAGTCTTCCTGGTATAATTAGACAATAGAACCATACAGAAGTAAAAAGATCAATTATGTAATTTGACTTTAAACTCATTGATATCTGCGTTATTCTCTAATAAACCGATTATAAAGAAAAAAAGATATACAGGATTTTAAAATCCCCTTAAATAGTATCAAAGTTAAAGTGTAAAAAAACATATATTAAGATTAATAGTATAATGAAAAGAACAAGTCTGTATTAAACTAAGTATATATATATGATCTGGTAAAATTAATCATTAGTCGAAAAATTATTTTTTCATTATAGCCGGACATCAAAATTTTGCTCTTTAAAAAATAAAAAAAATAAGACACTGACATCTTTTTTTTTTTTTTTATTTCGACCGACATCATCAATTCTATGTCCTAAAAATCCGTGAACCTAATAATCAAAAATGGGTGGCCTTAGGTACCGTTTTTCGAAAACAAATATTATTTTTTTGAAAAATTATGACTCAAAGAGTGTGTCCTTTAAAGGCGCAAAAAATGTCGGAAGCAGTTTTTTTAATTTCTATTTCATTTTCTAGCAAATTGGATTAAGAGGTGAAAAAAGGCGTAAAATTGACCTATTTGCAACCCATTCAGGCTTTTCAGATTTTAAAAGATTTTTACATAACTTTTATAAACTTGTAGCTATAATCCATACGAAGAGAATGCATGTGAAAATTAGTTTGTAATATAAACAGTTGCCGAGAAAAGGGCAAAATAGTCAATTATTATTGGATTTTTATAAAAGTGACATCATTTGATTCAAAAAGCATGTAGCGTCATATCAAGTTGATTACAATTTAAAATTGACATCGGAAGTGACGTCATTTTGTCAAAAACTGCATTTTTAACTTTTTAAATCAATGTTTTATTCAACCAAGAATTATTTAATATGTATTAGTAATTTTAACTTTTGGTTTAAATTCACATATAAACACAACTCATATGGTCATATAGATATCATAAAATTGTTTCTAACTTGTTCGGTTGCCGAGAAATAGACGGTTTTCTACAGGTCACTTTTGAAGGTTTTGGAGCCATAAAAGTATCAATTATTATTCGATTTTCATAAACTTTACACCATGTTATACCTAATGCCATTTAGGATTTCATACAAGTAATTTAAGATTTTCATTATCACCGGAAGTAACGTCATTTTGGCAAAAATGTATTTTTAGCCTTCAAAACAGATATTTTACTCAAATGAGTCTGTTTTGAAATCTTTTTCAAAGTATGATATTTGATGCCAATCAACAAATAGAATGAATCCATATAATCATACAGATACCACAAAATCGTTTCTAACTTGTACAGTTGCCGAGAAATAGCCGATTTTCTACAAGTCACTTTTCAAGTTTTTTGGTCTTTAAAAGTGGCAATTATTATTCGATTTACATAAAATTTTCACTATATATCTATGCCATTTCGGATTTCATAAAACTAATTGAACATTTTCATTAACACCGGAAGTATTGTAATTTTGTCAAGATCATTTACAAGTAACAAATGTATAAAATGAATTGATATTGCTGGATTTGGTTGATTCTACGTCCATTTTTATACGTCCACATTCATAATGTGAACGTATTATGCCGTCGCCCCTGTGTGTGTGTGTGTGTGTGTATGTATGTATGTATGTATGTGTGTGTCTGTGGTTCGCCTACAGGGCGCAATTCTTCATGGATTTTCTTCAAACTTGGTACACTTATTCCTTATACCCCAAGGAAGATCCCTATTGTTTTTGGTGCATGCCCGACCCCCAGGGGCAGAGCCACGCCCATTTCTAGTATTTGTTTGTTTGTCGTCTACAGGCCACATTTCTTAACTTATAATCTTGAAACTTTGCATACACATTCTTTGTACCCTAAGGAACATCCCTATCGTTTGGGGTGCATGCCCAACCCCCAGTGGCAGAGACAAGCCCATTTTCTTTTCGTGTGTCTTTGTGTCGCCTACAGGGCGCAATTCTTACTGGATTTTCTTCAAACTTGGTATACTTATTCCTTATACCCCAAGGAAGATTCCTATTGATTTTGGTGCATGCCCGACCCCCAGGGGCAGAGCCACGCCCATTTCTAGTATTTGTTTGTTTGTCGTCTACAGGCCACATTTCTTAACTTATAATCTTGAAACTTTGCATACACATTCTTTGTACCCTAAGGAACATCCCTATCGTTTGGGGTGCATGCCCAACCCCCAGGGGCAGAGCCACGCCCATTTTCTTTTCGTGTGTCTTTGTGTCGCCTACAGGGCGCAATTCTTACTGGATTTTCTTCAAACTTGGTATACTTATTCCTTATACCCAAAGGAAGATTCCTATTGATTTTGGTGCATGCCCGACCCCCAGGGGCAGAGCCACGCCCATTTCTAGTATTTGTTCGTTTGTCGTCTACAGGCCACATTTCTTAACTTATAATCTTGAAACTTTGCTTACACATTCTTTGTACCCTAAGGAACATCCCTATCGTTTGGGGTGCATGCCCAACCCCCAGGGGCAGAGCCACGCCCATTTTCTTTTCGTGTGTCTTTGTGTCGCCTACAGGGCGCAATTCTTACTGGATTTTCTTCAAACTTGGTATACTTATTCCTTATACCCCAAGGAAGATTCCTATTGATTTTGGTGCATGCCCGACCCCCAGGGGCAGAGCCACGCCCATTTCTAGTATTTGTTCGTTTGTCATCTACAGGCCACATTTCTTAACTTATAATCTTGAAACTTTGCTTACACATTCTTTGTACCCTAAGGAACATCCCTATCGTTTGGGGTGCATGCCCAACCCCCAGGGGCAGAGCCACGCCCATTTTCTTTTTGTGTGTCTTTGTGTCGCCTACAGGGCGCAATTCTTACTGGATTTTCTTCAAACTTTGTATAATTACTCTTTATACTCTAAGGATGATCATTATCGTTTAGGGTGCATGCCCAACCCCCAGGGGCAGAGCCACGCCCATTTTCTTTGTGTGTGTTGCCTACAGGCCGCAATTCTAACTGGATTTTCTCAAAACTTTGTATACTTACTCTTTACACCCTAAGGATGATCCGTATTGTTTTTTGGTGCATGTCCGACCCCTAATGGCAGAGCCACGCCCATTCCTTGTATTTATTTGTTTGTCGTCTACAAGCCACATTTCTTAACGTATCATCTTGAAACTTTGAATGCTTATTCTTTGTACCCTAAGGAACATTCCTATCATTTAGGGTGCATGCCCAACCCCCAGGGGCAGAGTCACGCCCATTTTCTTTTTGTGTGTCGCCTACAGGCCACAATTCTTAATCGGTCATCTAGAAACTTAAAATACTTATTCCTTATACCCTAAGGATGATCCCTTTTGTTTTGGGTGCATGCCCAACCCCCCGTGGGACAGCAACACCCATTCCTTGTATTTGTTTGTCTGTCGTCTACAGGCTGTATTTCTTAATGTATCATCTTGAAACTTTGAATACTTATTCTTGGTACCTTAAGGAAGATCCCTATTGTTTTTGGTGCATGCTCGACCCCCAGGGACAGTGCCACGCCCATTTTCTTTTTGTCTGTCTGTGTGTCACCTACAGGCCACAATTCTTAATCGATCGTCTTGAAAACTTTTTTTTATACTTATTCCTTATACCCTAAGGCTGGCCACTATTATTTTTGGTGCATGCCAGACCCCCTGGGACAGAGCCACGTCCAATGCTTTTGTGTCTTGTGTTCGCCTACAGGATGCAATTCTTAACAGATCCTTTTAAAACTTTACATACCTATTCCTTATACCCTAAAGATGATCCCTATTGTTTTTGGTGATTTCCTATCCCCCAGGGGCAGAGCCATGCCCATTTTTACTTCGTGTCTGTGTGTATGGTCTACAGGCCACGATTCTTAATGGATCATCTTTAAACTTGGGATATGTATTCCTTATAGCCTTAGGACGTCAACTGCACGTCCCGACTCCCACAGGCAAGACACGCCCAATTTTTGTGTTTGTCGTTTACAGGCCGCAATTCTGAATGAAGCAGCTTGGTACTTGGCTTATGTATTCCTTATAGCCTGAGGGCGTCCACTATTGATTTGGATGAATGCCCCGACCCACAGGGGCAGGGCCACGCCCACTTTTTGCCTTTAGCGTTAGGAAGGCACAATTCTGAATGGATTATCTTGGTATACTTATTCCTTATACTCTAAGGACGGCAACTATTGATGTTGAGGCACGACCCTCAACGCTAAACAAACCAAACGCCTAGCCTTCTTGACAAAGTACCATATCAATCAAAGCAGGAATGTGGACGTATATTGTAGCGTTAGCGTTATGTTTTTTAAATATCAGGGATAGCCGAAAAAAAGAGATTGAAAATCCAAAAAGTCGTATTTTTACAATTTGGAGCATGTTTAGAGGTCTTTCTCGTAAAGTCAACATAATATTTTTGGGGAACTTCTTCTACAAAGAGTCTTATTGGTAGTCTTTTATATGAAACCATCGATCAACAGTCCAACATATCAGGAGTAGAAGAACAAAAGGATCGAACATTGAAAACGGCACCCTTTCATTGTTAAGCGAAACATGCAGTGTGGGTAACTACAATCTACACATTTAGTCATCGTATAGAGCTTATTCAACAGTATCGAATTCCAACTGCTTACGGATATTTTACGTGCACTCCAATGTCTACACGGGACCTTGGTTTTTCGTCCCATCCGAACGACTAGACAGCTGTCCTTGTCAGGCCCTCCGTTCTGCCTCACTGACAAGGGGGAACCACGCCGGGAAATCGAGATGAACTTTCTCGGTGCAGAACTTTCAATTCAGGCCAAACGTTTATTGCATACGATTAAGCTGGTGAGTTGGAGCTTATTTTCAAAAGTTTTGTAATAATCGGTTGGTAATTAAAGTATCATGCAAATCAAACTGTTAAAACAGAAAATTTCGCCCGGTTGAAATGTTTCTTGTTATAAGTCAGCAATTTCCCGATTTTAGGGAGGCTGAATGGTTAGCATGTGCGCGCTGTATCGTAACGTCTGTCATTGAGTAACCGGCGTCGTTTCGATTTCAAGGTTGCACGTGACATGGAGTATGGTGTCCAACCGCGTGGGTTTTCTCCATGTTCTTCGGTTTCCTCCCAACAGCTAAAGACCAGTACGCGCAAGGGAAGTTTTTAAATAAAATTAAAAAACATATGTTAGTCCCGAAATGACCTAGTTTGTGTCGAATGGACGTTAGGCCGCATTTCTCTCTTTCTCTTTTATTTTTAAAGTTTTGTAATAATCGGTTGGTAATCAAAGATACTGTAAAAGTGATAAAACAGAAAATTTCACCCGATTGTAATGTTTCTCACTTTAAAGTCAGCAATTTGCCGATTTTAAGGGGCAAACGTTTATTGTGAACGATTAAGCTGGTCAGGGGGAGCTTATTTTTAAAAGTTTTGTCATATTCGTTTGATAACTAAAGGTACCGTGCAAATTAAACTGTTAAAATAGAAGATTTCGCCCGGTTGAAATGTTTCTCGCTGTAGGTCAGCAATTGGCCGATTTTAGGGAGGTTGCGTGGCTGAATGGTTAGCACGTGCGCTCTGTATCATAACGTCTGTCATTGAGTCAACTGGCGTTGTTTCGATTTCTTGGTTGCACGTGACAAGGAGTATGGTCGCCTGTCCAACCTCGTAGGCCGTAACATCGCTGCCCGGGTTAAATTTCCCTCATTGCACACTTTATGGCGTATGCCCGTCTTCATTAGCCCATTTTAGGAGCAGAACAGTAGGACGTTAAACCCCATTCAACTTAATTTCATTTTCTCTATGTTGCTTATTTATTATAGTGAATAACTGTTTTTCAGGTTCTATTAATTATTTCATTTCTGCATAGAAATCTTGCTTTGACCAGTTTTTTTTATTGCAGAGTACCATTCTTGTATATTGCAGTCTATGACACTCTGTTTAAAACATGCTTAAGAAGTTGTCACGATTTCCTACTTATAACCAAACATATTGGAAACCATAATTATATAACATATCTCTAATTTTGGAAGCCCGATTACAGCTATACAAGTTTCAGTTATTTCCCTTTAGTTTAAGGATTATTTTTTTGCCCGGGTGCAATGTTTCTTACTACATTTAAATTTGTAAGTTTGTGAGTTTTTGACCGATTTTGATAATTATGTCTTTATAATTTTCCAAATTTACATATTTAACGTAAATATTCAAACAGTAGAGTTCAACCTGATTCAAAAAGTTTTAGTTTTGTTCAAAGTTATCTCATTTTAATTTTTCGATGCTTTCTTACCATTTTTATTTCATTTTTCTGAAAGTTTTGAAGTGGGAAGTCATCCCGATTACAGCAACACAAGTATCAGTTATTTCCCTTTAGTTTTCAGATTATGCAATGTTTCATACTATATTTAGACTTGTAACTTCGCGAGTTTTTGACCAATTTTGATAGTTTGTTATTCTTATCCTTTTATTTGAGATACTTGATATAATCTGTGACTTGATATATCTGCATGGGACAGTAGCAGATCTAGTTTATTAGGGTTTCACACTGCGTAGCTTGTGTGAAACACTATTGTTTTTGTTAAAATTATTATTCTTATTATTATTATTATTATTATTCAGATTCCAATTTGAATAGATCTCAGCAACTACGTGTCGCATCGTTACGATTTCTTCGGTTTTACTGGGAAAGTGGGTGTGACTTAGAGGATAAAGCTATTTTGAACGTTCTGCGACAATGCGAAATGTCCGAAATCACCGAAGTTATCGTTTTTGAAAATATTGCAGTAATTTTAACAATAATCATTTGATTTTAACTTTCGATACATTTTGGCATAGCCGGAGACAGGGCACATAGCTACGCTACTTTCGATTTTTGATTTTCGGCAAATCTTCGAAGATATTAGGCGCCAAATTTCGAAAATTTAAAATTTTACAAAAAACTTTTTTATTTATGAATATTTTTTAGTCGTGTTGTGCACAGAATTAAAAAGTCGTCTGACTAGCGCAAAAATGTTAAAAAAATTTGTCGCAGTAATTTTCCTTGGCCGCCATTGGCTTATTCACTTTTTCAGTCCTAGATTAAATTTTTATTGTTCGATTTGTATAAAACAAAGTTCATATGCTTCGTTGTCTCAATTGTCATTTTTTTATTACCAAAAGTGTTATCTGTCGGCACCGGAAGTGGCATAATTTTACCAAAAACTACAATTTTGACGGTTAGTTTCCTTCTTCTTAAACAAATATTGTTTTTTGGAAAAACTATATGACTCAAAGAGTGTGTCCTTTCAAGGCGCAAAAAATGTCGGAAGCAGTTTTTTTAATTTCTATTTCATTTTCTAGCAAATTGGATTAAGAGGTGAAAAAAGGCGTAAAATTGACCTATTTACAACCCATTCAGGCTTTTCAGATTTTAAAATATTTTTACTTAACTTTTATAAACCTGTAACTATAATCCATACGAAGAGAATGTATGTTAAAATTAGTTTCTAAAATAAGCAGTTGCCGAGAAATGGGCAGTTTTGCATAAGTCACTGTTTTCGTAATTTTGCCTGTAAAATAGTCAATTATTAATGGATATTCACAAAAGTGATATCATTTGATTCAAAAAGCAAATCTGCGTCATATCATGTTGATTACTATTTAAAATTGACACCGGAAGTGACGTCATTTAGTCAAAAGCTCAATTTTTAACTTTTAAAATCGATATTTTTTTCAACCAAGAATTATGTCACATATAATAATAAAATTAATTTTTGGTTTAAATTCACATATTAACAAAACTCATACGGTCAAAAAGATATCATAAAATTGTTTCTAACTTGTTCGGTTGCCGAGATATAGGCGATTTTCTAAAAGTCACTTTTGAAGGTTTTTGGCCCATAAAAGTGTCAATTATTATTCGATTTTCATAAAATTTTCACCCTTTGAAGCCTAATGTCATAGACGATGTTAAAAAACTAATTTAAAGTTTTCATTATCACCGGAAATAACGTCATTTTGGCAAAAACTGTATTTTAAGCCTTCAAAGCCGATATTTTATTCAAATGAGTCTGATTTGTAATGTTTATACAATTATGATATTTGATTCCAATCAACAAATAGATTAAACCCATACGGTCATATAAATACCAAAAAATGGTTTCTAACTTGTACGGTTGCCGAGAAATAGACGATTTTCTACACGTCACTTTTCAAGGTTTTTGGTTTATAAAAGTGGCAATTATTATTCGATTTACATAAAATTTTCACCATGTGATGCCGTATGCCATTTCTGATTTCATAAAACTAATGGAACATTTACATTATCACCGGAAGTACTGTAATTTTGTCAGGATCAATTACATGTAACAAATGTATAAAATGAAATGATATTGCTGGATTTGTTTGATTCTGTTTCCATTTTATTTGATGTGTGCAATTCTTATGTGGAAACCTGTATATTGGTTTCATTGGTACCGGAAGTGACATATGTTCAAGAGTAACGTGGCACCGAAATTGACACAGGTTCAAGTTCAAAGGTAACATGGCACCAGTGAAACCCGTCATTCCTGCATGCAGGTCTAGTTATTAGGGTTTCACACTGCGTAGCTTGTGTGAAACACTATTGTTTTTGTTAAAATTATTATTAAGCTTTCATATTACATATGAAAGCTTATTGTTTCTGTTAAGATTATTATTATTTTTTTTTTTTGTGTATTTTCTGCAAATCGGATTTCTCAGAATCTAACAATGGGATCTTTCTGAAACTTTGACCTACCCCCCCAAAAATGGAGTGCGAACGTTGTTTAAATATATTTTCAAAACGTTTTACGAATCCGAAATCACCGAATTTTACGAACGAAGAAACTGACAATGCATAGTCGTAACTTTGTTATTTTTTGACCGATTTTACTAATTCTTTTTTCTTTGAATACCTTGAAAAAAATCATTTTCATCTGCAGTTTCACATTTTCGAATTTCGAAAATTCGTCGCTGTGATTTCGAACCGGAAGTTTAGACCAATTTGACAACTTCTTTAATAGTTGTACGATTTTCATGAAATTTAGTATTTAAGTAGATCTTACCAATATGACTTCAAAATTACAATGAGAAATTTTCTAAATTATCTCCCCTTGGTGAAATTAAGGATCAAAGTTTTAAAAAAAATCGTCGAAATATAGATCAAAATGACCTGAAAATTTTTTTCGATACTCGACAGGTAATTACTGATTCCTACACAAAATATGGAGTTTGTCGATCAAACCGGAAATGCCACCATCTTGAAACATGAAAAATCCCTAAGGCTTTTTTGCTATCTTACTTACAGACACAGGAGTTATATTTTCTGAATCCTTGAAGGATGGCCCGAAAATCGTAGGGAGCAGAATTTTGATTTAGGTCAACTGATGGTTGCCATTTTGAAGTGAATATGAAAAGTAGTAGCAATTTGAAGGGCCGAGATTTTGGAACACAATAACTCTCCTTCTAATTAATCTAGAATGTTCAAACTTGGTGTAGACGTTGACTAGGTCAATGTCATGATTGAGTGCAAAGATGAGCATTTTCTGTCAAGGGTAAGCAGAGATAAGCATGCTGATTTGTTGATTCTTTAGGGCACGATAACTTCGGTTATAATGAAGGGAGGGCGATGAAACTTTTGTCAATAGAGAGTCTAAAAGCTAGCCTGTTGTTTGAAATGATTGTATCATTTTTTTTAAATATCAGGGATAGCCGAAAAAAAGAGATTGAAAATCCAAAAAGTCGTATTTTTACAATTTGGAGCATGTTTAGAGGTCTTTCTCGTAAAGTCAACGTAATATTTTTTGGGAACTTCTTCTACAAAGAGTCTTATTGGTAGTCTTTTATATGAAACCATCGATCAACAGTCCAACATATCAGGAGTAGAAGAACAAAAGGATCGAAAATTGAAAACGGCACCCTTTCATTGTTAAGCGAAACATGCAGTGTGGTGACTACAATCTACACATTTAGTCGTCGCATAGAGCTTATTCAACAGTATCGAATTCCAGCTGCTTAGGGATATTTTACGTGCACTCCAATGTGTACACGGGACCTTGGTTTTTCGTCCCATCCGAACGACTAGACAGCTGTGCTTGTCAGGCCCTCCGTTCTGCCTCACTGACAACGGGGAACCACGCCGGGAAATCAAGATGAATTTCCTCCGTGCAGAACTTTCAATTCAGGCCAAACGTTTATTGCATACGATTAAGCTGGTCAGTTGGAGCTTATTTTCAAACGTTTTGTAATAATCGGTTGGTAATTAAAGTACCGTGCACATTAAACTGTTAAAACAGAAAATTTCGCCCGGTTGAAATGTTTCTTGCTATAAGTCAGCAATTTTCCGAATTCAGGGAGGCTGAATGGCTGAATGGTTAGCATGTGCGCGCTGTATCGTAACGTCTGTCATTGAGTCAACGGGCGTCGTTTCGATCTCCAGGGCCTGGTTCCTAGAAAATTCTTAAAAGTAAGCACAAAGTTATGCTTCACTTTTGCTTACGTAAGAAACTTTATGAAATACCATCTCTATAGAAACTTCTCAAGACCGTTCTTACGTAAGATCAAGCCAAATACGAGTCTAAGCACAGTGTGACTGGTAAATTGAGACTAAGATGCTCTTTAGCGTCATAAAAACAAATTTGGTATGCAAATTACACCGTAAATTCGTCTGCATATAGAGTTATAAATAGATCAATGACATTAACTTCAAATAGTCGATTTAGAAGTATTTGACAAATGACATGAAATGAAATAGGTTTTAACTTCCTACTGTTTTGCTCCTAAGCTGGGCTTATGAAGACGGGCATACGCCATAAAGTATGCTATGAGGGAAAGTTTGCCCGGGCAGCGGCGCTACGGCTTACTCTTATATCGAATTACAACGGCCAGGGGATCTTTGACGTGCACGCTAATTTTTACATGGGACCTTATTTTTTCGTCTGCATCGCTGACAAGGGAATGAACCTTCTCGGCCAATGCAGGGCTCGAACACCCTAGCTCGGCCCGATTCATAAACAATTCTTTAACACGTTCTTGCGCTTAGGCCTACATGTAGATTTTAAGTAGACTTTGCAAATACGTAAACTTATCTTATTTTGTGTTAACAGAAAATTCTTAAGAACGTTCTTGTGCTTAGATTTTAAGTAGACTTCAGTGTAAGCACAAGCACGTTATCATGTGTTCCAAGAAAAAACTTAAGCACAACTTAGTTCTTAAAATTGTCAATCTAAGCACAAATCCCAAGCAAGGTATAGGGCTTGCTTACCAACCTTTAAGCCTGTTTCTTCTTCAAACAATATGGCTGACCGTGGATTTATTCGACGATATTTGCTACATCTTTTGATACCTAAGAGTCAATTGAAAGACAGAAAATCCTTTAGAAACATATTCTCGAGAAGAATGCTATAGGAAATTTCGCTTCTACCCTAAACACAATTCATTTATTTCCAAATTGGTAAACAACACACACGCGGGCTACTTAAAGATCAGTCGCTCTCACAATTATTATTCGGTTTGTTTTGCATGTACTTGCGTTTTGGGTTGTTTTCTTTTGTTTAGTCTGTGGTATATTTTATATGTGTAGGCCTATAGGGGACACGTCAACGGTATCAGAGGATCACTTGCCTAAGTGGGTAAGACGCTGGTTCACTAGCCTGGAGGTCGGGTGTTCGATCCCTGCATTGGCCGAGAAGGTTCATCCAAATTTTCCGACGTTGTTTCTCCTTGTCAGTGATGCAGGACGGAAGACAGCTGTCTTGTCATTCGGATGGGACGAAAAAACGAGGTCCCGTGTACAAACTGGCGTACACGTAAAAGATTCCGTGGCAGTTGGAATTCGATAGAGTAGTGCCGCTACCAGGGCGAAATTTCCCTCATAGCACACTGTATGACGTATCTACGTCTTCATTACCCCAGATTAGGAACAAAATAGTAGGACGTTAAATTTCATTTCATTTAATTTGTTAAATAATAAAATACATCTAAATCGACTATTTTCGGGGGGGGGGGGGTTAATGTCATTGGTCTATTTATAACTCCATGCAGACCATAGAGCTATATATAGAAACTCTGCGATGCAGACGAATTTACAATTACGGTGTAATTTGCATACCAAAAATGTTTTTTTGACGTTAGAGAGCATCGTACTCTCAATTTACCAGTCGCAATGTGCTTAGACTCGTACTTAACTTGTGCTTACGTAAGAACGGCCTTGAGAATTTTCTAGAGACGGTATTTTATAAAGTTTCTTACGTAAGCAAAAGTGAAGCATAACTTTGTGCTTGCTGTTAAGAATTTTCTAGGAATTGGCCCTGGCTAGGTCTATAAGCTAAAAAATACCCCAAAACGCAAGCACATACAAACAGACGGAATGACTGAGACAGCGCCTGATTTTAAAGTAGCTAAGTCTCTAACTCAATGTCATCCAGCATCTTCGACATTGAAAACACGAATTATTTGTCAGTTTAAATCAAAATTGATGATGTGATCTTATCGGAAAAAGATGGGCTTCTGATATCCAATATTTAAGACAAGATAAATATTTTGCCATTGGTACACGAATCGTGTACCATAATGCGTTTCAGCCCAGTTCTAGCGAGAGACTCGGTGGAACAAGGCTAGAAACATTGCACCAAATCAAACGGCGCATGTAGACTGGAATAACTAGACGCTAGAAATTTGCATTCGATTGACACTGTTGGCAAATTTCGCCGCACATAACTGATTTGAAATTGGAGTAAAGACGGAAACCATTGAATGTAAATCGGTTTATATACATTCATATTAGAGTATTATATGCGTTGCGACACACTTGTGTCAATTTCTTGGCCCCAAATGTTAGCGATTTAGCTCCTTTCAAGTTGCCTGCGTTTGTGTTGTTTACCAATTTGTAAATAAATAAAATGTTTTTAGTGTAGAAGCGGAAATATTCTATAGCATTCTTGCCGAGAATATATTTCTTAAGGATTTTCCGTCTTCCAAATGTCTGTTAGGTATCAAAAGATGTAGTAAATGCCGTCGAATAACTAACTATACGGTCAGCCATATTGTTTGAAGCAGAAACAGGCTTAAGGTTGGTAAGCAAGCCCTCCCTATACCTTGCTCGGGACTTTTGCTTAGATTGGCAATTGTAAGAACGAAGTTGTGCTTAAGTTTTTTCTTGGAACACATAATAAAGTGCTTGTGCTTACACTGAAGTCTACTTAAAATCTAAGCACAAGAACGTTCTTAAGAATTTTCTGGGACTACAAAATAAGGTAAGTTTACTTAATTGCAAAGTCTACTTAAAATCTAAGCACAAGAACGTGCTTAAGAATTTTCTAGGAATCGGGCCCAGGTTGCACGTGACATGAAGTATGATGTCCAACCTCGTGGGTTTTCTCCGTGTCCTTCGGTTTCCTCCCAACGGCTAAAGACCAGTAAGCGCAAGAGGAGTTTTTAAATAAAATTAAAAAACATATGTTAGTCACGAAATGACCTAGTTTGTGTCGAATGGACATCAGGCCGCATTTCTCTCTTTCTCTTTTATTTTTAAAGTTTTGTAATAATCGGTTGGTAATCAAAGGTACTGTAAAAGTGATAAAACAGAAAATTTTGCCCGGTTGTAATGTTTCTCACTTTAAAGTCAGCAATTTGTCGATTTTAAGGGGCAAACGTTTATTGCGAACGATTAAGCTGGTCAGGGGGCGCTTATTTTTAAAAGTTTTGTAATATTCGGTTGATAACTAAAGGTACCGTGCAAATTAAACTGTTAAAATAGAAAATTTGGCCCGGTTGAAATGTTTCTCGCTGTAGGTCAGCAATTTGCCGATTTTAGGGAGGTTGCGTGGCTGAATGGTTAGCACGTGCGCTCTGTATCATAAAGTCTGTCATTGAGTCAACTGGCGTTGTTTCGGTTTCTTGGTTGTACGTGACAAGGAGTATGGTCACCTGTCCAACCTCGTAGGCCGTAACGCCGCTGCCCGGGTAAAATTTCCCTCATTGCACACTTTATGGCATATGCCCGTCTTCATTAGCCCATTTTAGGAGCAGAACAGTAGGACGTTAAACCCCATTCAATTTCATTTCATTTTCTCTATGTTGCTTATTTATTATAGTGGATAAATATTTTTCTGGTTCTAGCAATTATTTAATTTCTGCATAGAAATCTTGCTTTGGCCGGTTTTTTTTATTGCAGAGTGCCATTCTTGTACAATTCAGTCTATGATCCTTTGTTTAAAACATGCTTAAGAAGTCGTCACGATTTCGTACTTATAACCAAACATATTGGAAATATTAGTCTGACATTATTAAATCGTAATTTTATTGGTTTTATTTAAAATTAAACTTTCATTTAACTACGAACAACCCTTAACGTGTCTCTTTAAAACTATTAAGTACTCTAAAACAGTAGCTCAACCTTTTGACCTAAACTCATTAATTTACCATTTTGTTGTGAGCGACTTCTTATTCTTCCTATATGACATATTGCACGTGTCTGATTTCAAAGGGGGGTTGGGTGGCTGAATGGTTAGCACGCGCGCCTGTCATTGAGTTAACTAGCGTGTTTTCGAATGCCCGGTTGTACGTGACAAGGAGTAAGGTCGCCTGTCCAACCTGCCATTTTTAATTTTTTGTCCCGCCATTTTCATTTCATTTTCTCATCCGTCTCATTACAGTAATACAAGTTTCAGTTATTTCCCTTTAGTTTTCAGATTATTGTTATGCCTGGGTGCAATGTTTCATACTATATTTAGAAGCTTATTGTTTCTGTTAAGATTATTAAGCTTTCATATGTATTACATATGAAAGCTTATTGTTTCTGTTAAAGTTATTATTATTATTTTTTTTTTTTTGTGTGTTTTCTGCAAATCGGATTTCTCAGAATCTATCCATAGGATCTTTCTGAAATTTTGACCTACCCCCCCAAAAATGGGGTGCGAACCTTGATTAAATGTATTTTCAAAACGTTTTACGAATCCGAAATCACCGAATTTTACGAACGAATGCATTTGACCTACAATGCTGTAACTTTGTGACTATTTGATCTATTTTACTAATTCTTTTTTCTTTGAGTATCCGAAGACATTTACTTCAAATCTGCAATTTCGGATTTTCGAATTTCGAAAATTCGTCGCTGTGATTTCGAACCGGAAGTTTACACCAACTCGACAACTTCTTTAGTAGTTGTACGATTTTCATGAAATTTAATATGTAAGTAGACCTTAATGATGCGACTTAAAAAATGACTTTAGAAATTTTCTAACTTATCTCCCCTTGGTGAAATTAAGGATCAAAGTTTTCAAAAAAATCGTCGAAATATAGGTCAGAATGACCTAGTTTTTTTTTTCGATACTAGACAAGGAATTACTGATTCGTACACAAAATATGGAGTTTGTCGATCGAACCGGAAGTGCCACCATCTTTAAACGTGAAAAATCAATAAGGCTTTTTTGCTATTTTACTTACAGACTCGGGAGTTATATTTTCTGAATCCTTGATGGAAGGCCTAAAAAATGTCGCGAATAGAATTCTGATTTAGGTCAACCGGGAGTCACCATTTTGAATTGAAAATGAAAAATAGAAGCAATTTGAAGGGCCGAGACTTTGGAGCACAATAACTCTCATTCTAATTAAGCTAGAATGTTCAAACTTGTTGTAGACGTTCACTAGGTCAATGTTATGATTAAGTTCAAAGATGAGCATTTTCTGCTTAGGGTAAGCAGAGATAAGCATGCTGATTTGTTGATTCTTTAGGGCACGATAACTTCGGTTATAATGAAGGGAGGGCGGTGAAACTTTTGTCAATAGAGAGTCTAATAGCTAGCCTGTTGTGTGAAATCATTGTATCATTTTTTTTAAATATCAGGGATAGCCGAAAAAAAGAGATTGAAAATCCAAAAAGTCGTATTTTTACAATTTGGAGCATGTTTAGAGGTCTTTCTCGTAAAGTCAACATACTATTTTTTGGGAACTTCTTCTACAAAGAGTCTTATTGGTAGTCTTTTATATGAAACCATCGATCAACAGTCCAACATATCAGGAGTAGAAGAACAAAAGGATCGAACATTGAAAACGGCACCCTTTCATTGTTAAGCGAAACATGCAGTGTGGGTGACTACAATCTACGCATTTAGTCATCGTATAGAGTTTATTCAACAGTATCGAATTCCAACTGCTTAGGGATATTTTACGTGCACTCCAATGTGTACACGGGACCTTGGTTTTTCGTCCCATCCGAAGGACTAGACAGCTGTGTTTGTCAGGCCCTCCGTTCTGCCTCACTGACAAGGGGAACCACGCCGGGAAATCGAGATGAACTTTTTCCGTGCAGAACTTTCAATTCAGGCAAAACGTTTATTGCATACGATTAAGCTGGTCAGTTGGAACTTATTTTCAAAAGTTTTGTAATAATCGGTTGGTAATTAAAGTACCGTGCACATTAAACTTTTAAAACAGAAAATTTCGCACGGTTGAAATGTTTCTTGCTATAAGTCAGCAATTTTCCGAATTCAGGGAGGCTGGATGGCTGAATGGTTAGCATGTGCTCGCTGTATCGTAACGTTTGTCATTGAGTCAACGGGCGTCGTTTCGATCTCCAGGTTGCACGTGACATGGTGTATGATGTCCAACCTCGTGGGTTTTCTCCGTGTTCTTCGGTTTTCTCCCAACGGCTAAAGACCAGTACGTGCAAGGGGAGTTTTTAAATAAAATTAAAAAACATATGTTAGTCCCGAAATGACCTAGTTTGTGTCGAATGGACGTTAGGC
The DNA here is from genome assembly GCA_963678685.1 of Patella ulyssiponensis. Taxonomy (NCBI): domain Eukaryota; kingdom Metazoa; phylum Mollusca; class Gastropoda; family Patellidae; genus Patella; species Patella ulyssiponensis. Next base: position 31,096,388 of record OY783229.1, on the reverse strand, counting down.
CGCATTTCTCTCTTTCTCTTTTTAAAGTTTTGTAATAATCGGTTGGTAATCAAAGGTACTGTTAAAGTGATAAAACAGAAAATTTGGCCCGGTTGTAATGTTTCTCACTTTAAAGTCAGCAATTTGTCGATTTTAAGGGGCAAACGTTTATTGCGAACGATTAAGCTGGTCAGGGGGAGCTTATTTTTAAAAGTTTTGTAATATTCGGTTGATAACTAAAGGTACCGTGCAAATTAAACTGTTAAAATAGAAAATTTGGCCCGGTTGAAATGTTTGTCGCTGTAGGTCAGCAATTTGCCGATTTTAGGGAGGTTGCGTGGCTGAATGGTTAGCACGTGCGCTATGTATCATAACGTCTGTCATTGAGTCAACTGGCCTTGTTTCGATTTCTTGGTTGTACGTGACAAGGAGTATGGTCGCCTTACCAACCTCGTAGGCCGTAACGCCGGTGCCCGGGTAAAATTTCCCTCATTGCACACTTTATGGCGTATGCCCGTCTTCATTAGCCCATTGTAGGAGCAGAACAGTAGGACGTTAATCCCCATTCAATTTCATTTCATTTTCTCTACGGTTGCTTATTAATTATAGTGGATAAATATTTTTCTGGTTCTAGCAATTATTTAATTTCTGCATAGAAATCTCTGGTCAGTTTTTTTTATTGCAGAGTGCCATTCTTGTATATTGCAGTCTATGACCCTTTGTTTAAAACATGCTTAAGAAGTCGTCACGATTTCCTACTTATAACCAAACATATTGGAAACCATAATTATATAACATATCTTGGAAGCCCGATTACAGCTATACAAGTTTCAGTTATTTCCCTTTAGCTTAAAGATTATTTTTTTGCCCGGGTGCAATGTTTCTCACTACATTTAAATTTGTAACTTTGTGAATTTTTGACCGATTTTGATATTATGTCTTTATAATTTTCCAAATCTACATATTTAGTTTTGTTCAAAGTTATCTCATTTAATTTTTCGATGTTTTCTTACCATTTTCATTTCATTTTTCTGAAAGTTTTGAAATCGGAAGTCATCCCGATTACAGCAACACAAGTATCAGTTATTTCCCTTTAGTTTTCAGATTACTCAATGTTTCATACTATATTTAGACTTGTAACTTCGCGAGTTTTTGACCAATTTTGATAGTTTGTTATTCTTATCCTTTTATTTGAGATACTTGATATAATCGATGACACGTGACGATGAATATGAAAGCTTTCATATCTGCATGGGACAGTAGCAGATCTAGTTCTTATTAGGCTTTCAGACTTTCGTCTGAAAGCCTATTGAGATTACTAAAATTATTATTATTATTATTATTATTATTATTATTATTTACCGCGGGGGCCTAGATCTCCATGATCGAAAACAGATATCGATCTGGAATTAGATTTTCTATTGGGAAACCATGTGGTGGCTACTTGATAAAATATTTTTGAAATTTCTGCGCATACCGGAAGTGACCGAACTTTGCACGTTGTCTAAAAATTGAAAATCGGCCATAGTTTCGTCAATTCTTTATCCATTTTCAAACAAATTACATTTTTGGAATCCCTGAATCTTTTCTGAGACAATGGCTATCTCACATTTTTCAATTTCGAACATTCGTCTATGACTTTTATCGTTCGAAAATTGAAAACATGTTGTTTACGAGACAATTTTTGTCATTTTTCAAAATTTTCAAATTTGACCTACATTTTTGGATACCTGAAGTCCATCCGATTCCAGTAATATAAGTTTCATTCCGAGTTTTCGCCCTTTATTTTTCGATTTTTTTCGAATTTTCTTCCCATTTTGTCAGCTCGGGTTTCGTTTTATGGTACAATTGACGTTTCTGAAACTTCTGGAACATGAAGTTATAGTCCAATACCAACGTATAAAGCAATTTCGACAAGAATCCTTAAACCGGAAGTGGTCGAAATAATGTGCAATATTTTGAAAAAAATGCAAAAAATGGATATTTTGGGGAAAAACGCGATTTCTCCGCCCGATATCAATGGATTAAAGAAATTAGGGTACCATTGGACTGCACTAGGATTGTGCTATCGTATGATACCCAACTCGTACGGATACGATGAGCAGGAAGCAAAATATGGCACGCTGAAAATCAAGTATTTTCTGATTTGGAGCGTTTTTGGACGCCTGTATCTCGAAAACTTAACCGCAACTTTTTTTTTAACTTTCTCTATCGAGAGTCCATTCGATAGTCTTGTGAATTATGCCATCCAATAAGACTTTGAAATTTCTGGAATAGGTGAAATAACGGACTGAAAATCGAAAAAAGTCGAAAAATCGTGAAATTTTGGAAAATGCTCTGCTATTTTTTTATTTTCAAAGATTTTCAAAAAAAGATTGTATATTCGGATAGCTGACCTAATTACGATTCTAACGATGTATAATATGTATGTAGTTATTGAAATTTAATTTTCGATATTTTAAATTTTTTGCATTTTTGGCACTTTTGAACCTAGGATGTCTCAGGGGCATTTTATCTGATCAGATAATGTAATATATCATTACAGAGCACTGTGGTTATTTTAGTGCCCAAACCGGTTATTAAAACTATATCGACAATAATAACCATGCCGGAAGTATTCAAAAAATGAAAAAAAAAGGTTAAAAACATTGTCGCACTTGCGAAAAACTTGATTGCTCACTTAGGTAATAGCGGACCAAAAGAACTAAAGTGTCGTTGGAAAGCCCTATTAATGGACCATCATATGGTATCTAAATAATACGATTTCGATGGTAAGGAAATAAATTATTGTATGCCAAAAATCTAGTATTTTCCGATTTTTTAACATTCTGAGACGCCCTTTTCTCGAAAACGACGCCGCAGATTTTTCTTAAACTTTTCTTGCTCAAAGTCTTATCGGTTGTCTATATAGTGAATCCAAAATGAAAAGCATTGAAATAATATAGGTGGTCTAAAAATGGCATCAAACTTTGAAAAAAATTGAAAAATCGTTAAATTTTTGTAAACGCTCTTTAATTTATCTTTTTTTCAAAAACTGCTCAATGGATGTTTCTGACATTTCTGGTACAGAAAGTTAAGTATCCAAAGAACTTCGTAAAGCTATCACAACAACGATCGTAAAACCGGAAGTAGTCGAAAAAATGTCCGATATTTTGAAAAAAATTAATTGTTTTACGAAAATCTTTTTTATTTATGAATATTTTTTGATGATATTTTACACAGGGTTAAAATGTCATCCTACTTGAGCAGAAATGAGAAAAAAAAATTGTCTCGGTAATTTGCGTTAGCCGCCATCGGCTAATTTATTTTTTCGTACCCAGAAAAATTATTTATTGTTCGATTTGTATAAAACAAAGTTCATATGCTCCGTGGTCCCAATTGTAATTTTTTTTGTTACGGTGAAATTTTTCTGTCGGCAACGGAAGTGACGTAATATTAACAAAAACTACAATTTTGACAGTTCGGTACCACTTTTTGAAAGCAAATATTATTTTTTTTCAAAACTGATATAACTAAAATGATGCACCCTGCAAAGGTGCACAAAATCCTTAGCTCATATTTTTAAATTTCAATTTCATTTTCGGGCAATTTCGAATAAAATGTAAAATAAAGTGTAAATTTCAGTTATTTACAATTCATTCAGCGTCTTCATATTTTGAAATATTTATTTGTAATTTTTATAAACTCGTAGCAATAATCCAGACGAAGAGAATGTATGCGAAAATTAGTTTGTAATATGAGCAGTTGCCGAGAAATATGCAATTTTGCATGCATCACTTTTCACGTTATTTTGCCTATACAAGAGTGAATTATTATTCGATTTGCAATATTTTTTTTCCATTTGATGCCTAATGCCAATTTGGACTAGGTCAAGCCAATTTTACATTTTCACTGTGACCGGAAATGACGTCATTTGGGCAAAAACTGTATTTTTAACCTAAAAAACTAATATTTTATTCAAATCAGTCTCCCTTATAATATTTTTAAAATTATGATATTTGATTCCCATCAACGAATAGAATGAAGCCATACGACCATACAGATACTACAAAATGGTTTCTAACTTGTACGGTTACAGAGAAATAGGCGATCTTCTATAAGTCACTTTTCAAGGTTTTTGGTCTATAAAAGTGTCAATTATTATTCGATTTTTATAATGTTTTTACCATTTGATGCCTTATGCCATTTATGACTTCTATGGACCAAGTTAACATTTTCAATATCACCGGAAGTAATGTAATTTTTGCAAAACACGTATTTTTAGCCTTCAAAACAAACATTTTTTTGAAGTGATTTATATTCATTATTCGTTTAACTTTATAACGTCTGACTCTAATGGGCAGTAAGATTGAATCAATACCATCATATTGATATAAAGAAAAGGCTTCTAGCATGTTCCCTTGTCGAATAATAACCAATTTTCCTGGGTCACTTTTAAGTTTTTTACCTTCTTAATTTCAGTTTATGGGTTATAGGTTAATTATTTATTGCCCGATATGTATAAAACAAAGTTTGTATTTTGTATGTTGCGAATTTTCGACTTATTTTTCACCTATAAAAATTTCTTTCGGCACCGGAAGTGACGTAATTTTGCCATAATTTACAATTTTGAACGGTCTCTTCGCCAGCAAATATTACTTTTACATATGATAGAGGGTGTCACTGAAGCAAAACAACTAAAGTATAGTTTGGTAGCTCAATGGCTCGGCTATGGTATAATAAACTTCCTGTATGATCCCTGAAAGCCGGTTCAGTGCTGCTTGCAGGTCTAGTTATTATTATTATTCAGATTCCAATTTGATTAGATCTCAGCAACTAAGTGTTGCATCGTTACGATTTCTTCGGTTTTACTGGGAAAGTGGGTGTGACTTAGGGGATAAAGCTATTTTGAACGTTCTGCGACAATGCGAAATGTCCGAAATCACCGAAGTTATCGTTTTTGAAAATATTGCAGTAATTTTAACAATAATCATTGGATTTTAACTTTCGATACATTTTGGCATAGCCTGAGACAGGGCACATAGCTACGTTACTTTCGATTTTTGATTTTCGGCAAATCTTCGAAGATATTAGGCGCCAAATTTCGAAAATTTAAAATTTTACAAAAAACTTTTTTATTTATGAATATTTTTTAGTCGTATTGTGCACAGAATTAAAGAGTCATCTGACTAGTGCAAAAATGTTAAAAATTTTTGTCTCAGTAATTTACCTTGGCCGCCATTGGCTAATTCAGTTTTTCAGTCCTAGATTAATTTTTTATTGTTCGATTTCTATAAAACAAAGTTTATATGCTTCGTTGTATCAATTGTCATTTTTTTTATTACCGAAAGTGTTATCTGTCGGCACCGGAAGTGGCATAATTTTACCAAAAACTACAATATTGACAGTTATTTTCCTTCTTCGAAAACAAATATTACTTTTTGGAAAAATTATTTGACTCAAAGAGTGAGCCCTTTCAAGGCGCAAAAAATGTAGGAAGCGGATTTTTTAATTTCGATTTCATTTTCGAGCAAATTCGATTAAGAGGCTAAAAATGGTATAAAATTGGCCTATTTACAACCTATTCAGGCTTTTCAGATTTTAAAATATTTCTTCGTAACTTTTATAAACTTGTAGCTATAATCCATACGAAGAGAATATACTTGAAAATTAGTTTGTAATATAAGCAGTTGTCGAGAAATAGGCAATTTTGCATGAGTCACTTTCCACGTAATTTTGGCTGTAAAAGAATCAATTATTATTCGATTTTCAATTTTCTTTCGCCATTGGATGCCTAATGCCATAGTGGACTATTTTATACCATTTTACCTCTTACGCTGCCACCGGAAATGACGTCATTTGCTCAAAACTTAAATATTGGCCTTTAAAAACAATATTTTAGTCAAATGAGTCGTACTTGTTATTTTTTTTCAAATTATGATATTTGATTCTATTGATCAAATAGATTGAACCCATACGATCATACAGATACCACAAAATGGTTTCTAACTTGTACGGTTGCAGAGAAATGGGCGATTTTCCTTAAGTCACTTTTCAAGGTTTTTGGTCTATAAAAGTGTCAGTTATTCTTCGATTTTCATAAAATTTTCACCATATGATATCTTGTCATTGATGATTTCATAGAACTAATTTAATATTTTCAGTATCACCGGAAGTAATGTCATTTTGGCAAAAACTGTATTTTTAGCCTTCAAAACAGATATTTTTTTCAAATGAGTCTGATTTGTAATATATTTCAAATTATGATATTTGATTCCAATGAACAAGTGGATTGAACCCATACGATCATATAGATACCAAAAAATAGTTTTTATCATGTACGGTTGCCGAGAAATAGACGATTTTCTAGAAGTCACTTTTCAAGGTTTTTGGTCTATAAAAGTGGCAATTCTTATTCGATCTACATACAATTTTCGCCATATGATGCCTTGTGCCATTTCTGATTTCATAAAACTAATTGAACATTTTCATTATCACCGGAAGTAATGAAATTTTTCCAGGATCACTTACAAGTAACATTTATATATAAAATGAATTGATATTGCTAGATTTGGTTGATTCTTCGTCCATTTTATTTGATGTTTACAATGCTTATGTGGACACCTGTTCGATGGTTTCATTGGTATCGGAAGTGACATATGTTCAAGGGTAACGTGGCACCGAAAGTGACGTGGCACCAGTGAAACCCGTCATTCCTGCATGCAGGTCTAGTTAAGCTTTCATATTACATATGAAAGCTTATTGTTTCTGTTAAGATTATTATTGTTATTTTTTTTTTGTGTTTTATCCACAAATCGGATTTCTCAGAATCTAATCACAGTATCTTTATGAAACTTTTACCTAACCCCCCAAAAATGGGTGGTAGCTGTTGATTAAATATATTTTCAAAACGTTTTACGAATCCGAAATCACCGAAATTTACGAACGACAAAATGGACATTGCATAGTCGTAACTTTATTGTTTTTTGACCGATTTTACTAAATCTTTTTTCTTTGAATACCTTGAAAAAAATCATTTTCATCAGCAGTTTCACATTTTCGAATTTCGAAAATTCGTCGCTGTGATTTCGAACCGGAAGTTTAGACCAATTTGACAACTTCTTTAATAGTTGTGCGATTTTCATTCAATTTAGTATATAAGTACATCCTACCAATGTGACTTCAAAAATATAATTAGAAATTTTCTAAATTATCTCCCCTTGGTGAAATTAAGGATCAAAATTTTCAAAAAAATCGGCGAAATATAGGTCAGAATGACCTAATTTTTTTTTTTTGATACTAGACAAGGAATTACTGATTCGTACACAAAATATGGAGTTTGTCGATCGAACCGGAAGTGCCACCATCTTTAAACGTGAAAAATCACTAAGGCTTTTTTGCTATTTTACTTACAGACTCGGGAGTTATATTTTCTGAATCCTTGTAGGAAGGCCTAAAAAATGTCGCGAATAGAATTTTGATTTAGGTCAACCGGGAGTCACCATTTTGAATTGAAAATGAAAAATAGAAGCAATTTGAAGGGCCAAGACTTTGGAGCACAATAACTCTCATTCTAATTAAGCTAGAATGTTCAAACTTGTTGTAGACGTTCACTAGGTCAATGTTATGATTAAGTTCAAAGATGAGCATTTTCTGCTTAGGGTAAGCAGAGATAAGCATGCTGATTTGTTGATTCTTTAGGGCACGATAACTTCGGTTATAATGAAGGGAGGGCGGTGAAACTTTTGTCAATAGAGAATCTAATAGCTAGCCTGTTGTGTGAAATCATTGTATCATTTTTTTTTAAATATCAGGGATAGCCGAAAAAAAGAGATTGAAAATCCAAAAAGTCGTATTTTTACAATTTGGAGCATGTTTAGAGGTCTTTCTCGTAAAGTCAACATAATATTGGTTGGGAACTTCTTCTACAAAGAGTCTTATTGGTAGTCTTTTATATGAAACCATCGATCAACAGTCCAACATATCAGGAGTAGAAAAACAAAAGGATCGAACATTGAAAACGGCACCCTTTCATTGTTAAGCGAAACATGCAGTGTGGGTGACTACAATCTACACATTTAGTCATCGTATAGAGCTTATTCAACAGTATCGAATTCCAACTGCTTAGGGATATTTTACGTGCACTCCAATGTGTACACGGGACCGTGCTTTTCGTCCCATCCGAACTAGACAGCTGTGCTTGTCAGGCCCTCCGTTCTGCCACACTGACAATGGGGAACCACGCCGGGAAATCGAGATGAACTTCCTACGTGCAGAACTTTCAATTCAAGCCAAACTTTTATTGCATACGATTAAGCTGGTCAGTTGGAGCTTATTTTCAAAAGTTTTGTAATAATCGGTTGGTAATTAAAGTACCGTGCACATTAAACTGTTAAAACAGAAAATTTCGCCCGGTGGAAATGTTTCTTGCTATAAGTCAGCAATTTTCCGAATTCAGGGAGGCTGAAATAACTCTCCTTCTAATTCAATCTTGGTGTAGACGTTCACTATGTCAATGTCAGGATTGAGTTTAAAGGTGAGCATTTTCTGCCTAGGGTAAGCAGAGATAAGCATGCCGATTTGTTGATTCTTTAGGACAAGATAACTTCGGTTATAATGAAGGGAGGGCGGTGAAACTCTTGTTAATCGAGAGTGTAATAGCTGGCCTGTTGTGTGGAATCGTTGTATCTTTTTTTTTAAATATCAGGGATAGCAGAAAAAAAGTGATCGAAAATCCAAAAAGTCGTATGTTTACGATTTGGAGCATCTTTAAAGGTTCTTTTCTCTTAAAGTCAACATAATATTTTTTGGGAACTTCTTCTACGAAGAGTCTTATCGGTAGTCTTTTATATGAAAACTTCGATCAACAGTCCAAAATATCTGGAGTAGAAGAATAAAAGGATCAAACATTGAAAACGGCACCCTTTCATTGTTAAGCGAAACATGCAGTGTGGGTGACTACAATCTGCACATTTAGTCATCGTATAGAGCTTATTCAACCGTGTCGAATTCCAACTGCTTAGGGATATTTTACGTGCACTCCAATGTGTACACGCGACCTTGGTTTTTCGTCCCATCCGAACGACTAGACAGCTGTCCTTGTCAGGCCCTCTGCTCTGCCTCACTGACAAGGGGGAACCACGCCGGAAAATCGAGATGAACTTTCTCGTTGCAGAACTTTCAATTCAGGCCAAACGTTTATTGCATACGATTAAGCTGGTCAGTTGGAGCTTATTTTCAAAAGTTTTGTAATGATCGGTTGGTAATTAAAATACCGTGTGAATTAAACTGTTAAAACAGAAAATTTCGCCCGGTTGAAATGTTTCTTGCTATAAGTCAGCAATTTCCCGATTTTAGGGAGGCTGAATGGTTAGCACACGCGCGCTGTATCGTAACGTCTGTCATTGAGTCAACCGGCGTCGTTTCGATTTCCAAGTTGCACGTGACATGGAGTATGGTGTCCAACCTCGTGGGTTTTCTCCGTGTCCTTCGGTTTCCTCCCATGGCTAAAGACCCGTACGCGCAAGAGAAGTTTATAAATAAAATTAAAAAACATATGTTAGTCCCGAAATGACCTAGTTTGTGTCGAATGGACGTTGAGCCGCATTTCTCTCTTTCTCTTTTATTTTTAAAGTTTTGTAATAATCGGTTGGTAATCAAAGGTACTGTAAAAGTGATAAAACATAAAATTTCGCCCGGTTGTAATGTTTCTCACTTTAAAGTCAGTAATTTGCCGATTTTAGAGGGCAAACGTTTATTGCGAACAATTAAGCTGGTCAGGGGGAGCTTATTTTTAAGGGAGGCTGAATGGCTGAATGGTTAGCATGTGCGCGCTGTATCGTAACGTCTGTCATTGAGTCAACGGGCGTCGTTTCGATTTCGAGATTGCACGTGACATGGAGTATGGTGTCCAAGCTCGTGTGTTTTCTCCGTGTCCTTCGGTTTCCTCCCAACAGCTAAAGACCAGTACGCGCAAGGGGAGTTTTTAAATAAAATTAAAAAACAATTGTTAGTCCCGAAATGACCTAGTTTGTGTCGAATGGACGTTAAGCCGCATTTCTTTCTTTCTTTTTTATTTTTAAAGTTTTGTAATAATCGGTTGTTAATCAAAGATACTGTAAAAGTGATAAAACAGAAAATTTCGCCCGGTTGTAATGTTTCTCACATTGCCGATTTTAAGGGGAAAACGTTTATTGCGAACGATTTAGCTGGTCAGGGGAGCTTATTTTTAAAACTTTTGTAATATTCGGTTGATAACTAAAGGTACCGTGCAAATTAAACTAACAGCTAGCCTGTTGTGTGAAATCATTGTATCATTTTTTTTTAAATATCAGGGATAGCCGAAAAAAAGAGATTGAAAATCCAAAAAGTCGTATTTTTACAATTTGGAGCATGTTTAGAGGTCTTTCTCGTAAAGTCAACATAATATTGGTTGGGAACTTCTTCTACAAAGAGTCTTATTGGTAGTCTTTTATATGAAACCATCGATCAACAGTCCAACATATCAGGAGTAGAAAAACAAAAGGATCGAACATTGAAAACGGCACCCTTTCATTGTTAAGCGAAACATGCAGTGTGGGTGACTACAATCTACACATTTAGTCATCGTATAGAGCTTATTCAACAGTATCGAATTCCAACTGCTTAGGGATATTTTACGTGCACTCCAATGTGTACACGGGACCGTGCTTTTCGTCCCATCCGAACTAGACAGCTGTGCTTGTCAGGCCCTCCGTTCTGCCACACTGACAATGGGGAACCACGCCGGGAAATCGAGATGAACTTCCTACGTGCAGAACTTTCAATTCAAGCCAAACTTTTATTGCATACGATTAAGCTGGTCAGTTGGAGCTTATTTTCAAAAGTTTTGTAATAATCGGTTGGTAATTAAAGTACCGTGCACATTAAACTGTTAAAACAGAAAATTTCGCCCGGTGGAAATGTTTCTTGCTATAAGTCAGCAATTTTCCGAATTCAGGGAGGCTGAAATAACTCTCCTTCTAATTCAATCTTGGTGTAGACGTTCACTATGTCAATGTCAGGATTGAGTTTAAAGGTGAGCATTTTCTGCCTAGGGTAAGCAGAGATAAGCATGCCGATTTGTTGATTCTTTAGGACAAGATAACTTCGGTTATAATGAAGGGAGGGCGGTGAAACTCTTGTTAATCGAGAGTGTAATAGCTGGCCTGTTGTGTGGAATCGTTGTATCTTTTTTTTTAAATATCAGGGATAGCAGAAAAAAAGTGATCGAAAATCCAAAAAGTCGTATGTTTACGATTTGGAGCATCTTTAAAGGTTCTTTTCTCTTAAAGTCAACATAATATTTTTTGGGAACTTCTTCTACGAAGAGTCTTATCGGTAGTCTTTTATATGAAAACTTCGATCAACAGTCCAAAATATCTGGAGTAGAAGAATAAAAGGATCAAACATTGAAAACGGCACCCTTTCATTGTTAAGCGAAACATGCAGTGTGGGTGACTACAATCTGCACATTTAGTCATCGTATAGAGCTTATTCAACCGTGTCGAATTCCAACTGCTTAGGGATATTTTACGTGCACTCCAATGTGTACACGCGACCTTGGTTTTTCGTCCCATCCGAACGACTAGACAGCTGTCCTTGTCAGGCCCTCTGCTCTGCCTCACTGACAAGGGGGAACCACGCCGGAAAATCGAGATGAACTTTCTCGTTGCAGAACTTTCAATTCAGGCCAAACGTTTATTGCATACGATTAAGCTGGTCAGTTGGAGCTTATTTTCAAAAGTTTTGTAATGATCGGTTGGTAATTAAAATACCGTGTGAATTAAACTGTTAAAACAGAAAATTTCGCCCGGTTGAAATGTTTCTTGCTATAAGTCAGCAATTTCCCGATTTTAGGGAGGCTGAATGGTTAGCACACGCGCGCTGTATCGTAACGTCTGTCATTGAGTCAACCGGCGTCGTTTCGATTTCCAAGTTGCACGTGACATGGAGTATGGTGTCCAACCTCGTGGGTTTTCTCCGTGTCCTTCGGTTTCCTCCCATGGCTAAAGACCCGTACGCGCAAGAGAAGTTTATAAATAAAATTAAAAAACATATGTTAGTCCCGAAATGACCTAGTTTGTGTCGAATGGACGTTGAGCCGCATTTCTCTCTTTCTCTTTTATTTTTAAAGTTTTGTAATAATCGGTTGGTAATCAAAGGTACTGTAAAAGTGATAAAACATAAAATTTCGCCCGGTTGTAATGTTTCTCACTTTAAAGTCAGTAATTTGCCGATTTTAGAGGGCAAACGTTTATTGCGAACAATTAAGCTGGTCAGGGGGAGCTTATTTTTAAGGGAGGCTGAATGGCTGAATGGTTAGCATGTGCGCGCTGTATCGTAACGTCTGTCATTGAGTCAACGGGCGTCGTTTCGATTTCGAGATTGCACGTGACATGGAGTATGGTGTCCAAGCTCGTGTGTTTTCTCCGTGTCCTTCGGTTTCCTCCCAACAGCTAAAGACCAGTACGCGCAAGGGGAGTTTTTAAATAAAATTAAAAAACAATTGTTAGTCCCGAAATGACCTAGTTTGTGTCGAATGGACGTTAAGCCGCATTTCTTTCTTTCTTTTTTATTTTTAAAGTTTTGTAATAATCGGTTGTTAATCAAAGATACTGTAAAAGTGATAAAACAGAAAATTTCGCCCGGTTGTAATGTTTCTCACATTGCCGATTTTAAGGGGAAAACGTTTATTGCGAACGATTTAGCTGGTCAGGGGAGCTTATTTTTAAAACTTTTGTAATATTCGGTTGATAACTAAAGGTACCGTGCAAATTAAACTAACAGCTAGCCTGTTGTGTGAAATCATTGTATCATTTTTTTTTAAATATCAGGGATAGCCGAAAAAAAGAGATTGAAAATCCAAAAAGTCGTATTTTTACAATTTGGAGCATGTTTAGAGGTCTTTCTCGTAAAGTCAACATAATATTGGTTGGGAACTTCTTCTACAAAGAGTCTTATTGGTAGTCTTTTATATGAAACCATCGATCAACAGTCCAACATATCAGGAGTAGAAAAACAAAAGGATCGAACATTGAAAACGGCACCCTTTCATTGTTAAGCGAAACATGCAGTGTGGGTGACTACAATCTACACATTTAGTCATCGTATAGAGCTTATTCAACAGTATCGAATTCCAACTGCTTAGGGATATTTTACGTGCACTCCAATGTGTACACGGGACCGTGCTTTTCGTCCCATCCGAACTAGACAGCTGTGCTTGTCAGGCCCTCCGTTCTGCCACACTGACAATGGGGAACCACGCCGGGAAATCGAGATGAACTTCCTACGTGCAGAACTTTCAATTCAAGCCAAACTTTTATTGCATACGATTAAGCTGGTCAGTTGGAGCTTATTTTCAAAAGTTTTGTAATAATCGGTTGGTAATTAAAGTACCGTGCACATTAAACTGTTAAAACAGAAAATTTCGCCCGGTGGAAATGTTTCTTGCTATAAGTCAGCAATTTTCCGAATTCAGGGAGGCTGAAATAACTCTCCTTCTAATTCAATCTTGGTGTAGACGTTCACTATGTCAATGTCAGGATTGAGTTTAAAGGTGAGCATTTTCTGCCTAGGGTAAGCAGAGATAAGCATGCCGATTTGTTGATTCTTTAGGACAAGATAACTTCGGTTATAATGAAGGGAGGGCGGTGAAACTCTTGTTAATCGAGAGTGTAATAGCTGGCCTGTTGTGTGGAATCGTTGTATCTTTTTTTTTAAATATCAGGGATAGCAGAAAAAAAGTGATCGAAAATCCAAAAAGTCGTATGTTTACGATTTGGAGCATCTTTAAAGGTTCTTTTCTCTTAAAGTCAACATAATATTTTTTGGGAACTTCTTCTACGAAGAGTCTTATCGGTAGTCTTTTATATGAAAACTTCGATCAACAGTCCAAAATATCTGGAGTAGAAGAATAAAAGGATCAAACATTGAAAACGGCACCCTTTCATTGTTAAGCGAAACATGCAGTGTGGGTGACTACAATCTGCACATTTAGTCATCGTATAGAGCTTATTCAACCGTGTCGAATTCCAACTGCTTAGGGATATTTTACGTGCACTCCAATGTGTACACGCGACCTTGGTTTTTCGTCCCATCCGAACGACTAGACAGCTGTCCTTGTCAGGCCCTCTGCTCTGCCTCACTGACAAGGGGGAACCACGCCGGAAAATCGAGATGAACTTTCTCGTTGCAGAACTTTCAATTCAGGCCAAACGTTTATTGCATACGATTAAGCTGGTCAGTTGGAGCTTATTTTCAAAAGTTTTGTAATGATCGGTTGGTAATTAAAATACCGTGTGAATTAAACTGTTAAAACAGAAAATTTCGCCCGGTTGAAATGTTTCTTGCTATAAGTCAGCAATTTCCCGATTTTAGGGAGGCTGAATGGTTAGCACACGCGCGCTGTATCGTAACGTCTGTCATTGAGTCAACCGGCGTCGTTTCGATTTCCAAGTTGCACGTGACATGGAGTATGGTGTCCAACCTCGTGGGTTTTCTCCGTGTCCTTCGGTTTCCTCCCATGGCTAAAGACCCGTACGCGCAAGAGAAGTTTATAAATAAAATTAAAAAACATATGTTAGTCCCGAAATGACCTAGTTTGTGTCGAATGGACGTTGAGCCGCATTTCTCTCTTTCTCTTTTATTTTTAAAGTTTTGTAATAATCGGTTGGTAATCAAAGGTACTGTAAAAGTGATAAAACATAAAATTTCGCCCGGTTGTAATGTTTCTCACTTTAAAGTCAGTAATTTGCCGATTTTAGAGGGCAAACGTTTATTGCGAACAATTAAGCTGGTCAGGGGGAGCTTATTTTTAAGGGAGGCTGAATGGCTGAATGGTTAGCATGTGCGCGCTGTATCGTAACGTCTGTCATTGAGTCAACGGGCGTCGTTTCGATTTCGAGATTGCACGTGACATGGAGTATGGTGTCCAAGCTCGTGTGTTTTCTCCGTGTCCTTCGGTTTCCTCCCAACAGCTAAAGACCAGTACGCGCAAGGGGAGTTTTTAAATAAAATTAAAAAACAATTGTTAGTCCCGAAATGACCTAGTTTGTGTCGAATGGACGTTAAGCCGCATTTCTTTCTTTCTTTTTTATTTTTAAAGTTTTGTAATAATCGGTTGTTAATCAAAGATACTGTAAAAGTGATAAAACAGAAAATTTCGCCCGGTTGTAATGTTTCTCACATTGCCGATTTTAAGGGGAAAACGTTTATTGCGAACGATTTAGCTGGTCAGGGGAGCTTATTTTTAAAACTTTTGTAATATTCGGTTGATAACTAAAGGTACCGTGCAAATTAAACTAATAGCTAGCCTGTTGTGTGAAATCATTGTATCATTTTTTTTTAAATATCAGGGATAGCCGAAAAAAAGAGATTGAAAATCCAAAAAGTCGTATTTTTACAATTTGGAGCATGTTTAGAGGTCTTTCTCGTAAAGTCAACATAATATTGGTTGGGAACTTCTTCTACAAAGAGTCTTATTGGTAGTCTTTTATATGAAACCATCGATCAACAGTCCAACATATCAGGAGTAGAAAAACAAAAGGATCGAACATTGAAAACGGCACCCTTTCATTGTTAAGCGAAACATGCAGTGTGGGTGACTACAATCTACACATTTAGTCATCGTATAGAGCTTATTCAACAGTATCGAATTCCAACTGCTTAGGGATATTTTACGTGCACTCCAATGTGTACACGGGACCGTGCTTTTCGTCCCATCCGAACTAGACAGCTGTGCTTGTCAGGCCCTCCGTTCTGCCACACTGACAATGGGGAACCACGCCGGGAAATCGAGATGAACTTCCTACGTGCAGAACTTTCAATTCAAGCCAAACTTTTATTGCATACGATTAAGCTGGTCAGTTGGAGCTTATTTTCAAAAGTTTTGTAATAATCGGTTGGTAATTAAAGTACCGTGCACATTAAACTGTTAAAACAGAAAATTTCGCCCGGTGGAAATGTTTCTTGCTATAAGTCAGCAATTTTCCGAATTCAGGGAGGCTGAAATAACTCTCCTTCTAATTCAATCTTGGTGTAGACGTTCACTATGTCAATGTCAGGATTGAGTTTAAAGGTGAGCATTTTCTGCCTAGGGTAAGCAGAGATAAGCATGCCGATTTGTTGATTCTTTAGGACAAGATAACTTCGGTTATAATGAAGGGAGGGCGGTGAAACTCTTGTTAATCGAGAGTGTAATAGCTGGCCTGTTGTGTGGAATCGTTGTATCTTTTTTTTTAAATATCAGGGATAGCAGAAAAAAAGTGATCGAAAATCCAAAAAGTCGTATGTTTACGATTTGGAGCATCTTTAAAGGTTCTTTTCTCTTAAAGTCAACATAATATTTTTTGGGAACTTCTTCTACGAAGAGTCTTATCGGTAGTCTTTTATATGAAAACTTCGATCAACAGTCCAAAATATCTGGAGTAGAAGAATAAAAGGATCAAACATTGAAAACGGCACCCTTTCATTGTTAAGCGAAACATGCAGTGTGGGTGACTACAATCTGCACATTTAGTCATCGTATAGAGCTTATTCAACCGTGTCGAATTCCAACTGCTTAGGGATATTTTACGTGCACTCCAATGTGTACACGCGACCTTGGTTTTTCGTCCCATCCGAACGACTAGACAGCTGTCCTTGTCAGGCCCTCTGCTCTGCCTCACTGACAAGGGGGAACCACGCCGGAAAATCGAGATGAACTTTCTCGTTGCAGAACTTTCAATTCAGGCCAAACGTTTATTGCATACGATTAAGCTGGTCAGTTGGAGCTTATTTTCAAAAGTTTTGTAATGATCGGTTGGTAATTAAAATACCGTGTGAATTAAACTGTTAAAACAGAAAATTTCGCCCGGTTGAAATGTTTCTTGCTATAAGTCAGCAATTTCCCGATTTTAGGGAGGCTGAATGGTTAGCACACGCGCGCTGTATCGTAACGTCTGTCATTGAGTCAACCGGCGTCGTTTCGATTTCCAAGTTGCACGTGACATGGAGTATGGTGTCCAACCTCGTGGGTTTTCTCCGTGTCCTTCGGTTTCCTCCCATGGCTAAAGACCCGTACGCGCAAGAGAAGTTTATAAATAAAATTAAAAAACATATGTTAGTCCCGAAATGACCTAGTTTGTGTCGAATGGACGTTGAGCCGCATTTCTCTCTTTCTCTTTTATTTTTAAAGTTTTGTAATAATCGGTTGGTAATCAAAGGTACTGTAAAAGTGATAAAACATAAAATTTCGCCCGGTTGTAATGTTTCTCACTTTAAAGTCAGTAATTTGCCGATTTTAGAGGGCAAACGTTTATTGCGAACAATTAAGCTGGTCAGGGGGAGCTTATTTTTAAGGGAGGCTGAATGGCTGAATGGTTAGCATGTGCGCGCTGTATCGTAACGTCTGTCATTGAGTCAACGGGCGTCGTTTCGATTTCGAGATTGCACGTGACATGGAGTATGGTGTCCAAGCTCGTGTGTTTTCTCCGTGTCCTTCGGTTTCCTCCCAACAGCTAAAGACCAGTACGCGCAAGGGGAGTTTTTAAATAAAATTAAAAAACAATTGTTAGTCCCGAAATGACCTAGTTTGTGTCGAATGGACGTTAGGCCACATTTCTCTCTTTCTCTTTTATTTTTAAAGTTTTGTAATAATCGGTTGGTAATCAAAGATACTGTAAAAGTGATAAAACAGAAAATTTCACCCGATTGTAATGTTTCTCACTTTAAAGTCAGCAATTTGCCGATTTTAAGGGGCAAACGTTTATTGCGAACGATTAAGCTGGTCAGGGGGAGCTTATTTTTAAAAGTTTTGTCATATTCGTTTGATAACTAAAGGTACCGTGCAAATTAAACTGTTAAAATAGAAGATTTCGCCCGGTTGAAATGTTTCTCGCTGTAGGTCAGCAATTGGCCGATTTTAGGGAGGTTGCGTGGCTGAATGGTTAGCACATGCGCTCTGTATCATAACGTCTGTCATTGAGTCAACTGGCGTTGTTTCGATTTCTTGGTTGCACGTGACAAGGAGTATGGTCGCCTGTCCAACCTCGTAGGCCGTAACATCGCTGCCCGGGTTAAATTTCCCTCATTGCACACTTTATGGCGTATGCCCGTCTTCATTAGCCCATTTTAGGAGCAGAACAGTAGGACGTTAAACCCCATTCAACTTAATTTCATTTTCTCTATGTTGCTTATTTATTATAGTGAATAACTGTTTTTCAGGTTCTATTAATTATTTCATTTCTGCATAGAAATCTTGCTTTGACCAGTTTTTTTTATTGCAGAGTACCATTCTTGTATATTGCAGTCTATGACACTCTGTTTAAAACATGCTTAAGAAGTTGTCACGATTTCCTACTTATAACCAAACATATTGGAAACCATAATTATATAACATATCTCTAATTTTGGAAGCCCGATTACAGCTATACAAGTTTCAGTTATTTCCCTTTAGTTTAAGGATTATTTTTTTGCCCGGGTGCAATGTTTCTTACTACATTTAAATTTGTAAGTTTGTGAGTTTTTGACCGATTTTGATAATTATGTCTTTATAATTTTCCAAATTTACATATTTAACGTAAATATTCAAACAGTAGAGTTCAACCTGATTCAAAAAGTTTTAGTTTTGTTCAATGTTATCTCATTTTAATTTTTCGATGTTTTCTTACCATTTTTATTTCATTTTTCTGAAAGTTTTGAAGTGGGAAGTCATCCCGATTACAGCAACACAAGTATCAGTTATTTCCCTTTAGTTTTCAGATTATGCAATGTTTCATACTATATTTAGACTTGTAACTTCGCGAGTTTTTGACCAATTTTGATAGTTTGTTATTCTTATCCTTTTATTTGAGATACTTGATATAATCTGTGACTTGATATATCTACATGGGACAGTAGCAGATCTAGTTTATTGTTATTTTGTTACTAATCTTTCATTGCTTATTAGCTAGTAAAAAACATAGAAAAAAATACACAACAACTGGAATTGACAGAAAGGTTGTCAATTAGTCTGCTTGTAACTATATTTATTGACATTTTTATATGTGACCTACATGTCATAATGTGTCACAATGAGGAAATTTTTAAAATTGACAAAATTGGACAAAAACATCAAACACTAGACCTGCATGCAGGAATGACAGGTTTCACTGGTACCACGTTGCCCTTGAACATGTCACTTCCGGTGCCAAGTTACGCTTGAACATATGTCACTTCCGGTACCAACGAAACCACTAAACAGGTTTCCAAATTAACATTGCACACAAATAAAATGGACGCAGAATCAACCAAATCCAGCAATATCAATTCATTTTATACATTTGTTACTTGTAAATGATCTTAACAAAATTACATTACTTCCGGTGTTAATGAAAATGTTCAATTAGTTGTATGAAATCAGAAATGGCATACGATATCATATCGTGAAAATTTTATGTAAATCGAATAATAATTGCCACTTTTAAAGACCAAAAAACTTGAAAAGTGACTTGTAGAAAATCAGCTATTTCTCGGCAACCGTACAAGTTAGAAACCATATGGATTCATATGGATTCATTCTATTTGTTGATTAGCATCAAATATCATAATTTGAAAAAAATTTCAAAACAGACTCATTTGAATAAAATATCTGTTTTGAAGGCTAAAAATACAGTTTTTGGTAAAATGACGTTACTTCCGGTGATAATGAAAATCTTAAATTACTTGTATGAAATCCTAAATGGCATTAGGTATAACATGGTGTAACGTTTATGAAAATCGAATAATAATTGACACTTTTATGGCCCCAAAAGCTTCAAAAGTGACCTGTAGAAAACTGTCTATTTCTTGGCAACCGAACAAGTTAGAAACAATTTTATATCTATATGACCACATGAGTTGTGTTTATATGTGAATTTAAACCAAAAGTTAAAATTATTAATACATATTAAGTAATTCTTGGTTGAATAAAACATTGATTTAAAAAGTTTAAAATGCAGTTTTTGACAAAATGACGTCACTTCCGGTGTCAATTTTAAATTGTAATCAACTTGATATGACGCTACATGGTTTTTGAATCAAATGATGTCACTTTTATAAAAATCCAATGATAATTGACTATTTTGCAGGCAAAATAACGAAAACAGTGACTTATGCAGAACTGCCCATTTCTTGGCAACTGCTTATATTACAAACTAATTTTCACATACATTCTCTTCGTATGGATTATAGCTACAAGGTTATAAAAGTTTGCATTGTCGCAGAACGTTCAAAATAGCTTTATCCTCTAAGTCACACCCACTTTCCCCATTAAAACCGAAGAAATCGTAACGATGCGACAAGTAGTTGCTGAGATCTATTCAAATTGGAATCTGAATAATAATAATAATAATAATAAGAAACCCTAATAATTTTAACAAAAACAATAGTGTTTCACACAAGCTACTCAGTGTGAAACCCTAATAATGATTTATCATTGTCAAAGCCACATCGAATACCTAAGTGTTCTAGGATACAGATAGATTCATAAAAATGCTATGATCTAACATTTCAACGTCTAAAAGTAGCAAAAAAGACGGTAAAAAGATGACAATGTTTTACGGAACACACGCATTGATGACGTCACATGCCAAATTTATAAGGATACGGACCAGGAATTTACACTTGCCAAAAGTCTCTAATATTTTCAGACACCTTAACGTTATCAAAATATGAATCCCTATAGATAGACTTCAATTTCACAGTCAAGAAAAGCTTACGTTCACTTTCGTGCATTTTAGTTATGATGTAATTAAACAATGGCAGGTTCAAGAATCGTCGCATTTCGGCTCGTGGGTCGTTCTCTTTTTTTCGACTTATGGTGATAAGAGAATTTCAAACAATGATATCCAATATGCATTCCTTACTTTACATGCAGTATGAAGAAGCGACAGTTAACAGAATTCAGCTATCAATAAAATTCTCTTCGAAAAGAAAATTATTGGACATTTTGTTCATTTCCATTTAAGGCCCATAAATTATTTTTTAAGGATGGTATGAGATATTATTCGCATTTAATAATGAGTTGTCGACGGCTTTATCATTGACCTGTAACAGTTGATTAGTATTACTCAATGACACACACCTGCTTGTCGATTAATTTACATAATCAGCCACATGGTTTTGATTAACACTCGACGGCAATTTATTTACGATCAGAATTATTTTTTTTCTGCTACTTATCCTAAATCAAATATTTATCGCCCGTTCAGCCAGACATGTAACCATAATGCTTTGCATTCGATGTTTGGGCCAATCAGCAAACGGGTTGTGTAGACAGCATGGCCACATGGTGATTGTTTATATTTTTTAGGGGTTTTAAAACTCGATTGTGTCCATTCAAAATCAATTCATCGATAATATTTTGATCATATTTGTAAACTAGAGTTTCTCCACTTTACAAAGATGCCAATTATTATGCAAGAGGAATGACCGCTTGTCCCACAGCGAGCGAAGAAACATAACTAATTTCGCCAAGAATTTTAAGAAGTAGGACAGATTTAAGAATATGGTACTCTTACAAAACGTTTAAATAAAAGGTGTTCTAAAATCTTTTATTGCTATTCTGATCTTTTGTGCCATAGATAGTATATTTATAGACTCATTTTTGTGAAAATCTCAATTTCGATCACAGCAATATTTTCACTTATTTTGTCTCTAGTCCAAAATTAGATATTGCGCATTGCGACTCAAGATGCCGTGTTCAGTCACATATGCCCAAACTGAATTTTCGTCATATGTTGTCGTCGCCCCTGTCCTTTGACATTAAATTGATGAACAGTGTTAAAAGATCATGAAATGCAGAAACCTTTTGATTTTCAACGATTTCCTGTACTTACTGCCAGAGTTATGGTCATTGATTACTTTGAAAAATTTTGTTAAAACTCAAGGGACCAAAGTTACCATTCAATTGATTTTAAATTTATACACTGTGTTTAAGTCATGAGACAAAGACTTATAGTATATTGTAAATATTTCATTAATGACAAAAGAAAAAATAGGTGATAACCCTTGTTGACGCCAGACAACTTAGATTTTGTGGGCATATTTCATTGCCTTGCAACCTATCTTTTCAGGTGGTACATTTTGGTATGAATGAACGAGTTGGAAATCTCTCTTTTGAAATGCCTCAATCAGGAGAAATGGTGTTTGATAAACCTTACAGTGAGCAAACAGCACAACTTATAGATGAAGAAGTTCGGCATATTGTAAAAGATGCCTATATTAGAACACTGGATCTGCTTACCACACATAAATCAGAGGTAGAAAAGGTAATTACTGATATATTCTTATTGGAAATAATGTTGATTAATATTGTCATTTGCTAAAAACAAAAAAACTAGATCTGCTAAGCAGATATTACAGCTTTCATATTCACAGTCACTTCCTGTCACATGTCATGGGTCATATAAATAATCTGAACAAGAAAAAAAATCTATTTTCACTCGTAAACAACTTTATCGGCACAAAAAAATTAGACCCGTATCCCGGCAATCCTGAAATGTTCACTTCAAAATGGCGACCATCAGTTGACCTCTGAACATTTTTTAGGCATTCCTACAAAGATTAAGGAAATATAACTCCCATGTCTGTAAATAAAATATCAAAAAAGCCCTGTGGATTTTTCACATTTCAAGATGGTGGCACTTCCGGTTCGATCGACAAACTTCCGTTTCGAAATCACAAAAATAGGTCAAATAGTCACAAAGTTACAGCATTGTAGGTCAAATGCATTCATTCGTAAAATTCGGTGATTTTGGATTCGTAAAACGTTTTGAAAATATATTTAATCAAGGTTTGCACCCCATTTTTGGGGAGGTAGGTCAAAGTTTCAGAAAGATCCTATGGTTATAGGTTATATTCTGAGAAATCCGATTTGCAGAAAATACACCAAAAAAAAATAATAATACTAATAATAAAGATCTGCTAAGCAGATATTAAAGCTTTCACAGTCACTTCCTGTCACATGTCGTGGGTCATATAAATAATCTGAACAAGAAAAAAAAATCATTAAAATTGGTCACAATCTAGTGAAGTGAATGTGATTTTTCACTCGTAAACAACTTTGTCGGCATGAAAAACGTCAATGGAAAAATTCAAAGTTTTGATATAGTCAAATACCAAAAATTCGACCCGTATCCCGGCTATCCTGAACATACTATGAAGTGAATGTGATTTTTCACTCGTAAACAACTTTGTCGGCATGAAAAACGTCAATGGAAAAATTCAAAGTTTTGATATAGTCAAATACCAAAAATTCGACCCGTATCCCGGCTATCCTGAACATACTATGCCCTATTGTGTTTGTTTAGAACCCCGTAAATGTCGATTTTTCACTGAACGTTTTTTTAGGCCTTCTTTCAAGGATTCAGAAAATATAACTCCCATGTCTGTAAGTAAAATATGAAAAATGCCTTGTGGATTTTTCACATTTCAAGATGGCGGCACTTCCGGATTGAGCTACAAACTCAATTTTTTGTGTACAAATCAGTAGTCTTGTAGCGATTATAGAAAGAAAAATTTGAGGTGGTCTGACCTATATTTCGTCGAAAACTTTGATCCTTAATTTCACCAAGGGGAGATAATTTAGAAAATTTCTAAGGACATCTTTGAAGTCGCATTGGCAAGATCTACTTACATTCTAAATTTCATGAAAATCGTACAAATTTTAAAGGAGTTGTCAAGTTGGTCTCAACTTCCGGTTCGAAATCACATTGACAAAGTTTCGAAATTCGAAAATCCGAAATTGCAGATTTGAAGTAAATGTCGTAGTATTTTGTGTACGAATCAGTAATTACTTGTCTAGTATCCAAAAAAGAATTTAGGTCATTCTGACTTATATTTCGATGATTTTTTTGAAAATTTTGATCCTTTAACACACATAATTTGAAAATTTCTAATCATATTTTTTGAAGCCGCATCGGTAAGATCTACTTACATGCTAAATTTCATGAAAATCGTACAACTATTAAAGAACTTGTCAAATTAGTCATAACTTCCGGTTCGAAATCACAGCGACGAATTTTCGAAAATTTGAAACTGCAGATTTGAAGTAATTGTCTCAGTGTACTCAAAGAAAAAAGATTTAATAAAATAGGTCAAATAATCACAAAGTTACAGCATTGTAGGTCAAAGGCATTCGTTCGTAAAATAAGGTGATTTTGGATTCGTAAAACGTTTTAAAAATATATTTAATCAACAGCCACCACCCATTTTGGGGGAGGGGGGATAGAGTAGAAGTTTCAGAAAGATCCTATGGTTAGATTCTGAGAAATCCGATTTGCGGATAAAACACACAAAAAAAAATAATAACTAGATCCGCATAGCAGATATCAAAGCTTTCATATAAACAGCAAAAGGGGTATTTGAATCTATTGAAACAATAAGTATAATGTCATCAGGTATCTGAAAAATTACATCTACCTTATGAACAAGATGGGAAAAATACAAATTAAAAATTTAGAACAGTATATTATATACAGAGTATGTTAACTATTTTATTAGTTTCTCGTACGCAGGACAGGAAGTAGTTGTGCTTCAATGTAAACCGGTCTGTTTCTTGCATTTAATTTTAGAGTTATATGTGATTTTCAAAGAATTTAATCAGAAATCGCTGAAAATCAATAAGCTTCTTCGTCTCATGACCTTAAACACTGTGTATAAATCTATGGTCAATCAAACAGAATTTTGAAAGTGGTCAAGGGTCATAACTCTGACAGTAATTATTGGAAATTATTGAAAATATCTAGGCTTCTTCCTCTTGTGACTTTAAACACTGTGTATCAAGTTAAAGTCAATCAGTTATTAACTTAAAGATATATTATGGGAGACTTTTATAAGGAGTTAGCTATTCTTGCTATAACAGTTCAAAAATAGATGATGAAAGAAGAATATATTGAAAGTTTCAGTCAAATTACTTTATTCTGAACATAGTTATCACCACTGTTATTTTTGACTAGAAATGGGATATAACTCCATCTTCACTGATGGCCGATCGTTTGATTGACAGGCGTTAAGTCCACCTACATAATCACCATCTGCAATTCAACTCGTATTACATTTCCTACTACAAATTAGAATTAAGACTTTTAATATATAGATAAGAAGAGAAAGACGCCAGCAGAATTTTAAAGTTTGAAGAATGTACCAAATCAATGAGGCTTGCAATAATCAGATTTAGCTCTTGCATAATGTATGTTTAAGCCTCTAGAGCGTTCAAAAGATATTTCAAAGAGATCAAGGGCCATAACTGTGGCACTCCCAGTGTTGGCAGAGACAGTTCATCAGTATCTTCCGGCACGGTTTGTCCTTGTTGGTAATGTAGAAAGGAAGACCTGTCAAGGACAATATGACTAGTCCCTTTTTATTTCAATAATATGCTTGCACGTAGGGGTTTAGCTGTGGGAGGAAACCACCAGGGTGGACGGGCGACCCTATTCCTTTTCACGTACAATCGGGGAATCAATGCTGAAATTGAAAACAACATTGGGCTTGATACGGTTGGCAAATACTATTTCAAATATAAGCTAAACAATAGTTTTACATTCTTTTTGATTGCTTCCTTTAACGACCTGGGGCCTGTTTCATGAAATTTTAACTAAGATAAAATCCAAACGGTAGTAATTTGTTTTGCTCGAACTGGACTAATGTTTCGAAATCCATCTGCCAAGGGATCTTTTATGTGCATGCCAATGTATACACAGGGCCACATTTTTGTCCCATCCAAGGTACTAGTCATGTTGTTATCATCCAGGGTTTCTGGACCTACTTATAGTCCAACCTTCGACGATGGGTTGTACGTTCAATCTAGCTGGGGGTGTAAGATTGAACATACAATAATTGAACAACTCACTTCTTCTTAGTGTAATCTTATATTCTCTAACAATACTTAAACAATAATAATAATATATAATATATGTACAATAATGACCCACAGGCCAGGTGACTTAATAAGGAACAGCATCTAAGAAATAACTTATCAGAGACCTGCCCTTCAGTATGTCCTACTGCCTGCCTGTGGTCAACTGCCCTCTTCTAATCTACAATCTTTCCTCTAATATACTAAGAGGTTACTTGGTAACAATAAACAATAAATAATACTTTATACATTTAAACTTTATAATCCTTAATACATTAATGCCTACAGGATTAATGGGACCATAGATCATAATTCATAAAACAATGTCTCTAATATAATTAAAGAGTTGAATTTGATTAGGCTTCTGTCCATGGGTTCCATTTCGGCCGTATATGCCGGTCGGGACCTACGGCTTTGGAAAATGACCGAATCTGGATCAGACCCGTAGGTCATTTTGCACGCCGGAAAAATAGCATATTTTGTGCTAAATCATAAAATCCAGGAGACGACGAAACTCCGTGCGTGGCGTGATGTAGACTATCGGGTATAATAAAATTAACAGTGTTCAGTAGCCCACGAATGGAAACCACTGCCAATCAATTATCCTTGTGTATATTGCTCTAATCACAATTAACAAAGGGGCTACATCAAACAGATTAAAAGCTCAACATTTAATCAATTTACTTAGTTTTGTTTTGTTGTATAATTAGTAATACTGTGAGCGTGATCATTCTTGAGTTGTTGTTACAGCATATTTACCGACTTTCATCATTCGTGCGGCAATTCACTGTTTGAACATCAAACAAATTAAAAACTTTTCTTTGATGTCTTCACTTGATCACAAGAGTTAATCATGTCAATCTTGCAAATGATATATATATACAAGAATGTTAGCATTCTATATATCATTTCAAAATGTTGAAATTCCTCACCTCCCAGAATAACAAAAGAAAGCGAGATGATGATATTGCTGTCAATGAATCCGATTCCCCTTCTTCAACATCGAACCACGAGGATGACAGTTCCGGCCCGAAAAACAAAGTCAGTCGTAAATTCTCTACTAAATGGTTACAAATATTCCCGTGGTTAAGATATGATATTCCCACACAAAAATATGAATTCCCAGGTGTGTTTTTAATCCATTTATTCCGTTTATATAACAATCGGTAGACGTCATTTGGTTAAAACAATGAGCTTTTACGATCGCCGCCATTTTGAAATATGTGCAAATATCTTTACATGTTATAGAGTTAAAATACTAGCACGATATTATTTGAGCTCTCAAATATCAATACGAGTTAATAAATTGATAAGTTTAAGAATTATGTTAATTATTGTACATGTGTATCACTTTGAATTATTTACGTGTGCTAATCATTCGGAACTACTTTTTTCCCGTGTATGGAGAAAATAGTCAACCGCCAAATAAGGTCACGTACGCCACTGAGAACCGGGATTCTAGCACCAAAACATAATTAAAACCAAGTTACGATGTTCCTTGAGCATGAAAAATCTTGACGAATTAATGAGAATTTCAACCGGCACGTGCTTTACAGAAATGGAAATCCTGTAGAAACCGACGAGTATATATGGGTGATGTCGTAAACAAATTAAGAAAATACTGTACTTTGGATACATGAATGCATCTTGTTATTGTTATACTTTATGAATGTATAAATAACTAAATGATAATAATTGATTACATGTGTTCTTTTATTTATTGGGGGGATAGGTGGGTGGGTATATATATGTCGATGTGAGGTTGATTTTTTGTGTGACTGTCCTTGACCCAAGTAAAGTCGATCGACATTCCGATAGCATGTAGTTTTTGGCATCTTATTATGTGCTTAAAATAGCACCACTTTCTCCGTGAGAAAAATGACCGGTTGGGAAAATTTTGAAGTGGAAGCCCTGCTTCTGTCTAATCTGTAATGGCTGGGACTTCAAATTAACAATGCTCTAATTCTCCCGGTCATATATGGTCACCTTCCCGTTAGAGCTGACCTCAGCTCTAAATTAAAAGACATTTGCTATTTGTATAATCATATAAAATACCATTATTGCACTTGATATAAGAAGTAAATTCTCAATACATTAATATTCTCAATACTATAAAATCCCTAATACAAATACATAGAATAAAGTTTAACTTCAACTGATTAGAAAAGCTTAATGTCCACTGTAATAACTATTAAATAAGACAATGTACATACATGTAAAATAAAGTATCCGCTTACACGATTATTGCACATTGAAATAATTATCAAATAAGACAATGTACCCTAGATACTAGTAAATCCCAAATTAACTAATAAATCCATATAATATAAGACTATACATGTATGTAGCCTAAACAAAAGTCAGTCTTATCAAAGAATAAATCTGATCATAAAAGTTGCCTACCATCTCATAAAATAAAATATTTTTCATGTATATTAAATCTCAATAAGGCTTATATACATTGCCATATTAATTAATTTCCACATTCAAGGAACAATGTAAATAAATAACATCTAATTCTGGTATGACTCTTAGTAAAATACCTACTAATATATAAACATTTAACTCACATTTTAATTATTATACGATACTGAAAAATTATTCTGCTTTATATAATTGATAATGTTGAGACAAGATTGTAATTCGTATTAAATTGATTTCTTGATATATTTTGACTTGATGAGAGATGATATTAAATAATTTTATTAAGATCCATTTTATCTAGTTGCTCAGGCTAGTTAAAATGTTCTTCAGACATCGAATTAAAGGTGAGCAGCCTTTATTCCAATGTCTTTAAAGGCCAATGAAACATTCTCTTAAGTTAAATCTAACTTATGTATTTACGTTTTAATCTAACATGTACAATTGATGTTAATTTTTCCAATATCTCTATTCTGCTTAATTCTGACATTTTAAAGTTAATCACAGTTTTTTGAAAGACTGTGTGACTTTTTATAGCCTGTGCATGAATTAGAAATCAGATGGTTTCGCTTTGTTCGATTTTTCACCTTGCAAAAATTGCTTTTAGTCTGATTTTTCATGCTTTTTCTCCACCTAACTTTCTTGTTTCGTTTAATTTCCAATAACACTTTGTTCTCCAAATATTCATACCTTGTCAGAAAATCTTTGGAGTTTTGTTCACACATCTCTTTAGGTGATTTCTTCAACACAGAACTTGTAAATGTTTTGCATTTAACAATTTTCCTATTTTGAATGTTTTTATTTGATTGTAAATCTATTATCCCTTCGTTGCTGTGTTCAATATCTGTAGCAGTTTTGCCCTTTTCTATAGGACTATTCTCCATTTGTACTTCACCATTACGAATGTCTTCAACATTTTGTACTATTGTTGGCATGGTACTGGCTACTTCATTAGTCGAAATTTCTTGACCTGGTTTTTCTCTGTTATGCATTTCTTCTTTCACTGTTTCTTCATTATTTCCGTCTTCCTTTAATACACTAGTAGTACCATAATTAAGCACTTCCTCTGGTTCTACATTGACATCATCATGCTCTAGCAGTTTCAACAGCATGTTACCAAATTCATGGTTTTCGACAGTATGGCCACTAATTAATCTTGTTGACGCTTCTACATCAGTAGGTTTTGTTGTTGTATTTACGTCCACGAGCATCTGGTCCATCCAGTCAGAAATTACCAAATATTTTTCAGAAAATTGGGCCAGTTTTTCTAATTCCTGCATGTTTTTTGTGCGCGTTCTTCCCATTTGATCTTGTAGGTGCGGTAACATTCCTGCCCGTGTTAATTCATCAGAACATTATCAGGTAATGGTGAATCCAGGCAGCTTTCCAGTTTCTTCATTTCCTGAATATATTCTGCTACTATTTCTCCGTGTAGTTGTTTTCTTCTGCATAGTTCTTGTCTATAGTCAACAATAATTTCATGACCATACTCATCTTTAAAAGCATTTTCTAATTCCTTAAAATTCATTTTTATCGTTGTTGGAAATGACAGAAACCAAACTGATGCTCTTTTTGTCATAAATGAAGAAAAGAATTCAATTTTGCTGTCCTCTGTTACCTCTAATATTTCACAAGCAAATTCAAACTTCTGTAGCCATTTCGTTGGATTTTCATGTCCTTCATCTCCAGAAAACTTCAATTCGACTCCTTCAAACATTGTATTGTAAATCATCTGGCGCTCCATCTTGAGTTACAATTATCTTCTTTTGTCTTGATGGGGGTGTAAAGACTCAAAGAAGCACTCGCACGGCTTGAGAGATACTCACAGATCGACTTGGCTATCTCCCCATATATCATCCGACTTCAAAAAATGTTGTGGACGCTCTAGAGGCCAAAGTTAATATCCGATTGGCTTTAGATTTATACACAGTGTTTAAGGTCATAAGACGAAGAAGCCTTTTGATTTTCAGCAATTTCCGATAATTAGTGTCAGAGTTATGGCACTTGATCACTTCAAAAAATCTTGTGGACGCTCTAAAAGCCAAAGTTAATATCCGATTGACTTTAAATTTATACACAGTGTTTAAGGTCATAAGACGAAGAAGCCTAGTGATTTTCAGCGATTTCCGATAATTAGTGCCAAAGTTATCTCCCTTGATGACTTCAAAAAATCTTGTGGACGCTCTATAAGCCAAAGTTAATATCCGATTGACTTTGAATTTATACACAGTGTTTAAGGTCATAATACGAAGAAGCCTATTAATTTGCATCAATTTCCGATAATTAGTGCCAGAGTTATGGCCCTTGATCACATCAAAAAATCCTGTGGTAGCTCTAGAGGCCAAAGTTAATACCCGATTGACTTTAAATTTACACACATTGTTTAATGTCCTGAGGCGAAGAAGCCTACTGATTTTCATCGATTTCAAATAAGTACTTCCAGAGTTATCTCCCTTAATCACTTCAAAAAACCTTGTGGCGCTGTAGATGCCAAAACTTATCATCCGATTGACTTTAGATTGATACACAGAGTTTAAGGTGTTGAAACGAACAAGTATTTTGATTTTCAATGCATTTTGATAACTGAACAGCTAAATCCATGATGTTAAATGTTTCCTATACTAATTGTTAGCTTGGGGCAAAACTTTATAAAAAGCAAACAAATTCTAATGATTTTCAGATAATTACATAATGAGTTGTTACTCAGATTTTAGTGTATTA
The DNA here is from genome assembly GCA_963678685.1 of Patella ulyssiponensis. Taxonomy (NCBI): domain Eukaryota; kingdom Metazoa; phylum Mollusca; class Gastropoda; family Patellidae; genus Patella; species Patella ulyssiponensis. The sequence continues at coordinate 31,065,415 of OY783229.1, read as the reverse complement.
CAAATGTTTCATTACCAAAAAAAAGTAAAAATATGCGACAACCCTTGTTGACTGCCCGGACGATTTAGCTGCTGTGGGCGTATGTTTCGTTGCCTGGCAACTTATCTTTATATTGGTTTATTAAAGCTGTGTTAATCAGCGTATGGATGTCTAATTCCAGTTTAGCACGTTTTCTGGGATTTATAATAAGTGTCAATTTCTCACAAATCTAACTGCTAAGAGTTGAGTTTTCATGTTTGTTCTCTTTTTCCTCTGCCAATGTCTTTAAAAACATAGCAGCAGATGCTGCCAGATCATCTGTATTTCTTTTTTTTTGGAACACAGTGATGACTTTGATGTAGAGATTTTATTGTCCTTTTCAGGAGTAACTTCAGCTACTTGGTGTTGAGAGCACTGAGTTGGTAAAATCATCAGCTTCAGTTGACTCCTGAAAATATATTTTAAAAAAAATCATATTAATCAATAAGACTTTGTTGCAGCACCAAATAACTACTGTCCACTTTTTAATAAGGCCACAATACAAATGTCAAACAAATTACCATAATAATGGGAGACAACCCCGTCAACCATATAATTAGGACAACTATTTCACGGTAGATAACCACACTTAAACACATCAATAGGAAAATCTTTTTCTGGTCTGACATGTTAAAATTGTTTATTTTGACATGTAGAAATCTTTATACACTACAGTACAAAATAATGGCTTTGACATTAAATGATGATAGGCCTGCATTGTGCAATTACTAGTGCTCAATATATCTTCAAACATGAGACTGTGGATTGTAACCAACAATTTATACTTGGTCACTTTGAGACTAATAAATGTGAAATAGCCTATTGTTAGTTCACATATTCCAAAACAATTTTTTTTTAAGTAACACTAATTCAAACAGCATCCAAAGCCTTAAGTTTAAACATTTATACAAAAGATTCTATATCACTTACAACTACTAGGCCTAAATTGTTGTTTGATTTTCATGGGATTGTGTTATCCCTCAAAAAGACATCCATTAGGTCAAAGTACTGCCACATACTCCTGTAAACACTGGATATATGGGAACCTTGTGGTATGATCTGGGCCCACAGCCCCTTTTTTCCCCATATGGTCCCCATGTTGCAATGTTTATGGGGTTGGGGGTGAATTCACCCCCAGCTGGAGAAACGCGGCTCTAGACACTTAACGGCGATCATGCGGGAATTCCCAAGGGATTTACTTGCGCTCCCATAAGCATATAACTATCAAAGATTGCACGAATATTACGAGCAGAATAAGATGAAAATATATCACAATTACCTAATACAATGGGGGGTATTACGTGCAAATTTACTTAATTGATGCTTTGAGCCTAATAACAAATATTCAGTTTTATCATCATTCAATTTTAGAAAGTTCTTTGACATGCATTTTCTGATTTCACTAATACAGATCTCAAGTTGCAATTTTGATAGTTTGAAAGAAGATGGACAATTAGGTGTAAATGAAATATATAACTGAGTATCATCGGAACAACATTTTTCCCAAACTGTCCTGCTACCAAGTGCTCAGAACAAAGGCGTTTGGATTTGTTTTGTTTCAGCCCCCCCCCCCCAATCAAATTAGCCCCCAAAGCATGTCTGTCATCATCACCTCCTGATCCTCTTGTCTTGATACTATACGTGCGTAGTACATAACTGCTGTGGGGCGTGTTGGTCTACTGTCACTGAACAGACATGTGTACTTGCTCATCACACTCACGTACTCGCGGCTGCTCTCGTATCCCATAATCCTATCGGCGCAGGTTCAAATGTTTACATTTGCGTACACCTGAAGTAGGGTGCCTACGCGCGCCTTAAATGTAGGTGCCTATTGTGTCTAACATACATGTAAGGTGCCTATTGTGAAGCCTATACTGTAATTATATGACCAGAATAATAGAATACTTATAGTCATCCTCGAAATACCCAGTGTAGTCATTCCGTTCTACTCCACTATACCCTGGGTTAATCCATAGGGTTTCCACGATTTCAAATTATCTGCCCTGGCGGATTGTGGTATTTTTATCGTCCAATCCCATAAAGTGTTATTGGAAAGGTAATAGGCGAAGGGATGTAACTCTCAACAAAGAATTCCCCACACATGTCCGTTCTTGCACACTTTGCAAATATTATGTCATTTGGAAAAATACCTAGTGGAAAAATCAGTGTCATTTAAGAATTTCATGACAGAACTTTCCCAGCCATCTTTTTGTGTGCATGTCAATTCTTTTATATTAAATCTTTTACAAACTTTCTCATAATCGATCAAACAAGCTGCCATATTGTTTGTAAACAATGTAATTCTATGACGTAAAAAATGACGCTAAAGAGTCTACGACAGTCTACGTAGGACTGGTTTGTAAACTGTTTTTTGATTGGTTCGTACACTCTAACTACATTCAGATAGTTTGAAATAGTGGAAACCCTATGGATTAACCCAGTGTATAGTGGAGTAGAACGGAATGAGTACACTGGGTAACCGAGGATGACTTATAGTTAACTTGAAATTTGATACTACAGCTGTATTGCCCAGCCTAGAGTTCTCCGCATTAATCAAAAGACAGTCTCTACTACCCTACAGATGATATTGGCGGGAGAAGTCGAAGAAGGAAAATTCAGCAATAAAACCCTCCCTGAAGCATTTTGATTTGAGGCCCAGGAATGCAAGGAGAGAGTACCAAATTTTTAAAAAAAATTCGGGGAGTGCCCCCCAAGCCTCCATGCTAGCAGCATTGGCAGTTCGCAATGCAGCCTATACTGTAATTATATGATTTGAATAATAGAGTACTGATAGTTCACTTGTAATTTGATACTATAGCTGTATGATTTGAATAATAGAGTACTGATAGTTCACTTGAAATTTGATACTATAGCTGTATTGCCCGGCCTACACTTCCTTGATGTTGAAGTGATGATACATATTTAAAGAAAGTTGGCCTACCCTTTCCCCTTTTTTTATACATCCACATTTATAATGTGGACGTATTATGCCGTCGCCCCTGTCTCTGTGTGTGTGTCTGTGGGTCGCCTACAGGGTGCAATTCATAATGGATTTTCTTCAAACTTTGTATACTTATTCCTTATACCATAAGGACGATCCCTATCATTTTTGGTGCGTGCCCGATCCCCCGGGGCTGAGCCACGCTCATTTCTTGTATTTGTTTGTCGTCTACAGGCCACATTTCTTAAAGACCACATAAAATGATAATTTTTAATTGCATATATTGATAGCCAAGAGTTACTACATTCATTTTACGGCAAGTTCACACCAATCTGATTAGCCCAGGGCTAGTAGTCTACAGTCAGGCACTAGCCCGGCATAAATATCCACTAGTCCATATATCAACAAGGTAAAGGGCTACACAGTTAACCGGTCATGGTTCGGTTGCACTGGTGAAACGGTAAAAAAAACCCTACAAATTGATATTCATTGTCCCCCGTCTTTCGAAGAAAGTTGGGGGACTATTAAAATGGGTTAGTCTGTCTGTCTGTCGGTCCATCCGTCACACTTTTTGGGACACAATAACTCTCTTCCTAATTGAGCTAGAATGTTCAAACTTGGTGTATGTGTTTATTAGGTCAATGCCTTGATGGAGTTCGAAGATGAGCATTTTCCGCTTAGGGTAAGCAGAGATAAGCAATTTGATTGGTTGATGCTTTGGGACACGATAACTTTAGTTCTAATTAAGTGAGACTGATGAAACTTGGTGTATAGTTTCATTACAGTAATACCTTGTCTAAGTTTGATAATGAGCATTTTGTGCTCAGGGTAAGCAGAGCGATACGCAATTTGATTGGTCGAGACTTTGGAACACCATAACTCTCCTTCTAATTGAGTTAAAATGTTCAAACTTGGTGTATATGCTTATTAGGTCAATGCCTTGATGGAGTTCGAAGATGAGCATTTTCCGCTTAGGGTAAGCAGAGATAAGCAATTTGATTGGTTGATGCTTTGGGACACGATAACTTTAGTTCTAATTAAGTGAGAGTGATGAAACTTAGTGTATAGTTTCATTACAGTAATACCTTGACTAAGATCGATAATGAGCATTTTCTGCTCAGGGTAAGCAGAGCGATAAGCAATTTGATTTGCCGAGACTTTGGAACACAATAACTCTCCTTCGAATTGAGTTAAAATTTTCAAAATTGGTGTGTATGCTTATTAGGTCAATGCCTTGATGGAGTTCGAAGATGAGCATTTTCTTCTTAGGGTAGGCAGAGATAAGCAATTTGATTGGTTGATACTTTGGGACAAGATAACTTAGGTTCATCTTGATTGATGATTTTTATGCCAATACAATGACTGCATTCTCATTCAGTAATGGATTCGACAGTAACAGTGTATAGAAACGATTGACTCGGACACGAGGGCCCTTTCCCTTGGCCGGAGGGGCCCTTTTGTCAAGTGTGGGGGCCCTTTTGTCTGCCTTGAGGGTCCCCCTAACTAGGGTACATTTTCATTTTTCTCATCGGTTTTAGCATTTTTCTTTATAAAACACTTTTGGATGAGACTTCGTTTACAGTTTGATTGCTCGATACGTTTGAAAAAAATAAATGTGCAATTAATTAATATGTGTCATCTATTTTTGGGGGGATTTCGGCGGGGGACATCAGCCTCACTTTTGGCTTGTTTCATATCATATCTGACCTTCAAATCCAGGAATGGTAGCCACAGCAATGTTTTCTTTCACTAAAGACCATATAAATACTTCATATAGCCCATGTCATTTGTAATATATCTCGGTAAAATAACTTCCTTAAATTCCCGCTCGAAGATTGGTTTACGCAAAACACGAGAACGCCTCAACTAATTGACAAATTAATTGTTTTGCCGTATTTATTTACCTGGTCACTCTGTAAAGAATCTTAAAACGAAGTTTGATTTGCTGATATAATATTGAAATAGACAGGATAGTAAAATTGTTTATATTATTACTGAGTAGTGAGTGCCATGCTGCGCGTCGATAGGGTCAAAGTTGAAGACACACGGGTCACGTACTGGAACACGTGTGGTAAATTCTTTGCAAATACTTGACATGTTAAATAATCAAAATTATCTTGTGTTTAAAAATACAAAGGTATGCTTTCAAATATTCATGTCAGAACTAATCTAAAGTTTTTAAATCCACCTGATTTCAACTGGTTTATAGTGACCTGTCAAAGCGTGCAAGATGGAGAAATGAAATGTCAAGAATGAATGAATAGGAGTAGTACAAAAAATGTCCATACAGTACTAAGTTTTACTACAGGCAATCTATTGCTATGACTGACTTTTCCTTGGAATTTGAGAAATAAATGTGGGATGTTTTACAGTTTATTTATCTATATCGTCACAAATGGCACTAGCCTGGGACTAGTACGGCAAAATAGGTCACTAGCCTGTAAGTTATTTTTGGTAGCGTCGGGCTAGTGGACTTTTACGCCCCTGCATCAATGCCAATTATTGTTGACTTACGGACAGCTTATTCTGATTAAAAAGAATATGGCTACAACAACTGTCTTTATAAAACAAATTATAAATTACGAAACAAATTATTCCGTAGTCAATTGTTTTATTTAATTAGGGGGATTAAGGAATCAGTCAGGTGTTAATGAATACACACGCTGGGTGTATATAGATAATTAAAGAATAAACATTCCGAATATGCATTCGGTCACTGTGACGTCACTGGCGTCTGAGGGGATTAAGACTAAGAGTGTTTTCGGTAATTTGCCAAGTCGTTTTTACGGGAGGTCTATATTTGCGACTTTGAGTGACGATATCTGAATTAATTTTCATCAGATTGATGTTAAACTGCCGTAAAATGCATATAGTAACAATGTCCATAAATTCAATCAATTTAGTTTTATGTGCTCTTTAATGTATCATTTTGAATCTTTGCATACTTATTCTTTGTACCCTAAGGATTACCCCTATCGTTTGGGGTGTATGCCAATCCCCCAGGGGTAGAGCCACGCCCATTTTCTTTAAGTGTGTCTGTGTGTCGCCTACAGGCCACGAATCTTAATTGATCATCTTAAAACTCTACATACTTATTCTTTATACCCTAAGGATAATCCCTATTCCTTTGGGGACATGCCCGACTCCCTGGGACAGAGCCACGCCCATTTCTTGTATTTGTTTGTTTGTTGTCTACAAGCCATATTTCTTAACGTATCATCTTGAAACTTTGAATACTTATGCTTTGTCCCCTAAGGAACATCCCTATCATTTAGGGTGCATGCCCAACCCCCGGGAGCAGAGCCACGCCCATTTTCTTTTAGTGTGTCTGTGTGTCGCCTACAGACCACAATTCTTAATTGATCATCTTGAAACTTTACATACTTATTCTTTATACACTAAGGATGAACCCTATTGTTTTTAGGACATGCCCGACCCCCTGGGACAGGGCCACGCCCATTTCTTGTATTTGTTTGTTTGTTGTCTACAAGCCACATTTCTTAACGTATCATCTTGAAACTTTGAATACTTATGCTTTGGGGTGCATACCCAATCCCCAGGGGCAGAGCCACGCCCATTTTCTTTTTGTGTGTCGCCTACAGGACACAATTCTTAATTGATAATCTTGAAACTTAAAATATGTATTCCTTATACCGTAAGGATGATCCCTATTGTTTTAGGTGCATGCCCGACCCCCTTGGACAGAGCCACGCCAATATCTTGTATTTGTTTGTTTGTCGTCTACAGGCTGCATTTCTTAACGTATCATCTTGAAACTTTGGGTACTTATTCTTTGTACCTTATCATTTGGGGTGCATGCCCAACCCCCAGGGACAGTGCCACACCCATTTTCTTTTTGTGTGTCTGTGTGTCACCTACAGGCCACAATTCTTAATCGATCGTCTTGAAAACTTTTATATACTTATTCCTTATACCCAATGTTTGTGTGTCTTGTGTTCGCCTACAGGCAACGATTCTTAATGGATCGTCTTTAAACTTGCATGTCCCGACCCCCAGAGGCAAGCCACGCCCTATTTTTGTGTTTGTCATTTACGGGACGCAATTCTGAATGAATCAGCTTGGTACTTGGCATATGTATTCCTTGTAGCCTGAGGGCGTCCACTATAGATTTTGGGGAATGTTCTGACCCCCAGGGGCAGAGCCACGCCCACTTTTTGCCTTTAGCGTCTGAAAGGTACAATTCTGAATAGATTATCTCGGTATACTTATTCCTTATACTCTAAGGACGGCAACTATTGATGTTGATGCACGGCCCACAACGCTAAACAAACGCCTAGCCTTCTTGACAAAGTACCATATCAATCAAAGCAGGAATGTGGACATATATTGTAGCGTTATGTTTTACTTTCACCAGTGTTTCAGATTTACATTTTACAAAATATGTTTTTAAAAATAAACATGAGTTGTGTATACATTTATATGAACAAAAATACTTACCGCAGTTGTCTTGAAACGTCTTTGGCCAAACAGAGACGGAACAACATTTTTCCCAAATTGCCTTGCTTCCAAGTGCTCAGAACAAAGGCGTTTGGATTTGTTGTGTTTGAAGCCCTTTTTCGCCAGTTTAATTCTTTGTATCCACACACTTTTAGCTCTATCATTCATAGAAAACCTATGCGACATTAGAATACGTCCATTTAAATTTTTCCCTCGATAATTTGGGCATACGTTACAATAATGTGGCTTTGTTGGTGTGAAATCATCCAATTTGAGTCCTTTATCGATTTCTATTTGTAGAGAAAACTGCAAAGTGAAGTAAAAAATCAAAGAACGATAACACCTTTCCGGAAAGGGCTATGGGATGATGTGTGTGTAAAGATTCAAAAAGATATTTGAACAGTTTATGAGAAATGCTCCTAAAAAAATCATACATAAAAATTAAGTCAAAATTGTTTCCATGGAAACACGAACATGATTAAATCCATGATTATGAGATATGCTCTGGAATATTAAGTCAAAATTGTTTCCATGCAAACACGAACATGATTAAATCCATGTTTATGAGATATGCCCTGGAAACAAAATTGAACACCAAAATTTAAGTCAAAGGGAAATTATATAGAATTCCAAATGCCAAGGGGTCTTTTATGTGCATTCTAATGTGTACCATGTGGCCTCGGTTTTTCATAGGCCTACAGCTGTCCTTGTCAAGCCATCTCTGATTACTAAAATTATTTCGTCTGAAAGACATATACATGTACATGTATTGATATGCTATACGTTGCAAGTAATGCCTTTGGACCTGGTTTTTGATGGGTATATACTTTTTTCCAGGTAGCAATAAGATTATTAGAAAAAGAAAAATTAGATAAAGAAGACATGTTACAATTATTAGGTAGCAGACCATATGCAGAAAAATCGACATATGAAGAATTTGTTGAAGGAACAGGTAAATATCAGAAACAATACATAGTAGTGACTGCCCTGTTACTCAACATGTAATGTCCAAGGATTTAATCGTTTTTGTTTGCTTTACGGATATAGCTGGATTATTCAGATATTTAAAACTAGTTGTGCGATTATTTCCTTAAAATCTTTTCGTAAGTTCCATATAGTTAAAAATTTCAAGTCCTTTAAAACAGTTCACCGCTTTAGGGTCATTCCATGTCAAGTGGGCCAGGGGTGGAAAATCGACCCCCTTGAAAAAATCTGGAAAAAAAATATGTTATCGACATGTAAAAACTAGAAACTGTGCAAAATTTGTTGTTTGCAACTTCAAAATGGATTGAGATACAAGCATTTGAGTTTCAAAGCAAAATATGTATCAATAAGAGTTTCAGATATCTTGATTTTACCTTTCTAGAAATGAAATGAAATGGGGTTTAATGTCCTACTCTTTTGCACCTAACCTGGGCTAATGGAAGACGGGCATACGCCATACAGTGTGCAATGAGGGAAATTTTGCCCGGGCAGCGGCGCTACGGCCTACTCTTATATCGAATTCCAACTGCCAAGGGATCTTTTACGTGCACTCCAATGTGTACACGGGACCTCGGTTTTTCGTCCCATCCGAACGACTAGGCAACTGTCCTTGTCAGGCCCTCCTTCTGCATCACTGACAAGGGGAAATCACGTCGGAAAATCGAAATGAACTTTCTCGGCCAATGCAGGGATCGAACATCCGACCTCCAGGCTAGTGAACCAGCGCCTTATCCACTTAGCCACCGTGACCCCCTTTACCTTTCTAGTGAAGATATACAGCTCAAATTTGGTAGTCTTGAAGAATTTTTGGTTAGATCATGAATCTGCATTTACAGGTGAGTCGTAGGGTTCGCATGCTTCTTGGCCATGAAAACCCCCCAAAAATTAATGTATTTGTACAATGTATATTTTCTGAATTTTGAAGTGCTCAAGGAGCTGCAAAGTAATAGATATAATTCCATTATTGGTCTATCCAGAAATTGTCGGCAGTACTACATACAGAACGAATGAAAACACATCAGCTTTCAATAGATTCCCAGAAAATTAGCCTCGAATATGGTTTCAGACACAAATTTTTCAAAAATTGCCTTGTATTTTCCAGCTGATATAACCCGGTAGATGAGCACCTAAAAATCTGAAACTTGGTGTAATTATAGTTTGTGCTAATGTATCCAACATTATGTTCGAGCCATACTTGTCCCATGCCATTTTGATATTTTTTCGATTTTTTCAAAATCTTTGTTTTGGGTCAATCTATGTCCATTATCGTATTTTCGAACCAATTAAACCTTTTAGCTTAGTACCTAAAAATCTGAAACTTAGTGGAATTATAGTTTGTACTAATGTCTCTAACATGTTACAACCATTCTTGTCCCATTATGTCATCTTCATATTTTTTTTGATTTGCTGAAATTTGGTTTATATGATTTTTAGGTATGAAAAAGCTGATATTCCCAATTTTAGTTTGATCAGAGTAACAGTTACTGAGATTTCGGCCAAAATTGGCATGGCTGTCATTATTCTAATGACCAAACCCAGTAAAAATTGCTGGAATATGTCTTTCTGGAATGGGAATTCCACAAGAATTATAAATCTACACTTCATTTTGACATCCGGGTTTGTTTTAAAAGAGTGAAAACCTTTTAACTTTGAATTTGACCTTGTAGACCATGTGACCTTGAGATGAACTTTCATGAAAAATTTAGCTCAACTGTTTTCTACACAATGTCAAACAACTGGAGGTATATACGCATGTAAAATGAAGTTAAATATTCACATTTGAGGCTGAAAATCAATGTCTTTACACTTAAAGCAGGATATATGTTCATGGATAAGCTCTGAGGATACAGAGTAATCTGCAGCAGACTTTCCTAAAGATAGATACCTATGATTCCATTCCAGAAATACTTATTCCAGCAATTTTAATCTATTGGTTACTGGGTTATGGTCATTTGAATAATAGCGGCCAAATCCATTTTAGCCGAAATCCCTGAAATTGACCGTATCTTAGAAACCATTAGTCGGACCAAGCTAAAATTTGGAATATCAGTGTATAAACTAAATTATGGTTTAACTCATTGGGTGATAATTGACATGGAATGACCCAAAACATAGATTTTCAAAAAATCGAAAAAATATCAAAATGGCGTGGGACAAGAATGGCTTTCACATAATGTTGGGAGACATTAGTACAAACTATAACACCAAGTTTTAGATTTTTAGGTGCTCATATGTTTCTTATGTAATAAAACCAGCAATATCTGGAGAGGACAAAATTTGGGTCTATATCTATTACTTTGTAGCTCCTGGAACACTACAAATTTAAGAAAATATACAATTACACCAAATTTTTGTCGGTTTTCATGGCCAAGAAGCATACGAACACTACCACTCACCTGTAATCTGATTGCAGATTCACAATCTACACAAAAAGTTTTTCAAGACCAAATTTGAGCTGTATATCTTCAATAGAAAGATAAAATCAAGATATCTGAAGAGGGAAGTAAAACTGAACAATTTAACCATGGACTGCGTAGATACAGTCCATGATTTAACCATTTATAAAAATAATAGATAACTAGACCTGCATGCAGGAATGACGGGTTTCACTGGTGCCATGTTACCTTTGAACTTGAACTTGTGTCACTTTCAGTGCCACGTTACCCTTGAACATATGACAGGTACCAATGAAACCAATATACAGGTTTCCACATAAGCATTGCACACATCAAATAAAATGGAAACAGAATCAAACAAATCCAGCAATATCATTTCATTTTATACATTTGTTACATGTAATTGATCCTGACAAAATTACAGTACTTCCGGTGATAATGTAAATGTTCGATTAGTTTTATGAAATCAGAAATGGCATAAGGCATCACATGGTGAAAATTTTATGTAAATCGAATAATAATTGCCACTTTTATAGACCAAAAACCTTGAAAAGTGACGTGTAGAAAATCGTCTATTTCTGGGCAACCGTACAAGTTAGAAACCATTTTTTGGTAATTATATGACCGTATGGGTTTAATCTATTTGTTGATTGGAATCAAATATCATAATTGTATAAACATTACAAATCAGACTCATTTGAATAAAATATCTGTTTTGAAGGCTTAAAATACAGTTTTTGCCAAAATGACGCTACTTCCGGTGATAATGAAAACGTTAAATTAGTTTTATAACATCGTCTATGACATTAGGCTTCAAAGGGTGAAAATGTTATGAAAATCGAATAATAATTGACACTTTTATGGGCCAAAAACCTTCAAAAGTGACATTTAGAAAATCGCCTATATCTCGGCAACCGAACAAGTTAGAAACAATTTTATGATAACTACTTGACCGTATGAGTTTTGTTAGTATGTGAATTTAAACCAAAAGTTAATTTTATTATTACATATCAAATAATTCTTGGTTGAAAAAAATATAGATTTTAAAAGTTAAAAATGCAGTTTTTGACCAAATGGCGTCACTTCCGGTGTCAATTTTAAATTATAATCGATTTGATATGACGCATACTTGCTTTTTGAATCAAATGATGTCACTATTGTGAATATCCATTAATAATTGACCATTTTACAGGCAAAATTAAGAAAACAGTGACTTATGCAAAACTGCCCATTTCTCGGCAACTGCTTATATTACAAACTAATTTTCACATACATTCTCTTCGTATGGATTATAGCTACAAGTTTATAAAAGTTACGTAGAAATATTTTAAAATCTGAAAAGCCTGAATGGGTTGTAAATAGGTCAATTTTACGCCCTTTTTCACCTCTTAATCCAATTTGCTAGAAAATGAAATCGAAATTAAAAAAACTGCTTCCGACATTTTTTGCGCCTTTAAAGGACACACTCTTTGAGTCATATAATTTTTCAAAAAAATAATATTTGTTTTCGAAAAATGGTACCTAACTGTCAAAATTGTAGATTTTGGTAAAATTATGCCAATTCCGGTGCCGACAGATAACACTTTCGGTAATAAAAAAAATGACAATTGAGACAACGAAGCATATGAACTTTGTTTTATGCAAATCGAACAATAAAAAATTAATCTAGGACTGAAAAACTGAATTAGCCAATGGCGGCCAGGGAAAATTACTGCGACAAATTTTTTTAACATTTTTGCGCTAGTCAGATGACTCTTTAATTCTGTGCTCAACACGACTAAAAAATATTCATAAATAAAAAAGTTTTTTGTAAAATTTTAAATTTTCGAAATTTGGCGCCTAATATCTTCGAAGATTTGCCGAAAATCAAAAATCGAAAGTAGCGTAGCTATGTGCCATGTCTCCGGCTATGCCAAAATGTATCGAAAGTTAAAATCCAATGATTATTGTTAAAATTACTGCAATATTTTTAAAAACGATAACTTCGGTGATTTCGGACATTTCGCATTGTTGCAGAACGTTCAAAATAGCTTTATCCTCTAAGTCACACCCACTTTCCCAGTAAAACCGAAGAAATCGTAACGATGCGACACGTAGTTGCTGAGATCTATTCAAATTGGAATCTGAATAATAATAATAAGAATAATAATTTTAACAAAAACAATAGTGTTTCACACAAGCTACGCAGTGTGAAACCCTAACTAGACCTGCTTGCAGGACTGAAGGCTTTCACCTTACCCAAGGCAGCACAAAATGCCCACCACTCACCCCTTAAAACACACACACACACACAAACACCCACACTTAAACAACTCAGATATTGACACTTTCTGTGCATGCGCATTACGATGGAAGGAAAGAGAAAAATATAGTTGAACAATTTACAACATTATAAACTTGGATCGGTAGAATCCTACAGACGCCGGAAATCTAAATAGGCAATCAAAAACTCAAAAATTCCAATAAATTACAATTTCAGTACATTTTCAAATTTTCAGGAAAAAAAGAGAACGGCGTGATATTGCAATTCGACCTTTATCGCATCCGCAATATCCCCGGCTCTACAAAAATATAACTTTTTCGAAAATCGGTTGGGAATTGACATTATTAGGACCTATTTTCATTTATGCACGTTAAAGATTTACATCACTTAAATCTCTTCACAACTTTCGCAATAGATCTAAGTACTAACTGTTTAAAACATAGGAAAAAACAACTCTATCTGTTTTAGTTTCAGAGATCTAAACGACTATAAAAAAAAAACAGTTCTCCGAATGAGACAAAAGACTAGCTTAAGTATTAGGTAATAACCAAAACCCAAAATCACACCTTTCAACATTAATTTTTCAACGTTGTAACAGAGGGGTGCCTGCTTTATAAACAGCTTCAACAGAGAGCTTTATTTTCACTGGTACCAAATGATGACGTCATGTAGACAAAAAACCTAAGATATTAATTTCAGGAGTAACTGCTAATTACTAAAATGAATTATTTTCACTCTAGAAGCACCAGTAGGGGTGTAACGATACATCGAACAATCGATGCATCGCGATAGTTTGACTGTCGATAGTATGTATCGATAGTAAAAAGAAACAATCGATAAAAATTGCGATAGTCAAGCAAACTATCGATAGTTTCGATAGTTTGTAATAGCGAAAGTAACATGGATCAAATTCACTTGTATTTGTCGAATAATTACTCTGTATTTTTAACAAAAAGCTCCGTTATCACTAAAATAGCGTTACACGATCTCAATGTCACATGGAAATCTTCATCTACCATATTAGGCATGGCTTAGTAGGAAATGTGTAAAATGGTTGATTTTGGCGCGAAAAAGCTGAAAATGGTCACGTACGCCAATAACAGACGTGCTGAAAGCATGCCGCATATAATATGACAGGAAAGTTGGCTATGCCTTTTTTACAAGTTACTAAACTACCAATGTAATATTAATAATATACAATTTTATATAAGATAAAGAAAAAACCCCAATTTACTTTATTATTTAATTCACAATCAGAATGTGACGTTACCGTGTACCTGAGATACCAGCGAGGAGGCTCTTCTATTCGCCCCCCTCCCCTTTTGCCGCACCTTTAGAAGACACATGTTGTTTTTATCTGCACCGTCTTGTGTCGCTTAATTCTGTCGGGTTTTTTTGTTGGTTTTTTTTTTTGTCGATATGACTGCCGATATCCGTGTTAAAATATTACGTACCGATTTACGGGCGGGAGATGTTGATCAACTAGCGAATTGTAATCTATTGCAAGTACTGGATTTTTAATTAGCAGTTAAAGCAGTAGGGGTAAGTCAGAATGCGGTAATGTCTTACACAGCCCAACCGATACGATTTTTGGCAAGGCGATTACCCGATTCAAGAATATTGTAATTGTGACAACACTAAAAATCAGTATGGTTATTTTCTGGGAAAAGTATTCCGGTCACCGATAATATAATCAGTAACATCATTATTTTGTTCTGCTTATTCGAGAGTCCGTAATAATAATGGACTCTTACACCGAGTGTCCGTTATAAAAAGACTTTGAAAACAAGAAATTTTTATTACAAAAACCGAGACCAAACTTTTGTGTCCGTATAAGCGATTGTCCGTTGTATGCGCATCCATTATATTATTGGGAGTCTACTTGTATTATATTATCTAACATTACCTGGAACTTTCTAGTGTTTCAAAATTTTTAGTTTGATTAAATGTTATAATAAATGTATACATGACAGTGTGTTTTAAACTTAAACTAATAAACAGATCAAACTATCGCAATAGTGCAATAGTATCGCAATATTTAATCCCCAATAGTAATAGTATTGCAATAGCTGTTTACCCAATAGCAATACTATCGCAATAGTGAAAATTACCAACAATAGTCACCCCTAAGCACCAGTACCAGATATTGGGTACCATTAAAACACCCTAAGTTCAAATTTTGCCACTTTTCAAAAAACCTCTCTATATATGCTTTATACGTATGCAAAACGTTTCAATTATAACCAAATCCGACTTTTGTCGATGTCACACCAACGTGTACACGGGACTTCGGAATCACGTTCATGTCAGCTAATCAAATATGTAACGGGTTCAAAAAAATGATTGAATATTCAATGAAATATCTACAATTTTCTGATTTCGTGCACGTTAAAGATTTGGCGTCACTAACATATAAAAATTTAATATTTATTACAGATAGAGTCCATACTCAAACTGGTTATCCCAACTGAGAACGACATGGTTATCTCAATTCGATCTTTATCGCATCTGCAATATCCCCGGCTGTACAAAAATATAACTCTTTCGAAAATCTATTGGGAATTGACATAATTAGAACCGATTTTCATTCGTGCACGTTAAAGATTTACATCACTTCCGGTCTGGTTCACGACTTTCGCAATATATTTTAGTACTAACTGTTTAAAACTTAGGAAAAATCAATATTCAAAACTCTATCTGTTTTAGTTTCCGAGATCTACAGGAGAATAATAAAAAAAAGAGTTTTCCGATTGGGACAAAAAAGTATCGTAAGTGTCAAATAATAACCAAAACCCAAAATCATACATTCAACATTAATTTTTCATCATTATTATAGAGGGGTGCCTTCCTTATAAATAGCTTTAACAGAAAGCTTTATTTTCACTGGTATCAAATGATGACGTCAAGGAGACTAAAAACCTGCGATATTAATTTCAGGAGTAACTATTATTTACTAAAACGAATTATTTTCACACTAGAAGAACCAGTACCAGATATTGGTTACTATGAAAACACCCTTAGTTCAAATATTGCCACTTTCAAAAAAAAGCTCTCTATACTATATATGCTTTATACGTATGCAAAACGTTCCAATTATGACAAATTCGGACTTTTGTCGACGTCACACCAATGTGTACACGGGACTTCAGAATCGCGTTCATGTCAGCTACATAATAGTTTCATACATAAGACTACCGATAAAACTCTTTGTAGAAGAAGTTTCTAAAAAAATATTACGTTGACTTTTCGAGAAAAAGACCCCTGAACATGCTCCAAATAGTAAAAATACGCCGTTTTCAATATTCGATCTCTTTTTTCGGCTACCCCAGACATTTCAAAAAATTGTACATTGGTTTCACACAACAGACTACCCATTGGACTCTTGATTGAGAAAATTTAAAAGAAATCGTTGGAGCCGTTTTCGATAAACATGCGTTTAAACATGATCGAAATCGTGAATAACCTTACTTTTCAAAGTCCCATAACATTTTTAGTTTGAAAAAAAAACTGGTCGCTATAGTACCATCTTGTAGATAATTCACGTGGCTACCAAACGATATAGTACTTTAACTACTTGGTAAAAAACAATTGATACATCGCATTTTGCGCATCGGCACCCATTTTTCAGAATTTTGTCAAACTTTGGATACCTTTCTTGACCACTTCCGGTGATTAGAGGATTTTCATTTATAGTTCATGGACTAGTTTGGACCTTTGACTTCATATTCCGTAAGTTTCAGAAAAATCGTAGGCGCCGTTTTAAAAAATTAAGAACTCTACGATTTGACCAAAATGCGAAAAAAAGTGAAAAATCAAAGTTAATATTTCAGAATGAAACTTATATTGTTGGAATCGGATTGACATCAGCTATCCAATAATATAAGTCATAATTCAAAATTGCAAAAAATAAAAATTTTAGAAAATTTTTTAAAAATTTCCAATTTTCACCAAAAAAATGAGAGCGACAAAGTTTCTAAATTCGACATTTTTGAACTGCTATCTGCTTTAAAATGTCTCAAGCTATCAAAAAATATAGAAATCTGAAAAATCCATTGACATTTAATGGAATTATGGCCAATTTTCAATTTTCGTGCACGCTAAAGATTTCACGCATTTCTGCTATGCGTACAAATTTCGAAATAGCTTTAACACTAACCACCACCCATTTTCCCGGCAGAAAATCAAACTTCTGGCCTCTATCTCTTATAGTTGCTGAGATCTCACTTCCCCCAATAAAGAATAAATAATAATAATAATCCTAGTAATAACAATATTAGCCTTTCACCATTTTCAATGGTGAAAGCCTAACTAGATCTGCAAAGCAGATATTAAAGCTTTCATATTCACAGTCACTTCCTGTCACATGTGTAACACAGAGGCTTAAACAACAACAACAGGTTCTTCTGATATTTAGAGATACAGCCTTTTATTGTATACAGAGTGATACAATTTTGGCTCTTATAAAGGGAACAGAGACATTCCAATGCAAGCAACATCCATTCATCTTAATCACTCTAATTAAGTTAATGGGGATCCTATCTAACCCAGTTAATAGGTTAGTCATTAATCAGCAACATTGCATTGATAACGACGGTTACTGTATAACGTGAATGGTCTAAACATATTTGCCATATCTTACTGAGTTAATAGGTTAGTCATTAATCAGCGACATTTTCTTGATAACCAAGGCTACTGTTTCACAGGAATGGTCAACAGTTATTTCGTCACTGACCGAGATTTAAATATGTAGACCAAGCCACTATATTACATATGCGCCCCCTAATGAAAAAAGCATTTTTCATTTGAAAAATTCTTTTGTGATATGCACTCCCGCACATGACACATAAATGAAAGATACATAGATAATAATAAAGATACATAATAAATTGTCATATTATGGAATATAGAATGACACAACACGTATTTACAACATGACAGGTAGAGATATTTTCTGATGTAATTTATAAGAGTTCCATCTATTTTATATATAGTTCTAAGTCTAATGTTCAAAACTTTTGATTCACTTGAATCTTCACAACCCACACACTTTCACTTTTACAGCATAGAATCCATAAATGAATGCAATAAGGAAATTGAGCGTTTCTGGTGTTCAACTCATTCTAGAGTTACATTTACATATTCACATTTTCTTTGACTCTTGCACTTCTCGAACTCAGATATGGGAATCATTCAGTCTAAGATTAAGTCCAGCAGCCAAGTTGATATGTCGGGTTTCATTGATCATCATTGGGGACCTCCGGGTAAATCTTCTCTGGCTGTTCTACTGACGAGGCGGGAGGTGACTTCAGATATTTATCCACCAGCACAATGTTGTTTGTAGGTGCATGACTAGGACTTTCTTCAGCTAAATTACCAGGTTTATCAAACGTAACTGAAACAACCCTTTTAAATTTCATGACATTTTTGGAACATTTACAACAAATGACAAGGACAATGAGAACTATGATAAGCACAACCGGCCCAATAGCAACAGCTTGAAAATTAAACTGTTTTCTTTCTGGTTGAATTTGTTTCAAGGAATGGTTTTAGTCTAGGGTAATTTTGCGGAGTTATAATTTTGAATTTGGTTTCTAAAAAATTCCCCAAATCTATACATAGACACGTTAAATGATGATTCAGTCGAAGAGGGCTTATCTAAATACTTGAACTAATTTTGATAAAATGGAGGAAGATTCAAGTAATCATTTGACGTGGAATAAGACGCGTTAAAACGTACTAATCCAATTGTGGGTAACACGGTCACGGCTGATTTCATATACTTTGAATTTTGATATACTACAATAAATCTTTCTTCACTTCAAAAATCCATTGATTGCCAATATAATAATGAATCTTTGAGTTTCACAATGGAACATAATAGGTATACTTTACTAATTAGTGGACGACTAGAAGTAACTGCTGTTATTCGCGGCATATGTTACGTAATAATCCCACAAGGTCTACCTGTCAAATTTCAGAACGACTAGAAGTAACTGCTGTTATTCGCGGCATATGTTACGCAATAATCATTCTCATCCTGAGTCAACCATCTGGTGATGTACACTTTCATCACGGTTACTCAAAACAATTCCGTCAGGGCTTCTAATAAGTTCCTGACTTTGGAACTACCAAGGGTTTTCGGAAATACCTTTTTCCTCCTTAATACCCTTCTTATTGACTTGGGCTTGCTGATATGTGCGCTATCAACAGCCATAGTCTCCATATCTTCTCCGAGGACCATTTCATCAGGTTCCTGGGGAGTTGATATTCCATCACCCTCGCTGGGCGATAATCCATCGGCGTCCAGTGCCGATTTAGCAGTCCTAAGGCGATTGGTGAGTTCCATTAATGGAATGTCGTCCTCACAAGACGAACTATCTCTCTCATGCCGATATCTCTCGACAGCTATTTCCGCCAAAGGATCTATTTCCTCAGTACCTACAGTATCTGGTTCTAATTTCAACACCTGTAATATTTGTGATTGCGGTGTCTGTTTCAGCCTAGACACGCATAGCACACTACTTTGTGGACATACAATTACATCGCTGCTTATACGCAAGACGGATGCAACATGTGCGTCTACAATCAGGGGAACATAAGTTCCGCTTACACGCAAACAACTTAAATCAAAATAAAGCCTCACATTATATTCTACTAAAAAATCTCTACCTAAGATTACGTTTCTGTTCATTTCTGATACTACATAACATTTATGTTTCAATTTTTTCTTACGCATTTCAAATTCAAATACAGCATGGCCGTCGACCGTAATTTCATGGTCATTGACTGACTGTAATGTTATAATTTTCGGATTTAATTTTGGTTTGTACTTGAACAGAGAATAAACTTTTCTGTGTAAAAGGGAACAGTCAGCACCTGAATCTATTAAACAACGGTACTGCTGTCGCTCAATTTTAATCAAACATGAACTGGGATTCCCTATCAAGTTTACATATTTAATTGAAGTTCCATCTGTACTCTCTCCAACGACTTCAGATTGGAGAGAGTCTAAAAGTTTCCCTGTTGACGAGTCTCATTTTGTACTTTATTCCTGTCCCATGGCCTAAATGTGCAACGACTCTTGAAATGTCCTGAATCGTGTATTAAATCTATTTTCATTCCCTTTATCCTTGCGTATTTCTCTAAAGATTTTATCCAAGATCTAAATTTTCCGGCATTTCCCTCGTAAGATTCTACCAGAGTTGCAATATCCCCATAGTTCTCATGTATAGCCATTGTAGTTGAAAGAGATCCCACTGAAGTAGATAGGGTCCCTACCACATTCGTTAGGACGCCTACTGTTCCTGTCAATTCATTCAAAATTTGTGCCTCAGCCATTGTTATAATTACCTAGGTAAAGTTAACTTTCGGTTTGTCCTGTCTCTCTGTATTTGGTATATCTCTAATCATGATCAAATGGCACCAATTAAGACTCTATGTAACACAGAGGCTTAAACAACAACAACAGGTTCTTCTGATATTTAGAGATACAGCCTTTTATTGTATACAGAGTAATACAACAAAAGGACAGCGAAGTTTAAGTTGTCTGCAGGTGAGAACCTTGGTAGCAGTCCGGTACTCACTCTCCTTATGATACAATTTCGGCTCTTATAAAGGGAACAGAGACATTCCAATGCAAGCAACATCCATTCATCTTAATCACTCTAATTAAGTTAATGGGGATCCTATCTAACCCAGTTAATAGGTTAGTCATTAATCAGCAACATTGCATTGATAACGACGGTTATTGTATAACGTGAATGGTCTAAACATTAAGGCTGGGAATCGATATGAAATTTCAATATCGATTATCGGCAAGAAATTTTCAGCGATTATCGATAATAATCGATTATCACTTTTCCGGAAAAATTCCGAACTTTACCGACCTATTACTTGTGTTAGTCGACACAGGCTACCACTACTTTGTTGTATTTGTTCTTCAACAGTCATGTTCAATAATAGTATTGTACAATAAAAATATTCGAAAACATATTCAGTCTTTATTACTGTTATTTAAACACATCATATTTATTAATATTCTGATACAATCTGTCAATACTCAATCGTAATAAAACAAACAAACGAAAGTAAATTGAAGATATTTATCTTCATTACTAGAGAGTCCATGAAGGTAGATAACTGTATTAGGTCAATATTACGGTCGTCGGTTCCGTAAAAAACAAAACAATTCCATACCTCGCTTTTTGCCACAGGCACTTGAAGGGATTAAAATAAAACTTCTTACTACTGCTCGACTACATGTATATATAGATACAAGGTATTACAGACGACATCTTTGTTATGACTGGTTTACGATATATCGTCTGTTATTATCTCACAATACTCACTAGTTCTAAGACTTTCCATTGTTTTAATTGCCAACGAGACTTTATTTGATCATTATACACCCTCCAATGTAATTAAATTGGTCCTTTTACAGCGTTATTGATAACAAATCAAACTTAAAAAGCTATCACTTATCGATATTCAACTTCCCGAGCCCGGAAGTAACCCGAAATAAGGTCAAAAGAAGTCTGTATCACCCAGTCCCTTTATAAACCTATCATTACTCGATATGTGCATAGAAACTGGGTGATCAAGTCTCGCTGAAAAGTGGCCTCGCTTCGTAGGCTCTATCACGTGATAGAACTTACAAAGCGAGGCCGCTGTTGAGTGAGACTTGATCACCCAGTTCCTATGCACATATTGAGTAATGATAGAACTTACAAAGCGAGGCCGCTGTTGAGTGAGACTTGATCACCCAGTTCCTATGCACATATCGAGTAATGATAGGTTTATAAAGGGACTGGGTGATACAGACTTCTTTTGACCTTATTTCGGGTTACTTCCGGGCTCGGGAAGTTGAATATCGATAAGTGATAGCTTTTAAAGTTTGATTTGTTATTAATAACGCTGCAAAAGGACCAATTTAATTACATTGGAGGGTGTATAATGATCAAATAAAGTCTCATTGGCAATTAAAACGATGGAAAGTCTTAGAACTAGTGAGTATTGTGAGATAATAACAGACGATATATCGTAAACCAGTCATAACAAAGATGTCGTCTGTAATACCTTGTATCTATATATACATGTAGTCGAGCAGTAGTAAGAAGTTTTATTTTAATCCCTTCAAGTGCCTGTGCTTTTTGCCTGTCCCGGGAAGTCAAAAACGTGTATGGACTGTATCTGACATGATTTAGTAATTAAAGCCGAGTTGATCATTAATAATACAATTAGTTTTATTGTGAAAACAGACGATTTCTCTACAAAACAATCAAGAGCAAAGAAGGGAGATAATCCTAATTTTATTATATCACGTGCGATTGTCATTGTTCACAAAGTGCGTGACCTATTTTAGTTTCAACTAGTAGAAACAACAAAAACGAAAATATTAAAATAATGTATTTAATCTTAAAGTTTAGTTTTTTACAATAATATATATTTAAAATGTGCCAGTTTGTAAGCAGAGGGGAAAAATAGTTGTTGTCTTGACGTCGTGTATTCATTCATTCGTCTGCTAATGACAGACTACGGCAAGTTTATTCGTGTGAAAGTGACCGTAACTTGCCGTCAGAAGGTAAATATACCGATAATCGATATTTGAATTTCATTATCGATTATCGTATCGCTAAATAACTTCTACCGATTATCGATTATATCGATATTTTTGCACAGCCTTACTAAACATATTTGCCATATCTTACTGAGTTAATAGGTTAGTCATTAATCAGCGACATTTTCTTGATAACCAAGGCTACTGTTTCACAGGAATGGTCAACAGTTATTTCGTCACTGACCGAGATTTAAATATGTAGACCAAGCCACTATATTACACATGCCATGGGTCATGTAAATAATCTGATCAAGAAAAAATATTAAAATGGGTCAAAGTATAGCGAAGTTTTTATGATTTTTCACTCGTAAACAACTTTATCGGCACGAAAAACATCAAAGACAAAATTCGAAAATGTGACATTTTCAAATAACAATATTTCGACCCTGATCCCGGCTATCCAGAAATGTATTCATTTTGGTAGGGTGCCCCATTTGCCTACTGAAAAGGTGTTCTTGACACATTGATCATGCACGCTTTAGTTGAATGACTAACTACTGATTTCTGACAGTCTCACACACTCGCTGAGGCTATAAATAGCAACAGCATGCGGAAATGTTCAAAACACCAAAAACTACTACAGTCGTAAAAAATCTATTGTTGACGATTCTGAACAGCAATAATATTTAACTTTTTGGTTATTACGGCATCTTTAGAAATTACGCTCGTTTTATTTTTTAAATTGCCTTATAATTATCTGTACCATTAGAAGCTGCATATTTTGGTTTAGTACAAATAATATCTCTGACTCACACCCGTAAAGCAAGAATATGATACTAGCAGTAGTTTCATTTTACTTTTACAAGGTTCTTAACCCTTTGAACCCTGAGCCCCTGTGGATTAAACGGCCCCCACCCTGAGCTCCTGAGCGAAATATGTGAAAAAAATGAAATCTTATAAAAACTCAGTTTAATGATCTAAAACTCACACAATCTGATTACATAACAGTATATAATGTTCTTAGAATATCTAGCGCCAATATTCTACTTTGTTATGCCAGTCGTTCCAACATGTAGAGCCTTCACGGATGCATAAATACCGACGACAATATGCACACCAAAATGTCGTCTTTTTTTGTTTGTATGGACAGTCCTTTTTTGACTTGGGTTGATTAGTCCTTTGGAATTGGTTGAATTTGTAGCTACAAACTACACAGACATTGTTTCCAGTTGCTTCAGAGGGTCTCTCTGGATAATGTAAGCCCACATTCTGCATACGCGTGGGCACATCGAGTTCTCTTGATTCGCGACGTACCGCAAGTGTACGGTAGTCTCCAATTAGCTGCAGACACAGTTCATCTAAAAACATGTTGAAGGTTCTATACCTTTTTCCATTAGCCTTATGTGGGCTATAGTGATTCATAATAACATAGGCATTGTACAGGGTCCAATACATAAACTTGACGAACAATCGTCGCGGCCATTTGTAATGTCGACGTGTCCGATTCAAGCGTGAAATTTGATCATTCTTGTCACAACCACCCATGTACTTGTTGTAATCACTTACTAGCACTGGGCACTTTATATTTTTCACGGTTCCATCTTTACTTTTTCTGTCTACACTGCCCATGTCTGTGGGGTTGTGATAAGAAGATAAGAAGTTTATTGTCATTCCAGACAACACCTGACAGAATCGGTCCATGACAATCATGTGGCGTAAATCTGCAACACCAGCGCCCTTTATGAGATCAACAACTACATTGCCTGTTGCACCGAGTATATCAACAAAATTTTCGTCACGCTTTTTACCAGTATAAATTTCAGCATTACAGATGTAGCCAGTATTTGAATCGCACAGCAGAAATGATTAAGATAGATAAGATAAGATTTTATTGCATCGAAACATCCCTTGAGGACAGCATACAATATAAACATGTACATAAGATAAAACAATATAACAATTACAACTCAATACCCACAGTATTGCATATAAACCTCCCTTAGTGAGGACAACATACAATATAATAAATACAAGTGTGAAGTGGGGGGAGAAAAGGACGGCAAAAATATGGACGGACATAAACAAAAGTACTCATAAATAGACAGTATAAAATCACATAACTCGAGAAGTATAAGGCCCACATACAGGGTACATAATCTATCAAAATA
Source organism: Patella ulyssiponensis (assembly GCA_963678685.1). NCBI lineage: Eukaryota > Metazoa > Mollusca > Gastropoda > Patellidae > Patella > Patella ulyssiponensis. The sequence continues at coordinate 31,040,631 of OY783229.1, read as the reverse complement.
CAAAACAAGGCGTGCATACAAAAATAGAATAGAATATCAGGCATATTTAACAGTTCAGATGTCTCTCCTCAGAAAAGAGAAGTAAACAAAGGCCGCGACACTTGTGGCTATAATACTTGGTGGGTCGAATAGATTTTCAAATGAAAAGGTTAGACCAGTATTGTCAAGAGTTGGATATATATATTGTTTTCTTAAATCTTCATATTTTTGACATTCCATAAGGAAGTGTTGCTCAGATTCAGTTTGGCTTGCATGGATTTGACTCCCCATTTGACTGGCTTTAGTTTGATGTATTGTTTGATCGCTAGTCGGTTCTTCAACGGAATCATTCCTTCGTCTAAACTGAGATGCTGTCAGACATTATAATGTTCACGAAACTTAGGTAAAATAATATCTAGCATCGGTCTAATCTTGTAGATTTTGTCAGTCTTATCTAAATCTGGGTCCGTCTCATCAACCAAATGAAGAAAAGACCAAAGTGCAAGGAACCTGTCACGCTCCATTACTTCCCGAAATCCAGGTGTACTCGCGACAAAGTTTTTTCCAGAGCCTTTCCAGTAATGTTCATAGCGAGGTTTTATAACACTAGTTTCCATCTGCAATCTCAGTCCTAGAAATGCTTTCATCTCTTTCGTGTCAACAGCTTTGTAAGACTTCGCATAATAAGCATTTGGTTTATTCAATTTTGTTTGTTGTGCACGTAAATTCGTTTGTTGACACAACATATGCCAGAAGTCTTCATTGAGAAAAATGTTTAGATAATCAATAGGTGTACTGTTATTATTTATATTATCTGGGATATTTTTAGGTCCCATTTCACCACCTAAAAAGTCTGTATTTACAGGGGTAAAAGTTTGACTCCAGCCCTCTCCAAGAGGGTTAGTTTCTTTGCGTTCACGTTTACGTTTACGTGGTGGGGTGTTGTCTTCAGCAGCCCCATCAATATGATCTTCATCCTCGTCACTACTTTCGTTTCCGCCACGGACATTTACAACAGATTCATTATCCGACTCAGAACTCAATTCTTCTTCGGGATAATCCGACTCTATGTCATTTTCTTCAGAGTCAGACAGAACTGAATCAACAACGTGTTGTAGAGTAAAACGTCTAGAATCCCTACTCGCCATTATTTCGACAAAAATCGTTCCAAAGTACTGAAATCGATGAATGTTTACATATTTCTTTGAGCAGAAACCGGAACTGATGTATTTTAGTCAAACGGGCGCTGATTGGTTACCTCGTAATCACTTATTTATAAATAGACCCACGTGTAGACTGGCCATGTGCTCAAACCCCGATATCTCGGTGTTACGGGATATAGACAAATGACCTCTACCCCGATATATCGGGGTAACGGGTTCAAAGGGTTAAAAATATTGTTGAGTTGTCTGATGTGTGTGTTTCTAAATTTCTTGTTCCATGTTTCGTAAAAAAGTAGTCGTGCTTATCCCGACCTGTCAATTAGACATAGAATGATCGGTAGACTGGTTAAGCGAGGCTAATTTCCAAACAAGGGCACGTAACCTATCTTTTACTCAAAAGTGTCTGGATGTTATGGACGCCACTCCAAACCATTTTTCAGTATTATTTATGTATGGTTAAATGGTCATAGCTTATTAAGTACAACATGGTCGTTTATTTAGTGACGACTATAAATGTGTGAAACAGATTTAAGGCTTGGTAAATATATTAGTATTGTGGTGTAATTGTCGAGATATTTGGAGATATTCATTTGGGGTGGGGCATCCTAATTTTGGAAGTAGGAGACATATTATTCTCCAAACTGCGGCCTATTGCTTTCATTTACATGCTCCTTAATGTCGATTTTTCACCTTTTCTCATATTCAGTTCGAAATGATGACCATCACGTGACCGAAATCAAAATTCTGATCCGATACATTTTTAGGCATTTCTTCAAGGATTCCAAAAATGTAACTCCCATGTCTGTAAGTAAAATATCGCAAAAGCCTTAGTGATTTTTCACGTTTCAAGATGGCGGCACTTCTTGTTCGAACCACAAACTCAATATTTTGTGTACGAATCAGTATTTACTTATCTAGTACCCCCCCCCCCCCCCAAAAAAAAAAATCAGGTCATTCTGACCTATATTTCTTCGATTTTTTTGAAAACTTTGATCCCTAATTTAACCAAGGGGAGATAATGTAGAAAATTTCTAAGGACATCTTTAAAGTTGCATCGGTAAGATCTACTTACATAGTAAATTTCATGAAAATTGTATACTTATTAAAGAAGTTGTCAAGTTGGTCTCAACTTCCGGTTCGAAATCACAGCGACGAATTTTCGAAATTCGAAAATCTGAAACTGCAGTTGAAAATGATTTTTATCAAGGTACTCAAAGAAAAAAGATTTAGTAAAATAGGTCAAATAGTCAGAGTTACAATATTGTAGGTCAAATGCATTCGTTCGTAAAATTCGGTTATTTTGAATTCGTAAAACGTTTTGAAAATATATTTAATCAAAAACTGCCACCTAGTTTTGGGGGGAGGGGTAGGTCAAAGTTTCAGAAAGATCCCATGGTTAGATTCTGAGAAATCCGATTTGCAGAAAGTACAAAAAAAAAAAAAATATTATGTTGACTTTACCAGAAAGACCTCTTAACATGCTCCAAATTGTAAAAATACGACTTTTTGGATTTTCAATCTCTTTTTTTCGGCTACCCTGGACATTAAAAAAAAATGATACAATGATTTCACACAACGGACTAGCTATTAGACTTTCGATTGACAAGAGTTTCATCGCCCTCCCTTCATTATAACCAAAGTTATCGTGCCCTAAAGAATCAACAAATCAGCTTGCTTATCTGTGCTTACCCTAGGCAGAAAATGCTCATCTTTGAACTCAATCAAGACAGTGACCTAGTGAACGTCTACACCAAGATTGAACATTCTAGCTCAATTAGACGGAGAGTTATTGTGTTCCAAATTCTCGGCCCTTCAAATTGCTTCTATTTTTCACTTTCACTTCAAAATGGCGCCCATCAATTGACCTAAATCAAAATTCTACTCTCAACGTTTTTTAGGCCTTCCTCCAAGGATTCAGAAAATATAACTCCCGAGTCTGTAAGTAAAAGAGCAAAAAAGCCTTTGAGACTTTTCACATTTCAAGATGGTGGCACTTCTGGTTAGATCGACAAACTTCATATTTTGTGTACGAATCAGTAATTACTTGTCTAGTATCGAAAAAAAAAATTAGGTCATTCTGACCTATATTTCTTTGATTTTTTTGAAAAATTTGATCCTTAATTTCGTCAAGGGTAGATCATTTAGAAAATTTCTAATCATATTTTTGAAGTCGCATCGGTAAGATCTACTTACATGCTAAATTTCATGAAAATTGTACTACTATTAAAGAAGTTGTCAAATTGGTCTAAACTTCCTGTTCAAAATCACAGCGACGAATTTTCGAAATTCGAAAATCTGAAATTGCAGACTTAAAGTAAATTGTCTTAGGGTACTCAAAGAAAAAAGATTTAGTAAAATAGGTCAAATAGTCACAAAGTTACAGCATTGTAGGTCAAATGCATTCTTTCGTAAAATTCGGTGATTTCGGATTCGTAAAACGTTTTGAAAATATATTTAATCAACAGCCACCACCCATTTTGGGGGAGGGGGGATAGGTAAAAGAGAAATCCGATTTGTGAATAAAACACAATTTCGAATTCGCAAAACGTTTTGAAAATATATTTAATCAACAGCCACCACCCATTTTTTGGGGGGTAGGTCAAAGTTTCAAAAACATCCTATGGTTAGATTCTGAGAAATCCGATTTGCAGGAAAAACACAAAAAAAAAAAAATAATAGAAAACTAGATCTGCTACTGTCCCATGCAGATATGAAAGCTTTCATATTCATCGTCACGTGTCATCGATTGTATCAAGTATCCTAAATAAAAGGATAAGAAGAAAAAATTATTGAAATTGGTCAAAAACTCGCGAAGTTACAAGTCTAAATATAGTATGAAACATTGCACCCAGGCTAACAATAATCTGAAAACTAAAGGGAAATAACTGAAACTTGTATTACTGTATTTGAAATCAGACACGTGCAATATGTCATATAGGAAGAATAACAAGTCGCTCACAACAAAATCGTAAATTAATGAGTTTAGGTCAAAAGGTTGAGCTACTGTTTTAGAGTATTTAATTGTTTTAAAGAGACACGTTAAGGGTTATTCATAGTTAAATGAAAGTTTAATTTTAAATAAGACCAATAAAATTAGGATTTAATAATGCCAGACTAATATTAAAATAAAGTTTTAAATTAAGAATAATTAATTTAACAAAAGATTATTGAAATTGTTCAAAAACTCGCGAAGTTACAAGTCTAAATATAGTATGAAACATTGCACCCAGGCATAACAATAATCTGAAAACTAAAGGGAAATAACTGAAACTTGTATTACTGTAATGAGACGGATGAGAAATGAAATGAAAATGGCGGGAAAGAACTAAAAATGGCAGGTTGGACAGGCGACCTTACTCCTTGTCACGTACAACCGGGCATTCGAAAACACGCTAGTTAACTCAATGACAGGCGCGCGTGCAAACCATTCAGCCCCCCCCTCTTTGAAATCAGACACGTGCAATATGTCATATAGGAAGAATAACAAGTCGCTCACAACAAAATTGTAAATTAATGAGTTTAGGTCAAAAGGTTGAGCTACTGTTTTTAAAGAGACATGTTAAGGGTTGTTCATAGTTAAATGAAAGTTTAATTTTAAATAAGACCAATAAAATTAGGATTTAATAATGCCAGATTAATATTAAAATAAAGTTTTAAATTAAGAATAATTAATTATTGGTCTAATGCAATGAAATGCTTTGATTTGACGGATGAAATGTACGATGGGTGTCCACACTATGTGGCTAAGGCGTTGGCCTGCTAGCCAGGAGGTCGGGTGTTCGATCCCTGCATTGGCCGAGAAAGTTCATCTCGATTTTCTGGCGTGTCCCCCCACCCGCCGTGTACACATTGGAGTGCACGTAAAAGATCCCTTAGCAGTTGGAATTCGATACTGTTGAATAAGCTCTATACGATGACTAAATGTGCAGATTGTAGCCACCCACACTGTATGTTTTGCTTAACAATGAAAGGGTGCCGTTTTCAATTTTCGATCCTTTTATTCTTCTACTCCTGATATTTTGGACTGTTGATCGATGGTTTCATATAAAAGACTACCGATAAGACTCTTTGTAGAAGAAGTTCCCCAAAAATATTATGTTGACCCCAAAAGAAAAGGACCTTTAAAAATGCTCCAAATTGTAAAAATACGACTTTTTGGATTTTCGATCTCTTTTTTCTGCTACCCCTGATATTTAAAAAAAATGATACAATGATTTCACACAACAGGCTAGGTATTAGACTCTCGATTGACAAGAGTTTCACCACCCTCCCTTCATATAACCGAAGTTATTGTGCCCTAAAGAATCAACAAATCAGCATGCTTATCTCTGCTTACCCTAGGCAGAAAATGCTCATCTTTGCACTCAATCATGACATTGACATAGTGAACGTCTACACCAAGATTGAACATTCTAGCTCAATTAGAAGGAGAGTTATTGTGTTTCAAAATATCGTCCCCTTAAAATTGCTACAACTTTTCATATTCACTTCAAAATGGCAACCATCAGTTGACCTAAATCAAAATTCTGCTCCCTGCGATTTTTGGGCCATCCTTCAAGGATTCAGAAAATATAACTCCCGTGTCTGTAAGTAAAATAGCAAAAAAGCCTTAGGGATTTTTCATGTTTCAAGATGGCGGCACTTCCGGTTCGATCGACAAACTCCATATTTTGTGATGGAATCAGTAATTACTTGTCGAGTATCGAAAAAAAATTTTTAGGTCATTCTGACCTATATTTCGACGATTTTTTTTTAAAACTTTGATCCTTAATTTCACCAAGGGGAGATAATTTAGAAAATTTCTCATTATATTTTTGAAGTCACATCGGTAAGATCTACTTATATACTAAATTTCATGAAAATCGTACAACTATTAAAGAAGTTGTCAAATTGGTCTAAACTTCCGGTTCGAAATCACAGCGACGAATTTTCGAAATTTGAAAATGTGAAACTGCAGATGAAAATGATTTTTTTCAAGGTATTCAAAGAAAAAAGAATTAGTAAAATTGGTCAAAAAATAGCAAAGTTACGACTATGCATTGTGAGTTTTTTCGTTCGTAAAATTCGGTGATTTCGAATTCGCAAAACGTTTTGAAAATATATTTAATCAACAGCCACCACCCATTTTTTTTTGGGGGGGGGGGGTAGGTCAAAGTTTCAAAAACATCCTATGGTTAGATTCTGAGAAATCCGAATTGCAGGAAAAAAACGAAAAAAAAAAATAATAACTAGATCTGCTACTGTCCCATGCAGATATGAAAGCTTTCATATTCATCGTCACGTGTCAACGATTATATTAAGTATCTCAAATAAAAGGATACGAATAACAAACTATCAAAATTGGTCAAAAACTGGCGAAGTTACAAGTCTAAATATAGTATGAAACATTGCATAATCTGAAAACTAAAGGGAAATAACTGATACTTGTGTTGCTGTAATCGGGATGACTTCCGACTTCAAAACTTTCAGAAAAATGAAATGAAAATAGTAAGAAAACATCGAAAAATTAAATGAGATAACTTTGAACAAAACTAAAACTTTTTGAATCAGGTTGAACTCACCTGTTTGAATATGTACGTTAAATATGTAGATTTGGAAAATTATAAAGACATAATTATCAAAATCGGTCAAAAACTCACAGAGTTACAAATTTAAATGTAGTGAGAAACATTGCACCCGGGCAAAAAAATAATCTTTAAACTAAAGGGAAACTTGTGTAGCTGTAATCGGGCTTCCAAAATTAGAGATATGTTATATAATTATGGTTTCCAATATGTTTGGTTATAAGTAGGAAATCGTGACAACTTCTTAAGCATCTTTTAAACAAAGGATCATAGACTGCAATATACAAGAATGGCACTCTGCAATAAAAAAACTGGCCAAAGCAAGATTTCTATGCAGAAATTAAATAATTGCTAGAACCAGAAAAATATTTATCCACTATAATAAATAAGCAACATAGAGAAAATGAAATGAAATTGAATGGGGTTTAACGTCCTACTGTTCTGCTCCTAAAATGGGCTAATGAAGACGGGCATACGCCATAAAGTGTGCAATGAGGGAAATTTTACCCGGGCAGCGGCGTTACGGCCTACGAGGTTGGACAGGCGACCATACTCCTTGTCACGTACAACCAAGAAATAAATCGAAACAACGCCAGTTGACTCAATGACAGACGTTATGATACAGAGCGCACGTGCTAACCAGACGTTATGATACAGAGCGCACGTGCTAACCATTCAGCCACGCAACCTCCCCAAAATCGGCAAATTGCTGACCTACAGCGAGAAACATTTCAACCGGGCCAAATTTTCTATTTTAACAGTTTAATTTGCACGGTACCTTTAGTTATCAACCGAATATTACAAAACTTTTTAAAATAAGCTCCCCCTGACCAGCTTCATCTTTCGCAATAAACGTTTTGCCCCTTAAAATCGGCAAATTGCTGACTTTAAAGTGAGAAACATTACAACCGGGCGAAATTTTCTGTTTTATCACTTTTACAGTACCTTTGATTACCAACGGATTATTACAAAACTTTAAAAATAAAAGAGAAAGAGAGAAATGCGACCTAACGTCCATTCGACACAAACTAGGTCATTTCGGGACTAACATATGTTTTTAAATTTTATTTACCCCCCCCCCCCCTTGCGCGTACTGGTCTTTAGCCGTTGGGAGGAAACCGAAGAACACGGAGAAAACCCACGAGGTTGGACATCATACACCATGTCACGTGCAACCTGGAGATCGAAACGACGCCCGTTGACTCAATGACAGACGTTATGATACAGTGCGCACATGCTAACCATTCAGCCATTCAGCCTCCCTGAATTCGGAAAATTGCTGACTTATAGCATTTCAACTGGGCGAAATTTTCTGTTTTAACAGTTTAATGTGCACGGTACTTTAATTACCGGCAAAAAAATAATCTTTAAACTAAAGGGAAACTTGTATAGCTGTAATCGGGCTTCCAAAATTAGAGATATGTTATATAATTATGGTTTCCAATATGTTTGGTTATAAGTAGGAAATCGTGACGACTTCTTAAGCATCTTTTAAACAAAGGATCATAGACTGCAATATACAAGAATGGCACTCTGCAATAAAAAAACTGGCCAAAGCAAGATTTCTATGCAGAAATTAAATAATTGCTAGAACCAGAAAAATATTTATCCACTAATAAATAAGCAACATAGAGAAAATGAAATGGAATTGAATGGGGTTTAACGTCCTACTGTTCTGCTCCTAAAATGGGCTAATGAAGACGGGCATACGCCATAAAGTGTGCAATGAGGCAAATTTTACCCGGGCAGCGGCGTTACGGCCTACGAGGTTGGACAGGCGACCATACTCCTTGTCACGTACAACCAAGAAATCGAAACAACGCCAGTTGACTCAATGACAGACGTTATGATACAGAGCGCACGTGCTAACCATTCAGCCACGCAACCTCCCCAAAATCGGCAAATTGCTGACCTACAGCGAGAAACATTTCAACCGGGCCAAATTTTCTATTTTAACAGTTTAATTTGCACGGTTGCTTTAGTTATCAACCGAATATTACAAAACTTTTAAAAATAAGCTCCCCCTGACCAGCTTCATCGTTCGCAATAAACGTTTGCCCCTTAAAATCGGCAAATTGCTGACTTTAAAGTGAGAAACATTACAACCGGGCGAAATTTTCTGTTTTATCACTTTTACAGTACCTTTGATTACCAACCGATCATTACAAAACTTTAAAAATAAAAGAGAAAGAGAGAAATGCGGCCTAACGTCCATTCGACACAAACTAGGTCATTTCGGGACTAACATATGTTTTTTAATTTTATTTAAAACCCCCCTTGCGCGTACTGGTCTTTAGCCGTTGGGAGGAAACCGAAGAACACGGAGAAACCCCACAAGGTTGGACATCATACACCATGTCACGTGCAACCTGGAGATCGAAACGACGCCCGTTGACTCAATGACAGACGTTACGATACAGTGCGCACATGCTAACCATTCAGCCTCCCTGAATTCGGAAAATTGCTGACTTATAGCAAGAAACATTTCAACCGGGCGAAATTTTCTGTTTTAACAGTTTAATGTGCACAGTACTTTAATTACCAACCAATTATTACAAAACTTTTGAAAATAAGCTCCAACTGACCAGCTTAATTGTATGCAATAAACGTTTTGCCTGAATTGAAAGTTCCGCACGGAGAAAGTTCATCTCGATTTCCCGGCATGGTTCCCCTTGTCAGTGAGGCAGAACGGAGGGCCTGACAAGCCCAGCTGTCTAGTAGTTCGGATGGGATGAAAAACCAGGGTCCCGTGTACACATTGGAGTGCACGTAAAATATCCCTAAGCAGTTGGAATTCGATACTGTTGAATAAGCTCTATACGATGACTAAATGTGTAGATTGTAGTCACCCACACTGCATGTTTCGCTTAACAATGAAAGGGTGCCGTTTTCAATGTTCGATCCCTTTGTTCGGATCCGACGAAAACCACGGTCCTGTGTACACATTGGAGTGCACGTAAAATATCCTTAAGCAGTTGGAATTCGATACTGTTGAATAAGCTCTATACGATGACTAAATGTGTAGATTGTAGTCACCCACACTGCATGTTTCGCTTAACAATGAAAGGGTGCCGTTTTCAATGTTCGATCCTTTTGTTCTTCTACTCCTGATATGTTGGACTGTTGATCGATGGTTTCATATAAAAGACTACCAATAAAACTCTTTGTAGAAGAAGTTCCCCCAAAAATATTATGTTGACTTTACGAGAAAGACCTCTAAACATGCTCCAAATTGTAAAAATACGACTTTTTGGATTTTCAATCTCTTTTTTTCGGCTATCCTTGATATTTGAAAAAAATGATACAATGATTTCACACAACAGGCTAGCTATTAGACTCTCTATTGACAAAAGTTTCACCGTCCTCCCTTCATTATAACCGAAGTTATCTTGCCCTAAAGAATCAACAAATCAACATGCTTATCTCTGCTTACCCTAAGCAGAAAATGCTCATCTTTGAACTCCATCATAACATTGACCTAGTGAACGTCTACAACAAGTTTGAACATTCTAGCTTAATTAGAATGAGAGTTATTGTGCTCCAAAGTCTCGGCCCTTCAAATTGCTTCTATTTTTCATTTTCAATTCAAAATGGTGACTCCCGGTTGACCTAAATCAAAATTCTATTCGCGACATTTTTTAGGCCTTCCTATAAGGATTCAGAAAATATAACTCCCGAGTCTGTAAGTAAAATAGCAAAAAAGCCTTATTGATTTTTCACTTTTAAAGATGGTGGCACTTCCGGTTCGATCGACAAACTCCATATTTTGTGTACAAATCAGTAATTACTTATCTAGTATCCCAAAAAAAAATCAGGTCATTCTGACCTATATTTCGACGATTTTTTTGAAAATTTTGATCCTTAATCTCGTCAAGGGGAGATAATTTAGAAAATTTCTAATTATACTTTTGAAGTCACGTCGGTAAGATCTACTTATATACTAAATTTCATGAAAATCGTACAACTATTAAAGAAGTTGTCAAATTGGTCTAAACTTCCGGTTCGAAATCACAGCGACGAATTTTCGAAATTCGAAAATGTGAAACTGCTGATGAAAATAATTTTTTTCAAGGTATTCAAAGAAAAAAGAATTAGTAAAATCGGTCAAAAAATAACAAAGTTACGACTATGCATTGTCATTTTCTTCGTTCGTAAAATTCGGTGATTTCGGATTCGTAAAACGTTTTGAAAATATATTTAATCAAGGTTCGCACCCCATTTTTTGGGGGGTAGGTCAAAATTTCAGAAAGATTCTATGGATAGATTCTGAGAAATCCGATTTGCAGAAAACACACACAAAAAAAAAATAATAATAATAACTTTAACAGAAACAATAAGCTTTCATATGTAATACACATGAAAGCTTAATAATCTTAACAGAAACAATAAGCTTTCATATGAAATAATAATCTTAACAGAAACAATAAGCTTTCATATGTAATACATATGAAAGCTTAACTAGAACTGTGATGTAGTGAAGACGGGTTTCACTGGTGCTACTTTACCCAGTCTGTTTCACAGAGAATTGCTTACGAATTATCTCTGTAACAGATGACTGTCCACAACACGTGCGTTGACTGCACGTGGCATCAGTCATTGGCTCAACGGCTCGTGCAATGTTTACATAACACCTAACTGCGTCGGGCAAAATGATGCATTTTACTCATTTTAATACCCATTTACACTAAATAGGAAATATTTTTTAACTACAAATACTTCAAACGCCTTTATTTATTTTTCTTTTACCTAAGAAAAATGTTTGAGAATTTAATTTGTCGGAGTAAAAAAGTTAATATGCCAAACTCATTAAGTCTCGTCGATGTCATGCTTATCAGTGATTGTAGCGGCAAAGCGAATATTCACTGCGGGATCAATTTGTACTTTACCCTTGAACTGAAGTCACAATCCTTACCAATGGTAAGGTGCCCCACCCTAAATGAATATCTCCAAATATCTCGACAATTACACCACAAAACTAATATATTTAGAAAGCCTTAAATCTGTTTCACACATTTATAGTCACTAAATAAACGACCATGCTGTACTTCATAAGCTATGATCATTAAACCATACATAAATAATACTGAAAAATGGTTTGGAGTGGCGTCCATAACATCCAGACACTTTTGAGTAAAAGATAGGTTACGTGCCCTTGTTTTGAAATTAGTCTCGCTTAACTAGTCTACCGATCATTCTACGTCTAATTGACAGGTCGGGATAATCAAGACTACTTTTTTTACGAAACATGGAACAAGAAACTGAATTTAGAAGCACCAACATCAGGCAACTCAACAATAATTTTAAGAACCTTGTAAAAGTAAAATGAAACTACTGCTAGTATCATATTCTTGCTTTACGGATGTTGAGTCAGAGATATTATTTGTACTTAACCAAAATATGCAGCTTCTAATGGTACAGCTAATTATAAGGCAATTTAAAAAATAAAACGAGCGTAAATTCTAAAGATGCCGTAATAACCAAAAAGTTAAATATTATTGCTATTCAGAACCGTCAACAATAGATTTTTTACGGCTGTAGTAGTGTTTGGTGTTTTGAACATTTCCGCATGCTGTTGCTATTTATAGCCTCAACGAGTGTGCGAGACCGGCGGGACGATTTACCCAATACTACCCAATTCTACCCAATACTACCCAATACCACCCCAGTACCACCTCAATATCACCACATACTACCCAACACTACAACATAATACTGCAAAATATGTATATCAATTGAATTTTTTCAAAAATAATTAGTTATACCGTGGGAATTGTACTTCAAATGCGATTACCGATGACTGGCTGTTCCATTTGCCTCCCCATATCACCTAAAACAAGCAAAAACTGACCCAATACTATCAAACTCTTATCACATACTACCCACTATCATCAAATAACAACTTAATATTGTCAAATAGCGAAACATTAGTTTAATTACTGCGACGAATATTCGATAATTCGCAGAGAATGGAAATGGATATGCAGTTATCTCCCTTTACAACCGATAAATAGATTTTAGATTGCTATGCAGATTATTCATCTTCTTTTGTGTTGCAGATGATTTCCAAGTCGACGAAATTAAAATAAGAAATACAAGTTTTTTGTTGTGTATATTTTAATCATTGTATATGATTAACTACTGTATTATTACATAAGATGGCTAGCAGTCAAAAATAACTATTTCAACCCCTCAGGTATCGTCATGAGGTATGTCCTTTAATAAATAACAAACAAAAAACAACTGCTCATATTTTATATTTATTTTTTCATGTCAGTTAACAAGTTATTGCAAATTTACTGTCATTTGAAAATAAAGGTAATTTGTTTATTACAAATGTATAATGCTCTACTCGTATATACACCACCTTACTTAACAATTAATTAACGGGAGTTAAGATTGTTGATTGGGTAATCAAGTTCTGCTTTATTTATTTTATCTCTCGATTAAACTGCTACCAAATAATATACTTGACGATTTTCTTTTGTCAATATTGGTTTTAGCCTCTTTATGTTGTATATAGATTATTCATAGTGTGGTGTTGATGCAAATACACCGGCTATGATTATCAATCTGTCTATATGCAGTGTTATCATTGTTAAACATATATATAATGTTTACCAGTTAATTGTCATTTTTTACGGTTTGATAACCAACGTTTTGCGGTTAATTTCCTCTAAATGAATCTGGCGGGAGAATATTCCTTTTGGATGTTTATCGTTATAAATGAATGTTTGGAACCATTTTATGAGTATTTATATATATAGCACCAACAACCAAATAAAAATATTCTCCGGGCAAATTTTCTTTAATATAAATGTAATAGAATAACGTATTTAGCATTGATAACAAGGTATACAAAGTCACATTCCCTTTATTACATTTTATATATATCATTTTAAAGATAATAAAATTAACTGCCAAACCACTCGTTACCCCGCCGGGTAGCACATTCGTGTCTCTAGCGTTTGGGTTTGGCAGTTTATTTTACGAATTGTTTATATTTAATAAATACTGTCTATAAAAGGTAGTCAAATGACTCGTAATTTCAATTCTTATTATATACTATGTAATAAATCTTTGTTAATTTTATAAATTTATGTTCACATTTTTCCCCATTTTTACATGTATGTATATGTATTTATTAAGTTATGCCTTATATAAATGTAATATTGCATAATATGGTCCCTTGATAATGGAATGAAAACATTAACTGAAGCAGGGACATCTGTAATAACTGCCTGTTATTGCCACCGCCTGACGTTACCCAGGGGTTGAAATAGTTATTTATAGACTGCTAGTCATTTTATATAATTCAGTAGTTAATTACACACAATGATTAAAATATACACAATAAAAAACTTGTTTTTCTTATTTTAATTTCATCGACTTGGAAATCATCTGCAACACAAAAGAAGGTGATTAATCTGCATAGCAATCTAAAATCTATTTATCGGTTGTAAAGGGAGATAACTGCATATCCATTTCCATTCTCTGCGAATTATCGAATATTCGTCGCAGTAATTAAACAAATGTTTTGCTATTTGACAATATTAAGTTGTTATTTGATGATAGTGGGTAGTATGTGATAAGTGTTTGATAGTATTGGGTCAGTTTTTGCTTGTTTTAGGTGATATAGGGAGGCAAATGGAACAGCCAGACATCTGTAATCGCATTTGAAGTACAATTCCCACGGTATAACTAATTATTTTTGAAAAAATTCAATTGATATACACATTTTGCAGTGTTATGTTGTAGTATTGGGTAGTATGTGGTGATAATGAGGTGGTATTGGGTAGAATTGGGTAGTATTGGGTAAATCGTCCCACCCGTGCAAGACTGTTAGAAATCAGTAGTAAGTCATTCAACTAAAACGTGCAGGATCAACGTGTCAAGAACAACTTTTCAGTTGGCACGTGGGGCACCCTACCACTGGAAACTTGATACAGATTTCCACATGAGCATTGTCCAAGTGTTGTAAAATAGATGCAGATAATATACATATACTTCTGACATTCACTGTATTTTCAGGTTCTATTGACGAAGATACTACACTCCCCAAAGGCTTAGAAAGTTGGAATAAGGTTAAAGAGAATGAACAGAATGAGAAAGCTGTCACATAATTGGATTTAGGCAATATGATGAAGTGGGAAATAGTTAGAAGCATAAATCAATAACCAAACTTACTCTATATACATATTTAAAGAGTTATATAAATATCTGTGTGGATTTTTGGCCCCGCCTTTTGAAGAAAGCAATGGGACTATTAAAATGGATCTGTCTGTTTGTCAGCCTGTCCTTCACACGTTTCAGGACACAATAACTCTCCTTCTAATTGTGCTACAATGTTCAAAGTTTGTGTATGTGTTAGAATGCATTGATGGAGTTCAATGCACATTTTCCACTGAGGCTAAGCAGAGATAAGCAATTTGATTGGTTGAGACACATAAATTTGGTTCAAATTGGGTAAGAGCAATTGGGTAAGAACGATAAAACGCCAGTGCCATTGTATCAATTTGATTCTAAGTGATGAAACTTAGTCTATAGTTTCACTACCAGCTACTTCAAAACATAGACTGAGTCTGATTGTGAAAAGTTTATGCTTAGACTAAGTATAGATAATCAATTTGATTGCTCGATATATTTGAAAATGATAAATATACGACACTAATTTGGCGCAATGGTTAGAGAGTAGGATTTGTGACCAAATGGTTGCAGGTTCAAGACCCAAATTGTGTGCCGAGTTCTTGTGTCCTTGAATAAGACACTTTATCCCTGTATTCCAGTCTACCCAGCTGTAAATGGGCACCGGTAGGATGGTGTATGTATTACACAAAAAACTGTTGCGCTCCTTGAAACAGCATATGTTGGGGCTCTTTCTAAGGGGATGCTCGATTCACAGTTCCGGAATTGAATTCCAAAACTGGTGTCAATCGAGTGAAGAGTAGAATTTCGGAGTACAGCGCATGAGTCGATTGTATAAAATATATCTCAACCAATCATGACAGCTGAAACATATTTTTTTACCTAGGAATACGTCACGATTCTACTCACTCCACCTCAGCTGTCGAAACTGACAGAACTATGTTAGGACTGAATTCCGCGCCACTCGATTGTAATTCTGCCGATTCGGGACGTTCTGGACTGTGAATCGAGTATCGCCTAAGAGTTCATGGGTAAAGGGAGGTAATCAGGCTTTACCTGTATCCTAGAGACCGGGATAATAATTGTGTAGCGCTTTGAGCATAAACTTGGTTTATGGATATAGTGCATTATAAATATACTCATTATTAATAGATCAAAATCATCAGTTCATACCCAGTGATGGGATTTCAAAATTTTCTTGTCGGACATGTTTTCCCGAAAATAAAGGGGCATAACTCTTATGGTAATTTAAGCAGACGTTTTCAAAACACAATGAAGAATCTTGTGTCAACAAAATATATTCAAATTCATACGTAAAAAAAAATAGGTGCGCCTCGTTATTTTTTATGGTTAATTACCGTACGGTATTCAAATTTATGTCAATAATATTCCTACAAAATTATTTGACATCGTAATACCATAGAATGAAAGTGTGCCGACTGCTGCCGATCCGTATGTGTTTCAAACTCCCCCAAAATTATATTTTTTCGGGTCATAAGTCGATACAATTTTTTCAGCAAAGCCAGGCATTCGTCTTGTACTTCGTTTCAATTTATAAACGGAAGGTAAAAAAGATAAGTTGCCATGCAACGAAACATACGCCCACAGCAGCTAAATCTTCCGGGCAGTCAACAAGAGTTGTCGCATATTTTTACTTTTTTTGATAATGAAACATTTATATTACACTCAAATCTGATTAAGAGTGACAACTCAGAAAATCATAAGAATTTGTTTGGTTTTTATAAAGTTCTGGCCCATGCTAACATTTAGTATACTCGTTCATCTCAAGGCCTTAAACTCTGTGTATCACTTTGAAGTCAATCGGATAATAAATTTGGCCCCTAAGGCATCACAAGATTTTTCAAAGTGATCAAGGGAGATAACTTTGGCAGTAATTATGGGAAATCGCTGAAAATCGATAGGCTTCTCTGCCTCATGACCTTTACTACTGTGTATCAATTTAAAGTCAATCGAATATCAACTTTGGCCATACGGCGTCCACAAGATTTTTTGAAGTGATCAAGGGCCATAACTCTGGCAGTAATTATCGGAAATCTCTGAAAATCAATAAGAATCTTCGCCTCAAGACCGTAACACTTTGTATAAATCTAAAGTCAATCAGATATTAACTTTGGCCTCTAGACCACCCACAAGATTGGTCAAGTGATCAAGGGCCATAACTCTGGTGGTAATTATCGCAAATCTCTGAAAATCAATTGGATTCTACGTCTTATGACCTTAAACACTGTGTATAAATTAGTGATCAAGGGCCATAACTCTGGCAGTAATTATTGGAAATCACCGAAAATCAATAGGCGTCTTCGTCTCATGACCCCAAGCACTGTGTATAAATTTAAAGTCAATCGGATATTAACTTTAGCCTTTACAGCGTTCACAAGATTTTTCAAAGTGATCAAGGGTCATAACTCTGGCAGTAATTATTGGAAATCGCTGAAAATCAATAGGATTCTTCGTCTCATGAACTTAAACAATGTGTATAAATTTAAAGTCAATCGGATATTAACTTTAGCCTCTAGTGCGTTCACAAGAAATTGTGGACGATGGACGGACGGACGGACCGTCTTGTATGACCGACATTCCTGAATGTGGACGTTGACCTATAGTTAGAGTGTCATGGCGGCGAAAATGTAACTTGGTTGGAGGGGACGTATTTTGTGTCGCTCATACTGACTCTAGTAAACAAGGTCTTATTTTCGCACTAAGATGTTCGGTTTACATTGTACAGGCGTCCACACGGATTGACACCCCATCGTTTAGCAGTGAAAAGTTGCCCAGTAAAATTGACTGGGGCTCCAATTATTTTCGACATTGATTGAATGGGACAGTCCCTGAACGTTCAGGGTGAGTGTAATGAGACCGACGTTCAGAGCTGAACTAGTTTTACATGGGCTTTACATGTATTTTGACGTTTGCGTGAGCCGAGAAGAGCGAGAGCGATCGCTCGCGTCAAACGCGAAGCACTGCATTTTGTTACTGTTATTAATGTATGAATAAAATTTTTTAAAAATTTGTGGGATGAAACGGCCCGATATAAGTGGGATGAAATGACCCTTGTAATTTTGGGATGAAACAGCCCGAATGAAACAGCTCGGGGTGAAACGGTCGTGGGATGAAACGACCTGCTCCCAACACAAGTCACACGTTGACTCACGTGCGTGACCCATATCAACGTCTTTTTTGTTCAAATACCGACATACTGATGTTACATATAATAATAATACTAGTATGCTATTACTATACCTTCTAGATTCAGATACTTTAAAGGAGCTAAATAGCTAATATTTGGGACCTAGAAATTTACCCAAATGGGTCGCAACACATAAACTAATCTTATATGAATGTATATAAATTGATTTACATTCATTCTTTTCTGTCTTTATTGTCCCCCGCCTTTCGAAGAAAGTTGGGGGACTATTAAAATGGGTTCGTCCGTCCGTCAAACTTGGTGTATGTGTTTATTAGGTCAATGCCTTGATGGAGTTCGAAGATGAGCATTTTCCGCTTAGGGTAAGCAGAGATAAGCAATTTGATTGGTTGATGCTTTGGGACACGATAACTTTAGTTCTAATTAAGTGAGAGTGATGAAACTTGGTGTATAGCTTCATTACATTGATACCTCGACTAAGTTCGATAATGAGCATTTTCTGCTCAGGGTAAGCAGAGCGATACGCAATTTGATTGGTCGAGACTTTGGAACACAATAACTCTCCTTCTAATTGAGTTAAAATGTTCAAACTTGGTGTATATGCTTATTAGGTCAATGCCTTGATGGAGTTCTAAGATGAGCATTTTCCGCTTAGGGTAAGCAGAGATAAGCAATTTGATTGGTTGATGCTTTGGGACACGATAACTTTAGTTCTAATTAAGTGAGAGTGGTGAAACTTTGTGTATAGTTTCATTACAGTAATACCTTGAATAAGTTCGATAATGAGCATTTTCTGCTTGGGTAAGCAGAGCGATACACAATTTGATTGGTCGAGACTTTGGAACACAATAACTCTCCTTCTAATGGAGTAAAAATGTTCAAACTTGGTGTATATGCTTATTAGGTCAATGCCTTGATGGAGTTCGAAGATGAGCATTTTCCGCTTAGGGTAAGCAGAGATAAGCAATTTGATTGGTTGATGCTTTGGGACACGATAACTTTAGTTCTAATTAAGTGAGAGTGGTGAAACTTTGTGTATAGTTTCATTACAGTAATACCTTGAATAAGTTCGATAATGAGCATTTTCTGCTTAGGGTAAGCAGAGCGATACACAATTTGATTGGTCGAGACTTTGGAACACAATAACTCTCCTTCTAATTGAGTTAAAATGTTCAAACTTGGTGTATATGCTTATTAGGTCAATGCCTTGATGGAGTTCGAAGATGAGCATTTTCCGCTTAGGGTAAGCAGAGATAAGCAATTTGATTGGTTGATGCTTTGGGACACGATAACTTTAGTTCTGATTAAGTGAGAGTGGTAAAACTTTGTGTATAGTTTCATTACAGTAATACCTTGACTAAGTTCGATAATGAGCATTTTCTGCTCAGGGTAAGCAGAGCGATACGCAATTTGGGTGGTCGAGACTTTGGAACACAATAACTCTCCTTCTAATTGAGTTAAAATGTTCAAACTTGGTGTATATGCTTATTAGGTCAATGCCTTGATGGAGTTCGAAGATGAGCATTTTCCGCTTTGGGTAAGCAGAGATAAGCAATTTGATTGGTTGATGCTTTGAGACACGATAACTCGATACGTTTGAAAAAAATAAATGTGCGATTAATTAATATGTGTCGTCTATTTATTTTGGGATTTCGGCGGGGGACATCAGCCTCACTGTTGGCTTGTTCTAATTTCAAATCAGTTATGTTCGGCGAAATACGCCTGAAGTCTAAATAGCATGCCAATAATTAGCGTCTGGTTATTCCAGTCTACATTATTGCGTATTCTCTCCATGCATCACCGTCTAGCCTCGTCCTCCAAGTCCCTTGTTAAAAAGGGCCCGAAACGGATTATGGTACCATTGATAAATTTTTTATTTTGTCCAAAATATTGGATATCAGAAGCCCATATTTTCCCATATTCCTGATGCAATGGCGCGAGAAATCCCTCTAACGAATCACTGCGCATGAGTATGATATTTTCCCGATAAGAAGATCAGTGTTGAATTAAATTGACAAATAATTTGTGTTTTCATTGTCGGAAGATTTTAGATGATATTGAGTTAGAGACTTAGCTACTTTAATGTCTAACATTTTATAAGCCGCGAGAAATGTTAGATAAATCTCCATTCTTGCTTCTATATCAAAGATTT
Organism: Patella ulyssiponensis; assembly: GCA_963678685.1. NCBI lineage: Eukaryota > Metazoa > Mollusca > Gastropoda > Patellidae > Patella > Patella ulyssiponensis. Next base: position 31,020,465 of record OY783229.1, on the reverse strand, counting down.
ATGTCAGTCGCAAACCGTTCTCGATCTAAATGTATTACATTCAAAGTTTCGATATTTACACCTGGTACGATATTGGTCTATTTCTTCGGGCAATGAACCATTTCCTCTAAACGCCTTCATGAATTTGTTTGCAAAGGGATTACTTTCCCATTCAAAGCTGTTTACGAAATTTTAACGAAGATTGTGAACTTGACTTGACGATTCAAATGTTTCAGACAAAGTAACATTTGGGGCACTGAATGATCCCTCTTACGGCAAGGGCCGGTAACTGATCAGTGAATAGTAAATGTATTATTTATTTTCATCGGGGACAGGAACATAAATCAACTATCAACGGTGCATTAATATAGTATACTATTCAAAAAATGTAGGGGATATTTGATTTTGGGGGCATATTACTAAAATATGCAAATGACTACGAAAAAAGTCACTATAGAACCTAACAGAAGAAACATTTCCAGTTACATGTGACGCCCAAACGCACCAATAGCTACCGCATGGAATGCAGGTGATGCTTGGGATCATCATGGGGGTCCAACCTAAGATTTGCACGACTCTGACTTTGAATGTTACAGTCATTGTGGCATTGAATTCCAGGGTGGAAACATCAGTTTAATTGTTTTAGTGACCAGAAAACAAATTTTGATATGCGTCGGCTTACCCAAAATGAAAGGTTACGTGCCCTTGGCATGCTACAGATCGGCACAACACAGGCGGTTGTGGCGCGGACGATGAATGTTTCTCAGTCTGTCATAAGCAGGCTATGGTCCAGATACCGTGATACACAATCTGTACAGGACAGACCACGCTCAGGTAGACCAAGGGAGACAACTCAAGCCCAGGATCGATTTATCCGTACCTTGGCCTTGAGAAATCGTGTCATCACAGCAAATCAGATCAGCTCTCGTCTTCAAACAGACACTGGTGTGAGAGTGAGTGGCCAGACGATTCGGAATCGACTGCATAGGGGTCACCTTCGCGCCCGACGTTCTCGCGTGATCCCTTGTTTGAGAGATCATCACATTCAGGCAAGACGTCGTTGGTGTAGGGATCGTCAACACTGGGATAATCGACGCTGGAGCAATGTGATGTTTTCAGATGAGTCAAGGTTCACTGTTGATTTTTTGGACAGACGTAGGAGGGTGTGGCGTCGTCGAAACGAGCGCTTCCAAGACGTTAAAGTCATCAGACATGATCGATTTGGGGGTGGTTCGGTTATGGTGTGGGGAGGCATCACTGTTGCTGGAAGAACGGCTTTACATGTTGTTGCAGGGCGTGTTACAGGCCAGTACTACCGGGACAACATCTTGGCAGTCCATGTTGTGCCGTTCGCACGACTTCATGGCCGCCGTTTCATCTTCCAGGATGACAACGCAAGATGTCACAGGGCCAGGATCGTTACAGGTTACCTCCAACAACAGAACATCACCACATTACCGTGTAATGTCCCGACCTCTCCCCCATCGAGCATGTCTGGGACATGCTTGGACAGAGGTTACGTCAACGTCAACAACGTCCTGCCAATGTCCAAGAACTTGCTGCTGCGTTGCAACAGGAATGGGACAATCTGGACCAAAATGACCTTAGACGTCTCATTAGGAGTATGCCACGTCGGATTTACCCGTTACTGACTTTGTTGTGATGCTGTGGTAACTTTGCTGTTTGACCCCGGGTATCATTTTACCCTTATAATGGTCAGTCTGTGCCTTACTTAGTCTAACAATCATTTGGAATAAATCGATGAATGTGAACTTCATTTCATTTTGTCATTTGTTTCTTCGTCAGTTTCATTAGGTGACTTTAATAACACTTAAAAATCAAATATCCCCTACTTTTTTTGAATAGTATATATGACTATATTTTAACCATTCTGTACTTCTGCCACGGCAGCGGCTGAACTCAGATTAGACAACTCGCTGGTCTCTACTCTGGTCTTCTCCTCCCGCTCGTCTATGGTACGGTCTGCACCTTTCTTAATATCGTTCTTGTTGTTCTTAGTGCTAACATCTGCTTCAACCGAATTTAATATCGCAGACAAGTTGTTTTATTTTTCATTTTTGTCCACCCGTCCACATTTGTTTGTGAACACTCTACAGGTCACAATTTTTTATCCGGTTTCAATGAAACTTGAAATATAGATTTCTCATCCTAAGATCTTGGTACTTTCAATATTGGCAGACAAAATTCACAGACAAAATGGCCATCACTTGTACGTAAATATTGTAAAAATATGGTATATCAAGGTTGTGGACCCTGTAGAGGTAACAATTTAAATCTGATTTGGATGAAACTTTAAATGCATGTCAATAATCCAAGGATTGTGCTTCCTTTCCATATTTGAGCATATCGAATCATAACTTCCTGTATTACGGCCGCTTATCTACGGAAAATTGCCTACTTTAGCTTGTGGTCACTCCAGAGGTCACAATTATTATCCGATATAAAAAACCCTTTGACTTTATCATTGTTACACCATAATGAAGGTTGAGTTTGAATTTTGTGAAAATGGGACCAGCACTGCCAGACAAAATGGCCGCCGCTTGTATGGGAATAGTGTAAAAATATGATGTATCAAGTTTGTGGACCCTGCAGAGGTCACAATTCTAATCCGATTTTGATGAGACTATAAATGGATGTTAATAACCCAAAGATCTTGGTTGCTGTCGATATTCATGCATACCGGATTGTAAATTCTGGAGTTATGGCCCCTAAATCGCCTTTTAGCTTGTTGTCCATCCAGAGGTCACAGTTATTATCCGATTTAAAAAACATAACGCTAACGCTACAATATCCGTCCACATTCCTGCTTTGATTGATATGGTACTTTGTCAAGAAGGCTAGGCGTTTGGTTTGTTTAGCGTTGAGGGTCGTGCCTCAAAATCAAGATAATCCATTCAGAATTGTGGCTTTCACACGCTATAGGAAAAAAGTGGGCGTGGCTCTGCCCCTGGGGATCGGGACATTAACAAAAATCAATAGTGGACGCCCTCAGGCTATAAGGAATACATATGCCAAGTACCAAGCTGATTCATTCAGAATTGCGGCCTGTAAACCACAAACACACAAATTGGGCGTGGCTTGCCTCTGGGAGTCGGGACATGCAGTTGTCGTCCTTATGGCCTGTAGACAACACACACAGACACGAAGTAAAAATGGACATGGCTCTGCCCCTGGGGGATAGGAAATCACCTGTAGGCGAACACAAGACACAAAAACATTGGGCGTGGCCCAGTCCCAGGGGGTCCGGCATGCACCAAAAATAATAGTGGTCAGCCTTAGGGTATAAGGAATAAGTATAAAAAAGTTTTCAAGACAATCGATTAAGAATTGTGGCCTGTAGGTGACACACAGACACACAAAAAGAAAATGGGCGTGGCACTGTCCCAGGGGGTCCGGCATGCACCAAAAACAATAGGGATCTTCCTTAAGGTACCAAGAATAAGTATGTAAAGTTTCAAAATGATACGTTAAGAAATGCAGCCTGTAGATGACAGACGAACAAATACAAGAAATGGGCGTTGCTGTCCCAGGGGGTCAGGCATGCACCCAAAACAAAAGGGATCATCATTAGGGTATAAGGAATAAGTATTTTAAGTTTCAATGTGATCGATTAAGAATTGTGGCCTGTAGGCAACACACAAAAAGAAAATGGGCATGGCTCTGCCCCTGGGGATTGGGCATGCACCCCAAGTGATAGGGATGTTCCTTATGGTACAAAGAATAAGTATTCAAAGTTTCAAGATGATACGTTAAGAAATGTGGCTTGTAGAAGACAAACACATAAATACAAGTCATGGGCGTGGCTCTGCCCCTGGGGAAGGGCATGCACCAAAAAACAATACGGATCATCCTTAGGGTGTAAAGAGTAAGTATAGAAAGTTTTAAGAAAATCCAGTAAGAATTGCCCCCTGTAGGTAGACAAAAAGAAAATGGGTGTGGCTCTGCCCCTGGGAGTTGGGCATGCACCCCAAACGATAGGGATCATCCTTAGGGTGTACAGAGTAAATATACAAAGTTTGAAGAAAATTCAGTAACAATTGCGCCCTGTAGGCGACACAAAGACACACGAAAAGAAAATGGGCATGGCTCTGCCCCTGGGGGTTGGGCATGCACCCTAAACGATAGGGATGTTCCTTTGGGTACAAAGAATATGTATGCAAAGTTTCAAGGTTATAAGTTAAGAAATGTGGCCTGTAGACGACAAACAAACAAATACTAGAAATGGGCGTGGCTCTGCCCCTGGGGGTCGGGCATGCACCAAAAACAATAGGGATCTTCCTTAGGGTATAAGTATACAAAGTTTGAAGAAAGTCCATGAAGAATTGCGCCCTGTGGGCTACCCACAGACACACATACATACATACATACACACGCACATACACACACACAGACAGGGGCGACGGCATAATACGTTCACATTATGAATGTGGACGTATAAAAAGGTTAAAAAATATGACAGTTACACAATTTGAGTTTGAATTTCGTGAAAATCAGACTAAAATTCCCGGACAAAGTGGCCGCCCCTTGTACGCAAATAGTGTAAACATCAGGTATATCAAGGTTGTGGATACTATAGAAGGATCAGAGTTTGATAAAAACCTGAAATATATCTTTATAACCCAAAGATCTTGGCCCTGTTGATATTTGCTCATATTGGATCGTAGCTTCCTGAATTATGGCCTTTGTTATTAGATTAGTAAGTGCAGGAGTACCGCACTACACGCAAAACAAAAATCTACAAGATAAACCTGTATACAAGACAGAAAAGAGAGATTACAAAAAATAAACAAATATCAAATCAAGTGAATGGATCCGGGCGTATCCTGCATGGCAGCCGCTGATTATTATCTTAGCGTAGGTAGGGGTCTTTCCTGTGGAAGGCAACCGGGGGACCCAGAGTATACCGTCCATGATGTTGAGAAGGCACCCGTACCTCAAAGCCACATTCATTCACACAGGATTGTTACCCTGGAAACATATATAATTGACTTGACACCAAACACTACTAATTAATCAAAATCTGCACATCGTCTCATTTTCCCGTCTAAAATGCCTGCCATCTTGGTAATATGCTAAGTATATGAACATGTGATCATTTTAAAGGTTGTACATGTCGGGAATGGAATCGTGACCTCGAAAACATATACATTGACACCAAACACTACTATTTAATCGAAATTAACACATCGTCCAATTTTCCCACCAAAAATGGTCGCCATCTTGGAAATATCATCATGAACTGAAGGAGCCTTGCCAGTAATAAGCATGGACAAATAAATAGCAGCCAAGCATGGATAATTAAAAACAGCCAAACATGGACAATTAAGTAATCTACTTGCTACATAAGCGAAGTCATTTAATGTGCGAAGATCCGTAAAGTCCGGCCCACACCGCCACGACTTGCGCAGACTCTACCCAACGCAGCGTCTTGTCTCAGATAATCAGCGCAATGTGGACAGTCCCACGACCATGCTTCAATTGATTTCCATCGCGTCGTCGTGGACCGTCTGAGCATGTTCAGTCGTAGTCGGATGCAGTCGTAACCCATCATGTTTGTGTGGACACTCACACGAACGATCAATTGTCTCACTGTTGTGTAGCCGATCAGAAAGTAGCATTTAGTCATGTGCCTGTGCAGGTCATATGCTCCTTGTTTTCCCGGGAAAATTCAAGTCAAGATGGCAGATTTTTGGACAGAAGAGAGCAGTCAACTTCAGCGGCATCTTGGGCTTGCGAAAATATAATGTCACTTTTATGCTTCCGATTTACTTTTGGAATCACTCGCTAGAGGGAAGTGGCGTAACTCACGACGCATAATCTGTGAGAGTCGGGCCTGTGTGGACTGGTACCGTCATAGGCAAGTGAAGTAAAGATGCGACCCGATTCGATTTGTTTTTGTTTTCTGAGTCCTGTCGGGTTGTGTGTAGACGTAGCGGTATGGGCTGGGCTAAACGGGTCGTGAAAGCGGTCGAGAAGAGCTTCCTATTCGGATCGCGGGCGGTGTTGTCTGCCACCATTTTGGCATGGCAGTGGCTATTTAAAATTGCCACATGTGGTAAGCAATAATTTCAAAATATCCTCACGACTACAGACCGCAATTACCAACCGATTTCAATCAAACTTACAAAATATGATAACAATCATAATATCTCGGCGTAGCCAAAAGTTCGACCACTTCCGGTTAGCAGTTTCCGAAATATCAGGTTACTACACATTTCATGTGGCACGCCTACAGACAACCGATATCCACGACACTTACAGAATATAATTATCAACCGATATCCACGACACTTACAGAATATAATTACATTAATAATATCTCAGAGTAGGCAAAGTTTCGGCCACTTCCGGTTAACGGTTTCCGAGATAGCAGGTTACCACACATTTCATATATGTGGCACGAATACAGACCACAATTATCAACCGATATCCACGAAACTTACAGAATATAATTACACTAATAATATCTCGGAGTAGGCACAGTTTCGGCCACTTCCGGTTAGCGGTTTCCGAGATATCAGGTTACCACACATTTCATGTGACACGCCTACAGACCACAATTAGCAACCGATATCCATGAAACTTACATGATATAATAACAATAATAATATCTCGGAGTAGCCAAAATTTCGACCACTTCCGGTTAGCAGTTTCCGAGATATCAGGTTACCACACATTTCATGTGGCACGCCTACAGACCACAATTATCAACCGATATCCACGACACTTACAGAATATAATAACATTAATAATATCTCGGAGTAGGCAAAGTTTCGGCCACTTCCGGTTAGCGGTTTCCGAGATAACAGGTTACCACACATTTCATGTGGCACGACTACAGACCACTATTATCAACCGATATCCTTGAAACTTACAGGATATAATAACAATAACAATATCTCGGAGTAGCCAAAATTTCGACTACTTCCGGTGAGCAGTTTCCGAGATATCAGGTTACCACACATTTCATGTGGCACGCCTACAGACCACAATTATCAACCGATATCCACGAAACTTACAGAATATAATTACATTAATAATATCTCGGAGTAGGCAAAGTATTGGCCACTTCCGGTTAGCGGTTTCCGAGATATCAGGTTACCACACATTTCATGTGGCATGAATACAGACCACAATTATCAACCGATATCCACGAAATTTACAGAATATAATTACACTAATAATATCTCGGAGTAGGCAAAGTTTCTGCCACTTCCGGTTAGCGATTTCCGAGATATCAGGTTACCACACATTTCATGTGGCACGCCTACAGACCACAATTATCAACCGATATCCATGAAACTTGCCGGATATAATAACAATAATAATATCTGGGAGTACCAAAAATTTCGATCACTTCCGGTTAGCAGTTTCCGAGAAATCAGGTTACCACACATTTCATGTGGCACGCCTACAGACCACAATTATCAACCGATATCCACGACACTTACAGAATATAATTACATTAATAATATCTCGGAGTAGGCACAGTTTCGGCCATTTCCGGTTAGCGGTTTCCGAGATATCAGGTTACCACACATTTCATGTGGCACGACTACAGACCACAATTATCAACCGATATCCACGAAACTTACAGGATATAATAACAATGATAATATCTCGGAGTAGCCACAATTCCAGCCACTTCCGGTGAGGTTTCCGAGATATCAGGTTACCACACATTTCATGTGGCACGCCTACAGACCACAATTATCAACCGATATCCACGACACTTACAGAATATAATTACATTAATAATATCTCGGAGTAGGCAAAGTTTCGACCACTTCCGGTTAGCGGTTTCCGAGATATCAGGTTACCACACATTTCATGTGGCACGCCTACAGACCACAATTATCAACCGATATCTGACAAAATTATATTACTTCCGGGGATAATGAAAATGTTCAATTAGTTTTATGAAATCCGAAATGGCATATGATATCATATAGTGAAAATTTTATGTAATAGAATAGTAATTGCCACTTTTATAGACCAAAAACCTTGAAAAGTGACTTTTATAGACAATCGCCTATTTCTCTGCAAAAGCACAAGTTAGAAACCATTTTGTGGTATCTGTATGATTGTATGGGTTCAATCTATTTGTTGATTGGATTCAAATATCATAATTTTGAAAACATTACAAATCAGACTCATTTGAATAAAATATCTGTTTTGAAGGCTAAAAATTCAGTTTTTGCCAAAATGACATCACTTCCGGTGATACTAAATAAGTTAAATTAGTTCTATCAAATGGCATAAGACATAATATGGTGAAGATTTTATGAAAATCTAATAATAACTGATTCTTTTAGAGCCAAAATAAAGTAAAAAGTGCCTTGTGGAAAATCGTCCATTTTTCTGCAACCGTACAAGTTAGAAACCATTTTGTGGTACCTATATGATTGTATGGCTTCATTCTATTTGTTGATGGGAACCAAATTTCATAATTCTTAAAATAATACAAATAATACTCATTTGAATAAAAAAATGTATTTTTAAGGCTAAAAATTCAGCTATGGCCTAAATGACGTCACTTCCGGTGACAGTGAAAGTTTTAAAATGGTTTGGAATAGTAGACTGTGGCAATAGGCAACAAACAGTGAAAGAAAATTGAAAATCGAATAATAATTGATTCTTTTACAGCCAAAATAACGTGAAAAGTGACTCATGCAAAATTGCCCATTTCTCGGCAACTGCTCATATTACAAACTAAATTTCACATACATTCTCTTTGTATGGATTATTGCTACAAGTTTATAAAAGTATCGAAGAAATATTTTAATATATGAAGACACTGGATGGGTTGTAAATAGCTTATTTTTACCCCATTTTTTACCTTTTAATCGAAATGGCCCGAAAACAAAATCGAAATTAAAAAAACTGAGTCCGAGATTTTGTGCACATTTACAGGGCGCATCTTTTGAGTAAGATCAGATTTGTAGAAAATAGTATTTGCTTTCAAAAAGTGGTACCGAACTGACAATAGTGTAGTTTTTGTTGAATTTACGCGACTTCCGGTGCCTACAGGAAACTTTACCGGTAACAAAAAAAATGACATTTTGAACCACGGAACATATGAACATGGCTTTATACAAATAATTAATGTAGGACTGAAAAACTGAATTAGCCAATGGCGGCCAAGGAAAATTACGGAAACAAAAAATGTTGACATTTTTGCTCAAATCAGATGACTCTCTAACCTTGGTTAAAATGTCATATAAAAATATTAATAAATAAAAAAGTGTTTCGTAAAAATTTAAATTTTCAAAATTTGGCGCCTAATATCTTCCAATATCAATCAAAAATCAAAAGTAACATAGCTATGTCCCCTGTTTCTGGCTATGTCAAAATGCATCATATGCTAAAATCCAATGTTTATTTTTAATATTACGGCAATATTTCAAAAAATGACATTTTCGGTGATTTCGGACATTTGGCATTGTCGCAGAATGCCGGGAATAGCTTTAATCTCTAAGTCACACCCACTTTCCCGGTAAAACTGAAGACATTGTATCAATTCGACAAGAAGTTGCTGAGATATAAGCAAATTGGAAAAAAAAAATAATAATAAGAAGAAGAACTAGACCTGCATGCAGGAATGACGGGTTTCACTGGTGCCACTTTACCCTTGAACATGTTATTTCCGGTGTGCCACATTACCCTTGAACATATGTCACATCTGGTACCAATGAAACCATTAAACAGGTTTCCACATAAGCATTGCACACATCAAATAAAATGGACGCAGAATCAACCAATTCCAGCAATATCAATTCATTTTATACATTTGTTACTTGTAAGTGATCCTGACAAAATTACATTACTTCCAGTGATAATGAAAATGTTCAATTATTTTTATGAAATCCGAAATGGTAAATAATATCATATAGTGAAAATTTTATGTAAATAGAATAATAATTGCCACTTTTATAGACCAAAAACCTTGAAAAGTGACTTGTAGACAATCACCTATTTAGACCAGGAGCCCGGGGGGTTCAACCTAGCTGAAAAGCTAACCAATTTCTACATATGTCACAAGGTTCCCTATGGGTCACTGTCACAGGATATGAACGTCTGGCGCGCGCGTTGTGGTGGGTGTGGTCAAGAGGGGCAAAATAAATGGACCCAAAAATAGGCTAGACTAGCTCGTTTTATTAACCACGTAATACTTGTTGCAATATGTTAAGCATATCAAAATGTATTGGGAATGACCACCGCCAGACATTTTAGGTGGTGGGGCGTGTCTGCCAGACTAAATAAACGGCTACCCCAAAACTAAGCTAGACTAGCTCATTAGCTAACCGCATGAAATTTGTTGCAAAATGTTCAGCATATCCACATGTATCAAGAATCACCGATGCCAGACATTTTCAGTGGTGGGGTACCCCCGCCAGACGCCCCTAAATGCCCCATTTCAAGAGCTAAGCTAGACTAGCTCATTTACTAACCGCATAAAAATTGTTGCAAAATGTTCAGTATATTCACATGTATCGAGAATTACCGATGCCAGACATTTTCAGTGGTGGGGTACCCCCGCCAGACGTCCCCAAATGACCCAACCCAAAAGCTAAGCTAGACTAGCCCATTTACTAACCGCATGAAATTTGTTGCAAAATGTTCAGCATATTCACTTGTATCAGGAATCACCGGTGCCAGACACTCACACGAACGATCAATTGTCTCACTGTTGTGTAGCCGATCAGAAAGTAGCATTTAGTCATGTGCCTGTGCAGGTCATATGCTCCTTGTTTTCCCGGGAAAATTCAAGTCAAGATGGCAGATTTTTGGACAGAAGAGAGCAGTCAACTTCAGCGGCATCTTGGGCTTGCGAAAATATAATGTCACTTTTATGCTTCCGATTTACTTTTGGAATCACTCGCTAGAGGGAAGTGGCGTAACTCACGACGCATAATCTGTGAGAGTCGGGCCTGTGTGGACTGGTACCGTCATAGGCAAGTGAAGTAAAGATGCGACCCGATTCGATTTGTTTTTGTTTTCTGAGTCCTGTCGGGTTGTGTGTAGACGTAGCGGTATGGGCTGGGCTAAACGGGTCGTGAAAGCGGTCGAGAAGAGCTTCCTATTCGGATCGCGGGCGGTGTTGTCTGCCACCATTTTGGCATGGCAGTGGCTATTTAAAATTGCCACATGTGGTAAGCAATAATTTCAAAATATCCTCACGACTACAGACCGCAATTACCAACCGATTTCAATCAAACTTACAAAATATGATAACAATCATAATATCTCGGCGTAGCCAAAAGTTCGACCACTTCCGGTTAGCAGTTTCCGAAATATCAGGTTACTACACATTTCATGTGGCACGCCTACAGACAACCGATATCCACGACACTTACAGAATATAATTATCAACCGATATCCACGACACTTACAGAATATAATTACATTAATAATATCTCAGAGTAGGCAAAGTTTCGGCCACTTCCGGTTAACGGTTTCCGAGATAGCAGGTTACCACACATTTCATATATGTGGCACGAATACAGACCACAATTATCAACCGATATCCACGAAACTTACAGAATATAATTACACTAATAATATCTCGGAGTAGGCACAGTTTCGGCCACTTCCGGTTAGCGGTTTCCGAGATATCAGGTTACCACACATTTCATGTGACACGCCTACAGACCACAATTAGCAACCGATATCCATGAAACTTACATGATATAATAACAATAATAATATCTCGGAGTAGCCAAAATTTCGACCACTTCCGGTTAGCAGTTTCCGAGATATCAGGTTACCACACATTTCATGTGGCACGCCTACAGACCACAATTATCAACCGATATCCACGACACTTACAGAATATAATAACATTAATAATATCTCGGAGTAGGCAAAGTTTCGGCCACTTCCGGTTAGCGGTTTCCGAGATAACAGGTTACCACACATTTCATGTGGCACGACTACAGACCACTATTATCAACCGATATCCTTGAAACTTACAGGATATAATAACAATAACAATATCTCGGAGTAGCCAAAATTTCGACTACTTCCGGTGAGCAGTTTCCGAGATATCAGGTTACCACACATTTCATGTGGCACGCCTACAGACCACAATTATCAACCGATATCCACGAAACTTACAGAATATAATTACATTAATAATATCTCGGAGTAGGCAAAGTATTGGCCACTTCCGGTTAGCGGTTTCCGAGATATCAGGTTACCACACATTTCATGTGGCATGAATACAGACCACAATTATCAACCGATATCCACGAAATTTACAGAATATAATTACACTAATAATATCTCGGAGTAGGCAAAGTTTCTGCCACTTCCGGTTAGCGATTTCCGAGATATCAGGTTACCACACATTTCATGTGGCACGCCTACAGACCACAATTATCAACCGATATCCATGAAACTTGCCGGATATAATAACAATAATAATATCTGGGAGTACCAAAAATTTCGATCACTTCCGGTTAGCAGTTTCCGAGAAATCAGGTTACCACACATTTCATGTGGCACGCCTACAGACCACAATTATCAACCGATATCCACGACACTTACAGAATATAATTACATTAATAATATCTCGGAGTAGGCACAGTTTCGGCCATTTCCGGTTAGCGGTTTCCGAGATATCAGGTTACCACACATTTCATGTGGCACGACTACAGACCACAATTATCAACCGATATCCACGAAACTTACAGGATATAATAACAATGATAATATCTCGGAGTAGCCACAATTCCAGCCACTTCCGGTGAGGTTTCCGAGATATCAGGTTACCACACATTTCATGTGGCACGCCTACAGACCACAATTATCAACCGATATCCACGACACTTACAGAATATAATTACATTAATAATATCTCGGAGTAGGCAAAGTTTCGACCACTTCCGGTTAGCGGTTTCCGAGATATCAGGTTACCACACATTTCATGTGGCACGCCTACAGACCACAATTATCAACCGATATCTGACAAAATTATATTACTTCCGGGGATAATGAAAATGTTCAATTAGTTTTATGAAATCCGAAATGGCATATGATATCATATAGTGAAAATTTTATGTAATAGAATAGTAATTGCCACTTTTATAGACCAAAAACCTTGAAAAGTGACTTTTATAGACAATCGCCTATTTCTCTGCAAAAGCACAAGTTAGAAACCATTTTGTGGTATCTGTATGATTGTATGGGTTCAATCTATTTGTTGATTGGATTCAAATATCATAATTTTGAAAACATTACAAATCAGACTCATTTGAATAAAATATCTGTTTTGAAGGCTAAAAATTCAGTTTTTGCCAAAATGACATCACTTCCGGTGATACTAAATAAGTTAAATTAGTTCTATCAAATGGCATAAGACATAATATGGTGAAGATTTTATGAAAATCTAATAATAACTGATTCTTTTAGAGCCAAAATAAAGTAAAAAGTGCCTTGTGGAAAATCGTCCATTTTTCTGCAACCGTACAAGTTAGAAACCATTTTGTGGTACCTATATGATTGTATGGCTTCATTCTATTTGTTGATGGGAACCAAATTTCATAATTCTTAAAATAATACAAATAATACTCATTTGAATAAAAAAATGTATTTTTAAGGCTAAAAATTCAGCTATGGCCTAAATGACGTCACTTCCGGTGACAGTGAAAGTTTTAAAATGGTTTGGAATAGTAGACTGTGGCAATAGGCAACAAACAGTGAAAGAAAATTGAAAATCGAATAATAATTGATTCTTTTACAGCCAAAATAACGTGAAAAGTGACTCATGCAAAATTGCCCATTTCTCGGCAACTGCTCATATTACAAACTAAATTTCACATACATTCTCTTTGTATGGATTATTGCTACAAGTTTATAAAAGTATCGAAGAAATATTTTAATATATGAAGACACTGGATGGGTTGTAAATAGCTTATTTTTACCCCATTTTTTACCTTTTAATCGAAATGGCCCGAAAACAAAATCGAAATTAAAAAAACTGAGTCCGAGATTTTGTGCACATTTACAGGGCGCATCTTTTGAGTAAGATCAGATTTGTAGAAAATAGTATTTGCTTTCAAAAAGTGGTACCGAACTGACAATAGTGTAGTTTTTGTTGAATTTACGCGACTTCCGGTGCCTACAGGAAACTTTACCGGTAACAAAAAAAATGACATTTTGAACCACGGAACATATGAACATGGCTTTATACAAATAATTAATGTAGGACTGAAAAACTGAATTAGCCAATGGCGGCCAAGGAAAATTACGGAAACAAAAAATGTTGACATTTTTGCTCAAATCAGATGACTCTCTAACCTTGGTTAAAATGTCATATAAAAATATTAATAAATAAAAAAGTGTTTCGTAAAAATTTAAATTTTCAAAATTTGGCGCCTAATATCTTCCAATATCAATCAAAAATCAAAAGTAACATAGCTATGTCCCCTGTTTCTGGCTATGTCAAAATGCATCATATGCTAAAATCCAATGTTTATTTTTAATATTACGGCAATATTTCAAAAAATGACATTTTCGGTGATTTCGGACATTTCGCATTGTCGCAGAATGCCGGGAATAGCTTTAATCTCTAAGTCACACCCACTTTCCCGGTAAAACTGAAGACATTGTATCAATTCGACAAGAAGTTGCTGAGATATAAGCAAATTGGAAAAAAAAAATAATAATAAGAAGAAGAACTAGACCTGCATGCAGGAATGACGGGTTTCACTGGTGCCACTTTACCCTTGAACATGTTATTTCCGGTGTGCCACATTACCCTTGAACATATGTCACATCTGGTACCAATGAAACCATTAAACAGGTTTCCACATAAGCATTGCACACATCAAATAAAATGGACGCAGAATCAACCAATTCCAGCAATATCAATTCATTTTATACATTTGTTACTTGTAAGTGATCCTGACAAAATTACATTACTTCCAGTGATAATGAAAATGTTCAATTATTTTTATGAAATCCGAAATGGTAAATAATATCATATAGTGAAAATTTTATGTAAATAGAATAATAATTGCCACTTTTATAGACCAAAAACCTTGAAAAGTGACTTGTAGACAATCACCTATTTAGACCAGGAGCCCGGGGGGTTCAACCTAGCTGAAAAGCTAACCAATTTCTACATATGTCACAAGGTTCCCTATGGGTCACTGTCACAGGATATGAACGTCTGGCGCGCGCGTTGTGGTGGGTGTGGTCAAGAGGGGCAAAATAAATGGACCCAAAAATAGGCTAGACTAGCTCGTTTTATTAACCACGTAATACTTGTTGCAATATGTTAAGCATATCAAAATGTATTGGGAATGACCACCGCCAGACATTTTAGGTGGTGGGGCGTGTCTGCCAGACTAAATAAACGGCTACCCCAAAACTAAGCTAGACTAGCTCATTAGCTAACCGCATGAAATTTGTTGCAAAATGTTCAGCATATCCACATGTATCAAGAATCACCGATGCCAGACATTTTCAGTGGTGGGGTACCCCCGCCAGACGCCCCTAAATGCCCCATTTCAAGAGCTAAGCTAGACTAGCTCATTTACTAACCGCATAAAAATTGTTGCAAAATGTTCAGTATATTCACATGTATCGAGAATTACCGATGCCAGACATTTTCAGTGGTGGGGTACCCCCGCCAGACGTCCCCAAATGACCCAACCCAAAAGCTAAGCTAGACTAGCCCATTTACTAACCGCATGAAATTTGTTGCAAAATGTTCAGCATATTCACTTGTATCAGGAATCACCGGTGCCAGACATTTTCAGTGGTGGGGTAACCCCGCCAGACCTCCGCAATTGCCCCACCCCCAAAAGCTAAGCTAGACTAGGTCATTTACTAACCGCATAAAACTTGTTGCAAATTGTTCAGCATATCGACATGTATCGAGAATTACCGATGCCAAACATTTTCAGTGGTGGGGTACCCCCGCCAGACATCCCAAATTGACACACCCCAAAAGCTAAGCTAGACTAGCTCATTTACTAACCGAATGAAATTTGTTGCAAAATGTTCAGCATATTCACTTGTATCAAGAATCACCGATGCCAGACATTTTCAGTGGTGGGATAACCCCGCCAGACGTCCGCAATTGCCCCACCCCAAAAGCTAACCATAAAACTTGTTGCGAATTGTTCAGCATATCCACATTTATCGAGCATCACCGATGCCAGACATTTTCACTGGTGGGAAACATATTGGACACAGGGTAAGTTTCTTTTTTATCTAAACTGTTATGTTTAATGTTTTCACACTTTAACGTCATTGTTGGGGTATTATTATTAATAAAACGATATTTATACAGCGATCGTCTTCCCACCCAGAGTAATGCTCAGTTGCTCTATACAGCAGCCATTTGATTGTTGTCATTTCTTACTCTAGAAGGACGGCACTTGGCAGCAGCATGTTCACCCAGTTCAGGACCAGCAAATGTTCTAAGCTCTGTGACAGAATATATTCTTGGTGAAATATAGTCAAGGTTTTGATGTAAGTTTTCTTTTAAAAACAAATTATAATGATGTAATTTGTAAGAAAACGTCTGGCTTATATTTTAAATACACCATTACCGATCCACTGTAATAGGCCTTGTTATTTAATTCCAGGGTTAGGATGTCGAACCTAACATCTGTAAGAAGAGAAAAGAAATTTGTCAAAAACACATGGGCAACAATAAATAATGCTGCTGCCTCACGTACAGACCTTAAGTCCAACATATACTCCGATACTATAAGTAGGATTTTAAGTTGTAATGATGAATCTGCTCTAACTTACCACCCTGCTTGTCAGAAGAGATATACAGCAGTGAGGCGTAAACATCCTGAACCACCATTCAGTGATGTGCTTTCCAAAAAAGCCCGGATTGAGACAAGGCAGAGTAGTTCTCTACCGAAGTCAAACCAAAAAGGATTGCTCAAAGGTGAATGCATATTCTTTGGAAAAACATGCAAGAAAAGGAGACAATTTAGTCAAGATTGCTGTATTAGCAGGTTGTCAGTCCCTGCTTGAACGGACCAATGAATCAACCAATCATCGCATAAAGAGTCTTATTAGGAGTGGAATATCATAAAACCTGTCGCGCCCAGTTTCTTGAAATGTATAAAGCTGAGTTTGCAAGCAATGGCGGGACTAAGGTTGATATCATCTCCTATCAGGTTCAAATTCTAAACCGAAAGATCAGAGACCACTTCAAGCAAAGAGTTTGTAGCACGTCTCCACAATGATGCAAGCAACACAAATAGGACGACAAGTTACGGTGTGCAGCTCTACATCTTCGATCCCTAATAATGCAGTTACCAAAGACCAGGATTCCAGATCCAGAAACAGTCCAGAATCTGAAGGAATGCGCCCCAGACATTCCCAAACAATTGGACTTGTTTTTCAAGAACCTTTTAAGTGGCTCAGCACGAAGGGGATGTGATGAGTACCAGGAAACCATCGACCACAGGGTGACTGCAATGGCATCCGATGCCATTTACAATGCTACTCGTGGTAGTGTCAAGCCATGGAAGCACACTGTTGTAGGCCTCAGATTAGGTTCACTAACTGGCTCAAAATTATCCCTTCAGAGTTTGAATAGAGCAGGACACTGCATTAATTACAGTGAAACAAAGGGTCTCCAGACTGAATTTGTATATTAAGTACAGTCTGAGCAATGTGATGCGCCTGACGGTATACACCTTAGCAACTGTCTGGGACAACAATGACACGAATGTTGAAACTCTAGATCGCAAAGCAACATTACATGCTACTGTAGGTCACACTTACCAAAATGTATTAAATGATGACAGAAAGCTACGTTTTTTGTCCAATACAGTTTCTAGATGGAAGAAACCGATGACTGTTTCAGGGACAAGATCGTAGTATATCTTCATTCAGAAAGCCACTCAACAAAGCTCAATTTGCCTGTACTACAGCAACTACTGAAACCGCTGACAAATCAGCAAGTATTCCTGAGCCCACTTTTGGAGACAGCAAAATACAACTTCCATTCAACGTATTGAATATTTACTGGTTTTGGAGACTGAAGGAAGGAAGTACACAAATGCATCCTTGATTTTTCAACTTGTATATCAAGGACATCTTACCAATTCAACGAATCTGTTTTGTGGATCAAATACCCTGATCACCAACCAATAACGATGTCGTGAGGGAGACCATGATCCGTACCATGAACGTAGCAACAGAAACAGGACAAAACTATACAGTTGTTACATATTAGTAAGTGCAGGAGGACCGCACTACACGCCTTCTACGGTGCTGTTGGTACCCTGATCAATGAATCTGGAATTGAATATGTTCTTTCAGAGGCAAATGTTTTATAACCACTGCACAAGGATTCATGAGCTCCTTGCAACAGTTCTGGGAAAGACCAAGAGAAATGCGAGTCTTATCAACAAGTCATGAATGAAGTTCCCTACGACCCAAAGGAAGTAGAGGCATATCTTGCTGATCCAGGGGGGTATTCATGAGAGTCATGGACCAGCTGCCCAATTCTGGGCGACATACATCTTCCTTATCAACTACCTTCATAGAGACTTACAGTGGTGTGTAAACTAACGATGTTAGTGCATACATTGGTATCTTCAAGGCTGTTCTGGATGTATTTTTTGCCCTCAACCGTCCAAACTATGCCAGATGGGGAACATTTTTCCTTAAGAAGTTGGAAAGTGTGGAGCCAAAACGGCGACAAATTCTTGATCAGGGTGCTTTTTCAATTCAATGCACCAAAAAGGACAACAGTAGATAAGTTGTCGAAGTGTCTTTGGAACAGTCCGTCAACCGTGATGCTGCATCCCAGATGAAGGGCATAGTTGCATTCCACAATTCAGAGAATACCATGCGACGATGGTCATTGGCAATGACACAAAGGGCAGCGGCTGTCACAGAGCTTAGGACATTTGCTGGTCTTGAACTGGGTGAACATGCTGCCGCCCAGTGTCGTCCTTCTAGAGTAAAAAATAACAATAATCAAATGGCTGCTGTTCAGCGCCTCTGAGCATTGCTCTGCGATGGAAGACAATCGCTGTCTAAATATGTTTATTAATAATAATACCCCCACAATGACGTAAAATTGTAATAACATTAAACATAACAGTTTAGATAAAAAAAAGAAATTTACCCTGTGTCAAATATGTTTCCCACCAGTGAAAATGTCTGGCATCGGTGATTCTCGATAGATGTGGATATGCTGAACAATTCACAACAAGTTTTATGCGGTTAGTCAATAAGCTAGCTTAGCTTTTGGGGGTGGGGCAATTGCGGACGTCTGGCGGGGTTACCCCACCACTGAAAATGTCTCTCACCGGTGATTCCTGATACAAGTGAATATGCTGAACATTTTGCAACAAATTTCATGCGGTTAGTAAATGGGCTAGTCTAGCTTAGCTTTTGGGGTGGGTCAATTGGGGACGTCTGGCGGGGGTACCCCACCACTGAAAATGTCTGGCATCGGTAATTCTCGATACATGTGGATATGCTGAACAATTTGCAACAAGTTTTATGCGGTTAGTAAATGAGCTAGTCTAGCTTAGCTTTTGGGGGTGGGGCAATTGCGGACGTCTGGCGGGGTTACCCCACCACTGAAAATGTCTGGCACTGGTGATTCCTGATACAAGTGAATATGCTGAACATTTTGCAACAAATTTCATGCGGTTAGTAAATGGGCTAGTCTAGCTTAGCTTTTGGGATGGGTCAATTGGGGACGTCTGGCGGGGGTACCCCACCACTGAAAATGTCTGGCATCGGTAATTCTCGATACATGTGGATATGCTGAACATTTTGCAACAAATTTCATGCGGTTAGCAAATGAGCTAGTCTAGCTTAGTTTTGGGGTACCCGTTTATTTGGTCTGGCAGACACGCCCCACCACCTAAAATGTCTGGCGGTGGCCATTCCCAATACATTTTGATATGCTTAACATATTGCAACAAGTATTACGTGGTTAATAAAACGAGCTAGTCTAACCTATTTTTGGGTCCATTTATTTTGCCCCTCTTGACCACACCCACCACAACAGGCGCGGCAGACGTTCATATCCTGTGACAGTGACCCATAGGGAGCTAGGTTGAACCCCCCGGGCTCCTGCTCTAATTTCTCTGCAACCGTACAAGTTAGAAACCATTTTGTGGTATCTGTAGGATCGTATGGGTTCAATCTATTTGTTGAATGGAATCAAATATCATAATTTTGAAAACATTACAAATAAGACTCATTTGAATAAAATATCTGTTTTGCAGGCTAAAAATTCAGATTATGATCAAAGGACATCACTTCCGGTGATCGTATGGGTTCAATCTATTTGTTGATTTTATGTAAATAGAATAATAAAGGATGCATCCTTTCAGTTATACCAGATTTGTAAAAAATGATATTTGCTTTCAAAAAGTGGTACCGAACTGTCAAAATTGTACTTTTTTTTTTATGAAATTACGTCACTTCCAGTGCCGACAGGAAACTATACCGGTAACAAAAAAAATGTAATTTTGGACAATGTAGCATATAAACCTTGTTTTGAACTAATCCAATAATAAATATTTAATATAGGACTGAAAAACCGAATTAGCCAATGACGGCCAGGGAAAATTACGGAGACAAAAAATGTTGACATTTTTAGTCAAATTAGATAACTTTTTAACTTTTGGTAAAATGTCATATAGAAACATTCATAAATAAAAAAGTTTTTTGTAAAATTTAAAATTTTTGAAATTTGCCGCTTAATATCTTCGAAGATTCGTCAACAATAAAAAATGAAAAATAACGCATCTATGTGCCTTGTCTCTGGCTATGTCAAAATGCACCATATGTTAAAATCCGATGATTATTGTAAATATTACGGCAACATTTAAAAAAATGACAACTTCGGTGATTTCGGATTTCGCAGTGTCGCAGAATGTTCGAAATAGATTTAAACTCTAAGTCATGCCGACTTTCCCGTAAAATCAAAATATCTAATCAATCAGAGAAGTGGTTTCTGAGATATGCTCAAGTGGAAAATAAAACGGCCAACGTGTTGGATGATTGTTTTTTTTTGGTAAAAACAATCATCACTAGACCTGCTTGCAGGACTGAAGGCTTTCACCTTACCCAAGGCAGCACAAAATGCCCGCCACTCACCCCTTAAAACACACACACACACACACTTAAACAACTCAGATATTGACACTTTCTGTGCATGCGCATTACGATAGCAAAAAAAAAAAGATCGTGTCAGATCATAACCAAAACCAAGAATCATACCTTTCAACATCAACTTTTCAACATTTGTCCAGAGGGGTGCCTTCCTTATAAATAGTTTCGGTAAATAGCGTCATTTTCGCTGGTATCATATGATGGCGTCATGTAGGCGAAAAACTTGGATTAATAATTTCAGGAGTAACTGCTATTGACTAAAATGAATTATTTTCACTCTAGAAGCAGCATTACCAGATATTGGTTACCAGTAAAACACCATTAGTTCAAATATTGCCTCTTTCAAAAAAAAAAGCTCTCTATATAATGCCTTATACGTAGGCAAAACGTTGCGATTATGACCCCTTCGGACTTTTGTCAATGTCACACCAATGTGTACACGGGACTTTGGAATCACGTCCATATCAACTTCTCAAATATGCAACTGGTTCAAAAATTGATTAAATATTCATTGAAATATCTACAATTTTCTGAGTTCGTGCACGTTAAAGATTTGGCACCACTAACATATAAAAATTTATTATTTATTACAGATAGAGTATATGCTCAAACTACATCATGCCTTTTGTCACAGGTGCAGTATTCGTACTTCTGCACGATACTACTGCAAGATACAAATGCAACCTCTTAGAAATTGGATTTGCTTATAAACAGCGCGAGCCGTCGATTTGTGTCGAGATGATTACGGCTATGAGGTATTTTTGGCCAAGGAGAAACAATATTAATTCAAAGACTAATTATTACACACATAAATCAAATATTTCTGCTACTGGGTCACTATACCCTTATTTTGAATAGAAGTAAAGACTCAAAGTTGAAATACTTTTTGCCTAAATATCGTCACTGTGAGAGAAAAAGGGACTTTTGAATATGCTCTAAACGTTGCTAATACGTACAGATTGTATCAACTCTTACTGCATGTTTCGCTTAACAATGAAAGGTGACGTTTTCAATTTTCGATCCCTTTGTTCTCATACTCCTGATATTTCTAACTGTTGCGCAATGGTTTCATACCTAAGACTACCGATAAAACTCTCTGTAGAAGAAGTTCCAAAAAAAAAATTACGTTGACTTTTCGAGAAAAAGACGTCTAAAAATGCTCCAAATGGTAAAAATACGACGTTTTGGATTTTCAATCTCGTTTTTCGACTACTCATGACATTTAGAGAAATTGTACAATGGTTTCACACAATACACCACCTATAGGACTCTCGAATGAGAAAGTTTTAAAAAAATCGTAGGCGGCGTTTTGGAGAAATACGCGTCTAAAGTTGATCGAAATAGCAAAATACCTTACTTTTCAAACTCAGATAACTTTTTTATTTTTTGATAGAAACTTCTCGCTATAGTACCATCTTGTAGATAATTCACGTGACTATCAAACGATATAATACTTTAACTACTCGGTAAACAACCAATCGATACATCTTATTTGGCGCACAGGCACTCATTTTTCTGAATTTTGTCAAACTTTGGATACCTTTCTTGACCACTTCCGGTCATTAGAGGATTTTCATTTATAGTTCATGGACTGGTTTGGTCCTTCGACTTCATATTCCTGAAGTTTCAGAAAAATCGTTGGAGCCGTTTTAAAAAAATAAGAACTCTACGATTTGAACAAAATGCCAAAAAAAGTGAAAAATCAAAGTTAACATTTCAGAAAAAAACTTATATTGATGGAATCGGTTTGAGGTCAGCTATCCAAAAATATAAGTCAAATTTCAAAATTCCAAAAAATAACAATTTTATGAAATTTTCCAATTTTCACCAAAAAAATGAAAACGACAAAGTTTCAAAATTCAAAGATTTTGAACTCCTGTCTTCTCGCCAATGTTTCCGAGTATCCAAAAATATAACTTTTTGAAAAATCGATTAAGAACTAAAAGACTTATGGCCGATTTTTAAATTTCGTGCACGTTACAGATTCTACAAAAGCGGGATATTTTGGTAATTTCGTTTTACATTTAAGCACTAAAACATGAAACAGCTAATTTAATTCCAGAGTTACATAACATTCGTTCAAATAGTTTCTGAGATTTAGGCTTCCCCATTTCAGTTAAACGTATAACGCGTTTTGTAATTGGTTTGGGGGGAAAACCAATTACCTACTAGACTTGCTCGCAAGGCTGAAAGGCTTTCACGATAGCTACGCGCTACACAGTCGCTGAATGCAAGACGTAGACTTCAATGAAATATCGTCAATTTTCGGATTTCGTGCACCAACTTACAAAATCTCGATATTTATTACAAACAGAGTCCATGCTCACACTACATCACACTTTCTATGACAGGTGCAATATTCGTACTTCTGCACGATACTACTGCAAGATACAACAGCAACCTATTAGAAATTGGATTTGCTTATAAACAGCGCGAGTCGTCGATTTATGTCGAGATGATTACGGTTATGAGGTAATTTTGACAAAGAAGAAACAATATTAATTCAAAGAATAATCACTACACGCAGCAATCAACTATTTCTGTTACCGGGTCATTAAATCCATATTTTGAATAGAAGTAAACACTCAAAGTTGAAATACTTTTAGCTCAAATATCGTCACTGTGAGAGAAAAGGGGACTTTGGAATATGCTCTAAACGTTGGTAAAACGTACAGATTGTATCACCTCTTACTGCATATCTCGCTTAACAATAAAAGGTGACGTTTTCAATTTTCGATCCCTTTGTTCTCATACTCCTGATATTTCTAACTGTTGCGCAATGGTTTCATACATAAGGCTACCGATAAAACTTTCTGTAGAAGAAATTCCAAAAAAAAATTAAGTTGACTTTTCGAGAAAAAGACCCCTAAATATGTCCCAAATCGTAAAAATACGCCGTTTTCAATTTTCAATCTCTTTTTTCGGCTACCCATGACAATTAGAAAAATTGTACGATGGTTTCACACAATACACCACCTATAAGACTCTCGATTGAGAAAGTTTAAAAAAAATCGTAGGCGGCGTTTCCGAGAAATACGCGTCTAAAGTTGATCGAATTAGCAAAATAGCTTACTTTTTAAACTCAGATAACTTTTTTATTTTTTGATAGAAACTTGTCGCTATAGTACCATCTTGTAGATAAGTCACGTGGCTATCAAACCATATAATACTTTAACTACTCGGTAAACAACCAATCGATACATCTTATTTGGCGCACAGGCACCCATTTTTCTGAATTTTGTCAAATTTTGGATACCTTTCTTGACCACTTCCGGTGATTAGAGGATTTTCATTTATAGCTCATGGACTGGTTTGGACCTTCGACTATATATTCAGTAAGTTTCAGAAAAATCGTAGGCGCCGTTTTAAAAAAATAAGAACTCTACGATTTGACCAAAATGCGAAAAAAAGTGAAAAATCAAAGTTAACATTTCAGAATAAAACATATATTTTTGGAATCGGATTGATGTCAGCTATCCAAAAATATAAGTCATTATTCAAAATTCCCCAAAATAAAAATTTTGGAAATTTTTGAAAATTTTCCAATTTTCACCAAAAAAATGAAAGCGATAAAGTTTCCAAATTCGACATTTTTGAACTGCTATCGGCTCAGAAATGTCTCCAGCTATCCAAAAATGTAAATATCAGAGAAATCGGTTGACAATTACCAAAATTACGGCCGATTTTCAATTTTCGTGCACGTTAAAGATTTATGCGCACGAATTTCGTTTTACATTTAAGCACTAACTACCACCCAGTTTCCCGAGAGAAAATCAAACTTCAGACCTCTATCTCTTATAGTTGCTGAGAAATAGGCAAAATGGACTCAAATATGTAATGTAACTGGTTCAAAAATTGATTGAATATTCAATGAAATATCGTCAATTTTCTGATTTCGTGCACGTTAAAGATTTGACGTCACCAACATACAAAATTTCGATATTTATTACAAAGAGAGTCCATGCTCAAACTACATTACACTTTCTATGACCGGTGCAATATTCGTACTTCTGCACGATACTACTGCAAGATACAACTGCAATCTCTTAAAAATTGGATTTGCTTATAAACAGCGCGAGTCGTCGATTTATGTCGAGATGATTACGGTTATGAGGTAATTTTGACAAAGAAGAAACAATATTAATTCAAAGAATAATTATTACACGCAGCAATCAACTATTTCTGTTACAGGGCCATTAAACCCATATTTTGAATAGAAGTAAACACTCAAAGTTGAAATGCTTTTAGCTCAAATATCGTCACTGTGAGAGAAAAGGGGGCTTTTGAATATGCTCTAAACGTATGTAATACGTACAGATTGTATCAACTCTTACTGCATGTTTCGCTGAACAATGAAAGGTGACGTTTTCAATTTTCGATCCCTTTGTTCTCATACTCCTGATATTTCTAACTGTTGCGCAATGGTTTCATTCCTAAGACTACCGATAAAACTCTCTGTAGAAGAAGTTCAAAAAAAAAAATTACGTTGACTTTTCGAGAAAAAGACGTCTAAAAATGCTCCAAATGGTAAAAATACGACGTTTTGGATTTTCAATCTCGTTTTTCGACTACTCATGACATATAGAGAAATTGTACAATGGTTTCACACAATACACCACCTATAAGACTCTCGAATGAGAAAGTTTTAAAAAAATCGTAGGCGGCGTTTTCGAGAAATACGCGTCTAAAGTTGATCGAAATAGCAAAATACCTTACTTTTCAAACTCAGATAACTTTTTTATTTTTTGATAGAAACTTGTCGCTATAGTACCATCTTGTAGATAATTCACGTGGCTATCAAACGATATAATACTTTAACTACTCGGTAAACAACCAATCGATACATCTTATTTGACGCACAGGCACCCATTTTTCTGAATTTTGTCAAACTTTGGATACCTTTCTTGACCACTTCCGGTGATTAGAGGATTTTCATTTATAGCTCATGGACTGGTTTGGACCTTCGACTATATATTCAGTAAGTTTCAGAAAAATCGTTGGAGCCGTTTTAAAAAAATAAGAACTCTACGATTTGACCAAAATGCGAAAAAAAGTGAAAAATCAAAGTCAACATTTCAGAATAAAACTTATATTTTTGGAATCGGATTGATGTCAGCTATCCAAAAATATAAGTCATAATTCAAAATTCCAAAAAATAAAAATTTTGGAAATTTTTGAAAATTTTCCAATTTTCACCAAAAAAATGAAAGCGATAAAGTTTCCAAATTTGACGTTTGTGAACTGCTATCTTCTTAGAAATGATTCAAGCTATCCAAAAATGTAAATATCAGAGAAATCGGTTGACAATTACCAAAATTACGGCCGATTTTCAAATTTCGTGAACGTTAAAGATTTAACGCATTTCCGCTATGCGCACGAATTTCGTTTTACATTTAAGCACTAACTACCACCCAGTTTCCCGAGAGAAAATCAAACTTCAGACCTCTATCTCTTATAGTTGCTGAGATCTCGCTTCCCCCAATAAAAAATATATAATAATAATAATCTTAGTAATAACAATAGTCTTTCACCATTTACAATGGTGAAAGCCTAACTAGACCTGCTTGCAGGACTGAAGGCTTTCACCTTACACAAGGCAGCACAAAATGCCCACCACTCACCCCTTAAAAAATATCCACACACACTTAAACAACTCAGATATTGACACTTTCTGTGCATGCGCATTACCATAGAAGGAAAGTGAAAAATATAGTTGAACAATTTACAACATTATGAACTTGGATCGGTAGAATCCTACAGACGCCGGAAATCTAAATACGCAATCAAAAACTCAAAAATTCCAAAAAAATTATAATTTAAGTACATTTTCAAATTTTCAGGAAAAAAAGAGAACGGCGTGGTATCGCAATTCGACCTTTATCGCATCCGCAATATCCCCGGCTCCACAAAAATTTAACCTTTTCGAAAATCGGTTGGAAATTGACATTATTAGGACCTATTTTCATTTATGCACGTTAAAGATTTACTTCACTTCCGGTCTGTTCAGAACTTTCGAAATAGTTCTAAGCACTAACTGCTTACAACATAGGAAAATCATTATTCAGAACTCTATCTGTTTTAGTTTCAGAGATCTACTCGAGAAATAAAAAAACAGTTTTCCGAAAGGGACCAAAAAAAAAATCGTGTCAGATAATAGCCAAAACCAAGTATCATATTTTCAACATCAACTTTTCAACATTAATAAAGAGGGGTGCCTTCCTTATAAATAGCTTCAGTAAATAGCGTCATTTTCGCTGGTATCAAATGATGACGTCATGTAGACAAAAAACCTGGGATAATAATTTCAGGAGTAACTGTTATTGACTAAAATGAATTATTTTCACTCTAGAAGCACCAGTACCAGATATTGGTTACCATTAAAACACACGTAGTTCAAATATTGCCACTTTCAAAAAAAGCTCTCTAAAATGCTTTATACGTATGCAAAACGTTCCAATTGTGACCAATTCGGACTTTTGTCGATGTCACACCAATATGTACATGAGACATCGGAATCGCGTTCATGTCAGCTACTCAAATATGTAACTGGTTCAAAAATTGATTGAATATTCAATGTAATATCGACAATTTTCTGATTCCGTGCCCGTTAAAGATTTGACGTCACTAACATATAAAAATTTGATGTTTATTACCGATAGAGTCTATGCTCAAACTACATCATGTCTTCTACCACAGGTGCAATAACTGGTTCAAAAATTGATTGAATATTCAATGTAATATCGACAATTTTCTGATTCCGTGCCCGTTAAAGATTTGACGTCACTAACATATAAAAATTTGATGTTTATTACCGATAGAGTCTATGCTCAAACTACATCATGTCTTCTACCACAGGTGCAATATTCGTACTTCTGCACGATACTACTGCAAGATACAACAGCAACCTCTTAAAAATTGGTTGGTTCGTTCGTTACTGGGAGTTTAACGTCCACTTCCACCAGAGGTGATATTGTAGGTAGACTTGCTTATAAACAGTGCGAGCCCTAGATTTCTGTCGAGATGATTACGGTTATGAGGTAATTTTGACAAAGAAGAAACAATATTAATTCATAGCCGAATTATTACACACAGCAATCAACTATTTCTGTTACCGGGTCATTAAACCCATATTTTGAATAGAAGTAAACACTCAAAGTTGAAATACTCTTAGCTCAAATATCGTCACTGTGAGAGAAAAGGGGACTTTTGAATATGCTCTAAACGTTGATAATACGTACAAATTGTATCAACTCTTACTGCATATCTCGCTTAACAATGAGAGGTGACGTTTTCAATTTTCGATCCCTTTGTTCTCATACTCCTGATATTTCTAAGTGTTGCGCAATGGTTTCATACATAAGGCTACCGATAACACTTTCTGTAGAAGAAATTCCAAAAAAAAATTAAGTTGACTTTTCGAGAAAAAGACCCCTAAATATGCCCCAAATCGTAAAAATACGTCGTCTTCAATTTTCAATCTCTTTTTGAATAGAAGTAAACACTCAAAGTTGAAATACTCTTAGCTCAAATATCGTCACTGTGAGAGAAAAGGGGATTTTTGAATATGCTCTAAACGTTGGTAATACGTACAAATTGTATCAACTCTTACTGCATATCTCGCTTAACAATGAGAGGTGACGTTTTCAATTTTCGATCCCTTTGTTCTCATACCCCTGATATTTCTAAGTGTTGCGCAATGGTTTCATACATAAGGCTACCGATAACACTTTCTGTAGAAGAAATTCTAAAAAAAAATTAAGTTGACTTTTCGAGAAAAAGACCCTAAATATGCCCCAAATCGTAAAAATACGTCGTCTTCAATTTTCAATCTCTTTTTTCGGCTACCCATGACAATTAGAAAAATTGTACAATGGTTTCACACAATACACTACCCATTAGACTCTCGATTGAGAAAGTTTGAAAAAAATCGTTGGCGGCGTTTCCGAGAAAAGGGCGTTTAAACATGATCGAAATCGTAAATAACCTTACTTTTCAAAGTCTCATAACTTTTTTAGTTTGAAAAAGAAACTTGTCGCTTGTGGTACCATCTTGTAGATATTTTACGTGGCTATCAAATGACGTTGTACTTTAACTACTCAGTAAACAGCCAATTGAAACATCGCATTTTGCGCACAGGCAACCAATTTTCAGAATTTTTTCAAAGTTTGGATACTTTTCTTGACCACTTCCGGTGATTAGAGGATTTTCATCCATAGTCTAAGGACTGGAGACGACTCTTGACTTCATATTCCTGAAGTTTCAGAAAAATCGTAGGCGCCGTTTTAAAAAAATAAGAACTCTACGATTTTACCAAAATGCGTAAAAAAGTGAAAAATCAAAGTTAACATTTCAGAACAAAACTTATATTGTTGGAATCGGATTGGTGTCAGCTATCCAAAAATATAACTCATATTTTAAAATTCCCAAATAAATCAATTTTAGAAAATTTTGAAAATTTTCCATTTTTCACCAAAAAAATGAGAACGACAAAGTTTCTAAACTCGATGTTTTTGAACTGCCATTTGCTCAAAAATGTCTCCAGCTATCCAAAAATGTAAATATCGGAAAAGTCGGATGAGAATTAGAAGAATTATGACCGATTTTCAATTTGCGTGCACGTTAAAGATTTGACGCATTTCCGCTGTGCGCACAAATTTGGTTTTACATTTAAGCACTAACCACCACACAGTTTCCCGACAGAAAATCAAATTTCAGACCTCTATCTCTTATAGTTGCTGAGAAATAGGCAAAGTGGAAAAAAAAAAAAATAAATAACTAGATCTGCTACTGTCCCATGCAGATATGAAAGCTTTCATATTCATCGTCACGTGTCATTGATTGTATCAAGTATCCTAAATAAAAGGATAAGAAGAAAAAATTATCAAAATTGGTCAAAAACAAGTCTAAATATAGTATGAAACATTGCACCCGGGCATAACAATAATCTGAAAACTAAAGGGAAATAACTGAAACTTGTATTACTGTAATGAGACGGATGAGAAAATGAAATGAAAATGGCGGGAAAAACAAATTAAAAATGGCAGGTTGGACAGGCGACCTTACTCCTTGTCACGTACAACCGGGCATTTGAAAACACGCTAGTTAACTCAATGACAGGCGCGCGTGCTAACCATTCAGCCACCCAACCCCCCTTTGAAATCAGACACGTGCAATATGTCATATAGGAAGAATAAGAAGTCGCTCACAAGAAAATGGTAAATTAATGAGTTTAGGTCAAAAGATTGTGCTACTGTTTTAGAGTATTTAATAGTTTTAAAGAGACACGTTAAGGGTTGTTCATAGTTAAATGAAAGTTTAATTTTAAATAAGACCAATAAAATTAGGATTTAATAATGCTAGACTAATATTTCCAATATGTTTGGTTATAAGTAGGAAATCGTGACGACTTCTTAAGCATGTTTTAAACAAAGGATCATAGACTGAATTATACAAGAATGGCACTCTGCAATAAAAAAACTGGCCAAAGCAAGATTTCTATGCAGAAATTAAATAATTGCTAGAACCAGAAAAATATTTATCCACTATAATAAATAAGCAACATAGAGAAAATGAAATGAAATTGAATGGGGTTTAACGTCCTACTGTTCTGCTCCTAAAATGGGCTAATGAAGACGGGCATATGCCATAAAGTGTGCAATGAGGGAAATTTTACCCGGGCAGCGGCGTTACGGCCTACGAAGTTGGACAGGCGAACATACTCCTTGTCACGTACAACCAAGAAATCGAAACAACGCCAGTTGACTCAAAGACAGACGTTATTCAGCCACGCAACCTCCCTTAAATCGGCAAATTGCTGACCTGCAGCGAGAAACAGTTCAACCGGGCCAAATTTTCTATTTTAACAGTTTAATTTGCACGGTACCTTTAGTTATCAACCGAATATTACAAAACTTTTAAAAATAAGCTCCCCTTGACCAGCTTAATCGTTCGCAATAAACGTTTGCCCCTTAAAATCGGCAAATTGCTGACTTTAAAGTGAGAAACATTACAACCGGGCGAAATTTTCTGTTTTATCACTTTTACAGTACCTTTGATTACCAACCGTTTATTACAAAACTTTAAAAATAAAAGAGAAAGAGAGAAATGCGGCCTAATGTCCATTAGACACAAACTAGGTCATTTCGTGACTAACATATGTTTTTTAATTTTATTTAAAAACTCCCCTTGCGCTTACTGGTCTTTAGCCGTTGGGGAAACCGAAGGACACGGAGAAAACCCACGAGGTTGGACATCATACTCCATGTCACGTGCAACCTGGAGATCGAAACGACGCCCGTTGACTCAATGACAGACGTTACGATACAGCGCGCACATGCTAACCATTCAGCCATTCAGCCTCCCTGAATTCGGAAAATTGCTGACTTATAGCAAGAAACATTTCAACCGGGCGAAATTTTCTGTTTTAACAGTTTAATGTGCACGGTACTTTAATTACCAACCGATTATTACTAAACTTTTGAAAATATGCTCCAACTGACCAGCTTAATCGTATGCAATAAACGTTTGGCCTGAATTGAAAGTTCTGCACGGAAAAAGTTCATCTTGATTTCCCGGCGTGGTTCCCCGTTGTCAGTGAGGCAGAACGGAGGGCCTGACAAGCACAGCTGTCTAGTCGTTCGGATGGGACGAAAAAAAAAATATCCCTAAGCAGTTGGAATTCGATACTGTTGAATAAGCTGTATACGATGACTAAATGTGTAGATTGTAGTCACCCACACTGCATGTGTCGCTTAACAATGAAAGGATGCCGTTTTCAATGTTCGATCCTTTTGTTCTTCTACTCCTGATATGTTGGATTGTTGATCGATGGTTTTATATGAAAGACTACCAATAAGACTCTTTGTAGAAGAAGTTCCCAAAAAATATTAAGTTGACTTTACGAGAAAGACCTCTAAACATGCTCCAAATTGTAAAAATACGACTTTTTGGATTTTCAATCTCTTTTTTTCGCCTATCCCTGATATTTAAAATAAATGATACAATGATTTCACACAACAGGCTAGCTATTGGACTCTCTATTGACAAAAGTTTCACAGCCCTCCCTTCATTATAACCGAAGTTATCGTGCCCTAAAGAATCAACAAATCAGCATGCCCATCTCTGCTTACCCTAGGCAGAAAATGCTCATCTTTGAACTCAATCATGACATTGTCCTAGTGAACGTCTACACCAAGTTTGAACATTCTAGCTCAATTAGAAGGAGAGTTATTGTGTTTCAAAGTCTCGGCCCTTCAAATTGCTACTACTTTTCATTTTCAATTCAAAATGGTGACCATCACGTGACCGAAATCAAAATTCTGCTCCCTACGATTTTTGGGCCATCCTTCAAGGATTCAGAAAATATAACTCCCGTGTCTGTAAGTAAGATAGCAAAAAAGCCTTAGGGATTTTTCATGTTTCAAGATGGTGGCACTTCCGGTTCGATCGACAAACTCCATATTTTGTGTAGGAATCAGTAATTACTTGTCGAGTATCGAAAATTTTTTTTAGGTCATTCTGACCTATATTTCGACGATTTTTTTGAAAACTTTGATCCTTAATTTCACCAAGGGGAGATAATTTAGAAAATTTCTAATTATATTTTTGAAGTCACATCGGTAAGATCTATTTGTATACTAAATTTCATGAAAATCGTACAACTATTAAAGAAGTTGTGAAATTGGTCTAAACTTCCGGTTCGAAATCACAGCGACGAATTTTCGAAATTCGAAAATGTGAAACTGCAGATGAAAACGATTTTTTTCAAGGTATTCAAAGAAAAAAGAATTAGTAAAATCGGTCAAAAAATAACAAAGTTACGACTATGCATTGTCAGTTTTTTCGTTCGTAAAATTCGGTGATTTCGGATTCGTAAAACGTTTTGAAAATACATTTAATCAAGGTTCGCACCCCATTTTAGGGGGGGGGGTAGGTCAAAATTTCAGAAAGATCCTATGGATAGATTCTGAGAAATCCGATTTGCAGAAAACACACAAAAAAAAAAAATAATAATAATAATAACTTTAACAGAAACAATAAGCTTTCATATGTAATACATATGAAAGCTTAACTAGATCTGGTACTGTCCCATGCAGATATGAAAGCTTTCATATTCATCGTTACGTGTCATTGATTGTATCAAGTATCCTAAATAAAAGGATAAGAAGAAAAAATTATCAAAATTGGTCAAAAACTCGCGAAGTTACAAGTCTAAAAATATAGTATGAAACATTGCGCCCAGGCATAACAATAATCTGAAAACTAAAGGGAAATAACTGAAACTTGTATTACTGTAATGAGACGGATGAGAAAATGAAAAGAAAATTGCGAGAAAAAAAATTAAAAATGGCAGGTTGGACAGGCGACCTTACTCCTTGTCACGTACAACCGGGCATTCGAAAACACGCTAGTTAACTCAATGACAGGCGCGCGTGCTAACCATTCAGCCACCCAACCCCCCTTTGAAATCAGACACGTGCAATATGTCATATAGGAAGAATAACAAGTCGCTCACAACAAAATGGTAAATTAATGAGTTTAGTTCAAAAGGTTGAGCTACTGTTTTAGAGTATTTAATTGTTTTAAAGAGACACGTTAAGGGTTGTTCATAGTTAAATGAAAGTTTAATTTCAAATAAGACCAATAAAATTAGGATTTAATAATGCCAGACTAATATTAAAATAAAGTTTTAAATTAAGAATAATTAATTATTGGTCTAATGCAATGAAATGCTTTGATTTGACGGATGAAATGTACGATGGGTGTCCACACTATGTGGCTAAGGCGTTGGCTTGCTAGCCAGGAGGTCGGGTGTTCGATCCCTGCATTGGCCGAGAAAGTTCATCTCGATTTTCTGGCGTGTCCCCCTACCCGCCGTGTACACATTGGAGTGCACGTAAAAGATCCATTAGCAGTTGGAATTCGATACTGTTGAATAAGCTCTATACGACGACTAATGTGCAGATTGTAGCCACCCACACTGCATGTTTTGCTTAACAATGAAAGGGTGCCGTTTTCAATTTTCGATCCTTTTATTCTTCTACTCCTGATATTTTGGACTGTTGATCGATGGTTTCATATAAAAGACTACCGATAAGACTCTTTGTAGAAGAAGTTCCCCAAAAATATTATGTTGACTTTAAGAGAAAAGGACCTTTAAAAATGCTCCAAATCGTAAAAATACGACTTTTTGGATTTTCGATCTCTTTTTTCTGCTACCCCTGATATTTAAAAAAAATGATACAATGATTTCACATAACAGGCTAGGTATTAGACTCTCGATTGACAAGAGTTTCACCACCCTCCCTTCATTATAACCGAAGTTATTGTGCCCTAAAGAATCAACAAATCAGCATGCTAATCTCTGCTTACCCTTGGCAGAAAATGCTCATCTTTGCACAGAATCATGACATTGACATAGTGAACGTCTACACCAAGATTTAACATTCTAGCTCAATTTGAAGGAGAGTTATTGTGTTTCAAAATCTCGGCCCTTCAAATTGCTACTACTTTTCATATTCACTTCAAAATGGCAACCATCAGTTGACCTAAATCAAAATTCTGCTCCCTGCGATTTTTGGGCCATCCTTCAAGGATTCAGAAAATATAACTCCCGTGTCTGTAAGTAAAATAGCAAAAAAGCCTTAGGGATTTTTCATGTTTCAAAATGGTGGCACTTCTGGTTCGATCGACAATCTCCATATTTTGTGTAGGAATCAGTGATTACTTGTCGAGTATCGAAAATTTTTTTTAGGTCATTCTAACCTATATTTCCACGATTTTTTTTTAAACTTTGATCCTTAATTTCACCAAGGGGAGATAATTTAGAAAATTTCTCATTATATTTTTGAAGTCACATCGGTAAGATCTACTTATATACCAAATTTCATGAAAATCGTACAACTATTAAAGAAGTTGTCAAATTGGTCTAAACTTCCGGTTCGAAATCACAGCGACGAATTTTCAAAATTCGAAAATGTGAAACTGCAGATGAAAATGATTTTTTTCAAGGTATTCAAAGAAAAAAGAATTAGTAAAATTGGTCAAAAAATAGCAAAGTTACGACTATGCATTGTCAGTTTTTTCGTTCGTAAAATTCGGTGATTTCGAATTCGCAAAACGTTTTGAAAATATATTTAATCAACAGCCACCACCCATTTTGGGGGGGGGGGTAGGTCAAAGTTTCAAAAACATCCTATGGTTAGATTCTGAGAAATCCGATTTGCAGGAAAAACACACAAAAAAAAAAATAATAACTAGATCTGCTACTGTCCCATGCAGATATGAAAGCTTTCATATTCATCGTCACGTGTCATCGATTATATCAAGTATCTCAAATAAAAGGATAAGAATAACAAACTATCAAAATTGGTCAAAAACTCGCGAAGTTACAAGTCTAAATATAGTATGAAACATTGAGTAATCTGAAAACTAAAGGGAAATAACTGATACTTGTGTTGCTGTAATCGGGATGAATGAGATAACTTTGAACAAAACTAAAACTTTTTGAATCAGGTTGAACTCAACTGTTTGAATATGTACGTTAAATATGTAGATTTGGAAAATTATAAAGACATAATATCAAAATCGGTCAAAAACTCACAAAGTTACAAATTTAAATGTAGTGAGAAACATTGCACTCGGGCAAAAAAATAATCTTTAAACTAAAGGGAAATAACTGAAACTTGTATAGCTGTAATCGGGCTTCCAAGATATGTTATATAATTATGGTTTCCAATATGTTTGGTTATAAGTAGGAAATCGTGACGACTTCTTAAGCATGTTTTAAACAAAGGTTCATAGACTGCAATATACAAGAATGGCACTCTGCAATAAAAAAAACTGGCCAGAGATTTCTATGCAGAAATTAAATAATTGCTAGAACCAGAAAAATATTTATCCACTGTCTGCTCCTACAATGGGCTAATGAAGACGGGCATACGCCATAAAGTGTGCAATGAGGGAAATTTTACCCGGGCAGCGGCGTTACGGCCTACGAGGTTGGTAAGGCGACCATACTCCTTGTCACGTACAACCAAGAAATCGAAACAAGGACAGTTAACTCAATGACAGACGTTATGATACAGAGCGCACGTGCTAACCATTCAGCCACGCAACCTCCCTAAAATCGGCAAATTGCTGACCTACAGCGAGAAACATTTCAACCGGGCCAAATTTTCTATTTTAACAGTTTAATTTGCACGGTACCTTTAGTTATCAACCGAATATTACAAAACTTTTAAAAATAAGCCCCCCCCCCCTGACCAGCTTAATCGTTCGCAATAAGTGAAATGGGGTTTAACGTCCTACTCTTCTGCACCTGACCCGGGCTAATGGAAGACGGCGTTCGCAATAAACGTTTGCCCCTTAAAATCGACAAATTGCTGAATTTAAAGTGAGAAACATTACAACCGGGCCAAATTTTCTGTTTTATCACTTTAACAGTACCTTTGATTACCAACCGATTATTACAAAACTTTAAAAAGAGAAAGAGAGAAATGCGGCCTAACGTCCATTCGACACAAACTAGGTCATTTCGGGACTAACATATGTTTTTTAATTTTATTTAAAAACTCCCCTTGCACGTACTGGTCTTTAGCCGTTGGGAGGAAACCGAAGAACACAGAGAAAACCCACGAGGTTGGACATCATACACCATGTCACGTGCAACCTGGAGATCGAAACGACGCCCGTTGACTCAATGACAAAGGTTACGATACAGCGAGCACATGCTAACCATTCAGCCATCCAGCCTCCCTGAATTCGGAAAATTGCTGACTTATAGCAAGAAACATTTCAACCGGGCGAAATTTTCTGTTTTAACAGTTTAATGTGCATGGTACTTTAATTACCAACCGATTATTACAAAACTTTTGAAAATAAGCTCCAACTGACCAGCTTAATCGTATGCAATAAACGTTTTGCCTGAATTGAAAGTTCTGCACAGAGAAAGTTCATCTCGATTTCCCGGCGTGGTTCCCTTGTCAGTAAGGCAGAACGGAGGGCCTGACAAGCACAGCTGTCTAGTCCTTCGGATGGGACGAAAAACCAAGGTCCCGTGTACACATTGGAGTGCACGTTAAATATCCCTAAGCAGTTGGAATTCGATACTGTTGAATAAGCTCTATACGATGACTAAATGCGTAGATTGTAGTCACCCACACTTCATGTTTCGCTCAACATTGAAAGGGTGCCGTTTTCAATGTTCGATCCTTTTGTTTTTCTACTCCTGATATGTTGGACTGTTGATCGATGGTTTCATATAAAAGACTACCAATAAGACTCTTTGTAGAAGAAGTTCCCAAAAAATAGTATGTTGACTTTACGAGAAAGACCTCTAAACATGCTCCAAATTGTAAAAATACGACTTTTTGGATTTTCAATCTCTTTTTTTCGGCTATCCCTGATATTTAAAAAAAAATGATACAATCATTTCACACAACAGGCTACCTATTAGACTCTCTATTGACAAAAGTTTCACCGCCCTCCCTTCATTATAACCGAAGTTATCGTGCCCTAAAGAATCAACAAATCAGCATGCTTATCTCTGCTTACCCTAAGCAGAAAATGCTCATCTTTGAACTCAACCATAACATTGACCTAGTGAACGTCTACACCAAGTTTGAACATTCCAGCTTAATTAGAAGGAGAGTTATTGTGTTCCGAAGTCCGGGCCTTTCAAATTCCTTCTATTTTTCATTTTCAATTCAAAATTGTGACCATCACATGACCGAAATCAAAATTCTGATCCGATAGATTTTTAGGCATTCCTTCAAGGATTCCGAAAATATAACTCCCGAGTCTGTAAGTAAAATAGCAAAAAAGCCTTTTTGATTTTTCACGTTTAAAGATGGTGGCACTTCCGGTTCGATCGACAAACTCCATATTTTGTGTACGAATCAGTAATTCCTTGTCTAGTAT
The DNA here is from genome assembly GCA_963678685.1 of Patella ulyssiponensis. NCBI lineage: Eukaryota > Metazoa > Mollusca > Gastropoda > Patellidae > Patella > Patella ulyssiponensis. Next base: position 30,982,419 of record OY783229.1, on the reverse strand, counting down.
CGAAAAAAAAATTAGGTCATTCTGACCTATATTTCGACGATTTTTTTGAAAACTTTGATCCTTAATTTCACCAAGGGGAGATAATTTAGAAAATTTCTAATTATATTTTTGAAGTCACATTGGTAAGATCTACTTGTATACTAAATTTCATGAAAATCGTACAACTATTAAAGAAGTTGTCAAATTGGTCTAAACTTCCGGTTCGAAATCACAGCGACGAATTTTCGAAATTCGAAAATGTGAAACTGCAGATGAAAATGATTTTTTTCAAGGTATTCAAAGAAAAAAGAATTAGTAAAATCGGTCAAAAAATAACAAAGTTACGACTATGCATTGTCAGTTTTTTCGTTCGTAAAATTCGGTGATTTCGGATTCGTAAAACGTTTTGAAAATATATTTAAACAACGTTCGCACCCCATTTTTGGGGGGGTAGGTCAAAGTTTTAGAAAGATCCCAAGGTTAGATTCTGAGAAATCCGATTTGCAGAAAATACACAAAAAAAAAATAATAATAATCTTAACAGAAACAATAAGCTTTCATATGTAATATGAAAGCTTAATAATAATCTTAACAGAAACAATAAGCTTTCATATGTAATATGAAAGCTTAACTAGATCTGCTACTGTCCCATGCAGATATGAAAGCTTTCATATTCATCGTCACGTGTCATCGATTATATCAAGTATCTCAAATGAAAGGATAAGAATAACAAACTATCAAAATTGGTCAAAAACTGGCGAAGTTACAAGTCTAAATATAGTATGAAAAATTGCATAATCTGAAAACTAAAGGGAAATAACTGATACTTGTGTTGCTGTAATCGGGATGACTTCCCACTTCAAAACTTTCAGAAAAATGAAATGAAAATGGTAAGAAAACATCGAAAAATTAAATGAGATAACTTTGAACAAAACTAAAAAAAATTGAATCAGGTTGATCCCAATTGTTTGAATATTTACGTTAAATATGTAAATTTGGAAAATTATAAAGACATAATTATCAAAATCGTTCAAAACTCACAAAGTTACAAATTTAAATGTAGTGAGAAACATTGCACCCGGGCAAAAAAATAATCTTTAAACTAAAGGGAAATAACCTAATCTTGTATAGCTGTAATCGGGCTTCCAAAATTAGAGATATGTTATATAATTATGGTTTCCAATATGTTTGGTTATAAGTAGGAAATCGTGACAACTTCTTAAGTATGTTTTAAACAAAGGGTCATAGACTGCAATATACAAGAATGGCACTTTGCAATAAAAAAAAAACTGGTCAAAGCAGGATTTCTATGCAGAAATGAAATAATTAATAGAACCAGAAAAACATTTATCCACTATAATAAATAAGCAACATAGAGAAAATGAAATCAAATTGAATGGGGTTTAACGCCCTACTCCTAAAATGGGCTAATGAAGACGGGCATACGCCATAAAGTGTGCAATGAGGGAAATTTTACCCGGTCAGCGGCGTTACGGCCTACGAGGTTGGACAGGCGACCATACTCCTTGTCACGTACAACCAAGAAATCGAAACAACGCAAGTTGACTCAATGACAGACGCTATGATACACAGCGCACGTGCTAACCATTCAGTCACGCAACCTCCCTAAAATCGGCAAATTGCTGACCTACAGATAGAAACATTTCAACCGGGCGAAATCTTCTATTTTATTAGTTTAATTTGCACGGTACCTTTAGTTATCAACCGAATATTACAAAACTTTTAAAAATAAGCTCCCCCTGACCAGCTAAATCGTTCGGCAATAAACGTTTTCCCCTTAAAATCGGCAAATTGCTGACTTTAAAGTGAGAAACATTACAACCGGGCGAAATTTTCTGTTTTATCACTTTTACAGTATCTTTGATTACCAACCGATTATTACAAAACTTTAAAAAGAAAAAAAAGAAAAAGAGAAATGCGGCTAAACGTCCATTCGACACAAACTAGGTCATTTCGAGACTAACATATGTTTTTTAATTTTATTTAAAAACTCCCCTTGCGCGTACTGGTCTTTAGCTGTTGGGAGGAAACCGAAGGACACGGAGAAAACCCACGAGGTTGGACACCATACTCCATGTCACATGCAACTTGGAAATCGAAACGACGCCGGTTGACTCAATAACAGACGTTACGATACAGCGCGCGTATGCTAACCATTCAGCCTCCCTAAAATCTGGAAATTGCTGACTTATAGCAAGAAACATTTTAACCGGGCGAAATTTTCTGTTTTAACAGTTTAATTCGCACGGTATTTTAATTACCAACCGATTATTACAAAACTTTTGAAAATAAGCCCCAACAGACCAGCTTAATCGTATGCATGTCCATGTCACGTACAATCTCGAAATCGAAACGACGCCCGTTGACTCAATGACAGACGTTACGATACAGCGCGCACATGCTAACCATTCAGCCATTCAGCCTCCCTTAAAAATAAGCTCCCCCTGACCAGCTTAATTGTTCGCAATAAACATTTGCCCTCTAAAATCGGCAAATTGCTGACTTTAAAGTGAGAAACATTACAACCGGGCGAAATTTTATGTTTTATCACTTTTACAGTACCTTTGATTACCAACCGATTATTACAAAACTTTAAAAATAAAAGGGAAAGAGAGAAATGCGGCTCAACGTCCATTCGACACAAACTAGGTCATTTCGGGACTAACATATGTTTTTTAATTTTATTTATAAACTTCCCTTGCGCGTACGGGTCTTTAGCCGTGGAAGGAAACCGAAGGACACGGAGAAAACCCACGAGGTTGGACACCATACTCCATGTCACGTGCAACTTGGAAATCGAAACGACGCCGGTTGACTCAATGACAGACGTTACGATACAGCGCGCGTATGCTAACCATTCAGCCTCCCTAAAATCTGAAATTGCTGACTTATAGCAAGAAACATTTAACCGGGCGAAATTTTCTGTTTTAGCAGTTTAATTCGCACGGTATTTTAATTACCAACCGATTATTACAAAACTTTTGAAAATAAGCCCCAACTGACCAGCTTAATCGTATGCAATAAACGTTTGGCCTGAATTGAAAGTTCTGCAACGAGAAAGTTCATCTCGATTTTCCGGCGTGGTTCCCCCTTGTCAGTGAGCAGAACGGAGGGCCTGACAAGGACAGCTGTCTAGTCGTTCGGATGGGACGAAAAACCAAGGTCGCGTGTACACATTGGAGTGCACGTAAAATATCCCTAAGTAGTTGGAATTCGATACTGTTGAATAAGCTCTATACGGTGACTAAATGTGCAGATTGTAGTCACCCACACTGCATGTTTCGCTTAACAATGAAAGGGTGCCGTTTTCAATGTTCGATCCTTTTATTCTTCTACTCCAGATATTTTGGACTGTTGATCGAAGTTTTCATATAAAAGACTTCCGATAAGACTCGTTGTAGAAGAAGTTCTCAAAAAGTATTATGTTGACTTTAAGAGAAAAGAACCTTTAAAGATGCTCCAAATCGTAAACATACGACTTTTTGGATTTTCGATCTCTTTTTTTCTGCTATCCCTGATATTTAAAAAAAAGATACAACGATTTCACACAACAGGCCAGCTATTACACTCTCGATTAACAAGAGTTTCACCACCCTCCCTTCATTATAACCGAAGTTATCTTGTCCTAAAGAATCAACAAATCAGCATGCTTATCTCTGCTTACCCTAGGCAGAAAATGCTCATCTTTGAACTCAATCATGACATTGACATAGTGAACGTCTACACCAAGATTGAACATTCTAGCTCAATCAGAAGGAGAGTTATTCTGTTTCAAAGTTTCGGCCCTTCAAATTGCTACTACTTTTCATATTCACTTCAAAATGGCAACCATCAATTGACCTAAATCAAAATTCTGCTCTGAACAATTTTTAGGCCATCTTTCAAGGATTCAGAAAATATAACTCCCGTGTCTGTAAGTAAAATAGCAAAAAAGCCTTAGGGATTTTTCACGTTTCAAGATGGTGGCACTTCCGGTTCGATCAACAAACTTCATATTTTGTGTACAAATCAGTTATTACTTATCTAGTATCCAAAAAAAAAATCAGGTCATTCTGACCTATATTTCGATGATTTTTTTGAAAATTTTGATCCTTAATTTCACCAAGGGGAGATAATTTAGAAAATTTCTCATTATATTTTTGAAGTCACATAGGTAAGGTCTACATATATACTAAATTTCATGAAAATCGTTCAACTATTAAAGAAGTTGTCAAATTAGTCTAAACTTCCGGTTCGAAATCACAGCGACGAATTTTCGAAATTCGAAAATGTGAAACTGCAGATGAAAATGATTTTTTTCAAGGTATTCAAAGAAAAAAGAATTAGTAAAATCGGTCAAAAAATAACAAAGTTACGACTATGCATTGCCCATTTTGTCGTTCGTAAATTTCGGTGATTTCGGATTCGTAAAACGTTTTGAAAATATATTTAATCAAGGTTCGCACCCCATTTATGGGGGGGTAGGTCAAAATTTCAGAAAGATCCTACGGATAGATTCTGAGAAATCCGATTTGCAGAAAACACACAAAAAAAAAAAATAATAACTAGATCTGCTACTGTCCCATGCAGATATGAAAGCTTTCATATTCATCGTCACGTGTCATCGATTATATCAAGTATCTCAAATGAAAGGATAAGAATAACAAACTATCAAAATTGGTCAAAAACTCGCGAAGTAACAAGTCTAAATATAGTATGAAACATTGCATATTCTGAAAACTAAAGGGAAATAACTGATACTTGTGTTGCTGTAATCGGGATGACTTCCGATTTCAAAACTTTCAGAACAATGAAATGAAAATGGTAAGAAAACATCGAAAAATTAAATGAGATAACTTTGAACAAAACTAAAAAAAATTGAATCAGATTGATCCCAATTGTTTGAATATTTACGTTAAATATGTAAATTTGGAAAATTATAAAGACATAATTATCAAAATCGGTCAAAACTCACAAAGTTACAAATTTAAATGTAGTGAGAAACATTGCACCCGGGCAAAAAAATAATCTTTAAACTAAAGGGAAATAACTGAAACTTGTATAGCTGTAAACGGGCTTCCAAAATTAGAGATATGTTATATAATTATGGTTTCCAATATGTTTGGTTATAAGTAGGAAATCGTGACAACTTCTTAAGCATGTTTTAAACAAAGGGTCATAGACTGCAATATACAAGAATGGCACTTTGCAATAAAAAAAAAATGGTCAAAGCAAGATTTCTATGCAGAAATGAAATAATTAATAGAACCAGAAAAACATTTATCCACTATAATAAATAAGCAACATAGAGAAAATGAAATCAAATTGAATGGGGTTTAACGTCCTACTCCTAAAATGGGCTAATGAAGACGGGCATACGCCATAAAGTGTGCAATGAAGGAAATTTTACCCGGTCAGCGGCGTTTCGGCCTACGAGGTTGGACAGGCGACCATACTCCCTGTCACGTACAACCAAGAAATCGAAACAACGTCAGTTGACTCAATGACAGACGTTATGATACACAGCGCACGTGCTAACCATTCAGTCACGCAACCTCCCTAAAATCGGCAAATTGCTTACCTACAGATAGAAACATTTCAACCGGGCGAAATCTTCTATTTTATTAGTTTAATTTGCACGGTACCTTTAGTTATCAACCGAATATTACAAAACTTTTAAAAATAAGCTCCCCCTGACCAGCTAAATCGTTCGCAATAAACGTTTTCCCCTTAAAATCGGCAAATTGCTGAGTTTAAAGTGAGAAACATTACAACCGGGCGAAATTTTCTGTTTTATCACTTTTACAGTATCTTTAATTACCAACCGATTATTACAAAACTTTAAAAATAAAAAAAAGAAAGAGAGCAATGCGGCTAAACGTCCATTCGACACAAACTAGGTCATTTCAGGACTAACATATGTTTTTTAATTTTATTTAAAAACTCCCCTTGCGCGTACTGGTCTTTAGCTGTTGGGAGGAAACCGAAGGACACGGAGAAAACCCACGAGGTTGGACACCATACTCCATGTCACGTGCAATCTCGAAATCGAAACGACGCCCGTTGACTCAATGACAGACCTTACGATACAGCGCGCACATGCTAACCATTCAGCCATTCAGCCTCCCTTAAAAATAAGCTCCCCCTGACCAGCTTAATTGTTCGCAATAAACATTTGCCCTCTAAAATCGGCAAATTGCTGACTTTAAAGTGAGAAACATTACAACCGGGCGAAATTTTATGTTTTATCACTTTTACAGTACCTTTGATTACCAACCGATTATTACAAAACTTTAAAAATAAAAGAGAAAGAGAGAAATGCGGCTCAACGTCCATTCGACACAAACTAGGTCATTTCGGGACTAACATATGTTTTTTAATTTTATTTATAAACTTCCCTTGCGCGTACGGGTCTTTAGCCGTGGGAGGAAACCGAAGGACACGGAGAAAACCCACGAGGTTGGACACCATACTCCATGTCACGTGCAACTTGGAAATCGAAACGACGCCGGTTGACTCAGTGACAGACGTTACGATACAGTGCGCGTATGCTAACCATTCAGCCTCCCTAAAATCGGGAAATTGCTGACTTATAGCAAGAAACATTTTAACCGGGCGAAATTTTCTGTTTTAACAGTTTAATTCGCACGGTATTTTAATTACCAACCGATTATTACAAAACTTTTGAAAATAAGCCCCAACTGACCAGCTTAATCGTATGCAATAAACGTTTGGCCTGAATTGAAAGCTCTGCAACGAGAAAGTTCATCTCGATTTTCCGGCGTGGTTCCCCCTTGTCAGTGAGCAGAACGAAGGGCCTGACAAGGACAGCTGTCTAGTCGTTCGGATGGGACGAAAAACCAAGGTCGCGTGTACACATTGGAGTGCACGTAAAATATCCCTAAGTAGTTGGAATTCGATACTGTTGAATAAGCTCTATACGATGACTAAATGTGCAGATTGTAGTCACCCACACAGCATGTTTCGCTTAACAATGAAAGGGTGCCGTTTTCAATGTTCGATCCTTTTATTCTTCTACTCCAGATATTTTGGACTGTTGATCGAAGTTTTCATATAAAAGACTACCGATAAGACTCTTTATAGAAGAAGTTCTCAAAAAGTATTATGTTGACTTTAAGAGAAAAGAACCTTTAAAGATGCTCCAAATCGTAAACATACGACTTTTTGGATTTTCGATCTCTTTTTTTCTGCTATCCCTGATATTTAAAAAAAAAAGATACAACGATTTCACATAACAGGCCAGCTATTACACTCTCGATTAACTAGAGTTTCACCGCCCTCCCTTCATTATAACCGAAGTTATCTTGCCCTAAAGAATCAACAAATCAGCATGCTTATCTCTGCTTACCCTAGGCAGAAAATGCTCATCTTTGAACTCAATCATGACATTGACATAGTGAACGTCTACACCAAGATTGAACATTCTAGCTCAATTAGAAGGAGAGTTATTGTGTTTCAAAGTTTCGGCCCTTCAAATTGCTACTACTTTTCATATTCACTTCAAAATGGCAACCATCAATTGACCTAAATCAAAATTCTGCTCTGAACAATTTTTAGGCCATCTTTCAAGGATTCAGAAAATATAACTCCCGTGTCTGTAAGTAAAATAACAAAAAAGCCTTAGGGATTTTTCACGTTTCAAGATGGTGGCACTTCCGGTTCGATCAACAAACTTCATATTTTGTGTACAAATCAGTTATTACTTATCTAGTATCCAAAAAAAAAATCAGGTCATTCTGACCTATATTTCGATGATTTTTTTGAAAATTTTGATCCTTAATTTCGTCAAGGGGAGATAATTTAGAAAATTTATAATTATATTTTTGAAGTCACATCGGTAAGGTCTACATATATACTAAATTTCATGAAAATCGTACAACTATTAAAGAAGTTGTCAAATTGGTCTAAACTTCCGGTTCGAAATCACAGCGACGAATTTTCGAAATTCGAAAATGTGAAACTGCAGATGAAAATGATTTTTTTCAAGGTATTCAAAGAAAAAAGAATTAGTAAAATCGGTCAAAAAATAACAAAGTTACGACTATGCATTGTCCATTTTGTCGTTCGTAAATTTCGGTGATTTCGGATTCGTAAAACGTTTTGAAAATATATTTAATCAAGGTTCGCACCCCATTTTTGGGGGGGTAGGTCAAAATTTCAGAAAGATCCTACGGATAGATTCTGAGAAATCCGATTTGCAGAAAACACACACAAAAAAAAAAATAATAATAACTAGATCTGCTACTGTCCCATGCAGATATGAAAGCTTTCATATTCATCGTCACCTGTCATCGATTATATCAAGTATCTCAAATAAAAGGATAAGAATAACAAACTATCAAAATTGGTCAAAAACTCGCGAAGTTACAAGTCTAAATATAGTATGAAACATTGAGTAATCTGAAAACTAAAGGGAAATAACTGATACTTGTGTTGCTGTAATCGGGATGACTCCCGACTTCAAAACTTTCAGAAAAATGAAATGAAAATGGTAAGAAAACATCGAAAAATTAAATGAGATAACTTTGAACAAAACTAAAACTTTTTGAATCAGGTTGAACTCAACTGTTTGAATATGTACGTTAAATATGTAGATTTGGAAAATTATAAAGACATAATATCAAAATCGGTCAAAAACTCAGAAAGTTACAAATTTAAATGTAGTGAGAAACATTGCACCCGGACAAAAAACTAATCTTTAAACTAAAGGGAAATAACTGAAACTTGTATAGCTGTAATCGGGCTTCCAAGATATGTTATATAATTATGGTTTCCAATATGTTCGGTTATAAGTAGGAAATCGTGACGACTTCTTAAAGTTGGGTTCCCAGATAAGCATTTATCGGGTGGTCATTTTGGTATATATGGAAAGAAGAGATATCCAATCTTACTAGAAATATACTGGATTGCCTGAAAAACACTCATGGAGCGTAAACAGGACAAAAATGTAAGGGGTTCCCTTAATAGTCAACCCGACGAATAAGGGTACCTGCACGCTTGGCGTTGAAGGCTGCACGCGAACTTGAGTGATTTGTGTACATTTTGAAAAACCTAATGAAGAGTTCGACATACAACAATTTCTGGGGTAAAAATCACGGAAAAAGACGCATGCAGTGGATAATCCGAGAATTTAATTAGGATTCTATATTTGTAGTAAATAGTCAGCGCTTACAGACAACATCGTCTTGTGTATGCAATGCATTCTCCCCTGTCGTCTGCCACCGTTGACATTGGTTACGGCGAGGGGTAATCGCCTGACGCAAACATGGTCTCTTTCGATAGATTTTTATAGCAGGCTATTCTCGTCAATTACAATGTTATGAGAACGATTTGAAGCAAAATTATGATAAGATAATTAGTTTGAATATGTTTTTAATTCTAATATATCATCAAATCACCCAGTTTGTATCCGGGAACCCAACTTTAAGCATATTTTAAACAAAGGGTCATAGACTGCAATATACAAGAATGGCACTCTGCAATAAAAAAAATGGCCAAAGCAAGATTTCTATGCAGAAATTAAATAATTGCTAGAACCAAAAAAATATTTATCCACTATAATAAATAAGCAACATAGAGAAAATGAAATGAAATTGAATGGGGTTTAACGTCCTACTGTTCTGCTCCTACAATGGGCTAATGAAGACGGGCATACGCCATAAAGTGTGCAATGAGGGAAATTTTACCCGGGCAGCGGCGTTACGGTCTACGAGGTTGGACAGGCGACCATACTCCTTGTCACGCACAATGACAGACGTTATGATACAGAGCGCACGTGCTAACCATTCAGCCACGCAACCTCCCTAAAATCGGCAAATTGCTGACCTACAGCGAGAAACATTTCAACCGGGCCAAATTTTCTATTTTAACAGTTTAATTTGCACGGTACCTTTAGTTATCAACCGATTATTACAAAACTTTTAAAAATAAGCTCCCCCTGGCCACCTTAATCGTTCGCAATAAACGTTTGCCCCTTAAAATCGACAAATTGCTGACTTTAAAGTGAGAAACATTACAACCGGGCCAAATTTTCTGTTTTATCACTTTTACAGTACCTTTGATTACCAACCGATTATTACAAAACTTTAAAAATAAAAGAGAAAGAGAGAAATGCTGCCTAACGTCCATTCGACACAAACTAGGTCATTTCGGGGCTAACATATGTTTTTTTTAACTTTATTTAAAAACTCCCCTTGCGCGTACTGGTCTTTAGCCGTTGGGAGGAAATCGAAGAACACGGAGAAAACCCACGAGGTTGGACATCATACACCATGTCACGTGCAACCTGGAGATCGAAATGACGCCCGTTGACTCAATGACAGACGTTACTATACAGCGCGCACATGCTAACCATTCAGCCTCCCTGAATTCGGAAAATTGCTGACTTATAGCAAGAAACATTTCAACCGGGCGAAATTTTCTGTTTTAACAGATTAATGTGCACGGTACATTAATTACCAACCGATTATTACAAAACTTTTGAAAATAAGCTCCAACTGACCAGCTTAATCGTATGCAATAAAAGTTTTGCCTGAATTGAAAGTTCTGCACGGAGAAAGTTCATATCGATTTCCCGGCGTGGTTCCCCTTGTCAGTGAGGCAGAACGGAGGGCCTGACAAGCACAGCTGTCTAGTCGTTCGGATGGGAAGAAAAACCAAGGTCCCGTGTACACATTGGAGTGCACGTAAAATATCCCTAAGCAGTTGGAATTCGATACTGTTGAATAAGCTCTATACGATGACTAAATGCGTAGATTGTAGTCACCCACACTGCATGTTTCGCTTAACAATGAAAGGGTGCCGTATTCAATGTTCGATCCCTTTGTTCTTCTACTCCTGATATGTTGGACTGTTGATCGATGGTTTCATATAAAAGACTACCAATAAGACTCTTTGTAGAAGAAGTTCCCAAAAATAGTATATTGACTTTACGAGAAAGACCTCTAAACATGCTCCAAATTGTAAAGATACGACTTTTTGGATTTTCAATCTCTTTTTTTCGGCTATCCCTGATATTTAAAAAAAATGATACAATGATTTCAAACAACAGGCTAGCTATTACACTCTCTATTGACAAAAGTTTCACCGCCCTCCCTTCATTATAACCGAAGTTATCGTGCCCTAAAGAATCAACAAATCAGCATGCTTATCTCTGCTTACCCTAAGCAGAAAAAGCTCATCTTTGCACTCAATCATGACATTGACCTAGTGAACGTCTACACCAAGATTGAACATTCTAGCTCAATTAGAAGGAGAGTTATTGTGTTTCAAAATCTCGGCCCTTCAAATTGCTACTACTTTTCATATTCACTTCAAAATGGCAACCATCAGTTGACCTAAATCAAAATTCTGCTCCCTACGATTCTTGGGCCATCCTTCAAGGATTCAGAAAATATAACTCCCGTGTCTGTAAGTAAGATAGCAAAAAAGCCTTAGGGATTTTTCATGTTTCAAGATGGTGGCATTTCCGGTTCGATCGACAAACTCCATATTTTGTGTAGGAATCAGTAATTACTTGTCGAGTATCGAAAAAAAATTTCAGGTCATTCTGACCTATATTTCGACGATTTTTTTAAAAACTTTGATCCTTAATTTCACCAAGGGGGGATAATTTAGAAAATTTCTCATTATATTTTTGAAGTCACATTGGTAAGATCTACTTATATACTAAATTTCATGAAAATCGTACAACTATTAAAGAAGTTGTCAAATTGGTCTAAACTTCCGGTTCGAAATCACAGCGACGAATTTTCAAAATTCGAAAATGTGAAACTGCAGATGAAAATGATTTTTTTCAAGGTATTCAAAGAAAAAAGAATTAGTAAAATCGGTCAAAAAATAGCAAAGTTACGACTATGCATTGTCAGTTTTTTCGTTCGTAAAATTCGGTGATTTCGAATTCGCAAAACGTTTTGAAAATATATTTAATCAACAGCCACCACCCATTTTTGGGGGGGTAGGTCAAAGTTTCAGAAACATCCTATGGATAGATTCTGTGAAATCCGATTTGCAGGAAAAACACAAAAAAAAAAATAATAATAATCTTAACAGAAACAATAAGCTTTCATATGAAATATGAAAGCTTAATAATCTTAACAGAAACAATAAGCTTTCATATGTAATATGAAAGCTTAACTAGATCTGCTACTGTCCCATGCAGATATGAAAGCTTTCATATTCATCGTCACGTGTCATCGATTATATCAAGTATCTCAAATAAAAGGATAAGAATAACAAACTATCAAAATTGGTCAAAAACTCGCGAAGTTACAAGTCTAAATATAGTATGAAACATTGAGTAATCTGAAAACTAAAGGGAAATAACTGATACTTGTGTTGCTGTAATCGGGATGACTTCCGATTTCAAAACTTTCAGAAAAATGAAATGAAAATGGTAAGAAAACATCGAAAAATTAAATGAGATAACTTTGAACAAAACTAAAACTTTTTGAATCAGGTTGAACTCAACTGTTTGAATATGTACGTTAAATATGTAGATTTGGAAAATTATAAAGACATAATATCAAAATCGGTCAAAAACTCACAAAGTTACAAATTTAAATGTAGTGGGAAACATTGCACCCGGGCAAAAAAATGATCTTTAAACTAAAGGGAAATAACTGAAACTTGTATAGCTGTAATCGGGCTTCCAAGATATGTTATATAATTATGGTTTCCAATATGTTTGGTTATAAGTAGGAAATCGTGACGACTTCTTAAGCATGTTTTAAACAAAGGGCCATAGACTGCAATATACAAGAATGGCACTCTGCAATAAAAAAACTGGCCAGAGATTTCTATGCAGAAATTAAATAATTGCTAGAACCAGAAAAATATTTATCCACTATAATAAATAAGCAACATAGAGAAAATGAAATGAAATTGAATGGGGTTGAACGTCCTACTGTTCTGCTCCTACAATGGGCTAATGAAGACGGGCATACGCCATAAAGTGTGCAATGAGGGAAATTTTACCCGGGCAGCGGCGTTACGGCCTACGAGGTTGGTAAGGCGACCATACTCCTTGTCACGTACAACCAAGATATCGAAACAAGGCCAGTTGACTCAATGACAGACGTTATGATACAGAGCGCACGTGCTAACCATTCAGCCACGCAACCTCCCTAAAATCTGCAAATTGCTGACCTACAGCGAGAAACATTTCAACCGGGCCAAATTTTCTATTATAACAGTTTAATTTGCACGGTACCTTTAGTTATCAACCGAATATTACAAAACGTTTAAAAATAAGCTCCCCCTGACCAGCTTAATCCTTCGCAATAAACGTTTGCCCCTTAAAATCGACAAATTGCTGACTTTAAAGTGAGAAACATTACAACCGGGCCAAATTTTCTGTTTTATCACTTTTACAGTACCTTTGATTACCAACCGATTACTACAAAACTTTAAAAAGAGAAAGAGAGAAATCCGGCCTAACGTCCATTCGACACAAACTAGGTCATTTCGGGACTAACATATGTTTTTTAATTTTATTTAAAAACTCCCCTTGCACGTACTGGTCTTTAGCCGTTGGGAGGAAACCGAAGAACACGGAGAAAACCCACGAGGTTGGACATCATACACCATGTCACGTGCAACCTGGAGATCGAAACGACGCCCGTTGACTCAATGACAAACGTTACGATACAGCGAGCACATGCTAACCATTCAGCCATCCAGCCTCCCTGAATTCGGAAAATTGCTGACTTATAGCAAGAAACATTTCAACCGGGCGAAATTTTCTGTTTTAACAGTTTAATGTGCACGGTACTTTAATTACCAACCGATTATTACAAAACTTTTGAAAATAAGCTCCAATTGACCAGCTTAATCGTATGCAATAAACGTGTTGCCTGAATTGAAAGTTCTGCACGGAAAAAGTTCATCTCGATTTCCCGGCGTGGTCCCCCTTGTCAGTGAGGCAGAACGGAGGGTCTGACAAGCACAGCTGTCTAGTCCTTCGGATGGGACGAAAAACCAAGGTCCCGTGTACACATTGGAGTGCACGTAAAATATCCCTAAGCAGTTGGAATTCGATACTGTTGAATAAACTCTATACGATGAATAAATGCGTAGATTGTAGTCACCCACACTGCATGTTTCGCTTAACAATGAAAGGGTGCCGTTTTCAATGTTTGATCCTTTTGTTCTTCTACTCCTGATATGTTGGACTGTTGATCGATGGTTTCATATAAAAGACTACCAATAAGACTCTTTGTAGAAGAAGTTCCCAAAAAATAGTATGTTGACTTTACGAGAAAGACCTCTAAACATGAACCAAATTGTAAAAATACGACTTTTTGGATTTTCGATCTCTTTTTTTCGGCTATCCCTGATATTTAAAAAAATGATACAATGATTTCACACAACAGGCTAGCTATTAGACTCTCTATTGACAAAAGTTTCACCGCCCTCCCTTCATTATAACCGAAGTTATCGTGCCCTAAAGAATCAACAAATCAGCATGCTTATCTCTGCTTACCCTAAGCAGAAAATGCTCATCTTTGAACTCAATCATAACATTGACCTAGTGAACGTCTACAACAAGTTTGAACATTCTAGCTTAATTAGAATGAGAGTTATTGTGCTCCAAAGTCTCAGCCCTTCAAATATCTTCTATTTTTCATTTTCAATTCAAAATGGTGACTCCCGGTTGACCTAAATCAGAATTTTATTTGCGACATTTTTTAGGCCTTCCTACAAGGATTCAGAAAATATAACTCCCGAATCTGTAAGTAAAATAGCAAAAAAGCCTTATTGATTTTTCACGTTTAAAGATGGTGGCACTTCCGGTTCGATCGACAAACTCCATATTTTGTGTACGAATCAGTAATTCCTTGTCTAGTATCGAAAAAAAAACTAGGTCATTCTGACATATATTTCGACGATTTTTTTGAAAACTTTGATCCTTAATTTCACCAAGGGGAGATAAGTTAGAAAATTTCTAAAGTCATTTTTCAAGTCGCATCATTAAGGTCTACTTACATATTAAATTTCATGAAAATCGTACAACTACTAAAGAAGTTGTCGAGTTGGTGTAAACTTCCGGTTCGAAATCACAGCGACGAATTTTCGAAATTCGAAAATCCGAAATTGCAGATTTGAAGTAAATGTCTTAGGATACTCAAAGAAAAAAGAATTAGTAAAATAGATCAAATAGTCACAAAGTTACAGCATTGTAGGTCAAATGCATTCGTTCGTAAAATTCGGTGATTTCGGATTCGTAAAACGTTTTGAAAATACATTTAATCAAGGTTCGCACCCCATTTTTGGGGGGGTAGGTCAAAATTTCAGAAAGATCCTATGGATAGATTCTGAGAAATCCGATTTGCAGAAAACACACAAAAAAAAAAAAATAATAACTAGATCTGCAAAGCAGATATTAAAGCTTTCATATTAACAGTCACTTCCTGTCACATGTCATGGGTCATGGGTCATGTAAATAATCTCATCAACAAAAAAAAAATCATTAAAATCGGTCAAAATATAGCGAAGTTTTTATGATTTTTCAATCGTAAACAACTTTATCGGCACGAAAAACATCAAAGACAAAATTCGAAAATGTGACATTTTCAAATAACAACATTTCGACCCTGATCCCGGCTATCCAGAAATGTATTCATTTTGGAAATAGGAGACATATTCTCCAAACTACGGCCTATTGCTTTCATTCACGTGCTCGTTAATGTCGATTTTTCACCTTTTCTCATATTCAGTTCGAAATGGTGACCATCACGTGACCGAAATCAAAATTCTGATCTGATAGATTTTTAGGCATTCCTTCAAGGATTCCGAAAATGTAACTCCCATGTCTGTAAGTAAAATATCGCAAAAGCCTTTGTGATTTTTCACGTTTCAAGATGGCGGCACTTCCGGTTCGATCCACAAACTCAATATTTTGTGTACGAATCAGTATGTACTTATCTAGAATCTAAAAAAAAAATCAGGTCATTCTGACCTATATTTCTTCGATTTTTTTGAAAACTTTGATCCCTAATTTCACCAAGGGGAGATAATTTAGAAAATTTCTAAGGACATCTTTAAAGTTGCATCGGTAAGATCTACTTACATACTAAATTTCATGAAAATCGTAGAACTATTAAAGAAGTTGTCAAGTTGGTCTCAACTTCCGGTTCGAAATCACAGCGACGAATTTTCGAAATTCGAAAATCTGAAACTGCAGTTGAAAATGATTTTTGTCAGGGTACTCAAAGAAAAAAGAATTAGTAAAACAGGTCAAATAGTCACAAAGTTACAGTAATGCAGGTCAAATTCACACGTTCGTAATATTCGGTGATTTCGAATGCTTTAAACGTTTTGAAAATATATTTAATCAATACTCACCACCCATTTTTGGGTGGGTAGGTCAAAGTTTCAGAAACATCCTATGGTAAGATTCTGAGAAATCCGATTTGCAGGAAACACATGTTGACTTTACGAGAAAGACCTTTAAACATGCTCTAAATTGTAAAAATACGACTCTTTGGATTTTCAATCTCTTTTTTTCGGCTACCCCGGACATTTAAGAAAAAATGATACAATGATTTCACACAACAGGATAGCTATTAGACTCTCGATTGACAAGAGTTTCATCGCCCTCCCTTCATTATAACCAAAGTTATCGTGCCCTAAAGAATCAACAAATCAGCTTGCTTATCTCTGCTTACCCTAGGCAGAAAATGCTTATCTTTGAACTCAATCAAGACAGTGACCTAGTAAACGTCTACACCAAGTTTGAACATTCTAGCTCAATAAGAAGGAGAGTTATTGTGTTCCAAATTCTCGGCCCTTCAAATTGCTTCTATTTTTCACTTTCACTTCAAAATGGCGACTATCAACTGACCTAAATTAAAATTCTACTCCGAACGTTTTTTAGGCCATCCTTGAAGGATTCAGAAAATATAACTCCCGTGTCTGTAAGTAAAATAGCAAAAAAGCCTTTGTGATTTTTCACGTTTCAAGATGGCGGCACTTCCGGTTCAATCCACAAACTCAATATTTTGGGTACGAATCAGTATTTACTTATCTAGTACCAAAAAAAAACATCGGGTCATTCTGACCTATATTTCTTCGATTTTTTTGAAAAC
The DNA here is from genome assembly GCA_963678685.1 of Patella ulyssiponensis. Lineage (NCBI taxonomy): Eukaryota > Metazoa > Mollusca > Gastropoda > Patellidae > Patella > Patella ulyssiponensis. The sequence goes on along the minus strand of OY783229.1, from coordinate 30,965,332 downwards.
TTTGATCCTTAATTTCACCAAAGGGAGATAATTTAGAAAATTTCTATTTATATTTTTGAAGTCACGTGGGTAAGATCTACTTATATACTAAATTTCATGAAAATCGTAGAACTATTAAAGAAGTTGTCAAGTTGGTCTCAACTTCCGGTTCGAAATCACAGCGACGAATTTTCGAAATTCGAAAATCTGAAACTGCAGTTGAAAATGATTTTTGTCAAGGTACTCAAAGAAAAAAGAATTAGTAAAATAGGTCAAATAGTCACAGAGTTACAGTAATGCAGGTCAAATTCACTCGTTCGTAAAAATTCTGTGATTTCGAATTCGTAAAACGTTTTGAAAATATATTTAATCAAAAACTGCCACCCAGTTTTGGGGGGGTAAGTCAAAGTTTCAGAAAGATCGCATGGTTAGATTCTGAGAAATCCGATTTGCAGAAATGACACACAAAAAAAAATAATAATAACTAGATCTGCAAAGCAGATATTAAAGCTTTCATATTAACAGTCACTTCCTGTCACATGTCATGGGTCATGTAAATAATCTCATCAACAAAAAAAAAAATCATTAAAATCGGTCAAAATATAGCGAAGTTTTTATGATTTTTCAATCGTAAACAACTTTATCGGCACGGAAAACATCAAAGACAAAATTCGAAAATGTGACATTTTCAAATAACAATATTTCGACCCTGATCCCGGCTATGCAGAAATGTATTCATTTTGGAAATAGGAGACATATTCTCCAAACTACGGCCTATTGCTTTCATTCACGTGCTCGTTAATGTCGATTTTTCAACTTTTTTATATTCAGTTCGAAATGGTGACCATCACTTGACCGAAATCAAAATTCTGATCTGATAGATTTTTAGGCATTCCTTCAAGGATTCCGAAAATGTAACTCCCATGTCTGTAAGTAAAATATCGCAAAAGCCTTTGTGATTTTTCACGTTTCAAGATGGCGGCACTTCCGGTTCGATCCACAAACTCAATATTTTGTGTACGAATCAGTATTTACTTACCTAGTATCCAAAAAAAAAATCAGGTCATTCTGACCTATATTGCTTCGATTTTTTTGAAAACTTTGATCCCTAATTTCACTAAGGGGAGATAATTTAGAAAATTTCTAAGGACATCTTTAAAGTTGCATCGGTAAGATCTACTTACATACTAAATTTCATGAAAATCGTACAACTATTAAAGAAGTTGTCAAGTTGGTCTCAACTTCCGGTTCGAAATCACAGCGACGAATTTTCGAAATTCGAAAATCTGAAACTGCAGTTGAAAATGATTTTTGTCATGGTACTCAAAGAAAAAAGAATTAGTAAAATAGGTCAAATAGTCACAGAGTTACAGTAATGCAGGTCAAATTCACTCGTTCGTAAAATTCGGTGATTTCGAATGCTTTAAACGTTTTGAAAATATATTTAATCAATACTCACCACCCATTTTTGGGTGGGTAGGTCAAAGTTTCAGAAACATCCCATGGTTAGATTCTGAGAAAAACGATTTGCAGGAAACACATGTTGACTTTACGAGAAAGACCTTTAAACATGCTCTAAATTGTAAAAATACGACTTTTTGGATTTTCAATCTCTTTTTTTCGGCTACCCCGGACATTTAAGAAAAAATGATACAATGATTTCACACAACAGGTTAGCTATTAGACTCTCGATTGACAAGAGTTTGATCGCCCTCCCTTCATTATAACCAAAGTTATCGTGCCCTAAAGAATCAACAAACTAGCTTGCTTATCTCTGCTTACCCTAGGCAGAAAATGCTCATCTTTGAACTCAATCAAGACAGTGACCTAGTGAACGTCTACACCAAGTTTGAACATTCTAGCTCAATTAGAAGGAGAGTTATTGTGTTCCAAATTCTCGGCCCTTCAAATTGCTTCTATTTTTCACTTTCACTTCAAAATGGCGACCATCAATTGACCTAAATCAAAATTCTACTCCGAACGTTTTTTAGACCATCCTTCAAGGATTCAGAAAATATAACTCCCGTGTCTGTAAGTAAAATAGCAAAAAAGCCTTTGTGATTTTTCACGTTTCAAGATGGCGGCACTTCCGGTTCAACCCACAAACTCAATATTTTGTGTACGAATCAGTATTTACTTATCTAGTATCGAAAAAAAAAATCAGGTCATTCTGACCTGTATTTCTTCGATTTTTTTGAAAACTTTGATCCTTAATTTCACCAAGGGGAGATAATTTAGAAAATTTCTATTTATATTTTTGAAGTCACATGGTTAAGATCTACTTACATACTAAATTTCATGAAAATCGTAGAACTATTAAAGAAGTTGTCAAGTTGGTCTCAACTTCCGGTTCGAAATCACAGCGACGAATTTTCGAAATTCGAAAATCTGAAACTGCAGTTGAAAATGATTTTTGTCAAGGTACTCAAAGAAAAAAGAATTAGTAAAATAGGTCAAATAGTCACAGAGTTACAGTAATGCAGGTCAAATTCACTCGTTCGTAAAATTCTGTGATTTCGAATTCGTAAAACGTTTTGAAAATATATTTAATCAAAAACTGCCACCCAGTTTTGGGGGGGTAGGTCAAAGTTTCAGAAAGGTCCCATGGTTAGATTCTGAGAAATCCGATTTGCAGAAATGACACAAAAAAAAAAAATAATAATAACTAGATCTGCAAAGCAGATATTAAAGCTTTCATATTAAAAGTCACTTCCTGTCACATGTCATGGGTCATGTAAATAATCTCATCAACAAAAAAAAAATCATTAAAATCGGTCAAAATATAGCGAAGTTTTTATGATTTTTCAATCGTAATCAACTTTATCCGCACGAAAAACATCAAAGACAAAATTCGAAAATGTGACATTTTCAAATAACAATATTTCGACCCTGATCCCGGCTATCCAGAAATGTATTCATTTTGGAAATAAGAGACATATTCTCCAAACTACGGCCTATTACTTTCATTCACGTGCTCGTTAATGTCGATTTTTCACCTTTTCTCATATTCAGTTCGAAATGGTGACCATCACGTGACCGAAATCAAAATTCTGATCTGATAGATTTTTAGGCATTCCTTCAAGGATTCCGAAAATGTAACTCCCATGTTTGTAAGTAAACTATCGCAAAAGCCTTTGTGATTTTTCACGTTTCAAGATGACGGCACTTCCGGTTCGATCCACAAACTCAATATTTTGTGTAGGAATCAGTATTTACTTACCTAGTATCCAAAAAAAAAATCAGGTCATTCTGACCTATATTTCTTCGATTTTTTTGAAAACTTTGATCCCTAATTTCACCAAGGGGAGATAATTTAGAAAATTTCTAAGGACATCTTTAAAGTTGCATCGGTAAGATCTACTTACATACTAAATTTCATGAAAATCGTACAACTATTAAAGAAGTTGTCAAGTTGGTCCCAATTTCCGGTTCGAAATCACAGCGACGAATTTTCGAAATTCGAAAATCTGAAACTGCAGTTGAAAATGATTTTTGTCAGGGTACTCAAAGAAAAAAGAATTAGTAAAATAGGTCAAATAGTCACAGAGTTACAGTAATGCAGGTCAAATTCACTCGTTCGTAAAATTCGGTGATTTCGAATGCTTAAAACGTTTTGAAAATATATTTAATCAATACTCACCATCCATTTTTGGAGGGTAGGTTAAAGTTTCAGAAACATCCTATGGTTATATTCTAAGAAATCCGATTTGCAGGAAACACATGTTGACTTTACGAGAAAGACCTTTAAACATGCTCCAAATTGTAAAAATACGACTTTTTGGATTTTCAATCTCTTTTTTTCGGCTACCCCGGACATTTAAGAAAAAATGATACAATGATTTCACACAACAGGTTAGCTATCAGACTCTCGATTGACAAGAGTTTCATCGCCCTCCCTTCATTATAACCAAAGTTATCGTGCCCTAAAAAATCAAAAAATCAGCTTGCTTATCTCTGCTTACCCTAGGCAGAAAATGCTCATCTTTGAACTCAATCAAGACATTGACCTAGTGAACGTCTACACCAAGTTTGAACATTCTAGCTCAATTAGAAGGAGAGTTATTGTGTTCCAAATTCTCGGCCCTTCAAATTGCTTCTATTTTTCACTTTCACTTCAAAATGGCGACCATCAATTGACCTAAATCAAAATTCTACTCCGAACGTTTTTTAGGCCATCTTTGAAGGATTCAGAAAATATAACTCCCGTGTCACTAAGTAAAATAGCAAAAAAGCCTTTGTGATTTTTCACGTTTCAAGATGGCGGCACTTCCGGTTCAATCCACAAACTCAATATTTCGTGTACGAATCAGTATTTACTTATCTAGTATCCAAAAAAAACATCAGGTCATTCTGACCTATATTTCTTCGATTTTTTTGAAAACTTTGATCCTTAATTTCACCAAGGGGAGATAATTTAGAAAATTTCTATTTATATTTTTGAAGTCACATGGGTAAGATCTACTTACATACTAAATTTCATGAAAATCGTACAACTATTAAAGAAGTTGTCTAGTTGGTCTCAACTTCCGGTTCGAAATCACAGCGACGAATTTTCGAAATTCGAAAATCTGAAACTGCAGTTGAAAATGATTTTTGTCAAGGTACTCAAAAAAAAAAAAAGAATTAGTAAAATAGGTCAAATAGTCACAGAGTTACAGTAATGCAGGTCAAATTCACTCGTTCGTAAAATTCGGTGATTTCGAATTTGTAAAACGTTTTGAAAATACATTTAATCAAAAACTGCCACCCAGTTTTGGGGGGGTAGGTCAAAGTTTCAGAAAGATCCCATGGTTAGATTCTGAGAAATCCGATTTGCAGAAAGTATACAAAAAAAAAATAATAATAACAATAATAATCTTAACAAAAACAATAAGCTTTCATATGTAATATGAAAGCTTAATAATAACTTTAACAGAAACAATAAGCTTTCATATGTAATACATATGAAAGCTTAACAATAATAATCTTAACAAAAACAATAAGCTTTCATATGTAATATGAAAGCTTAACTAGATCTGCTACTGTCCCATGCAGATATGAAAGCTTTCATATTCATCGTCACGTGTCATCGATTATATCAAGTATCTCAAATAAAAGGATAAGAATAACAAACTATCAAAACTGGTCAAAACTCGCGAAGTTACAAGTCTAAATATAGTATGAAACATTGAGTAATCTGAAAACTAAAGGGAAATAACTGATACTTGTGTTGCTGTAATCGGGATGACTTCCGATTTCAAAACTTTCAGAAAAATGAAATGAAAATGGTAAGAAAACATCGAAAAATTAAATGAGATAACTTTGAACAAAACTAAAACTTTTTGAATCAGGTTGAACTCAACTGTTTGAATATGTACGTTAAATATGTAGATTTGGAAAATTATAAAGACATAATATCAAAATCGGTCAAAAACTCACAAAGTTACAAATTTAAATGTAGTGAGAAACATTGCACCCGGGCAAAAAAATAATCTTTAAACTAAAGGGAAATAACTGAAACTTGTATAGCTGTAATCGGGCTTCCAAGATATGTTATATAATTATGGTTTCCAATATGTTTGGTTATAAGTAGGAAATCGTGACGACTTCTTAAGCATGTTTTAAACAAAGGGTCATAGACTGCAATATACAAGAATGGCACTCTGCAATAAAAAAAACTGGCCAGAGATTTCTATGCAGAAATTAAATAATTGCTAGAACCAGAAAAATATTTATCCACTATAATAAATAAGCAACATAGAAAAAATGAAATGAAATTGAATGGGGTTTAACGTCCTACTGTTCTGCTCCTACAATGGGCTAATGAAGACGGGCATACGCCATAAAGTGTGCAATGAGGGAAATTTTACCCGGGCAGTGGCGTTACGGCCTACGAGGTTGGTAAGGCGACCATACTCCTTGTCACGTACAACCAAGAAATCGGAACAAGGCCAGTTGACTCAATGACAGACGTTATGATACAGAGCGCACGTGCTAACCATTCAGCCACGCAACCTCCCTAAAATCGGCAAATTGCTGACCTACAGCGAGAAACATTTCAACTGGGCCAAATTTTCTATTTTAACAGTTTAATTTGCACGGTACCTTTAGTTATCAACCGAATATTACAAAACTTTTAAAAATAAGCTCCCCCTGACCAGCTTAATCGTTTGCAATAAACGTTTGCCCCTTAAAATCGACAAATTGCTGACTTTAAAGTAAGAAACATTACAACCGGGCCAAATTTTCTGTTTTATCACTTTAACAGTACCTTTGATTACCAACCGATTATTACAAAACTTTAAAAAGAGAAAGCGAGAAATGCGGCCTAACGTCCATTCGACACAAACTAGGTCATTTCGGGACTAACATATGTTTTTTAATTTTATTTAAAAACTCCCCTTGCACGTACTGGTCTTTAGCCGTTGGGAGGAAACCGAAGAACACGGAGAAAACCCACCTGGAGATCGAAACGACGCCCGTTGACTCAATGACAAACGTTACGATACAGCGAGCACATGCTAACCATCCAGCCATCCAGCCTCCCTGAATTCGGAAAATTGCTGACTTATAGCAAGAAACATTTCAACCGGGCGAAATTTTCTGTTTTAACAGTTTAATGTGCACGGTACTTTAATTACCAACCGATTATTACAAAACTTTTGAAAATAAGCTCCAACTGACCAGCTTAATCGTATGCAATAAACGTTTTGCCTGAATTGAAAGTTCTGCACGGAAAAAGTTCATCTCGATTTCCCGGCGTAGATTGTAGTCACCCACACTGCATGTTTCGCTTAACAATGAAAGGGTGCCGTTTTCAATGTTCGATCCTTTTGTTCTTCTACTCCTGATATGTTGGACTGTTGATCGATGGTTTCATATAAAAGACTACCAATAAGACTCTTTGTAGAAGAAGTTCCCAAAAAATAGTATGTTGACTTTACGAGAAAGACCTCTAAACATGCTCCAAATTGTAAAAATACGACTTTTTGGATTTTCAATCTCTTTTTTTCGGCTATCCCTGATATTTAAAAAAAATGATACAATGATTTCATACAACAGGCTAGCTATTAGACTCTCTATTGACAAAAGTTTCACCGCCCTCCCTTCATTATAACCGAAGTTATCGTGCCCTAAAGAATCAACAAATCAGCATGCTTATCTCTGGTTACCCTAAGCAGAAAATGCTCATCTTTGAACTCAATCATAACATTGACCTAGAGAACGTCTACAACAAGTTTGAACATTCTAGCTTAATTAGAATGAGAGTTATTGTGCTCCAAAATCTCGGCCCTTCAAATTGCTTCTATTTTTCATTTTCAATTCAAAATGGTGACTCCCGGTTGACCTAAATCAGAATTCTATTCGCGACATTTTTTAGGCCTTCCTACAAGGATTCAGAAAATATAACTCCTGAGTCTGTAAGTAAAATAGCAAAAAAACCTTATTGATTTTTCACGTTTAAAGATGGTGGCACTTCCGGTTCGATCGACAAACTCCATATTTTGTGTACGAATCAGTAATTCCTTGTCTAGTATCGAAAAAAAAAACTAGGTCATTCTGACCAATATTTCGACGATTTTTTTGAAAACTTTGATCCTTAATTTCACCAAGGGGAGATAAGTTAGAAAATTTCTAAAGTCATTTTTCAAGTCGAATCATTAAGGTCTACTTACATATTAAATTTCATGAAAATCGTACAACTACTAAAGAAGTTGTCGAGTTGGTGTAAACTTCCGGTTCGAAATCACAGCGACGAATTTTCGAAATTCGAAAATCCGAAATTGCAGATTTGAAGTAAATGTCTTAGGATACTCAAAGAAAAAAGAATTAGTAAAATAGATCAAATAGTCACAAAGTTACAGCATTGTAGGTCAAATGCATTCGTTCGTAAAATTCGGTGATTTCGGATTCGTAAAACGTTTTGAAAATACATTTAATCAAGGTTCGCACCCCATTTTTGGGGGGTAGGTCAAAATTTCAGAAAGATCCTATGGATAGATTCTGAGAAATCCGATTTGCAGAAAACACACACAAAAAAAAAATAATAACTAGATCTGCTAGTGTCCCATGCAGATATGAAAGCTTTCATATTCATCGTCACGTGTCATTGATTGTATCAAGTATCCTAAATAAAAGGATAAGAAGAAGAAATTATTAAAATTGGTCAAAAATTCGCGAAGTTACAAGTCTAAATATAGTATGAAACATTGCACCCAGGCATAACAATAATCTGAAAACTAAAGGGAAATAACTGAAACTTGTATTACTGTAATGAGACGGATGAGAAAATGAAATGAAAATGGCGGGAAAAAAAAATAAAAATGGCAGGTTGGACAGGCGACCTTACTCCTTGTCACGTACAACCGGGCATTCGAAAACACGCTAGTTAACTCAATGACAGGCGCGCGTGCTAACCATTCAGCCACCCAACCCCCCTTTGAAATCAGACACGTGCAATATGTCATATAGGAAGAATAAGAAGTCGCTCACAACAAAATGGTAAATTAATGAGTTTAGGTCAAAAGGTTGAGCTACTGTTTTAGAGTACTTAATAGTTTTAAAGAGACACGTTAAGGGTTGTTCATAGTTAAATGAAAGTTTAAATTTAAATAAGACCAATAAAATTAGGATTTAATAATGCCAGACTAATATTTCCAATATGTTTGGTTATAAGTAGGAAATCGTGACGACTTCTTAAGCATGTTTTAAACAAAGGATCATGTTTGTTTAAACAAGAATGGCACTCTGCAATAAAAAAACTGGCCAAAGCAAGATTTCTATGCAGAAATTAAATAATTGCTAGAACCAGAAAAATATTTATCCACTATAATAAATAAGCAACATAGAGAAAATGAAATGAAATTGAATGGGGTTTAACGTCCGACTGTTCTGCTCCTAAAATGGGCTAATGAAGATGGGCATATGCCATAAAGTGTGCAATGAGGGAAATTTTACCCGGGCAGCGGCGGTTACGGCCTACGAGGTTGGACAGGCGACCATACTCCTTGTCACGTACAACCAAGAAATCGAAACAACGCCAGTTGACTCAATGACAGGCGTTATGATACAGAGCGCACGTGCTAACCATTCAGCCACGCAACCTCCCTAAAATCGGCAAATTGCTGACCTACAGCGAGAAACATTTCAACCGGGCCAAATTTTCTATTGTAACAGTTTAATTTGCACGGTACCTTTAGTTATCAACCGAATATTACAAAACTTTTAAAAATAAGCTCCCCCTGACCAGCTTAAGCGTTCGCAATAAACGTTTGCCCCTTAAAATCGGCAAATTGCTGACTTTAAAGTGAGAAACATTACAACCGGGCGAAATTTTCTGTTTTATCACTTTTACAGTACCTTTGATTACCAACCGATTATTACAAAACTTTAAAAATAAAAGAGAAAGAGAGAAATGCGGCCTAATGTCCATTCGACACAAACTAGGTCATTTCGGGACTAACATATGTTTTTAATTTTATTTAAAAACTCCCCTTGCGCTAACAGGTCTTTAGCCGTTGGGAGGAAACCGAAGGACACGGAGAAAACCCACGAGGTTGGACATCATACTTCATGTCACGTGCAACCTGGGGATCGAAACGACGCCCGTTGACTCAATGACAGACGTTACGATACAGTGCGCACATGCTAACCATTCAGCCATTCAGCCTCCCTGAATTCAGAAAATTGCTGACTTATAGCAAGAAACATTTCAACCGGGCGAAATTTTCTGTTTTAACAGTTTAATGTGCACGGTACTTTAATTACCAACCGATTATTACAAAACTTTTGAAAATAAGCTCCAACTGACCAGCTTAATCGTATGCAATAAACGTTTTCGCCCGAATTGAAAGTTCTGCACGGAGAAAGTTCATCTCGATTTCCCGGCGTGGTTCCCCTTGTCAGTGAGGCAGAACGGAGGGCCTGACAAGCACAGCTGTCTAGTCATTCGGATGGGACGAAAAACCAAGGTCTCGTGTACACATTGGAGTGCACGTAAAATATCCCTAGGCAGCTGGAATTCGATACTGTTGAATAAGCTCTATACGATGACTAAATGTGTAGATTGTAGTCACCCACACTGCATGTTTCGCTTAACAATGAAAGGGTGCCGTTTTCAATGTTCGATCCTTTTGTTCTTCTACTCCTGATATGTTGGACTGTTGATCGATGGTTTCATATAAAAGACTACCAATAAGACTCTTTGTAGAAGAAGTTCCCAAAAAATATTATGTTGACTTTACGAGAAAGACCTCTAAACATGCTCCAAATTGTAAAAATACGACTTTTTGGATTTTCAATCTCTTTTTTTCGGCTATCCCTGATATTTAGAAAAAATAATACAATGATTTCACACAACAGGCTAGCTATTAGACTCTCTATTGACAAAAGTTTCACCGCCCTCCCTTCATTATAACCGAAGTTATCGTGCCCTAAAGAATCAACAAATTAGCATGCTTATCTCTGCTTACCCTAAGCAGAAAATGCTCATCTTTAAACTCAATCATAACATTGACCTAGTGAACGTCTACACCAAGTTTGAACATTCTAGCTTAATTAGAAGGAGAGTAATTGTGTTCCAAAGTCCCGACCCTTCAAATTGCTTCTATTTTTCATTTTCAATTCAAAATGGTGACCATCACGTGACCGAAATCAAAATTCTATTCGCGACATTTTTTAGGCCTTCCATCAAGGATTCAGAAAATATAACTCCCGAGTCTGTAAGTAAAATAGCAAAAAAGCCTTATTGATTTTTCACTTTTAAATATGGCGGCCCTTCCGGTTCAATCGACAAACTCCATATTTTGTGTACAAATCAGTAATTACTTATCTAGTGTCCAAAAAAAAAAATCAGGTCATTCTGACCTATATTTCGACGATTTTTTTGAAAATTTTGATCCTTAATTTCGTCAAGGGGAGATAATTTAGAAAATTTCTAATTATATTTTTGAAGTCACATCGGTAAGATCTACTTAGATACTAAATTTCATGAAAATCGTACAACTATTAAAGAAGTTGTCAAATTGGTCTAAACTTCCGGTTCGAAATCACAGCGATGAATTTTCGAAATTCGAAAATCTGAAACTGCAGATTTATAGTAATTGTCTCAAGGTACTCAAAGAAAAAAAGATTTAGTAAAATAGGTCAAATAGTCACAAAGTTACAGCATTGTAGGTCAAATGCATTCGTTCGTAAAATTCGGTGATTTCGGATACGTAAAACGTTTTGAAAATATATCTAATCAACAGCCACCACCCATTTTTGGGGGGATAGGTAAAAGTTTCAGAACGATCCTATGGTTAGATTCTGAGAAATCCGATTTGTGAATAAAACACAAAAAAAAAAAAATAACTAGATCTGCTACTGTCCCATGCAGATATGAAAGCTTTCATATTCATCGTCACGTGTCATCGATTATATCAAGTATCTCAAATAAAAGGATAAGAATAACAAACTATCAAAATTGGTCAAAAACTCGCGAAGTTACAAGTCTAAATATAGTATGAAACATTGAGTAATCTGAAAACTAAAGGGAAATAACTGATACTTGTGTTGCTGTAATCGGGATGACTTCCGATTTCAAAACTTTCAGAAAAATGAAAGGAAAATGGTAAGAAAACATCGAAAAATTAAATGAGATAACTTTGAACAAAACTAAAACTTTTTGAATCAGGTTGAACTCAACTGTTTGAATATGTACGTTAAATATGTAGATTTGGAAAATTATAAAGACATAATATCAAAATCGGTCAAAAACTCACAAAGTTACAAATTTAAATGTAGTGAGAAACATTGCACCCGGGCAAAAAAATAATCTTTAAACTAAAGGGAAATAACTGAAACTTGTATAGCTGTAATCGGGCTTCCAAGATATGTTATATAATTATGGTTTCCAATATGTTTGGTTATAAGTAGGAAATCGTGACGACTTCTTAAGCATGTTTTAAACAAAGAGTCATAGACTGCAATATACAAGAATGGCACTCTGCAATAAAAAAAACTGGCCAGAGATTTCTATGCAGAAATTAAATAATTGCTAGAACCAGAAAAATATTTATCCACTATAATAAATAAGCAACATAGAGAAAATGAAATGAAATTGAATGGGGTTTAACGTCCTACTGTTCTGCTCCTACAATGGGCTAATGAAGACGGGCATACGCCATTAAGTGTGCAATTAGGGAAATTTTACCCGGGCAGCGGCGTTACGGCCGACGAGGTTGGTAAGGCGACCATACCCCTTGTCACGTACAACCAAGAAATCGAAACAAGGCCAGTTGACTCAATGACAGACGTTATGATACAGAGCGCACGTGCTAACCATTCAGCCACGCAACCTCCCTAAAATCGGCCAATTGCTGACCTACAGCGAGAAACATTTCAACCGGGCCAAATTTTCTATTTTAACAGTTTAATTTGCACGGTACCTTTAGTTATCAACCGAATATTACAAAACTTTTAAAAATAAGCTCCCCCTGACCAGCTTAATCGTTCGCAATAAACGTTTGCCCCTTAAAATCGACAAATTGCTGACTTTAAAGTGAGAAACATTACAACCGGGCCAAATTTTCTGTTTTATCACTTTAACAGTACCTTTGATTACCAACCGATTATTACAAAACTTTAAAAAGAGAAAGAGAGAAATGCGGCCTAACGTCCATTCGACACAAACTAGGTCATTTCGGGACTAACATATGTTTTTTAATTTTATTTAAAAACTCCCCTTGCACGTACTGGTCTTTAGCCGTTGGGAGGAAACCGAAGAACACGGAGAAAACCCACGAGGTTGGACATCATACACCATGTCACGTGCAACCTGGAGATCGAAACGACGCCCGTTGACTCAATGACAAACGTTACGATACAGCGAGCACATGCTAACCATTGAGCCATCCAGCCTCCCTGAATTCGGAAAATTGCTGACTTATAGCAAGAAACATTTCAACCGGGCGAAATTTTCTGTTTTAACAGTTTAATGTGCACGGTACTTTAATTACCAACCGATTATTACAAAACTTTTGAAAATAAGCTCCAACTGACCAGCTTAATCGTATGCAATAAACGTTTTGCCTGAATTGAAAGTTCTGCACGGAAAAAGTTCATCTCGATTTCCCGGCGTGGTTCCCCTTGTCAGTGAGGCAGAACGGAGGGCCTGACAAGCACAGCTGTCTAGTCCTTCGGATGGGACGAAAAACCAAGGTCCCGTGTACACATTGGAGTGCACGTAAAATATCCCTAAGCAGTTGGAATTCGATACTGTTGAATAAACTCTATACGATGAATAAATGCGTAGATTGTAGTCACCCACACTGCACGTTTCGCTTAACAATGAAAGGGTGCCGTTTTCAATGTTCGATCCTTTTGTTCTTCTACTCCTGATATGTTGGACTGTTGATCGATGGTTTCATATAAAAGACTACCAATAAGACTCTTTGTAGAAGAAGTTCCCAAAAAATAGTATGTTGACTTGACGAGAAAGACCTCTAAACATGCTCCAAATTGTAAAAATACGACTTTTTGGATTTTCAATCTCTTTTTTTCGGCTATCCCTGATATTTAAAAAAAATGATACAATGATTTCACACAACAGGCTAGCTATTAGACTCTCTATTGACAAAAGTTTCACCGCCCTCCCTTCTTTATAACCGAAGTTATCGTGCCCTAAAGAATCAACAAATCAGTATGCTTATCTCTGCTTACCCTAAGCAGAAAATGCTCATCTTTAAAGTCAATCATAACATTGACCTAGTGAACGTCTACAACAAGTTTGAACATTCTAGCTTAATTAGAATGAGAGTTATTGTGCTCCAAAGTCTCGGCCCTTCAAATTGCTTCTATTTTTCATTTTCAATTCAAAATGGTGACTCCCGGTTGACCTAAATCAGAATTCTATTCGCGACATTTTTTAGGCCTTCCATCAAGGATTCAGAAAATATAACTCCCGAGTCTGTAAGTAAAATAGCAAAAAAGCCTTATTGATTTTTCACGTTTAAAGATGGTGGCACTTCCGGTTCGATCGACACTCCATATTTTGTGTACGAATCAGTAATTCCTTGTCTAGTATCGAAATAAAAAACTAGGTCATTCTGACCTATATTTCGACGATTTTTTTGAAAACTTTGATCCTTAATTTCACCAAGGGGAGATAAGGTAGAAATTTTCTAAAGTCATTTTTCAAGTCGCATCATTAAGGTCTACTTACATATTAAATTTCACGAAAATCGTACAACTACTAAAGAAGTTGTCGAGTTGGTGTAAACTTCCGGTTAGAAATCACAGCGACGAATTTTCAAAATTCAAAAATCCGAAATTGCAGATTTGAAGTAAATGTCTTAGGATACTCAAAGAAAAAAGAATTAGTAAAATAGATCAAATAGTCACAAAGTTACAGCATTGTAGGTCAAATGCATTCGTTCGTAAAATTCGGTGATTTCGGATTCGTAAAACGTTTTGAAAATACATTTAATCAAGGTTCGCACCCCATTTTTGGGGGGGTAATTCAAAATTTCGGAAAGATCCTATGGATAGATTCTGAGAAATCCGATTTGCAGAAAACACACAAAAAAAAAATATAATAATAATAACTTTAACAGAAACAATAAGCTTTCATATGTAATACATATGAAAGCTTAATAATAACTTTAACAGAAACAATAAGCTTTCATATGTAATACATATGAAAGCTTAATAATATCTTTAACAGAAACAATAAGCTTTCATATGTAATACATATGAAAGCTTAATAATCTTAACAGAAACAACAATAAGCTTTCATATGTAATATGAAAGCTTAATAATCTTAACAGAAACAATAAGCTTTCATATGTAATATGAAAGCTTAATAACTTTAACAGAAACAATAAGCTTTCATATGTAATACATATGAAAGCTTAATAACTTTAACAGAAACAATAAGCTTTCATATGTAATACATATGAAAGCTTAATAATCTTAACAGAAACAATAAGCTTTCATATGAAATATGAAAGCTTAATAATAATAATTTTAGTAAAAACAATAGTCTTTCAGACGAAAGTCTGAAAGCCTAATAACTTTAACAGGAACAATAAGCTTTCATATGTAATACATATGAAAGCTTAATAACTTTAACAGAAACAATAAGCTTTCATATGTAATACATATGAAAGCTTAATAATAACTTTAACAGAAACAATAAGCTTTCATATGTAATATGAAAGCTTAATAATAACTTTAACAGAAACAATAAGCTTTCATATAATATGAAAGCTTAATAATAACTTTAACAGAAACAATAAGCTTTCATATGTAATGTAACAGGACGGGTTGTTATCGATTTGCACTTGAGCGTCGGGCGTGACCGGCTCTTGTGCAAACCGGAAGTCCAGGTTCGTACACAGGATGTCAGGTTTCTCACGTGAACTGAAGTCAAAGAAAACACTTTTATTAAGTTTCAAATTCTTTATTTCATTAATTACAAAGATTTTATTGACCGATACGCGCGTCCGAGTGGTTGGTCTTCTTCTCTCCAATGGTTAACCAGCTGAAATAGAAATTCTTACGCCAAATCCTTCTACTATGTCCCTTCACAAAACCACAACGGAACGCCCACTATTGTCAAATCTTGTAACTTCTGAACGAAAATTCTAGGGATAAACTAATATGAACTCAGCGACATTATAAACAATATTAGTGCCTGCCTCAGCCCGAACTTATAATATTCGCACAAAGGGAAACAATAAATCTTACATCACCCAATCGGAACCCTTAAAATAACTAGAAACTCATAACTCCACGAATAAATGCAATATGTCTGCCTTTTGCCCGAACTTCAATATTCGCACAGAGGGAAACAATAAATCTTACATCACCCAATCGGAACCCTAAAAATAACTAGAAACTCAGAACTTAAACCATCTACTACAAGACTAAACTCTACTCCGGAGACCGTGCTTGTTCCGAGCGAAATGAGTGATCATTCCAGCGGAACTCGTTAATCACCAGAAACAGAGTCTCCCTTCCCTTAAAGTTTGGAACGCCCGTCTTAGTTCGTACTTATCCTAAGCGGCATGAGTGGTCACGCCAGTAGGACTCGCACGCTACTAAACTCTACTCCGGAGAACTGGCTTGCCCCGAGCGAAATGAGTGATCATTCCAGCGGAACTCGCTAGCCACCAGAGACAGAGTCTCCCTTGGGAATGCTTACCGCAGAGCGAAATATGTGAATATTCCAGCTGGGGTCCGCACCCCCCGACCGTTCCACTAAGACTGGCTATTAGTGGCCTTATATACCCGTTGCATACGCTCTACACAGCAATCTGTTTCACACAGAATTACTTACGAATTATCTCTGTAACAGATGAATGTCCATAACACGAGCGTTGACTGCACTCGGCGCCAGTCATTGGCTCAACGGCTCGTGCAATGTTTACTTAACACCTAACTGCTTCGGGCAAAATGATGCATTTTACTCATTTTAATACCCATTTACACTAAATAGGAAATATTTTTTAACTACAAATACTTCAAACGTCTTTATTTATTTTTCTTTTACCTCAAAAAAACGTCTGAGAATTTAATTTGTCGGAGTAAAAAAGTTAATATGCCGTACACATTAAGCCTCGTCGATGTCATGCTTATCAGTGATTATAGCGGCCAAGCGAATATTCACTGCGGGATCAGTTTGTCTACACAGGAGAATGCACGTGCGTAACCTTTGACACTGCATTCGCACTAATTCGGTAGTCACTTCCGTTGGCCGTTTAACCAACGTTATCCAATCGGAGGTGCCGATCTACATGTACTATACCAAGCCCATTTACAAAATGGCGTGTTTCTATACCATTTCTACGTGGGATTACCGGCAATTCTGAGTTTGATGCAACGCAGAGCTAATAATATAGGTCATGTCTATCTACGGGACAAGAATAACTGAAGTCACAGCTATTTCAATGATCTGTAAAATACGAAACCCCCACATTCCCCCCTCGTTAAAACCGAACGCCTGACCAAAAGAAGGCGTGAGACAAGAAACCCCAACGAACCAACGAAAATAAAAGCAAATCTAAGTTATTCATCAGTCCCTTACTCCTTCTCGACAGTTTTAATTCGAGCTCGAGCTGGTCTCTCATTGTGCTTCATAATACTTGGGTAAATCGATCCTCCTATACCAGTGCAGGTATGTAACCAATTCGGAATGGAGATATCTTGTTCCCCGTCACATTCATTCCAACTACCAACTTTGTTGCTGCCATGGCACTTGAAAAACGGTAACAGAGTTTTATCAAACGACAAGTCTAAACTCGCTCGTTCAGAACCCTCTTTACCAATTCTTGCCTCACTAAGACCAATTTTATCTCTATATTCCGGAAAACTGTCCCTACAGTTAACATTGGGACCTTTACGAGTAGAGATTTGACAAAGTACATCTGCATTGCCATGTGATTCATCTGGTACATATTTTCTCTTATCTATTACGGATTTGACTACCGACGATTTCTCGTCAGATTTACAATTACTAACTATTTCATCTGACCTTACAGGACTACTTAGTGTTTCCCCGAGCATACCTCGTGCACAGTTTGAAACTATTTTATTAGTATGTAAGGTTACTAATCCTTTATCAGTAGTTAGCATCATCTTTTCAAAATCAATACTACATTTATAGTCCCAGATAAAGTCCATGCCCAGGATACCATCCAAGCCCAGGTCAACCACCAAAAATGGGTGTGTATACATTTGGCCGTCTATCTCCACCTGAAGATAAATAGCCCCTTTTGGCTCCAAGGGATGCCCATCTGCTGTATTCAGAACAACATTCGTATCCTGTAATGCAGGTGGCTGGGGACTCATTTTTTCATACCCTGCAACTGATATCAACGAAAAAACTGACCCTGTGTCCAGTAACATATTTTGTAACTGTATGCCAGGCACACTTACCGACACGAATACACAAAGTGCACTACCTGTCCTAATAATTTGAGGCTGATTTTCACTGCTATTGTCTTTAATATTGTCAATACTATTTTTAATTCCTGTATAATTTTCATTATTTTTATCGATATTATCTTTGT
This sequence comes from Patella ulyssiponensis, assembly GCA_963678685.1. Lineage (NCBI taxonomy): Eukaryota > Metazoa > Mollusca > Gastropoda > Patellidae > Patella > Patella ulyssiponensis. The sequence continues at coordinate 30,947,321 of OY783229.1, read as the reverse complement.
TTTCCTTTATACATGTACTTTCAAGCTGCTTTGGAAGATTGGGGACTGATGATGCAGCTATATCACCAGCCCTTATTGGTTTAAAGGACCCTCTCTCGAATTTCGGGAACTCCTTAGCTTTGGGCAATCAGGCCTATAGTGTCCAGGTTCTTGACAATAAAAACAACGTGGCTGTCTATCAAATTGCACGTCATTAACATCCTGAGGAGGAAAATTCCTACTCCGATTCCAACCATCTCTCGGAATATAATTCCCGGTCGCAGGCCTATCACTTCCTACATTATCCACCCGGTGTTCACTACGCGGCCGAAATGTGTTAGCCCTATTCTCCTTAAATTTTCTATCAACCATGTCGGCAATTTGTACTCGGAAATCCTCGAACTCACCATTCCTAGACATCACCTCCTCACAATTTGACTTCCGTATACGGTCTATAGGCCCTTCAACCGCCTCATACTCTACCGCTACGACAATGGCTTGCTCAATTATTTGGGGGTGACAAAACTGAACATGTTTTTTAATCTCATGATTTCCTAGCCCATGAACGTATTGATCGATTACTAAGGATTCTAAATTTAAGGCCGAAAACTCAGGGAAAGCTTTCCTGGCTAAGTTTTTCAAACTATAGCCGTAATCTATTACCGATTCATCCCTATTTCTTCGCCTATTTCTATATTCAACCCTGTGGGTAGCAAGTCGCTCCGCTGGACAAAACCTACGAGAAAGGACCGCCTTTAACTCCTCGTATTGTTTTAACTGATAGGGTGCGAGCGTACTTAAAAGTTTAAGGGCTTTCCCACGCAAACACATCACGAGTTGTTGTGCCTTTCTGTCGGGACGACCACCCGTTCCATTCCGCTACATGTTCGAACTGGATGAGAAAATCTGGCCAATCGTCGCTATCCCCATTGAACTTATCAGGCTCTTTTTCTCTACGTGTAACTTGACGAGCGGAATTTTGTCCCTGGGGCACATAATCTGGGTCACAAGGTCCCATTCCCCGATAATTATTCTGAGCTGACCCATAAGGGTGTGGGGTACTGGTATATCTAGGAGCGGTAGAAGTGTAAGTCTCCGTTGACATATATTGCATGGGCGCTGGGGGATTCTCCTTTATACCCGACCTAGCGGAGTAACCTTCCCTACTAGCATACCCTGTATCCATCCCATGCCTATTACGGATATCCCTTTCAGAAACCAGACCGGCAAGCCCCATTCCAGACCTACTAGCCGCAGGTTCAGAGACATAACTATCAAAATTGTCCTCCCGTAAATAACTTGCGTCAGCATATCCATTATTCCTAACACTCTCGAGGAGAGATTCAGGGTTCAGCCACGTGCCCGCAGCAGGACCTCCGCTATATTGGGTATGATATTTTGATGGAAATTGATAATAGAAAATGTACATTTTTAATTTTATTGGATCTATCTGCTGCTTTCGACACAGTGGACCATTCCATTCTTCTACGTAGACTACAGTTTAAATTCGGTATTTGTGGCTCTGCATTAAATCTTTTAGAAAGCTATCTTGTGGGTAGAAAACAGTGTATTTTAGTTAATTGTAAATCGTCTTCTGAATCTGTTTTGTCATCTGGGGTTCCCCAGGGTTCAGTTCTTGGACCGATTTTATTTACCCTCTATACGTCGCCATTAGGCGATATTGTTAGAAAATATGGTCTCAGCTTTCACTTGTATGCCGATGATACTCAATTATATATTTCATTTAAACCTAATTGTCCATCCTCTTTCAATTTATCAAAACTACAACTTGAGAACTGTATTAGTGAAATTAGAAAATGGATGTCAAAGAACTTTCTAAAATTAAATGATGATAAAACGGAATATTTGTTATTAGGCTCAAGACATCACTTAAGGAAATTTGCAGATGATAATCCCCCTGTTGTAATAGGTAATTGTGATATATTTTCATCTGATTCTGCTCGTAATATTGGCGCAATCTTTGATAGTTCTATGCTTATGGGAGCTCAAGTAAATAATATTTGTAAATTGTGCTATTTTAATATTAGAAATATAGGTAAAATACGTAAATTTGTAACTGAAGAGGCCACTAAGTCACTTGTTAATTCTCTTGTCACTTCTCGATTAGATAACTTTAATTCACTTTTAGTTGGTTTACCGTTAAAGCTTATAGATAAATTACAAAAAGTACAGAATACTGCTGCTAGACTTGTTACTTTAACTAAAAATGTGACCACATAACTCCTGTTTTATACAATTTACACTGGTTACCTGTTAAATATCGAATTGATTTTAAGATTTTGTTGCTTACTTTTAAATGCTTAAATAATCTAGCTCCTGTTTACCTCTCAGATCTTTTAGAACTTTATACACCCGGCCGAACATTACGTACGTCAGATAAACTACTTTTAAAGCCCAAAACTATTCAACTAGTCTCTTGTGGTCAGCGCTCTTTTAGTTATCAAGCACCTGTTTTATGGAATAATCTACCATTTAGTTTAAGATGTTGTACATCTCTATATTCTTTTAAAAAACAACTTAAAACACATTTATTTAATCAGGCTTTTAACTGACTCTGTATGCAATCGTTAACATCTTGTTGTTTATTTATGATTACATTGTCACTTTGTAAAGTGCCCCTGAACATGTTATATGAAAGGGTGCACTATAAATATGCTGTAATAATAATAATAATAATAATTCGGTGGAACAAATGAATAACTATTCTGACCAGAACAACTACTTCTTACACCAGTCGTATTACTACCGAACACCATAGCAGAAGTCGATAATGGATTAGAAAAAGACACTCGATCCCTACGATAACCTCTACCTGCCATTTCATCAAGAATATGCCAATATGTGTCCATCTTAAAGATTGTTATTTTTTATCTTTAAGTAACTATACACTGTATTTATCTTTAAGTAACTATAGAGCAAACTCCTATATTTTATCCTTTAAATAAGCTATACAACTGATTCCTATATTTAATCCTGTAACTATATTGTAACCTATGACTTTATCAATAAAAGTGTTCCTTCGACCTCATTCACGGAAAAATTTTCTGACATCCTGGCAAGCTCGCCAAAAATATGTAACAGGACGGGTTGTTATCGATTTGCACTTGAGCGTCGGGCGTGACCGGCTCTTGTGCAAACCGGAAGTCCAGGTTCGTACACAGGATGTCAGGTTTCTCACGTGAACTGAAGTCAAAGAAAACACTTTTATTAAGTTTCAAATTCTTTATTTCATTAATTACAAAGATTTTATTGACCGATACGCGCGTCCGAGTGGTTGGTCTTCTTCTCTCCAATGGTTAACCAGCTGAAATAGAAATTCTTACGCCAAATCCTTCTACTATGTCCCTTCACAAAACCACAACGGAACGCCCACTATTGTCAAATCTTGTAACTTCTGAACGAAAATTCTAGGGATAAACTAATATGAACTCAGCGACATTATAAACAATATTAGTGCCTGCCTCAGCCCGAACTTATAATATTCGCACAAAGAGAAACAATAAATCTTACATCACCCAATCGGAACCCTTAAAATAACTAGAAACTCATAACTCCACGAATAAATGCAATATGTCTGCCTTTTGCCCGAACTTCAATATTCGCACAGAGGGAAACGATAAATCTTACATCACCCAATCGGAACCCTAAAAATAACTAGAAACTCAGAACTTAAACCATCTATTACAAGACTAAACTCTACTCCGGAGACCGTGCTTGTTCCGAGCGAAATGAGTGATCATTCCAGCGGAACTCGCTAATCACCAGAAACAGAGTCTCCCTTCCCTTAAAGTTTGGAACGCCCGTCTTAGTTCAACTTATCCTAAGCGGCATGAGTGGTCACGCCAGAAGGACTCGCACGCTACTAAACTCTACTCTGGAGAACTGGCTTGCCCCGAGCGAAATGAGTGATCATTTCAGCGGAACTCGCTAGCCACCAGAGACAGAGTCTCCCTTGGGAATGCTTACCGCAGAGCGAAATATGTGAATATTCCAGCTGAGGTCCGCACCCCCCGACGGTTCCACTAAGACTGGCTATTAGTGGCCTTATATACCCGTTGCATACGCTCTACATAGGAGAATGCACGTGCGTAACCTTTGACACTGCATTCGCACTAATTCGGTAGTCACTTCCGTTGGCCGTTTAACCAACGTTATCCAATCGGAGGTGCCGATCTACATGTACTATACCAAGCCCATTTACAAAATGGCGTGTTTCTATACCATTTCTACGTGGGATTACCGGCAATTCTGAGTTTGATGCAGCGCAGAGCTAATAATATAGGTCATGTCTATCTACGGGACAAGAATAACTGAAGTCACAGCTATTTCAATGATCTGTAAAATACGAAACCCCCACAGTAATATGAAAGCTAATAATAACTTTAACAGAAACAATAAGCTTTCATATGTAATATGAAAGCTTAACTAGATCTGCTACTGTCCCATGCAGATATGGAAGCTTTCATATTCATCGCCACGTGTCTTCGATTGTATCAAGTATCCTAAATAAAAGGATAAGAAGAAAAAATTATCAAAATTGGTCAAAAACTCGCGAAGTTACAAGTCTAAATATAGTATGTAACATTGCACCCAGGCATATCAATAATCTGAAAACTAAAGGGAAATAACTGAAACTTGTATTACTGTAATGAGACGGATGAGAAAATGAAATGAAAATGGCGGGAAAGAACTAAAAATGGCAGGTTGGACAGGCGACCTTTCTCCTTGTCACGTACAACCGGGCATTCGAAAACACGCTAGTTAACTCAATGACAGGCGCGCATGCTAACCATTCAGCCACCCCCCCCCCTTTGAAATCAGACACGTGCAATATGTCACATAGGAAGAATAACAAGTCGCTCACAACAAAATCGTAAATTAATGAGTTTAGGTCAAAAGGTTGAGCTACTGTTTTAGAGTATTTAATTGTTTTAAAGAGACACGTTAAGGGTTGTTCATAGTTAAATGAAAGTTTAATTTTAAATAAGACCAATAAAATTAGGATTTAATAATGCCAGACTAATATTAAAATAAAGTTTTAAATTAAGAATAATTAATTATTGGTCTAATGCAATGAAATGCTTTGATTTGACGGATGAAATGTACGATGGGTGTCCACACTATGTGGCTAAGGCGTTGGCCTGCTAGCCAGGAGGTCGGGTGTTCGATCCCTGCATTGGCCGAGAAAATTCATCTCGATTTTCTGGCGTGTCCCCCCCCCCACGCCTTGTACACATTGGAGTGCACGTAAAAAAAATCCCTTAGCAGTTGGAATTCGATACTGTTGAATAAGCTCTATACGATGACTAAATGTGCAGATTGTAGCCACCCACACTGCATGTTTTCCTTAACAATGAAGAATGCGTTCGCGAGACAACCATGCAAAATTGAAAAAAAGCGGCACAAGCGATATCGGGCGATTCTGGTCAAACTTTGTGGAATTGGTCATTGGGTACCCCGCATACCCCACATGAAATTTGGGGGTCACCAACCTTTTAGTTAGAGAGAACCAGCTATGACCAGTTTATACTGAAAAAACGTTATTTTTTTATGATTTATGGCCTAAATTCAAATAATTCTCATAAATTGCCTGATTATATTTTATTATTTCTCATTATTTTTCATGAAAGGTATTGTCAACTACTCTCATAAAAAAATGACCAATAAATTTTTCCGACATAGTTTGGACCATGAGAAATTCATGTAGATAGGTAGTTTTTGCTCTAAGGTGATACATATGAACTTTATGGTGCTATATCTCCACCACTGCGGGGCTGAGGATAAATCCATTTATAATGGAGGTTGAGGTCAACTAATACTAATATTTGGTTTTGAAAAAATCACTAGCACAGATCTCTTTAATACTGAATTCGACGATCGAAATTAAGGAAAATTACTAATTTTCTGACATTATTTCACTAATAAAATCGGTCTTTGCCTGTGTTTTTAGGTTTGAATTAACCTCATTCACCATCGATCAGTCGGGGCCGGAACAGATCATCGGCCAGGTTGTTGAAGTTGGGATTGGAATCCAGCCTGTCAGCATCCAAGATGGCGGCGTCCCCCGTTTGCTCGTTTTCATCGTTCTGATAAGACCTGAAAATGTTCATTTCTGACATTTTTTGGTGCTATCCATAATATGATTCGTAATACTTTCTTATTTGATCTCAACACTTGTAAATAAGTAACGACTTCTGGCCTTCTCTACTATTATCCCATTTGTTTCACTCATTGTACATACTATTTTCCGTATGATATCATGTGATACGGTGACAAAGACCGACCAAGTCTGTATTGTATCGACCATCTATGTCTTCATTTTGTAATGGTGCCAAATCAACACCTGTAAATTTCTATAATCCTTTCACTTTCATGGCACATTAAATCACAACATCCTAAATACATCATTTGGCACATCTCAAGATGCCTGCTCTTACAGCTGCCTGCTATCATAAAATTGGTGGTTTTTACCTCTCTTTTCCCTGTTAGCAGGTTTGTTGGACATAATCTGTGACCCCCTGAGGGTCACAGATTATGACTAACTTGCTGTGGGAGCAGTCTTCTCTATTTGAATACTGTTGCCTTCATTACATAGTAATCTTAGTTCACCTGTGTACAGTATAAATTATGTTTTCCTTCCAAAATCTTATACGGCACCAATACCGTATCTGTACAAAATCTTATACTTTACTATAGATTATTTGATCACATGATATATTTTGCATATTATAGAATTCAGACTTCATTAAATGTATAGTACAGGTCTGAGCATCTCTGGGTCTGTGTACTTCCGTGGAATTTAGTTTGCTTCTTGGCTACTTTTCCTGGTCTGTAGATTTGACCTAGAGCTGTCTAGACAGCTCCATGTCCATATCTAATATGGAAGTAGAAAATATTGTTTGCGAAATTATTCAAACTTCGATGTCGAAGTCGATGTAGTACTATGTAGTTTAATTTTGCACCTAGAAGACTATTTTACCTATTATCCTGGAGTCTATAATTTCAATGAAACTCTCCAATTGCCTGTAACAAACGTATCACTTGCAGATTAGTTAAAATTTAGTATTGGTGTTCTTCATGAGACTCGTACACTGAAAAAACTCTTGTGTTGGATGTCAACACAAGGACTTGTGTTAAAAATATTCTACACAAGCTTGTGTTGTTTTACATTGCATCAACACAAGTTTGTGTTCTTTTCAATGTCTTAACACAAACTTGTGTAGAATTATAAAATCTTGTGTGTTTTTTCTTATAATACATTTTGTCGAATTTTAAGATAACATGTACTAGATTACTTATTATCTGTAATAATATGATTTTTATTGAGGAAAATCTGAATGGGTTGGGGAACTGGCTTAGCGTAAAGTAAAACCACTCATCCTGAATTTGAAGGTCAAGGAATTCACTTGATTTTCTTTTTTTTAATATTCCTAATTAACTACAACCTTATATTAATTATTACAAACATTAAGTTGAAATCGCCAGGTATATACAGTGCGATACATTTAATTCATCTTTTAAAGCAACGTATTTTATAACAGTATAATATAAAGAGATCAACGCTTTAGTCAATTATTATCTAGTTTAAAACTTTTTAATTATACACATAATAAAATTCTAATTCTACTATTTGTTTATTTTCACGTCTTGTCTCAGACAATAGACAGAGACGGGTTGTTACAATGTCTGCATTTGTAAGTGTCTGATTGATATTGCCCCAATAAACTTTACACATCAAACAAAATCTTCGAGGTGTGACAATAGTGTTATATCTACGTTTTATAACATGTTTGAATGGGCGTGGAAATAGTCGAGCTAATCTTTTTATTTAATTTAATTGGTTTATTAATCGAAATTTGACATGTATTGCTCGCTTGTAAATGACCAATCAAAATAAATTACTTTTAAAAAAAGGAAGAAATATTTATTGCAGTATTTTTGCGATATTAAACCCTACTATACTACAAAAGGTTAACTTCCTAGTAGTAGGAAGCGGACGTTAAATAATGCTCTTTCACACACTATTCTTAAGCAGTGTGATAATTCCTTCGTGGATTAGTATCGATTAGAACCAACTCAAAAAGTGATATTAATGTGAAAAAAGGTTTGCGATTTTTTTTTGTATTTTATAATACAATGTATTTATAACGCAAATTTTTCGTTTCGGTTAAAACAAAATCTACGCCCATTTTAATTGACTGAGGTACGTGTGGCTAATGATAGTAAAATGGCGGGCTGACAAACTGGTCAAAAAGTATATTATGAGGTAAGCTAATTAAATATTATATCATAATTGCGTGAGCATGATTGTTTTTCGTTGTGATTAAATATTCAAAAAATCGTTGTTAGGATACAGCCTGAAAAACAGTAAGTCTTGAATTGCAATGTGCGTTTTTCCTTTCTGACCGCCATTTTGAAAACCCCCCAGACATGACCTACATTCATATAGATAGTTGATACAACTGATGATTGTGTTCCATTGATAGTAAAATGGCCGGCAGACAAACTGACCAAAAAGTATATTTTTAGGTAAGCTAATTCAATATTATATCATAACCGCGTGAGCATAATTGTTTTTCGGTGTGATTAAATATTCAAAAAATCATTGTTAGGATACAGCCTGGACAACAGTCAGTCTTGAATTGCAATGTTTGTTTTTCCTTTCTGACCGCCATTTTGATGAAAAAAAAAAGCAGACATGACCTACATTCATGTAGATAGTTGATACAACTGATGATTGTGTTCTATTTTTCAGATTGCAGTAGATTTTAGGGTAGCACGTCATTTCGGTCCCGCGTCATTTCGGACTCAACGCAAACGTCGTTTCAGACTCAGTTTGGCGACTTTTCGGACTTACTTGGCGTCGTTTCGGACTCAGTCAAGCGACTTTTCGGACTCTGATTAATAATTAAAATACTGTAGAAAATTTGTGTAATACTAATAGTACAGCTGTTTGTTTTTTCGTTTTATGTGAGACTGATAGTTTATTTAATTGATCAGCGATTGTTGACGTCGCGATTAACACTGCTAGTTCTCTTTTGTTTCATCGGCGAGTATTGAACTTGGCAATAAAATATTGTTGAAAATTTGTGTAAAAGCGATAGTTAATTGCTTTAAAAAGAAATGTGAATTCGTACAAAGACCTACAATTAAATCCAGGTAAATTGGGAAAGTTATTCATGTATTTACTTTATGAAGAGTAGCTATTTCAATTTGTAAATGACCAGTTGTCTTAGACAAATAATAATTCAAACTTCCACTCAGTTATATTCATGATATGTTGTATTTATTCAAATGTTACCAGCGTCAATTGTATTTATCCAATTGCTTAATACTAAAGATTTGACTTATAGTTAAAGTATTTTATTTATTTTAGACCAAGAACATGAACAATTGGAAATTATCTTGTTTAACTGCATACTATAAACTATAAGACATAGGGAGTGTTGAGCAGGTAAGACTTTTTATAAACCTATATCAAACTTAATAGGTTAAATGTAATCCCCAGAAATGTTACTGTGTACAGACTGTACAAAACCCATTTATACACAGAAAGGTGGGTGTGTATTCATCAGAAACAGAGATAAACTTCAAATGAACATAGTTATGGCTTGATATGGTTCTATACTCGTATAACGCCATCAAACTGACTGGCCATTTGGTTCAGTGTGTAAATTGGTGATGAATGCAATTTGAGTTTGAAAGAGGAGTAAGCAATAATGCTACCTGACATTCCCTTGTTCAATTATGACCCCCCCCCCCCCGAGACAGTAAGCTATTTTACTTTTATTTTGCCATGACTGATGTGCAAAGAAAAATCCAAATCGAAACCCCATTTGTCGATAAGTGTATTTTAATCACGATTTTTATATTTTTCAGGGACTTGAACATCCTTGGAGAAGAATATGTATTTAGTAAATATTAATACCAAAGAAAGAAAGCAACTCTAAATTCTGAATATAACGCCATCAAATTCTTTTATAGATCTTATTGTGGAAACCCGAACCCGAACGTTATTTGTCACCATTACCTTTTAGTGTCAAACACCAACCCCTCTCTAAATATTGTTTCATTATATAGACTGCAGTGTAATCATAAAAGAGGAATTATCAATAATTAATAGAAACAGTCTATAATTAGAAAAATGTATTATTGTATGATGAAATCAACCACTATTTTTTAAACAATTGGTAAACATTCCGAATGTGTATGCCTCGTTTCTATTAGATGACTTTATTCATCAATAGTTGTTTTCTTTTTACAAAGTTTGAAAATTCTCAATTTTATTTGATTTTTATGCTTTATTTATTTCATTTATATATAATTATTTGTCCCCTATCTTATCTATTAGTTTCCTTTTATGTACTGTAGAAATTTTTGAATTCCTAATCTTTTAAAGGGAATATCTCTTCTTAAAAGTATTTCAATTTAATGCATAATGTGGTGCTTGATTTGGTTGTTATTAAATTTAGATATATGTAAAATGTATGTTGTGGGGGTACGGATATCGTGTACGTATCTATTATTTTCTTAGTTCTTTTTAAGGTTAATTTCAAAAAGAAATTTAAATAGATTTTTTTTATTTTGTGATTCGGGGGTGGGGTGGGGTGGGGAGTTGTTATTATTGAAAACAATTTTATTAATATTGGAATTAACTTTGTTTATTAATATTCCAAATGTTTCAGTGCTTGCTTGGTTTTTTTTCAATTTAAACAGCTATTTTTTTTTTATTCTTTTTATTATGTTTCTAATTTGTCAATATCTAACAAAATTTTATTATTATTGGAATTAACTTTGTTTGTTAACCTTTGAGATGACTGTTTATTATTGATTTGGCATTAATTTAATTTTTCATATTTTTTATTGAATAAACAATATTGTATCAAATAAAATAATTGTTATGTCATTTATCAAAAATTAGTTTGGGGAGGCGATTGAATGGCAAGGGTTGCTATAATACTGGATATAAATCGGTAAAATACAACACAAGTTTTTGTTAGTGGTTATACACAAGTTTGTATGAAACCACACAAGTTTCAGAAATTTCAACACAAGTTTCAGAAATTTCAACACAAGTTTCAGAAGTTTCAACACAAGTTTCAGAAATTTCAACACAAGTATTGTGTAGATTTTCACACAAGTTTCAACACAAGTTTGTGTTGTTTGACAAATTTTAACACAAGTCTTGTGTTGTTTCAACATTTAACACAAGTTTGTGTTGTTTCAACACAAGTTTGTGTTGTTAAATAGTAACACCCAACTTGTGTTGAAAACAACACAAGTTTGTGTTGTTTCAACACAAGTTTTTTTTCAGTGTAGATTCCAGGCTGAGCATATTGAACCGATACGTATTATTATTATTTGGTGAAATATTTGCAATCTTGAAATTGAAAAATTTATGTTAAATATTTTGTTGTTTGGGTGATTTTCAAAATTCACATTTTCAAAAATGAACGTATTTGATGAAACAATATATTATTATATTGAGTTTTCATTCCGTAATTATCTTCTCATATTTTAAATCTTTATTGATGATGATGGTATTGATTAGGTACTGTTGATGCAGGTTGTTGGAAGCGTGATTATTGGAAAACTTCGTAAAGTGTATCCTTCCCTTCTGGAAGGGATTATGGCGGCGTTTAAGACATGCATAACAGGCGGTATTCGCGTTTATGCATGTCCAAAACTGCATTTTTCATCTCTATAAGCAGCAAGGATCCGATAATACCGGGGGACACCTTTTGAAAAATTTTCTGAGACCATATTCTGATATCAAAGTCTCCCCTCCTTATCTATCCAATCGGAGACTTGATATCAGAAAATTCAATAGCAGATTAACGGTGGGGTCGATATCAGTAATTTTCACACAAGTGCCCCCTGCTGATACAGATCTCGGATTTTTTTTGAAAATCGCTTCTAAAACTCAGGTCAGCTCAGATTCATGAGTCGTTATTCCACTCGATTTCCGATTGAATTTTTCTTGTATTTGGATCAGTACCCCATACACCAGTCATTTTTCGTTCGAACTTGTTTTTTGAATATGAAGACTCTCTTCGGGTGTATGTGTGGTGTGTGGTATACCCCCTCAATTTGCATTTCAATGCTCTAATACAAAAGTTTATAGGGCTTAAATGGTGTTTTATCTGTCAAAAAATGGGAAAAAATCATCATTTTGGAATCGAAATAGTTATTTTTTTACTGCTAAGTGGTTCGAGTGCTACCCAATTTTTTTCTTGATCGTAATACTATAGATAAATACCTTTTCACTCAGCATTCCAAAAAAATTCATATACCCGCAGTGGGTGAGATATGGTTAAAATGCTATCACCTACATAATTATGCTATTTTTGGTACCTTCCAGCACTAAGACCCTAAACCAGGAATCCCTCTAAGGGGGTCCATCAAACTTTCAGGAAATACACTGAAGGCCCATATCTACTACCCTATCGAGTTTCATTCATCTACCTTATCTACTTGAGTTGTAACAAATAACTGAAAAATAGCATTAAATTGTTGATTTTTCATGTTTTTTTCTATCTTATAATTTCAATTATTTTTCTATGGTCTAATAATTGTTCAATTGATCTCATATTATGTCGGTGGACTTTTGGGGGGTTAGCCATCATACATAAAAAATTTGGTGAAATTTGGTCACCCACCATGTGCCGGCCCCTGCATGGTGCTCTCGCAGACTGAAAGGGGGAGGTTTTCAATTTTCGATCCTTTTATTCTTCTACTCCTGATATTTTGGACTGTTGGTCGATGGTTTCATATAAAAGACTACCGATAAGACTCTTTGTAGAAGAAGTTCCCCCAAAATATAATGTTGACTTTAAGAGAAAAGGACCTTTAAAAATGCCTCAAATCGTAAAAATACGACTTTTTGGATTTTCGATCTCTTTTTTTCTGCTATCCCTGATATTTAAAAAAATAGGTTGCCAGGATACTCAAAGAAAAAAGAATTAGTAAAATAGGTCAAATAGTCACAAAGTTACAGCATTGTAGGTCAAATGCATTCGTTCGTAAAATTCGGTGATTTCGGATTCGTAAAACGTTTTGAAAATATATTTAATCAAGGTTCGCACCCCATTTTTGGTGAGGTAGGTCAAAATTTCAGAAAGATCCTATGGATAGATTCTGAGAAATCCAATTTGCAGAAAACACACACACAAAAAAATAATAATAATAACTTTAACAGAAACAATAAGCTTTCATATATAATATATATGAAAGCTTAATAATAATAATTTTAGTAATCACAATTTCGTCTGAAAGCCTAATAATAATTTTAGTAATCACAATAGGCTTTCAGACGAAAGTCTGAAAGCCTAACTAGACCTGCAGACCTGCAGTGCTGAATCGGCTTTCAGGAATCAGACAGGAAGTGCGAAAGAAATGCTTTTTCTGGCTAATTTGGTGGCAAAATTAAGCCAACCCCAGTTTTGAACATTTTGTACAAACCCATCTGCTGTATAATATTATTAATAACTCAGTGTTGCCAATTTTCAATTTTCTTTAGGAAATCTGGAGCTATTTCTAAACCTGACAAACTTATAGATCCCATCTAAGTTACATTAGCAATGAAAATAAGGCATTTTTAGAAATTTTGACTCATTTGAGTTGGCATGACGGCATTAATTTCTACATCGAAATAGCAGATTTTTTTGTGAATATTCATGATTTTTAGACAAAATTAGGTGAAATTACAATGTTGTTCACTTTATCTGTGCTTTCTGAAGCTGAATACACCAAAATTGGACATTGAAAGTTTTTTCAAACGGTTAGACATTAAATAAAACCTGAAAATTGAGAAATTTGCAGTAAAATCACAATTTTTCTCCAAAATTTTGATATTTTTTTTAAATTTAACTTTTTTTTTAGTTTTTCGCATTAGTCATCACATTTTCAAAACTAAGGCCTATCAGTCACAGCCTTGTCATCCACAGACAGGCCACAGATCACTAATTATTTCCCCATTGACTCTAATGTTAATTCTCGTCTCTTCGACCGGCTGTAACTTTTTCCCAAATATTCGTTGGGTAGAACGTTTTCTGCCACAGATGGAGCAACATGTGACAAACTCTTGCCCAAAAGCATGTATGAGGTTCACCATGAAAAACTTGACATACACAAGCTGGAAGTAGAGACAACTAAACAAGCAATTTTCGCCCCCCCCCCCTTTGGTTGATGCTATACCGCACCTATCGAAATATAAAAAAGGGGAGGAGCTACCAATAACTAGCTGAGCAGTAATTCTAACGTGTTTGTAGGCGGGGATTAAGAAGAATAACCACGCCTTGACATGATCGGTGAAGGTCGCGTTAGCAGCTCGCCTCACCAGCGAATTGATGGCGATACCCATTTACCAACCGACAATTCAGATATGTACAAGATGTTTAATGCAATTAGGAAGCTGAGAAATAAATGAAAGCGACAGAGGTACACGTGACGACACAATGTATAACACAAAACACCAGGAATTTCAATGCACCAGGTAGGAAGTGTCTTTTGATATCGATTATACGGTCGTAAGCCTGTAAAAAGTGTAAGGCTGTAAATAAATAGAGACTTTTGGCAAGCGTAAATTTCTGGTCCGTATCGTGTATCCGTATCGATTTTGTGTGTGACGTCAACAATGTTTGTGTACTTCTCATACGTGATACTGCACACGAATACGGCAGCACGTGTAGAACAGCTTTCATACGGAAAAGGTCCGTATAACATCGTCGTCTTTTTACCGTATTTTTCGCTACTTTTAGACGTTGAAATGTTGTGTCATAGTGTTTTTATGAATCTATGTGTACCCTAGAACGCGAAGGTGTATATTTGATCAGATTTTAACCATGATAAAGACAGCAATTTAATGATTACTTTTGATGAGATTTTCACAGAATTTTCATATTTTCCCTTCCGACTGTCTGTCAATCTGCATGCTGGTTGATCTACATGCTAAATTTAGGCAGGTGGGGCCTTGCAAATCTGCATTTAAAAGCGGTATACTATACTTTCTGAAATGATACATTAGTGAAACCCAAAAAAAGAATCGACACTAAATTTCTTTTCAAATTTTAAATAGCTCATCCACTGTCGAGCTACCTTATTCCACTCAGGAATTTGTGGGCTAGGCACTTGACTAGTACTGGTGTTTGTCTTGGTAGATAACTGCCACCATGCTGTATTAGAACTAAGCTCAGCTCAGCTACCCATATGTACACGGCACGAAAATCTGCCAAAACTCTAAAACTACCTTGACGCAACGTATCACGCGGCGATACGGATACATGATACGGATGTGGAAAATTCCACTTGCCAAAAGTCTCTAATATGTCTTGCCAAATTACGTACCGGTACCGGTATTAGTCAGTGGACGAGAATTGAGAAGTTCATCGGGATTTTCCGACGTTAGTTCCCCTTGTCAGTGCTGCTCGACGGAGGGTCTGACAGGGACGTTCTGTCTATAATAGTCTTTCGGATGGGACGAAAAACAAAGGTCCCGTCAATACAATGACGTGCATGTGACGTAAAGGATCCCTTGGCAAATGGCTCAAGTCAAACTGCGATTTCTTGTAGTTCAAAAACCAATGTTCAAATGTTGACATTTTTTTCTGGATAGGGCATAAACTGGTAATATGCAATGGTATGCTATGCCATTACGCGAATAGTGGCGTTAAAATTCCATTTTTATTTTTTTTTCAACTTCACCTAATTTGTAATGTTACCCATAAGATATCAATTGTGATTTGGCACTATTATTATTATGGACAGGGGTCATTGCTGATGGGCCAACGGACTTGGGAGTTGATAATGCCACATCCTTGGCAAGTGAAGCAAAGCTTAAATAGTCTAAGTAACAATGCATCTTTATAAAGCTTCATTTATTTACATTTTAATTTTGTTCTATTTTCATTTTTTTTTCAGGATGATGCTCTGATAGTCTATTAAAAAATCTAATGTCAAAGTAGAAGTTGGTATACATGTAAGTGGTTTTATCCTTTGACAACAATTCCGCTTGGTTTCTCCTTGTTAGTGAGTGGTGTAGAACATAGGGCCTGACAAGGACAACTGCCTAGTTGTTCGGATGGAAAGATTAACAGAGGTCCAGTCTACATATTGACGTGTACGTAAAAGTTCCTTTGCCAGATGGAATTGGATATAAGTGTAGGCTGTAACGCCACTGTCTAGGCAAAATATCTCTCATAGCATTCAGAGCAGTACAGTAGGACGTTATACCTCATTTTATTTCTATAATATTGGGAGCCCCAAAGTCTCAGTGAGTAAAGTGTGGTTAGCAATAGCTAGACATGACATAAATTGTGTCCTAAAATGACCTAGTTTGTGTCCAGTGGAGGTGTATTTATAAAATTTCATGACATTGTGTTGTAAACCTGCATCTGGAACTGTCTCCAATTTGTTGATTCTTTGATGGTAGTGGTGGTAATTTGTAATTTATGTACACTTACACTATGATTAAATTCATTTATTAAAGAAGACTATTTACCATTATTCTTTCAGGCACTGGGATTCCAATTAGTTGTATATCTATGTACAAAACTATTAAAAAGAAGATTCAAGAAAAACTCTGTATTTGCAATGCTACATTTACCATATCTCCAGAATTGCAACTTCGTGTTTGTAATCTCGACCATTTATATGCAACATTTTGTTGAAAGAATCCCCAGTATTTGTTGTGGTGAACAAAATAAATATTTACTGTCGAGAGGCAAATTGTATGTTGACCAAATATGAAAAATAAAGTTATACATCTGCATGTTTCAATCACCCTTTTTGTTATGCCTGTTTTCTTTTACAAATTAAGGTCCCAATGTTTTCTGCGGTATGGGGAAATGCTGCATTTGGGCCCAATCTGATGAAAAGAAATGAAATGGGGTTTAAAATGAAATGGCCCCTCTAAAGGAAACACCCAATATTTTCTGTAACACAAGAAAGTATAACACTTTTATGATAATTTTATCATAGAAAATCCTTCTGTAAACACCAAGCCGAAAACAAATTCTGCTGTCATGGCTATTGTGACGAAATTCTGCTGTCATGGCTATTGTGACGAAAATATTCTGCTCTGCTGAATAATCTAACCACAATTCCTGCTGTTGGGACTAATCTATATAAAATTCTCCTGTGGTATCTTTTCTGACGCAATTCCTGATATGACGGATAATCTAAAGAAAACCCCTGCTGTTTAAACCAACCTATAGAAAATCCTGCTGTTGGAACCAAGCTAAAAACTAATTTTGCTGTATATGGCTGTTGTGGTGAAAGTATTCTGATGTCATGGCTATTGTGACGAAAATACTCTGCCTTCTTGGATTTTCTAACGGCAATTCCTGCTCTGCTGAATATTCTAACCACAATTCCTGCTGTTGGGATCAATCTATAGAAAATTCTGCTGTGATAGCTATTTTGACGAAAACTCTGTTTTGGTGGTTATCTGCCGAATAACATTGCTGTGATGGATAATCTGAAGAAAAATCCAGCTGTTTAAACCAATCTATAGAAGATATCCAAGCAGAAAACAATTTCTGCTGTCATGGCTATTGTGATAAAAATATTCTGCTGTAATCGCTATTGTGACGAAAATTTCAGCTCTGATGAATAATCTAAGCACAAATCGTCCAGTTAGGACCAATGTATAGAATGTTCTGCTGTGATAGCTATCCTGATGAAAAAGTTTGCTGTGCTGGCTATTCTGTCGAATAAACCTGTTGTAAGGATATTCTAACGATATTCCTTATATGATGGATAATCTAAAGAAAAATCCTGTTGTTTAAACCAATCTATAGAAAATACTGCTGTTTAAACCAATCTATAGAAAATCCTGCTGTTGGAACCAAGCTAAAAACAAATTTAGCTGTGTATGGCTGTTGTGATGAACATATTCTGCTGTCATGGCTGTTGTGATGAAAATATTCTTCTGTGATGGATATGCTAATGACTATTCCTCCTCTGCTGAGTATACTAAATAATCTAATGACAATTCCTGCTGTGGGAACAATCTATAGAAAATTCTGCTTTGATAGCTATTCTGATGAAAAATTCTGTTTTGGTGGCTATTATGCCGAATAATTCTGCTGTTCTGATGAATAACCTAACCACAATTCCTGATACGAATGGTAATCTTCGAAAAAAATAATGTTGTTGGGTGCAATGTATAGAAAATCCTGCTGAGAACGAAGCTGAAAACAAATTCCGCTGTCATGGCTATCGTGCCGAAAAATTCTGCTGCGGTCGTTATTGTGACGAAAATATTCTGCTACGATGTATAATGTAACGAAAATTCCTGCTGTTTGAATAATCTAACCAGAATTATTCCTGTCGGGACCAATCGATAGAAAATTCAGCTGTGATAGCTATTTTGACCCAAAATTTGTGATGGCTATTGTGCCGAATAATTCTGCTGTGATGGATAATAATCTAAAGAAAGAAATTCCTGATATAATTGATATTCTAAAGAATCTAACGGAACTCCTGATATGATGGATATCTAAACAAAAACCCTCTGTTGGGACCAATCTATAGAAAATCGTGTTGTGGGAACTAATCTGAAAACAAATTGTGCTGTGATGGCTTATAGAATAATATTCCATGCAGTATAAAAAAAACAACAACTTAAAACGTTTATTTAAAGCCGCTTTAACAGACACTGCATACAACTGATATGTCCATAATTTGGTTGGTTTTTTTTTATACGATTACATTGTCACTTTGACACTTTGTAAAGTGCCCCTAAACACGGAATATGAAAGGGTGCACTATAACTTTGCTGTAATAATAATAATAAATATGATGTAATAGTAATAAATATGCTGTAATAATTTAGTAATAAATATACTGTAGTAATCTAGAGAAAATCTTATTGTTGAGACTTATCTATTGAACATCCTGCTGTGAGGGCAAATCGGAACCATTATAAATAATTACTGCTTTGAGGGGTGGGGTGGGGTGGGGTGGGGCAATCTTTAGAGAATAATGATGCGGGCATTAATCTTAAGAAAAATTTTGCTGTGAAAGCCAAACTGAACAAAGCACTCTCAGACTTTAGTTTATAATTTACTCAAAATTGTTCGCCTTATTTTAACTAAAATATAGCCCTGTGTAAAACATTGGCTGTTTTAATGTATCAAATAGGCATACATGAATAAGAAACAATGTGCAAAGTTTTGAGTTTGGGGATCAAAGATATTTCTTATAAACAGTAATTGAAAGTTGAGTAAATTATTAACTTAAGCCTGAGAATGCTTAGTGAACTCAAGGCCCGATGTGATGGATAATCTAAAGAAAACTTTGTTGTGGGGGCTAATGCGAATAAAAATTCTGCTGTGACTGGCAATCTATATAAAATCATTGGGACCATAGAAATACTAATATTATTATAACAATATAAGTAGACGGGACCATGCAATATTTAAAAAATCGTGCCGTGGGCGCTAATAAAAAAATTATGTTGTTGGGACCAATGGAGAAAATACTGCTGATGACATTCTGAATAAAAACAATCCTGCTGTGAAAGCCAATATATATAACTATGGTGTGTGTGAGTGTGTGTGGATGTGGGGGGGGGGGTATAGAAAAATTAAAACATTGAATGTTGATCTATTTCTTTCGTGACTTTTTGTGCATGTGCGGGGAGGGGGGATTAATGGCATTATGGGCGAAAGACAGATTGTCAAAGTTAGGGATATAAATATGGCTATATTAGTTTATTGTTCTACTTTAAATTCGTGGCCTGGAATAGCAGTAGAACAGGTTTTAACATTTATGTGGTCTGCCTCCAGTTGTTAGAATTATTTCCCTTGCATGATATTTCTAATAGTAAGTGCAGGGGGGCTGCACCACACACAATTCTACACAAAAACAAATATAGACAAGACATCATAGTCAGAGACTACAAACATAAACAAATCAAAAAGAGTGAATGGATCCGGGGGCTAGCCGTAAGCGTCCACTGCGCTGTACAGTCCCGGGCCTGTGGTGACACAGACTTCACTCATATTTGAAAAACAATTGGGAATGCAATCCAAAGAAATAATTATATAATGTCAGCATGAGTCATGATCTATTATATGTTGCAAGAATTACGAATGCAAGCATATTGTAGTATAAATTCCGCTATACAAGTAACCACATCGTTAAAAGTATCAAAGAAGTAGGCCTAGTTCAAAAAACTGAATCAATAAAGAGGATTGAAGTATATTGAATGCATTAGGACACACATTACAACCGTCACAGAAACAAACAAAACTAAATGGTTGGGTATTCGATCCCTTCATTGGCTGAGAATGTTGATTCAGATTTTCCGGCATGTTTTCCCTTGTCAGTGATGCAGGACGGACGGCCTGACAAAGACAGCTGTCTAGTCGCCCGGATGGTACGATAAACCGAGGTCCTGTAAACACATTGGCGTGCACGTAAAAGTTCCCTTGACAGATGGAATTCGATATAAGAGTAGGCCGTAGTGCTGCTGCCCGGGCAAAATGTCCCTCATAGCACACTTCATTAGCCAAATTTGGATGTAAAACTATTTCATTTCGCTTACTAACAAAGAAATTTTGTGTTTGAATCCGGTGTTCATCGAGAAAATTTCCTGGCTTCATCTTTTGTCAGTGGTGCAGGACGGCGCATCCGGAATGGAACAATGTCTAGTCATTCTGATGGAATGAAATATCAAGGGTCTGTTGGCATGCACGTAAATGAACCAATGACATTTGGCATTCGAAATAAGGGTAGGCTGTGGAGCTGCTGTTCAGTTAAATATTCTTCATTTTATTTCATTTCAATTTTTCTACATTTCAGATAGCATTGTAAATATTATGCAAGCTGCAAGCATACCGATTTTTGACAAGAAGCATATTTTAAAATAGAGAGTGAATTAGATATTAAGACAAAGTTTGGATTGGCACAAAGGTCATCTCTCATGGACTACCAAGAACATTTGTTGGTCTGCGAATCAGAATGAAATAATTAATTTTGTTTTTTAATGGAAATAATAAATCTGAAATATGAAGTTGTGGATTATAAAGCTAATATGTGTATTTACATTGCAATATAATAGAGGCCCACAAAATCTAAAGACTGTACTATGCTGATTTATCCCTATACATTATAGCCAAGGAGTAGGGTCGCCTGTCCAACTTCGCATGTTTCGCCAGGTACTCCGGTTTCCCCCCACTGCTAAAGACCCCTACAAGAGAGCAATTAATTGAAATAAAATTAAACCATATGTTAGTTCAAAAATGAACTAGTTTGTGTCAAGTGGACATTAAACCCCATTTCTCTCTTTCCCCTATACATTATAGTTGAAACTGTGAGTTTTTGTGACCTTGAAAATTTGCTCTCAAGAAATATACCATAGTTGCATTCACACATTGCAAGAAATGTTTCACACATTTGGTAATTTACATGATCAAAGAGAAACTTTACCAAATACATGGCAAAAGTAAAGTATGACATTTTCATTCACTGTGTACATGTTTAGTTTTCATTGCCAATGGTTGGATAAATTTAACTTATCAATGCATTTATGTAGCCCAGTACGGTAGTAATAATATCATACATTTGTTGGTGTATGTTTAAAATTAAAAGGCACATAAAGCTACATACATGTACACATAAATTCAATAGAGTTTCATTGTAAAATCTTCGATTTACATGTACGCACATGCAAGTCTTACATACATTTAAAGGCAAAAAGAAATGTTGTTTCAATTAAAGGAAAATTCTGATAGACAAATTAAAGAAATACCCCACATCACTTGTGGGAGAATTTCTGCTCAATATATTTTGCCATTTGAAAGGGGCTATGTAACCTATTTATGAAATTCGAATTTAATATTTCAAGGTAAATGTGGCCAAATGTGAAAATAACTTATATGAATAAAACTCTAGTGTCCCAAAAATATTTTGAAAATTGTGATCTGTGTATAAAAGTTAAAATAAATGATTTTATGCCATCATAAAGGGGAGTGCAAGTCAAATTCAATTCAAAAGTGAAAATTTTTGCAGTTTACTGAATACATGTACACATGAGAGCTATATGTGTAATAGAAATTGACTTTTACACAAATTATATCAGGTTTATTTCATTGAGTGAGGAAAATTTATAATTTCATGAGTAGATAAATAGTCTCTATACCAAGTACATTCTCCCAATATTCAGTCAGAAAGAAATATTTCACAATAATCCAATGATTTCATTTAATATATTTATTGATTTTTTTTTTCAAAACAAAGAAATATGTAATTAATTTACAGTTGAGATTTAAATGTATTCAAATTCTTTACAAGAAATATGCATTTCAAAGTCATTCAGGCACTCACATAAAAAGCCTGCTTATCGTTCAATGAAAACTGTTTTAAAATTAGGATTTATGAATGAATTAATTGAGCAGTGACGATGGTTATTTAAGCATTATTCACATTGTCCTTCCATCATGTTAGAAATTTATCGGTTTAAAAATTCCTGTGGTCATCAAATGAAAATTCTTCATAGAAGTAGAAGTCAATACAGTGGCTGCTATATTGGTGGGCTGAAAAAAAAAATACATATTAATTTATTATTGGTATGTTTGAACATTTAAAATTTAAGGAAGTCTGGAATAAATTTACAAAGTAGGTTCCTTGACAACAGCCAATCAATCAGTCATCACTCCCTCAGTCTCAGTGAAATTACAAAAAAAGGAAGCTTCGTCGTCAGTCCAGGAAAGCCTATCGAGTATCTTGAACTACTAGGCCTAGTAGATCTACGGGTGCCAGTGGACTTTAGTACATACTACAAGTACGGTCCATGGTAGTGTATTTTACTGGTATTACTACGGTACTACTAGTACTAAAGAATAGGCCCAGTGAGTAGTTAGTGTAGGCCTATCTAATAAATAAATACTTTTATAAAAGTATAGGCTAGGCTATAACTCTCAGGTTGTTTCAGTTTTTACGTCTAAAAATAGTAATAGGCTACGAATAGTAAGCGGTGGGCTAGGTCAACATGAATCAGTGCTAGTCATGCAGTGTGAGTGTTACATAATAATAGGCCGGCAAC
Source organism: Patella ulyssiponensis (assembly GCA_963678685.1). NCBI lineage: Eukaryota > Metazoa > Mollusca > Gastropoda > Patellidae > Patella > Patella ulyssiponensis. Next base: position 30,924,271 of record OY783229.1, on the reverse strand, counting down.
TAAAGATAAACACAGTGTACGACAACACTGCTTGAGTGCTTGTCGTCTGTCACGGGACTGCAAAAAGTGCAAGTCCACGCTGTCGCTGAACGCTTGAATGAACATTTTGTCTTTCAAAAATATAATCACTATTGAATTTCTTACCTGTGGAAGGTTATTCCATTTAATTTTGATGTGGGGTTTTGATAATTTGAGCAGTTTATGGCAAAACACTGCGTCCCTTTGGTTGATACGGAAAACGTGAAAGTTCTGTTATCCTTCGCACAATCCGAAGACGCCATTTTGTTGCGCAGGATAAATGTACAAAGATGGCCGACCTCTGCGCATGTCGTGAAAGCGGCTTTTGATTGGCCGTGGCCATTCTAGTCTATTTAAATATATTTCTATGGCCGTAGTAGTTATGACCAGAGCCTTATAAGGCTCTGGTTATGACGTCGTAGTTTAGAAGGTGCAATTTCCCGATAAAAGGGCGATAATCCAGATAAAATAACGTTAAAATATAAAAAACTATTAGTTTTTGAGACCATGCAATTGTACAAACCATAGCATAATTATTATATAATGTCCCACGTAAGAAATGCAAAACAGGAATGCTAAAGAAATCGTAAGTTATTAGTGTATTTGTAAAGGCATAAAAATAAGGGCGATAATCCAGACAGGACTAGACATCTAGAAGAAATTTAAATAAAATTATATGGAATCATTATTCAATATGTAGTCAGTAATATAGTTATAAGAAATGTCAAACTTATTATGTTGAAGAAATGGAAGTTTTGAAATTTCTTTTAAAATGCGTAATTGTGTACCGCCTTTGGCCGTGCACTTAAAATTAAGAGTTTTTATTCGGGAAAGAAATAGTTCTTTATTGTTGCATATTTTTAAAAATCGTAATGCCTGTGAATAGAAAACATTATATAGTGTCGTATCTGGTATGTTACTATAAGCTGACGGGTATTTTACTACTTCAAAGCCAAATTTGTCCGTTTTATCGAATATACCGACATTAAATTTGTCGTTAATTATATTGATGTCCAAGTCAAGGACAGATGCATTTATAGTGCCCGAATTTTCTTTATTTAATATAAGTTCAGGAGGATATATTTCATCTTTATATTTATTGAAATTACCATTATCATTGATTGGTGTTATGTCATCAATGTAACGGAAGGTATAATTAAGACTTTTTGCTACCTTATAATCTGTTTTTCTCTTATGGTTTTGAAAGTCGAATTCGTATTTATATAAATGTGCGTTTGCCATAAATGGGGCGTGGTCAGTACCCATTGGTAAACCAATAGTTTGTTGTATTATCTGATCCCCAACCTCAAATATGGCATTGTCAATGGGAAAATGTATAATATTTTGAAATTTATCCTTATCGAAAACTGAGGTATTGGCATTACGCCGTTTTATGATCCATCTTGCATCTTGTCTGTAGATGGCCATCAGGTTTCTGCCTTTTCCGAAAGCACCATTAAAGGCTTTATCAACGAACCAATCCAAATTATTTTTAAGGTCTGCATGTTGTAGCATGGTATATAAGGTAGAAAAGTCGAAAGTTTCTATTGATTTTGCATTGCCTTTTTTATTGATTTTATCTAAAGTGTCTACTATTGGTTTATTTTTATCAATTATGAAAAAGCTGTTAATTCCAGTATAATTGCGAAGTGTTTTGCACCAAATGGCATGTTGGGCCTGGCATAATTTAAGTCCTTTCGTTATAGTCACTGCTAGAGGTTTTGTCTGGCAGATGCTGGAGGAAATTATGTATCTGAATTTCACTGGATTTTTATGAAATTTCGGTATAGAATAAATATAATATATGGTAGGGCATCTACTTTTACATTGTCTTTAATATCCTGTTAAACGAATATTGATTTTGAAAAATATCTAGTTTAGATAATTCCGTAATACATTTATAAGTGTCGTTATTGGTGTTAGGCCAAAGTCCAACTTCTGTAAGGATATTTTTAATATAGTACTTTTTACAGATAAAGGCAATGTTGTTGCTAGCCTTATCGACAGGTGTTAGAACAAATTTCTCTTGAAGAGCAGAAAGACATTCAGCTGCAGATGCGTTTTTTAGGACTTCGGGTGGTGGGTGTCTTGGGTTGTGTTTTATATATTTGATTCTCTTTGATAAGAGGTCAAAAACAGTGTTTCTCCATTCTCAAAAAGATTCCAAAGGTGCACGAAATTTATCTGACCAAGCTACTATGCATTTCCGGATTTCTGATTTTAGATTATTGTGTAATTTTTTGAAGTTAGTTTTACTAGGTTGTTCTCGAAACTGTGGACCAAAGCGAAATAGTTTTTTAAGATTATTGTCTTCAATAATATCGAAATTTCCTGTCAGTACATGGTCATGAAACTTATCTTTAAAAGGAGAGTTATGGCATTGACAAGTGGTACTATCGTAACTGTTAATAAATTCTTGAACGTTAAGGTTAGCTATAGTTTCATGATAGTTAAATATTTTATTACGAATTGGAGGTAAAAATTTGTATACGACTGTAGGTGAAATTTTAGGAATAGTATCTGGTATAGATTTAATTACTGATCTATCTCGAAAAATTCTGTTCAAACCAATATCTTGTATATGTTTATCTGTAAAAAGTATTTTACATAAAATCTCGGGTTTTTTCTTATTTACTTTATGTGGCTGTGCTGAATGTTTAGGTGAAAATTTACTATTTATCAAATCGGTAATAACATCGTAATATTGAGAAAGAAAGCTTTCATTAAGTTGATTAGAATAGATAATATCCTGTATGAGGACACCAAGTTTCTTAGCTGTTGATTTTTTCAAAGTATGTACAATTTGTCGAGGTAGATTAAGTACACAAGCTGCACAAGACAATTTGTCAGAAGTATGGCATTGGCATGCAGAATACAATTCGTTCAAAATACTTTACGGATCTTTTTGAAATTTCGATTTTTTTATAGAACGTTTTTTATTTTGAAAATTATGGTCAAGTTCTTTGTAACAATTTTCTAGTGATCAAAGTGTTTTCATTCCGGTTGTTATAATCGATATTTTTAAATCTATCATTAAGACCATAAGGGAAAATGGTCTGTAGCTTGATAATCCAAGTCTCTTCTGCGTGCGTTCTTATTTGTGTAATAGCCGGATCAATTTTACTATTAGTGAGGTGTCCTGAACCGGGAAGTTTTTCAATTATTAACGTAAGGAAATATTTTGGTTCTCTTTCGATATATCTTGTCGATTTTCGTATATTTCTTTGAGGGACTGAGATAATGCAGATACTGCCCATTTTATGGCTCGGGACCTTTCCTGTGCCTTTTGTAAAATCAAGGTAGGGGAGACTGGGGCTAGTTCGATCCCGGGGCAAGTACATCCTTTCTTAAAATCTCAAAAAATAGATGGACCCTTTAGAGTAACCACCCCATTTTGTGACCACGTGGTCGCGGCGTTTCCGTTAACGTACATTTGAAGGACGTCAGGTCAAATAAGACGAGCTAGGCCGTGGAAAACTGTTTATGGCAACTGTGAGTATATTTTTTACATGTTCTGTCATGTCTATCTTTACAACGTAAACATTATAGCATAATCGTCATTGCATGTTAAGTTATTGTTGAGGGAGTGAACTTTATTATGGAAGATAAGTTTCTGCATTGCCTTGAACGTATCCGATAGAATCACGTGGTTTCTAAAAATAGAACAGTTGGGGCAAGTACAACCGTCAGACTCGGGGCAAGTTCGACCAGGGGGTCAAACTTGCCCCAATATGGGGTTATCGTGTTTCATGGCTTAGTAATCTAACAGTAATCAATTACCCCTCCTAATTAATTGTTTATATCATTTTTAGATCACAACACCATCATGGTTCGAGTCTATTACAGGAAGAGGCCAGAGAGGACAGCACCAGGGGGTCGAACTTGCCCCAATATGGGGTTATCGTGTTTCATGGCCGAGTAATCGAACAGTAATCAATTACCCCTCCTAATTGATTGTTTATTATATCATTTTTAGATCACAACACCATCGAGATATATATCATATAAGTGGATCCAATGTGTCAGCTGCAAACTTTGGTCACATGATCGAAGAGTGTGCGGATACATATGTAAAAGCCACGTATGTGTGCCTGAACTGTGACTCTGGTGACGAGTAGGCATAGGCTTAGTGATTGAAATAAGTTGAAGTTATGCTGTTCAAAGTTATTGTTACTGCACTTTGACTCTGATGACGAGTAGGCATATGCCTATGCTAGTGATCGAAATAAGTTGAAATTATACTGTTCGAAGTTATTGTTATTGAGGTTACTGAACATGATGAATGGAACATATATGTAACCATATTTCTGAATTACAATGTTTGTTTTGATTCTGAATAAATTGTTCGAAGTTAATGACAGTTTAATGTTCTTGATATAAGAGTTGAGCTTGCCCCAAGGGAGGGTCAGACTTGCCCCGACACGGGGTAAGTTCGACCAAGTTCAATGGTTCCTTTCAACAGCAAATATTTTTCATGTGTTGTATATTGCAGGGTTATACTCTTGTGATTTTGAAGGTAAAGCAACAACAAATATGTTAATCGATTTTGAAGCTCGTATCTTGAAAACTGTTCTAATAATTAGGTTTTGTCTGAAAAGTGGTCGAACTAGCCCCGGTCTCCCCTACAAAGCAGCATCTACACGTGCTCTCTAATTGTTTCTGTGATAAACAGACAGTTTACAAACTGCATATTTATGCATACACATTGTTCTAGGCATTTCCCCATTCAGTAGAGTCCAAATCCTTGACATTATATACTGTTTTTTACCTTAGTTATTCCAGGTCACTTTACATTTACTGCCAGCACCTTATCTTAAGGTACATACATGTCCCAAGGAGAACGGCAGTATCTACACTTACTGCTTTTTTCCTTAGTTATATAAGAGTAATTTGCATTTACTGCCAAAATTTCGCTCTGGGTTGTAATAGATGTATCAAGGAGAACGGCAGTATCTACACTTACTGCTTTCATCCTTAGTTATACCAGGACAATTTACATTTACTGCCCAAATCGACACTGTAAATCTCTTTACCTAATTGAAATATAGCAATGAAATTTTTACATGTGATAGAGCTGATACTGCCGATCACAATGATACCAAAAACGTATTTTGGCCAAAAGTGTAGATACTGCCTTCTTCCTTTGCACGGCAGTATAGATAGACCGCCTATTCGCCAGAATCGCGTGGTAGAGACGCTGCGACTTCCGTTGAGGGAAGAAACCAATATGGCTGCCATCTGTACGACAGTGTTTTGAGTTTTGGAATAATAGAAAACCAAAACTACTACTGCAAAACTGACAAACTGTGCCCGAAATAAATATTTGAAAGTGCGTAAGTAAATTTTTTTATCGATATTATTAGTTATCAGTAAATATTCGTTCGTATAATAAGCATTTTATCGTTAGGCCTTGTCCTGTTATGAGGACACCAAGTTTCTTAGCTGTTGATTTTTTGTCCCCCGCCTTTCGAAGAAAGTTGGGGGACTATTAAAATGGGTTCGTCCGTCCGTCTGTCTGTCTGTCCGTCACACTTTTTGGGACACAATAACTCTCTTCCTAATTGAGCTAGAATCTTCAAACTTGGTGTATGTGTTTATTAGGTCAATGCCTTGATGGAGTTCGAAGATGAGCATTTTCCGCTTAGGGTAAGCAGAGATAAGCAATTTGATTGGTTGATGCGTTGGGACACGATAACTTTAGTTCTAATTAAGTGAGAGTGATGAAACTTGGTGTATAGCTTCATTACATTAATACCTCGACTAAGTTCGATAATGAGCATTTTCTGCTCAGGGTAAGCAGAGCGATACGCAATTTGATTGGTCGAGACTTTGGAACACAATAACTCTCCTTCTAATTGAGTTAAAATGTTCAAACTTGGTGTATATGCTTATTAGGTCAATGCCTTGATGGAGTTCTAAGATGAGCATTTTCCGCTTAGGGTAAGCAGAGATAAGCAATTTGATTGGTTGATGCTTTGGGACACAATAACTTTAGTTCTAATTAAGTGAGAGTGGTGAAACTTTGTGTATAGTTTCATTACAGTAATACCTTGAATAAGTTCGATAATGAGCATTTTCTGCTTAGGGTAAGCAGAGCGATACACAATTTGATTGGTCGAGACTTTGGAACACAATAACTCTCTTTCTAATGGAGTAAAAATGTTCAAACTTGGTGTATATGCTTATTAGGTCAATGCCTTGATGGAGTTCGAAGATGAGCATTTTCCGCTTAGGGTAAGCAGAGATAAGCAATTTGATTGGTTGATGCTTTGGGACACGATAACTTTAGTTCTAATTAAGTGAGAGTGATGAAACTTGGTGTATAGTTTCATTACAGTAATACCTTGAATAAGTTCGATAATGAGCATTTTCTGCTCAGGGTAAGCAGAGCGATACGCAATTTGATTGGTCGAGACTTTGGAACACAATAACTCTCCTTCTAATTGAGTTAAAATGTTCAAACTTGGTGTATATGCTTATTAGGTCAATGCCTTGATGGAGTTCGAAGATGAGCATTTTCCGCTTAGGGTAAGCAGAGATAAGCAATTTGACTGGTTGATGCTTTGGGACACGATAGCTTTAGTTCTAATTACCTTGACAAAGTTCGATAATGAGCATTTTCTGCTCCGGGTAAGCAGAGCGATACGCAATTTGATTGGTCGAGACTTTGGAACACAATAACTCTCCTTCTAATGTAATTGAGTTAAAATGTTCAAACTTGGTGTATATGCTTATTCATTACAGTAATACCTTGACTAAGTTCGATAATGAGCATTTTCTGCTCAGGGTAAGCAGAGCGATACGCAATTTGAGTGGTCGAGACTTTGGAACACAATAACTCTCCTTCTAATTGAGTTAAAATGTTCAAACTTGGTGTATATGCTTATTAGGTCAATGCCTTGATGGAGTTTGAAGATGAGCATTTTCCGCTTAGGGTAAGCAGAGATAAGCAATTTGATTGGTTGATGCTTTGGGACACGATAACTTTAGTTCTAATTAAGTGAGAGTGATGAAACTTGGTGCATAGTTTCATTATAGTAATACCTTGACTAAGTTCGATAATGAGCATTTTCTGCTCAGGGTAAGCAGAGCGATACGCAATTTGAGTGGTCGAGACTTTGGAACACAATAACTCTCCTTCTAATTGAGTTAAAATGTTCAAACTTGGTGTATATGCTTATTAGGTCAATGCCTTGATGGAGTTTGAAGATGAGCATTTTCCGCTTTGGGTAAGCAGAGATAAGCAATTTGATTGGTTGATGCTTTGAGACATGATACCTCGATACGTTTGAAAAAAATAAATGTGCGATTAATTAATATGTGTCGTCTATTTATTTTGGGATTTCGGCGGGGGACATCAGCCTCACTGTTGGCTTGTTCAAAGTATGTACAATTTGTCGAGCTAGATTAAGTACACAAGCTGCACAAGACAATTTGTCAGAAGTATGGCATTGGCATGCAGAATACAATTTGTCAGAAGTATGGCATTGGCATGCAGAATACAATTCGTTCAAAATACTTTACGGATCTTTTTGAAATTTCGATTTTTTTATGTTTTTTATTTTGAAAATTATGGTCAAGATTTTTGTAACAATTTCTAGTGATCAAAGTGTTTTCATTCCGGTTGTTATAATCGATATTTTTAAATCTATCATTAAGACCATAAGGGAAAATGGTCTGTAGCTTGATAATCCAAGTCTCTTCTGCGTGCGTTCTTATTTGTGTAATAGCCGGATCAATTTTACTATTAGTGAGGTGTCCTGAACCGGGAAGTTTTTCAATTATTATAAGGTGAAGGCTGACAGCCATTGACGTCATATATATAGATAGACCGCCTATTCGCCAGAATCGCGTGGTAGAGACGCTGCGACTTCCGTTGAGGGAAGAAACCAATATGGCTGCCATATGTACGACAGTGTTTTGAGTTTTGGAATAATAGAAAACCAAAACTACCACTGCAAAACTGACAAACTGTGCCCGAAATAAATATTTGAAAGTGCGTAAGTAAATTTTTTTTATCGATATTATTAGTTATCAGTAAATATTCGTTCGTATAATAAGCATTTTATCGTTAGGCCTTGTCGTAAGTTGGAACGGTGACAGTGCATTGACAGGGGCCGTACAGTGGCGTTATAAAACTTATTTTATTACCAATTCAAAACAAGATAAATTTACGAAATAAAGAACAATTAATTTTAAGTGACCTCGCTAAGACCTACAACATATATATTCATGTTTAGCAGGATTATTATTTATCAATCATTGTTTCTTTATTTACCCAGGCAGTCGTGTTCCAATACCATTTTATTTTAATTATTTTACAAATTTAATTTTTGTTTTGAAAGAAAAAAAACCCTGTCGATTATAACTGGATAATTCCATATCAAGTGGACCAATTTTAGGGAAATTGGGAAATCCACCCCCTCAAAAAAATCTGGAAAAAATATATGTTAAAGTACATGGCCTAAAACTACCAAATACCAATTTTCAGCTTCCTAGGTCAAATATTGGCGGAGATATCACCATTTGAAAAAAAGGTTGCCAATTGGTAATAAAAATTCTCTTATTTCTGTTAGGTTTTCAGCTCCGTTGTTTATATACTTGTAAAGTGTCTAGAACCCCCTAACTTGGCAATATAATAGAACTTCAAACGTAGATTACGATTCTTTGAAAAAATTTGGGGTAGGGGATATCCCTACTGTAAGGGTTGCCATCAAAGTTGGAAAAAAGTAAACAAATATTTTATTTTTCACCACTTTGGAGTGCTCTAGAAAAGTCATTGTTGTGTCGAGGGGTCTAAAAATTGCTATATACACTCCCACGCGGTGGAATTTCGATATGGAATTGAATATAGGACCATATGATGTTATATCCCATAGATATCAGGCCCCAAAGTTGGTTTCCCGTCAAAATCTTGTGAAAATGCCTAAGTTTGGTTGCCATTTTGGTTATGTGGGACAAGTGGCAAAATTATAAAAGGTACAGGAAATGAATCTTCTGTTACCCTTCTACAACATATCAAAAATCCAAAGTTGGCCCGTGTTCTTTGATATTTTTAATTTTCATCCGAAGTTTGTAAATATACATGTGTTTTTGCCGATTTTAGCATTTTCATGAAAAATTGCCTTTTTATGATCTCTGAAAAAAAGCTTCTAAATAGGTTAGACCTACCAAATCCACCAGTCTAGATGAATTTTGTGCGTAGATCACGAATATAACATCAGTTTGGACGTAGGATGTAGCAGTGAGCTTTAATTTTACCTTCAAAATGCAACTTTTCATTATTACAGGTACAATGAAGGAAAATTAATGAAAGGTTGGTTTTCAAGACCAGTTTTTAATTACTACTGGATGATGTACTCTAGTGAAATTTACCAATCCAGGAGTATTTTTACGTAGATTACGAATATGACATCAGTTCAGGCATAGGCTATGCTGTTTTAATTTTAATCTCTCTTCAAAATCGGAAAAAAATAAGGAAAATTCTTTTTTTTCCAACTATTCATGAGAAATGTTACAGTTTGAAGACCAGGGGCCTGTTTCACGAAAATTTAACCAAGTTAAAATCCAAATTTTAGTAATTTGATTGGATAATATTAGATTGATTTTAGTGCTTAGCGAATCAAAATTGAAGTATCTACTAAAATTTGGATTTTATCTTATGTTAAGATTTTGTGAAACTGGGCCCCCGTTTTTAATTTCTTCGAAATGTTAGTAAATTATTAGACCGATCTTTCCAAGAGAACTTTTTTCGTAGATTACGAATATAACAACAAACAAAACATATAGGATATTATATACAATTCTATTATTCTATTTGAATTCACTTCGAAATACATGCATACGTAGATGAACTACACATTTCGGTGTCTAGCAAATTGGACATTGAAACCACACATTTTCAAATGTGCTTACAATGTATGTAAGTTTAAGGGCGAACATTTTTAGGGAGAAGTTTTATTATCTTTTTATGATCGTTTTCACTCAAGATGCACTGTCTACCACTACGACCAGATGCATCTGGTGTGGAAAATTATACAGATAACATTTGAAAATGGTACCCAAGTTATAATGGGGTTTGTGACACTCATCACCACAAGCACGCCCTATGGAACAGGGATCCATGTGTAGGGGTTGTGGTTAGAATGTAGTAGGATTGACTTCAAAGCCAAGTAACAAAATTGCAAAGAAGATGGGCTTTATATAGAAAATTTCTGTGGAAGACAGTACTAGGCGAGTGTAAGCATAGGGGTAATAGGTTTGGAGGGGGTCTAAAACGTGAAATCGTACAGGCCTGTACTAGACAGGGTCATTCTAAAGAGAGTGGTTAGGCTGTACTTAAGCACTCTAGGACTAGAAACAAAAGGGAAACTGAAAAAGAAGTTAGGTGAATTGTGGGAGCGCCAAATACAAACACTACAAAGAAACATATTCTTCATCCATTTCGAAGCTAAAATAAAATAGTACGGTGTTCCAAACGGTTAGTTTGTTGCTATATTCGTAATGTACGTAAATAGTTCTCTTGGAATGGTCAGTTTGATACCTTATTAACATTTTGAAGTAATTAAAAACCGGTATTCAAACTATAACATTTCTCATCAATAATAGAAGAAAAAGTAATTTTCCTTATTTTTTCCTATTTTGAAGAGAGAGAATAAAATTAAAACAACATATCCTATGCCTGAACTGATGTCATATTCGTAAACTACGTAAAAAGTTCTCCTAGATTGGTAAATTTGACTACAGTACATTAGCCAGTAGTAATTAAAAACTGGCCTTGAAAACCAAACTTTTCATTAATTTTCCTTCATTGTACATGTACCTGTAATAACGAAATGTTGCATTTTGAAGGTAAAATTAAAGCTCACTGCTACATCCTACGTCCGAACTGATGTTATATTCGTGATCTACGCACAAAATTCATCTAGAATGGTGGATTTGGTAGGTCTAATCTATTTAGAAGCTTTTTTTCAGAGATCATAAAAAGGCAATTTTTCATGAAAATGCTAAAATCGGCAAAAACACATGTATATTTACAAACTTCGGATGAAAATTAAAAATATCAAAGAGCACGGGCCAACTTTGGATTTTTGATATGTTGTAAAAGGGTAACAGAAGATTCATTTCCTGTCCCTTTTAAAATTTTGCCACTTGTCCCACATAACCAAAATGGCAACCAAAATTAGGCATTTTCAGGAGATTTTGGCGGGAAACCAACTTTGGGGCCTGATATCTATGGGATATAACATCATATGGTCCTATATTCAATTCCATATCGAAATTCCACCGTCTGGGAGTGTATATAGCAATTTTTAGACCTTTAGACACAACAATGACTTTTCTAGAGCACTCCAAAGTCATGAAAAATAAAATACTTGCTTATTTTTTTCCAACTTTGATGGCAACCCTTACAGTAGGGATACCCCCTACCCCAAATTTTTTCAAAGAATCATAATCTACGTTTGCAGTTCTATTATATTGCCAAGTTAGGGGGTTCTAGACACTTTAGAAGTATATAAACGACGGAGCTGAAAACCTAACAGAAATAAGAGAATTTTTATTACCAATTGGCAACCTTTTTTTCAAATGGTGATATCTTCGCCAATATTTGACCTAGGAAGCTGAAAATTGGTATTTGGTAGTTTTAGACCATGTACTTTAACATATTTTTTCCAGATTTTTTTGAGGGGGTCAGTTTCCCACCACTGGTCCACTTGACATGGAATGACCCAACTTTTTTTGTATTAAAATAGGATAATTAAGATTACTTTATTTAAAAGGGGCTGAACCTAAAATATATATATAATACACAATAGATCTAGGCCCATAGAATGATAATGATAGTAATATTAATAGACCCAAATTAATGAAATGAAAAAGAAACTTTACATCATTTTCATTAACTTCATTAAAGTAGCTAAGTCTCTAACTCAATATCATCCAAAGTCTTCAACATTGAAAACACAAATTATTTGTCAGTTCAAATCAACATGCAGGAATGACGGGTTTCACTGGTGCCAAGTTACTCTTAAACATGTCACTTCCGGTGCCAAGTTACCCTTGAACATATGTCACTTCCGGTACCAACGAAACCACTAAACAGGTTTCCAAATTAACATTGCACACAAATAAAATGGACGCAGAATCAACCAATCAATCCAGCAATATCAAGTCATTTTATACATTTGTTACTTGTAAATGATCTTGACAAAATTAAATTACTTCCTGTGTTAATGAAAATGTTCAATTTGTCTTATGAAATCAGAAATGGCATACGATATCATATAGTGAAAATTTTATGTAAATCGAATAATAATTGCCACTTTTAAAGACCAACAAACTTGAAAAGTGACTTGTAGAAAATCGGCTATTTCTCTGCAACCGTACAAGTTACAAACCATTTTGTGGTATCTGTATGATCGTATGGGTTCATTCTATTTGTTGATTAGCATCAAATACCATAATTTGAAAAAGATTTCAAAACAGACTCATTTGAATAAAATATCTGTTTTGAAGGCTAAAAATACAGTTTTTGCCAAAATGACGTTACTTCCGGTGATAATGAAAATCTTAAATTACTTGTATGAAATCCCAAATGGCATTAGGTATAACATGGTGTAACGTTTATGAAAATCGAATAATAATTGACACTTTTATGGCCCCGAAACTATTTTACAGGCAAAATAACGAAAACAGTGACTTGTACAGAACTGCCCATTTCTTGGTAACTGCTTATATTACAAACGAATTTTAATATACATTTTCTTCGTATGGATTATAGCTACAAGTTTATAAAAGTTACGAAGAAATATTTTTAAATCTGAAAAGCCTGAATAGGTTGTAAATAGGTCAATTTTACACCATTTTTAGCCTCTTAATCGAATTTGCTCGAAAATGAAATCGAAATTAAAAAAACTGCTTCCGACATTTTTTGCGCCTTGAAAGGGCACACTCTTTGAGTCAAATAATTTTTCCAAAAAATAATATTTGTTTTCGAAGAAGGAAAATAACTGTCAAAATTGTACTTTTTGGTAAAATTATGCCACTTCCGGTGCCGACAGATAACACTTTTGGTAATAAAAAAAATGACAATTGATACAACGAAGCATATGAACTTTGTTTTATACAAATCGAACAATAAAAAATCAATCTAGGACTGAAAAACTGAATTAGCCAATGGCGGCCAAGGAAAATTACTGACACAAAATTTTTTAACATTTTTGCACTAGTCAGATGACTCTTTAATTCTGTGCACAATACGACTAAAAAATATTCATAAATAAAAAAGTTTTTTGTAAAATTTTAAATTTTCGAAATTTGGCGCCTAATATCTTCGAAGATTTGCCGAAAATCAAAAATCGAAAGTAGCGTAGCTATGTGCCCTGTCTCAGGCTATGCCAAAATGTATCGAAAGTTAAAATCCAATGATTATTGTTAAAATTACTGCAATATTTTCAAAAACGATAACTTCGGACATTTCGCATTGTCGCAGAACGTTCAACATAGCTTTATCCTCTAAGTCACACCCACTTTCCCAGTAAAACCGAAGAAATCGTAACGATGCAACACGTAGTTGCTGAGATCTATTCAAATTGGAATCTGAATAATAATAAGAACTAGACCTGCAAGCAGCACTGAACCGGCTTTCAGGAATCATACAGGAAGTTTATTATACCATAGCCGATCCATTGAGCTACCAACCTATACTTTAGTTGTTTTGCTTCAGTGACACCCTCTATCATATGTAAAAGTAATATTTGCTGGCGAAAAGACCGGTGAAAATTGTAAATTATGGCAAAATTACGTCACTTCCGGTGTCGAAAGAAATTTTTTATAGGTGAAAAATAAGTCGAAAATTCGCAACATACAAAATACAAACTTTGTTTTATACATATCGGGCAATAAATAATTAACCTATAAAACATAAACTGAAATTAAGAAGGTAAAAAACTTAAAAGTGACCCTGGGAAAATTGGCTATTATTCGACTACTTCCGGTTTTACGATCATTGTCGTGATAGCTTTACGAAGTTCTTTGGATACTTATCTTTCTGTACCAGAAGTGTCAGAAACATCCATTGAGTAGTTTTGGAAAAAAAGATAAATTAAAGAGCGTTTCCAAAAATTTAACGATTTTTCATTTTTTTTCAAAGTTTGAGGCCATTTTTCGACCACTTATATTATTTCAATGCTTTTCATTTTGGATTCACTATATAGACAACCGATAGGACTTTGAGTAAGAAAAGTTTAAGAAAAATCGTAGGCGTCGTTTTCGAGAAAAGGGCGTCTCAAAATGTTAAAAAATTGGAAAATACTAGATTTTTGGCATACAATAATTTATTTCCTTACCATCGAAATCGTATTATTTAGATACCATATGATGGTCCATTAATAGGGCTATCCAGCGACACTTTAGTTCTTTTGGTCCGCTATTACCTAAGAGAGAAATCAAGTTTTTCGCAAGTGCGACAATGTTTTTACTCTTTTTTTTCATTTTTTGAATACTTCCGGTATGGTTATTATTGTCGAAATAGTTTTAATGGCCGGTTTGGGCACTAAAATAGCCACAGGGCTCTGTAATGATATATTACATTATCTGATCAGATAAAATGCCCCTGAGAAATCCTATGTTCAAAAGTGCCAAAAATGCAAAAAATTTAAAATATCGAAAACTAAATTTTAATAATTACATACATATTATACATCGTTAGAATCGTAATTAGGTCAGCTATCTGAATATACAACTTCTTTTTAAAAATCTCTTAAAATAAAAAAATAGTAGAGCATTTTCCAAAATTTCACGATTTTTCGACTTTTTTCGATTTTCAGTCCCTTTTTTATCCTATTCCAGACATTTCAAAGTCTTATTGGGTGGCTTCATGCAAAATACCTCCAGAAGGACTCTCGATAGAAAAAATTAAAAAAAAATTGCACGTTAAGTTTTCGAGATACAGGCGTCCAAAAACGCTCCAAATCAGAAAATACTTGATTTTCAGCGTGCCATATTTTGCTGTCTGTTCATAGTATCCATATGAATAGGGTATCATATGATAGTCCAGCAATCGTGCCATCAAACGATACCTTCATTCGTTTAATCCATTGATATCGGACGGAGAAATAGCGTTTTCCCCAAAAATATCCATTTTTTGCATTTTTTTCAAAATATTGCACATTATTTCGACCACTTCCGGTTTAAGGATTCTTGTCGAAATTGCTTTATAAGTTGGTATTGGAATATAACTTCATGTTCCAGAAGTTTCAGAAACGTCAATTCTGCCATAAAACGAAACCCGAGCTCACAAAATGGGAAGAAAATTCGAAAAAAATCGAAAAATAAAGGGCGATAACTCTGAATGAAACTTATATTACTGGAATCGGATGGACTTCAGGTATCCAAAAATGTAGGTCAAATTTGAACATTTTGAAAAATAACAAAAATTGTCTCGTAAACAACATGTTTTCAATTTTCGAACGAAAAAAATCATAGACGAATGTTCGAAATTGAAAAATGTGAGATAGCCATTGTCTCAGAAAAGATTCAGGGATTCCAAAAATGTAATTTGTTTGAAAATGGATAAAGAATTGACGAAACTATGGCCGATTTTCAATTTTTAGGGAAAGTACAAAGTTCGGTCACTTCCGGTATGCGCAGAAATTTCAAAAATATTTTATCAAGTAGCCACCACATGGTTTCCCGATAGAAAAGCTAATTCCAGATCGATATCTGTTTTCGGTCATGGAGATCTAGGCCCTCGCGGTAAATAATAATAATAATAACTAGACCTGCAAGCAGCACTGAACCGGCTTTCAGGAATCATACAGGAAGTTTATTATACCATAGCCGATCCATTGAGCTACCAAACTATACTTTAGTTGTTTTGCTTCATTGACACCCTCTATCATATGTAAAAGTAATATTTGCTGGCGAAAAGACCTGTCAAAATTGTAAATTATGGCAAAATTACGTCACTTCCGGTACCGAAAGAAATTTTTATAGGTGAAAAATAAGTCAAAAATTCGCAACACACAAAATACAAACTTTGTTTTATACATATCGGGCAATAAATAATTACCCTATAACCCATAAACTGAAATTAAGAAGGTAAAAAACTTAAAAGTGACCCTGGGAAAATTGGCTATTATTCGACAAGGGAACATGCTAAAAGCCTTTTCTTGATATCAATATGATGGTATTGATTCAATCTTACTGCCCATTTGAGTCAGACGTTATCAAGTTAAACAAATAATAAATATAAATCCCTTCAAAAATATGTTTGTTTTGAAGGCTAAAAATACGTTTTTTTGCAAAAATTACATTACTTCCGGTGATATTGAAAATGTTAACTTAGTTCATAGTAGTCATAAATGGCATAAGGCATCAAATGGTAAAAAAAAATTATAAAAATCGAATAATAATTGACACTTTTATAGACCAAAAACCTTGAAAAGTGACTTATAGAAGATCGCCTATTTCTCTGTAACCATACAAGTTAGAAACCATTTTGTGGTATCTGTATGGTCGTATGGCGTCATTCTATTCGTTGATGGGAATCAAATATCATAATTTTAAAAATATTATAAGGCAGACTCATTTGAATAAAATATTTGTTTTTTGGGTTAAAAATACAGTTTTTGCCCAAATGACGTCATTTCCGATCACAGTGAAAATGTAAAATTGGCTTGACCTAGTCCAAATTGGCATTAGGCATCAAATGGAAAAAAATATTGCAAACCGAATGATAATTTACTCTTTTATAGGCAAAATAACGTGAAAAGTGATGCATGCAAAATTGCATATTTCTCGGCAACTGCTCATATTACAAAGTAATTTTGGCACACATTCTCTTCGTCTGGATTATTGCTACGAGTTTATGAAAATTAGAAATAAATATTTCGAAATATGAAGACGCTGAATGAATTGTAAATAACTGATTTTTACACTTTATTTTACATTTTATTCGAAATTGACCGAAAATGAAATTGAAATTAAAAAATCTGAGCTAAGGATTTTGTGCATCTTTGCATGGTGCATCCTTTTAGTTATATCAGTTTTGAAAAAAAAAATATTTGCTTTCAAAAAGTGGTACCGAACTGTCAAAATTGTAGTTTTTGTTAATATTACGTCACTTCCGTTGCCGACAGAAAAATTTCACCGTAACAAAAAAAATTACAATTGGGACCACGGAGCATATGAACTTTGTTTTATACAAATCGAACAATAAATAATTTTTCTGGGTACGAAAAACTAAATTAGCCGATGGCGGCTAACGCAAATTACCGAGACAATTTTTTTTCTCATTTCTGCTCAAGTACGATGATATTTTAACCCTGTGTAAAATACCCAAAAAAAATATTCATAAATAAAAAAGGTATTCGTAAAAAAATTAATTCTTTTCAAAATATCGGACATTTTTTCGACTACTTCCGGTTTTACGATCATTGTCGCGATCCATTGAGTAGTTTTGGAAAAAAAGATAAATTAAAGAGCGTTTACAAAAATTTAATGATTTTTCAATTTTTTTCAAAGTTTGAGGCCATTTTTGGACCACCTATATTATTTCGATGCTTTTCATTTTGGATTCACTATATAGACAACCGATAGGACTTTGAGTAAGAAAAGTTTAAGAAAAATCTGGGGCGTCGTTTTCGAGAAAAGGGCGTCTCAGAATGTTAAAAAATCGGAAAATACTAGATTTTTGGCATACAATAATTTATTTCCCTACCATCGAAATCGTATTATTTAAATACCATATGATGGTCCATTAATAGGGCTTTCCAACGACACTTTAGTTCTTTTGGTCCGCTATTACCTAAGGGAGAAATCAAGTTTTTCGCAAATGCGACAATGTTTTTAACCTTTTTTTTCATTTTTTGAATACTTCCGGTATGGTTATTATTTTCGGAATAGTTTTAATAGCCGGTCTGGGCACTAAAATAGCCACAGGGCTCTGTAATGATATATTGCATTATCTGTTCAGATAAAATGCCCCTGAGAAATCCTATGTTGAAAAGTGCCAAAAATGCAAAAAATTTAAAATATCGAAAATCAAATTTCAATAACTACATACATATTATACATCGCTAGAATCGTAATTAGGTCAGCTATCTGAATATACAATCTTTTTTTGAAAATCTCTTAAAATAAAAAAATAGTAGAGCATTTTCCAAAATTTCACGATTTTTCGACTTTTTTCGATTTTCAGTCCGTTATTTCACCTATTCCAGACATTTCAAAGTCTTATTGGGTGGCATAATTCACAAGACTATCGAATGGACTCTCGATAGAGAAAGTTAAAAAAAAAGTTGCGGTTAAGTTTTCGAGATATAGGCGTCCAAAAATGCTAAAAATAAGAAAATACTTGATTTTCAGCGTGCCATATTTTGCTGCCTGATCATAGTATCCGTATGAATGGGGTATCATACGATAGTACAATCCTAGTGCAGTCCAATGGTACCCTAATTTCATTAATCCATTGATATCGGGCGGAGAAATCGCGTTTTTCCCAAAAATATCCATTTTTTGCATTTTTTTCCAAATATTGAACATTATTTCGACCACTTCCGGTTTAAAGATCCGTGTCGAAATTGCTTTATCAGTTGGTATTGGACTATAACTTCATGTTCCAGAAGTTTCAGAAACGTCAATTCTACCATAAAACGAAACCCGAGCTCGCAAAATGGGAAGAAAATTCGAAAAAAATCGAAAAATAAAGGGCGATAACTCTGAATGAAACTTATATTACTGGAATTGGAAGGACTTCAGGTATCCAAAAATGTAGGTCAAATTTGAAAATTTTGAAAAATAACAAAAATTGTCTCGTAAACAACATGTTTTCAATTTTCGAACGATAAAAGTCATAGACGAATGTTCGAAATTGAAAAATGTGAGATAGCCATTGTCTCAGAAAAGATTCAGGGATTCCAAAAATGTAATTTTTTTGAAAATGGATAAAGAATTGACGAAACTATGGCCGATTTTCAATTTTTAGACAACGTGCAAAGTTCGGTCACTTCCGGTATGCGCAGAAATTTCAAAAATATTTTATCAAGTAGCCACCACATGGTTTCCCAATAGAAAATCTAATTCCAGATCGATATCTGTTTTCGATCATGGAGATCTAGGCCCCCGCGGTAAATAATAATAATAATAACTAGACCTGCAAGCAGCACTGAACCGGCTTTCAGGAATCATACAGGAAGTTTATTATACCATAGCCGATCCATTGAGCTACCAAACTATACTTTAGTTGTTTTGCTTCAGTGACACCCTCTATCATATGTAAAAGTAATATTTGCTGGCGAAAAGACCGGTCAAAATTGTAAATTATGGCAAAATTACGTTACTTCCGGTGCCGAAAGAAATTTTTTATAGGTGAAAAATAAGTCGAAAATTCGCAACATACAAAATACAAACTTTGTTTTATACATATCGGGCAATAAATAATTAACCTATAACCCATAAACTGAAATTAAGAAGGTAAAAAAACTTAAAAGTGACCCTCGGAAAATTGGTTATTATTCGACAAGGGAACATGCTAGAAGCCTTTTCTTGATATCAATATGATGGTATTGATTCAATCTTACTGCCCATTAGAGTCAGACGTTATAAAGTTAAACGAATAATGAATATAAATCACTTCAAAAAAATGTTTGTTTTGAAGGCTAAAAATACGTTTTTTGCAAAAATTACATTACTTCCGGTGATATTGAAAATGTTAACTTGGTTCATAGAAGTCATAAATGGCATAAGGCATCAAATGGTAAAAGAATTATAAAAATCGAATAATAATTGACACTTTTATAGACCAAAAACCTTGAAAAGTGACTTATAGAAGATCGCCTATTTCTCTGTAACCGTACAAGTTAGAAACCATTTTGTGATATCTGTATGGTCGTATGGCTTCATTCTATTCGTTGATGGGAATCAAATATCATAATTTTAAAAATATTATAAGGGAGACTGATTTGAATAAAATATTAGTTTTTTAGGTTAAAAATACAGTTTTTGCCCAAATGACGTCATTTCCGGTCACAGTGAAAATGTAAAATTGGCTTGACCTAGTCCAAATTGGCATTAGGCATCAAATGGAAAAAAAATATTGCAAATCGAATAATAATTCACTCTTGTATAGGCAAAATAACCTGAAAAGTGATGCATGCAAAATTGCATATTTCTCGGCAACTGCTCATATTACAAACTAATTTTCGCATACATTCTCTTCGTCTGGATTATTGCTACGAGTTTATGAAAATTACAAATAAACATTTCAAAATATGAAGACGCTGAATGAATTGTAAATAACTGAATTTTACACTTTATTTTACATTTTATTCGAAATTGCCCGAAAATGAAATTGAAATTTAAAAATATGAGCTAAGGATTTTGTGCACCTTTGCAGGGTGCATCCTTTTAGTTATATCAGTTTTGAAAAAAAATAATATTTGCTTTCAAAAAGTGGTTCCGAACTGTCAAAATTGTAGTTTTTGTTAATATTACGTCACTTCCGTTGCCGACAGAAAAATTTCACAGTAACTAAAAAAATTACAATTGGGACCACGGAGCATATGAACTTTGTTTTATACAAATCGAACAATAAATAATTTTTCTGGGTACGAAAAACTAAATTAGCCGATGGCGGCTAACGCAAATTACCGAGACAATTTTTTTTCTCATTTCTGCTCAAGTAGGGTGATATTTTAACCCTGTGTAAAATATCATCAAAAAATATTCATAAATAAAAAAGATTTTCGTAAAAAAAATAATTTTTTCCAAAATATTGGACATTTTTTCGACTACTTCCGGTTTTACGATCGTTGTTGTGATAGCTTTACGAAGTTCTTTGGATACTTAACTTTCTGTACCAGAAGTGTCAGAAACATCCATTGAGCAGTTTTTGAAAAAAAGATAAATTAAAGAGCGTTTACAAAAATTTAACGATTTTTCAATTTTTTTCAAAGTTTAATGCCATTTTTTGACCACCTATATTATTTCAATGCTTTTCATTTTGGATTCACTATATAGACAACCGATAGGACTTTGAGTAAGAAAAGTTTAAGAAAAATCTGCGGTGTCGTTTTCGAGAAAAGGGCGTCTCAGAATGTTAAAAAATCGGAAAATACTAGATTTTTGGCATACAATAATTTATTTTCTTACCATCGATATCGTATTATTTAGATACCATGTGATGGTCCATTAATAGGGCTATCCAACGACACTTTAGTTCTTTTGGTCCGCTATTACCTAAGGGAGAAATCAAGTTTTTCGCAAGTGCGACAATATTTTTACTCTTTTTTTTCATTTTTTGAATACTTCCGGTATGGTTATTATTGTCGGTATAGTTTTGATAACCGGTTTGGGCACTAAAATAGCCACAGGGCTCTGTAATGATATATTACATTATCTGATCAGATAAAATGCCCCTGAGAAATCCTAGGTTCAAAAGTGCCAAAAATGCAAAAACTTTAAAATATCGAAAATTAAATTTCAATAACTACATACATATTATACATCGTTAGAATCGTAATTAGGTCAGCTATCTGAATATACAATCTTTTTTTGAAAATCTCTTAAAATAAAAAAATAGCAGAGCATTTTCCAAAATTTCATGATTTTTCGACTTTTTTCGATTTTCAGTCCGTTATTTCACCTATTCCAGATATTTCAAAGTCTTATTGGGTGGCTTCATGCAAAATACCTCCGAAAGGACTCTCGATAGAAAAAATTACAAAAAAAGTTGCGGTTAAGTTTTCGAGATACAGGCGTCCAAAAACGCTCCAAATCACAAAATACTTGATTTTCAGCGTGCCATATTTTGCTGCCTGCTCATCGTATCCGTATGAATGGGGTATCATACGATAGCACAATCCTAGTGCAGTCCAATGGTACCCTAATTTCTTTAATCCATTGATATCGGGCGGAGAAATCGCGTTTTTCCCCAAAATATCCATTTTTTGCATTTTTTTCAAAATATTGCACATTATTTCGACCACTTCCGGTTTAAGGATTCTTGTCGAAATTGCTTTATACGTTGGTATTGGACTATAACTTCATGTTCCAGAAGTTTCAGAAACGTCAATTCTACCATAAAACGAAACCCGAGCTGACAAAATGGGAAGAAAATTCGAAAAAAATCGAAAAATAAAGGGCGATAACTCTGAATGAAACTTATATTACTGGAATCGGATGGACTTCAGGTATCCAAAAATGTAGGTCAAATTTAAAAATTTTGAAAAATGACAAAAATTGTCTCGTAAACAACATGTTTTCAATTTTCGAACGATAAAAGTCATAGACGAATGTTCGAAATTGAAAAAAGTGAGATAGCCATTGTCTCAGAAAAGATTCAGGGATTCCAAAAATGTAATTTGTTTGAAAACGGTTAAAGAATTGACGAAACTATGGCCGATTTTCAATTTTTAGACAACGTGCAAAGTTCGGTCACTTCCGGTATGCGCAGAAATTTCAAAAATATTTTATCAAGTAGCCACCACATGGTTTCCCAATAGAAAATCTAATTCCAGATCGATATCTGTTTTCGATCATGGAGATCTAGGCCCCCGCGGTAAATAATAATAATAATAATAACTAGACCTGCAAGCAGCACTGAACCGGCTTTCAGGAATCATACAGGAAGTTTATTATACCATAGCCGATCCATTGAGCTACCAAAGTATACTTTAGTTGTTTTTCTTCAGTGACACCCTCTATCATATGTAAAAGTAATATTTGCTGGCGAAAAGACCGGTCAAAATTGTAAATTATGGCAAAATTACGTCACTTCCGGTACCGAAAGAAATTTTTATAGGTGAAAAATAAGTCGAAAATTCGCAACACACAAAATACAAACTTTGTTTTATACATATCGGGCAATAAATAATTACCCTATAACCCATAAACTGAAATTAAGAAGGTAAAAAACTTAAAAGTGACCCTCGGAAAATTGGCTATTATTCGACAAGGGAACATGCTAGAAGCCTTTTCTTGATATCAATATGATGGTATTGATTCAATCTTACTGCCCATTAGAGTCAGACGTTATCAAGTTAAACAAATAATAAATATAAATCCCTTCAAAAAAATGTTTGTTTTGAATGCTAAAAATACGTTTTTTGCAAACATTACATTACTTCCGGTGATATTGAAAATGTTACTTAGTTCATAGAAGTCACAAACGGCATAAGGCATCAAATGGTAAAAAAATTATAAAAATCGAATAATAATTGACACTTTTATAGACCAAAAACCTTGAAAAGTGACTAAAAGAAGATCGCCTATTTCTCTGTAACCATAAAAGTTAGAAACCATTTTGTGGTATCTGTATGGTCGTATGGCTTCATTCTATTCGTTGATGGGAATCAAATATCATAATTTTAAAAATATTATAAGGCAGACTCATTTGAATAAAATATTTGTTTTTTGGGTTAAAAATACAGTTTTTGCCCAAATGACGTCATTTCCGGTCACAGTGAAAATGTAAAATTGGCTTGACCTAGTCCAAATTGGCATTAGGCATCAAATGGAAAAAAAATATTGCAAATCGAATGATAATTCACTCTTTTATAGGCAAAATAACGTGAAAAGTGATGCATGCAAAATTGCATATTTCTCGGCAACTGCTCATATTACAAACTAATTTTCGCATACATTCTCTTCGTCTGGATTATTGCTACGAGTTTATGAAAATTACAAATAAATATTTCAAAATATGAAGACGCTGAATGAATTGTAAATAACTGAATTTTACACTTTATTTTACATTTTATTCGAAATTGCCCGAAAATGAAATTGAAATTAAAAAATATGAGCTAAGGATTTTGTGCACCTTTGCAGGGTGCATCCTTTTAGTTATATTGGTTTTGAAAAAAAATAATATTTGCTTTCAAAAAGTGGTACCGAACTGTCAAAATTGTAGTTTTTGTTAATATTACGTCACTTCCGTTGCCGACAGAAAAATTTCACCGTAACAAAAAAAATTACAATTGGGACCACGGAGCATATGAACTTTGTTTTATACAAATCGAACAATAAATAATTTTTCTGGGTACGAAAAACTAAATTAGCCGATGGCGGCTAACGCAAATTACCGAGACAATTTTTTTTCTCATTTCTGCTCAAGTACGATGATATTTTAACCCTGTGTAAAATACCATCTAAAAATATTCATAAATAAAAAAGGTATTCGTAAAAAAAAATTTTTTTTTCAAAATATCGGACATGTTTTCGACTACTTCCGGTTTTACGATCATTGTCGCGATAGCTTTACGAAGTTCTTTCGATACTTAACTTTCTGTACCAGAAGTGTCAGAAATATCCATTGAGTAGTTTTGGATAAAAAAATAAATTAAAGAGCGTTTACAAAAATTTAATGATTTTTCAATTTTTTTCAAAGTTTGATGCCATTTTTGGACCACCTATATTATTTCAATGCTTTTCATTTTGGATTCACTATACAGACAACCGATAGGACTTTGAGTAAGGAAAGTTTAAGAAAAATCTGCGGCGTCGTTTACGAGAAAAGGGCGTCTCAGAATGTTAAAAAATCGGAAAATACTAGATTTTTGGCATACAATAATTTATTTCCCTACCATCGAAATCGTATTATTTAGATACCATATGATGGTCCATTAATGGGGCTTTCCAACGACACTTTAGTTCTTTTGGTCCGCTATTACCTAAGGGAGAAATCAAGTTTTTCGCAAGTGCGACAATGTTTTTAACCTTTTTTTTTTCATTTTTCGAATACTTCCGGTATGGTTATTATTTTCGGAATAGTTTTAATAGCCGGTTTGGGCACTAAAATAGCCACAGGGCTCTGTAATGATATGTTGCATTATCTGATCAGATGAAATGCCCCTGAGAAATCCTATGTTGAAAAGTGCCAAAAATGCAAAAAATTTAAAATATCGAAAATTAAATTTCAATAACTACATACATATTATACATCGTTAGAATCGTAATTAGGTCAGCTATCTGAATATACAATCTTTTTTTGAAAATCTCTTAAAATAAAAAAATAGTAGAGCATTTTCCAAAATTTCACGATTTTTCGACTTTTTTCGATTTTCAGTCCGTTATTTCACCTATTCCAGACATTTCAAAGTCTTATTGGATGGCTTCATGCAAAATACCTCCGAAAGGACTCTCGATAGAAAAAATTAAAAAAAAAGTTGCGGTTAAGTTTTCGAGATACAGGCGTCCAAAAATGCTAAAAATCAGAAAATACTTGATTTTCAGCGTGCCATATTTTGCTGCCTGATCATAGTATCCGTATGAATTGGGTATCACACGATAGTACAATCCTAGTGCAGTCCAATGGTACCCTAATTTCTTCAATCCGTTGATATCGGCCGGAGAAATCGCGTTTTTCCCCAAAATATCCATTTTTTGCATTTTTTTCAAAATATTGAACATTATTTCGACCACTTCCGGTTTAAAGATCCGTGTTGAAATTGCTTTATCAGTTGGTATTGGACTATAACTTCATGTTCCAGAAGTTTCAGAAACGTCAATTCTACCATAAAACGAAACCCGAGCTCGCAAAATGGGTAGAAAATTCGAAAAAAATCGAAAAATAAAGGGCGATAACTCTGAATGAAACTTATATTACTGGAATCGGATGGACTTCAGGTATCCAAAAATGTAGGTCAAATTTGAAAATTTTGAAAAATAACAAAAATTGTCTCGTAAACAACATGTTTTCAATTTTCGAACGATAAAAGTCATAGACGAATGTTCGAAATTGAAAAATGTGAGATAGCCATTGTCTCAGAAAAGATTCAGGGATTCCAAAAATGTAATTTGTTTGAAAATGGAGAAAAAATTGACGAAACTATGGCCGATTTTCAATTTTTAGACAACGTGCAAAGTTCGGTCACTTCCGGTATGCGCAGAAATTTCAAAAATATTTTATCAAGTAGCCACCACAGGGTTTCCCAATAGAAAATCTAATTCCAGATCGATATCTGTTTTCGATCATGGAGATCTAGGCCCCCGCGGTAAATAATAATAATAATAATAATAATAATAATAATAATTTTAGTAATCTCAATAGGCTTTCAGACGAAAGTCTGAAAGCCTAACTAGACCTGCAAGCAGCACTGAACCGGCTTTCAGGAATCATACAGGAAGTTTATTTATACCATAACCGATCCAGTGAGCTACCAAACTATACTTTAGTTGTTTTGCTTCAGTGACACCCTCTATTATATGTAAAAGTAATATTTGCTGGCGAAAAGACCGGTCAAAATTGTAAATTATGGCAAAATTACGTCACTTCCGGTGCCGAAAGAAATTTTTATAGGTGAAAAATAAGTCGAAAATTCGCAACATACAAAATACAAACTTTGTTTTAGACATATCGGGCAATAAATAATTAACCTATAACCCATAAACTGAAATTAAGAAGGTAAAAAACTTAAAAGTGACCCTCGGAAAATTGGTTATTATTCGACAAGGGAACATGCTAGAAGCATTTTCTTGATATCAATATGATGGTATTGATTCAATCTTACTGCCCATTAGAGTCAGACGTTATAAAGTTAAACGAATAATGAATATAAATCACTTCAAAAAAATGTTTGTTTTGAAGGCTAAAAATACGTTTTTTGCAAAAATTACATTACTTCCGGTGATATTGAAAATCTTAACTTGGTTCATAGAAGTCATAAATGGCATAAGGCATCAAATGGTAAAAAAATTATAAAAATCGAATAATAATTGACACTTTTATAGACCAAAAACCTTGAAAAGTGACTTATAGAAAATCGCCTGTTTCTCTGTAAATGTACAAGTTAGAAACAATTTTGTGGTATCTGTATGGTCGTATGGCTTCATTCTATTCGTTGATGGGAATCAAATATCATAATTTTAAAAATATTATAAGTTAGACTGATTTGAATAAAATATTAGTTTTTTAGGTTAAAAATACAGTTTTTGCCCAAATGACGTCATTTCCGGTGACAGTGAAAATGGACAATTGGCTTGACCTAGTCCAAATTGGCATTAGGCATCAAATGGAAAAAAAATATTGCAAATCGAATAATAATTCACTCTTGTATAGGCAAAATAACGTGAAAAGTGATGCATGCAAAATTGCATATTTCTCGGCAACTGCTCATATTACAAACTAATTTTCGCATACATTCTCTTCGTCTGGATTATTGCTACAAGTTTATGAAAATTACAAATAAACATTTCAAAATATGAAGACGCTGAATGAATTGTAAATAACTGAATTTTACACTTTATTTTACATTTTATTCGAAATTGCCCGAAAATGAAATTGAAATTTAAAAATATGAGCTAAGGATTTTGTGCACCTTTGCAGGGTGCATCCTTTTAGTTATATCAGTTTTGAAAAAAAATAATATTTGCTTTCAAAAAGTGGTACCGAACTGTCAAAATTGTAGTTTTTGTTAATATTACGTCACTTTCGTTGCCGACAGAAAAATTTCACAGTAACAAAAAAAATTACAATTGGGACCACGGAGCATATGAACTTTGTTTTACAAAAATCGAACAATAAATAATTTTTCTGGGTACGAAAAACTAAATTAGCCGACGGCGGCTAACGCAAATTACCGAGACAATTTTTTTTCTCATTTCTGCTCAAGTAGGATGATATTTTAACCCTGTGTAAAATATCATCAAAAAATATTCATAAATAAAAAAGATTTTCGTAAAAAAATTAATTTTTTTCAAAATATCGGACATTTTTTCGACTACTTCCGGTTTTACGATCGTTGTTGTGATAGCTTTACGAAGTTCTTTGGATACTTAACTTTCTGTACCAGAAGTGTCAGAAACATCCATTGAGCAGTTTTTGAAAAAAAGATAAATTAAAGAGCGTTTACAAAAATTTAACGATTTTTCAATTTTTTTCAAAGTTTGATGCCATTTTTAGACCACCTATATTATTTCAATGCTTTTCATTTTGGATTGACTATATAGACAACCGATAGGACTTTGAGTAAGAAAAGTTTAAGAAAAATCTGCGGCGTCGTTTTCGAGAAAAGGGCGTCTCAGAATGTTAAAAAATCGGAAAATACTAGATTTTTGGCATACAATAATTTATTTCCTTACCATCGATATCGTATTATTTAGATACCATATGATGGTCCATTAATAGGGCTATCCAACGACACTTTAGTTCTTTTGGTCCGCTGTTACCTAAGGGAGAAATCAAGTTTTTCGCAAGTGCGACAATGTTTTTAACCTTTTTTTTTCATTTTTTGAATACTTCCGGTATGGTTATTATTGTCGGTATAGTTTTAATAACCGGTTTGGGCACTAAAATAGCCACAGGGCTCTGTAACGATATATTACATTATCTCATCAGATAAAATTCCCCTGAGAAATCCTAGGTTCAAAAGTGCCAAAAATGCAAAAAATTTAAAATATCGAAAATTAAATTTCAATAACTACATACATATTATACATCGTTAGAATCGTAATTAGGTCAGCTATCTGAATATACAATTTTTTTTTGAAAATCTCTGAAAATAAAAAAATAGCAGAGCATTTTCCAAAATTTCACGATTTTTCGACTTTTTTCGATTTTCAGTCCGTTATTTCACCTATTCCAGATATTTCAAAGTCTTATTGGATGGCTTCATGCAAAATACCTTCGAAAGGACTCTCGATAGAAAAAATTACAAAAAAAGTTGCGGTTAAGTTTTCGAGATACAGGCGTCCAAAAACGCTCCAAATCAGAAAATACTTGATTTTTAGCGTGCCATATTTTGCTGCCTGCTCATCGTATCCGTATGAGTTGGGTATCATACGATAGCACAATCCTAGTGCAGTCCAATGGTACCCTAATTTCTTTAATCCATTGATATCGGGCGGAGAAATCGCGTTTTTCCCCAAAATATCCGTTTTTTGCATTTTTTTCAAAATATTGCACATTATTTCGACCACTTCCGGTTTAAGGATTCTTGTCGAAATTGCTTTATACGCTGGTATTGGACTATAACTTCATGTTCCAGAAGTTTCAGAAACGTCAATTCTACCATAAAACGAAACCCGAGCTCACAAAATGGGAAGAAAATTCGAAAAAAATCGAAAAATAAAGGGCGATAACTCGGAATGAAACTTATATTACTGGAATCGGATGGACTTCAGGTATCCAAAAATGTAGGTCAAATTTGAAAATTTTGAAAAATGACAAAAATTGTCTCGTAAACAACATGTTTTCAATTTTCGAACGATAAAAGTCATAGACGAATGTTCGAAATTGAAAAATGTGAGATAGCCATTGTCTCAGAAAAGATTCAGGGATTCCAAAAATGTAATTTGTTTGAAAATGGATAAAGAATTGACGAAACTATGGCCGATTTTCAATTTTTAGACAACGTGCAAAGTTCGGTCACTTCCGGTATGCGCAGAAATTTCAAAAATATTTTATCAAGTAGCCACCACATGGTTTCCCAATAGAAAATCTAATTCCAGATCGATATCTGTTTTCGATCATGGAGATCTAGGCCCCCGCGGTAAATAATAATAATAATAATAATAATAACTAGACCTGCAAGCAGCACTGAACCGGCTTTCAGGAATCATACAGGAAGTTTATTATACCATAGCCGATCCATTGAGCTACCAAACTATACTTTAGTTGTTTTGCTTCAGTGACACTCTCTATCATATGTAAAAGTAATATTTGCTGGCGAAAAGACCGGTCAAAATTGTAAATTATGGCAAAATTATGTCACTTCCGGTGCCGAAAGAAATTTTTATAGGTGAAAAATAAGTCGAAAATTCGCAACATACAAACTTTGTTTTGTACATATCGGGCAATAAATAATTAACCTATAACCCATAAACTGAAATTAAGAAGGTAAAAAACTGAAAAGTGACCGTGGGAAAATTGGTTATTATTCGACAAGGTAACATGCTAGAAGCCTTTTCTTGATATCAATATAATGGTATTGATTCAATCTTACTGCCCATTAGAGTCAGACGTTATAAAGTTAAACGAATAATAAATATAAATCCCTTCACAAAAATGTTTGTTTTGAAGGCTAAAAATACGTTTTTTGCAAAAATTACATTACTTCCGGTGATATTGAAAATGTTAACTTGGTTCATAGAAGTCATAAATGGCATAAGGCATCAAATGGTAAAAAAATTATAAAAATCGAATAATAATTGACACTTTTATAGACCAAAAACCTTGAAAAGTGACTTATAGAAGATCGCCTATTTCTCTGTAACCGTACAAGTTAGAAATCATTTTGCGGTATCTGTATGGTCGTATGGCTTCATTCTATTCGTTGATGGGAATCAAATATCATAATTTGAAAAATATTATAAGGCAGACTCATTTGAATAAAATATTTGTTTTTTAGGTTAAAAATACAGTTTTAGCCCAAATGACGTCATTTCCGGTCACAGTGAAAATGTAAAATTGGCTTGACCTACTCTAAATTGGCATTAGGCATCAAATGGAAAAAAAATATTGCAAATCGAATAATAATTGACTCTTTTATAGGCAAAATAACGTGAAAAGTGATGCATGCAAAATTGCATATTTCTCGGCAACTGCTCATATTACAAACTAATTTTCGCATACATTCTCTTCGTCTGGATTATTGCTACGAGTTTATGAAAATTACAAATAAATATTTCAAAATATGAAGACGCTGAATGAATTGTAAATAACTGAATTTTACACTTTATTTTACATTTTATTCGAAATTGCCCGAAAATGAAATTGAAATTAAAAAATCTGAGCTAAGGATTTTGTGCACCTTTGCAGGGTGCATCCTTTTAGTTATATCAGTTTTGAAAAAAAAAAATATTTGCTTTCCAAAAGTGGTACCGAACTGTCAAAATTGTAGTTTTTGTTAATATTACGTCACTTCCGTTGCCGACAGAAAAATTTCACCGTAACAAAAAAAATTACAATTGGGACCACGGAGCATATGAACTTTGTTTTATACAAATCGAACAATAAATAATTTTTCTGGGTACGAAAAACTAAATTAGCCGATGACGGCTTACGCAAATTACTGAGACAATTTTTTTTCTCATTTTTGCTCAAGTAGGATGATATTTTAACCCTGTGTAAAATACCATCAAAAAATATTCATAAATAAAAAAGGTTTTCGTAAAAAAAATATTTTTTTTCAAAATATCGAACATTTTTTCGACTACTTCCGGTTTTACGATCGTTGTTGTGATAGCTTTACAAAGTTCTTTGGATACTTAACTTTCCGTACCAGAAGTGTCAGAAACATCCATTGAGTAGTTTTGGAAAAAAAGATAAATTAAAGAGCGTTTTCAAAAAATTAACGATTTTTCAATTTTTTTCAAAGTCTGATGCCATTTTTAGACCACCTATATTATTTCAATGCTTTTCATTTTGGATTCACTATATAGACAACCGATAGGACTTTGAGTAAGAAAAGTTTAAGAAAAATCTGCGGCGTTGTTTTCGAGGAAAGGGCGTCTCAGAATGTTAAAGCATCGGAAAATACTAGATTTTTGGCATACAATAATTTATTTCCTTACCATCGAAATCGTATTATCTAGATACCATATGATGGTCCATTAATAGGGCTATCTAACGACACTTTAGTTCTTTTGGTCCGCTATTACCTTAGGGAGAAATCAATTTTTTCGCAAGTGCGACAATGTTTTTAACCTTTTCTTTCATTTTTTTAATACTTCCGGTATAGTTATTATTGTCGGAATAGTTCTAATAGCCGATTTGGGCACTAAAATAGCCACAGGGCTCTGTAATGACATATTACATTATCTGATCAGATAAAATGCCCCTGAGAAATCCTATGTTCAAAAGTGCCAAAAATGCAAAAAAATTAAAATATCGAAAATTAAATTTCAATAACTACATACATATTATACATCGTTAGAATTGTAATTAGGTCAGCTATCTGAATATACAATCTTTTTTTGAAAAACTCTTAAAATAAAAAAATAGCAGAGCATTTTCCAAAATTTCAC
The DNA here is from genome assembly GCA_963678685.1 of Patella ulyssiponensis. Classification (NCBI taxonomy): domain Eukaryota; kingdom Metazoa; phylum Mollusca; class Gastropoda; family Patellidae; genus Patella; species Patella ulyssiponensis. The sequence continues at coordinate 30,892,288 of OY783229.1, read as the reverse complement.
GATTTTTCGACTTTTTTCGATTTTCAGTCCGTTATTTCACCTATTCCAGATATTTCAAAGTCTTATTGGATGGCTTCATGCAAAATACATCCGAAAGGACTCTCGATAAAAAAAATTTAAAAAAAAGTTGCGGTTAAGTTTTCGAGATACAGGCGTCCAAAAACGCTCGAAATCAGAAAATACTTGATTTTCAGCGTGCCATATTTTGCTGCCTGCTCATCGTATCCGTACGAATTGGGTATCATACGATAGCACAATCCTAGTGCAGTCCAAAGGTACCATAATTTCTTTAATCCATAAATATCAGGCAGAGATATCGCGTTTTTCGCCAAAATATCCATTTTTTGCATTTTTTTCAAAATATCGGACATTATTTCGACCACTTCCGGTGTACAGATTATTGTTGAAATTGCTTTATTCCTTGCAATGGTCATTTGGCTTCATGCCTCAGAAATTTCAGAAACGTCAATTCGGCCATAAAACGAAACCCGAGCTCCCAAAATGGGTAGAAAATTCGAAAAAAATCGAAAAATAAAGGGCGATAACTCTGAATGAAACTTATATTATTGGAATCGGATGGACTTCAGGTATCCAAAAATGTAGGTCAAATTTGAAAATTTTGAAAAATAACAAAAATTGTCTCTGAAACAACATTTTTCATTTTTTGATCGTAAGAAGTCAGCGATGAAGTTTCGAAATATCGAATTTTTCAACTGCTATCGTCCGAGAAAAGACTCAGGGTTTCCGAAAATGTCATTTGTATGAAAATAGGTACGGAATTGACGAATCTACGGCCGTTTTTTAATTTTTTGACACCGCACGAAATTCGACCACTTCCGGTCTGCGCAGAAGTTTCAAAAATAGTTTATCAAGTAGCCAACACATGGTTTCCCGATAGAGAATTAGGTCCCAGATCGGTATCTGTTACAGGCACTGAGAAATAGGCTCCGGCGAAAAAAAAAATAATAATAATAAATAATAATTTTAGTAATCACAATAGGCTTTCAGACGAAAGTCTGAAAGCCTAATAATTTTAGTAATCTCAATAGGCTTTCAGACGAAAGTCTGAAAGCCTAACTAGACCTGCAAGCAGCACTGAACCGGCTTTCAGGAATCATACAGGAAGTTTATTATACCATAGCCGACCCATTGAGTTACCAAACTATACTTTAGGTTGTTTTGCTTCAGTGACACCCTCTATCATATGTAAAAGTAATATTTGCTGGCGAAAAGACCGGTCAAAATTACGTCACTTCCGGTGCCGAAAGAAATTTTTAAAGGTGAAGAATAAGTCGAAAATTCGCAACATACAAAATACAAACTTTGTTTTATACATATCGGGCAATAAATAATTAACCTATAACCCATAAGCTTTAATTAAGAAGGTAAAAAACTTAAAAGTGACCCTGGGAAAATTGGTTATTATTCGACAAGGGAACATGCTAGAAGCCTTTTCTTGATATCAATATGATGGTATTGATTCAATCTTACTGCCCATTAGAGTCAGACGCTATAAAGTTTAACGAATGATAAATATAAATCCCTTCAAAAAAATGTTTGTTTTGAAGGCTAAAAATACGTTTTTTGAAAAAATTACATTACTTCCGGTGATATTGAAAATATTAACTTGGTTCATAGAAGTCATAAATGGCATAAGGCAACAAATGGTAAAAAAATGATAAAAATCGAATAATAATTGACACTTTTATAGACCAAAAACCTTGAAAAGTGACTTATAGAAGATCGCCTATTTCTCTGTAACCGTACAAGGTAGAAACCATTTTGTGGTATCTGTATGGTCGTATGGCTTCATTCTATTCGTTGATGGGAATCAAATATCATAATTTTAAAAACATTATAAGGCAGACTCATTTGAATAAAATATTTGTTTTTTAGGTTAAAAATACAGTTTTTGTCCAAATGACGTCATTTCCGGTCGCAGTGAAAATGTAAAATTGGCTTGACCTAGCCCAAATTTTGCATTAGGCATCAAATGGAAAAAAATATTGCAAATCGAATAATAATTCACTCTTTTATAGGCAAAATAACGTGAAAAGTGATGCATGCAAAATTGCGTATTTCTCGGCAACTGCTCATATTACAAACTAATTTTCGCAAACATTCTCTTCGTCTGGATTATTGCTACGAGTTTATCAAAATTACAAAATAAATATTTCAAAATATGAAGACGCTGAATGAATTGTAAATAACTGAATTTTACACTTTATTTTACATTTTATTCGAAATTGCCCGAAAATGAAATTGAAATTAAAAAATATGAGCTAAGGATTTTGTGCACCTTTGCAGAGTGCATCCTTTTAGTTATATCAGTTTTGAAAAAAAAATAATATTTGCTTTCAAAAGGTGGTACCGAACTGTCAAAATTGTAGTTTTTGTTAATATTACGTCACTTCCGTTGCCGACAGAAAAATTTCACCGTAACAAAAAATATTACAATTGGGACCACGGAGCATATGAACTTTGTTTTATACAAATCGAACAATAAATAATTTTTCTGGGTACGAAAAACTAAATTAGCCGATGGCGACTAACGCAAATTACCGAGACAATTTGTTTTCTCATTTCTGCTCAAGTACGATGATATTTTAACCCTGTGTAAAATATCATCAAAAAATATTCATAAATAGAAAAGGTTTTCGTAAAAAAATTAATTTTTTTCAAAATATCGGCCATTTTTTCGACTACTTCCAGTTTTACGATCGTTGTTGTGATAGCTTTACGAAGTTCTTTGGATACTTAACTTTCTGTACCAGAAGTGTCAGAAACATCCATTGAGTAGTTTTGGAAAAAAAGATAAATTAAAGAGCGTTTCCAAAAATTCAACGATTTTTCAATTTTTTTCAAAGTTTGAGGCCATTTTTGGACCACTTATATAATATCAATGCTTTTCATTTTGGATTCACTATATAGACAACCGATACGACTTTGAGTAAGAAAAGTTTAAGAAAAATCTGCGGCGTCGTTTTCGAGAAAAGGGCGTCTCAGAATGTTAAAAAATCGGAAAATACTAGATTTTTGGCATACAATAATTTATTTCCTTATCATCGATATCGTATTATTTAGATACCATATGATGGTCCATTAATAGGGCTATCCAACGACACTTTAGTTCTTTTGGTCCGCTATTACCTAAGGGAGAAATCAAGTTTTTCGCAAGTGCGATAATGTTTTTAACCTTTTTATGCATTTTTTGAATACTTCCGGTATGGTTATTATTGTCGGAATAGTTTTAATAGCCCGTTTGGGCACTAAAATAGTCACAGGGCTCTGTAATGATATATTACATTATCTGATCAGATAAAATGCCCCTGAGAAATCCTATGTTCAAAAGTGTCAAAAATGCAAAAAATTTAAAATATCGAAAATTAAATTTCAATAACTACATACATATTACACATCGTTAGAATCGTAATTAGGTCAGCTATCTGAATATACAACCTTTTTTTGAAAATCTCTTAAAATAAAAAAATAGTAGAGCATTTTCCAAAATTTCACGATTTTTCGACTTTTTTTGATTTTCAGTCCCTTTTTTATCGTATTCCAGACATTTCAAAGTCTTATTGGATGGCATAATTCACAAGACTATCGAATGGACTCTCGATAGAGAAAGTTAAAAAAAAAGTTGCGGTTAAGTTTTCGAGATACAGGCGTCCAAAAACGCTCCAAATCAGAAAATACTTGATTTTCAGCGTGCCATATTTTGCTTCCTGCTCGTCGTATCCGTTCGGATTGGGTATCATACGATAGCACAATACTAGTGCAGTCCAATGGTACCCTTATTTGTTTAATCCATTGATATCGGACGGAGAAATCGCGATTTTCCCCAAAATACCCATTTTTTGTATTCTTTTCAAAATATCGGACATTATTTCGACCACTTCCGGTGTACAGATTATTGTTGAAATTGCTTTATTCCTTGCAATGGTCATTTGGCTTCATGCCTCAGAAGTTTCAGAAACGTCAATTCGGCCATAAAACGAAACCCGAGCTCACAAAATGGGTAGAAAATTCGAAAAAAATCGAAAAATAAAGGGCGATAACTCTGAATGAAACTTATATTACTGGAATCGGATGGACTTCAGGTATCCATAAATGTAGGTCAAATTTCAAAATTTTGAAAAATAACAAAAATTGTCTCTCAAAAAACATTTTTCATTTTTCGATCGAAAGACGTCAGCGATGAAGTTTCGAAATATCGAAATTTTCAACTGCTATCGTCCGAGAAAAGACTCAGGGTTTCCGAAAATGTCATTTGTATGAAAATAGGTACAGAATTGACGAATCTACGGCCGTTTTTTAATTTTTTGACACTGCACGAAATTCGACCACTTCCGGTCTGCGCAGAAGTTTCAAATATAGTTTATCAAGTAGCCAATACATGGTTTCCCGTTAGGGAATTAGGTCCCAGATCGGTAACTGTTACAGGAACTGAGAAATAGGCTCCGGCGAAAAAAAAAATAATAATAATAAATAATAATTTTAGTAATCACAATAGGCTTTCAGACGAAAGTCTGAAAGCCTAATAATAATAATAATAATTTTAGTAATCTCAATAGGCTTTCAGACGAAAGTCTGAAAGCCTAACTAGACCTGCAAGCAGCACTGAACCGGCTTTCAGGAATCATACAGGAAGTTTATTATACCATAGCCGATTCATTGAGCTACCAAACTATACTTTAGTTGTTTTGCTTCAGTGACACCCTCTATCATATGTAAAAGTAATATTTGCTGGCGAAAAGACCGGTCAAAATTGTAAATTATGGCAAAATTACGTCACTTCCGGTGCCGAAAGAAATTTTTATAGGTGAAAAATAAGTCGAAAATTCGCAGCATACAAAATACAAACTTTGTTTTATACATATCGGGCAATAAATAATTAACCTATAACCCATAAACTGAAATTAAGAAGGTAAAAAAATTAAAAGTGACCCTGGGAAAATTGGTTATTATTCGACAAGTGAACATGCTAGAAGCCTTTTCTTGATATCGATATGATGGTATTGATTCAATCTTACTGCCCATTAGAGTCAGACGTTATAAAGTTAAACGAATAAAAAAATATATAACACTTCAAAAAAATGTTTGTTTTGAAGGCTAAAAATTCGTTTTTTGCAAAAATTACATTACTTCCGGTGATATTGAAAATGTTAACTTGGTTCATAGAAATCATAAATGGCATAAGGCATCAAATGGTAAAAAATTTATAAAAATCGAATAATAATTGACACTTTTATAGACCAAAAACCTTGAAAAGTGACTTATAGAAGATCGCCTATTTCTCTGTAACCGTACAAGTTAGAAACCATTTTGTGGTATCTGTATGGTCGTATGGCTTCATTCTATTCGTTGATGGGAATCAAATATCATAATTTTTAAAACATTATAAGGCAGACTCATTTGAATAAAATATTTGTTTTTTAGGTTAAAAATACAGTTTTTGCCCAAATGACGTCATTTCCGGTCACAGTGAAAATGTAAAATTGGCTTGACCTAGTTCATATTGGCATTAGGCATCAAATGGAAAAAAAATATTGGAAATCGAATAATAATTAACTCTTTTATAGGCAAAATAACGCGAAAAGTGATGCATGCAAAATTGCATATTTCTCGGCAACTGCTCATATTACAAACTAATTTTCGCATACATTCTCTTCGTCTGGATTATTGCTACGAGGTTATGAAAATTACAAATAAATATTTCAAAATATGAAGACGCTGAATGAATTGTAAATAACTGAATTTTACACTTTATTTTACATTTTATTCGAAATTGCCCGAAAATGAAATTGAAATTTAAAAATATGAGCTAAGGATTTTGTTCACCTTTGCAGGGTGCATCCTTTTAGTTATATCAGTTTTGAAAAAAAATAATATTTGCTTTCAAAAAGTGGTACCGAACTGTCAAAATTGTAGTTTTTGTTAATATTACGTCACTTCCGTTGCCGACAGAAAAATTTCACCGTAACCAAAAAAATTACAATTGGGACCATGGAGCATATGAACTTTGTTTTATACAAATAGGAAAATAAATAATTTTTCTGGATACGAAAAACTAAATTAGCCGATGGCGGCTAACGCAAATTATCGAGACAATTTTTTTTTCTCATTTCTGCTCAAGTACGATGATATTTTAACCCTGTGTAAAATATCATCAAAAAATATTCATAAATAAAAAAGGTTTTCGTAAAAAAAAAAATTTTTTTCAAAATATCGGTCATTTTTTCGACTACTTCCGGTTTTACGATCCATGTTGTGATAGCTTTACGAAGTTCTTTGGATACTTAACTTTCTGTACCAGAAGTGTCAGAAACATCCATTGAGTAGTTTTGGAAAAAAAGATAAATTAAAGAGCGTTTCCAAAAATTTAACGATTTTTCAATTTTTTTCAAAGTTTGAGGCCATTTTTCGACCACTTATATTATTTCAATGCTTTTCATTTTGGATTCACTATATAGACAACTCAAAAAAGTTTAAGAAAAATCTGCGGCGTCGTTTTCGAGAAAAGGGCGTCTCAGAATGTTAAAAAATCGGAAAATACTAGATTTTTGGCATACAATTATTTATTTCCTTACCATTGAAATCACATTATTTAGATACCATATGATGGTCCATTAATAGGGCTATCCAACGACACTTTAGTTCTTTTGGTCCGCTATTACCTAAGGGAGAAATCAAGTTTTTCGCAAGTGCGACAATGTTTTTACTCTTTTTTTCCATTTTTTGAATACTTCCGGTATGGTTATTATTGTCGGAATAGTCTTAATAGCCGGTTTGGGCACTAAAATGGCCACAGGGCTCTGTAATGATATATTGCATTTTCTGATCAGATAAAATGCCCCTGAGAAATCCTATGTTCAAAAGTGCCAAAAATGCAAAAAAAATAAAATATCGAAAATTAAATTTCAATAACTACATACATATTATACATCGTTAGAATCGTAATTAGGTCAGCTATCTGAATATACAACCTTTTTTTGAAAATCTCTTAAAATAAAAATATAGTAGAGCATTTTCCAAAATTTCACGATTTTTCGACTTTTTTTGATTTTCAGTCCCTTTTTTATCGTATTCCAGACATTTCAAAGTCTTATTGGATGGCATAATTCACAAGACTAACGAATGGACTCTCGATAGAGAAAGTTAAAAAAAAAGTTGCGGTTAAGTTTTCGAGATACAGGCGTCCAAAAACGCCCCAAATCAGAAAATACTTGATTTTCAGCGTGCCATATTTTGCTTCTTGCTCATCGTATCCGTGTGATTTGGGTATCATATGATAGTCTATTCCTCTGGGCATCCAACGGTACCTTAATTTGTTTCATCTGTTGATTTCGGACGGAGAAATCACGTTTTCCACCAAAACATCCATTTTTTGCATTTCTTTCAAAATATTGCACACTATTTCGACCACTTCCGGTTTAAGGATCCTTGTCGAAATTGCTTTATCAGTTGGTATTGGACTACAACTTCATGTTCCATAACTTTCAGAAACATCAATTCGACCGTAAAACGAAACCACAGCTCACAAATTGGGAAGAAAATTCGAAAAAAATCGAAAAATAAAGGGCGATAACTCTGAATGAAACTTATATTTCTAGAATCGGATGGACTTCAGGTATCCAAAAATGTAGGTCAAATTTGAAAATTTTGAAAAATAACAAAAATTGTCTCGTAAACAACATGTTTTCAATTTTCGAACGATAAAAGTCGTAGACGAATGTTCGAAATTGAAAAATGTGAGATAGCCATTGTCTCAGAAAAGATTCAGGAATTCCAAAAATGTGATTTGTTTGAAAATGGGAAAAGAATTGATGAAACTATAGCCAATTTTCAATTTTTTGACAACGTACAAAGTTCGGTCACTTCCGGTCTGCGCAGAAGTTTGAAAATTGCTTTATTGAGTAGCCACCACCTGGTTTCCCGATAGTAAGATGAACTGCAAATCGGTATCTCTTTTCGATCATAGAGAAATAGGCTCCCGCGGTAAATAATAATAATAACTAGACCTGCAAGCAGCACTGAACCGGCTTTCAGGAATCATACAAGAAGTTTATTATACCATAGCCGATCCATTGAGCTACCAAACTATACTTTAGTTGTTTTGCTTCAGTGACACCCTCTATCATATGTAAAAGTAATATTTGCTGGCGAAAAGACCGGTCAAAATTGTAAATTATGGCAAAATTACGTCACTTCCGGTACCGAAAGAAATTTTTATAGGTGAAAAATAAGTCGAAAATTCGCAACACACAAAATACAAACTTTGTTTTATACATATCGGGCAATAAATAATTAACCTATAACCCATAAACTGAAATTAAGAAGGTAAAAAACTTAAAAGTGACCCTGGGAAAATTGGTTATTATTCGACAAGGGAACATGCTAGAAGCCTTTTCGTGATATCAATATGATGGTATTGATTCAATCTTACTGCCCATTAGAGCCAGACGTTATAAAGTTAAACGAATAATGAATATAAATCACTTCAAAAAAATGTTTGTTTTGAAGGCTAAAAATACGTTTTTTGCAAAAATTACATTACTTCCGGTGATATTGAAAATGTTAACTTAGTTCATAGAAGTCATAAATGGCATAAGGCATCAAATGGTAAAAAAATTATAAAAATCGAATAATAATTGACACTTTTATAGACCCAAAACCTTGAAAAGTGACTTATAGAAGATCGCCTATTTCTCTGTAACCGTACAAGTTAGAAACCATTTTGTGGTATCTGTATGGTCGTATGGCTTCATTCTATTCGTTGATGGGAATAAAATATCATAATTTTAAAAATATTATAAGGGAGACTGATTTGAATTAAATATTAGTTTTTTAGGTTAAAAATACAGTTTTTGCCCAAATGACGTCATTTCCGGTCACAGTGAAAATGTAAAATTGGCTTGACCTAGTCAAAATTGGCATTAGACATCAAATGGAAAAAATATATTCCAAATCGAATAATAATTCACTCTTGTATAGGCAAAATAACGTGAAAAGTGATGCATGCAAAATTGCATATTTCTCGACAACTGCTCATATTACAAACTAATTTTCGCATACATTCTCTTCGTCTGGATTATTGCTACGAGTTTATGAAAATTACAAATAAATATTTAAAAATATGAAGACGCTGAATGAATTGTAAATAGCTGAATTTTACACTTTATTTTACATTTTATTCGAAATTGCCCGAAAATGAAATTGAAATTTAAAAATATGAGCTAAGGATTTTGTGCACCTTCGCAGGGTGCATCCTTTTAGTTATATCAGTTTTGAAAAATAATAATATTTTCTTTCAAAAAGTGGTACCGAACTGTCAAAATTGTAGTTTTTGTTAATATTAGTCACTTCCGTTGCCGACAGAAAAATTTCACCGTAACATAAAAAATAACAATTGGGACCACGGAGCATATGAACTTTGTTTTATACTAATCGAACAATAAATAATTTTTCTGGGTACGAAGAACTAAATTAGCCGATGGCGGCTAACGCAAATTACCCAGACAATTTTTTTTCTCATTTCTGCTCAAGTACGATGATATTTTAACCCACTGTAAAATATCATCAAAAAATATTCATAAATTATAAAGATTTTCGTAAAAAAAATAATTTTTTTCAAAATATCGGACATTTTTTCGACTACTTCCGGTTTTACGATCGTTGTTGTGATAGCCTTACGAAGTTCTTTGGATACTTAACTTTCTGTACCAGAAGTGTCAGAAACATCCATTGAGCAGTTTTGGAAAAAAAGATAAATAAAAGAGCGTTTACAAAAATTTAACGATTTTTCAATTTTTTTCAAAGTTTGATGCCATTTTTGGACCACCTATATTATTTCAATGCTTTTCATTTTGGATTCACTATATAGACAACCGATAGGACTTTGAGTTAGAAAAGTTTAAGAAAAATCTGCGGCGTCGTTTTCGAGAAAAGGGCGTCTCGGAATGTTAAAAAATCGGAAAATACTAGATTTTTGGCATACAATAATTTATTTCCTTACCATCGATATCGTATTATTTAGATACCATATGATGGTCCATTAATAGGGCTATCCAACGACACTTTAGTTCTTTTGGTCCGCTATTACCTAAGGGAGAAATCAAGTTTTTCGCAAGTGCGACAATGTTTTTAACCTTTTTTTTTCATTTTTTGAATACTTCCGGTATGGTTATTATTGTCGGTATAGTTTTAATAACCGGTTTGGGCACTAAAATAGCCACAGTGCTCTGTAATGACATATTACATTATCTGATCAGATAAAATGCCCCTGAGAAATCCTAGGTTCAAAAGTGCCAAAAATGCAAAAAATTTAAAATATCGAAAATTAAATTTCAATAACTACATACATATTATACATCGTTAGAATCGTAATTAGGTCAGCTATCTGAATATACAATCTTTTTTTGGAAATCTTTGAAAATAAAAAAATAGCAGAGCATTTTCCAAAATTTCACGATTTTTCGACTTTTTTCGATTTTCAGTCCGTTATTTCACCTATTCCAGATATTTCAAAGTCTTATTGGATGGCTTCATGCAAAATACCTCCGAAAGGACTCTCGATAGAAAAAATTACAAAAAAAGTTGCGGTTAAGTTTTCGAGATACAGGCGTCCAAAAACGCTCCAAATCAGAAAATACTTGATTTTCAGCGTGCCATATTTTGCTGCCTGCTCATCGTATCCATTGATATCGGGTGGAGAAGTCGCGTTTTTCCCTAAAATATCCATTTTTTGCATTTTTTTCAAAATATTGCACATTATTTCGACCACTTCCGGTTTAAGAATTCTTGTCGAAATTGCTTTATACGTTGGTATTGGACTATAACTTCATGTTCCAGAAGTTTCAGAAACGTCAATTCTACCATAAAACGAAACCCGAGCTGACAAAATGGGAAGAAAATTCGAAAAAAATCGAAAAATAAAGGGCGATAACTCGGAATGAAACTTATATTACTGGAATCGGATGGACTTCAGGCATCCAAAAATGTAGGTCAAATTTGAAAATTTTGAAAAATGACAAAAATGGTCTCGTAAACAACATGTTTTCAATTTTCGAACGATAAAAGTCATAGACGAATGTTCGAAATTGAAAAATGTGAGATAGCCATTGTCTCAGAAAAGATTCAGGGATTCCAAAAATGTAATTTGTTTGAAAATGGATAAAGAATTGACGAAACTATGGCCGATTTTCAATTTTTAGACAACGTGCAAAGTTCGGTCACTTCCGGTATGCGCAGAAATTTCAAAAATATTTTATCAAGTAGCCACCACATGGTTTCCCAATAGAAAATCTAATTCCAGATCGATATCTGTTTTCGATCATGGAGATCTAGGCCCCGGCGGTAAATAATAATAATAATAATAATAATAATAATAATAATAATAATAATTTTAGTAATCTCAATAGGCTTTCAGACGAAAGTCTGAAAGCCTAATAATAATAATAATAATTTTAGTAATCTCAATAGGCTTTCAGACGAAAGTCTGAAAGCCTAACTAGACCTGCAAGCAGCACTGAACCGGCTTTCAGGAATCATACAGGAAGTTTATTATACCATAGCCCATCCATTGAGCTACCAAACTATACTTTAGTTGTTTTGCTTCAGTGACACCCTCTATCATATGTAAAAGTAATATTTGCTGGCAAAAAGACGGGTCAAAATTGTAAATTATGGCAAAATTACGTGACTTCCTGTGCCGAAAGAAATTTTTATAGGTGAAAAATAAGTCGAAAATTCGCAACATACAAAATACAAACTTTGTTTTATACATATCGGGCAATAAATAATTAACCTATAACCTATAAACTGAAATTAAGAAGGTAAAAAACTTAAAAGTGACCCTGGGAAAATTGGCTATTATTCGACAAGGGAACATGCTAGAAGCCCTTTCTTGATATCGATATGATGGTATTGATTCAATCTTACTACCCATTAGAGTTAGACGTTATAAAGTTAAACGAATAATAAATATATATCCCTTCAAAAAAATGTTTGTTTTGAAGGCTAAAAATACTTTTTTTGCAAAAATTACATTACTTCCGGTGATATTGAAAATGTTAACTTGGTTCATAGAAGTCATAAATGGCATAAGGCATCAAATGGTAAAAAAATTATAAAAATCGAATAATAATTGACACTTTTATAGACCAAAAACCTTGAAAAGTGACTTATAGAAGATCGCCTATTTCTCTGTAACCGTACAAGTTAGAAACCATTTTGTGGTATTTGTATGGTCATATGGCTTTATTCTATTCCTTGATGGGAATCAAATATCATAATTTTAAAAATATTATAAGGCAGACTCATTTGAATAAAATATTTGTTTTTTAGGTTAAAAATACAGTTTTTGCCCAAATGACGTCATTTCCGGTCACAGTAAAAATGTAAAATTGGCTTGACCTAGTCCAAATTGGCATTATGCATCAAATGGAAAAAAAGATATTGCAAATCGAATAATAATTCACTCTTTTATAGGCAAAATAACGCGAAAAGTGATGCATGCAAAATTGCATATTTCTCGGCAACTGCTCATATTACAAACTTATTTTCGCATACATTCTCTTCGTCTGGATTATTGCTACGAGTTTATGAAAATTACAAATAAATGTTTCAAAATATGAAGACGCTGAATGAATTGTAAATAACTGAATTTTACACTTTATTTTACATTTGATTCGAAATTGCCCGAAAATGAAATTGAAATTAAAAAATCTGAGCTAAGGATTTTGTGCACCTTTGCAGGGTGCATCCTTTTAGTTATATCAGTTTTGAAAAAAAATAATATTTGCTTTCAAAAAGTGGTACGTAACTGTCAAAATTGCAGTTTTTGTTAATATTACGTCACTTCCGTTGCCGACAGAAAAATTTCACCGTAACAAAAAAAAATACAATTGGGACCACGGAGCATATGAACTTTGTTTTATACAAATCGAACAATAAATAATTTTTCTGGGTATGAAAAACTAAATTAGCCGATGGCGGCTAACGCAAATTACCGAGACAATTTTTTTTCTCATTTCTGTTCAAGTAGGATGATATTTTAACCCTGTGTAAAATATCATCAAAAAATATTCATAAATAAAAAAGGTTTTCGTAAAAAAAAAAAAAATTTTCAAAATATCGGACATTTTTTCGACTACTTCCGGTTTTACGATCATTGTCGTGATAGCCTTACGAAGTTCTTTGGATACTTAACTTTCTGTACCAGAAGTGTCAGAAACACCCATTGAGTAGTTTTGGAAAAAAAGATAAATTAAAGAGCATTTACAAAAATTTAACGATTTTTCAATTTTTTTTCAAAGTTTGAGGCCATTTTTGGACCACCTATATTATTTCAATGCTTTTCATTTTGGATTCACTATATAGACAACCGATAGGACTTTGAGTAAGAAAAGTTTAAGAAAAATCTGCGGAGTGGTTTTCGAGAAAAGGGCGTCTCAGAATGTTAAAAAATCGGAAAATACTAGATTTTTGGCATACAATAATTTATTTCCTTACCATCGAAATCGTATTATTTAGATACCATATGATGGTCCATTAATAGAGCTACCCAACGACACTTTAGTTCTTTTGGTCCGCTATTACCTAAGGGAGAAATCAAGTTTTTCGCAAGTGCGACAATGTTTTTAACCTTTTTTTTTAATTTTTTGAATACTTCCGGTATGGTTATTATTGTCGGAATAGTTTTAATAGCCGGTTTGGGCACTAAAATAGCCACAGGGCTCTGTAATGATATATTACATTATCTGATCAGATAAAATGCCCCTGAGAAATCCTATGTTCAAAAGTGCCAAAAAAGGAAAAAATTTAAAATATCGAAAATTAAATTTCAATAACTACATACATATTATACATCGTTAGAATCGTAATTATGTCAGCTATCTGAATATACAATCTTTTTTTGAAAATCTCTTAAAATAAAAAAATAGCAGAGCATTTTCCAAAACTTCACGATTTTTCGACTTTTTTCGATTTTCAGTCCGTTATTTCACCTATTCCAGATATTTCAAAGTCTTATTGGATGGCTTCATGCAAAATACCCCCGAAAGGACTCTCGATAGAAAAAATTTTAAAAAAAGTTGCGGTTAAGTTTTCGAGATACAGGCGTCCAAAAATGCTAAAAATCAGAAAATTCGTGATTTTCAGCGTGCCATATTTTGCTGCCTGATCATAGTGTCCGTATGAATTGGGTATCATACGATAGTACAATCCTAGTGCAGTCCAATGGTACCCTAATTGGTTTAATCCATAGATATCGGACGGAGAAATCGCGTTTTTCCCCAAAATACCCATTTTTTGCATTTTTTTCAAAATATTGCACATTATTTCGACTACTTCCGGTCTACGGATCATTGTTGAAATTGCTTTATTCCTTGCAATGGTCATTTGGCTTCATGCCTCAGAAGTTTCAGATTCGCCAATTCGGCCATATAAAGAAACCCGAGCTCACAAAATAGGTAGAAAATTCGAAAAAAATCGAAAAATAAAGGGTGATAACTCCGAATAAAACTTATATTACTGGAATCAGATAGACTTAAGGTATCCAAAAATGTAAGTCAAATTTGAAAATTTTGAAAAATGAAAAAAATTGTCTCTTTAACAACATTTTTCAATTTTCGAACGCTAGAAGTCACCGACGAAGTTTCGAAATTACAAAATCTTAGATTGGTATTGGCTCGGAAAAGATTCAGGGTTTCCAAAAATGTCATTTGTTTGAAAATAGGTAAAGAATTGACGAAACTATGGCCAATTTTCAATTTTTTGACAACGTACAAAAATCTGCCACTTCCGGTATGCGCAGAATTTTCGAAAATACTTTATCAAGTAGCCACCACATGGTTTCCCGTAAGAAAAGTTGATTTCAGATCGATATCTGCTTTCGATGAAAAGGCTCCAAAAAAAGAGGAAAATACTATATTTTCGGCATCTCATAATCTATTGCCTAACCATCGAATTTGTATCATTCTGATATCATATAAAAGTCCAAAAAGGAAAATACTAGATCTTCAGCGTCCCGTAATATTTGTCATTGAACACGCCATCTTGAGTCGGATCGCGCAAAATCTAATTTTGGAGTAAAATTTTATTTTGAAGTCTAAAAATACGGTTTTTGCAAATATGACATTACTTCCGGTGATAATGGAAATGTTAAATCAGATCATTGCAATCATAAATGGCATAAGGCATCACATGGTGAAAATTGTATGAAAATTGAATAATAATTGACACTTTTATAGACCAAAAAGCTTGAAAAGTGACTTGTAGAAAATCGTCTATTTCTCGGCAACCGTACAAGTTAGAAACTTTTTTGTGGTATCTGTATGATGGTATGGGTTCATGCTATTCGGCGATGGGATTCAAATATCATAATTTTAAAAATATTATAAACAAGACTCATTTGAATAAAATATTTGTTTTCTAGGTTAAAAATACAGTTTTTGCCAAAATGACGTCATTTTCGGTCACAGTGAAACTGTAAAATTGGCTTAACCTAGTCCAAATTGGCATTAGGCATCAAATGAAAAAATATTATTGAAAATCGGATAATAATTTACTATTTTACAGGCAAAATAACGTGAAAAGTGATGCATGCAAAATTGCATATTTCTCGGCAACTGCTCATGTTACAAACTATTTTTCGCATACATTCTCTTCGTCTGGATTATGGCTACGAGTTTATGAAAATTACAAATAAATATTTCAAAATATGAAGATGCTTTACATTTTATTCGAAATTGCCCGAAAATGAAATTGAAATTTAAGAATCTCAGCCAAACATTTTATGCGCCTTTACAGGGCGCATACTTTTTGTTATATCAGTCTTCGAAAAAAAAAATATTTGCTGTCAAAAAGTGGTACTTAACTCTCAAAATTGTAGTTTTTGTTAATTTTACGCCACTTCCGTTGCGTGCAGAAAAATGTCACCGTAACAAAAAATATTACAATTGACATTACAAATCATATGCACTTTGTTTTATACAAATCGAACAATAAATAATTAATCTAGGTACGAAAAACTAAATTAGCCAATGGCGACTAAAGAAAATTACTGAGACAAAATTCTTTCTCACTTATGCTCAAGTAGGGTGATACTTTAACTCTGTGTAAACTACCATCAAAAAATATTCATAAATAAAAAAGTTTTCTGTAAAAATGTAAAAAAAAATCACTATATCGGATATTTTTTCGACTACTTCCGGTTTTTCGATCATTGTCGGAATTGCTTTAACAAGTTGATTAGATACTTAACTTCCTGTAGCAGAAATATCAGAAACATTCATTAAGTAATTTTTGAAAAAAAGATAAATAAAAGAGCATTTTCAATAATTTAATGATTTTTCAACTTTTTTCAAAGATTGAGGTCATTTTTGGACCGCCTATAATATTGCAACGCTTTTATTATTAAATGCACACGCTAGGCCACCGATAGGACTCTGAGTAAAAAATGTTTAAGAAAAATCGTAGGCGTCGTTTTCGAGAAAAAGGCGTCTCAGAATGCTCCAAAACGGAAAATACTTAGTTTTCGGCGTACCATAATTTATTTCCTAAGAATCAAATTCGTGTTATTTAGATGTTATACGATCGTCTATTAATGGAACTATCCAAAGACACTTTAATTGTTTTGGTCCGCTAATATGTGACGGAGAATTCGAACTTTTGGCAAGAGCTCCAATTTTTTTTCATCTTTTTTACATTTTTCTTTGTTTTTTGAACTACTTCCGGTATACGAATCATTGTCGAGTAGTTTTCACATCCAGTTTTGGAGTTTGCATGGGAACAGGGCTCTCTAATGATATACGACACTATACGATCAAATAAAATACTTCTGAGAAATCCTGTGTTCAAAAGTGTTAAAAATGTCAAAATGTCAAAATATTGAAAATTAAATTTCAATAACTGCATACATATTATACATCATTAGAATCGTAATTAGGTCAGCTTTTTAAATATATATCTTTTTTTTGAAAATCTCTTAAAATAAAAAAATAGTAGAGCATTTTCCCAAATTTCACGATTTTTCGACTTTTTTCGATTTTCAGTCCCTTTTTTGTCTTATTCCAGTTATATAATAGTCTTAATGGATGGATCCATGCTAAAGATTACCGAAAGGACCATCGATGGATAAAGTTTAAGAAAAATCGCTGAAGCAGTTTTCGAAATACAGGCGTCCAAAAACGCTCCAAATCAGAAAATACTTGATTTTCAGCGTGCCATATTTTGCTACCAGCTCATCGTATCCGTACGAATTGGGTATCATTCAGTGGTCCAATCACCGCTAGACCAAATGATACCTTAATTTGTTTAATCCGTTGATATCGGACGGAGAAATCGTGTTTTTACCCAAGACACCAATTTTTCACGTTTTTTTCAAAATATCGCATATTATTTCGACTACTTCCGGTTTACGGATTGTTGTTGAAATTGCTTTAAACGGTGGTTTGACAATATTGCTTCATGTATCAGGAATTTGAGAAACGTTGATCCGGCCGTAAAACGAAACTTAAGCTCACAAAATGTGAAGAAAATTCGAAAAAAATCGAAAAATAAAGGGCGATAACTCGGAATGAAACTTATATTACTGGAACCAGATTGCCTTCAGGTATCCAAAAATGTAGGTCAAATTTGAAAATTTTGAAAAATAACAAAAATTGTCTCTCAAATAAAATTTTTCATTTTTCGATCGCAAGAAGTCAGCGATGAAGTTTCGAAATATCGAAATTTTCAACTGCTATCGTCCGAAAAAAGACTCAAGGTTTCCGAAAATGTCATTTGTATGAAAATAGGTACAGAATTGACGAATCTACGGCCGTTTTTTAATTTTTTGACACAGCACAAAATTCGACCACTTCCGGTCTGCGCAGAAGTTTCAAAAATAGTTTATCAAGTAGCCAACACATGGTTTCCTTATAGAGAATTAGGTCCCAGATCGGTATCTGTTACAGGCGCTGAGAAATAGGCTCCCCCGAAAAATAAAATAATAATAATAAATAATAATTTTAGTAAAAACAATAGTCTTTCAGACGAAAGTCTGAAAGCCTAACTAGACCTGCAAGCAGCACTGAACCGGCTTTCAGGATCAAACAGTAAGTTTATTATACCATAGCCGATCCATTGAGCTACCAAGCTATACTTTAGTTGTTTTGCTTCAGTGACACCCTCTATCATATGTAAAAGTAATATTTGCTGGCGAAAAGGCAGGTCAAAATTGTAAATTATGGCAAAATTACGTCACTTTTGGTCCCAAAAGAAATTTGTATAGGTGAAAAATAAGTCGAAAATTCGCAACATACAAAATACAAACTTTGTTGTATACATATCGGGCAATAAATAATTAACCTATAACCCATAAACTGAAATTAAGAAGGTATAAAACTTAAAAGTGACCCTGGGAAAATTGGCTATTATTCGACAAGGGAACATGCTAGAAGCCTTTTCTTGATATCAATATGATGGTATTGATTCAATCTTACTGCCCATTAGAGTCAGACGTTATAAAGTTAAACGAATAATAAATATAAATCCCTTCAAAAAAATGTTTGTTTAAAAGGCTAAAAATACGTTTTTTGCAAAAATTACATTACTTCCGGAGATATAGAAAATGTTAATTTAGTTCATAGAAGTCATAAATGGCAGAAGGCATCAAATGGTAAAAAAATTATAAAAATCGAATAATAATTGACACTCTTATAGACCAAAAACCTTGAAAAGTGACTTATAGAAGATCGCCTATTTCTCTGTAACCGTACAAGTTAGAAACCATTTTGTGGTATCCGTATGGTCGTATGGCTTCATTCTATTCGTTGATGGGAATCAAATATCATAATTTTAAAAATATTATAAGGCAGACTCATTTGAATAAAATATTTGTTTTTTAAGTTAAAAATACAGTTTTTGCCCAAATGACGTCATTTCCGGTCACAGTGAAAATGTAAAATTGGCTTGACCTAGTCCAAATTGGCATTAAGCATCAAATGGAAAAACAATATTGCAAATCGAATAATAATTCACTCTTTTATGGGCAAAATAACGTGAAAAGTGATGCATGCAAAATTGCATATTTCTCGGCAACTGCTCATATTACAAACTAATTTGCGCATACATTCTCTTCGTCTGGATTATTGCTACGAGTTTATGAAAATTACAAATAAATATTTCAAAATATGAAGACGCTGAATGAATTGTAAATAACTGAATTTTACACTTTATTTTACATTTTATTCGAAATTGCCCGAAAATGAAATTGAAATTAAACAATCTGAGCTAAGGATTTTGTGCACCTTTGCAGGGTGCATCCTTTTAGTTATATCAGTTTTGAAAAAAAATAATATTTGCTTTCAAAAAGTGGTACTGAACGGTCAAAATTGTAGTTTTTGTTATTATTACGTCACTTCCGTTGCCGCCAGAAAAATTTCACCGTAACAAAAAAAATTACAATTGGGACCACGGAGCATATGAACTTTGTTTTATACAAATCGAACAATAAATAATTTTTCTGGGTACGAAAAACTAAATTAGCCGATGGCGGCTAACGCAAATTACCGAGACAATTTTTTTTCTCATTTCTGCTCAAGTACGATGATATTTTTAACCCTGTGTAAAATATCATCAAAAAATATTCATAAATAAAAAAGGTTTTCGTAAAAAAATTATTTTTTTTCAAAATATCGGACATTTTTTCGACTACTTCCGGTTTTACGATCGTTGTCGTGATAGCTTTACGAATTTCTTTGGATAATTAACTTTCTGTACCAGAAGTGTCAGAAACATCGATTGAGTAGTTTTGGAAAAAAAGATAAATTAAAGAGCGTTTCGTAAAATTTAACGATTTTTCAATTTTTTTCAATGTTTGAGGCCATTTTTGGACCATTTATATTATTTCAATGCTTTTCATTTTGGATTCACTATATAGACAACCGATAGGACTTTGAGTAAGAAAAGTTTAAGAAAAATCTACGGCGTCGTTTTCGAGAAAAGGGCGTCCCAGAATGTTAAAAAATCGGAAAATACTAGATTTTTGGCATACAATAATTTATTTCCTTACCATCGAAATCGTATTATTTAGATACCATATGATGGTCCATTAATAGGGCTATCGAGCGACACTTTAGTTCTTTTGGTCCGCTATTACCTAAGGGAGAAATCAAGTTTCTCGCAAGTGCGACAATGTTTTTAACCTTTTTTTTTATTTTTTGAATACTTCCGGTATGGTTATTATTGTCGGAATAGTTTTAATAGCCGGTTTGGGCACTAAAATATCCACGGGGCTCTGTAATGATATATTACATTATCTGATCAGATAAAATGCCTCTGAGAAATCCTATGTTCAAAAGTGCCAAAAATGCAAAAAAATTAAAATATCGAAAATTAAATTTCAATAACTACATACATATTATACATCGTTAGAATCGTAATTAGGTCAGCTATCTGAATATACAACCTTTTTTTGAAAATCTCTTAAAATAAAAAAAAAGTAGAGCATTTTCCAAAATTTCACGATTTTTCGACTTTTTTTGATTTTCAGTCCCTTTTTTATCGTATTCGAGACATTTCAAAGTCTTATTGGATGGCATAATTCACAAGACTATCGAATGGACTCTCGATAGAGAAAGTTAAAAAAAAGTTGCGGTTAAGTTTTCGAGATACAGGCGTCCAAAAAAGCTCCAAATCAGAAAATACTCGATTTTCAGCGTGCCATATTTTGCTTCCTGCTCGTCGTATCCGTACAAATTGGGTATCATACGATAGCACAATACTATTGCAGTCCAATGGTACCCTAATTTGTTTAATCCATTGATATCGGACGGAGAAATCGCGTTTTTCCCCAAAATACCCATTTTTTGCATTTTTTTCAAAATATTGGACATTATTTCGACCACTTCCGGTGTACAGATTATTGTTGAAATTGCTTTATTCCTTGCAATGGTCATTTGGCTTCATGCCTCAGAAATTTCAGAAACGTCAATTCGGCCATAAAACGGAACCCGAGCTCACAAAATGGGTAGAAAATTCGAAAAAAATCGAAAAATAAAGGGCGATAACTCGGAATGAAACTTATATTACTGGAATCGGATGGACTTCAGGTATCCAAAAATGTAGGTCAAATTTCAAAATTTTGAAAAATAACAAAAATTGTCTCTCAAACAACATTTTTCATTTTTCGATCGCAAGAAGTCAGCGATGAAGTTTCGAAATATCGAAATTTTCAACTGCTATCGTCCGAGAAAAGACTCAGGGTTTCCGAAAATGTCATTTGTATGAAAATGGGTACAGAATTGACGAATCTACGGCCATTTTTTGATTTTTTGACACCGCACGAAATTCGACCACTTCCGGTCTGCGCAGAAGTTTCAAATATAGTTTATCAAGTAGCCAACACATGGTTTCCCGATAGAGAATTAGGTCCCAGATCGGTATCTGTTACAGGCACTGAGAAATAGGCTCCGGCGAAAAAAAAAATAATAATAACTAGACCTGCAAGCAGCACTGAACCGGCTTTCAGGAATCATACAGGAAGTTCATTATACCATAGCCGATCCATTGAGCCACCAAACTATACTTTAGTTGTTTTGCTTCAGTGACACCTTCTATCATATGTAAAAGTAATATTTGCTGGCGAAAAGACCGGTCAAAATTGTAAATTATGGCAAAATTACGTCACTTCCGGTGCCGAAAGAAATTTTTATAGGTGAAAAATAAGTGGAAAATTCGCAACATACAAAATACAAACTTTGTTTTATACATATCGGGCAATAAATAATCAACCTATAACCAAAAAACTGAAATTAAGAAGGTATAAAACTTAAAAGTGACCCTTGGAAAATTGGCTATTATTCGACAAGGGAACATGCTAGAAGCCTTTTCTTGATATCAATATGATGGTATTGATTCAATCTTACTGCCCATTAGAGTCAGACGTTATAAAGTTAAACGAATAATAAATATAAATCACTTCAAAAAAATGTTTGTTTTGAAGGCTAAAAATAGGTTTTTTGCAAAAATTTCATTACTTCCGGAGATATTGAAAATGTTAATTTAGTTCATAGAAGTCATAAATGGCATAAGGCATCAAATGGTAAAAAAATGATAAAAATCGAATAATAATTGACACTTTTATAGACCAAAAACCTTGAGAAGTGACTTATAGAAGAACGCCTATTTCTCTGTAACCGTACAAGTTATAAACCATTTTGTGGTATCCGTATGGTCGTATGGCTTCATTCTATTCGATGATGGGAATCAAATATCATAATTTTAAAAATGTTATAAGGCAAACTCATTTGAATAAAATATTTGTTTTTTAGGTAAAAAATACAGTTTTTGCCCAAATGACGTCATTTCCGGTCACAGTGAAAATGTAAAAATGGCTTGACCTAGTCCAAATTGGCATTAGGCATCAAATGGAAAAATAATATTGCAAATCGAATAATAATTCACTCTTTTATAGGCAAAATAACGTGAAAAGTGATGCATGCAAAATTGCATATTTCTCGGCAACTGCTCATATTACAAACTAATTTTCGCATACATTCTCTTCGTCTGGATTATTGCTACGAGTTTATGAAAATTACAAATAAATATTTCAAAATATGAAGACGCTGAATGAATTGTAAATAATTGAATTTTACACTTTATTTTACATTTTATTCGAAATTGCCCGAAAATGAAATTGAAATTAAAAATTCTGAGCTAAGGATTTTGTGCACCTTTGCATGGTGCATCCTTTTAGTTATATCAGTTTTGAAAAAAAATAATATTTGCTTTCAAAAAGTGGTACCGAACTGTCAAAATTGTAGTTTTTGTTAATATTACGTCACTTCCGTTGCCGACAGAAAAATGTCACCGTAACAAAAAAAATCACAATTGGGACCACGGAGCATATGAACTTTGTTTTATACAAATCGAACAATAAATAATTTTTCTGGGTACGAAAAACTAAATTAGCCGATGGCGGCTAACGCAAATTACCGAGACAATCTTTTTTCTCATTTCTGTTCAAGTAGGATGATATTTTTAACCCTGTGTAAAATATCATCAAAAAATATTCATAAATAAAAAAGGTTTTCGTAAAAAAAAAATTTTTTTTCAAAATATCGGACATTTTTTCGACTACTTCCGGTTTTACTATCGTTGTCGTGATAGCTTTACGAAGTTCTTTGGATAATTAACTTTCTGTACCAGAAGTTTCAGAAACATCCATTGAGTAGTTTTGGAAAAAAAGATAAATTAAAGAGCGTTTCCAAAAATTTAAGGATTTTTCAATTTTTTTCAAAGTTTGAGGCCATTTTTGGACCATTTATATTATTTCAATGCTTTTCATTTTGGATTCACTATATAGACAACCGATAGGACTTTGAGTAAGAAAAGTTTAAGAAAAATCTGCGGCGTCATTTTCGAGAAAACGGCGTCCCAGAATGTTAAAAAATCGGAAAATACTAGATTTTTGGCATACAATAATTTATTTCCTTACCATCGAAATCGTATTATTTAGATACCATATGATGGTCCATTAATAGGGCTATCCAGCGACACTTTAGTTCTTTTGGTCCGCTATAACCTAAGGGAGAAATCAAGTTTCTCGCAAGTGCGACAATGTTTTTAACCTTTTATTTTCATTTTTTGAATACTTCCGGTATGGTTATTATTGTCGGAATAGTTTTAATAGCCGGTTTGGGCACTAAAATAGCCACAGGGCTCTGTAATGATATATTACATTATCTGATCAGATAAAATGCCTCTGAGAAATCCTATGTTCAAAAGTGCCAAAAATGCAAAAAATTTAAAATATCGAAAATTAAATTTCAATAACTACATACATATTATACATCGTTAGAATCGTAATTAGGTCAGCTATCTGAATATACAACCTTTTATTGAAAATCTCTTAAAATAAAAAAATAGTAGAGCATTTTCCAAAATTTCACGATTTTTCGACTTTTTTTTGATTTTCAGTCCCCTTTTTATCGTATTCCAGACATTTCAAAGTCTTATTGGATGGCATAATTCACAAGACTATAGAATGGACTCTCGATAGAGAAAGTTAAAAAAAAAAGTTGCGGTTAAGTTTTCGAGATACAGGCGTCCAAAAACGCTCCAAATCAGAAAATACTTGATTTTCAGCTTGCCATATTTTGCTTCCTGTTCGTCGTATCCGTTCGAATTGGGTATCATACGATAGCACAATACTAGTGCAGTCCAATGGTATCCTAATTTGTTTAACCCATTGATATCGGACGGAGAAATCGCGTTTTTCCCCAAAATACCCATTTTTTGCATTTTTTTCAAAATATCGGACATTATTTCGACCACTTCCGGTGTACAGATTATTGTTGAAATTGCTTTATTCCCTGCAATGGTCATTTGGCTTCATGCCTCAGAAGTTTCAGAAACGTCATTTCGGCCATAAAACGAAACCCGAGCTCACAAAATGGGTAGAAAATTCGAAAAAAATCTAAAAATAAAGGGCGATAACTCTGAATGAAACTTATATTACTGGAATCGGATGGACTTCAGGTATCCAAAAATGTAGGTCAAATTTCAAAATTTTGAAAAATAACAAAAATTGTCTCTCAAACAACATTTTTCATTTTTCGATCGCAAGACGTCAGCGATGAAGTTTCGAAATATCGAAATTTTCAACTGCTATCGTCCGAGAAAAGACTCAGGGTTTCCGAAAATGTCATTTGTATGAAAATAGGTACAGAATTGACGAATCTACGGCCGTTTTTTAATTTTTTGACACCGCACGAAATTCGACCACTTCCGGTCTGCGCAGAAGTTTCAAATATAGTTTATCAAGTAGCCCACATATGGTTTCCCGTTAGAGAATTAGGTCCCAGATCGGTATCTGTTACAGGCACTGAGAAATAGGCTCCGGCGAAAAAAAAAATAATAATAATAAATAATAATTTTAGTAATCACAATAGGCTTTCAGACGAAAGTCTGAAAGCCTAATAAATAATAATTTTAGTAATCACAATAGGCTTTCAGACGAAAGTCTGAAAGCCTAACTAGATCTGCTACTGTCCCATGCAGATATGAAAGCTTTCATGTTCATCGCCACGTCGCCACGTGTCATTGATTGAATCAAGTATCCTAAATAAAAGGATAAGAAGAAAAAATTATCAAAATTGATCAAAAACTCGCGAAGTTACAAGTCTAAATATAGTATGAAACATTGCACCCAGGCATAACAATAATCTGAAAACTAAAGGGAAATAACTGAAACTTGTATTACTGTAATGAGACGGATGAGAAAATGAAATGAAAATGGCGGGAAAAAAAATTAAAAATGGCAGGTTGGACAGGCGACCTTATTCCTTGTCACGTACAACCGGGCATTCGAAAACACGCTAGTTAACTCAATGACAGGCGCGCGTGCTAACAATTCAGCCACCCAACCCCCCTTTGAAATCAGACACGTGCAATATGTCATATAGGAAGAATAAGAAGTCGCTCACAAGAAAATGGTAAATTAATGAGATTAGGTCAAAAGGTTGAGCTACCGTTTTAGAGTATTTAATAGTTTTAAAGAGACACGTTAAGGGTTGTTCATAGTTAAATGAAAGTTTAATTTTAAATAAGACCAATAAAATTAGGATTTAATAATGCCAGACTAATATTTATAAGTAGGAAATCGTGACGACTTCTTAAGCATGTTTTAAACAAACGATCATAGACTGAATTATACAAGAATGGCACTCTGCAATAAAAAAACTGGCCAAAGCAAGATTTCTATGCAGAAATTAAATAATTGCTAGAACCAGAAAAATATTTATCCACTATAATAAATAAGCAACATAGAGAAAATGAAATGAAATTGAATGGGGTTTAACGTCCTACTGTTCTGCTCCTAAAATGGGCTAATGAAGACGGGCATATGCCATAAAGTGTGCAATGAGGGAAATTTTACTCGGGCAGCGGCGTTACGGCCTACGAGGTTGGACAGGCGACCATACTCCTTGTCACGTACAACCAAGAAATCGAAACAACGCCAGTTGACTCAAAGACAGACGTTATGATACAGAGCGCACGTGCTAACCATTCAGCCACGCAACCTACCTAAAATCGGCAAATTGCTGACCTACAGCGAGAAACATTTCAACCGGGCCAAATTTTCTATTTTAACAGTTTAATTTGCACGGTACCTTTAGTTATCAACCGAATATTACAAAACTTTTAAAAATAAGCTCCCCCTGACCAGCCTAATCGTTCGCAATAAACGTTTGCCCCTTAAAATCGGCAAATTGCTGACTTTAAAGTGAGAAACATTACAGCCGGGATAAATTTTCTGTTTTATCACTTTTACAGTACCTTTGATTACCAACCGATTATTACAAAACTTTAAAAATAAAAGAGAAAGAGAGAAATGCGGCCTAATGTCCATTCGACACAAACTAGGTCATTTCGTGACTAACATATGTTTTTTAATTTTATTTAAAAGATCCCCTTGCGTTTACTGGTCTTTGGCCGTTGGGAGGAAACCGAAGGACAAGGAGAAAACCCACGAGGTTGGACATCATACTCCATGTCACGTGCAACCTGGAGATCGAAACGACGCCCGTTGACTCAATGACAGACGTTACGATACAGTGCGCACATGCTAACCATTCAGCCATTCAGCCTCCTGAATTCGGAAAATTGCTGACTTATAGCAAGAAACATTTCGCCAGACTAATATTTCCAATATGTTTGGTTATAAGTAGGAAATCGTGACGACTTCTTAAGCATGTTTTAAACAAATGATCATAGACTGAATTATACAAGAATGGCACTCTGCAATAAAAAAAACTGGCCAAAGCAAGATTTCTATGCAGAAATTAAATAATTGCTAGAACCAGAAAAATATTTATCCACTATAATAAATAAGCAACATAGAGAAAATGAAATGAAATTGAATGGGGTTTAACGTCCTATTGTTCTGCTCCTAAAATGGGCTAATGAAGACGGGCATATGCCAAAAAGTGTGCAATGAGGGAAATTTTACCCGGGCAGCGGCGTTATGGCCTACGAGGTTGGACAGGCGACCATACTCCTTGTCACGTACAACCAAGAAATCGAAACAAGGCCAGTTGACTCAATGACAGACGTTATGATAAAGAGCGCACGTGCTAACCATTCAGCCACGCAACCTCCCTAAAATCGGCAAATTGCTGACCTAGAGCGAGAAACATTTCAACCGGGCCAAATTTTCTGTTTTAACAGTTTAATTTGCACGGTACCTTTAGTTATCAACCGAATATTACAAAACTTTTAAAAATAAGCTCCCCCTGACCAGCTTAAGCGTTCGCAATAAACGTTTGCCCCTTAAAATCGGCAAATTTCTGACTTTAAAGTGAGAAACATTACAACCGGGCGAAATTTTCTGTTTTATCACTTTTACAGTACCTTTGATTACCAACCGATTATTACAAAACTTTAAAAATAAAAGAGAAAGAGAGAAATGCGGCCTAATGTCCATTCGACACAAACTAGGTCATTTCGTGACTAACATATGTTTTTTAATTTTATTTAAAAACTCCCCTTGCGCTTACTGGTCTTTAGCCGTTGGGAGGAAACCGAAGGACACGGAGAAAACCCACGAGGTTGGACATCATACTTCATGTCACGTGCAACCTGGAGATCGAAACGACGCCCGTTGACTCAATGACAGACGTTACGATACAGCGCGCACATGCTAACCATTCAGCCATTCAGCCTCCCTGAATTCGGAAAATTGCTGACTTATAGCAAGAAACATTTCAACCGGGCGAAATTTTCTGTTTTAACAGTTTAATGTGCACGGTACTTTAATTACCAACCGATTATTACAAAACTTTTGAAAATAAGCTCCCCCTGACCAGCTTAATCGTATGCAATAAACGTTTGGCCTGAATTGAAAGTTCTGCACGGAGAAAGTTCATCTTGATTTCCCGGCGTGGTTCCCCGTTGTCAGTGAGGCAGAACGGAGGGCCTGACAAGCACAGTTGTCTAGTCGTTCGGATGGGACGAAAAACCAAGGTCCCGTGTACACATTGGAGTGCACGTAAAATATCCCCAAGCAGTTGGAATTCGATACTGTTGAATAAGCTTTATACGATGACTAAATGTGTAGATTGTAGTCACCCACACTGCATGTTTCGCTTAACAATGAAAGGGTGCCGTTTTCAATTTTCGATCCTTTTGTTCTTCTACTCCTGATATGTTGGACTGTTGATCGATGGTTTCATATAAAAGACTACCAATAAGACTCTTTGTAGAAGAAGTTCCCAAAAAATAGTATGTTGACTTTACGAGAAAGACCTCTAAACATGCTCCAAATTGTAAAAATACGACTTTTTGGATTTTCAATCTCTTTTTTTCGGCTATCCCTGATATTTAAAAAAAAATGATACAATGATTTCAAACAACAGGCTAGCTATTAGACTCTCTATTGACAAAAGTTTCATCGCCCTCCCTTCATTATAACCAAAGTTATCGTGCCCTAAAGAATCAACAAATCAGCATGCTTATCTCTGCTTACCCTAAGCAGAAAATGCTCATCTTTGAACTCCATCATAACATTGACCTAGTGAACGTTTACGCCAAGTTTGCATATTCTAGCTTAATTAGAAGGAGAGTTATTGTATTCCAAAGTCCCGGCCCTTCAAATTGCTTCTATTTTTCATTTTCAATTCAAAATGGTGACTCCCGGTTGACCTAAATCAGAATTCTATTCGCGACATTTTTTAGGCCTTCCATCAAGGATTCAGAAAATATAACTCCCGAGTCTGTAAGTAAAATAGCAAAAAAGCCTTATTGATTTTTCACGTTTAAAGATGGTGGCACTTCCGGTTCGATCGACAAACTCCATATTTTGTGTACGAATCAGTAA
The DNA here is from genome assembly GCA_963678685.1 of Patella ulyssiponensis. Classification (NCBI taxonomy): domain Eukaryota; kingdom Metazoa; phylum Mollusca; class Gastropoda; family Patellidae; genus Patella; species Patella ulyssiponensis. The sequence continues at coordinate 30,863,421 of OY783229.1, read as the reverse complement.
TTCCTTGTCTAGTATAGGAAAAAAAAACTAGGTCATTCTGACCTATATTTCGACGATTTTTTTGAAAAATTTGATCCTTAATTTCACCAAGGGGAGATAAGTTAGAAAATTTCTAAAGTCATTTTTCAAGTCGCATCATTAAGGTCTACTTACATATTAAATTTCATGAAAATCGTACAACTACTAAAGAAGTTGTCGAGTTGGTGTAAACTTCCGGTTCGAAATCACAGCGACGAATTTTCGAAATTCGAAAATCCGAAATTGCAGATTTGAAGTAAATGTCTTAGGATACTCAAAGAAAAAAGAATTAGTAAAATAGATCAAATAGTCACAAAGTTACAGCATTGCAGGTCAAATGCATTCGTTCGTAAAATTCGGTGATTTCGGATTCGTAAAACGTTTTGAAAATACATTTAATCAAGGTTCGCACCCCATTTTTGGGGGGGTAGGTCAAAATTTCAGAAAGATCCTATGGATAGATTCTGAGAAATCCGATTTGCAGAAAACACACAAAAAAAAAAAATAATAACTAGATCTGCTACTGTCCCATGCAGATATGAAAGCTTTCATATTCATCGTCACGTGTCATTGATTGTATCAAGTATCCTAAATAAAAGGATAAGAAGAAAAAATTATCAAAATTGGTCAAAAACTCGCGAAGTTACAAGTCTAAATATAGTATGAAACATTGCACCCAGGCATAACAATAATCTGAAAACTAAAGGGAAATAACTGAAACCTGTATTACTGTAATGAGACGGATGAGAAAATGAAATGAAAATGGCGGGACAAAAAATTAAAAATGGCAGGTTGGACAGGCGACCTTACTCCTTGTCACGTACAACCGGGCATTCGAAAACACGCTAGTTAACTCAATGACAGTCACGCGTGCTAACCATTCAGCCACCCAACCCCCCTTTGAAATCAGACACGTGCAATATGTCATATAGGAAGAATAAGAAGTCGCTCACAACAAAATGGTAAATTAATGAGTTTAGGTCAAAAGGTTGAGCTACTGAGTACTTAATAGTTTTAAAGAGACACGTTAAGGGTTGTTCATAGTTAAATGAAAGTTTAATTTTAAATAAGACCAATAAAATGACGATTTAATAATGTCAGACTAATATTTCCAATATGTTTGGTTATAAGTACGAAATCGTGACGACTTCTTAAGCATGTTTTAAACAAAGGATCATAGACTGAATTGTACAAGAATGGCACTCTGCAATAAAAAAAACTGGCCAAAGCAAGATTTCTATGCAGAAATTAAATAATTGCTAGAACCAGAAAAATATTTATCCACTATAATAAATAAGCAACATAGAGAAAATGAAATGAAATTGAATGGGGTTTGACGTCCTACTATTCTGCTCCTAAAATGGGCTAATGAAGACGGGCATATGCCATAAAGTGTGCAATGAGGGAAATTTTACCCGGGCAGCGGCGTTACGGCCTACGAGGTTGGACAGGTGACCATACTCCTTGTCACGTACAACCAAGAAACCGAAACAACGCCAGTTGACTCAATGACAGACTTTATGATACAGAGCGCACGTGCAAACCATTCAGCCACGCAACCTCCCTAAAATCGGCAAATTGCTGACCTACAGCGAGAAACATTTCAACCGGGCCAAATTTTCTATTTTTACAGTTTAATTTGCACGGTACCTTTAGTTATCAACCTGACCAGCTTAATCGTTCGCAATAAACGTTTGCCCCTTAAAATCGGCAAATTGCTGACTTTAAAGTGAGAAACATTACAACCGGGCGAAATTTTCTGTTTTATCACTTTTACAGTACCTTTGATTACCAACCGATTATTACAAAACTTTAAAAATAAAAGAGAAAGAGAGAAATGCGGCCTGATGTCCATTCGACACAAACTAGGTCATTTCGTGACTAACATATGTTTTTTAATTTTATTTAAAAACTCCTCTTGCGCTTACTGGTCTTTATCCGTTGGGAGGAAACCGAAGGACACGGAGAAAACCCACGAGGTTGGACATCATACTTCATCTCACGTGCAACCTGGGCCCGATTCCTAGAAAATTCTTAAGCACGTTCTTGTGCTTAGATTTTAAGTAGACTTTGCAATTAAGTAAACTTACCTTATTTTGTAGTCCCAGAAAATTCTTAAGAACGTTTTTGTGCTTAGATTTTAAGTAGACTTCAGTGTAAGCACAAGCACTTTATTATGTGTTCCAAGAAAAAACTTAAGCACAACTTCGTTCTTACAATTGCCAATCTAAGCAAAAGTCCCGAGCAAGGTATAGGGAGGGCTTGCTTACCAACCTTAAGCCTGTTTCTGCTTCAAACAATATGGCTGACCGTTTAGTTAGTTATTCGACGGCATTTACTACATCTTTTGATACCTAAGAGACATTTGGAAGACGGAAAATCCTTAAGAAATATATTCTCGACAAGAATGCTATAGAATATTTCCGCTTCTACACTAAAAACATTTTATTTATTTACAAATTGGTAAACAACACAAACGCAGGCAACTTGAAAGGAGCTGAATCGCTAACATTTGGGACCAAGAAATTGACACAAGTGTGTCGCAACGCATATAATACTCTAATATGAATGTATATAAACCGATTTACATTTAATGGTTTCCGTTTTTACTCCAATTTCAAATCAGTTATGTGCGGCGAAATTTGCCAACAGTGTCAATCGAATGCAAATTTCTAGCGTCTAGTTATTCCAGTCTACATGCGCCGTTTGATTTGGTGCAATGTTTCTAGCCTTGTTCCACCGAGTCTCTCGTTAGAACTGGGCTGAAACGCATTATGGTACACGATTCGTGTACCAATGGCAAAATATTTATCTTGTCTTAAATATTGGATATCAGAAGCCCATCTTTTTCCGATAAGATCACATCATCAATTTTGATTTAAACTGACAAATAATTCGTGTTTTCAATGTCGAAGATGCTGGATGACATTGAGTTAGAGACTTAGCTACTTTAAAATCAGGCGCTGTCTCAGTCATTCCGTCTGTTTGTATGTGCTTGCGTTTTGGGGTATTTTTTAGCTTATAGACCTATAGGGGCCATGTCAAAAGGATCACGTGGTTAAGTGGGTAAGACGCTAGCCAGGGCCAATTCCTAGAAAATTCTTAACAGCAAGCACAAAGTTATGCTTCACTTTTGCTTACGTAAGAAACTTTATAAAATACCGTCTCTAGAAAATTCTCAAGACCGTTCTTACGTAAGCACAAGTTAAGTACGAGTCTAAGCACATTGCGACTGGTAAATTGAGAGTACGATGCTCTCTAACGTCAAAAAAACATTTTTGGTATGCAAATTACACCGTAATTGTAAATTCGTCTGCATCGCAGAGTTTCTATATATAGCTCTATGGTCTGCATGGAGTTATAAATAGACCAATGACATTAAACCCCCCCCCCCCCGCGAAAATAGTCGATTTAGATGTATTTTATTATTTAACAAATTAAATGAAATGAAATTTAACGTCCTACTATTTTGTTACTAATCTGGGGTAATGAAGACGTAGATACGTCATACAGTGTGCTATGAGGGAAATTTCGCCCTGGCAGCGGCACTACTCTATCGAATTCCAACTGCCACGGAATCTTTTACGTGTACGCCAGTTTGTACACGGGACCTCGTTTTTTCGTCCCATCCGAATGACAAGAGAGCTGTCCTCCGTCCTGCATCACTGACAAGGAGAAACAACGTCGGAAAATTTGGATGAACCTTCTCGGCCAATGCAGGGATCGAACACCCGACCTCCAGGCTAGTGAACCAGCGTCTTACCCACTTAGGCAAGTGCTCCTCTGATACCGTTGACGTGTCCCCTATAGGCCTACACATATAAAATATACCACAGACTAAACAAAAGAAAACAACCCAAAACGCAAGTACATGCAAAACAAACCGAATAATAATTGTGAGAGCGACTGATCGTTAAGTAGCCCGCGTGTGTGTTGTTTACCAATTTGGAAATAAATGAATTGTGTTTAGGGTAGAAGCGAAATTTCCTATAGCATTCTTCTCGAGAATATGTTTCTAAAGGATTTTCTGTCTTTCAATTGACTCTTAGGTATCAAAAGATGTAGCAAATATCGTCGAATAAATCCACGGTCAGCCATATTGTTTGAAGCAGAAACAGGCTTAAAGGTTGGTAAGCAAGCCCTATACCTTGCTTGGGATTTGTGCTTAGATTGACAATTTTAAGAACTAGGCCTAAGTTGTGCTTAAGTTTTTTCTTGGAACACATGATAACGTGCTTGTGCTTACACTGAAGTCTACTTAAAATCTAAGCACAAGAACGTTCTTAAGAATTTTCTGTTAACACAAAATAAGATAAGTTTACTTATTTGCAAAGTCTACTTAAAATCTACATGTAGGCCTAAGCGCAAGAACGTGTTAAAGAATTGTTTATGAATCGGGCCGAGGTAGGGTGTTCGATCCCTGCATTGGCCGAGAAGGTTCATCCCCTTGTCAGCGATGCAGACGAAAAAATAAGGTCCCATGTAAAAATTGGCGTGCACGTCAAAGATCCCCTGGCCGTTGTAATTCGATATAAGAGTAAGCCGTAGCGCCGCTGCCCGGGCAAACTTTCCCTCATAGCATACTTTATGGCGTATGCCCGTCTTCATAAGCCCAGCTTAGGAGCAAAACAGTAGGAAGTTAAAACCTATTTCATTTCATGTCATTTGTCAAATACTTCTAAATCGACTATTTGAAGTTAATGTCATTGATCTATTTATAACTCTATATGCAGACGAATTTACGGTGTAATTTGCATACCAAATTTGTTTTTATGACGCTAAAGAGCATCTTAGTCTCAATTTACCAGTCACACTGTGCTTAGACTCGTACTTGGCTTGATCTTACGTAAGAACGGTCTTGAGAAGTTTCTATAGAGACGGTATTTCATAAAGTTTCTTACGTAAGCAAAAGTGAAGCATAACTTTGTGCTTACTTTTAAGAATTTTCTAGGAACCGGGCCCTGGAGATCGAAACGACGCCCGTTGACTCAATGACAGACGTTACGATACAGCGCGCACATGCTAACCATTCAGCCATTCAGCCTCCCTGAATTCGGAAAATTGCTGACTTATAGCAAGAAACATTTCAACCGGGCGAAATTTTCTGTTTTAACAGTTTAATGTGCACGATACTTTAATTACCAACCGATTATTACAAAACGTTTGAAAATAAGCTCCAACTGACCAGCTTAATCGTATGCAATAAACGTTTGGCCTGAATTGAAAGGTCTGCACGGAGAAAATTCATCTTGATTTCCCGGCGTGGTTCCCCGTTGTCAGTGAGGCAGAACGGAGGGCCTGACAAGCACAGCTGTCTAGTCGTTCGGATGGGACGAAAAACCAAGGTCCGTGTACACATTGGAGTGCACGTAAAATATCCCTAAGCAGCTGGAATTCGATACTGTTGAATAAGCTCTATGCGACGACTAAATGTGTAGATTGTAGTCACCACACTGCATGTTTCGCTTAACAATGAAAGGGTGCCGTTTTCAATTTTCGATCCTTTTGTTCTTCTACTCCTGATATGTTGGACTGTTGATCGATGGTTTCATATAAAAGACTACCAATAAGACTCTTTGTAGAAGAAGTTCCCAAAAAATATTATGTTGACTTTACGAGAAAGACCTCTAAACATGCTCCAAATTGTAAAAATACGACTTTTTGGATTTTCAATCTATTTTTTTCGGCTATCCCTGATATTTAAAAAAAATGATACAATCATTTCAAACAACAGGCTAGCTTTTAGACTCTCTATTTACAAAAGTTTCATCGCCCTCCCTTCATTATAACCGAAGTTATCGTGCCCTAAAGAATCAACAAATCAGCATGCTTATCTCTGCTTACCCTTGACAGAAAATGCTCATCTTTGCACTCAATCATGACATTGACCTAGTCAACGTCTACACCAAGTTTGAACATTCTAGATTAATTAGAAGGAGAGTTATTGTGTTCCAAAATCTCGGCCCTTCAAATTGCTACTACTTTTCATATTCACTTCAAAATGGCAACCATCAGTTGACCTAAATCAAAATTCTGCTCCCTACGATTTTCGGGCCATCCTTCAAGGATTCAGAAAATATAACTCCCGTGTCTGTAAGTAAGATAGCAAAAAAGCCTTAGGGATTTTTCATGTTTCAAGATGGTGGCATTTCCGGTTTGATCGACAAACTCCATATTTTGTGTAGGAATCAGTAATTACCTTTCGAGTATCGAAAAAAAATTTCAGGTCATTCTGACCTATATTTCGACGATTTTTTTTAAAACTTTGATCCTTAATTTCACCAAGGGGAGATAATTTAGAAAATTTCTCATTATAATTTTGAAGTCATATTGGTAAGATCTACTTATACACTAAATTTCATGAAAATCGTACAACTATTAAAGAAGTTCTCAAATTGGTCTAAACTTCCGGTTTGAAATCACAGCGACGAATTTTCGAAATTGGAAAATGCGAAACTGCAGATGAAAATGATTTTTTTCAAGGTATTCAAAGAAAAAAGAATTAGTAAAATCGGTCAAAAAATAACAAAGTTACGACTATGCATTGTCAGTTTTTTCGTTCGTAAAATTCGGTGATTTCGGATTCGTAAAACGTTTTGAAAATATATTTAATCAACAGCCACCACCCATTTTTGGGGGGATAGGTAAAAGTTTCAGAACGATCCTATCGTTAGATTCTGAGAAATCCGATTTGTGGACAAAACACAAAAAAAAATAACAACTAGATCTGCTACTGTCCCATGCAGATATGAAAGCTTTCATATTCATCGTCACGTGTCATTGATTGTATCAAGTAGCCTAAATAAAAGGATAAGAAGAAAAAATTATTAAAATTGGTCAAAAACTCGCGAAGTTACAAGTCTAAATATAGTATGAAACATTGCACCCAGGCATAACAATAATCTGAAAACTAAAGGGAAATAACTGAAACTTGTATTACTGTAATGAGACGGATGAGAAAATGAAATGAAAATGGCGGGGAAAAAAATAAAAATGGCAGGTTGGACAGGCGACCTTACTCCTTGTCACGTACAACCGGGCATTCGAAAACACGCTAGTTAACTCAATGACAGGCGCGCGTGCTAACCATTCAGCCACCCAACCCCCCTTTGAAATCAGACACCTGCAATATGTCATATAGGAAGAATAAGAAGTCGCTCACAACAAAATGGTAAATTAATGAGTTTAGGTCAAAAGGTTGAGCTACTGTTTTAGAGTACTTAATAGTTTTAAAGAGACACGTTAAGGGTTGTTCATAGTTAAATGAAAGTTTAATTTTAAATAAGACCAATAAAATTAGGATTTAATAATGCCAGACTAATATTTCCAATATGTTTGGTTATAAGTAGGAAATCGTGACGACTTCTTAAGCATGTTTTAAACAAAGGATCATGTTTGTTTAAACAAGAATGGCACTCTGCAATAAAAAAAACTGGCCAAAGCAAGATTTCTATGCAGAAATTAAATAATTGCTAGAACCAGAAAAATATTTATCCACTATAATAAATAAGCAACATAGAGAAAATGAAATGAAATTGAATGGGGTTTAACGTCCGACTGTTCTGCTCCTAAAATGGGCTAATGAAGACGGGCATATGCCATAAAGTGTGCAATGAGGGAAATTTTACCCGGGCAGCGGCGGTTACGGCCTACGAGGTTGGACAGGCGACCATACTCCTTGTCACGTACAACCAAGAAATCGAAACAACGCCAGTTGACTCAATGACAGACGTTATGATACAGAGCGCACGTGCTAACCATTCAGCCACGCTACCTCCCTAAAATCGGCAAATTGCTGACCTACAGCGAGAAACATTTCAACCGGGCCAAATTTTCTATTGTAACAGTTTAATTTGCACGGTACCTTTAGTTATCAACCGAATATTACAAAACTTTTAAAAATAAGCTCCCCCTGACCAGCTTAAGCGTTCGCAATAAACGTTTGCCCCTTAAAATCGGCAAATTGCTGACTTTAAAGTGAGAAACATTACAACCGGGCGAAATTTTCTGTTTTATCACTTTTACAGTACCTTTGATTACCAACCGATTATTACAAAACTTTAAAAATAAAAGAGAAAGAGAGAAATGCGGCCTAATGTCCATTCGACACAAACTAGGTCATTTCGGGACTAACATATGTTTTTAATTTTATTTAAAAACTCCCCTTGCGCTTACAGGTCTTTAGCCGTTGGGAGGAAACCGAAGGACACGGAGAAAACCCACGAGGTTGGACATCATACTTCATGTCACGTGCAACCTGGAGATCGAAACGACGCCCGTTGACTCAATGACAGACGTTACGATACAGTGCGCACATGCTAACCATTCAGCTATTCAGCCTCCCTGAATTCAGAAAATTGCTGACTTATAGCAAGAAACATTTCAACCGGGCGAAATTTTCTGTTTTAACAGTTTTATGTGCACGGTACTTTAATTACCAACCGATTATTACAAAACTTTTGAAAATAAGCTCCAACTGACCAGCTTAATCGTATGCAGTAAACGTTTTCGCCTGAATTGAAAGTTCTGCACGGAGAAAGTTCATCTCGATTTCCCCGCGTGGTTCCCCTTGTCAGTGAGGCAGAACGGAGGGCCTGACAAGCACAGCTGTCTAGTCATTCGGATGGGACGAAAAACCAAGGTCTCGTGTACACATTGGAGTGCACGTAAAATATCCCTAAGCAGCTGGAATTCGATACTGTTGAATAAGCTCTATACGATGACTAAATGTGTAGATTGTAGTCACCCACACTGCATGTTTCGCTTAACAATGAAAGGGTGCCGTTTTTTATGTTCGATCCTTTTGTTCTTCTACTCCTGATATGTTGGACTGTTGATCGATGGTTTCATATAAAAGACTACCAATAAGACTCTTTGTAGAAGAAGTTCCCCAAAAATATTATGTTGACTTTACGAGAAAGACCTCTAAACATGCTCCAAATTGTAAAAATACGACTTTTTGGATTTTCAATCTCTTTTTTTCGGCTATCCCTGATATTTAAAAAAAATGATACAATGATTTTAAACAACAGGCTAGCTATTAGACTCTCTATTGACAAAAGTTTCACCGCCCTCCCTTCATTATAACCGAAGTTATCGTGCCCTAAAGAATCAACAAATCAGCATGCTTATCTCTGCTTACCCTAAGCAGAAAATGCTCATCTTTGAACTCAATCATGACAGTGACCTAGTGCACATGTACACCAAGTTTGAACATTCTAGCTTAATTAGAAGGAGAGTGATTGTATTCCAAAGTCCCGGCCCTTCAAATTGCTTCTATTTTTCATTTTCAATTCAAAATGGTGACCATCACGTGACCGAAATCAAAATTCGGATCCGATAGATTTTTAGGCATTCCTTCAAGGATTCTGAAAATATAACTCCCGAGTCTGTAAGTAAAATAGCAAAAAAGCCTTTTTGATTTTTCACGTTTAAAGTTGGTGGCACTTCCGGTTCGATCGACAAACTCCATATTTTGTGTACGAATCAGTAATTCCTTGTCTAGTATCAAAAAAAAAATTAGGTCATTCTGACGTATATTTCGACGATTTTTTTGAAAACTTTGATCCTTAATTTCGTCAAGGGGAGATAATTTAGAAAATTTATAATTATATTTTTGAAGTCACATCGGTAACATCTACTTATACACTAAATTTCATGAAAATCGTACAGCTATTAAAGAAGTTCTCAAATTGGTCTAAATTTCCGGTTCGAAATCACAGCGACGAATTTTCGAAATTGGAAAATGCGAAACCGCAGATGAAAATGATTTTGTTCAAGGTATTCAAAGAAAAAAGAATTAGTAAAATCGGTCAAAAAATAACAAAGTTACGACTATGCATTGTCAGTTTTTTCGTTCGTAAAATTCGGTAATTTCGGATTCGTAAAACGTTTTGAAAATATATTTAATCAACAGCCACCACCCATTTTTGGGGGGATAGGTAAAAGTTTCAGAACGATCCTATGGTTAGATTCTGAGAAATCCGATTTGTGGACAAAACACAAAAAAAAAATAACAATAATAATCTTAACAGAAACAATAAGCTTTCATATGTAATATGAAAGCTTAATAACTAGATCTGCTACTGTCCCATGCAGATGTGAAAGCTTTCATATTCATCGTCACGTGTCATTGATTGTATCAAGTATCCTAAATAAAGGGATAAGAAGAAAAAATTATTAAAATTGGTCAAAAACTCGCGAAGTTACAAGTCTAAATATAGTATGAAACATTGCACCAAGGCATAACAATAATCTGAAAACTAAAGGGAAATAACTGAAACTTGTTTTACTGTAATGAGACGGATGAGAAAATGAAATGAAAATGGCGGGAAAAAAAAATAAAAATGGCAGGTTGGACAGGCGACCTTACTCCTTGTCACGTACAACCGGGCATTCGAAAACACGCTAGTTAACTCAATGACAGGCGCGCGTGCTAACCATTCAGCCACCCAACCCCCCTTTGAAATCAGACACGTGCAATATGTCATATAGGAAGAATAAGAAGTCGCTCACAACAAAATGGTAAATTAATGAGTTTAGGTCAAAAGGTTGAGCTACTGTTTTAGAGTACTTAATAGTTTTAAAGAGACACGTTAAGGGTTGTTCATAGTTAAATGAAAGTTTAATTTTAAATAAGACCAATAAAATTAGGATTTAATAATGCCAGACTAATATTTCCAATATGTTTGGTTATAAGTAGGAAATCGTGACGACTTCTTAAGCATGTTTTAAACAAAGGATCATGTTTGTTTAAACAAGAATGGCACTCTGCAATAAAAAAACTGGCCAAAGTAAGATTTCTATGCAGAAATTAAATAATTGCTAGAACTAGAAAAATATTTATCCACTATAATAAATAAGCAACATAGAGAAAATGAAATGAAATTGAATGGGGTTTAACGTCCGACTGTTCTGCTCCTAAAATGGGCTAATGAAGACGGGCATATGCCATAAAGTGTGCAATGAGGGAAATTTTACCCGGGCAGCGGCGGTTACGGCCTACGAGGTTGGACAGGCGACCATACTCCTTGTCACGTACAACCAAGAAATCGAAACAACGCCAGTTGACTCAATGACAGACGTTATGATACAGAGCGCACGTGCTAACCATTCAGCCACGCAACCTCCCTAAAATCGGCAAATTGCTGACCTACAGCGAGAAACATTTCAACCGGGCCAAATTTTCTATTGTAACAGTTTAATTTGCACGGTACCTTTAGTTATCAACCGAATATTACAAAACTTTTAAAAATAAGCTCCCCCTGACCAGCTTAAGCGTTCGCAATAAACGTTTGCCCCTTAAAATCGGCAAATTGCTGACTTTAAAGTGAGAAACATTACAACCGGGCGAAATTTTCTGTTTTATCACTTTTACAGTACCTTTGATTACCAACCGATTATTACAAAACTTTAAAAATAAAAGAGAAAGAGAGAAATGCGGCCTAATGTCCATTCGACACAAACTAGGTCATTTCGGGACTAACATATGTTTTTAATTTTATTTAAAAACTCCCCTTGCGCTTACAGGTCTTTAGCCGTTGGGAGGAAACCGAAGGACACGGAGAAAACCCACGAGGTTGGACATCATACTTCATGTCACGTGCAACCTGGAGATCGAAACGACGCCCGTTGACTCAATGACAGACGTTACGATACAGTGCGCACATGCTAACCATTCAGCCATTCAGCCTCCCTGAATTCAGAAAATTGCTGACTTATAGCAAGAAACATTTCAACCGGGCGAAATTTTCTGTTTTAACAGTTTAATGTGCACGGTACTTTAATTACCAACCGATTATTACAAAACTTTTGAAAATAAGCTCCAACTGACCAGCTTAATCGTATGCAATAAACGTTTTCGCCTGAATTGAAAGTTCTGCACGGAGAAAGTTCATCTCGATTTCCCGGCGTGGTTCCCCTTGTCAGTGAGGCAGAACGGAGGGCCTGACAAGCACAGCTGTCTAGTCATTCGGATGGGACGAAAAACCAAGGTCTCGTGTACACATTGGAGTGCACGTAAAATATCCCTAAGCAGCTGGAATTCGATACTGTTGAATAAGCTCTATACGATGACTAAATGTGTAAATTGTAGTCACCCACACTGCATGTTTCGCTTAACAATGAAAGGGTGCCGTTTTCAATGTTCGATCCTTTTGTTCTTCTACTCCTGATATGTTGGACTGTTGATCGATGGTTTCATATAAAAGACTACCAATAAGACTCTTTGTAGAAGAAGTTCCCAAAAAATATTATGTTGACTTTACGAGAAAGACCTCTAAACATGCTCCAAATTGTAAAAATACGACTTTTTGGATTTTCAGTCTCTTTTTTTCGGCTATCCCTGATATTTAGAAAAAAATAATACAATGATTTCACACAACAGGCTAGCTATTAGACTCTCTATTGACAAAAGTTTCACCGCCCTCCCTTCATTATAACCGAAGTTATTGTGCCCTAAAGAATCAACAAATTAGCATGCTTATCTCTGCTTACCCTAAGCAGAAAATGCTTATCTTTAGACTCAATCATAACATTGACCTAGTGAACGTCTACACCAAGTTTGAACATTCTAGCTTAATTAGAAGGAGAGTAATTGTGTTCCAAAGTCCCGACCCTTCAAATTGCTTCTATTTTTCATTTTCAATTCAAAATGGTGACCATCACGTGACCGAAATCAAAATTCTATTCGCGACATTTTTTAGGCCTTCCATCAAGGATTCAGAAAATATAACTCCCGAGTCTGTAAGTAAAATAGCAAAAAAGCCTTATTGATTTTTCACTTTTAAATATGGCGGCACTTCCGGTTCAATCGACAAACTCCATATTTTGTGTACAAATCAGTAATTACTTATCTAGTATCCAAAAAAAAAATCAGGTCATTCTGACCTATATTTCGACGATTTTTTTGAAAATTTTGATCCTTAATTTCGTCAAGGGGAGATAATTTAGAAAATTTCTAATTATATTTTTGAAGTCACATCGGTAAGATCTACTTAGATACTAAATTTCAAGAAAATCGTACAACTATTAAAGAAGTTGTCAAATTGGTCTAAACTTCCGGTTCGAAATCACAGCGACGAATTTTCGAAATTCGAAAATCTGAAACTGCAGATTTATAGTAATTGTCTCAAGGTACTCAAAGAAAAAAGATTTAGTAAAATAGGTCAAATAGTCACAAAGTTACAGCATTGTAGGTCAAATGCATTTGTTCGTAAAATTCGGTGATTTCGGATACGTAAAACGTTTTGAAAATATATTTAATCAACAGCCACCACCCATTTTTGGGGGGATAGGTAAAAGTTTCAGAACGATCCTATGGTTAAATTCTGAGAAATCCGATTTGTGAATAAAACACAAAAAAAAAAAATAACTAGATCTGCTACTGTCCCATGCAGATATGAAAGCTTTCATATTCATCGTCACGTGTCATTGATTGTATCAAGTATCCTAAATAAAAGGATAAGAAGAAAAAATTATCAAAATTGGTCAAAAACTCCCGAAGTTACAAGTCTAAATATAGTATGAAACATTGCACCCAGGCATAACAATAATCTGAAAACTAAAGGGAAATAACTGAAACTTGTATTACTGTAATGAGACGGATGAGAAAATGAAATGAAAATGGCGGGAAAAACAAATTAAAAATGGCAGGTTGGACAGGCGACCTTACTCCTTGTCACGTACAACCGGGCATTTGAAAACACGCTAGTTAACTCAATGACAGGCGCGTGTGCTAACCATTCAGCCACCCAACCCCCCTTTGAAATCAGACACGTGCAATATGTCATATAGGAAGAATAAGAAGTCGCTCACAAGAAAATGGTAAATTAATGAGTTTAGGTCAAAAGGTTGAGCTACTGTTTTAGAGTATTTAATAGTTTTAAAGAGACACGTTAAGGGTTGTTCATAGTTAAATGAAAGTTTAATTTTAAATAAGACCAATAAAATTAGGATTTAATAATGCCAGACTAATATTTCCAATATGTTTGGTTATAAGTAGGAAATCGTGACGACTTCTTAAGCATGTTTTAAACAAAGGATCATAGACTGAATTATACAAGAATGGCACTCTGCAATAAAAAAACTGGCCAAAGCAAGATTTCTATGCAGAAATTAAATAATTGCTAGAACCAGAAAAATATTTATCCACTATAATAAATAAGCAACATAGAGAAAATTAAATGAAATTGAATGGGGTTTAACGTCCTACTGTTCTGCTCCTAAAATGGGCTAATGAAGACGGGCATATGCCATAAAGTGTGCAATGAGGGAAATTTTACCCGGGCAGCGGCGTTACGGCCTACGAAGTTGGACAGGCGAACATACTCCTTGTCACGTACAACCAAGAAATCGAAACAACGCCAGTTGACTCAAAGACAGACGTTATTCAGCCACGCAACCTCCCTAAAATCGGCAAATTGCTGACCTGCAGCGAGAAACAGTTCAACCGGGCCAAATTTTCTATTTTAACAGTTTAATTTGCACGGTACCTGTAGTTATCAACCGAATATTACAAAACTTTTAAAAATAAGCTCCCCTTGACCAGCTTAATCGTTCGCAATAAACGTTTGCCCCTTAAAATCAGCAAATTGCTGACTTTAAAGTGAGAAACATTACAACCGGGCGAAATTTTCTGTTTTATCACTTTTACAGTACCTTTGATTACCAACCGTTTATTACAAAACTTTAAAAATAAAAGAGAAAGAGAGAAATGCGACCTAATGTCCATTAGACACAAACTAGGTCATTTCGTGACTAACATATGTTTTTTAATTTTATTTAAAAACTCCCCTTGCGTTGGGAGGAAACCGAAGGACACGGAGAAAACCCACGAGGTTGGACATCATACTCCATGTCACGTGCAACCTGGAGATCGAAACGACGCCCGTTGACTCAATGACAGACGTTACGATACAGCGCGCACATGCTAACCATTCAGCCATTCAGCCTCCCTGAATTCGGAAAATTGCTGACTTATAGCAAGAAACATTTCAACCGGGCGAAATTTTCTGTTTTAACAGTTTAATGTGCACGGTACTTTAATTACCAACCGATTATTACTAAACTTTTGAAATATGCTCCAACTGACCAGCTTAATCGTATGCAATAAACGTTTGGCCTGAATTGAAAGTTCTGCACGGAAAAAGTTCATCTTGATTTCCCGGCGTGGTTCCCCGTTGTCAGTGAGGCAGAACGGAGGGCCTGACAAGCACAGCTGTCTAGTCGTTCGGATGGGACGAAAAAAAAATATCCCTAAGCAGTTGGAATTCGATACTGTTGAATAAGCTGTATACGATGACTAAATGTGTAGATTGTAGTCACCCACACTGCATGTTTCGCTTAACAATGAAAGGATGCCGTTTTCAATGTTCGATCCTTTTGTTCTTCTACTCCTGATATGTTGGATTGTCGATCGATGGTTTTATATAAAAGACTACCAATAAGACTCTTTGTAGAAGAAGTTCCCAAAAAATATTAAGTTGACTTTACGAGAAAGACCTCTAAACATGCTCCAAATTGTAAAAATACGACTTTTTGGATTTTCAATCTCTTTTTTTCGCCTATCCCTGATATTTAAAATAAATGATACAATGATTTCACACAACAGGCTATCTATTGGACTCTCTATTGACAAAAGTTTCACAGCCCTCCCTTCATTATAACCGAAGTTATCGTGCCCTAAAGAATCAACAAATCAGCATGCTTATCTCTGCTTACCCTAGGCAGAAAATGTTCATCTTTGCACTCAATCCTGACATTGACCTAGTGAACGTCTACACCAAGATTAAACATTCTAGCTCAATTAGAAGGAGAGTTATTGTGTTTCAAAGTCTCGGCCCTTCAAATTGCTACTACTTTTCATTTTCAATTCAAAATGGTGACCATCACGTGACCGAAATCAAAATTCTGCTCCCTACGATTTTTGGGCCATCCTTCAAGGATTCAGAAAATATAACTCCCGTGTCTGTAAGTAAAATAGCAAAAAAGCCTTAGGGATTTTTCATGTCTCAAGATGGTGGCACTTCCGGTTCGATCGACAAACTCCATATTTTGTGTAGGAATCAGTAATTACTTGTCGAGTATCGAAAAAATTTTTTAGGTCATTCTGACCTATATTTCGACGATTTTTTTGAAAACTTTGATCCCTAATTTCACCAAGGGGAGATAATTTAGAAAATTTCTAATTATATTTTTGAAGTCACATCGGTAAGATCTACTTGTATACTAAATTTCATGAAAATCGTACACCTATTAAAGAAGTTGTCAAATTGGTCTAAACTTCCGGTTCGAAATCACAGCGACGAATTTTCGAAATTCGAAAATGTGAAACTGCAGATGAAAACGATTTTTTTCAAGGTATTCAAAGAAAAAAGAATTAGTAAAATCGGTCAAAAAATAACAAACTTACGACTATGCATTGTCAGTTTTTTCGTTCGTAAAATTCGGTGATTTCGGATTCGTAAAACGTTTTGAAAATATATTTAAACAACGTTCGCACCCCATTTTTGGGGGGGTAGGTCAAAGTTTCAGAAAGATCCCATGGTTAGATTCTGAGAAATCCGATTTGCAGAAAATACACAAAAAAAAAAAATAACTAGATCTGCTACTGTCCCATGCAGATATGAAAGCTTTCATATTCATCGTCACGTGTCATCGATTATATCAATTATCTCAAATAAAAGGATAAGAATAACAAACTATCAAAATTGGTCAAAAACTCGCGAAGTTTCAAGTCTAAATATAGTATGAAACATTGAGTAATCTGAAAACCATTCAGCCACGCAACCTCCCTAAAATCGGCAAATTGCTGGCCTACAGCGAGAAACATTTCAACCGGGCCAAATTTTCTATTTTAACAGTTTAATTTGCACGGTACCTTTAGTTATCAACCGAATATTACAAAACTTTTAAAAATAAGCTCCCCCTGACCAGCTTAATCGTTCGCAATAAACGTTTGCCCCTTAAAATCGACAAATTGCTGAATTTAAAGTGAGAAACATTACAACCGGGCCAAATTTTCTGTTTTATCACTTTAACAGTACCTTTGATTACCAACCGATTATTACAAAACTTTAAAAAGGGGAAAGAGAGAAATGCGGCCTAACGTCCATTCGACACAAACTAGGTCATTTCGGGACTACTATATGTTTTTTAATTTTATTTAAAAACTCCCCTTGCACGTACTGGTCTTTAGCCGTTGGGAGGAAACCGAAGAACACGGAGAAAACCCACCAGGTTGGACATCATACACCATGTCACGTGCAACCTGGAGATCGATACGACGCCCGTTGACTCAATGACAAAGGTTACGATACAGCGAGCACATGCTAACCATTCAGCCATCCAGCCTCCCTGAATTCGGAAAATTGCTGACTTATAGCAAGAAACATTTCAACCGGGCGAAATTTTCTGTTTTAACAGTTTAATGTGCACGGTACTTTAATTACCAACCGATTATTACAAAACTTTTGAAAATAAGCTCCAACTGACCAGCTTAATCGTATGCAATAAACGTTTTGCCTGAATTGAAAGTTCTGCACAGAGAAAGTTCATCTCGATTTCCCGGCGTGGTTCCCTTGTCAGTAAGGCAGAACGGAGGGCCTGACAAGCACAGCTGTCTAGTCCTTCGGATGGGACGAAAAACCAAGGTCCCGTGTACACATTGGAGTGCACGTAAAATATCCCTAAGCAATTGGAATTCGATACTGTTGAATAAGCTCTATACGATGACTAAATGCGTAGATTGTAGTCACCCACACTTCATGTTTCACTCAACAATGAAAGGGTGTCGTTTTCAATGTTCGATCCTTTTGTTCTTCTACTCCTGATATGTTGGACTGTTGATCGATGGTTTCATATAAAAGACTACCAATAAGACTCTTTGTAGAAGAAGTTCCCAAAAAATAGTATGTTGACTTTACGAGAGAGACCTCTAAACATGCTCCAAATTGTAAAAATACGACTTTTTGGATTTTCAATCTCTTTTTTTCGGCTATCCCTGATATTTAAAAATAATGATACAATCATTTCACACAACAGGCTAGCTATTAGACTCTCTATTGACAAAAGTTTCACCGCCCTCCCTTCATTATAACCGAAGTTATCGTGCCCTAAAGAATCAACAAATCAGCATGCTTATCTCTGCTTACCCTAAGCAGAAAATGCTCATCTTTGAACTCAATCATAACATTGACCTAGTGAACGTCTACACCAAGTTTGAACATTCTAGCTTAATTAGAAGGAGAGTTATTGTGTTCCGAATTCCGGGCCTTTCAAATTGCTTCTATTTTTCATTTTCAATTCAAAATTGTGACCATCACATGACCGAAATCAAAATTCTGATCCGATAGATTTTTAGGCATTCCTTCAAGGATTCCGAAAATATAACTCCCGAGTCTGTAAGTAAAATAGCAAAAAAGCCTTTTTGATTTTTCACGTTTAAAGATGGTGGCACTTCCGGTTCGATCGACAAACTCCATATTTTGTGTACGAATCAGTAATTCCTTGTCTAAAGTCGAAAAAAAAAATTAGGTCATTCTGACCTATATTTCAACGATTTTTTTGAAAACTTTGATCCTTAATTTCACCAAGGGGAGATAATTTAGAAAATTTCTAATTATATTTTTGAAGTCACATCGGTAAGATCTACTTGTATACTAAATTTCATGAAAATCGTACAACTATTAAAGAAGTTGTCAAATTGGTCTAAACTTCCGGTTCGAAATCACAGCGACGAATTTTCGAAATTCGAAAATGTGAAACTGCAGATGAAAATGATTTTTTTCAAGGTATTCAAAGAAAAAAGAATTAGTAAAATCGGTCAAAAAATAAGAAAGTTACGACTATGCATTGTCAGTTTTTTCGTTCGTAAAATTCGGTGATTTCGGATTCGTAAAACGTTTTGAAAATATATTTAAACAACGTTCGCACCCCATTTTTTGGGGGGTAGGTCAAAGTTTTAGAAAGATCCCATGGTTAGATTCTGAGAAATCCGATTTGCAGAAAATACACAAAAAAAAAATAACTAGATCTGCTACTGTCCCATGCAGATATGAAAGCTTTCATATTCATCGTCACGTGTCATTGATTATATCAAGTATCTCAAATAAAAGGATAAGAATAACAAACTATCAAAATTGGTCAAAAACTCGCGAAGTTACAAGTCTAAATATAGTATGAAACATTGAGTAATCTGAAAACTAAAGGGAAATAACTGATACTTGTGTTGCTGTAATCGGGATGACTTCCGATTTCAAAAATTTCAGAATAATGAAATGAAAATGGTAAGAAAACATTGAAAAATTAAATGAAATAACTTTGAACAAAACTAAAACTTTTTGAATCAGGTTGAACTCAACTGTTTGAATATGTACGTTAAATATGTAGATTTGGAAAATTATAAAGACATAATATCAAAATCGGTCAAAAACTCACAAAGTTACAAATTTAAATGTAGTGAGAAACATTGCACCCGGGCAAAAAAATAATCTTTAAACTAAAGGGAAATAACTGAAACTTGTATAGCTGTAATCGGGCTTCCAAGATATGTTATATAATTATGGTTTCCAATATGTTTGGTTATAAGTAGGAAATCGTGACGACTTCTTAAGCATGTTTTAAACAAAGGGTCATAGACTGCAATATACAAGAATGGCACTCTGCAATAAAAAAAACTGGCCAGAGATTTCTATGCAGAAATTAAATAATTGCTAGAACCAGAAAAATATTTATCCACTATAATAAATAAGCAACATAGAGAAAATGAAATGAAATTGAATGGGGTTTAACGTCCTACTGTTCTGCTCCTACAATGGGCTAATGAAGACGGGCATACGCCATAAAGTGTGCAATGAGGGAAATTTTACCCGGGCAGCGGCGTTACGGCCTACGAGGTTGGTAAGGCGACCATACTCCTTGTCACGTACAATCAAGAAATCGAAACAAGGCCAGTTGACTCAATGACAGACGTTATGATACAGAGCGCACGTGCTAACCATTCAGCCACGCAACCTCCCTAAAATCGGCAAATTGCTGACCTACAGCTAGAAACATTTCAACCGGGCCAAATTTTCTATTTTAACAGTTTAATTTGCACGGTACCTTTATTTATCAACCGAATATTACAAAACTTTTAAAAATAAGCTCCCCCTGACCAGCTTAATCGTTCGCAATCAACGTTTGCCCTTTAAAATCGACAAATTGCTGACTTTATAGTGAGAAACATTACAACCGGGCCAAATTTTCTGTTTTATCACTTTAACAGTACCTTTGATTACCAACCGATTATTACAAAACTTTAAAAAGAGAAAGAGAGAAATGCGGCCTAACGTCCATTCGACACAAACTAGGTCATTTTGGGACTAACATATGTTTTTTAATTTTATTTAAAAACTCCCCTTGCACGTACTGGTCTTAAGCCGTTGGGAGGAAACCAAAGAACACGGAGAAAACCCACGAGGTTGGACATCATACACCATGTCACGTGCAACCTGGAGATCGAAACGACGCCCGTTGACTCAATGACAAACGTTACGATACAGCGAGCACATGCTAACCATTCAGCCATCCAGCCTCCCTGAATTCGGAAAATTGCTGACTTATAGCAAGAAACATTTCAACCGGGCGAAATTTTCTGTTTTAACAGTTTAATGCGCACGGTACTTTAATTACCAACCGATTATTACAAAACTTTTGAAAATAAGCTCCAACTGACCAGCTTAATCGTATGCAATAAACGTTTTGCCTGAATTGAAAGTTCTGCACGAAAAAAGTTCATCTCGATTTCCCGGCGTGGTTCCCCTTGTCAGTGAGGCAGAACGGAGGGCCTGACAAGCACAGCTGTCTAGTCCTTCGGATGGGACGAAAAACCAAGGTCCCGTGTACATATTGGAGTGCACGTAAAATATCCCTAAGCAGCTGGAATTCGATACTGTTGAATAAACTCTATACGATGACTAAATGCGTAGATTGTAGTCACCCACACTGCATGTTTCGCTTAACAATGAAAGGGTGCCGTTGTCAATGTTCGATCCTTTTGTTCTTCTACTCCTGGGCCCTGTTTCACAAAAACTTAAATCTCCTTAAAATCGTCTTAAACTAGAATTTCATCCTAACTTAAGATAGATGAGTTTCACAAAACGATTTTAAGGATTTTAGTTAAAATCCACTAAAATAGTATTGTAAGTTAAAATCTAATCTGAACTTAAAATAGTAGCGTTTCACAAACGTATTTTAAGGACAATTTTAACAAAAATCAATTTTAACTTAGGATAGCCATCACCCTGTCCTAACTTAAAATCAAGACATTAACAAACATTGATTAGAGCTACACTGTTACATATTTTGCGATATATAGATATAATTGGAATAATGATAATATTGTGAACGGCCCGGGTCACATAATTCTAATATTCCAACCACCATTCGCAAAAAAAATTCTCATTCAAATTCTTTTCACCCGTTTATTTTATTGTAAGTCAATTTAAGCATTTGGATGGCGCTCCATATTAGAACTCCAAGAAAAAACCCCACTCAAAACCCCAGTAAACTAAACACTAAAAGAAAATCATTTATTCATATCCAATTTCTTGGAAAGAAGCGCCTTCTTGTCTATAAAGAAAATATGTTCGGGTACAATTATTTAATATGCCCTATTTCTAGGTTTTAGAAGGCCTATAATACTAGGCAAACCATATGTAGTATTTACGCATACTTTTGAGGGTTATGATGATATGTAAATACTAAAGAGATAAATCAATAGTCTCAAATGTGTTTATTGAAAAATGTTATAGGCCTAGGCCTATTTCAAATTAAATTTTAATATAAATTTATTATTATTTCTTAATAAAGTCTTGCGTTAATAAAACAAAAAAAATTAATTGGCATTTTAGGAGCCAAAGCTATTTTATCTTGGGGAAAAAAATCATTTAAGTGAGTAAGTATCATTTTCAAACTTTCACTGAAAGGGTGGGTCGATGAGAATGACATGTCAAATGTAGGCATCGGAACATTGGCTATTTGGTGTATTAATTTCAAAGTTGATAAATACTTTTAAAATGCGACGACAATTACAACCTAGATTAGCCGTTTGAGTCAGAAATATATCATAATATGTTTGTGACAATTCCCAATAAAACTACAAATCCATGCGATTTAGTTTATCGATACACAGTATTTCCATTGAAGCCTGCGATTAAATCAAATTCCCATGTCACTAATCAAATGCCAAGTTCAAGGCCACCCACCGATACTTTTCGAATCACATATTATGCAGTACACTCATTTATTTCAACTCTCTACGAATGTCTGACCGTGTGCAAACATTGCTTCAACGTATGAAACTCTACCCATTGATATTGCAACCTTTAATTCAACCTGCCAACAGTTTTCAGTTTCGAAGCGTATTTGTTTTCACCGTAAATACCCGCAGCGGAAATGTGCACTGCGCGGGCGCAAGCGATTTTAACTAAAATCCATTAAAATCGCATTTTAGGTTACAATCAATCTTCGTGAAACGCTTAAAATTTAAAATTTCATTTTGATTTTAGTTAAAATCTATTTTAGTGATTTTAGTTTAAGTTTTTGTGAAACAGGGCCCTGATATGTTGGACTGTTGATCGATGGTTTCATATAAAAGACTACCAATAAGACTCTTTGTAGAAGAAGTTCCCAAAAAATAGTATGTTGACTTTACGAGAAAGACCTCTAAACATGCTCCAAATTGTAAAAATACGACTTTTTGGATTTTCAATCTCTTTTTTTCGGCTATCCCTGATATTTAAAAAAAATGATACAATGATTTCACACAACAGGCTAGCTATTAGACTCTCTATTGACAAAAGTTTCACCGCCCTCCCTTCATTATAACCAAAGTTATCGTGCCCTAAAGAATCAACAAATCAGCATGCTTATCTCTGCTTACCCTAAGCAGAAAATGCTCATCTTTGAACTCAATCATAACATTGACCTAGTGAACGTCTACAACAAGTTTGAACATTCTAGCTTAATTAGAATGAGAGTTATTGTGCTCCAAAGTCTCGGCCCTTCAAATTGCTTCTATTTTTCATTTTCAATTCAAAATGGTGACTCCGGGATGACCTAAATCAAAATTCCATTCGCGACATTTTTTAGGCCTTCCTACAAGGATTCAGAAAATATAACTCCCGAGTCTGTAAGTAAAATAGCAAAAAAGCCTTATTGATTTTTCACGTTTAAAGATGGTGGCACTTCCGGTTCGATCGACAAACTCCATATTTTGTGTACGAATCAGTAATTCCTTGTCTAGTATCGAAAAAAAAAACTAGGTCATTCTGACCTATATTTCGACGATTTTTTTGAAAATTTTGATCCTTAATTTCACCAAGGGGAGATAAGTTAGAAAATTTCTAAAGTCATTTTTCAAGTCGCATCATTAAGGTCTACTTACATATTAAATTTCATGAAAATCGTACAACGACTAAAGAAGTTGTCGAGTTGGTGTAAACTTCCGGTTCGAAATCACAGCGACGAATTTTCGAATTTCGAAAATCCGAAATTGCAGATTTGAAGTAAATGTCTTAGGATACTCAAAGAAAAAAGAATTAGTAAAATAGATCAAATAGTCACAAAGTTACAGCATTGTAGGTCAAATGCATTCGTTCGTAAAATTCGGTGATTTCGGATTCGTAAAACGTTTTGAAAATACATTTAATCAAGGTTCGCACCCCATTTTTGGGGGGGTAGGTCAAAATTTTAGAAAGATCCTATGGATAGATTCTGAGAAATCCGATTTGCAGAAAACACACAAAAAAAAAAAATAATAATAATAACTTTAACAGAAACAATAAGCTTTCATATGTAATACATATGAAAGCTTAATAATAATCTTAACAGAAACAATAAGCTTTCATATGTAATTAGGATTTAATAATGCCAGACTAATATTTCCAATATGTTTGGTTATAAGTAGGAAATCGTGACGACTTCTTAAGCATGTTTTAAACAAAGGATCATGTTTGTTTAAACAAGAATGGCACTCTGCAATAAAAAAACTGGCCAAAGCAAGATTTCTATGCAGAAATTAAATACTTGCTAGAACCAGAAAAATATTTATCCACTATAATAAATAAGCAACATAGAGAAAATGAAATGAAATTGAATGGGGTTTAACGTCCGACTGTTCTGCTCCTAAAATGGGCTAATGAAGACGGGCATATGCCATAAAGTGTGCAATGAGGGAAATTTTACCCGGGCAGCGGCGGTTACGGCCTACGAGGTTGGACAGGCGACCATACTCCTTGTCACGTACAACCAAGAAATCGAAACAACGCCAGTTGACTCAATGACAGACGTTATGATACAGAGCGCACGTGCTAACCATTCAGCTAACCATCATACTTCATGTCACGTGCAACCTGGAGATCGAAACGACGCCCGTTGACTCAATGACAGACGTTACGATACAGTGCGCACATGCTAACCATTCAGCCATTCAGCCTCCCTGAATTCAGAAAATTGCTGACTTATAGCAAGAAACATTTCAACCGGGCGAAATTTTCTGTTTTAACAGTTTAATGTGCACGGTACTTTAATTACCAACCGATTATTACAAAACTTTTGAAAATAAGCTCCAACTGACCAGCTTAATCGTATGCAATAAACGTTTTCGCCTGAATTGAAAGTTCTGCACGGAGAAAGTTCATCTCGATTTCCCGGCGTGGTTCCCCTTGTCAGTGAGGCAGAACGGAGGGCCTGACAAGCACAGCTGTCTAGTCATTCGGATGGGACGAAAAACCAAGGTCTCGTGTACACATTGGAGTGCACGTAAAATATCCCTAAGCAGTTGGAATTCGATACTGTTGAATAAGCTCTATACGATGACTAAATGTGTAGATTGTAGTCACCCACACTGCATGTTTCGCTTAACAATGAAAGGGTGCCGTTTTCAATGTTCGATCCTTTTGTTCTTCTACTCCTGATATGTTGGACTGTTGATCGATGGTTTCATATAAAAGACTACCAATAAGACTCTTTGTAGAAGAAGTTCCCAAAAAATATTATGTTGACTTTACGAGAAAGACCTCTAAACATGCTCCAAATTGTAAAAATACGACTTTTTGGATTTTCAATCTCTTTTTTCGGCTATCCCTGATATTTAGAAAAAATAATACAATGATTTCACACAACAGGCTAGCTATTAGACTCTCTATTGACAAATGTTTCACCGCCCTCCCTTCATTATAACCGAAGTTATCGTGCCCTAAAGAATCAACAAATTAGCATGCTTATCTCTGCTTACCCTAAGCAGAAAATGCTCATCTTTAAACTCAATCATAACATTGACCTAGTGAACGTCTACACCAAGTTTGAACATTCTAGCTTAATTAGAAGGAGAGTAATTGTGTTCCAAAGTCCCGACCCTTCAAATTGCTTCTATTTTTCATTTTCAATTCAAAATGGTGACCATCACGTGACCAAAATCAAAATTCTATTCGCGACATTTTTTAGGCCTTCCATCAAGGATTCAGAAAATATAACTCCCGAGTCTGTAAGTAAAATAGCAAAAAAGCCTTATTAATTTTTCACTTTTAAATATGGCGGCACTTCCGGTTCAATCGACAAACTCCATATTTTGTGTACAAATCAGTAATTACTTATCTAGTATCCAAAAAAAAAATCAGGTCATTCTGACCTATATTTCGACGATTTTTTTGAAAATTTTGATCCTTAATTTCGTCAAGGGGAGATAATTTAGAAAATTTCTAATTATATTTTTGAAGTCACATCGGTAAGATCTACATAGATACTAAATTTCATGAAAATCGTACAACTATTAAAGAAGTTGTTAAATTGGTCTAAACTTCCGGTTCGAAATCACAGCGACGAATTTTCGAAATTCGAAAATCTGAAACTGCAGATTTATAGTAATTGTCTCAAGGTACTCAAAGAAAAAAGATTTAGTAAAATAGGTCAAATAGTCACAAAGTTACAGCATTGTAGGTCAAATGCATTCGTTCGTAAAATTCGGTGATTTCGGATACGTAAAACGTTTTGAAAATATATTTAATCAACAGCCACCACCCATTTTTGGGGGGATAGGTAAAAGTTTCAGAACGATCCTATGGTTAGATTCTGAGAAATCCGATTTGTGAATAAAACACAAAAAAAAAAATAACTAGATCTGCTACTGTCCCATGCAGATATGAAAGCTTTCATATTCATCGTCACGTGTCATCGATTATATCAAGTATCTCAAATAAAAGGATAAGAATAACAAACTATCAAAATTGGTCAAAAACTCGCGAAGTTACAAGTCTAAATATAGTATGAAACATTGAGTAATCTGAAAACTAAAGGGAAATAACTGATACTTGTGTTGCTGTAATCGGGATGACTTCCGATTTCAAAACTTTCAGAAAAATGAAATGAAAATGGTAAGAAAACATCGAAAAATTAAATGAGATAACTTTGAACAAAACTAAAACTTTTTGGATCAGGTTTAACTCAACTGTTTGAATATGTACGTTAAATATGTAGATTTGGAAAATTATAAAGACATAATATCAAAATCGGTCAAAAACTCACAAAGTTACAAATTTAAATGTAGTGAGAAACATTGCACCCGGGCAAAAAAATAATCTTTAAACTAAAGGGAAATAACTGAAACTTGTATAGCTGTAATCGGGCTTCCAAGATATGTTATATAATTATGGTTTCCAATATGTTTGGTTATAAGTAGGAAATCGTGACGACTTCTTAAGCATGTTTTAAACAAAGGGTCATAGACTGCAATATACAAGAATGGCACTCTGCAATAAAAAAAAAACTGCTAGAACAATTGCTAGAACCAGAAAAATATTTATCCACTATAATAAATAAGCAACATAGAGAAAATGAAATGAAATTGAATGGGGTTTAACGTCCTACTGTTCTGCTCCTACAATGGGCTAATGAAGACGGGCATACGCCATAAAGTGTGCAATGAGGGAAATTTTACCCGGGCAGCGGCGTTACGGCCTACGAGGTTGGTAAGGCGACCATACTCCTTTTCACGTACAACCAAGAAATCGAAACAAGGCCAGTTGACTCAATGACAGACGTTATGATACAGAGCGCACGTGCTAACCATTCAGCCAGGCAACCTCCCTAAAATCGGCAAATTGCTGACCTACAGCGAGAAACATTTCAACCGGGCCAAATTTTCTATTTTAACAGTTTAATTTGTACGGTACCTTTAGTTATCAACCGAATATTACAAAACTTTTAAAAATAAGCTCCCCCTGACCAGCTTAATCGTTCGCAATAAACGTTTGCCCCTTAAAATCGACAAATTGCTGACTTTAAAGCGAGAAACATTACAACCGGGCCAAATTTTCTGTTTTATCACTTTAACAGTACCTTTGATTACCAACCGATTATTACAAAACTTTAAAAAGAGAAAGAGAGAAATGCGGCCTAACGTCCATTCGACACAAACTAGGTCATTTCGGGACTAACATATGTTTTTTAATTTTATTTAAAAACTCCCCTTGCACGTACTGGTCTTTAGCCGTTGGGAGGAAACCGAAGAACACGGAGAAAACCCACGAGGTTGGACATCATACACAATGTCACGTGCCACCGGGAGATCGAAACTACGCCCGTTGACTCAATGACAAACGTTACGATACAGCGAGCACATGCTAACCATTCAGCCATCCAGCCTCCCTGAATTCGGAAAATTGCTGACTTATAGCAAGAAACATTTCAACCGGGAGAAATTTTCTGTTTTAACAGATTAATATGCACGGTACTTTAATTACCAACCGATTATTACAAAACTTTTGAAAATAAGCTCCAACTGACCAGCTTAATCGTATGCAATAAACGTTTTGCCTGAATTGAAAGTTCTGCACGGAAAAAGTTCATCTCCATTTCTCGGCGTGGTTCCCCTTGTCAGTGAGGCAGAACGGAGGGCCTGACAAGCACAGCTGTCTAGTCCTTCGGATGGGACGAAAAACCAAGGTCCCGTGTACACATTGGAATGCACGTAAAATATCCCTAAGCAGTTGGAATTCGATACTGTTGAATAAACTCTATACGATGACTAAATGCGTAGATTGTAGTCACCCACACTGCATGTTTCGCTTAACAATGAAAGGGTGCCGTTTTCAATGTTCGATCCTTTTGTTCTTCTACTCCTGATATGTTGGACTGTTGATCGATGGTTTCATATAAAAGACTACCAATAAGACTCTTTGTAGAAGAAGTTCCCCAAAAATAGTATGTTGACTTTACGAGAAAGACCTCTAAACATGCTCCAAATTGTAAAAATACGACTTTTTGGATTTTCAATCTCTTTTTTTCGGCTATCCCTGATATTTAAAAAAAATGATACAATGATTTCACACAACAGGCTAGCTATTAGACTCTCTATTGACAAAAGTTTCACCGCCCTCCCTTCATTATAACCGAAGTTATCGTGCCCTAAAGAATCAACAAATCAGCATGCTTATCTCTGCTTACCCTAAGCAGAAAATGCTCATCTTTGACCTCAATCATAACATTGACCCAGTGAAAGTCTACAACAAGTTTGAACATTCTAGCTTAATTAGAATGAGAGTTATTGTGCTCCAAAGTCTCGGCCCTTCAAATTGCTTCTATTTTTCATTTTCAATTCAAAATGGTGACTCCCGGTTGACCTAAATCAGAATTCTATTCGCGACATTTTTTAGGCCTTCCTGCAAGGATTCAGAAAATATAACTCCCGAGTCTGTAAGTAAAATAGCAAAAAAGCCTTATTGATTTTTCACGTTTAAAGATGGTGGCACTTCCGGTTCGATCGACAAACTCCATATTTTGTGTACGAATCAGTAATTCCTTGTCTAGTATCGAAAAAAAAAACTAGGTCATTCTGACCTATATTTCGACGATTTTTTTGAAAACTTTGATCCTTAATTTCACCAAGGGGAGATAAGTTAGAAAATTTCTAAAGTCATTTTTCAAGTCGCATCATTAAGGTCTACTTATATATTAAATTTCATGAAAATCGTACAACTACTAAAGAAGTCGTCGAGTTGGTGTAAACTTCCGGTTCGAAATCACAGCGACGAATTTTCGAAATTCGAAAATCCGAAATTGCAGATTTGAAGTAAATGTCTTAGGATACTCAAAGAAAAAAGAATTAGTAAAATAGATCAAATAGTCACAAAGTTACAGCATTGTAGGTCAAATGCATTCGTTCGTAAAATTCGGTGATTTCGGATTCGTAAAACGTTTTGAAAATACATTTAATCAAGGTTCGCACCCCATTTTTGGGGGGGTAGGTCAAAATTTCAGAAAGATCCTATGGATAGATTCTGAGAAATCCGATTTGCAGAAAACACACACAAAAAAAAAAAAATAATAGAAAACTAGATCTGCTACTGTCCCATGCAGATATGAAAGCTTTCATATTCATCGTCACGTGTCATTGATTGTATCAAGTATCCTAAATAAAAGGATAAGAAGAAAAAATTATTAAAATTGGTCAAAAACTCGCGAAGTTACAATGAAAATGGCGGGACAAAAAATTAAAAATGGCAGGTTGGACAGGCGACCTTACTCCTTGTCACGTACAACCGGGCATTCGAAAACACGCTAGTTAACTCAATGACAGTCACGCGTGCTAACCATTCAGCCACCCAACCCCCCTTTGAAATCAGACACGTGCAATATGTCATATAGGAAGAATAAGAAGTCGCTCACAACAAAATGGTAAATTAATGAGTTTAGGTCAAAAGGTTGAGCTACTGTTTTAGAGTACTTAATAGTTTTAAAGAGACACGTTAAGGGTTGTTCATAGTTAAATGAAAGTTTAATTTTAAATAAGACCAATAAAATTAGGATTTAATAATGCCAGACTAATATTTCCAATATGTTTGGTTATAAGTAGGAAATCGTGACGACTTCTTAAGCATGTTTTAAACAAAGGATCATGTTTGTTTAAACAAGAATGGCACTCTGCAATAAAAAAACTGGCCAAAGCAAGATTTCTATGCAGAAATTAAATAATTGCTAGAACTAGAAAAATATTTATCCACTATAATAAATAAGCAACATAGAGAAAATGAAATGAAATTGAATGGGGTTTAACGTCCGACTGTTCTGCTCCTAAAATGGGCTAATGAAGACGGGCATATGCCATAAAGTGTGCAATGAGGGAAATTTTACCCGGGCAGCGGCGGTTACGGCCTACGAGGTTGGACAGGCGACCATACTCCTTGTCACGTACAACCAAGAAATCGAAACAACGCCAGTTGACTCAATGACAGACGTTATGATACAGAGCGCACGTGCTAACCATTCAGCCACGCAACCTCCCTAAAATCGGCAAATTGCTGACCTACAGCGAGAAACATTTCAACCGGGCCAAATTTTCTATTGTAACAGTTTAATTTGCACGGTACCTTTAGTTATCAACCGAATATTACAAAACTTTTAAAAATAAGCTCCCCCTGACCAGCTTAAGCGTTCGCAATAAACGTTTGCCCCTTAAAATCGGCAAATTGCTGACTTTAAAGTGAGAAACATTACAACCGGGCGAAATTTTCTGTATTATCACTTTTACAGTACCTTTGATTACCAACCGATTATTACAAAACTTTAAAAATAAAAGAGAAAGAGAGAAATGCGGCCTAATGTCCATTCGACACAAACTAGGTCATTTCGGGACTAACATATGTTTTTAATTTTATTTAAAAACTCCCCTTGCGCTTACAGGTCTTTAGCCGTTGGGAGGAAACCGAAGGACACGGAGAAAACCCACGAGGTTGGACATCATACTTCATGTCACGTGCAACCTGGAGATCGAAACGACGCCCGTTGACTCAATGACAGACGTTACGATACAGTGCGCACATGCTAACCATTCAGCCATTCAGCCTCCCTGAATTCAGAAAATTGCTGACTTATAGCAAGAAACATTTCAACCGGGCGAAATTTTCTGTTTTAACAGTTTAATGTGCACGGTACTTTAATTACCAACCGATTATTACAAAACTTTTGAAAATAAGCTCCAACTGACCAGCTTAATCGTATGCAATAAACGTTTTCGCCTGAATTGAAAGTTCTGCACGGAGAAAGTTCATCTCGATTTCCCGGCGTGGTTCCCCTTGTCAGTGAGGCAGAACGGAGGGCCTGACAAGCACAGCTGTCTAGTCATTCGGATGGGACGAAAAACCAAGGTCTCGTGTACACATTGGAGTGCACGTAAAATATCCCTAAGCAGTTGGAATTCGATACTGTTGAATAAGCTCTATACGATGACTAAATGTGTAGATTGTAGTCACCCACACTGCATGTTTCGCTTAACAATGAAAGGGTGCCGTTTTCAATGTTCGATCCTTTTGTTCTTCTACTCCTGATATGTTGGACTGTTGATCGATGGTTTCATATAAAAGACTACCAATAAGACTCTTTGTAGAAGAAGTTCCCAAAAAATATTATGTTGACTTTACGAGAAAGACCTCTAAACATGCTCCAAATTGTAAAAATACGACTTTTTGGATTTTCAATCTCTTTTTTTCGGCTATCCCTGATATTTAGAAAAAAATAATACAATGATCTCACACAACAGGCTAGCTATTAGACTCTCTATTGACAAAAGTTTCACCGCCCTCCCTTCATTATAACCGAAGTTATCGTGCCCTAAAGAATCAACAAATTAGCATGCTTATCTCTGCTTACCCTGAGCAGAAAATGCTCATCTTTAGACTCAATCATAACATTGACCTAGTGAACGTCTACACCAAGTTTGAACATTCTAGCTTAATTAGAAGGAGAGTAATTGTGTTCCAAAGTCCCGACCCTTCAAATTGCTTCTATTTTTCATTTTCAATTCAAAATGGTGACCATCACGTGACCGAAATCAAAATTCTATTCGCGACATTTTTTAGGCCTTCCATCAAGGATTCAGAAAATATAACTCCCGAGTCTGTAAGTAAAATAGCAAAAAAGCCTTATTGATTTTTCACTTTTAAATATGGCGGCACTTCCGGTTCAATCGACAAACTCCATATTATGTGTACAAATCAGTAATTACTTATCTAGTATCCAAAAAAAAAATCAGGTCATTCTGACCTATATTTCGACGATTTTTTTGAAAATTTTGATCCTTAATTTCGTCAAGGGGAGATAATTTAGAAAATTTCTAATTATATTTTTGAAGTCACATCGGTAAGATCTACTTAGATACTAAATTTCATGAAAATCGTACAACTATTAAAGAAGTTGTCAAATTGGTCTAAACTTCCGGTTCGAAATCACAGCAACGAATTTTCGAAATTCGAAAATCTGAAACTGCAGATTTATAGTAATTGTCTCAAGGTACTCAAAGAAAAAAGATTTAGTAAAATAGGTCAAATAGTCACAAAGTTACAGCATTGTAGGTCAAATGCATTCGTTCGTAAAATTCGGTGATTTCGGATACGTAAAACGTTTTGAAAATATATTTAATCAACAGCCACCACCCATTTTTGAGGGGATAGGTAAAAGTTTCAGAACGATCCTATGGTTAGATTCTGAGAAATCCGATTTGTGAATAAAACACACAAAAAAAAAATAATAACTAGATCTGCTACTGTCCCATGCAGATATAAAAGCTTTCATATTCATCGTCACGTGTCATTGATTGTATCAAGTATCCTAAATAAAAGGATAAGAAGAAAAAATTATTAAAATTGGTCAAAAACTCGCGAAGTTACAAGTCTAAATATAGTATGAAACATTGCACCCAGGCATAACAATAATCTGAAAACTAAAGGGAAATAACTGAAACTTGTATTACTGTAATGAGACGGATGAGAAAATGAAATGAAAATGGCGGGAAAAAAAAATGGCAGGTTGGACAGGCGACCTTACTCCTTGTCACGTACAACCGGGCATTCGAAAACACGCTAGTTAACTCAATGACAGGCGCGCGTGCTAACCATTCAGCCACCCAACCCCCCTTTGAAATCAGACACGTGCAATATAGGAAGAATAAGAAGTCGCTCACAACAAAATGGTAAATTAATGAGTTTAGGTCAAAAGGTTGAGCTACTGTTTTAGAGTACTTAATAGTTTTAAAGAGACACGTTAAGGGTTGTTCATAGTTAAATGAAAGTTTAATTTTAAATAAGACCAATAAAATTAGGATTTAATAATGCCAGACTAATATTTCCAATATGTTTGGTTATAAGTAGGAAATCGTGACGACTTCTTAAGCATGTTTTAAACAAAGGATCATGTTTGTTTAAACAAGAATGGCACTCTGCAATAAAAAAAACTGGCCAAAGCAAGATTTCTATGCAGAAATTAAATAATTGCTAGAACCAGAAAAATATTTATCCACTATAATAAATAAGCAACATAGAGAAAATGAAATGAAATTGAATGAGGTTTAACGTCCGACTGTTCTGCTCCTAAAATGGGCTAATGAAGACGGGCATATGCCATAAAGTGTGCAATGAGGGAAATTTTACCCGGACAGCGGCGGTTACGGCCTACGAGGTTGGACAGGCGACCATACTCCTTGTCACGTACAACCAAGAAATCGAAACAACGCCAGTTGACTCAATGACAGACGTTATGATACAGAGCGCACGTGCTAACCATTCAGCCACGCAACCTCCCTAAAATCGGCAAATTGCTGACCTACAGCGAGAAACATTTCAACCGGGCCAAATTTTCTATTGTAACAGTTTAATTTGCACGGTACCTTTAGTTATCAACCGAATATTACAAAACTTTTAAAAATAAGCTCCCCCTGACCAGCTTAAGCGTTCGCAATAAACGTTTGCCCCTTAAAATCGGCAAATTGCTGACTTTAAAGTGAGAAACATTACAACCGGGCGAAATTTTCTGTTTTATCACTTTTACAGTACCTTTGATTACCAACCGATTATTACAAAACTTTAAAAATAAAAGAGAAAGAGAGAAATGCGGCCTAATGTCCATTCGACACAAACTAGGTCATTTCGGGACTAACATATGTTTTTAATTTTATTTAAAAACTCCCCTTGCGCTTACAGGTCTTTAGCCGTTGGGAGGAAACCGAAGGACACGGAGAAAACCCACGAGGTTGGACATCATACTTCATGTCTCGTGCAACCTGGAGATCGAAACGACGCCCGTTGACTCAATGACAGACGTTACGATACAGTGCGCACATGCTAACCATTCAGCCATTCAGCCTCCCTGAATTCAGAAAATTGCTGACTTATAGCAAGAAACATTTCAACCGGGCGAAATTTTCTGTTTTAACAGTTTAATGTGCACGGTACTTTAATTACCAACCGACTATTACAAAACTTTTGAAAATAAGCTCCAACTGACCAGCTTAATCGTATGCAATAAACGTTTTCGCCTGAATTGAAAGTTCTGCACGGAGAAAGTTCATCTCGATTTCCCGGCGTGGTTCCCCTTGTCAGTGAGGCAGAACGGAGGGCCTGACAAGCACAGCTGTCTAGTCATTCGGATGGGACGAAAAACCAAGGTCTCGTGTACACATTGGAGTGCACGTAAAATATCCCTAAGCAGCTGGAATTCGATACTGTTGAATAAGCTCTATACGATGACTAAATGTGTAGATTGTAGTCACCCACACTGCATGTTTCGCTTAACAATGAAAGGGTGCCGTTTTCAATGTTCGATCCTTTTGTTCTTCTACTCCTGATATGTTGGACTGTTGATCGATGGTTTCATATAAAAGACTACCAATAAGACTCTTTGTAGAAGAAGTTCCCAAAAAATATTATGTTGACTTTACGAGAAAGACCTCTAAACATGCTCCAAATTGTAAAAATACGACTTTTTGGATTTTCAATCTCTTTTTTTCGGCTATCCCTGATATTTAGAAAAAATAATACAATGATTTCACACAACAGGATAGCTATTAGACTCTCTATTGACAAAAGTTTCACCGCCCTCCCTTCATTATAACCGAAGTTATCGTGCCCTAAAGAATCAACAAATTAGCATGCTTATCTCTGCTTACCCTAAGCAGAAAATGCTCATCTTTAAACTCAATCATAACATTGACCTAGTGAACGTCTACACGAAGTTTGAACATTCTAGCTTAATTAGAAGGAGAGTAATTGTGTTCCAAAATCCCGACCCTTCAAATTGCTTCTATTTTTCATTTTCAATTCAAAATGGTGACCATCACGTGACCGAAATCAAAATTCTATTCGCGACATTTTTTAGGCCTTCCATCAAGGATTCAGAAAATATAACTCCCGAGTCTGTAAGTAAAATAGCAAAAAAGCCTTATTGATTTTTCACTTTTAAATATGGCGGCACTTCCGGTTCAATCGACAAACTCCATATTTTGTGTACAAATCAGTAATTACTTATCTAGTATCGAAAAAAAAAATCAGGTCATTCTGACCTATATTTCGACGATTTTTTTGAAAATTTTGATACTTAATTTCGTCAAGGGGAGATAATTTAGAAAATTTCTAATTATATTTTTGAAGTCACATCGGTAAGATCTACTTAGATACTAAATTTCATGAAAATCGTACAACTATTAAAGAAGTTGTCAAATTGGTCTAAACTTCCGGTTCGAAATCACAGCAACGAATTTTCGAAATTCGAAAATCTGAAACTGCAGATTTATAGTAATTGTCTCAAGGTACTCAAAGAAAAAAGATTTAGTAAAATAGGTCAAATAGTCACAAAGTTACAGCATTGTAGGTCAAATGCATTCGTTCGTAAAATTCGGTGATTTCGGATTCGTAAAACGTTTTGAAAATATATTTAATCAACAGCCACCACCCATTTTTGGGGGGATAGGTAAAAGTTTCAGAACGATCCTATGGTTAGATTCTGAGAAATCCGATTTGTGAATAAAACACAAAAAAAAAAAATAATAACTAGATCTGCTACTGTCCCATGCAGATATGAAAGCTTTCATATTCATCGTCACGTGTCATTGATTATATCAAGTATCTCAAATAAAAGGATAAGAATAACAAACTATCAAAATTGGTCAAAAACTCGCGAAGTTACAAGTCTAAATATAGTATGAAACATTGAGTAATCTGAAAACTAAAGGGAAATAACTGATACTTGTGTTGCTGTAATCGGGATGAATGAGATAACTTTGAACAAAAGTAAAACTTTTTGAATCAGGTTGAACTCAACTGTTTGAATATGTACGTTAAATATGTAGATTTGGAAAATTATAAAGACATAATATCAAAATCGGTCAAAAACTCACAAAGATACAAATCTAAATGTAGTGAGAAACATTGCACCCGGGCAAAAAAGTAATCTTTAAACTAAAGGGAAATAACTGAAACTTGTATAGCTGTAATCGGGCTTCCAATATATGTTATATAATTATGGTTTCCAATATGTTTGGTTATAAGTAGGAAATCGTGACGACTTCTTAAGCATGTTTTAAACAAAGGGTCATAGACTGCAATATACAAGAATGGCACTCTGCAATAAAAAAAACTGGCCAGAGATTTCTATGCAGAAATTAAATAATTGCTAGAACCAGAAAAATATTTATCCACTATAATAAATAAGCAACATAGAGAAAATGAAATGAAATTGAATGGGGTTTAACGTCCTACTGTTCTGCTCCTAAAATGGGCTAATGAAGACGGGCATACGCCATAAAGTGTGCAATGAGGGAAATTTTACCCGGGCAGCGGCGTTACGGCCTACGAGGTTGAACAGGCGACCATACTCCTTTTCACGTAGAACCAAGAAATCGAAACAACGCCAATTGACTCAATGACAGACGTTATGATACAGAGCGCACGTGCTAACCATTCAGTCACACAACCTCCCTAGAATCGGCAAATTGCTGACCTACAGATAGAAACATTTCAACCGGGCGAAATCTTCTATTTTATTAGTTTAATTTGCACGGTACCTTTGGTTATCAACCGAATATTACAAAACTTTTAAAAATAAGCTCCCCTGACCAGCTAAATCGTTCGCAATAAACGTTTTCCCCTTAAAATCGGCAAATTGCTGACTTTAAAGTGAGAAACATCACAACCGGGCGAAATTTTCTGTTTTATCACTTTTACATTATCTTTGATTACCAACCGATTATTACAAAACTTTAAAAATAAAAGAGAAAGAGAGAAATGCGGCCTAATGTCCATTCGACACAAACTAGGTCATTTCGGGACTAACATATGTTTTTTAATTTTATTTAAAAACTCCCCTTGCGCGTACTGTTCTTTAGCTGTTGGGACTAAACCGAAGGACACGGAGAAAACCCACGATTTTCCGGCGTGTTTCCCCCTTGTCAGTGAGGCAGAACGGAGGGCCTGACAAGGACAGCTGTCTAGTCGTACGGATGGGACGAAAAACCAAGATCGCGTGTACACATTGGTGTGCACGTAAAATATCCCTAAGCAGATGGAATTCGATACTGTTGAATAAGCTCTATACGATGACTAAATGTGCAGCTTGTAGTCACCCACACTGCATGTTTCGCTTAACAATGAAAGGGTGCCGTTTTCAATGTTCGATCCTTTTATTCTTCTACTCCAGATATTTTGGACTGTTGATCGATGGTTTCATATAAAAGACTACCAATAAGACTCTTTGTAGAAGAAGTTCCCCAAAAATATTATGTTGACTTTACGAGAAAGACCTCTAAACATGCTCCAAATTGTAAAAATACGACTTTTTGGATTTTCAATCTCTTTTTTTCGGCTATCCCTGATATTTAAAAAAAATGATACAATCATTTCACACAACAGGCTACCTATTAGACTCTCTATTGACAAAAGTTTCACCGCCCTCCCTTCATTATAACCGAAGTTATCGTGCCCTAAAGAATCAACAAATCAACATGCTTATCTCTGCTTACCCTAAGCAGAAAATGCTCATCTTTGAACTCCATCATAACATTGACCTAGTGAACGTTTACACCAAGTTTGAACATTCTAGCTTAATTAGAATGAGAGTTATTGTGCTCCAAAGTCTCGGCCCTTCAAATTGCTTCTATTTTTCATTTTCAATTCAAAATGGTGACTCCCGGTTGACCTAAATCAAAATTCTATTCGCGACATTTTTTAGGCCTTCCTACAAGGATTCAGAAAATATAACTCCCGAGTCTGTAAGTAAAATAGCAAAAAAGCCTTAGTGATTTTTCACGTTTAAAGATGGTGGCACTTCCGGTTCGATCGACAAACTCCATATTTTGTGTACGAATCAGTAATTCCTTGTCTAGTATCAAAAAAAAAAATTAGGTCATTCTGACCTATATTTCGCCGATTTTTTTGAAAATTTTGATCCTTAATTTCACCAAGGGGAGATAATTTAGAAAATTTCTAATTATATTTTTGAAGTCACATCGGTAGGATCTACTTATATACTAAATTGAATGAAAATCGTACAACTATTAAAGAAGTTGTCAAATTGGTCTAAACTTCCGGTTCGAAATCACAGCGACGAATTTTCGAAATTCGAAAATGTGAAACTGCTGATGAAAATGATTTTTTTCAAGGTATTCAAAGAAAAAAGATTTAGTAAAATCGGTCAAAAAACAATAAAGTTACGACTATGCAATGTCCATTTTGTCGTTCGTAAATTTCGGTGATTTCGGATTCGTAAAACGTTTTGAAAATATATTTAATCAACAGCTACCACCCATTTTTGGGGGGGGGGGGTAGGTAAAAGTTTCATAAAGATATTGTGGTCAGATTCTGAGAAATCCGATTTGTGGATAAAACACAAAAAAAAAATAACAATAACTAGATCTGCTACTGTCCCATGCAGATATGAAAGCTTTCATATTCATCGTCACGTGTCATTGATTGTATCAAGTATCCTAAATAAAAGGATAAGAAGAAAACATTATTAAAATTGGTCAAAAACTCGCGAAGTTACAAGTCTAAATATAGTATGAAACATTGCACCCAGGCATAACAATAATCTGAAAACTAAAGGGAAATAACTGAAACTTGTATTACTGTAATGAGACGGATGAGAAAATGAAATGAAAATGGCGGGAAAAAAATAAAAATGGCAGGTTGGACAGGCGACCTTACTCCTTGTCACGTACAACCGGGCATTCGAAAACACGCTAGTTAACTCAATGACAGGCGCGCGTGCTAACCATTCAGCCACCCAACCCCCCTTTGAAATCAGACACGTGCAATATGTCATATAGGAAGAATAAGAAGTCGCTCACAACAAAATGGTAAATTAATGAGTTTAGGTCAAAAGGTTGAGCTACTGTTTTAGAGTACTTAATAGTTTTAAAGAGACACATTAAGGGTTGTTCATAGTTAAATGAAAGTTTAATTTTAAATAAGACCAATAAAATTAGGATTTAATAATGCCAGACTAATATTTCCAATATGTTTGGTTATAAGTAGGAAATCGTGACGACTTCTTAAGCATGTTTTAAACAAAGGATCATGTTTGTTTAAACAAGAATGGCACTCTGCAATAAAAAAACTGGCCAAAGCAAGATTTCTATGCAGAAATTAAATAATTGCTAGAACCAGAAAAATATTTATCCACTATAATAAATAAGCAACATAGAGAAAATGAAATGAAATTGAATGGGGTTTAACGTCCGACTGTTCTGCTCCTAAAATGGGCTAATGAAGACGGGCATATGCCATAAAGTGTGCAATGAGGGAAATTTTACCCGGGCAGCGGCGGTTACGGCCTACGAGGTTGGACAGGCGACCATACTCCTTGTCACGTACAACCAAGAAATCGAAACAACGCCAGTTGACTCAATGACAGACGTTATGATACAGAGCGCACGTGCTAACCATTCAGCCACGCAACCTCCCTAAAATCGGCAAATTGCTGACCTACAGCGAGAAACATTTCAACCAGGCCAAATTTTCTATTGTAACAGTTTAATTTGCACGGTACCTTTAGTTATCAACCGAATATTACAAAACTTTTAAAAATAAGCTCCCCCTGATCAGCTTAAGCGTTCGCAATAAACGTTTGCCCCTTAAAATCGGCAAATTGCTGACTTTAAAGTGAGAAACATTACAACCGGGCGAAATTTTCTGTTTTATCACTTTTACAGTACCTTTGATTACCAACCGATTATTACAAAACTTTAAAAATAAAAGAGAAAGAGAGAAATGCGGCCTAATGTCCATTCGACACAAACTAGGTCATTTCGGGACTAACATATGTTTTTAATTTTATTTAAAAACTCCCCTTGCGCTTACAGGTCTTTAGCCGTTGGGAGGAAACCGAAGGACACGGAGAAAACCCACGAGGTTGGACATCATACTTCATGTCACGTGCAACCTGGAGATCGAAACGACGCCCGTTGACTCAATGACAGACGTTACGATACAGTGCGCACATGCTAACCATTCAGCCATTCAGCCTCCCTGAATTCAGAAAATTGCTGACTTATAGCAAGAAACATTTCAACCGGGCGAAATTTTCTGTTTTAACAGTTTATTGTGCACGGTACTTTAATTACCAACCGATTATTACAAAACTTTTGAAAATAAGCTCCAACTGACCAGCTTAATCGTATGCAATAAACGTTTTCGCCTGAATTGAAAGTTCTGCACGGAGAAAGTTCATCTCGATTTCCCGGCGTGGTTCCGCTTGTCAGTGAGGCAGAACGTAGGGCCTGACAAGCACAGCTGTCTAGTCATTCGGATGGGACGAAAAACCAAGGTCTCGTGTACACATTGGAGTGCACGTAAAACATCCCTAGGCAGTTGGAATTCGATACTGTTGAATAAGCTCTATACGATGGCTAAATGTGTAGATTGTAGTCACCCACACTGCATGTTTCGCTTAACAATGGAAGGGTGCCGTTTTCAATGTTCGATCCTTTTGTTCTTCTACTCCTGATATTTTGGACTGTTGATCGATGGTTTCATATAAAAGACTCTTTGTAGAAGAAGTTCCCAAAAAATATTATGTTGACTTTACGAGAAAAACCTCTAAACATGCTCCAAATTGTAAAAATACGACTTTTTGGATTTTCAATCTCTTTTTTTCGGCTATCCCTGATATTTAGAAAAAATAATACAATGATTTCACACAATAGGCTAGCTATTAGACTCTCTATTGACAAAAGTTTCACCGCCCTCCCTTCATTATAACCGAAGTTATCGTGCCCTAAAGAATCAACAAATTAGCATGCTTATCTCTGCTTACCCTAAGCAGAAAATGCTCATCTTTAAACTCAATCATAACATTGACCTAGTGAACGTCTACACCAAGTTTGAACATTCTAGCTTAATTAGAAGGAGAGTAATTGTGTTCCAAAGTCCCGACCCTTCAAATTGCTTCTATTTTTCATTTTCAATTCAAAATGGTGACCATCACGTGACCGAAATCAAAATTCTATTCGCGACATTTTTTAGGCCTTCCATCAAGGATTCAGAAAATATAACTCCCGAGTCTGTAAGTAAAATAGCAAAAAAGCCTTATTGATTTTTCACTTTTAAATATGGCGGCACTTCCGGTTCGATCGACAAACTCCATATTTTGTGTACAAATCAGTAATTACTTATCTAGTATCCAAAAAAAAAATCAGGTCATTCTGACCTATATTTCGACGATTTTTTTGAAAATTTTGATCCTTAATTTCGTCAAGGGGAGATAATTTAGAAAATTTCTAATTATATTTTTGAAGTCACATCGGTAAGATCTACATAGATACTAAATTTCATGAAAATCGTACAACTATTAAAGAAGTTGTCAAATTGGTCTAAACTTCCGGTTCGAAATCACAGCAACGAATTTTCGAAATTCGAAAATCTGAAACTGCAGATTTATAGTAATTGTCTCAAGGTACTCAAAGAAAAAAGATTTAGTAAAATAGGTCAAATAGTCACAAAGTTACAGCATTGTAGGTCAAATGCATTCGTTCGTAAAATTCGGTGATTTCGGATACGTAAAACGTTTTGAAAATATATTTAATCAACAGCCACCACCCATTTTTGGGGGGATAGGTAAAAGTTTCAGAACGATCCTATGGTTAGATTCTGAGAAATCCGATTTGTGGATAAAACACAAAAAAAAAAATAACTAGATCTGCTACTGTCCCATGCAGATATGAAAGCTTTCATATTCATCGTCACGTGTCATCGATTATATCAAGTATCTCAAATAAAAGGATAAGAATAACAAACTATCAAAATTGGTCAAAAACTCGCGAAGTTACAAGTCTAAATATAGTATGAAACATTGAGTAATCTGAAAACTAAAGGGAAATAACTGATACTTGTGTTGCTGTAATCGGGATGACTTCCGATTTCAAAACTTTCAGAAAAATGAAATGAAAATGGTGAGAAAACATCGAAAAATTAAATGAGATAACATTGAACAAAACTAAAACTCTTTGAATCAGGTTGAACTCAACTGTTTGAATATGTAGGTTAAATATGTAGATTTGGAAAATTATAAAGACATAATATCAAAATCGGTCAAAAACTCACAAAGTTACAAATTTAAATGTAGTGAGAAACATTGCACCCGGGCAAAATAATAATCTTTAAACTAAAGGGAAATAACTGAAACTTGTATAGCTGTAATCGGGCTTCCAAGATATGTTATATAATTATGGTTTCCAATATGTTTGGTTATAAGTAGGAAATCGTGACGACTTCTTAAGCATGTTTTAAACAAAGGGTCATAGACTGCAATATACAAGAATGGCACTCTGCAATAAAAAAAAAAAACTGGCCAGAGATTTCTATGCAGAAATTAAATAATTGCTAGAACCAGAAAAATATTTATCCACTATAATAAATAAGCAACATAGAAAAAATGAAATGAAATTGAATGGGGTTTAACGTCCTACTGTTCTGCTCCTACAATGGGCTAATGAAGACGGGCATACGCCATAAAGTGTGCAATGAGGGAAATTTTACCCGGGCAGCGGCGTTACGGCCTACGAGGTTGGTAAGGCGACCATACTCCTTGTCACGTACAACCAAGAAATCGAAACAAGGCCAGTTGACTCAATGACAGACGTTATGATACAGAGCGCACGTGCTAACCATTCAGCCACGCAACCTCCCTAAAATCGGCAAATTGCTGACCTACAGCGAGAAACATTTCAACCGGGCCAAATTTTCTATTTTAACAGTTTAATTTGCACGGTACCTTTAGTTATCA
Organism: Patella ulyssiponensis; assembly: GCA_963678685.1. Lineage (NCBI taxonomy): Eukaryota > Metazoa > Mollusca > Gastropoda > Patellidae > Patella > Patella ulyssiponensis. Next base: position 30,820,320 of record OY783229.1, on the reverse strand, counting down.
ACCGAATATTACATAACTTTTAAAAATAAGCTCCCCCTGACCAGCTTAATCGTTCGCAATAAACGTTTGCCCCTTAAAATCGACAAATTGCTGACTTTAAAGTGAGAAACATTACAACCGGGCCAAATTTTCTGTTTTATCAATTTAACAGTACCTTTGATTACCAACCGATTATTACAAAACTTTTAAAAAGAGAAAGAGAGAAATGCGGCCTAACGTCCATTCGACACAAACTAGGTCATTTCGGGACTAACATATGTTTTTTAATTTTATTTAAAAACTCCCCTTGCACGTACTGGTCTTGAGCCGTTGGGAGGAAACCGAAGAACACGGAGAAAACCCACGAGGTTGGACATCATACACCATGTCACGTGCAACCTGGAGATCGAAACGACGCCCGTTGACTCAATGACAAACGTTACGATACAGCCAGCACATGCTAACCATTCAGCCATCCAGCCTCCCTGAATTCGGAAAATTGCTGAAACATTTCAACCGGGCGAAATTTTATGTTTTAACACTTTAATGTGCACGGTACTTTAATTACCAACCGATTATTACAAAACCTTTGAAAAAAAGCTCCAACTGACCAGCTTAATCGTATGCAATAAACGTTTTGCCTGAATTGAAAGTTCTGCACGGAAAAAGTTCATCACGATTTCCCGGCGTGGTTCCCCTTGTCAGTGAGGCAGAACGGAGGGCCTGACAAGCACATCTGTCTAGTCCTTCGGATGGGACGAAAAACCACGGTCCCGTGTACACATTGGAGTTCACGTAAAATATCCCTAAGCAGTTGGAATTCGATACTGTTGAATAAACTCTATACGATGACTAAATGCGTAGATTGTAGTCACCCACACTGCATGTTTCGCTTAACAATGAAAGGGTGCCGTTTTCAATGTTCGATCCTTTTGTTCTTCTACTCCTGATATGTTGGACTGTTGATCGATGGTTTCATATAAAAGACTACCAATAAGACTCTTTGTAGAAGAAGTTCCCAAAAAATATTATGTTGACTTTACGAGAAAGACCTCTAAACATGCTCAAAATTGTAAAAATACGACTTTTTGGATTTTCAATCTCTTTTTTTCGGCTATCCCTGATATTTAAAAAAAATGATACAATGATTTCACTCAACAGGATAGCTATTAGACTCTCTATTGACAAAAGTTTCACCGCCCTCCCTTCATTATAACCGAAGTTATCGTGCCCTAAAGAATCAACAAATCAGCATGCTTATCTCTGCTTACCCTAAGCAGAAAATGCTCATCTTTGAACTCAATCATAACATTGACCTAGTGAACGTCTACAACAAGTTTGAACATTCTAGCTCAATTAGAAAGGGAGTTATGGTGTTTCAAAATCTCGGCCCTTCAAATTGCTACTACTTTTCATATTCACTTCAAAATGGCAACCATCAGTTGACCTAAATCAAAATTCTGCTCCCTACGATTTTTGGGCCATCCTTCAAGGATTCAGAAAATATAACTCCCGTGTCTGTAAGTAAGATAGCAAAAAAGCCTTAGGGATTTTTCATGTTTCAAGATGGTGGCATTTCCGGTTCGATCGACAAACTCCATATTTTGTGTAGGAATCAGTAATTACTTGTCGAGTATCGAAAAAAATTTTCAGGTCATTCTGACCTATATTTCGACGATTTGTTCAAAAACTTTGATCCTTAATTTCACCAAGGGGGGATAATTTAGAAAATTTCTCATTATATTTTTGAAGTCACATTGGTAAGATCTAGTTATATACTAAATTTCATGAAAATCGTACAACTATTAAAGAAGTTGTCAAATTGGTCTTAACTTCCGGTTCGAAATCACAGCGACGAATTTTCGAAATTCGAAAATGTGAAACTGCAGATGAAAATGATTTTTTCCAAGGTATTCAAAGAAAAAAGAATTAGTAAAATCGGTCGAAAAATAGCAAAGTTACGACTATGCATTGTCAGTTTTTTCGTTCGTAAAATTCGGTGATTTCGAATTCGCAAAACGTTTTGAAAATATATTTAATCAACAGCCACCACCCATTTTTGGGGGGGGTAGGTCAAAGTTTCAGAAACATCCTATGGATAGATTCTGTGAAATCCGATTTGCAGGAAAAACACAAAAAAAAAAATAATAACTAGATCTGCTACTGTCCCATGCAGATATGAAAGCTTTCATATTCATCGTCACGTGTCATTGATTGTATCAAGTATCCTAAATAAAAGGATAAGAAGAAAAAATTATCGAAATTGGTCAAAAACTCGCGAAGTTACAAGTCTAAATATAATATGAAACATTGCACCCAGGCATAACAATAATCTGAAATCAGCCGTGGGAGGAAACCGAAGGACACGGAGAAAACCCACGAGGTTGGACACCATATTCCATGTCACGTGCAACCTGGAAATCGAAACGATGCCGGTTGACTCAATGACAGACGTTACGATACAGCGCGCACATGCTAACCATTCAGCCATTCAAGCTCCCTAAAATCGGTAAATTGCTGACTTATAGCAAGAAACAGTTCAACCGGGCATTTCAATCGAAACAACGCCAGTTGACTCAATGACAGACGTTACTATACAGTGCGCAGGTGCTAACCATTCAGCCACGCAACCTCCCTAAATTTGGCAAATTGCTGACCTACAAGGAGAAACATTTCAACCGGGCGAAATTTTCTATTTTAACAGTTTAATTTGCACGGTACCTTTAATTATCAACCGAATATTACAAAACTTTTAAAAATAAGCTCCCCCTGACCAGCTTAATCGTTCGCAATAAACGTTTGCCCCCTAAAATGAGAAACATTACTACCGGGCGAAATTTTCTGTTTTATCACTTTTACAGTACAGTACAACCGATTATTACAAAACTTTAAAAATAAAAGAGAAAGAGATAAATGCGGCTTAACGTCCATTCGACACAAACTAGGTCATTTCGGGACTATCATATAGGTGGGACGAAAAACCAAGGTCCCGTGTACACATTGGAGTGCACGTAAAATATCCCTAAGCAGTTGGAATTCGATACTGTTGAATAAGCTCTATACGATGACTATGCAAACCATTATTAATCGATGAAGGTGTTAAAATGTACACAATATAAACAGTATTAATCTAAATCAATAACATAAATGATTACAAATATTTTTTTAGATAGTTTTAAAATAGAAAACAAATAATTATATCAAATCAAACCTATTCAATTTCAATTAATATGATGACTGGCTGCAAAGTTCTAAGCCTATGTGTGCAAGACCTATATAATGTTGATGTTTCCTTTTATTTTTCTATATAGTTTCCATCAAAGCTCAATTTTTTCATCAGTTATTTTCGGTGATTTTGGATTCGCAAAACGTTTTGAAAATATATTGATTTCAAGGCCACCACCCATTTTTGAAAGGAGGCTAACCAGAAAAGTAAAATAGATCACAAAATCACGAAGTAACACAGCTGTCAAGGTCAATTTTTTCATCAGTTGTTTTCGATGATTTTGAAGACGGGCATACGCCATAAAGTGTGCAATGAGGGAAATTTTACCCGGGCAGCGGCGTTACGGCCTACGAGGTTGGTAAGGCGACCATACCCCTTGTCACGTACAACCAAGAAATCGAAACAAGGCCAGTTGACTCAATGACAGACGTGCTAACCATTCAGCCACGCAACCTCCCTAAAATCGGCCAATTGCTGACCTACAGCGAGAAACATTTCAACCGGGCCAAATTTTCTATTTTAACAGTTTAATTTGCACGGTACCTTTAGTTATCAACCGAATATTACAAAACTTTTAAAAATAAGCTCCCCCTGACCAGCTTAATCGTTCGCAATAAACGTTTGCCCCTTAAAATCGACAAATTGCTGACTTTAAAGTGAGAAACATTACAACCGGGCCAAATTTTCTGTTTTATCACTTTAACAGTACCTTTGATTACCAACCGATTATTACAAAACTTTAAAAAGAGAAAGAGAGAAATGCGGCCTAACGTCCATTCGACACAAACTAGGTCATTTCGGGACTAACATATGTTTTTTAATTTTATTTAAAAACTCCCCTTGCACGTACTGGTCTTTAGCCGTTGGGAGGAAACCGAAGAATACGGAGAAAACCCACGAGGTTGGACATCATACACCATGTCACGTGCAACTGGAGATCGAAACGACGCCCGTTGACTCAATGACAAACGTTACGATACAGCGAGCACATGCTAACCATTGAGCCATCCAGCCTCCCTGAATTCGGAAAATTGCTGACTTATAGCAAGAAACATTTCAACCGGGCGAAATTTTCTGTTTTAACAGTTTAATGTGCACGGTACTTTAATTACCAACCGATTATTACAAAACTTTTGAAAATAAGCTCCAACTGACCAGCTTAATCGTATGCAATAAACGTTTTGCCTGAATTGAAAGTTCTGCACGGAAAAAGTTCATCTCGATTTCACGGCGTGGTTCCCCTTGTCAGTGAGGCAGAACGGAGGGCCTGACAAGCACAGCTGTCTAGTCCTTCGGATGGGACGAAAAACCAAGGTCCCGTGTACACATTGGAGTGCACGTAAAATATCCCTAAGCAGTTGGAATTCGATACTGTTGAATAAACTCTATACGATGACTAAATGCGTAGATTGTAGTCACCCACACTGCACGTTTCGCTTAACAATGAAAGGGTGCCGTTTTCAATGTTCGATCCTTTTGTTCTTCTACTCCTGATATGTTGGACTGTTGATCGATGGTTTCATATAAAAGACTACCAATAAGACTCTTTGTAGAAGAAGTTCCCAAAAAACAGTATGTTGACTTTACGAGAAAGACCTCTAAACATGCTCCAAATTGTAAAAATACGACTTTTTGGATTTTCAATCTCTTTTTTTCGGCTATCCCTGATATTTAAAAAAAATGATACAATGATTTCACACAACAGGCTAGCTATTAGACTCTCTATTGACAAAAGTTTCACCCCCTTCCCTTCATTATAACCGAAGTTATCGTGCCCTAAAGAATCAACAAATCAGCATGCTTATCTCTGCTTACCCTAAGCAGAAAATGCTCATCTTTGAACTCAATCATAACATTGACCGAGTGAACGTCTACAACAAGTTTGAACATTCTAGCTTAATTAGAATGAGAGTTATTGTGCTCCAAAGTCTCGGCCCTTCAAATTGCTTCTATTTTTCATTTTCAATTCAAAATGGTGACTCCCGGTTGACCTAAATCAGAATTCTATTCGCGACAGTTTTTACGCCTTCCATCAAGGATTCAGAAAATATAACTCCCGAGTCTGTAAGTAAAATAGCAAAAAAGCCTTATTGATTTTTCACGTTTAAAGATGGTGGCACTTCCGGTTCGATCGACAAACTCCATATTTTGTGTACGAATCAGTAATTCTTTGTCTAGTATCGAAAAAAAAAACTAGGTCATTCTGACCTATATTTCGACGATTTTTTTGAAAACTTTGATCCTTAATTTCACCAAGGGGAGATAAGTTAGAAAATTTCTAAAGTCATTTTTCTAGTCGCATCATTAAGGTCTACTTACATATTAAATTTCATGAAAATCGTACAACTACTAAAGAAGTTGTCGAGTTGGTGTAAACTTCCGGTTCGAAATCACAGCGACGAATTTTCGAAATTCGAAAATCCGAAATTGCAGATTTGAAGTAAATGTCTTAGGATACTCAAAGAAAAAAGAATTAGTAAAATAGATCAAATAGTCACAAAGTTACAGCATTGTAGGTCAAATGCATTCGTTCGTAAAATTCGGTGATTTCGGATTCGTAAAACGTTTTGAAAATACATTTAATCAAGGTTCGCACCCCATTTTTGGGGGGGTAGGTCAAAATTTCAGAAAGATCCTATGGATAGATTCTGAGAAATCCGATTTGCAGAAAACACACAAAAAAAAAAAATAATAATAATAACTTTAACAGAAACAATAAGCTTTCATATGTAATACATATGAAAGCTTAATAATCTTAACAGAAACAATAAGCTTTCATATGAAATATGAAAGCTTAATAATAATATTAATCTTAACAGAAACAATAAGCTTTCATATGTAATACATATGAAAGCTTAACTAGATCTGCTACTGTCCCATGCAGATATGAAAGCTTTCATATTCATCGTCACGTGTCATTGATTGTATCAAGTATCCTAAATAAAAGGATAAGAAGAAAAAATTATTAAAATTGGTCAAAAACTCGCGAAGTTACAAGTCTAAATATAGTATGAAACATTGCACCCAGGCATAACAATAATCTGAAAACTAAAGGGAAATAACCGAAACTTGTATTACTGTAATGAGACGGATGAGAAAATGAAATGAAAATGGCGGGAAAAAAAATAAAAATGGCAGGTTGGACAGGCGACCTTACTCCTTGTCACGTACAACCGGGCATTCGAAAACACGCTAGTTAACTCAATGACAGGCGCGCGTGCTAACCATTCAGCCACCCAACCCCCCTTTGAAATCAGACACGTGCAATATGTCATATAGGAAGAATAAGAAGTCGCTCACAACAAAATGGTAAATTAATGAGTTTAGGTCAAAAGGTTGAGCTACTGTTTTAGAGTACTTAATAGTTTTAAAGAGACACGTTAAGGGTTGTTCATAGTTAAATGAAAGTTTAATTTTAAATAAGACCAATAAAATTAGGATTTAATAATGCCAGACTAATATTTCCAATATGTTTGGTTATAAGTAGGAAATCGTGACGACTTCTTAAGCATGTTTTAAACAAAGGATCATGTTTGCTTAAACAAGAATGGCACTCTGCAATAAAAAAACTGGCCAAAGCAAGATTTCTATGCAGAAATTAAATAATTGCTAGAACCAGAAAAATATTTATCCACTATAATAAATAAGCAACATAGAGAAAATGAAATGAAATTGAATGGGGTTTAACGTCCGACTGTTCTGCTCCTAAAATGGGCTAATGAAGACGGGCATATGCCATAAAGTGTGCAATGAGGGAAATTTTACCCGGGCAGCGGCGGTTACGGCCTACGAGGTTGGACAGGCGACCATACTCCTTGTCACGTACAACCAAGAAATCGAAACAACGCCAGTTGACTCAATGACAGACGTTATGATACAGAGCGCACGTGCTAACCATTCAGCCACGCAACCTCCCTAAAATCGGCAAATTGCTGACCTACAGCGAGAAACATTTCAACCGGGCCAAATTTTCTATTGTAACAGTTTAATTTGCACGGTACCTTTAGTTATCAACCGAATATGACAAAACTTTTAAAAATAAGCTCCCCCTGACCAGCTTAAGCGAGCGTTCGCAATAAACGTTTGCCCCTTAAAATCGGCAAATTGCTGACTTTAAAGTGAGAAACATTACAACCGGGCGAAATTTTCTGTTTTATCACTTTTACAGTACCTTTGATTACCAACCGATTATTACAAAACTTTAAAAATAAAAGAGAAAGAGAGAAATGCGTCCTAATGTCCATTCGACACAAACTAGGTCATTTCGGGACTAACATATGTTTTTAATTTTATTTAAAAACTCCCCTTGCGCTTACAGGTCTTTAGCCGTTGGGAGGAAACCGAAGGACACGGAGAAAACCCACGAGGTTGGACATCATACTTCATGTCACGTGCAACCTGGAGATCGAAACGACGCCCGTTGACTCAATGACAAACGTTACGATACATTGCGCACATGCTAACCATTCAGCCATTCAGCCTCCCTGAATTCAGAAAATTGCTGACTTATAGCAAGAAACATTTCAACCGGGCGAAATTTTCTGTTTTAACAGTTTAATGTGCACGGTACTTTAATTACCAACCGATTATTACAAAACTTTTGAAAATAAGCTCCAACTGACCAGCTTAATCGTATGCAATAAACGTTTTCGCCTGAATTGAAAGTTCTGCACGGAGAAAGTTCATCTCGATTTCCCGGCGTGGTTCCCCTTGTCAGTGAGGCAGAACGGAGGGCCTGACAAGCACAGCTGTCTAGTCATTCGGATGGGACGAAAAACCAAGGTCTCGTGTACACATTGGAGTGCACGTAAAATATCCCTAAGCAGCTGGAATTCGATACTGTTGAATAAGCTCTATACGATGACTAAATGTGTAGATTGTAGTCACCCACAATGCATGTTTCGCTTAACAATGAAAGGGTGCCGTTTTCAATGTTCGATCCTTTTGTTCTTTTACTCCTGATATGTTGGACTGTTGATCGATGGTTTCATATAAAAGACTACCAATAAGACTCTTTGTAGAAGAAGTTCCCAAAAAATATTATGTTGACTTTACGAGAAAGACCTCTAAACATGCTCCAAATTGTAAAAATACGACTTTTTGGATTTTCAATCTCTTTTTTTCGGCTATCCCTGATATTTAGAAAAAATAATACAATGATTTCACACAACAGGCTAGCTATTAGACTCTCTATTGACAAAAGTTTCACCGCCCTCCCTTCATTATAACCGAAGTTATCGTGCCCTAAAGAATCAACAAATTAGCATGCTTATCTCTGCTTACCCTAAGCAGAAAATGCTCATCTTTAAACTCAATCATAACATTGACCTAGTGAACGTCTACACCAAGTTTGAACATTCTAGATTAATTAGAAGGAGAGTAATTGTGTTCCAAAGTCCCGACCCTTCAAATTGCTTCTATTTTTCATTTTCAATTCAAAATGGTGACCATCACGTGACCGAAATCAAAATTCTATTCGCGACATTTTTTAGGCCTTCCATCAAGGATTCAGAAAATATAACTCCCGAGTCTGTAAGTAAAATAGCAAAAAAGCCTTATTGATTTTTCACTTTTAAATATGGCGGCACTTCCGGTTCAATAGACAAACTCCATATTTTGTGTACAAATCAGTAATTACCTATCTAGTATCCAAAAAAAAAATCAGGTCATTCTGACCTATATTTCGACGATTTTTTTGAAAATTTTGATCCTTAATTTCGTCAAGGGGAGATAATTTAGAAAATTTCTAATTATATTTTTGAAGTCACATCGGTAAGATCTACTTAGATGCTAAATTTCATGAAAATCGTACAACTATTAAAGAAGTTGTCAAATTGGTCTAAACTTCCGGTTCGAAATCACAGCGACGAATTTTCGAAATTCGAAAATCTGAAACTGCAGATTTATAGTAATTGTCTCATGGTACTCAAAGAAAAAAGATTTAGTAAAATAGGTCAAATAGTCACAAAGTTACAGCATTGTAGGTCAAATGCATTCGTTCGTAAAATTCGGTGATTTCGGATACGTAAAACGTTTTGAAAATATATTTAATCAACAGCCACCACCCATTTTTGGGGGGATAGGTAAAAGTTTCAGAACGATCCTATGGTTAGATTCTGAGAAATCCGATTTGTGAATAAAACACAAAAAAAAAAAATAATAATAATATTAATCTTAACAGAAACAATAAGCTTTCATATGTAATACATATGAAAGCTTAATAATATTAATCTTAACAGAAACAATAAGCTTTCATATGTAATACATATGAAAGCTTAATAATATTAATCTTAACAGAAACAATAAGCTTTCATATGTAATACATATGAAAGCTTAATAATAATATTAATCTTAACAGAAACAATAAGCTTTCATATGTAATACATATGAAAGCTTAATAATAACTTTAACAGAAACAATAAGCTTTCATATGTAATACATATGAAAGCTTAATAATACTGAATTTTACACTTTATTTTACATTTTATTCGAAATTGCCCGAAATTGAAATTTAAATTTAAAAATATGAGCTAAGGATTTTGTGCACCTTTGCAGGGTGCATCCTTTTAGTTATATCAGTTTTGAAAAAAAATAATATTTGCTTTCAAAAAGTGGTACCGAACTGTCAAAATTGTAGTTTTTGTTAATATTACGTCACTTCCGTTGCCGACAGAAAAATTTCACCGTAACAAAAAAAATTGCAATTGGGACCACGGTGCATATGAACTTTGTTTTATACAAATCGAACAATAAATAATTTTTCTGGGTACGAAAAACTAAATTAGCCGATGGCGGCTAACGCAAATTACCGAGACAATTTTTTTTCTCATTTCTGCTCAAGTACGGTGATATTTTAACCCCGTGTAAAATATCATCAAAAAATATTCATAAATAAAAAAGGTTTTCGTAAAAAAATTATTTTTTTTCAAAATATCGGACATTTTTTCGACTACTTCCGGCTTTACGATCGTTGTTGTGATAGCTTTACGAAGTTCTTTGGATACTTAACTTTCTGTACCAGAAGTGTCAGAAACATCCATTGAGTAGTTTTGGAAAAAAAGATAAATTAAAGAGCGTTTCCAAAAATTTAACGATTTTTCAGTTTTTTTCAAAGTTTGAGGCCATTTTTCGACCACTTATATTATTTCAATGCTTTTTATTTTGGATTCCCTATATAGACAACCGATAGGACTTTGAGTAAGAAAAGTTTAAGAAAAATCGTAGGCGTCGTTTTCGAGAAAAGGGCGTCTCAGAATGTTAAAAAATTGGAAAATACTAGATTTTTGGCATACAATAATTTATTTCCTTACCATCGAAATCGTATTATTTAGATACCATATGATGGTCCATTAATAGGGCTATCCAGCGACACTTTAGTTCTTTTGGTCCGCTATTACCTAAGGGAGAAATCAAGTTTTTCGCAAGTGCGACAATGTTTTTACTCTTTTTTTTTCATTTTTTGAATACTTCCGGTATGGTTATTATTGTCGGAATAGTTTTAATAGCCGGTTTGGGCACTAAAATAGCCACAGGGCTCTGTAATGATATATTACATTATCTGATCAGATAAAATGCCCCTGAGAAATCCTATGTTCAAAAGTGTCAAAAATGCAAAACATTTAAAATATCGAAAATTAAATTTTAATAATTACATACATATTATACATCGTTAGAATCGTAATTAGGTCAGCTATCTGACTATACAACCTTTTTTTAAAAATCTCTTAAAATAAAAAAATAGTAGAGCATTTTCCAAAATTTCACGATTTTTCGACTTTTTTCGATTTTCAGTCCCTTTTTTATCCTATTCCAGACATTTCAAAGTCTTATTGGATGGCTTCATGCAAAATACCTCCAAAAGGACTCTCGATAGAAAAAATTTAAAAAAAATTGCAGGTTAAGTTTCCGAGATACAGGCGTCCAAAAACGCTCCAAATCAGAAAATACTTGATTTTCAGCGTGCCATATTTTGCTGTCTGTTCATAGTATCCGTATGAATGGGGTATCATATGATAGTCCAACAATCGTGCCATCAAACGGTACCTTCATTCGTTTAATCCATTGATATCGGACGAAGAAATAGCGTTTTCCCCAAAAATATCCATTTTTTGCATTTTTTTCAAAATATTGCACATTATTTCGACCACTTCCGGTTTAAGGATTCTTGTCGAAATTGCTTTATAAGTTGGTATTGGACTATAACTTCATGTTCCAGAAGTTACAGAAACGTCAATTCTGCCATAAAACGAAACCCGAGCTCACAAAATGGGAAGAAAATTCGAAAAAAATCGAAAAATAAAGGGCGATAACTCTGAATGAAACTTATATTACTGGAATCGGATGGACTTCAGGTATCCAAAAATGTAGGTCAAATTTGAAAATTTTGAAAAATAACAAAAATTGTCTCGTAAACAACATGTTTTCAATTTTCGAACGATAAAAATCATAGACGAATGTTCGAAATTGAAAAATGTGAGATAGCCATTGTCTTAGAAAAGATTCAGGGATTCCAAAAATGTAATTTGTTTGAAAATGGATAAAGAATTGACGAAACTATGGCCGATTTTCAAAGTACAAAGTTCGGTCACTTCCGGTATGCGCAGAAATTTCAAAAATATTTTATCAAGTAGCCACCACATGGTTTCCAGATAGAAAAGCTATTTCCAGATCGATATCTGTTTTCGATCATGGAGATCTAGGCCCTCGCGGTAAATAATAATAATAATAATAACTAGATCTGCTACTGTCCCATGCAGATATGAAAGCTTTCATATTCATCGTCACGTGTCATCGATTATATCAAGTATCTCAAATAAAAGGATAAGAATAACAAACTATCAAAATTGGTCAAAAACTCGCGAAGTTACAAGTCTAAATATAGCATGAAACATTGAGTAATCTGAAAACTAAAGGGAAATAACTGATACTTGTGTTGCTGTAATCGGGATGAATGAGATAACTTTGAACAAAACTAAAACTTTTTGAATCAGGTTGAACTCAACTGTTTGAATATGTACGTTAAATATGTAGAATTGGAAAATTATAAAGACATAATATCAAAATCTGTCAAAAACTCACAAGTTACAAATTTAAATGTAGTGAGAAACATTGCACCCGGGCAAAAAAATAATCTTTAAACTAAAGGGAAATAACTGAAACTTGTATAGCTGTAATCGGGCTTCCAAGATATGTTATATAATTATGGTGAGAGAGAGAGAGAGAAATGGGGTTTAACGTCCACTCGACACAACTAGGTCATTTCAGGACTAACATATGGTTTTGAATTTTATTTCAATAATTCGCTTGCGCGTAGGGGTCTTTAGCAGTGGGAGGAAACCGGAGTGCCCGGAGGAAACCCACGAGGTTGAGAAGGCGCCCCTATCTCCATGCCACATATGCTCACACCAGGGCTCGAAACCACAGCCGCAAGCCAGAGGTGACCGGCCAGCTAGAGGTCGAAGCGCGGCACTCTAGACCACTAGGCCATCCCAACCCCCCTATAATTATGGTTTCCAATATGTTTGGTTATAAGTAGGAAATCGTGACGACTTCTTAAGCATGTTTTAAACAAAGGGTCATAGACTGCAATATACAAGAATGGCACTCTGCAATAAAAAAAAACTGGCCAGAGATTTCTATGCAGAAATTAAATAATTGCTAGAACCAGAAAAATATTTATCCACTATAATAAATAAGCAACATAGAGAAAATGAAATGAAATTGAATGGGGTTTAACGTCCTACTGTTCTGCTCCTACAATGGGCTAATGAAGACGGGCATACGCCATAAAGTGTGCAATGAGGGAAATTTTACCCGGGCAGCGGCGTTACGGCCTACGAGGTTGGTAAGGCGACCATACTCCTTGTCACGTACAACCAAGAAATCGAAACAAGGACAGTTGACTCAATGACAGACGTTATGATACAGAGCGCACGTGCTAACCATTCAGCCACGCAACCTCCCTAAAATCGGCAAATTGCTGACCTACAGCGAGAAACATTTCAACCGGGCCAAATTTTCTATTTTAACAGTTTAATTTGCACGGTACCTTTAGTTATCAACCGAATATTACAAAACTTTTAAAAATAAGCTCCCCCTGACCAGCTTAATCGTTCGCAATAAACGTTTGCCCCTTAAAATCGACAAATTGCTGAATTTAAAGTGAGAAACTTTACAACCGGGCCAAATTTTCTGTTTTATCACTTTAACAGTACCTTTGATTACCAACCGATTATTACAAAACTTTAAAAAGAGAAAGAGAGAAATGCGGCCTAACGTCCATTCGACACAAACTAGGTCATTTCGGGACTAACATATGTTTTTTAATTTTATTTAAAAACTCCCCTTGCACGTACTGGTCTTTAGCCGTTGGGAGGAAACCGAAGAACACGGAGAAAACCCACGAGGTTGGACATCATACACCATGTCACGTGCAACCTGGAGATCGAAACGATGCCCGTTGACTCAATGACAAAGGTTACGATACAGCGAGCACATGCTAACCATTCAGCCATCCAGCCTTCCTGAATTCGGAAAATTGCTGACTTATAGCAAGAAACATTTCAACCGGGCGAAATTTTCTGTTTTAACAGTTTAATGTGCACGGTACTTTAATTACCAACCGATTATTACAAAACTTTTGAAAATAAGCTCCAACTGACCAGCTTAATCGTATGCAATAAACGTTTTGCCTGAATTGAAAGTTCTGCACAGAGAAAGTTCATCTCGATTTCCCGGCGTGGTTCCCTTGTCAGTAAGGCAGAACGGAGGGCCTGACAAGCACAGCTGTCTAGTCCTTCGGATGGGACGAAAAACCAAGGTCCCGTGTACACATTGGAGTGCACGTAAAATATCCCTAAGCAGTTGGAATTCGATACTGTTGAATAAGCTCTATACGATGACTAAATGCGTAGATTGTAGTCACCCACACTTCATGTTTCGCTCAACAATGAAAGGGTGCCATTTTCAATGTTCGATCCTTTTGTTCTTCTACTCCTGATATGTTGGACTGTTGATCGATGGTTTCATATAAAAGACTACCAATAAGACTCTTTGTAGAAGAAGTTCCCAAAAAATAGTATGTTGACTTTACGAGAAAGACCTCTAAACATGCTCCAAATTGTAAAAATACGACTTTTTGGATTTTCAATCTCTTTTTTTCGGCTATCCCTGATATTTAAAAAAAATGATACAATCATTTCACACAACAGGCTACCTATTAGACTCTATATTGACAAAAGTTTCACCGCCCTCCCTTCATTATAACCGAAGTTATCGTGCCCTAAAGAATCAACAAATCAGCATGCTTATCTCTGCTTACCCTAAGCAGAAAATGCTCATCTTTGAACTCAACCATAACATTGACCTAGTGAACGTCTACACCAAGTTTGAACATTCTAGCTTAATTAGAAGGAGAGTTATTGTGTTCCGAAGTCCGGGCCTTTCAAATTGCTTCTATTTTTCATTTTCAATTCAAAATTGTGACCATCACATGACCGAAATCAAAATTCTGCTCCCTACGATTTTCGGGCCATCCTTCAAGGATTCAGAAAATATAACTCCCGTGTCTGTAAGTAAGATAGCAAAAAAGCCTTAGGAATTTTTCATGTTTCAAGATGGTGGCACTTCCGGTTCGATCGACAAACTCCATATTTTGTGTACGAATCAGTAATTCCTTGTCTAGTATCGAAAAAAAAAATTAGGTCATTCTGACCTATATTTCGACGATTTTTTTGAAAACTTTGATCCTTAATTTCACCAAGGGGAGATAATTTAGAAAATTTCTAATTATAGTTTTGAAGTCACATCGGTAAGATCTACATGTATACTAAATTTCATGAAAATCGTACAACTATTAAAGAAGTTGTCAAATTGGTCTAAACTTCCGGTTCGAAATCACAGCGACGAATTTTCGAAATTCGAAAATGTGAAACTGCAGATGAAAATGATTTTTTTCAAGGTATTCAAAGAAAAAAGAATTAGTAAAATCGGTCAAAAAATAACAAAGTTACGACTATGCATTGTCAGTTTTTTCGTTCGTGAAATTCGGTGATTTCGGATTCGTAAAACGTTTTGAAAATATATTTAATCAACGTTCGCACCCCATTTTTGTGGGGGTAGGTCAAAGTTTTAGAAAGATCCCATGGTTAGATTCTGAGAAATCCGATTTGCAGAAAATACACAAAAAAAAAAAATAACTAGATCTGCTACTGTCCCATGCAGATATGAAAGCTTTCATATTCATCGTCACGTGTCATCGATTATATCAAGTATCTCAAATAAAAGGATAAGAATAACAAACTATCAAAATTGGTCAAAAACTCGCGAAGTTACAAGTCTAAATATAGTATGAAACATTGCATAATCTGAAAACTAAAGGGAAATAACTGATACTTGTGTTGAAATAATTAATAGAACCAGAAAAACATTTATCCACTATAATAAATAAGCAACATAGAGAAAATGAAATGAAATTGAATGGGGTTTAACGTCATACTGTTCTGCTCCTAAAATGGGCTAATGAAGACGGGCATACGCCATAAAGTGTGCAATGAGGGAAATTTTACCCGGGCAGCGGCGTTACGGCCTACGAGGTTGGACAGGCGACCATACTCCTTGTCACGTACAACCAAGAAATCGAAACAACGCCAGTTGACTCAATGACAGACGTTATGATACAGAGCGCACGTGCTAACCATTCAGTCACGCAACCTCCCTAAAATCGGCAAATTGCTGACCTACAGATAGAAACATTTCAACCGGGCGAAATCTTCTATTTTATTAGTTTAATTTGCACGGTACCTTTAGTTATCAACCGAATATTACAAAAGTTTTAAAAATAAGCTCCCCCTGACCAGCTAAATCGTTCGCAATAAACGTTTTCCCCTTAAAATCGGCAATGTGAGAAACATTACAACCGGGCGAAATTTTCTGTTTTATCACTTTTACAGTATCTTTGATTACCAACCGATTATTACAAAACTTTAAAAATAAAAAAGAAAGAAAGAAATGCGGCTTAACGTCCATTCGACACAAACTAGGTCATTTCGGGACTAACATATGTTTTTTAATTTTATTTAAAAACTCCCCTTGCGCGTACTGGTCTTTAGCTGTTGGGAGGAAACCGAAGGACACGGAGAAAACACACGAGGTTGGACACCATACTCCATGTCACGTACAATCTCGAAATCGAAACGACGCCCGTTGACTCAATGACAGACGTTACGATACAGCGCGCACATGCTAACCATTCAGCCATTCAGCCTCCCTTAAAAATAAGCTCCCCCTGACCAGCTTAATTGTTCGCAATAAACGTTTGCCCTCTAAAATCGGCAAATTGCTGACTTTAAAGTGAGAAACATTACAACCGGGCGAAATTTTATGTTTTATCACTTTTACAGTACCTTTGATTACCAACCGATTATTACAAAACTTTAAAAATAAAAGAGAAAGAGAGAAATGCGGCTCAACGTCCATTCGACACAAACTAGGTCATTTCGGGACTAACATATGTTTTTTAATTTTATTTATAAACTTCCCTTGCGCGTAAGGGTCTTTAGCCGTGGGGGGAAACCGAAGGACACGGTGAAAACCCACGAGGTTGGACACCATACTCCATGTCACGTGCAACTTGGAAATCGAAACGACGCCGGTTGACTCAATGACAGACGTTACGATACAGCGCGCGTATGCTAACCATTCAGCCTCCCTAAAATCTGGAAATTGCTGACTTATAGCAAGAAACATTTTAACCGGGCGAAATTTTCTGTTTTAACAGTTTAATTCGCACGGTATTTTAATTACCAACCGATTATTACAAAACTTTTGAAAATAAGCCCCAACTAACCAGCTTAATCGTATGCAATAAACGTTTGGCCTGAATTGAAAGTTCTGCAACGAGAAAGTTCATCTCGATTTTCCGGCGTGGTTCCCCCTTGTCAGTGAGCAGAACGGAGGGCCTGACAAGGACAGCTGTCTAGTCGTTAAGATGGGACGAAAAACCAAGGTCGCGTGTACACATTGGAGTGCACGTAAAATATCCCTAAGTAGTTGGAATTCGATACTGTTGAATAAGCTCTATACGATGACTAAATGTGCAGATTGTAGTCACCCACACTGCATGTTTCGCTTAACAATGAAAGGGTGCCGTTTTCAATGTTCGATCCTTTTATTCTTCTACTCCAGATATTTTGGACTGTTGATCGAAGTTTTCATATAAAAGACTACCGATAAGACTCTTTGTAGAAGAAGTTCTCAAAAAGTATTATGTTGACTTTAAGAGAAAAGAACCTTTAAAGATGCTCCAAATCGTAAACATACGACTTTTTTGATTTTCGATCTCTTTTTTTCTGCTATCCCTGATATTTAAAAAAAAAAGATACAACGATTTCACACAACAGGCCAGCTATTACACTCTCGATTAACAAGAGTTTCACCGCCCTCCCTTCATTATAACCGAAGTTATCTTGCCCTAAAGAATCAACAAATCAGCATGCTTATCTCTGCTTACCCTAGGCAGAAAATGCTCATCTTTGAACTCAATCATGCCATTGACATAGTGAACGTCTACACCAAGATTGAACATTCTAGCTCAATTAGAAGGAGAGTTATTGTGTTTCAAAGTTTCGGCCCTTCAAATTGCTACTACTTTTCATATTCACTTCAAAATGGCAACCATCAATTGACCTAAATCAAAATTCTGCTCTGAACAATTTTTAGGCCATCTTTCAAGGATTCAGAAAATATAACTCCCGTGTCTGTAAGTAAAATAGCAAAAAAGCCTTAGGGATTTTTCACGTTTCAAGATGGTGGCACTTCCGGTTCGATCAACAAACTTCATATTTTGTGTACAAATCAGTTATTACTTATCTAGTATCCAAAAAAAAAATCAGGTCATTCTGACCTATATTTCGATGATTTTTTTGAAAATTTTGATCCTTAATTTCGTCAAGGGGAGATAATTTAGAAAATTTCTAATTATATTTTTGAAGTCACATCGGTAAGGTCTACATATATACTAAATTTCATGAAAATCGTACAACTATTAAAGAAGTTGTCAAATTGGTCTAAACTTCCGGTTCGAAATCACAGCGACGAATTTTCGAAATTCGAAAATGTGAAACTGCAGATGAAAATGATTTTTTTCAAGGTATTCAAAGAAAAAAGAATTAGTAAAATCGGTCAAAAAATAACAAAGTTACGACTATGCATTGTCCATTTTGTCGTTCGTAAATTTCGGTGATTTCGGATTCGTAAAACGTTTTGAAAATATATTTAATCAAGGTTCGCACCCCATTTTTGGGGGGGTAGGTCAAAATTTCAGAAAGATCCTACGGATAGATTCTGAGAAATCCGATTTGCAGAAAACACACAAAAAAAAAAATAATAATAATAATCTTAACAGAAACAATAAGCTTTCATATGTAATATGAAAGCTTAATAATAATCTTAACAGAAACAATAAGCTTTCATATGTAATATGAAAGCTTAATAATTTTAGTAATCTCAATAGGCTTTCAGACGAAAGTCTGAAAGCCTAACTAGACCTGCTTGCAGGAATGACGGGTTTCACTGGTGCCAAGTTACTCTTAAACATGTTACTTCCGGTGCCAAGTTACCCTTGAACATATGTCACTTCCGGTACCAACGAAACCACTAAACAGGTTTCCAAATTAACATTGCACACAAATAAAATGGACGCAGAATCAACCAATCAATCCAGCAATATCAAGTCATTTTATACATTTGTTACTTGTAAATGATCTTGACAAAATTAAATTACTTCCTGTGTTGATGAAAATGTTCAATTAGTCTTATGAAATCAGAAATGGCATACGATATCATATAGTGAAAATTTTATGTAAATCGAATAATAATTGCCACTTTTAAAGACCAAAAAACTTGAAAAGTGACTTGTAGAAAATCGGCTATTTCTCTGCAACCGTACAAGTTACAAACCATTTTGTGGTATCTGTATGATCGTATGGGTTCATTCTATTTGTTGATTAGCATCAAATACCATAATTTGAAAAAGATTTCAAAACAGACTCATTTGAATAAAATATCTGTTTTGAAGGCTAAAAATACAGTTTTTGCCAAAATGACGTTACTTCCGGTGATAATGAAAATCTTAAATTACATGTATGAAATCCCAAATGGCATTAGGTATAACATGGTGTAACGTTTATGAAAATCGAATAATAATTGACACTTTTATGGCCCCGAAACCTTCAAAAGTGACCTGTAGAAAACCGTCTATTTCTCGGCAACCGAACAAGTTAGAAACAATTTTATGATATCTATATGACCATATGAGTTTTGTTTATATGTGAATTTAAACCAAAAGTTAAAATTATTAATACATATTAAGTTATTCTTGGTTGAATAAAACATTGATTTAAAAAGTTTAAAATGCAGTTTTTGAACAAATGATGTCACTTCCGGTGTCAATTTTAAATTGTAATCAACTTGATATGACGCTACATGCTTTTTGAATCAAATGATGTCACTTTTATTAAAATCCAATAATAATTGACTATTTTACAGGCAAAATAACGAAAACAGTTACTTGTACAGAACTGCCCATTTCTTGGTAACTGCTTATATTACAAACGAATTTTAACATACATTTTCTTCGTATGGATTATAGCTACAAGTTTATAAAAGTTACGAAGAAATATTTTAAAATCTGAAAAGCCTGAATAGGTTGTAACTAGGTCAATTTTACACCATTTTTAGCCTCTTAATCGAATTTGCTCGAAAATGAAATCGAAATTAAAAAAATTGCTTCCTACATTTTTTGCGCCTTGAAAGGGTACACTCTTTGAGTCAAATAATTTTTCCAAAAAATAATATGTTTTCGAAGAAGGAAAATAACTGTCAAAATTGTAGTTTTTGGTAAAATTATGCCACTTCTGGTGCCGACAGATAACACTTTCGGTAATAAAAAAAAATGACAATTGATACAACGAAGCATGTGGATATTTTTTTATACAAATCGAACAATAAAAAATTAATCTAGGACTGAAAAACTGAATTAGCCAATGGCGGGCAAGGAAAATTACTGAGACAAAATTTTTTAACATTTTTGCACTAGTCAGATGACTCTTTAATTCTGTGCACAATACGACTAAAAAATATTTATAAATAAAAAAGTTTTTTGTAAAATTTTAAATTTTCGAAATTTGGCGCCTAATATCTTCGAAGATTTGCCGAAAATCAAAAATCGAAAGTAGCGTAGCTATGTGCCCTGTCTCAGGCTATGCCAAAATGTATCGAAAGTTAAAATCCAATGATTATTGTTAAAATTACTGCAATATTTTCAAAAACGATAACTTCGGACATTTCGCATTGTCGCAGAACGTTCAAAATAGCTTTATCCTCTAAGTCACACCCACTTTTCCAGTAAAACCGAAGAAATCGTAACGATGCGACACGTAGTGGCTGAGATCTATTCAAATTGGAATCTGAATAATAATAATAATAATAATAACTAGACCTGCATGCAGGAATGACGGGTTTCACTGTTGCCAAGTTACTCTTAAGCATGTCACTTCCGGTGCCAAGTTACCCTTGAACATATGTCACTTCCGGTACCAGCGAAACCACTAAACAGGTTTCCAAATTAACATTGCACACAAATAAAATGGACGCAGAATCAACAAAATCCAGCAATATCAATTCATTTTATACATTTGTTACTTGTAAATGATCTTGACAAAATTAAATTACTCCCGGTGTTAATGCAAATGTTCAATTAGTCTTATGAAATCAGAAATGGCATACGATATCATATAGTGAAAATTTTATGTAAATCGAATAATAATTGCCACTTTTAAAGACCAAAAAACTTGAAAAGTGACTTGTAGAAAATCGGCTATTTCTCGGCAACCGTACAAGTTAGAAACCATTTTGTGGTATCTGTATGATCGTATGGGTTCATTCTATTTGTTGATTGGCATCAAATACCATAATTTGAAAAAGATTTCAAAACAGACCCATTTGAATAAAATATCCGTTTTGAAGGCTAAAAATACAGTTTTTGCCAAAATGACGTTACTTCCGGTGATAATGAAAATCTTAAATTACTTGTATGAAATCCCAACTGGCATTAGGTATAACATGGTGTAACGTTTATGAAAATCGAATAATAATTGACACTTTTATGGCCCCGAAACCTTCAAAAGTGACCTGTAGAAAACCGTCTATTTCTCGGCAACCGAACAAGTTAGAAACAATTTTATGATATCTATGTGACCATATGAGTTTTGTTTATATGTGAATTTAAACCAAAAGTTAAAATTATTAATACATTGATTTAAAAAGTACTTAATAATACATATTAAGTTATTCTTGGTTGAATAAAACATTGATTTAAAAAGTTTAAAATGCAGTTTTTGACCAAATGATGTCACTTCCGGTGTCAATTTTAAATTGTAATCAACTTGATATGACGCTACATGCTTTTTGAATCAAATGATGTCACTTTTATAAAAATCCAATCATAATTGACTATTTATTTTACAGGCAAAATAACGAAAACAGTGACTTGTACAGAACTGCCCATTTCTTGGTAACTGCTTATATTACAAACGAATTTTAACATACATTTTCTTCGTATGGATTATAACTACAAGTTTATAAAAGTTACGAAGAAATATTTTAAAATCTGAAAAGCCTGAATAGGTTGTAAATTGGTCAATTTTACACCATTTTTAGCCTCTTAATCGAATTTGCTCGAAAATGAAATCGAAATTAAAAAAACTGTTTCCTACATTTTTTGCGCCTTGAAAGGGCATACTCTTTGAGTCAAATAATTTTTCCAAAAAATAATATTTGTTTTCGAAGAAGGAAAATAACTGTCAAAATTGTACTTTTTGGTAAAATTATGCCACTTCCGGTGCCGACAGATAACATTTTCGGTAATAAAAAAAATGACAATTGATACAACGAAGCATATGAATTTTGTTTTATACAAATCGAACAATAAAAAATTAATCTAGGACTGAAAAACTGAATTAGCCAATGGCGGCCAAGGAAAATTACTGAGACAAAATTTTTTAACATTTTTGCACTAGTCAGATGACTCTTTAATTCTGTGCACAATACGACTAAAAAATATTCATAAATAAAAAAGTTTTTTGTAAAATTTTAAATTTTCGAAATTTGGCGCCTAATATCTTCGAAGATTTGCCGAAAATCAAAAATCGAAAGTAGCATAGCTATGTGCCCGGTCTCAGGCTATGCCAAAATGTATCGAAAGTTAAAATCCAATGATTATGGTTAAAATTACTGCAATATTTTCAAAAACGATAACTTCGGTGATTTCGGACATTTCGCATTGTCGCAGAACGTTCAAAATAGCTTTATCCTCTAAGTCACACCCACTTTCCCAGTAAAACCGAAGAAATCGTAACGATGCGACACGTAGTTGCTGAGATCTATTCAAATTGGAATCTGAATAATAATAATAATAATAACTAGACCTGCATGCAGGAATGACGGGTTTCACTGGTGCCATGTTACCTTTGAACTTGAACTTGTGTCAATTTCGGTGCCACGTTACTCTTGAACATATGTCACTTGCGGTACCAATGAAACCAATATACAGGTTTCCACATAAGAATTGCACACATCAAATAAAATGGAAACAGAATCAAACAAATCCAGCAATATCATTTCATTTTATACATTTGTTACATGTAATTGATCCTGACAAAATTACAGTACTTCCGGTGATAATGTAAATGTTCCATTAGTTTTATGAAATCAGAAATGGCATAAGGCATCACATGGTGAAAATTTCATGTAAATCGAATAATAATTGCCACTTTTATAGACCAAAAACCTTGAAAAGTGACGTGTAGAAAATCGTCTATTTCTCGGCAACCGTACAAGTTAGAAACCATTTTTTGGTATTTATATGACCGTATGGGTTTAATCTATTTGTTGATTGGAATCAAATATCATAATTGTATAAACATTACAAATCAGACTCATTTGAATAAAATATCGGCTTTGAAGGCTTAAAATACAGTTTTTGCCAAAATGACGTTACTTCCGGTGATAATGAAAACTTTAAATTAGTTTTTTAACATCGTCTATGACATTAGGCTTCAAAGGGTGAAAATTTTATGAAAATCGAATAATAATTGACACTTTTATGGGCCAAAAACCTTCAAAAGTGACTTTTAGAAAATCGCCTATATCTCGGCAACCGAACAAGTTAGAAACAATTTTATGATATCTTTTTGACCGTATGAGTTTTGTTAATATGTGAATTTAAACCAAAAATTAATTTTATTATTATATGTGACATAATTCTTGGTTGAAAAAAATATCGATTTTAAAAGTTAAAAATTGAGTTTTTGACTAAATGACGTCACTTCCGGTGTCAATTTTAAATAGTAATCAACATGATATGACGCAGACTTGCTTTTTGAATCAAATGATGTCACTTTTTTGAATATCCATTAATAATTGACTATTTTACAGGCAAAATTACGAAAACAGTGACTTATGCAAAACTGCCCATTTCTCGGCAACTGCTTATTTTAGAAACTAATTTTAACATACATTCTCTTCGTATGGATTATAGTTACAGGTTTATAAAAGTTAAGTAAAAATATTTTAAAATCTGAAAAGCCTGAATGGGTTGTAAATAGGTCAATTTTACGCCTTTTTTCACCTCTTAATCCAATTTGCTAGAAAATGAAATAGAAATTAAAAAAACTGCTTCCGCCATTTTTTGCGCCTTGAAAGGACACACTCTTTGAGTCATATAATTTTTCCAAAAAATAATATTTGTTTAAGAAGAAGGAAACTAACCGTCAAAATTGTAGTTTTTGGTAAAATTATGCCACTTCCGGTGCCGACAGATAACACTTTTGGTAATAAAAAAAATGACAATTGAGACAACAAAGCATATGAACTTTGTTTTATACAAATCGAACAATAAAAATTTAATCTAGGACTGAAAAAGTGAATTAGCCAATGGCGGCCAAGGAAAATTACTGCGACAAATTTTTTTAACATTTTTGCGCTAGTCAGACGACTCTTTAATTCTGTGCACAACACGACTAAAAAATATTCATAAATAAAAAAGTTTCTTGTAAAATTTTAAATTTTCGAAATTTGGCGCCTAATATCTTCGAAGATTTGCCGAAAATCAAAAATCGAAAGTAGCGTAGCTATGTGCCCTGTCTCCGGCTATGCCAAAATGTATCGAAAGTTAAAATCCAATGATTATTGTTAAAATTACTGCAATATTTTCAAAAACGATAACTTCGGTGATTTCGGACATTTCGCATTGTCGCAGAACGTTCAAAATAGCTTTATCCTCTAAGTCACACCCACTTTCACAGTAAAACCGAAGAAATCGTAACGATGCGACACGTAGTTGCTGAGATCTATTCAAATTGGAATCTGAATAATAATAATAATAATAAGAAGAATAATAATTTTAACAAAAACAATAGTGTTTCTCACAAGCTACGCAGTGTGAAACCCTAACTAGACCTGCAAGCAGCACTGAACCGGCTTTCAGGAATCATACAGGAAGTTCATTATACCATAGCCGATCCATTGAGCTACCAAACTATACTTTAGTTGTTTTGCTTCAGTGACACCTTCTATCATATGTAAAAGTAATATTTGCTGGCGAAAAGACCGGTCAAAATTGTAAATTATGGCAAAATTACGTCACTTCCAGTGCCGAAAGAAATTTTTATAGGTGAAAAATAAGTCGAAAATTCGCAACATACAAAATACAAACTTTGTTTTATACATATCGGGCAATAAATAATCAACCTATAACCCATAAACTGAAATTAAGAAGGTATAAAACTTAAAAGTGACCCAGGGAAAATTGGCTATTATTCGACAAGGGAACATGCTACAAGCCTTTTCTTGATATCAATATGATGGTATTGATTCAATCTTACTGCTCATTAGAGTCAGACGTTATAAAGTTAAACAAACAATAAATATAAATCCCTTCAAAAAAATGTTTGTTTTGAAGGCTAAAAATACGTTTTTTGCAAAAATTACATTACTTCCGGAGATATTGAAAATGTTAATTTAGTTCATAGAAGTCATAAATGACATAAGGCATCAAATGGTAAAAAAATGATAAAAATCGAATAATAATTGACACTTTTATAGACCAAAAACCTTGAAAAGTGACTTATAGAAGATCGCCTATTTCTCTGTAACCGTACAAGTTAGAAACCATTTTATGGTATCCGTATGGTCGTATGGCTTCATTCTATTCGTTGATGGGAATCAAATATCATAATTTTAAAAATATTATAAGGCAGACTCATTTGAATAAAATATTTGTTTTTTAAGTTAAAAATACAGTTTTTGCCTAAATGACGTCATTTACGGTCACAGTGAAAATGTAAAACTGGCTTGACCTAGTCCAAATTGGCATTAAGCATCAAATGGAAAAAAAATATTGCAAATCGAATAATAATTCACTCTTTTATAGGCAAAATAACGTGAAAAGTGATGCATGCAAAATTGCATATTTCTTGGCAACTGCTCATATTACAAACTAATTTGCGCATACATTCTCTTCGTCTGGATTATTGCTACGAGTTTATGAAAATTACAAATAAATATTTCAAAATATGAAGACGCTGAATGAATTGTAAATAACTGAATTTTACACTTTATTTTACATTTTATTCGAAATTGCCCGAAAATGAAATTGAAATTAAAAAATCTGAGCTAAGGATTCT
Source organism: Patella ulyssiponensis (assembly GCA_963678685.1). NCBI lineage: Eukaryota > Metazoa > Mollusca > Gastropoda > Patellidae > Patella > Patella ulyssiponensis. The sequence continues at coordinate 30,794,373 of OY783229.1, read as the reverse complement.
GTGCACCTTTGCAGGGTGCATCCTTTTAGTTATAAAAGTTTTGAAAAAAAATAATATTTGCTTTCAAAAAGTGGAACCGAACTGTCAAAATTGTAGTTTTTGTTAATAATACGTCACTTCCGTTGCCGACAGAAAAATTTCACCGTAACAAAAAAAATTACAATTGGGACCACGGAGCATATGAACTTTTTTTTATACAAATCGAACAATAAATAATTTTTCTGGGTACGAAAAACTAAATTAGCCGATGGCGGCTAACGCAAATTACCGAGACAATTTTTTTTCTCATTTCTGCTCAAGTAGGATGATATTTTTAACTCCGTGTAAAATATCATCAAAAAATATTCATAAATAAAAAAGGTTTTCGTAAAAAAATTAATTTTTTTCAAAATATCGGACATTTTTTCGACTACTTCCGGTTTTACGATCGTTGTCGTGATAGCTTTACGAAGTTCTTTGGATAATTAACTTTCTGTACCAGAAGTGTCAGAAACATCCATTGAGTAGTTTTGGAAAAAAAGATAAATTAAAGAGCGTTTCCAAAAATTTAACGATTTTTCAATTTTTTTCAAAGTTTGAGGCCATTTTTGGACCATTTATATTATTTCAATGCTTTTCATTCTGGATTCCCTATATAGACAACCGATAGGACTTTGAGTAAGAAAAGTTTAAGAAAAATATGCGGCGGCGTTTTTGAGAAAACGGCGTCCCAGAATGTTAAAAAATCGACAAATAATAGATTTTTGGCATACAATAACTTATTTCCTTACCATCGAAATCGTATTATTTAGATACCATATGATGGTCCATTAATAGGGCTATCCAGCGACACTTTAGTTCTTTTGGTCCCCTATTACCTAAGGGAGAAATCAAGTTTCTCACAAGTGCGACAATGTTTTTAACCTTTTTTTTTCATTTTTTGAATAGTTCCGGTATGGTTATTATTGTCGGAATAGTTTTAATAGCCGGTTTGGGCACTAAAATAGCCACGGGGCTCTGTAATGATATATTACATTATCTGATCAGATAAAATGCCTCTGAGAAATCCTATGTTCAAAAGTGCCAAAAATGCAAAAAATTTAAAATAAATTTCAATAACTACATACATATTATACATCGTTAGAATCGTAATTAGGTCAGCTATCTGAATATACAACCTTTTTTTGAAAATCTCTTAAAATAAAAAAATAGTAGAGCATTTTCCAAAATTTCACGATTTTTCGACTTTTTTTGATTTTCAGTCCCTTTTTTATCGTATTCCAGACATTTCAAAGTCTTATTGGATGGCATAATTCACAAGACTATCGAATGGACTCTCGATAGAGAAAGTTAAAAAAAAAGTTGCGGTTAAGTTTTCGAGATACAGGCGTCCAAAAACGCTCCAAATCAGAAAATACTTGATTTTCAGCGTGCCATATTTTGCTTCCTGCTCGTCGTATCCGTACGAATTGGGTATCATACGATAGCACAATACTAGTGCAGTCCGATGGTACCCTAATTTGTTTAATCCATTGATATCGGACGGAGAAATCGCGTTTTTTCCCCAAAATACCCATTTTTTGCATTTTTTTTCAAAATATCGGACATTATTTCGACCACTTCCGGTGTACAGATTATTGTTGAAATTGCTTTATTCCTTGCAATGGTCGTTTGGCTTCATGTCTCAGAAATTTCAGAAACGTCAATTCGGCCATAAAACGAAACCCGAGCTCACAAAATGGGTAGAAAATTCGAAAAAAATCGAAAAATAAAGGGCGATAACTCTGAATGAAACTTATATTACTGGAATCGGATGGACTTCAGGTATCCAAAAATGTAGGTCAAATTTCAAAATTTTGAAAAATAACAAAAATTGTCTCTCAAACAACATTTTTCATTTTTCGATCATAAGAAGTCAGCGATGAAGTTTCGAAATATCGAAATTTTCAACTGCTATCGTCCGAGAAAAGACTCAGGGTTTCCGAAAATGTCATTTGTACGAAAATAGGTACAGAATTGACGAATCTACGGCTGTTTTTTAATTTTTTGACACCGCACGAAATTCGACCACTTCCGGTCTGCGCAGAAGTTTCAAATATAGTTTATCAAGTAGCCAACACATGGTTTCCCGATAGAGAATTAGGTCCCAGATCGGTATCTGTTACAGGCACTGAGAAATAGGCTCCGGCGAGGATAATTAACTTTCTGTACCAGAAGTGTCAGAAACATCCATTGAGTAGTTTTGGAAAAAAAGATAAATTAAAGAGCGTTTCCAAAAATTTAACGATTTTTCAATTTTTTTCAAAGTTTGAGGCCATTTTTGGACCATTTATATTATTTCAATGCTTTTCATTCTGGATTCCCTATATAGACAACCGATAGGACTTTGAGTAAGAAAAGTTTAAGAAAAATATGCGGCGGCGTTTTTGAGAAAAGGGCGTCCAAGAATGTTAAAAAATCGACAAATAATAGATTTTTGGCATACAATAACTTATTTCCTTACCATCGAAATCGTATTATTTAGATACCATATGATGGTCCATTAATAGGGCTATCCAGCGACACTTTAGTTCTTTTGGTCCGCTATTACCTAAGGGAGAAATCAAGTTTCTCACAAGTGCGACAATGTTTTTAACCTTTTTTTTTCATTTTTTGAATAGTTCCGGTATGGTTATTATTGTCGGAATAGTTTTAATAGCCGGTTTGGGCACTAAAATAGCCACGGGGCTCTGTAATGATATATTACATTATCTGATCAGATAAAATGCCTCTGAGAAATCCTATGTTCAAAAGTGCCAAAAATGCAAAAAATTTAAAATAAATTTCAATAACTACATACATATTATACATCGTTAGAATCGTAATTAGGTCAGCTATCTGAATATACAACCTTTTTTTGAAAATCTCTTAAAATAAAAAAATAGTAGAGCATTTTCCAAAATTTCACGATTTTTCGACTTTTTTTGATTTTCAGTCCCTTTTTTATCGTATTCCAGACATTTCAAAGTCTTATTGGATGGCATAATTCACAAGACTATCGAATGGACTCTCGATAGAGAAAGTTAAAAAAAAAGTTGCGGTTAAGTTTTCGAGATACAGGCGTCCAAAAACGCTCCAAATCAGAAAATACTTGATTTTCAGCGTGCCATATTTTGCTTCCTGCTCGTCGTATCCGTACGAATTGGGTATCATACGATAGCACAATACTAGTGCAGTCCGATGGTACCCTAATTTGTTTAATCCATTGATATCGGACGGAGAAATCGCGTTTTTCCCCAAAATACCCATTTTTTGCATTTTTTTTCAAAATATCGGACATTATTTCGACCACTTCCGGTGTACAGATTATTGTTGAAATTGCTTTATTCCTTGCAATGGTCGTTTGGCTTCATGTCTCAGAAATTTCAGAAACGTCAATTCGGCCATAAAACGAAACCCGAGCTCACAAAATGGGTAGAAAATTCGAAAAAAATCGAAAAATAAAGGGCGATAACTCTGAATGAAACTTATATTACTGGAATCGGATGGACTTCAGGTATCCAAAAATGTAGGTCAAATTTCAAAATTTTGAAAAATAACAAAAATTGTCTCTCAAACAACATTTTTCATTTTTCGATCATAAGAAGTCAGCGATGAAGTTTCGAAATATCGAAATTTTCAACTGCTATCGTCCGAGAAAAGACTCAGGGTTTCCGAAAATGTCATTTGTACGAAAATAGGTACAGAATTGACGAATCTACGGCTGTTTTTTAATTTTTTGACACCGCACGAAATTCGACCACTTCCGGTCTGCGCAGAAGTTTCAAATATAGTTTATCAAGTAGCCAACACATGGTTTCCCGATAGAGAATTAGGTCCCAGATCGGTATCTGTTACAGGCACTGAGAAATAGGCTCCGGCGAAAAAAAAAATAATAACTAGACCCAGGGCTCACACTGGCTTTCATTTTTTCCCCGCCAATTTGGATCCTAATTTTTACGTAAAACAATGATGATATTTTTTTTCCGCCAACTTGAATTTTTTATCTGCCAAAAATATAAAACACATATTGTAATAACATAATACTTTAGGGCCCGAAACTAATCAATTGCCACATCTTGTGCATTCACTTGTTCTCTTTTGCTGACTTTCGAATTTTCACATATTGAACAAAACATCTTCTGTTTGTATACGTCAAATCTCAGCCAAGGGTTGCCAAATTTCCAGTTTTCTTTGAATTTCCGTTTCGCGTGTAAAATAGGCCTATTGTTGATTTCGGGTACGGTCACGGTATCAGCATCTGAATCGTTAATCGTAGTATCAAGTTCATTTCGTCTAGAGGAGTCGACGTCAGACTCTTCTTTAACTTTAGAACACTTCGGCGGCGGTAACGAAAAAAAGGCAGACAGTTTTCTCACTCCAGAATCGTCGCTATTCAACTCACTCTTTCGTTTTCGACCCATTGCGATATATAATTTGGAATAATACATACAGCCATGTACAGTAAACGAAATTCAACTATCAAATCATGTAACTCTCCTCCAAAAGAGTTGCCGGCAATGATCAGCCATTTTGATTACTCCCCTTTGTTTTCATTACACAACATCAAATAGTCACCGCTAATCTATTTGTTAGGGTTAATTAATGATGAACAATGGCCAGATATAGGCTTTATGATCGACAATTATCAATCAACTGAAACCATTAATCCTAGACAAGTGTGTAGTGTTACTCATGACACGTTCGGGATTATCAACAAGTTGATTGATTTATAGTTTGCCGCTATATGGTTAATCAAGGATAAATACGGTTAGAATTTTATAAAAAAAAATTCGCCAATTCTAAAAAAGAATCGCCAGTACCCCAAAACTTTATCGCAAAAATTTTCGCCAAAATGAAAATTAAATCGCCACTTTCATAATTTAATCGCAAATTGCGACTTTGGCGACCGACAGTGTGAGCCCTGACTAGACCTGCAAGCAGCACTGAACCGGCTTTCAGGAATCATACAGGAAGTTTCTTATACCATAGCCGATCCATTGAGCTACCAAACTATACTTTAGTTGTTTTGCTTCAGTGACACCCTCTATCATATGTAAAAGTAATATTTGCTGGCGAAAAGACCGGTCAAAATTGTAAATTATGGCAAAATTGCGTCACTTCTGGTACCGAAAGAAATTTTTATAGGTGAAAAATAAGTCGAAAATTCGCAACACACAAAATACAAACTTTGTTTTATACATATTGGGCAATAAATAATTACCCTATAACCCATAAACTGAAATTAAGAAGGTAAAAAACTTAAAAGTGACCCTGGGAAAATTGGCTATTATTCGACAAGGGGAACATGCTAGAAGGCTTTTTTTCATATCAATATGATGGTATTGATTCAATCTTACTGCCCATTAGAGTCAGACGTTATCAAGTTAAACGAATAATAAATATAAATCCCTTCAAAAAATGTTTGTTTTGAAGGCTAAAAATACGTTTTTTGCAAAAATTACATTACTTCCGGTGATATTGAAAATGTTAACTTAGTTCATAGAAGTCATAAATGGCATAAGGCATCAAATAGTAAAATAATTATAAAATCCAATAATAATTGACACTTTTATAGACCAAAAACCTTGAAAAGTGACTTATAGAAGATCGCCTATTTCTCTGAAACCGTACAAGTTAGAAACCATTTTGTGGTATCTGTATGGTCGTATGGCTTCATTCTATTCGTTGATGGGAATCAAATGTCATAATTTTTAAAATATTATAAGGCAGACTCATTTGAATAAAATATTGTTTTTTTAGGTTAAAAATACAGTTTTTGCCCAAATGACGTCATTTCCGGTCACAGTGAAAATGTAAAATTGGCTTGACCTAGTCCAAATTGGCATTAGGCATCAAATGAAAAAAAGATATTGCAAATCGAATAATAATTGACTCTTTTATAGGCAAAATAACGTGAAAAGTGATGCATGCAAAATTGCATATTTCTCGGCAACTGCTCATATTACAAACTAATTTTCGCACACATTCTCTTCGTCTGGATTATTGCTACGAGTTTATGAGAATTACAAATAAATATTTCAAAATATGAAGACGCTGAATGAATTGTAAATAACTGAATTTTACACTTTATTTTACATTTTATTCGAAATTGCCCGAAAATGAAATTGAAATTAAAAAATATGAGCTAAGGATTTTGTGCACCTTTGCAGGGTGCATCCTTTTAGTTATATCAGTTTTGAAAAAAAATAATATTTGCTTTCAAAAAGTGGTACCGAACTGTCAAAATTGTAGTTTTTGTTAATATTACGTCACTTCCGTTGCCGACAGAAAAATTTCACCGTAACAAAAAAAATTACAATTGGGACCATGGTGCATATGAACTTTGTTTTATACAAATCGAACAATAAATAATTTTTCTGGGTACGAAAAACTAAATTAGCCGATGGCGGCTAACGCAAATTACCGAGACGATTTTTTTTCTCATTTCTGCTCAAGTACGATGATATTTTAACTATGTGTAAAATATCATCAAAAAATATTCATAAATAAAAAAGGTTTTCGTAAAAAAATTATTTTTTTTCAAAATATCGGACATTTTTTCGACTACTTCCGGTTTTACGATCGTTGTTGTGATAGCTTTACGAAGTCCTTTGGATACTTAACTTTCTGTACCAGAAGTGTCAGAAACACCCATTGAGTAGTTTTGGAAAAAAAGATAAATTAAAGAGCGTTTCCAAAAATTTAACGATTTTTCAATTTTTTTCAAAGTTTGAGGCCATTTTTCGACCACTTATATTATTTCAATGCTTTTCATTTTGGATTCCCTATATAGACAACTGACAGGACTTTGAGTAAGAAAAGTTTAAAAAAAATCGTAGGCGTCGTTTTCGAGAAAAGGGCGTCTCAGAATGTTAAAAAATTGGAAAATACTAGATTTTTGGCATACAATAATTTATTTCCGTACCATCGAAATCGTATTATTTAGATACCATATGATGGTCCATTAATAGGGCTATCCAGCGACACTTTAGTTCTTTTGGTCCGCTATTACCTAAGGGAGAAATCAAGTTTTTCGCAAGTGCGACAATGTTTTTACTCTTTTTTTTTCATTTTTTGAATACTTCCGGTATGGTTATTATTGTCGGAATAGTTCTAATAGCCGGTTTGGGCACTAAAATAGCCACAGGGCTCTGTAATGATATATTACATTATCTGATCAGATAAAATGGCCTTGAGAAATCCTATGTTCAAAAGTGCCAAAAATGCAAAAAATTTTAAATATCGAAAATTAAATTTTAATAATTACATACATATTATACATCGTTAGAATCGTAATTAGGTCAGCTATCTGAATATACAACCTTTTTTTAAAAATCTCTTAAAATAAAAAAATAGTAGAGCATTTTCCAAAATTTCACGATTTTTCGACTTTTTTCGATTTTCAGTCCCTTTTTTATCATATTCCAGACATTTCAAAGTCATATTAGATGGCTTCATGCAAAATACCTCCAAAAGGACTCTCGATAGAAAAAATTTAAAAAAAATTGCAGGTTAAGTTTTCGAGATACAGGCGTCCAAAAACGCTCCAAATCAGAAAATACTTGATTTTCAGCGTGCCATATTTTGCTGTCTGTTCATAGTATCCGTATGAATGGGGTATCATATGATAGTCCAACAATCGTGCCATCAAACGGTACCTTCATTCGTTTAATCCATTGATATCGGACGGAGAAATAGCGTTTTCCCCAAAAATATCCATTTTTTGCATTTTTTTCAAAATATTGCACATTATTTCGACCACTTCCGGTTTAAGGATTCTTGTCGAAATTGCTTTATAAGTTGGTATTGGACTATAACTTCATGTTCCAGAAGTTTCAGAAACGTCAATTCTGTCATAAAACGAAACCCGAGCTCACAAAATGGGAAGAAAATTCGAAAAAAATCGAAAAATAAAGGGCGATAACTCGGAATGAAACTTATATTACTGGAATCGGATGGACTTCAGGTATCCAAAAATGTAGGTCAAATTTGAAAATTTTGAAAAATAACAAAAATTGTCTCGTAAACAACATGTTTTCAATTTTCGAACTATAAAAGTCATAGACGAATGTTCGAAATTGAAAAAAGTGAGATAGCCATTGTCTCAGAAAAGATTCAGGGATTCTAAAAATGTAATTTGTTTGAAAATGGATAACGAATTGACGAAATTATAGCCGATTTTCAATTTTTAGAGAAAGTACAAAGTTCGGTCACTTCCGGTATGCGCAGAAATTTCAAAAATATTTTATCAAGTAGCCACCACATGGTTTCCCGATAGAAAAGCTAATTCCAGATCGATATCTGTTTTCGATCATGGAGATCTAGGCCCTCGCGGTAAATAATAATAATAACTAGACCTGCAGACCTGCAGTGCTGAATCGGCTTTCAGGAATCAGACAGGAAGTGCGTCATACAATAGCCGATCCATCGACCTACCAAACGATACTGTAGTTGTTATGATTCAGTGACACCCTCTATCAGATTTGTAAAAGTAATATTTGCTTCCAAATAAATACACCGGTCAAAATTGTAAAATCTGGCAAAATTACTTCACTTCCGGTGCCAAAAGAAATCATTATCGATAACAAATAAGTTGAGAATTCGCAATTGAGAATTGTTTTATACATATCAGGCAATAAAATGCCAAAAGAAATCATTATCGATAACAAATAAGTTGAGAATTCGCAATTGAGAATTGTTTTATACATATCAGGCAATAAAATAATAAACTTAGAACCCATAAACTGAAATTAAAAAGGTAAAAAACTTAAAATGTGATCCTTAGAAAATTGGTTATTCCTCGACAAGGGAATATGCTAGAAGCAATTTTTTGATATCAGTATGATTATATTGATCCAATCTAAATGGCCATTAGAATCAAACGTTATAACGTTAAACAAATAATAAATATAACTCACTTCAAAAAAATATTTGTTTTGAAGTCTAAAAATACGGTTTTTGCAAATATGACATTACTTCCGGTGATAATGGAAATGTTAAATCAGATCATTGCAATCATAAATGGCATAAGGCATCACATGGTGAAAATTGTATGAAAATTGAATAATAATTGACACTTTTATAGACCAAAAAGCTTGAAAAGTGACTTGTAGAAAATCGTCTATTTCTCGGCATCCGTACAAGTTAGAAACTTTTTTGTGGTATCTGTATGATCGTATGGGTTCATGCTATTCGTTGATGGGATTCAAATATCATAATTTTAAAAATATTATAAAAGAGACTCATTTGAATAAAATATTTGTTTTTTAGGTTAAAAATACAGTTTTTGCCAAATTACGTCATTTCCGGTAACAGTGAAACTGTAAAGTTGGCTTAACCTAATCCAAATTGGCATTAGGCATCAAATAAAAGAAAAATATTGAAAATCGGATAATAATTTACTCTTTTATAGGCAAAATAACTTGAAAAGTGATGCATGCAAAATTGCATATTTCTCGGCAACTGCTCATATTACAAACTATTTTTGGCATACATTCTCTTCGTTTGGATTATGGCTACGAGTTTATGAAAGTTACGAATAAATAGTTCAAAATATAAAGACGTTGAATGGGTTGTAATAACTGAATTTTACCTTTTTTTTTTACATTTTATTCGAAATAGCCCGAAAATAAAAATGGAATTTAAGAATCTGAGCCAAACATTTTATGCGCCTTTATAGGGCGCATACTTTTTGCTATATCAGTTTTCGAAAAAAAATAATATTTGCTGTCAAAAAGTGGTACTTAACTCTCAAAATTGTAGTTTTTGTTAATATTACGCCACTTCCGTTGCGTGCAGAAAAATGTCACCGTAACAAAAAATATTACAATTGACATCACGAAGCATATGCACTTTGTTTTATACAAATCGAACAATAAATAATTAATCTAGGTACGAAAAACTAAATTAGCCAATGGCGACTAAAGAAAATTACCGAGACAAAATTCTTTCTCACTTATACTCAAGTAAGGTGATACTTTAACTCTGTGTACACTACCATCAAAAAATATTCATAAATAAAAAAGTTTTCTGTAAAAATGTAAAAAAAAATCAAAATATCGGAGATTTTTTCGACTACTTCCGGTTTTTCGATCATTGTCGGAATTGCTTTAACAAGTTGATTAGATACTTAACTTCCTGTAGCAGAAATATCAGGAACAGTCATTAAGTAATTTTTGAAAAAAAGATAAATAAAAGAGCATTTTCAATAATTTAATGATTTTTCAACTTTTTTCAAAGATTGATGTCATTTTTGGACCACCTATAATATTGCAACGCTTTTATTATTAGATGCACACGCTAGGCCACCGATAGGACTCTGACTAAAAAATGTTTAAGAAAAATCGTAGGCGTCGTTTTCGAGAAAAAGGCGTCTCAGAATGCTCCAAAACGGAAAATACGTAGTTTTCAGCGTACCATAATTTATTTCCTAAGAATCAAATTCGTGTTATTTAGATGTTATACGATCGTCTATTAATGGAACTATCCAACGACACTTTAATTGTTTTGGTCCGCTAATATGTGACGGAGAATTCGAAATTTTGGCAAGAGCTCCAATTCTTTTTTATCTTTTTTACATTTTTCGTCGTTTTTTGAAATACTTCCGGTATACGAATCATTGTCGAGTAGTTTTCACATCCAGTTTTGGAGTTTGCATGGGAACAGGGCTCTCTAATGATATACTACACTATACGATCAAATAAAATACTTCTGAGAAATCCTATGTTCAAAAGTGTTAAAAATGTCAAAATGTCAAAATATTGAAAATTAAATTTCAATAACTGCATACATATTATACATCATTAGAATCGTAATTAGGTCAGCTTTTTAAATATATATCTTTTTTTTGAAAATCTCTTCAAATAAAAAAATAGTGGAGCATTTTCCAAAATTTCACGATTTTTTGACTTTTTTCAATTTTCAGTCCCTTTTTTGTCTTATTCCAATTATATATAGGTCTTAATGGACGGATCCATGCTAAAGACTACCGGAAGGACCATTGATAGATAAAGTTTAAGAAAAATCGCTGGAGCAGTTTTCGAGATAAAGGCGTCCAAAAACGCTCCAAATCAAAAAATGCTTGATTTTCAGAGTGTCATATTTTACTTCTGGATCATCGTATCTGTATGAATTGGGTATCATACGATACTCCAATTCCGATGTCAACCAACGATACCTTAATCCATTTGATCGGTTGATATGGGACGACGATATCACGTTTTTCCCAAAGAACCCATTTTTTTAGTTTTTTTCAAAAAATCAGACATTATTTCGACTACTTCCGGTTTACGAATCGTTGTTGAAATTGCTTTATGCAACTGTCTGGCAATATGGCTTTATGTTTCAGGGGTTTCAGAAATATCGTTTTATCCTTTCCAAAAAATATATGGGGCACAAAATGGGAAGAAAATTCGAAAAAATTCGAAAAATAAAGGGCGATAACTCTGAATGAAACTTATATTACTGGAATCGCATAGACTTCAGAAATCCAAAAATGTAGATCAAATTTGCAAATTTTGAAAAATAACAAAAATTGTCTCATAAACAACGTCTTTTCAATTTTCGAACGATAGAAGTCATAGACGAATGTTCGAAATTCAAAAATGTGAGATAGCCATTATATCGCAAAAGATTCAGGGTTTCCGAAAATGTCATTTGTTTAAAAATGGGTAAAGAATTGACGAAATTATGGCCGATTTTCGATATCCAGACAACCTACAAAGTTCGGCCACTTCCGGTATGCGCAGAAGTTTGAAAAATAGTTTATGCACTAGCCACCACATGTTTTCCCGATAGAAAAGTTTGTTCCAGATCGATATCTGTTTTCGATCATGGAGAAATAGGCTCCCGCGGAAAAAAATAATAATAATAATAATAATAATTTTTTTAAAAACAATAGTCTTTCAGACGAAAGTCTGAAAGCCTAATAATAACTAGACCTGCAAGCAGCACTGAACCGGCTTTCAGGAATCATACAGGAAGTTTATTATACCATAGCCGATCCATTGAGCTACCAAACTATACTTTAGTTGTTTTGCTTCAGTGACACCCTCTATCATATGTAAAAGTAATATTTGCTGGCGAAAAGACCGGTCAAAATTGTAAATTATGGCAAAATTATGTCACTTCCGGTGCCGAAAGAAATTTTTATAGGTGAAAAATAAGTCGAAAATTCGCAACACACAAAATACAAACTTTGTTTTGTACATATCGGGCAATAAATAATTAACCTATAACCCATAAACTGAAATTAAGAAGGTAAAAAACTGAAAAGTGACCCTGGGAAAATTGGTTATTATTCGACAAGGGAACATGCTAGAAGCCTTTTCTTGATATCAATATAATGGTATTGATTCAATCTTACTGCCCATTAGAGTCAGACGTTATAAAGTTAAACGAATAATAAATATAAATCCCTTCACAAAAATGTTTGTTTTGAAGGCTAAAAATACGTTTTTTTGCAAAAATTACATTACTTCCGGTGATATTGAAAATGTTAACTTGGTTCATAGAAGTCATAAATGGCATAAGGCATGAAATGGTAAAAAAATTATAAAAATCGAATAATAATTGACACTTTTACAGACCAAAAACCTTGAAAAGTGACTTATAGAAGATCGCCTATTTCTCTGTAACCGTACAAGTTAGAAACCATTTTGTGGTATCTGTATGGTCATATGGCTTCATTCTATTCGTTGGTGGGAATCAAATATCATAATTTTAAAAATATTATAAGGCAGACTCATTTGAATAAAATATTTGCTTTTTAGGTTAAAAATACAGTTTTTGCCCAAATGACGTCATTTCCGGTCACAGTGAAAATGTAAAATTGGCTTGACCTAGTCCAAATTGGCATTAGGCATCAAATGGAAAAAAAATATTGCAAATCGAATAATAATTAACTCTTTTATAGGCAAAATAACGTGAAAAGTGATGGATGCAAAATTGCATATTTCTCGGCAACTGCTCATATTACAAACTAATTTTCGCATACATTCTCTTCGTCTGGATTATTGTTACGAGTTTATGAAAATTACAAATAAATATTTCAAAATATGAAGACGCTGAATGAATTGTAAATAACTGAATTTTACACTTTATTTTACATTTTATTCGAAATTGTCCGAAAATGAAACTGAAATTAAAAAATATGAGCTAAGGATTTTGTGCACCTTTGCAGGGTGCATCCTTTTAGTTATATCAGTTTTGAAAAAAAATAATATTTGCTTTCAAAAAGTGGTACCGAACTGTCAAAATTGTAGTTTTTGTTAATATTACGTCACTTCCGTTGCCGACAGAAAAATTTCACCGTAACAAAAAAAAATACAATTGGGACCATGGTGCATATGAACTTTGTTTTATACAAATCGAACAATAAATAATTTTTCTGGGTACGAAAAACTAAATTAGCCGATGGCGGCTAACGCAAATTACCGAGACAATTTTTTTTTCTCATTTCTGCTCAAGTAGGATGATATTTTAACCCTGTGTAAAATATCATCAAAAAATATTCATAAATAAAAAAGGTTTTCGTAAAAAAATTAATTTTTTTCAAAATATCGGACATTTTTTCGACTACTTCCGGTTTTACGATCGTTGTTGTGATAGCTTTACGAAGTCCTTTGGATACTTAACTTTCTGTACCAGAAGTGTCAGAAACATCCATTGAGTAGTTTTGGAAAAAAAGATAAATTAAAGAGCGTTTCCAAAAATTTAACGATTTTTCAATTTTTTTCAAAGTTTGAGGCCATTTTTCGACCACTTATATTATTTCAATGCTTTTCATTTTGGATTCCCTATATAGACAACTGACAGGACTTTGAGTAAGAAAAGTTTAAGAAAAATTGTAGGCGTCGTTTTCGAGAAAAGGGCGTCTCAGAATGTTAAAAAATTGGAAAATACTAGATTTTTGGCATACAATAATTTATTTCCTTACCATCGAAATCGTATTATTTAGATACCATATGATGGTCCATTAATAGGGCTATGCAGCGACACTTTAGTTCTTTTGGTCCGCTATTACCTAAGGGAGAAATCAAGTTTTTCGCAAGTGCGACAATGTTTTTACTCTTTTTTTTCATTTTTTGAATACTTCCGGTATGGTTATTATTGTCGGAATAGTTCTAATAGCCGGTTTGGGCACTAAAATAGCCACAGGGCTCTGTAATGATATATTACATTATCTGATCAGATAAAATGCCCCTGAGAAATCCTATGTTCAAAAGTGCCAAAAATGCAAAATATTTAAAATATCGAAAATTAAATTTTAATAATTACATACATATTATACATCGTTAGAATCGTAATTAGGTCAGCTATCTGAATATACAATCTTTTTTTAAAAATCTCTTAAAATAAAAAAATAGTAGAGCATTTTCCAAAATTTCACGATTTTTCGACTTTTTTCGATTTTCAGTCCCTTTTTTATCCTATTCCAGACATTTCAAAGTCCTATTGGATGGCTTCATGCAAAATACCTCCAAAAGGACTCTCGATAGAAAAAATTTTAAAAAAATTGCAGGTTAAGTTTTCGAGATACAGGCGTCCAAAAACGCTCCAAATCAGAAAATACTTGATTTTCAGCGTGCCATATTTTGCTGTCTGTTCATAGTATCCGTATGAATGGGGTATCATATGATAGTCCAACAATCGTGCCATCAAACGGTACCTTCATTCGTTTAATCCATTGATATCGGACGGAGAAATAGCGTTTTCCCCAAAAATATCCATTTTTTGCATTTTTTTCAAAATATTGCACATTATTTCGACCACTTCCGGTTTAAGGATTCTTGTCGAAATTGCTTTATAAGTTGGTATTGGACTATAACTTCATGTTCCAGAAGTTTCAGAAACGTCAATCCTGCCATAAAACGAAACCCGAGCTCACAAAATGGGAAGAAAATTCGAAAAAAATCGAAAAATAAAGGGCGATAACTCTGAATGAAACTTATATTACTGGAATCGGATGGACTTCAGGTATCCAAAAATGTAGGTCAAATTTGAAAATTTTGAAGAATAACAAAAATTGTCTCGTAAACAACATGTTTTCAATTTTCGAACGATAAAAATCATAGACGAATGTTCGAAATTGAAAAATGTGAGATAGCCATTGTCTCAGAAAAGATTCAGGGATTCCAAAAATGTAATTTGTTTGAAAATGGACAAAGAATTGACGAAACTATGGCCGATTTTTAATTTTTAGGGGAAGTACAAAGTTCGGTCACTTCCGGTATGCGCAGAAATTTCAAAAATATTTTATCAAGTAGCCACCACATGGTTTCCCGATAGAAAAGCTAATTCCAGATCGATATCTGTTTTCGATCATGGAGATCTAGGCCCTCGCGGTAAATAATAATAATAATAATAATAATAATAATAATAATAATTTTAGTAATCTCAATAGGCTTTCAGACGAAAGTCTGAAAGCCTAATAATAAATAATAATTTTAGTAATCACAATAGGCTTTCAGACGAAAGTCTGAAAGCCTAATAATAATAACTAGACCTGCAAGCAGCACTGAACCGGATTTCAGGAATCATACAGGAAGTTTATTATACCATAGCCGATCCATTGAGCTACCAAACTATACATTAGTTGTTTTGCTTCAGTGACACCCTCTATCATATGTAAAAGTAATATTTGCTGCCGAAAAGACCGGTCAAAATTGTAAATTATGGCAAAATTACGTCACTTCCGGTGCCGAAAGAAATTTTTATAGGTGAAAAATAAGTCGAAAATTCGCAACATACAAAATGCAAACTTTTTTTTATAGATATCGGGCAATAAATAATTAACCTATAACCCATAAACTGAAATTAAGAAGGTAAAAAACTTAAAAGTGACCCTCGGAAAATTGGTTATTATTCGACAAGGGAACATGCTAGAAGCCTTTTCTTGATATCAATATGATGGTATTGATTCAGTCTTACTGCCCATTAGAGTCAGACGTTATAAAGTTAAACGAATAATACTTTTAAATCCCTTCAAATAAATGTTTGTTTTGAAGGCTAAAAATACGTTTTTTGCAAAAATTACATTACTTCCGGTGATATTGAAAATTTTAACTAGGTTCATAGAAGTCATAAATGGCATAAGGCATCAAATGGTAAATAAATTATAAAAATCGAATAATAATTGACACTTTTACAGACCAAAAACCTTGAAAAGTGACTTCTAGAAGATCGCCTATTTCTCTGTAACCGTACAAGTTAGAAACCATTTTGTGGTATCTGTATGGTCGTATGGCTTCATTCTATTCGTTGATGGGAATCAAATATCATAATTTTAAAAACATTATAAGGCAGACTCATTTGAATAAAATATTTGTTTTTTAGGTTAGAAATACAGTTTTTGCCCAAAAGACGTCATTTCCGGTCACAGTGAAAATGTAAAATTGGCTTGACCTAGTCCAAATTGGCATTAGGCATCAAATGGAAAAAAAATATTGCAAATCGAATAATAATTCACTCTTTTATAGGCAAAATAACGTGAAAAGTGATGCATGCAAAATTGCATATTTCTCGGCAACTGCTCATATTACAAACTAATTTTTGCATACATTCTCTTCGTCTGGATTATTGCTACGAGTTTATGAAAATTACAAATAAATATTTCAAAATATGAAGACGCTGAATGAATTGTAAATAACTGAATTTTACACTTTATTTTACATTTTATTCGAAATTGCCCGAAATTGAAATTGAAATTTAAAAATATGAGCTAAGGATTTTGTGCACCTTTGCAGGGTGCATCCTTTTAGTTATATCAGTTTTGAAAAAAAATAATATTTGCTTTCAAAAAGTGGTACCGAACTGTCAAAATTGTAGTTTTTGTTAATATTACGTCACTTCCGTTGCCGACAGAAAAATTTCACCGTAACAAAAAAAATTGCAATTGGGACCACGGTGCATATGAACTTTGTTTTATACAAATCGAACAATAAATAATTTTTCTGGGTACGAAAAACTAAATTAGCCGATGGCGGCTAACGCAAATTACCGAGACAATTTTTTTTCTCATTTCTGCTCAAGTACGGTGATATTTTAACCCCGTGTAAAATATCATCAAAAAATATTCATAAATAAAAAAGGTTTTCGTAAAAAAATTATTTTTTTTCAAAATATCGGACATTTTTTCGACTACTTCCGGCTTTACGATCGTTGTTGTGATAGCTTTACGAAGTTCTTTGGATACTTAACTTTCTGTACCAGAAGTGTCAGAAACATCCATTGAGTAGTTTTGGAAAAAAAGATAAATTAAAGAGCGTTTCCAAAAATTTAACGATTTTTCAGTTTTTTTCAAAGTTTGAGGCCATTTTTCGACCACTTATATTATTTCAATGCTTTTCATTCTGGATTCCCTATATAGACAACCGATAGGACTTTGAGTAAGAAAAGTTTAAGAAAAATCGTAGGCGTCATTTTCGAGAAAAGGGCGTCTCAGAATGTTAAAAAATTGGAAAATACTAGATTTTTGGCATACAATAATTTATTTCCTTACCATCGAAATCGTATTATTTAGATACCATATGATGGTCCATTAATAGGGCTATCCAGCGACACTTTAGTTCTTTTGGTCCCCTATTACCTAAGAGAGAAATCAAGTTTTTCGCAAGTGCGACAATGTTTTTACTCTTTTTTTTCATTTTTTGAATACTTCCGGTATGGTTATTATTGTCGGAATAGTTTTAATAGCCGGTTTGGGCACTAAAATAGCCACAGGGCTGTGTAATGATATATTACATTATCTGATCAGATAAAATGCCCCTGAGAAATCCTATGTTCAAAAGTGTCAAAAATGCAAAAAATTTAAAATATCGAAAATTAAATTTTAATAATTACATACATATTATACATCGTTAGAATCGTAATTAGGTCAGCTATCTGAATATACAACCTTTTTTTAAAAATCTCTTAAAATAAAAAAATAGTAGAGCATTTTCCAAAATTTCACGATTTTTCGACTTTTTTCGATTTTCAGTCCCTTTTTTATCCTATTCCAGACATTTCAAAGTCTTATTGGATGGCTTCATGCAAAATACCTCCAAAAGGACTCTCGATAGAAAAAATTTAAAAAAAATTGCAGGTTAAGTTTCCGAGATACAGGCGTCCAAAAACGCTCCAAATCAGAAAATACTTGATTTTCAGCGTGCCATATTTTGCTGCCTGTTCATAGTATCCGTATGAATGGGGTATCATATGATAGTCCAACAATCGTGCCATCAAACGGTACCTTCATTCGTTTAATCCATTGATATCGGACAGAGAAGTAGCGTTTTCCCCAAAAATATCCATTTTTTGCATTTTTTTCAAAATATTGCACACTATTTCGACCACTTCCGGTTTAAGGATTCTTGTCGAAATTGCTTTATAAGTTGGTATTGGACTATAACTTCATGTTCCAGAAGTTTCAGAAACGTCAATTCTGCCATAAAACGAAACCCGAGCTCACAAAATGGGAAGAAAATTAAAAAAAAATCGAAAAATAAAGGGCGATAACTCTGAATGAAACTTATATTACTGGAATCGGATGGACTTCAGGTATCCAAAAATGTAGGTCAAATTTGAAAATTTTGAAAAATAACAAAAATTGTCTCGTAAACAACATGTTTTCAATTTTCGAACGATAAAAATCATAGACGAATGTTCGAAATTGAAAAATGTGAGATAGCCATTGTCTCAGAAAAGATTCAGGGATTCCAAAAATGTAATTTGTTTGAAAATGGATAAAGAATTGACGAAACTATGGCCGATTTTCAATTTTTAGAGAAAGTACAAAGTTCGGTCACTTCCGGTATGCGCAGAAATTTTAAAAATATTTTATCAAGTAGCCACCACATGGTTTCCTCGATAGAAAAGCTAATTCCAGATCGATATCTGTTTTCGATCATGGAGATCTAGGCCCTCGCGGTAAATAATAATAATAATAATAATTTTAGTAATCTCAATAGGCTTTCAGACGAAAGTCTGAAAGCCTAATAAGAATAATAATTTTAACAAAAACAATAGTGTTTCACACAAGCTACGCAGTGTGAAACCCTAATAATACTTTTAACAAAAACAATAATGTTTCACACAAGCTACGCAGTGTGAAACCCTAATAAAGGGTTGACACACAGGCCCTGGAAATACATGTATGACCTCCTCTCGAACTGCTTGATATTTTTTATGTAAGTGATGATACATCTTTAAACCCTGTACTACTTTCTTTGTATTTGTAGGTCTCATAAGATGAATTGTTTCCTGCTACATCCAGCCATGAATAACATAACAAGTTTTTCAAAAGAAGACTTTATGTCACACAGAAAATGATATTTTACTGTTATTTAACTAAAAGATTCAAACATTTCGACTCACAAGAGAAACGAAATGGAGTTTAACATTCTGCTGTTCTGCCCGGGCTGTGCAATGTGTACATTGGGCCTTGGTTTTTCGTCCCATCTAAATGACTCGAAAATTGTCCAAGTTCAGCCCTCTGTAGGCCTACTGCACCACTGACAAGGGGAACCACGCCGGAAAATCCAGATGAATTTTCTCGGCCAACCAGCAACTCATAACAGACAAAAAGTGTTCAAGAATGAATAAAGAAATTTTTTTTATGAATATGATTCTTATTTGTTTTTATTTTTGTGATGAATATTGTTCTATAACGTTCTAACAAAGACAGTGTGGTCTACTCGTTCAGATGGAGAATAAAACATACGTCTAGTCAGTTCCAGTTGTAGAAAATGCAGGGCCCAATCTGGAAGGCCTTAACTTAAAGGATATGAATACATTGCAAGATATGAATAACTTTACCTAGGTCTATATATTCATTCATATATGAAAAGTTGAAGATAACTACTCTTAGGTATTGAATACACAAAAATATAAAAGTTTTTGAAAAAAGAACTACATTATTTGTTGTATTAACTAAATGTTGATTATCTGAAAAGCTTAATAAAATAAGCAAAAGTACTAGTAATCGACAAATAATGTAGTTCTTTTTTCAAAAACTTTTATATTTTTGTGTATTCATTCATATATATGAAAATAGCCACCTGACATCCAGATTACGTGGAAATTGTTTCAAGTTGGTGAGTTCCAGGACCCAATTTGAAACGTGACGTTGAATTGGGGGGTGGAATGATTAGCGTGTGCGACACTACAGCCTACTCTTATATCGAATTCCAACTGCTAAGGGATCTTTTACTTGCATGCCAACATGTGCACAGGACCTGTTTTTGTCCCATCCAAATGACTAGACAGCTGTCCTTGTCAGGCCCTCCATCCTGCATCATTGACTAAAAGTAAATGAGGCAAAATAATCGTAAGTTAGAATCGTCCACAGAGGCTTACCTGTACATTCAGAAATCATGATTACAATTTTAAGAATATTCTTATTTTGAAAAGATAAGTCAATGAGGCAAAAAAATCATAAGTGTGTGGTAATTTATCAGACAAGCAATAAAACTTGTATTGCCAGTATTATACAGGGGCCATGTGTGTAAGTGCCTTGTATCATAAGGTCTGTCATTGAGCGAACTGGGGTGGTTTTTGATTCCTTGGTTGTACATGACAAGGTGTAGGGTCGGCTATCAAACCTTGAGGGTTTTGTCCGGGTCGTCCGGTTTCCTCCCACTGCAAATGAACCGTATGTGCAAGTGAATTATTGAAAAAATTATCATCACACCAATACCTAGACTAAGGGGGATCACGTGGCTAAGTGGGTAAGACACTGGCTGGCTAGCCTGGAGGTCGGGTGTTCGATCCCTGCATTGGCAGAGATAAGCCCCGTGTACACTTGGCCGCGATAAGCGTGCCGTACTAGGTACGGTACCAGGCCGCGATAAATTTCAAGAAATTGACCCGTTTACATTACTCTAAAATAACCGGACTCAGAACCGTGCCAAGCACGCCAAATGTGGAACGCTTCGCAGAAAAGTTAATTTCAGCCCCTGTACAAATTACCCAGATGAAATTAATTATGATGACTGATTTAGTTTGAGCAGCCATTTTGACAGAACTGATGACAGAACTGTCAAAGTTTGCAGGAAAAAAGGTCAAGGTTCATTTGGCGCATGCGCAGTAATCTGTACTCAGACCGGTTAGTGTTTACACTACGAAAATTTAAAGCGAACCGTTCTTAGTACGGTTCCGAGACCACCTCACTTCAGTGGGCCAGATTGGCACAGTACTCAGTACGGCACGCTTGTGTTTTACCCGTTTACACTACAAAAAAATTAATCGCGCCGTACCAGGAACGGTACCTGGCACGCTTAAAATTTGTAATGTAAACAGGGTTATAGTTCGTCCAGATTTTCCGGCGTGGTTTCCCCTTGTCAGTGGTGCAGGACGGATGGCCTGACAAGGACAGCTGTCTAGTCATTCGGATGGTGCAACAAACAGAGGTCCTATGTACACACAGACGTACGTACACGTAAAAAAATCTCTTGGCAGTTGGAATTTGATATAAGAGTAGGCCGTAGCGCTGCTGCCCGGGCAAATTTTCCCTCATAGCACACTGTATGGTGTATGCCTGTGTTCATTAGCCAGGTTAGGAGCAGAACAGTAGGATGTTAAACCCCATTTTATTTCATTATTACCTTGACTAAGTTCGATGATGAGCAATTTGAACTTTGATACATGGCGAAAATAAGCAATTAAAAAATGTCAAGTGTGCCATCTACTAATTACTCCTTTTATTAGGGACATCAGCCTCATTGTTGGTTTGTTCATATTAAAATACATTTTCATTATTACTTTTTATCTATTTTGATAAATCATACCAAATTTCTTGTCTAAGTATTACTGAGTCAAAGAGCAAATGAGAAATTTTTAAATGAACTATCAGGTTTAAGTATAAAAGTTTTAATAATGAAGTAAATAAAATGACCTACATGTTTTTAATTATTTCATATGCTTAAGAAGGTAGCTATAGAATAGAATAAAATATTGGTAACAAAAATTTCCAACATAAAAAAATGGGTGTAGCAATTTCAAAATCACTCCACCACCACAATACCGGCTAGTTTGTGTAATTTTTAAAATATATAAAAATTGAAGTAAAAAATATGATCTTTGCATTTTTAATTATTTCATACACTTAAGAAAGTTGTGACAATTTCCAGCAGTCATCTAAATTATGATTTTGACAAAAAAAATTAAATTCCATAAATGGACCCTAAAACTTCCAAGTTTTTTCTTCAAGAACATCTGTATTGAAATACCTTTTAAAAATATAAATAATGAAGCAAAAAAATATGATCTTCATGTTTATAATTTTTCATATACTTATGAAAGTTGTTGTAGAAGTTCCAATAGCTCTCTCAATTACTACTATTACAAAAAAAATAGAATAAAATATGGGTGCCAAATTTTCAAGATTAAAATATGGGCGTGGCAGTTTTAAAAACTACTAACTCTAAAATTTCAAAATAAACATTCTTGTAAATCGCAGAGCCTTTTAGAGCGCAAGTTTTTAAAGCAATGAATTTTATTTTTCAATATTAAATTATTGATTTATTTTATTCTAAAAATACTTTTTACAAGCGCTATCGTCACTGTATCGTACGGAGCCCGGTAAGGGACGCAAAATAAAAAATAAATAACTGGTGCGCGCCGGATAATAACTGGCGCGCGCCGGATAAATAACTGGCGCGCGCCGCATAAATAACTAGCGCGCGCCGGATAATAACTAGTTCAGGTTCTCGTCACTACACGTATGTCACATGGAACATAATAGACTAACACTCATTCGTAAATACTTTCACCTGGAAATAACAACTCTTCTCTTGGTAAATCATCATATACAACTATCGGTTAGACAGTTAAAGCAGGGGCGTTTTAAGGTTTATCATGGCGGAGGCTATACTATTTTGAGGGCCCTCTTTCGCGGTGGTACGGGGGCGGGGGTCTTGATTGATGATTTTCATACCAGTGTAATGACTGCATTCTCATTCAGTAGTGGATTTGATATATTAACAGTGTAAAGAAAGCGATTGACTCTGGAAATAGGAGGTACAGCCGTCTGATGACGTTAAGACAGTTGAATTTTCACAAAGAAGTTTGATTCGAATGGACGTTAAGCCGAATTTCTCTCGCTCAGAGTTAAAGAGGCTTTTGCGAGATGCAGGACTTGGCAGAAGAAAGCACTATTCCAGTTTACTGGAGGTTGCTCAATATATTCAGGTAGAGTTACATCGAAGTGGCCAATGCCATGGATATCGATGGATGCATCTAAAATGTATCCAAAGTGGTTATACTATTCAAAAAGAATACGATCGAGCAATACTGAAACTTTTAGATCCGGTGGGTGTGGAATGTCGCTTGCGTCGTAGACTTAGGAGAAGACAGTATAACGGAATAGGACCAAATTATGTGTGGCACGTTGATTCGTATGATAAGCTTAAACCATTTGGATTGTGCATTAATGGTTGCATAGATGGATTTTCTCGATATATCATTTGGCTTCGGGTTAACCAAACATCCAGTGATCCCAAAGTTATTGCCGGATACTATATGGATGCATATAGGTGGTGCCCCTTTCACTATCCGCAGTGATATGGGTCCTGAAAATGGCTATGTTGCTGAAATGCAGTGTTTTTTACGTAGACATGGTAATAATACAAACAGATCTTATATATACGGAACAAGTCAACACAACCAGAGAATAGAATCATGGTGGAGCATTTTAAGAAAGGAAAATGCTGAATTTTGGATATCACTTTTTAAACAACTCAAAATCGATGGTCATTATAGTGGAAGTTTTATTGATAAAAGCTTGGTCCAGTTTTGTTTTATGGAAATAGTACAGGTGAGTCACCCCCATCCACCCAATGTGGCACTCCCGTACTCTATATAGCCTCGGTTGTATGACGTTAAAGGAGCTAAATCGCTAACATTTAGGATCTAGGAATTGACACAAGTGGGTCGCAACGCATATGATACTGTAATATGAATGTATATAAACTGATTTACATTCAATGGTTTCCGTTTTTACTCTAATTTCAAATCAGTTATGTTTGGCGAAATCAAATGCAAATTTCTAGTGCCTGGTTATTCCAGTCTACATACTCCGTTTGATTTGGTGCAATGTTTCTAGCCTCGTTCCTCGAGTCTCTTGCTAGATTTACATTCAATAGTTTCCGTTTTTACTCTTAATTTCAAATCAGTTATGCTCGGCGAAATAAGCCATCAGTCTCAATCGAATGAAAAATTATAGCGCCTAGTTATTCCAGTCTACATACGCCGTTTGATTTGGTGCAATGTTTCTAGCCTCGTTCCTCGAGTCTCTTGCTAGAACTGGGGCTGAAACGCATTATGGTACACGATTTGTGTACTCATGGTAAAATGTTTATTTTGTCTTAAATATTGGATATCAGAAGCCCATCTTTTCCCGGTAGATCACAGCATCAATGTTGATTTAAATTGACAAATAATTCGTGATTTCAGTGTTAAAGATTTCCGATGCTATTGAGTTAGAGACTTAGCTCTTTTAAGTACCTACACCTATACGGTTTACTTTTTGAAAAACTTGCCGCTTTTAGAAAGAAGTTCAGACTGGAAGCTTTGTATGATAAAACATTCTTTAAATGCGTCGTCATGGGCGACGCCGTTGGTAATCTGGGAACTTGAAAACAGTTCCAATGGCGGATTCCGTCATACAGCCCAGGCTAGATATAGTGTATTGGAGTCTGCTGAGGTTTGCCGAGTGACAATATTGAAACCTGTATTTTACAACTAAGATTGTACACCAGCTAGAAATTTATATAATGGGTAACAAGTTTGAACCAGTTAAAACATATGTATTTCTATGAGTAATGCATTGCTGTAAGATCCGGCACATGCGCTATCGCGGTGCTTAGGGTTTGAGTAGCCTTCTGCGGCAAACTGAGGACAAAAAATCGCTTGCCGCGAGTGATGTTATGACATACATATTGTGCCAGACTAACGCACCCCGGATTGTGACATGCTTTCACAAGCCCAGAGCAGTAAATCTTAGTTATCGTGGTACTGCCAAAAACGCTGTCTTTATTTGTTAATTAAAAGCGAAATGTAGATGACTTCGGTAGTAATCAAAATACCACACTATGGCCTAACCAGTAGAATTACTGTAATTGTTGCTCAATTTGGGTTCAATATTACCTGATATTTGCTACCAACATCCTTACTTTTTATTTTTTTTTTTAGAAAGAATTAGATGATATAGTCAAGGTTTGGAACTACCATAGGATCCGACTGTAACCCGGGTAGAGCCACACCTATAAATAAAACACAAGGCGAATTTGAAGTTTAATACTAATAGGTTGTCCGAAGACAGAACAGGGGCCAGTTTCACAAAGCAACTTACGATGAAAATTTGCGTAAGTTTATCGTAACGTAAACTTACGTAAAAATCGCGTTTCACTAAACTTCTTAACTTACGAAATTCGTAACTTTTATCGTACAGTTTACGCCAACTCTAAACTTGTCGTAAGTTGGAAATTTTTCGTATCTTTGACGAAATGGTCGCCTTTATAATTTATGCGTATCAGGGGGTAGTTTCACAAAGCAACTTACGATGAAAAATTTATCGTAACGCAAACTTACGAAAAAATTGCGTTTCACTAAAATTCTTAACTTACAAAATTCGTAAATTTGATCGTAAAGTCTACGGCAACTCTCACCCTGTCGTAAGTTGGATTTTTTACGTATCTTAGACAAAATGGCCGACTTGTTACATTATGCCAGTGGTTCCCAATCTGTGGTACGCGTACCACGAGAGGTACAAGTGGGCCTTTCAGGTGGTATGCGAGCACTTTCGGGGTCATGAACGTTTTTAGTTATTTTTTACTTCACAAAAATGTTTACTGCCTAACACAAGATAATACCAATTATTTCCTCAGTTTGTATATGTTACTGTTCTTATTATTATTTTGTATAGGCCTACTTACTTATATTTTATCTCTATTCTTCTTTATCTATTTCTTGATTGATTAATCTTTTTTTGGGAAAGAAGCAGATAGCCCACAACCCTCGCATTGAGTTGAGGGTTTTTTTTTAGTTCTCCTGTGTGTTCTACTTGTAAAATTATTCAAATAAAGTGCAGCTATGGTGGGTGTGGCGCCAGACAGGGTAAGCTTACTCTTCCGGACACCTGTTACCACTGTTTGTCGTGTATTTTGTACACGGGGAGCAGTCCATTTTCTGATTACGTACGTTTTTTTAGGACTTCGAATTCTGTCTTATGGTTTGGATTGTTCGTACTTGGTTTTATTTTATTTGATCGAATTGAGTTTCTCTGGAATCAGGTGGTAGCCTACGTGGCGACTGTACGGGACCTCCGGACAAGTGGTACTCTATCACAAAAAAGTTGGCAACCATTGCTTTATGCGGATCGGCAACTTCGGCGAGAGAGAATATTTAGGGACACCCATACGGACGAGCAGTTAGTTTCACATAACAAACTTGATTGGACCAGTAGGCCCCCTATATTACACGTTGTTCACTGTATTAAAGCGGGAATTTCATATTTTCCAAGAAAGTCAAAACATATTTATTTCTATGTATTTTGCTCAATAGGTTGTCAACACACTTTTATACGATCATAGGCATTATTTTCCACACTGAAACATCTTTCACATCGGAAATAATAATACAATTACCTCCTTGTTTTCCCATTCCCCCAATGCAATAGCTATCTTCAAACGTTTGAATTTAATGCTGAAATTGATATTTTTGCCAATTTCTCAACTGGCAATAGTGAATTATAGCATTATTCTTTAACAAGGTTGGACTGTTAAAAGATACCATATATTTTAAGGCTTTATTTTAATATATTTTAAAAATATAATTTTAAAATATGAAATTGCCGCTTTAATGATGATATCAAAACCGCAACTTGCCGATCGAAATCCTACTGTACAACTGATTGCATTACGGTAGGCCTACTATGCCACACCTAGCTTCCAAAAACTCATCACTGATGCACATGATCATGGGGTTAGTGTACCATCAGTGTCTAGAGTAATTTATCGTGTTTCAAGAGAAATAACAACCCGTGTTGACGATTAATTATCAATAAATTTCCCCAAAAGAGTTGGTTACGCCTATCGCGGCAAAGATCGACACGTGGGCCTACTTCGCACAAATATTCTCCCAAGCTCAGTCATTCGATTACCTAGTCAGACTGCTGCTCAATTTTCCTTTCAGAATTCCATAATTCTGCTCTACGCCCTCAATCGAAACACCGAAAGCTGTCCCAATTTTGTTTTCGATTTTTAATGTTCACGCTTTCTATTAATTTCCGCTTTTGACAGACTGACAGACGACGTATGCTACTATGTCACGCGCTATGGCGTAGCAAAGAAAAACATGTAAACAAAAGGCATGAAAATAGCTTTTTATTCATAAGTACACAGCTACATCTTAGCGTATATATAAGGAATATATCATTTCGTCCTTTATGTTTCAAAAGGTTAGGATAAAACCAAACATAACGGTTATAATGCCGAATTTGTCAACATTATGACCGTGGGAATGTTTACAGGAGTTTGAATGAAGTGACGTAACATGACGTCACGACCATTCGTGGCGTATCTACGTAAAAAGATACGAGAAAAAGTTAAGAAAAAACTTACACCGGCCATTGTGAAACCGGCGTAAATAATTCGTATCTTTGTCGTAAGTTTTTTTAACGTAACTTTTTTTTAACTGCCCTCAGGAACTTCCTTGGGAGAGAATATTCGGAGATAGATTAAACCCTCCCGACATCCATACAGACGAGTTAGTTTCGCGGTACAAACTTGATCGGACCAATAAATATATTACATGTTATTAACTGTATTAATTATGATATGGAAACCGCAACTCACCGATCGAAATCCTTGTCATCTGTAGTGTACAAACTACAGTACAAGTCCAGATTGCATTACGATAGGGGGGATCACGTGGCTCGCTAGCCTGAAGGTCGGGTTCGATCCCTGCATTGGTCGAGAAAGTTCATCTCGATTTTCCGACGTGGTTTCCCCTTGTCAGTGATGCAGAACGGAGGGGCTGACAAGGACTGCTGTCTAGTCGTTTGGATGGGACGTAAAACCGAGGTCTTGTGTACACATTGGCGTGCACGTAAAAGATCGCTTGGCAGTTGGAATTCGATATAAAAGAGAAGTCCGTAGTGCCGCTGCCCGGGCAAAATTCCCCTCATAGCACACTGTATGGAGTATGCCCGTCTTCCATTAGCCCAGGTTACGTTAAACCCAATTTCATTTCATGCATTACGATAGGCTACTATGCCACAGTTAGCTTCCAAAATTTCATTGCTAATGGCACATGGTTGACGTACCATCAGTGTCTAGACTAATCGCCTTTTAAGTTTTGTGGTCAGGATCGGGTTTACCTACTATAGTACCGGAAAAGTGCCTATATATATATAGACTCAGGCTTAAAACTAGGGTATCGTGAGCCTTCAGTTGTATGCAAGCATTTACACTACAAGTAGGCCTACAGCATAGTATTTAATTTGATTTATCACAAACAGGAACCCAGGAAAAATAATCTCGGTAGGTTAGTTTTCATTAAACAAGATTATGGCTAACGCTCGGTATTACTATTATTATGCCTAGTAGTACTACTAGACCCTGTAGGCCTATAAGTAACTAGGGCTTTAAGAGTAAGCCTATCGCGGCAAAGACTGACACTTACAAATCTGAGCGCCATAGAAAACGCATCACTTAGTTTTTCGTATAACAAAATGATCCTGTAAACATATTTTTTTTATTTTGCTACTTATTGTGAACGATATTCAAATGGGAACACATCAATAACAACATATTTGTACACTTATGGATGTTTAATCTGTAATCAACGGTACAAAGTCAGAGGGGTCAAAACCAAAAGTACGACAAAGATGGTTGATTATGCTGCACAGCGTTTGTAAGAGCCAGTGGAGGACACACGCGCTACTGACAATTAACCATCTTTGTCGTACTTTTGATTTTGACCCCTCTGACTTTGTACCGTAGATTACAGGTTAAACATCCATAAGTGTACAAATGTGTTGTTATTGATGTGTCCCCATTTGAATATTGTTCACAATAACAGGCGCGGATCCAGAGGGGGGGTTTGGGGGGTCCCCCCCCCCTGCTCAGCTACATAAAAAAAAATAATGCCTTGCATCAATGAAATTACATCACAAAGTGATCCTACATCAGTATAAAATGATTTCTCTGTTTAAAAAGCTCAATTTGTATGTATGCCTATGTAATTTAGAGACGATGATGGCAGATTTCCGTAACAGAAACCTGGCAAACCCCCTCCTGCAAAAATTCCTGGATCCGCCCCTGAATAAGAAGCAAAATAAATAAGATATGTTTACAGGATCATTTTGTTACACGAAAAACTAAGTGATGCGTTTTCTATGGCGCTCAGTATATTCTCCCAAACTCTGAATTTCGATGACTTGGTCAGGCTGCTGCTCAATTTTCCTTTTAGAATTCCACAGGTCTGCTCGACTGCCCCAATTTAAAAGCGGAGGGCTGCAGGGGTCCAATTTTAGACCCCATTTCGGCTTTTGGCAGACTGACAGACGACGCGCATGCTACTGTGACACGCGCTATGACGTAGCAAACAAAAACAAGTAAACAAAATGCTTGAAAATATTATTTTATTAATAAATACACAACTACATCTTAGCGTATATATAAAGAATATATCATTTCGTCGTTTATGTTTCAAAAGGTAATGATCAAAACAAACATAGCGGCTATAATGCCGACATTGTCAACATGTAGGCCGTGGGAATGTTTACAGAAGTTTGAATGAAGTGACGCAGCATGACGTCATGAATGGTCACGACGTATTTACGAGAAAGGATACGTGAAAAAGTTAAGAAAAAACTTACGCCGGGCTTTGTGAAACCGACGTAAATAATTCGTATCTTTTTCGTAAGTTTTTCTTCACGCAGTTTTTTTTCTTAAAGTTACGAACTTTTGTGAAACTGCCCCCAGAACTGTAAAAGTTCTAAATACAAAATATTGAATACACAAACTTAAAATGCAACATAGACATAGTACAATGTTATTAAATTGATATATTAACCCATAAACAACAGCATCAACAGTTAACCTGGGACTATATCCCATAAGGTTACAAGGAGATTACTTTACCATGGATTTTTTAATAGTAGGCCATATACAAGTCGCTGGGCTGATTAATGTGGCCATTTGTTCTCAACCAAGGGAGTGAACAACATTCATACCAATGCACAGGACTGGGGCACTAAGGGGTTAATGTATAACAAGTTGATTTGTCAAATTGCAATAGTACTAATACTAGTAATAGTAGGTAAGAAGGGTTAAACCATGGGCAAGAATAACATACAGTATCTCTAATCCCCAGTAACAATATTGCAATACAATGTCAACGAAATATTGGAACATGTACATGTATATGAAGCAATTGAAAAATAAAACCAAGTTCAAGAATTCTCACACAATGTCTGCTTAGTCATAACATAATTTGAGTACAAATATTTGAGAGAAGTGACCCGAATATGATTTAAACTAACATTCAAATATTTGTATGACAGAAGAGATTGAATAATAACAAGTAATTGTCAAAGGCCTTATCGACACAATGTAAACAAACCAATACGCTGTCACCGGAAGCCTCGCACTGAAAGCCTCGCTTTGACTTTATGTAAATACGAGTGTGCCATATGCGGGGGGTTTACGCGGGAATTTTCTGACAACAATGTTGGAAATGAGAAAGGGTGGCGGGGACTGCACATTTTAGAAAATTGTCATTATTTAATTAATTACACATATTTAAACATTTAAACAATTTCAATTTAGATCTAGAGATGTTTCTACAACTCACCTATAAATAAAACACAAGGCGAATTTGAAGTTTAATACTAATAGGTTGTCCGAAGACAAGAAGGTTCTCCAAGATAATCGAATGTAAGGCGAGTAGGTGCATTCCGGGTACGCGAGGACTTCCTACATGCAAGATTTATATCCATATCGTTCGTTGACTCCGTATTATGGTTGTCTGAAGAATTTGAAGTTACTTCCTGAATGGAATCATCCACCACGCTACCATCATCCGAAATTTTGAAACCTAAAACAACACTAGATTCATTTACATTATTAATATCCATATCATTACACAATTCCTCATTAATATCTATCTCATCATTTTGGGGAATATCTTCATGTTGATCACAAAAAGACAAGTTTGGGTGTAATTTTGGCACGAATTCAGGAGCCGCTGCTGAGAGGCTACTATCAATTGGCACGGATTTATTAGGTATCTGTATCACAATATCTGGTGTATTACCAAAGTCTATGTCTAGATCCTGGCGATCAAGATCCAAGTCTGACTCAGAAGTGTCACTGTCAGTTTTTACCGAAGTACTTGAGCGTGTCTTGATTTTACGAGGCTTCGGCAGTTTCACAGGTTGTATACCCAATGAAAGCTCACAACAAGGCAGTAATAAATTGCGATGTAATGTTCTATTCTTACCAGTGTTATTTTCATTACAGACAGTATAAACTGGAACATCTGGTGACTTTGACTGAACAACATAGACGTCTGGTTCCCATTTATCCGCTAGTTTATGTTTTCCACGAATATTAACATTCCGAACTAATACTCGATCACCAATCTCTAGTTTTACTGCAAAAGCTTTCCTATCATAAAGTTTTTTGTTTTTCTCAAAAGATTTGAGAGTATGGTTAAGGGCAGTCTCATAAGCAGATTTTAATCTGTCCTTTAAATCTGACACATATTTACTCACAGGTTTACTTGATTGACACATTCCAGGGTCAGTGCCAAATGCAATGTCAATGGGTAGTCGAGCGTGACGACCGAACATTAGATAATATGGACTGTATCCTGTGGTTTCATTGACTGTACAGTTGTAGGCATGAGTAAGTGGTTTGACATGTTTCCTCCACTCAAGTTTTTGACTATGATGAAGGGTGCCTAACATGGATAAAAGCGTTCTGTTATAACGTTCTACAGGGTTACTCTGAGGGTGGTAAGAAGTAGTACGTGACTTTTTTACATTGCCAATCCTGCAGAGTTCCGATATAACTTTAGACTTAAAGTCCTTACCCTGATCACTATGGAGTCTTTCGGGCCACCCATAATGCGAAATTAAATTTTCCGAAAGAGCCTCAGCAATTGTCTTGGCATTCTGATTTTTTGTGGGAATGGCTAAAGCGTATTAGTAAAATGATCAGTGATTACCAATACATCTTTTATTTCTTTTGTTATCAGGCTCGATTGAAAGAAAGTCGATACATACCAATTGTAAGGGATACGAAGTAGAAATGGATTCCATTTCTGCTTTTTGACCTGGTGATTTGCGAAGAATACATCTTTCACACTGCTTACACTTCTCTTCAACTGCAGAAGACATATAAGGCCAAAAAAATCTTTGACGAGCTAATCTTAAGGTTGACTGTGAACCAGAATGACAGAGTCCTTCATGTACATGTACACCAGATAAAGCTTCTTCTCGATGGCTGGTAGGAACAACAAGCTGTTTCCAGGACAGTCCTTTTTCATCAGTGATTAGACGATATAAAACATCATGGATTAACTTGAATTTATCTAATTCGCGATAAAGTACCTTAAGTTCTCGATCAGCATTGGAGATTTGTTCTTTAGAAGGTTTAGATTTTGACGAGATAAGATTTTTCACAATGTGAATGTTGTTATCAGCATCTTGTAATTTACACCACTCATCCTCAGAGATAGAGATTGACTGTGAATATTGCAAAGTCGTAAATGTATCAGGCTTCTCCAACAAATCAGGGACAGCAGTTTCTCTGGCAGCATGAAACTCTACCCAAGCCGGATTATCGGCGTCTTCCTGGGGATTTCTGGACGAAGTTGCTTTTCGTTGAACCCGATTCATGCAGCAAGTGACTGGAGTTCTAACAGCTTAACAGCTTTGTCATTATGAATACCATAACTGCCTATTATTGTATTTATGACTTGGGCAGACATACTAGTCTCAGGATTACCTTCAGGTAGTTGTTTGATTCTGGATTCTAACCAACCAATATTCTTTAAGGTATTCTCATATTCACGATCGCTTTGCGGAGGGCCCTGTGGTCTTCTACTAAGTCCATCGGCATCATTGTGGTCAAGGCCTCTGCGATATTTAAGATCGAAGTCGTATATTGACAAGGAGGCCAGCCATCGAAAGCTGGTAGCATCTAGTCTTGCGGACGACAGGACATATGTAAGTGGGTTATTATCAGTAACAACTGTGAATTTACCTCCATACAGATAGTCATGGAATTTATCAGTCACAGCCCACTTGAGGGCGAGGAATTCCTTTTTATGGGCAGGGTAATTCAGTTCACTCTTTGAAAGACCACGACTCGCATAGGCTATTACACGTAGTTGTCCTTTCTGATATTGATACAGACAGGCTCCAAGGCCTATGTTGCTTGCGTCAGTATGCAGCAAAAATGGAGAAGACGAATCTGCAAATCCTAACACAGGAGCTGTGGTGAGTTTCTTGATGAGTTCGTCGAAGGCAAATTGACACTCAGTGTCCCACCTTGCTTCAATGGATGAGTTCATACTTAACACAGTGAGGCCTTTTAAGAGATGGCGATCTTTTAGTTTTCTTAATGTTTTAGGAGGTAAATATCCACCAGTCAGTTTGTTTAATGGCTTCACTATTTGAGAGTAATTATCCACGAACTGACGAAAATAACCAGTAAAACCTAAGAAAGCTTTTAAGTCTCTTAAAGTCTTTGGATGAGGCCATGTTGTTAAAGCTGAAATCTTATCAGGATCTGGAGTGATTCCTTCCTCGGAGACAATATGACCTAAATGTTTCACAGATTTTTGGAAGAAAGTACATCTTTTTGGATCCAATTTGAGTCCAAATGATCGCAATCTATCGAGCGTCTTGAAAAGTCTCTCCTCAACAGTTGCAATGTCCCGACCGTGTACGATAATATCATCGAGATAAACCAAAAGTTCCTTCATGTTCATATCACCAACACATCTCTCCATTAACCGCTGGAATGTTAATGGACTATTGGATAAACCTTGACTCATTCGCTCAAAGTTAAAAAGTCCGAAAGGGCACACAAATGCAGTTATGTCTTTTGAGGATTCCGCCATAGGGATTTGATGAAAACCCATCCTTTAAGTCCATCGTCACAAACCATGAGTAGCCATGAAGAGCCGAAAAGATATCCGAAATTTTAGGAATTGGATATATGCATCTTTGATAGTACGCAAGTTTACTTTGCGATAATCTACGCACAATCTCAGTTTTGAATTACGTTTTCGGACTAATACTATCGGACTGGCGTATGGGCTATTTGAAGGTGAAATAATGTTGGCATCCAATAACGATTGGATATGTTTCCGAGCATCATCAAAATCCTTAGCTGGAATCGGTCTTGGGCGTTCCTTGATTACCGGTCCAGGTGTCAATTTTATTTCATGTTCAACAGCATTTGTCCTCCCAACATCATATTCATGTTTGCAAAAGACATCAGAGTACTGAAGGAGCTTTCTTCTAATACGATTCTGATCTTCTTGAGGAAGATCAGGACCAAAGTCAAACTGTAATTCTGAAGGCGGTGGATCTTTATCACTATTTACGTCAGAAGATTCTGTGTGAGTTTGCTGAACAAAATTAAGTACATTATCTCTAATGTTGTCTAATGACGAGACAATTTCAGATGAATATAAGACAGGTTTGACATCTTTAGGATGTAAAACAATGTCGCGATCTGTTATATTCTGAATGAGAACTTTGACCTTTTTGAATAAACAGTTTGTGGAATGGAATAAAGTGTTTATGACTTTTACATTCTGATTAATCTGGCATTCAGGATTCTCCTGTGACGAAGAATATTTAGACCAACAAAATCCTTTAAGTTCACAAAATTGTCCTTTAGGGATTCGGATATTTGATTTGTTTTTAATTTTAACATCCCCAACTTTTCCATTAGGGTTAGGATTAGATTTTCCACGGAAATTAGACAACATAGTTAAAATGTTCAAAAAACGTTGACTCAGCCTCTCTTTATCAACTTCATCAATCGTGCGAAAAGTATTTGTACCAATTATGACAGGAATATTTTTCGTGTAGGGTGTTTCAGGACATACAAGGGCATGAGTTTTAACCGAATCGCATACACCAGAGATATCATCTGGGAATCCAATATCTATCTCAATAAAACCATCACAAGGTACCCTCTGGCCTCCAGCACCCTCAACACCAAAAGTTCCATCCATAATTGAATGTATAACAAACCAAGGTAGATATTTATTGCAATATTGTCTAGTTATTGTAGTAACTTGTGAGCCACTGTCCAGTAAAGAACGAGTTTTCAATCCATTTATCAAACTAAAGGATTCACAGGCAGGCCCTATTAAATTTCGTGGAAGGGCCTCGCTATGGCCTTCTAGCGAGGCCCATTCTTGTTTAAAGATGCTCGTTCATTAAGTTTCTTGAAAACAACGGTGGGGTTTTCGGTGTTACTACATTTGTTTTTCAAATGATCGTCCTGACCACAATTATAACAGAATCTCCTATCATGGGTTTTGGGTTTAAATTTACGTGTAGTGTCTCTTCCCTTTGGTTTACCCTCTGTCAAGGAGTTTATTTGAGCCTGCATGCTCCGCATGCCTTCCAAAATTTGCGTGATCTCCGGTCCAGGACTCGGAGTTGCTACATGTACATGTGACTGTGATTTTTCCTTTCTGGTACTGTGTGAAGGTAATTTGATTTCTAAAGAATCTTCAGCCTTGCGTACAACCTTAATCAAGCTATGTAAAGTTGGGGTGTCGTCACCACTAAATCTAGACAGTAAAAATTGTTTGAGAACATCACATTCGCAAGAGGAGATGAAATGGTTAAAGATAGTTTCATTTATTTGGCCCTCCTGAAGACCACCACGTCTCTTGACTTGACCTATCTTTACGCCGAGTCTCTGAAGGTATTGCGAAGCCGTTTCAGTTGCTTCCCTTCTTGAGCTGAAAAATTCTTGTAACAACTTAACCCCATTCGAGGCAGGCCCATACAAATCGGTACATTCGTCCAAAATTTCCTTGGATGATATATTTCTGAGTGTCTTTATTAAGTCATGTGCAGGACACACAAGACTTTGCAAAAGTTTCTGACGTTTAGCCTTATCTGTCAATGATGTATCCTCAAGAATTAATTCTGCCTGTCGCGCCCATTCAGGGAATTCAGTTGTCTTGAGTCCTGAGAACGGTTTGATTCTCACGGTAGATTCACAGATTAAATGTTCAACCTGTACTGATACACTATCCGTGTTGACTGGGATTCTGACCGTAGCATTGTCATTAATGGTTGCAGTAGTAGTTATAGATTGTGTTGGCGTATCTACTGCAGGTGTTTTAAACTGAGTTGGCGTTTCAGTCTCGGACGTTCTGTCTTCATCTTCTGATTCACTTGTTGAAGTTCTTACGATGTCTTGCTTAATTGGTGCTGTCGCCATCTTGAATAAGTAGTTATCGACCAACTATCTCGGAACAAGCCCCCATGTAACCCGGGTAGAGCCACACCTATAAATAAAACACAAGGCGAATTTGAAGTTTAATAGTAATAGGTTGTCCGAAGACAGAACAGAACTGTAAAAGTTCTAAATACAAAATATTGAATACACAAACTTAAAATGCAACATAGACATAGTACAATGTTATTAAATTGATATATTAACCCATAAACAACAGCATCAACAGTTAACCTGTTACAAGGAGATTACTTTACCATGGATTTTTTAATAGTAGGCCATATACAAGTCGCTGGGCTGATTAATGTGGCCATTTGTTCTCAACCAAGGGAGTGAACAACATTCATACCAATGCACAGGACTGGGGCATTAAGGGGTTAATGTATAACAAGTTGATTTGTCAAATTGCAATAGTACTAATACTAGTAATAGTAGGTAAGAAGGGTTAAACCATGGGCAAGAATAACATACAGTATCTCTAATCCCCAGTAACAATATTGCAATACAATGACAACGAAATATTGGAACATGGACATGTATATGAAGCAATTGAAAAATAAAACCAAGTTCAAGAATTCTCACACAATGTCTGCTTAGTCATAACATAATTTGAGTACAAATATTTGAGAGAAGTGACCCGAATATGATTTAAACTAACATTCATATATTTGTATGACAGAAGAGATTGAAAAATAACAAGTAATTGTCAAAGGCCTTATCGACACAATGTAAACAAACCAATACGCGGTCACCGGAAGCCTCGCACTGAAAGCCTCGCTTTGACTTTATGTAAATACGAGTGTGCCATATGCGGGGGGTTTACGCGGGAATTTTCTGACAACAATGTTGGAAATGAGAAAGGGTGGCGGGGACTGCACATTTTAGGAAATTGTCATTATTTAATTAATTACACATTTGAACAATTTCAATTTAGATCTAGAGATGTTAAAACTACAACTCACCTATAAATAAAACACAAGGCGAATTTGAAGTTTAATACTAATAGTAATAGGTTGTCCGAAGACAGAACGTCCAAGTGAGTGATACCACCAATGACGTAGATATATATCTACGTCATTGGATACCACGAAATGGCGACCTAGATTCCCAGGATGCAATTTGGGTAGAATCTAATCTTTGGACATGGACTGAACCTAGTTTGTCTAAATTCTGGCAACGGATTTTGTAATAAGTGCAAGCATAGGATTAAACCAATTCACTCAAACTAGTAGACATCTGAATGTTTGTATGTAGCAGAAATATTACCATATTACAAATAAACCATATTATACATGTATGTAAAACATGAGGCTGGCTACACGACCAGCGCAATATACTACCAATGGACGTCCGTGTATTTTATACAATGCCCCTGAATGGTTTGATACACAGTACACACGATTGCCTGATTCCTGTAAGGGACGATGAAGTGACAGCATGTTTTGAGGAATGTGTCTGCCATGAAATACCATGTGATCAAGAATCTACCAACTTGCTAATCTATACATAACAGAAAATAGTTTGAAGAAACCGACAGATGCATTTGAAGCTCTTAATATGTACATGCTTTTGAGAAATCTATTCCTGTTGGATCTTTAATACGAAAAAGATTAACCCCCAATAATAGAAGTTAAGGGCCACAAACCTGATAAATTTGCCAATCTATATTCAAATTCCAGTTTGTATCGAATCTAAAATTAAATAAATTCAGTATTAAAGTTATCCCAAATCATATTTTGTTAAAATGCAAAGTTCAATAAAAAAAAATTTGTGTGTGTGGGGGGGGGGGGAGCTTTACAGATATGTGCAAATCGACATTAGAAGTAGAGTGAGAGGAGAGGGGAGGGGGAAATCTTTATTAATAATGATAATAATAATGATTTTTATTTTATATAGCGTGGCTTATCTTTAAAAATGCTTAAGTTGCTTACAAGGTATGAAGCTTATCAATTCACAATTTCCAGAGAGAGAGAAATGGGGTTTAACCAAAGTCGTTTTATAGCTGAGGCGCTTGAGGCGCCAGCCTCCTCGCAAAAAAAATCAAAGAAGTTTAAAAAATAAAACGGGAGAAAAATGCTAAAACTGATGAGAAAAATGAAAATGTACTCTAGTTAGGGGACCCTAAGGGCAGACAAAGGGGCCCCACATCTGACAAAAGGGCCCCTCTAGCCAAGGGAAGGGCCCCCCGAGTCCGAGTCAATCGTTTTCTATACACTGTTACTGTCGAATCCACTACTGAATGAGAATGCAGTCATTGCATTCGCATGAAAATCATCAATCAAGAAATCACCATTCGAATATTAGGCCCTCAGATTAAACTGGCCTGGGGGGGCTGGAGGATATTGTAATGATTATACCATTTGCCTTCTATGTCATCCTCAATTCCATATTTGTTGTTATTTCGTTATTATATCTTGTTGTATTTTCTCCGCTTCCAATGTTTACTATTTGTTATTATTATGGGCTATGCGCAGTTATCGTGCGCAATAGTCATGTTGCTTGTCAAATTTTCACGCTCACGTAAATCACACTTCGCCATTTAATAACCACTAAACTATGCATTGTCTTGGGTCATCCCGAATGTGATTTACTCCCGAATACCTTATTTGTAAACTGCGACATAATTAGCTGTTGTCGACCTTGCATAACTCTGTAAATTGTATTTTTCCTACAGCACGGCTATTTCCCTTCGCTTGTCAACGTCATGGCGGAACTGAAGCGCGAGACGTCACTTGGCATGCGCGACTGATTGGCTAGTCGTTTTCCGCGGCTAATATAAATAGGAGTCAGACGGGTAGTTTGACATGCGTACTGAATGATGAGAGCCCTACATTTGTTGGAGGAAATGCCCCACCTTCACACCTAGATCTCACATTCTGCACGCTTGGAATGGCAAACCGCTGCGATTGGCTAGTACATGAAGATGAGACACTTGGCAGTGACCATTTGGTGATAGAATTTAACATCCAAGCTGAAACCAACAGAGAAGTCTATAACGGAAGACCCAATTGGAAAATGAAAGAAGCTGATAGGGCTAACTTCCGTGTAGGCTGCCTCGATTGGAAGGAAAAAGATATCATCGACACCAACATCGACGTGTACTCCGCCAATATCACGAATGCAATTATAGGTGCAGCAGACAACTCCATTCCAAAGACTTCTGGCAGAAAACCAAGGAATACAAAACCCTGGTGGTCTTCAGAATGTCAAGAGGCAGTTTACGAAAGAAAGAAGGCACTTCGTCTACAAAAATGCCACTACAATGCAGTCAACCACCAAAATTACTTGAAGTTGAAATACGCCAGAAGAGACACCATCCAGAAGGCACAAAGTGGGCACTGGAGGACATTCTGTAATGCGTTGAACCAAAACACGCAAACAGGTGTCGTCTGGAAGAAACTGAACGCCATGCACGGAAAACGCAGATCGTTCAACATACCAAACCTTGAAGATGGAGACAAGTACGTTACCAACGGCAATGAAAAGGCAGATTTACTTGCTAAGACATTTGCAGATGCAAGCAAAGATGAAAACCAACCACCAGAATTCATGAAGAGGAAGGAAATCTTTCACTCACAGCACCCTTCATTAGTAATTGAATCTAATGTAGAGGCTGAACCAATCAATCTGCCCTTCTCAGAGGAAGAGTTAAATAAGGCTCTTTCCCTCAAGAAGGATAGTGCGGCTGGTGAGGACAAAGTAAAGTACCCAATGCTCAAACATCTGCCCAGAAATGCCAAAAAGATACTACTGAACTTCTTCAACACATCTTGGTTGACAGGGGAGGTACCTAAAGAATGGCGGAAAGCCAACGTCATCCCTCTTCCGAAACCGGGGAAAGAGAGAACAAAGGCAGAGTCCTATCGACCAGTAAGCTTGACATCCACACTATGCAAAACATTGGAGACAATGGTTAACATCCGACTTCAGTTCTACCTGGAGAGTAACCGACTGATCGACGAAAATCAAAGCGGGTTCAGGAAGGGACGATCAACAATGGACCACTTGGTGCGACTACAGCAAGTCATGTCTCAGGCACTCCTCTCGGGGCACCTGCTATGTGCCGTGTTTGTAGATTTAACCAAGGCTTTCGATTTAGTTTGGTTGGACGGGCTGCTTTTCAAGCTGGGACGTATCGGAATAACGGGCACAATGTTTCGGTGGATCAAAAGCTTTCTGAGCGACAGAAGGATGCAGGTGAATGTTGGCAGATTCCTGAGTGCCGAGCAAACATTAGAAAATGGCACGCCTCAGGGGTCTGTCATCAGTCCCACTCTCTTCAATATCATGATCAACGACATACAGAAATCTTCATATCTCGACGCCAGAACTGAGCTAGCAAAATTTGCTGACGACAGCACAATATGGCGGAAAGGGACGAGGTTCTGTGAACTTCAAAAGAATATGCAAAAGGCCTTAGACAAATTCATGACATGGGCAAACGACTGGGGATTTAAGGTCTCAGACAAGAAAACAGTCGGCATGCTTGTGTGCAGGGATAGAGGGATAAGCAGAATGACTCTGTGTATGAACGGGAAAACCATCGAGTTTAAAGACCAAACCAAGTTCCTTGGCGTAATCTTTGATCGAAGGCTGACCTGGAAACCGCACATCGACTGGACTGTAGATAGATGCTCCAAAGTCCTTAACTTAATGAGAAAAATAACAGGTAGCACCTGGGGAGCCAATAGAGTTACACTTATAATGGTGTATCGTGCTCTAATACGCTCTGTATTAGACTACGGATCTTTGGTCTTCATGAACTGCGCGCCAACACTCTTAAGTAAGCTTGACACCATCCAATACAAAGCTCTGTGTATTGCGACTGGCGTAGGGCTTGGGACCAGGAGAGAGGCATTAATACAGGAAGCCGGAGAGTTGCCCCTATCCCTAAGAAGAAAAGAACTAGCAACAAGGTATTGGGCTAAGATCTCGCAATTGGGCGAGAGATCCCCGGCCTTTGTCAGCCTAAAGAAGACAAGATATGTAAGAGATCCTAGAAAGAAAAGCTTCGGCCAGGGTATCAGGGAAACAGTCAAGGAACTACGACTGGAGGAGCTCGTGATAAACGAACACGACCCACCATCGATCGCTCCTTGGACACTCCCAATACCACCGGTCAATCTAGATCTGCTACAGAAAACCGACAAGAAAAACAACCCCACTGCAGCACGGGCTCTCTCTCTGGAACACCTGGAAGACAACTGGCCGTCGGATGACTGGGAACATGTTTATACGGATGGCTCACGCAATCCTGAAAGGGGCACCAGCTCGTTTGGTATATACCTGCCAAACGGGGAACAGGGAATAAGCAGGAAACTGCCCAATAACTGTTCGGTGTACACTGCAGAGATTGTGGCCATCCGTGATGCTATATCATGGATCTCTTATCAAAAGACTAGTAAGTTCGTCATCCCAAGTGACTCTCTGAGCAGTCTGATTTCAATCCAAAATGACAACTCGGAATCAAGACCAGAAGTCATTTTGGAAATCAGGCAGCTGTACCAGAGGGTCCTAGAGAAGGGAAGCAAATTAGAGCTCGTGTGGATTCCATCACATGTGAACATTAGAGGAAACGAGGAAGCAGATCTACTCGCAAATGAAGGTCTCAGGGACACAGCACCACTCCGCACCATAGAATACAGCACCACGGAAATCTACAGTATGGTAAAAAGACAGGTCAATTCACTCTGGGAATTAAAGCTTGTTGAACTTGACACATACAGATTCCGGCTGGATGACAAGATCTACACGAAGACAGCTATCAATCACCCTAGAAGAGATATATGCAAACTTATATCGAAACTAAGGGTGAAAGAGCGGCTGCGAGACTACAAACACCAAGTCATCGTCTGTGAGTGCGGAGAAGAATGTACCACCAACCATATCCTGGTAGACTGCGAGGTATACAAGGAAGAGAGAACGGAACTAGTGGAGATGATGGAGACCAACAACATACCGCTCAACACTAAGAACCTACTCTTTCCATGACCCGATCTGAAGCTGCAAATCTTCGAACTAATTCACGATTTAATGAACACCATTGGATTAAGTAGAATAGTGAAGTAAGAGGGGGCTACGATAAGACGAGCTCGGCATCTAAACACTAAACTACATAGGGGATATACACCAAAGTAGCCGGCTAGTGGAGTAAGGGAGGGTCTCGGTTAGACGGGCTCGGCATCTAAACACTAATCCACTACAAAGACACCAAACCTGCAAAGTGGGATAAGTGGAGTAAGGGGAGGCCACGATAAGACGGGCCTGGCACCTAAACACTAAACCCCAAAAGATGACTTCTACCAATCCAGAGACGAGACGCATATATGTCTGCATAAATGCTGTCTCTACAGATCAACTAACAAACAATATGTGTTTTATTTTTATTAAATAAAGGGAAGAACTTCTCACTAAACCTACCCCATGGCCCGAGGCCGCAAATGGAAAGATTGCAAAATCATATTCTAAAAACAGGAAGAAGCCTCGGCTCTCCTATGTCTTGTCTGCGATATCACTTCTGTGGAAGCGGACGTTAAAACACCAGGTAGTAGTAGTAGTAGTTTGACAGACCGCCTTTCACAGCGGATCTCTGTTGACCAATTTTTCACTATGGTAAGGATTGCTTAACACGGTTATGACCGTGACAAAACAAGTTGTTACTTTCACAAACAACTTGTTACAAGTTCGTGCTGCAACATAAGGAACCTAGTTCTATTGAATTACTACTAGTGCATGTTACAAACATAACATAGGCCTAAATGTTTAAAAGCTATATGTTGTAATCGGGACGTTCCATTCATAACAAAC
Source organism: Patella ulyssiponensis (assembly GCA_963678685.1). Lineage (NCBI taxonomy): Eukaryota > Metazoa > Mollusca > Gastropoda > Patellidae > Patella > Patella ulyssiponensis. Next base: position 30,751,078 of record OY783229.1, on the reverse strand, counting down.
TTGTTGCATCCATAAACCCATTGTATAACAAGGATTGGTTTTTCAGACACTTGCTGTTCTTAATTTAACTAGCATAATATTATTATAATTATAGGCTTAATATAGCTTTATTATCTCATTATTTATTGTAGACTGTTTAATTTATAACAGTTCCACTTATAACGTGACTTGCCCGATTTGCTTGATAGCTTAATAGCTAAGCAATCAATCATTTATTAATATTATAGCTTGTGAAATATAATTTATTGCATTATCTTATTTATAAATTATTACATTACATAGTAATATATAGCTTACATTACAAGCTTAATTGTTAAACATAATATTGCATCGTATTTATAATTATTAATATATATGTATATCGTTACAATTCTTATTGTTGAATAAATTGTTTCTTGAGATTTTAAACTTGGCTTGTGTCAATTCTTCGATCGTAGTGCTAGGCTGGGAACGAACGATCCACATATTTGTGGAGCACGTTTGCCTGGAAGCCTGTGGGGAAAGGGCGCTTTACAACATCGAGGGTCTGGGGGTCGAATCGCTACAATATATCAGAATGCCTCGCGAAAGAGGGCCCTCAAAATAGTATAGCCTCCGCCATGATAAACCTTAAAACGCCCCTGGGTTTAACGTCCACGACACAAACTAGGTCATTTCGGGACTAACATATATATGGTTTCATTTCTTTTTAATATACTATTCAAAAAAAGTAGGGGATATTTGATTTTTAAGTGTTATTAAAGTCACCTAATGAAACTGACGAAGAAACAAATGACAAAATGAAATGAAGTTCACATTTGTCGATTTATTCCAAATGATCGTTAGACTAAGTAAGGCACAGACTGACCATTATAAGGGTAAAATGATACCCGGGGTCAAACAGCAAAGTTACCACAGCATCACAACAAAGTCAGTAACGGGTAAATCCACCTCTGTTTGCCAAACAAGCATTGATCCGACGTGGCATACTCCTAATGAGACGTCTAAGGTCATTTTGGTCCAGATTGTCCCATTCCTGTTGCAACGCAGCAGCAAGTTCTTGGACATTGGCAGGACGTTGTTGACGTTGACGTAACCTCTGTCCAAGCATGTCCCAGACATGCTCGATGGGGGAGAGGTCGGGACTCAGTGCTGGCCAAGGTAATGTGGTGATGTTCTGTTGTTGGAGGTAACCTGTAACGATCCTGGCCCTGTGACATCTTGCGTTGTCATCCTGGAAGATGAAACGGCGGCCATGACGTCGTGCGAACGGCACAACATGGACTGCCAAGATGTTGTCCCGGTAGTACTGGCCTGTAACACGCCCTGCAACAACATGTAAAGCCGTTCTTCCAGCAACAGTGATGCCTCCCCACACCATAACAGAACCACCCCCAAATCGATCATGTCTGATGACGTTAACGTCTTGGAAGCGCTCGTTTCGACGACGCCACACCCTCCTACGTCTGTCCAAAAAATCAACAGTGAACCTTGACTCATCTGAAAACATCACATTGCTCCAGCGTCGATTATCCCAGTGTTGACGATCCCTACACCAACGACATCTTGCCTGAATGTGATGATCTCTCAAACAAGGGATCACGTGAGGACGTCGGGCGCGAAGGTGACCCCTATGCAGGAAATTCCGAATCGCCTGGCCACTCACTCTCACACCAGTGTCTGTTTGAAGACGAGCGCTGATCTGATTTGCTGTGATGACACGATTTCTCAAGGCCAAGGTACGGATAAATCGATCCTGGGCTTGAGTTGTCGACCTGAGCGTGGTCTGTCCTGTACAGATTGTGTATCACGGTATCTGGACCATAGCCTGCTTATGACAGACTGAGAAACATTCATCGTCCGCGCCACAACCGCCTGTGTTGTGCCGATCTGTAGCATGCCAAGGGCACGTAACCTTTCATTTTGGGTAAGCCGACGCATATCAAAATTTGTTTTCTGGTCACTAAAACAATTAAACTGATGTTTCCACCCTGGAATTCAATGCCACAATGACTGTAACATTCAAAGTCAGAGTCGTGCAAATCTTGGGTTGGACCCCCATGATGTTCCCAAGCATCACCTGCATTCCATGCGGTAGCTATTGGTGCGTTTGGGTGTCACATGTAACTGGAAATGTTTCTTCTGTTAGGTTCTATAGTGACTTTTTTCGTAGTCATTTGCATATTTTAGTATTATGCCCCCAAAATCAAATATCCCCTACTTTTTTGAATAGTATAATTCGCTTGTGCGTAGGGGTTTTTATCAGTGGGAGGAAATCGGGGACCCGAATAAAACCCACGACCCTACTCCTTGTCACGTACAACCGGGGATTCCAAACCACGTCAGTTGACTCAATGATACAGCACGCACGAGCTAACCATTCGGTCATCCCCCCCTCTCCACAATTTTCAGTTGTAGTTTGGGTTGAAAAGTAATGTTTTGAGTTTTGACTTCGTGAGAACAAACCGGGTGAACCGGAGAAAACCTACATGTACAGCACAATCAGGGGCGGATTGGGCCGTCGGGCGAGCGCCTGAACATTATATGGCGGAGGGGGTATTGAACCGGCCATGGAGCTATGATGATCATGTTGTATGTGGCCGGAAGCTTTAACGGGACGCCACGCCATCACTGGAGTCTAAAATAGCCTGGTATAATAGACCTTCTGGGCCGAGTGTGCTTGGTGTGGGCCAGAATTCGGAATCCTGCAATGGGGATTCCGAATTTCATCCGAAAATTTCATCGGATTCCCCCGACAATGTCACCCGCAAATTTACTAATTATAAAGTCACCTGCACCCGGTTTGTGGGGATATGCCAGAACCCAAAATTCAAAAAGCAGTTTTTATGAATTTCACTCTGTACCAATGTGTCTCGTTCCTCACACGAGGAATCCACTAGCCCTTCCGGCAACAAAAATGGGACATTTTTCAATGAAAATATTCCTACTTATTCAGTATTCCTAACTGGTTAATCAAATGGTCAAAATTTGGGGTTCATTTTTCAAAAATTTCCAGGGGGAGAGCCTCCGACTCCCCCTCCCCATCCGGGCTCCGCGGTCAGTAAAAGGGGCCACTCCGACACGGGAGCCCGGGCCGGTTCTCGGCCCCAATCCGCCCCTTAGCACAATTCCATCAGCAGACACAAACTAGGGTATTTCGAGACAAACATATGCTTCCATTTTATTTTAATAATTCTCTTGTGTATAGGGGTGATTAGCAGTTCGAGGAAACCTGAAAACTCGAAAAAAACGGTTGAACGGCGACCCGACCCTCCTTTTGCCACGTACAAGGCGGGAATCAAAACCACATCACGTGATTCAATGTCAGACCTTATTTGGTTACCCAACCCTTGTTATTGGGAAGGGGGCCACGTGGTTAAGTTAATAAGACGTTTGTACGCTATCTGGGGGTCCCTTGTTCCCAGGCGCGGATCCAGGGCGATTTTTAGACCTGTAATTTTGGAATTTACCTTCCGGAAATACGTCAGAATGCACCAAATTGAATCTAATTTACCAAATTTTTCTGGGGGGGGGGGCCCAAACCCCCCCTTAATTGGTTGAGCTACGCCCACCGCAATTATCAAACCTAGACCCCCCCCCCGCAAAAAATCCTGGATCCGAGCCTGGTTCCATCCCTGTGTTGGTCGAGAAAGTTCATCAGGATTTTCCGTCGTGGTTCATCCTTGTCAATCAATAGTGCAGGAGGAACAACGTCGGAAAATCCCAGCGCAGAGAGGGGACGAAATACCGAGGTCCGTTGTACACATTGGCATGCACGTAAAAGATTCTTTGGCATTTGAAATTCGATATAAGAGTAAGCTGTCCGGGCAAAATTTCCCTCATAGCACGCACTATATGGCGTATGCCCGTTTTCATTAGTCCAGTCGGAGCAGAACAGTAGTACTTTAAACCCCATTTTATACCATTTCTTATTGGAAATGTATTAATTTACGACGAATGTTAAGCCCCATATCCCTCTCTCCCCTTGATACCATTTCGATAATTAATAAAATCTCCATTGTTAAAGTAAATATCATATGGCAATCGTGTTTCAATCCATTAAAAATCACAAACATCCGATAATCAAGAGAGTGGATTATGGGCTTGTCGAGTGAATAAATTATATAAAATTTAAAGACAAAATAAGGACCCACTCTTACATAATGTACCTTTAATATTCATGAGTACAAATCATAGTATGAGTTGGGTGGAATTCGCGCAGGGTAGGGGATTTTAACAGTTGGGTGGGGTGGGGGGTCTTGTATCTGACAAAATTATTAAATCATTAACAAAACGAGACCCGCCAAGGCTCGCAGCCGGAAATCTCAAATTAGATTGGCAGAGGAATTTCCTCGGGATTTCCGGCGTGGTTTCCCTTGTCAATAGTTCAGGCGGCAAGACTTGACAAGACATAGTGTCTAGTCGTTCGGATAGGACGAAAACACAGGGTTTCGTGTACACATTTGTATTCTCATAACAGAACCCTTGGCAGTTGGTATTCGAAATAAGAGTAGGCCGTAGTGGCGCTGTTCGTGAAAAATGTCCCTCGTTGCACACTGTATAATATTTCGGCATTCGTTAACCCAGTGGGCGCAGAAGATTAGAACCTTTAACCCCATATCATTTCATTAGCAAAACTACAAATTAAGTTCAGTGAATACTACATGTAAATATTTTTATTTTTTTTATCTATGTTCTTATGCAATGAATACTGAACAAAATATCAAATGCCAAGTCATGACACATACATTTTTGAGCTAAGCCATGCATATACTAAAGCATACCAATTCAAACTAATTTATGTACATAACAAACAAAGATTAGAACTTGCATATTTCGTTCAATAACATGCCTGTCGTAGTCAAATGGAACGAAGAATAAAACTTGCATATTTTCTTTAATAACATGTCTGTCATAGTGACACGAGCCTAAGTATGGTAAATACATTCATGTTATATTCATATTATATCCATAACCCAAACGTCACTGGTCAATAAGCTATTAAATTCTGCTCTGAAGCTTGGGAAGTTTTCATACATTTTTGGAAGTTCCAGAACTCTTCCGCATGTATGACCCACTGGACATCTATTAAAACCAGCCATTTCCGAAAATTGAACTTTGATTGTATTAGGTTCTGGCGGTATTATGTCTATGGCAGTACAGAATCTTAAAAATGAACGTAATGTTTTTTTGTCGCTCTCTTTGATATATCTTTTCAAATATTGGCGAACCTCTTGTTCTTGCGAATTCATATTATCAGGAAAGGTTAATATTTTAAAAATACCTTTTGGTGTGGCTTCGGAATGTTTGTAAAATTTTGACAAATCATCGGGTGTCGGCAGATCGGAAGTTTTCGTGTGTCACCTTTTTTCTGCACTGGTGGGAATCTAAAAATTCAAACATATCATCCTCGTCTACCTCGGAAAATTCAGCAAGCGCCTTTTTTACTAGTTCTCTTTCACTTTCACTCAAATATTGCATGTAATCTTCAAACAGATCGGACACCATTTTTCCATAAATGGCTTCTTCTAAAAATACTTTAGATAAAGAGATCGGAACATAATCACATTCTCCAAATCCTTTGTGTATTATTCTTGCAACAGACTGCCACTCTTCCAACTGGAAATCATGCCTAAGGAAGGGTATTTTGAAATTGCTCCCAATCGTACAATTCTCGTAGAAGCTTGTCCAGAACTCAGTAATGCAATCCTTAAAAATCATCTTATGCAACTGTCAATCTCTCGAACTCCCAGGTTGGTGCCGCACATATTACATGTATATAATGCATACGGCTTTAACCTAGAAATGACAAGACTAGTGTCTAGTAATGTAAATTCTTCACATTATGCTGTCCTCTTTGCAATTATATTATTGCAAGCGCTAAATCTGAAGGCTATCTAAATTCTTAATTTATCCGGCGCGCGCCAGTTATTTATCCGGCGCACACCAGTTATTTATCCGGCGCGCGCCAGTTATTTATCCGGCGCGCGCCAGTTATTACCCAACGCGCGCTAGTTATTATCCGGCGCGCGCCAGTTATTTATCTGGTGCGCGCTAGTTATCCGGCGCGCGCTAGTTATTATCTGGCGCTAGTTATTTATCCGGCGCGCGCCAGTTATTTTTTTTTTATTTTGTGTCCCTTACCGGGCTCCGTAGTATCGGTCTGTATTTCCCTATGAAATAATATGTTTAACCCTTTATAATTCCCCAAAAAACTATACAAAAATAAAGCTACAGTTTTAATTAAATAAATTAATGTGTTGGGTTTGTCGATAGGACCCTAAATTCCACCAAAAATTGATTGACTTTCACCATCAGTTTGCCGTTTGTTTACATTGGTTTTCGGGGCTTCTGCCCTGAAGGGAAATCTCGCGCTGTGTGTCATGGCGGCCCTGGCCAATCATACGGCGTGAGCGGTCTATCCATATATGACGTCAATGCTGACAGCTGTCAATCATTCTGCACTGGTGTGTATGATGCCTGTCACTTTGTTGTAGCTACCAAGGAGTATTAATACTCCTTGGTAGCTACGAAAGAGTGTTCACCTCATAGAAATATAGACTAGAATAGCAATCACGTGACTTTTGACGTCTGGTGACGCGACTGCCAGGCGCCATCTTGGAAGGTGTAGTCAGTGTAAACAATATGGCTGGTCACTCGTGCCTTCCACTAAACCACACACGAAAAACGATCTGTGCGGACCAAAGTATTTTGCTTTTTGGTATTTTCTCCACAAAAATCCGTCGGCGACAGCACAGGGTGTTAGTTCTCACAAGTAAGTATGAACATTTAATTAAATAGGTTAGGAAAAGCCAAATCAAAATCTCGGCCTAGTAGTGACGAGTACTACTACTACTAGTACTACACCTATTAGTATTAGAGTAATACTATACTTTAATTTATAGTTATACTTATAGTGTCAATAGGCCTAGTGCAATTTTACCGTGCAATCATAATAACTAAACTTCGATTTTTTAAAAAATAAATCTTAAAAGATAGCATTGCATTTTCTCATACTCATGTGGTGTTTTTTTTTCTTTTTTTGGTCACTAGGCCCAAACTCTCATCTAGGCCTAGGCCTATATATTAGCATTATTATGCCGAGGTTCCACATGCTGGTAGTGGTGCCGTCATACAATAGCAGTTATACCGAAATTAGGAATAGGCCCATTTCCAATGAATATCGCTCATGAAGTTACACTTTTAAATGAAGAGAATTTGCTTTGAAGTGTAGCCTAGAAGTAGGCCTACTCTACGGCTACTACTAACAGCAGAGTCTATTCTTAACTCTACCCTTTTCTATGTTAGGCCTATTACTATTAGGCCTTGGCGTATACTTTTGCAATTTTAAGTAAATAAACTTCTTTTTTTAATAATAAGAATAAGAAAACAAACATGACAAATTAATCTATATTGATGAACACAACTTCTAGTTTTCTATTTTTATTTAATAAAAGAATTTCTAATGTCACCTCCTTTTTATTGTCTCAAAAAGTAATTTTACTCTTACTCCTGTTTTAATAATCGCGTACACGGTTTTTCTCGCATGCATATTCGAGAATAGGCCTATAGCTATATATAGACAACAACGCCCAATAACGTGGTCTTTGACAGCCCGGCCGCAGATTAAAAACTTGAATTTTATACGTTTTACACCTCTTTAACTATGTCCAAGACTTTGGGAAATCAATGTTTGTAAATACAATCATATTTCCTCACAACATTTCTATGGCGTGGTATTTCAAGTATTTGTTTACTTATTTCATAATTCGTAGTATTAACTCCCTCACTCCAATTTGAATTAGATAAGACATCTTAAACAGAAGTTTTTGTTTATATTTTGCAGAAAACCTTTGGTCAGTATATGACACCTGAATAACAGATCGACAAACAGACATAATTTTTATTCAGAAAAGAGATTGGTTTGCGCATAGCCACAGTTTTAAACATTTCCCAAAATTGATTCGACAACCAAATCATAAAGTCAGTTGTAGGCTATTCTACGACAGCCCGGTCCCGGTGGTGACAACAAATTGAAGCACTGACATACTCACAGCACCAGAAACCAACAGGAAGACTCTCCCCATCGCAGATGATGTAAGAGAAAGGTAGACATTCACAAATTGACAAGGCTAGTGGGGCCTTCTCGTTTGCTGTGCAGAACATTGACAAATTCTTCACAGAAATATAAACTCGTTTGGATAAATTAAAAGTCCTGATATTAATAAAATCTTGATAGTTCTTAACGGAATTGAATTTACTGAAAGTTTGAGTAAAATTGAATATCTAACACTTCAAGACGAGACCGTTCTTAACGAAGACACTGCACTGTATGATATTACTGCAGAAATAATACTGGGGTTCCCTAGACAGTTTAATTTAAAAAGAGATAGTTTAGCAGGCAGAGATTTGGATGTTGAGGCTAAAGCACTTGTAGTTCCAGAAGTGGTAGGAGTACGACACACTCTCCGAAATCTGAAAGACGACGTTGAGCTTTTGTAGAATTCTCGATAGCCGAAATAAAGATTCAAACTAAAAAGAAGAAGCAAGAAGCAGAGATGAAATTTACCGACAAATGGAGTTGGAATGCAAACAACATGTTATTAGTTGATTGTGAACTATATAGTATATTTGAAGAGTTTCTTGAGATTTCCTCCCAGTGATTTAAAGTCTATTGTTCGGTTCGGAGATCGGACATGGTCAACGAGCAAAAATCTTACTCACTGAGCCACCATGTTACTTGTATCATGTCTGTAAATTACATAAAATCAAAACATGTGTTATAGTTGTATGTTGTCCATAGCCTATTTTAACTTGCCTACAAACATAGATGTACTTCGTGATGAAAACTCCGTGCTTCGAAAAATTACATGTATGGTTATGAACGGAGAAACTGCATTCATCGGGCTGAGTTCTAACTGAGCGGACGCAATGATACGCTTTGGTCACATGGAATGGAGATTCTGTGCCCCCGTAGTTTTTGCACCCCCTGTCAAATAGAAAATATGGGGTCTCAATGTAGTTTTCAATACCACAATCATAATGGTCAACCAGTGCCAGACATTGTGGCGCAGATCTGCTTTAAAAATTAGTGGCTATTTACCCCCCCCCCCCCAGGAACCAGTTTATTATGTAAAATAAACTGTTATCAAACCCAGGGCACACCCTTTGCCAAAATATTGGAAAAGCAATTAATGCACATATACCTTTGGTTATGACCCCTCGTTTTTACACAGAACGTGAAAGACAAATATGTACTAAGTTTGTGGATCTTCCCGCCTTTTTTGCACGGTTCTGGCGAAGCTTCTGTTCCCATCATTCTACGACTTCTTATGGGCAAATTAATAAATGTACATCTGAATAATTCGTTATTTTTTTTTGTTATCATTAATAGCAAACAATTGTGGAATGTAAGCCTGCCATCAAGTCTTCATAAATGAAATTGCATTGCCGTGCGATATTCCTGTAATGCAATAAAAGTTGACTTGAATATATGAAATATTCATTAATGAATGTCTCTTGTCACAGAATTCAGGCCTAATCTGATAGGGAGCAGGTCCTTTCATCCCACGACCGTTTCACCCCGGGCTGTTTCATCCAGAAATTACACGGGTCGTCCCATCCCACTTATATCGGGCCGTTTTATCCCACAAATTAAAAAACAAGTATTATGTATTTTTAATATTTCATTCATACATTAGTAATGATATGATAGCAGTGTTTCATATGTTTGACGCTTTTCTCGACTCGCGCAAACGTCAAAATAGAAGAGCTTCTTTTTTTTGCTGTACTCCGAGGATAAAATCGCTGTCGTCATACTACAAATAAAGCCCATGTAAAACAATCTTCGAATACTTGTCCAATGGGAATTTTGGTTTTGGCCCGCGAAACCAAATGGCAAGTAAATATTTTTGTTCACGCGAACATATTTCTTATTGTTATTGTATATTATGGCAAACTAGGAAGCACACTAATAAAAGGTAATATATGTTGGCCATTGAGGTTATCGGTCCAAGCATTGTTCTATAAAGTGTACAACCAATATTCTATAAAGTATGCAATATCCAAATAAGATGCCAACCTCGTGGGTTTTCTCCGGGTCCTCTCACTGCTAAAGACCCCATACGCGCAAGCGAATTATTGAAATAAAATTAACCCATAGGTTAGTCCCGAAATGACCTAGTTTATGTCGAGTGGACGTTAAACCCCACCTCTCTCTCTCTCTCTCCAATTAGATGATTTGATTCGTGCATGCATTCTGTCAGCGAAAAGTAACGGTAAATTTTCCAGCGGTTAGACGCCTCTGACCAATGAAAAAAATAGTTGTTTGATCGAGTTTCTCGTGCGATTTCCTATAATTAGCATCCGACTCGAAGATTTATGCAATTCCATAATCCGTATTGACGTAGATTCCGCCAAGTAATAGCATGCGTCTCAAACCATGCTTTAAATTTAATGTTAAGGAAAGGGGTATGACACTGTTGTAGAAAAATATGTAGAATTTGGATTCTAAAATATGGATATATAATTTTATATCAAAGTTAAACTGAAGGTATTTTGTCTGTGGCTTTTGTTTATCGAGTCAGTATAGGAGTGAAAGATTGATACTACTGTAGAGCAACGAATACACAAATCAGTAATTAATTTTAATTGTTAATTAAAGGTGTAAATTAGGCCTAAATTCTGTGAACTCAAGACTATTACCGATATTTTCCAACCGAATAATTTTTCGCAACAAATTTTAAATTCTTCGGTAAATTCCACAACTTCTGCGCCAAATAATGTCATTAATGAAATAAGCGTACGGGCAAGATAATATAAATTAATTGGCACTATTTATACAAGTACTTTTATTAGAAATTGTAACATCAACATGAAAACAAAATTGCCGCACGGTCATAGTTCAAAATAATAGGTTGCAGTATCATAAAAACGCAAAGAATAGAAAGCGCCTCGCACTATATAGCGCGATTTGCAGTGTTTACTTTTCACGTCATACAACTTCCAATATGGCCGACTTATGACGTCGTTGTAAAAGACGTCATTGCTATTCTAGTCATAGAAATATATAATATATTTCTATGATTCTAGTCTATATTTCTATGGTTCACCTTTCAGGTTACGTCATAGAAATACAGACTGGTTACGTAACCAACCTCACAACTCTTGTATCCTTCCGCCTCAAAATCATGAATATTCACCAAAACCTGGCACAAAATGTATTTTCAAACCCTTTTCTTCCATTCTACACCAAAAAGTCAACAAAAATCGCCATGCAAAAGGGGGAACAAGGGAAAGGGAGAGAAAGACTAAAAATAACTTGGCCCTACAATATTTAGTGATCTGTGTCCATACTCTTTGTGGTAACCCAAAGTAGAGATCTCTCGAGACACGAGAACTTGCGAGATGGAAACGTGAAATGTCAGAGAAAAGATTCTTCTATAGGCTATTGATGACATTTTCTCTAGGGTTTATGATTATATTCATATGTTTTCAAATAAAGAATTACACAAGCTAAAGCATATTCAGAATTGTCGACAAATAGTGTAAGTAGTTTTGTTATAGACGCGAGGATAGCGCGCGAGTCAAGCGGTACGTTTTGTTTGGCAGACGATGTGACGGATGTCACTCAGCATCACGGTTTCTAACAAAAAAGTTTGGAAATATAAGTTTGTGTTTTACCTTCATGCATAAAAAATTATAAAAATGGCCCTTTAATTTTAGTGTTTAACAAAATGGCCTTAGAGGCTTCTTAGAGAGGCTTTGCTGACTACAGCCACCTTTACAAGATCAGCGAATTTTCATTTTGAGCCCTGAACTTCCTGGATTATTATTATATGGCCCCTGATTGAAGCAAAATCATAGGTAGATGCTAATTGCAGGCCGGTTGGGGAGGTTTGGGTATTCCCGGGGTCCAAAATGACCGCTTTATATAAATGACTTTTTTGGGGAATACTAACCCGAGCCCTTACCCGAACCCTTTTAACTTTAAGAGGGGTGAAATGTTGGATCTAAGTTCATTCTTCTAGTTAGGATTAGGCCTAATATTCCCCAAAATTCTCATTATTAGAAAGTGGCCATTTTGGTCTCCAGAAACATCCGATCCTCCCCAACCGGCCTGCAATTAGCATCTCCCAAAATCATATTTTTAGCTTGTGGAGCCTCCAGAGGTCACAATTTTTATCCAATTTTAACAACTGTTTAAATATATCACTGTTACACTGTATGATGTTAGGGTGCCCCACCATAAATAAATATCTCCAAATAGCTCAACAATTACACAACAATATTTATATATAACATGTCTTAATTCTGTTTCACACATTTATAGTCACTAAATAAACGGTCATGTTGTACTTAATAAGCTATGACCATTTAACCATCATAATTAATACACTGAAAAATGGTTCGGAGTGTTGTCCATAACATTCAGACACTTTCGAGTAAAAAATAGGTCACGTGCCCTTGTTTTGAAAATAGTCTCACTTCACCAGTCTACCGACCATTCTCCATCTGATTGACAGGCCGGGTTAATCCAGGCTACTTTTTTACGAAACATGACAGAAAGCTGGAACAAGAAATCGAATTTAGAAATAACTCACGGTGGGCGACTCAACAATTGTTTTACGAACCTTGTAAAAGTAAAATGAAACTAAGTACTGCTGGTATCATGTTCCTGTCCAACCCGAGTTATTCAGAGATAGTATTTGTACTAAACCAAAATATGTCGCTCCTTACGGTCTTGTTAAGGATAAAGCAATTTAAAAAATAAAACGAGCGTAATTTCTAAAGATGCCGTAATAACCAAAACGCTAAATATTACTGCTGTTCAGAATCGTCAACAATAGATTTTTTACGACTGTAATAGTTGGTAGTGTGTTGAGAATTTCCCTTTGCTGTGGCTATTTATAGACTGTCAGAAAATTAGTAGTAGTTAACCAACTGAAGCGTGACGTGCACATTCCATGTGTCTAGTACAACTTTTCAGTAGGCACGTGGGGCACCCTAATGATGTTGCAGGTTGAGTTTGAATTTTGTAAATATCAGATTGAAACTGCTCAACAAAATGGACGCGCTCCTTACTCCTTGTACGCAAATAGTGTAAAAGTATGTAGTAATACAATGTGGAGGAATGTGGACTGTTTAGAGGTCACAATTTTGATCCAATATTGATGAAACTTGAAATACATGTGTATATCCTGAAGATTTAGGTTTCTATAGATATTCAACATCAGACCGTAACTTCCGGGATTATGTCGGACTGTAACATCCTGGATTAAGAACCCTGCCCCTGATTGTATGAAATATTGCTTCTTTTTTTGAGCTTGTTCCCTGTCCATCTCTTGCAAAATGTGGGCGTATCTTGCATGGCAACCGCTTGTTTTATCAAACGGCCATACTGGCATATATGGGCAAGCTGGAACCTATTACTGTCTGTTCCAGGTGATACTACAACTCGAAAAATGCTTGCCATGCCTTCAATTTTTAGTAAATATGGCTAAAACTTTGTGACATACCTGGAATTGTCATCCCTTTGATTTCTCCCCTTAGAATAAATGACTAAAAGTCCGATAAAATCCAGTATTCTTTTGTAATTTTCATATATTTCGTCATTGTCACTTTCTCAGAACAAAACATTACGACTGCGCGTGAGTTAAATGGGACACTTGCATATCGCATTAGGGTAGATAGGTACTTTATAAATTTGGTGCATTCGATTAGAAATGTCTAGTGAAGAGAATTCAGCCGTCTGTTTCGCGACAACAATACTTATTAGGGTTTCACATGTTGAAGCTCGTGTGAAACAATATCGTTTTTATACGCCCACATTTAAATGTGGTCGTATATTGTTGTCGCCCCCGTCCGTCGGTCCGACGTCCACAATTGCTTGTGGACGGTCTAGAGGCTAAAGTTAATATCCGATTGACTTTAAATTTATACACAGTGTTTAAGGGCATGAGACGAAGAAGCCTATTGTTTTTCAGCGATTTCCAATAATAACTACCAGAGTTATGGCCCTTGATCATTTCAAATAATCTTGTGGACGCTCTAGAGGCCAAAGTTAATATCCGATCGACTTTAAATTTATACACGGTGTTTAAGGCCATAAGGCGAAGAAGCCTATTGATTTTCAGTGATTTCCGATTGTTATGCCCAAAATTAGTATTTTGTGTAAAAAGGTACGAAGAAAACTGAATGCTGCCGATGAGCGCCGCATCAATGTGTCCGCTTGATTTGTCTGTATAATTGTCATAGAAACTGATTATTATGGGTTAGATAGAGGCCATGCGGTTATGCACGATGGTGGGCGCCTGACGTCCGTATATTGTTTTCACCTGTGTTGTCTGTGTAATTTACTGTGTTGTAGACTATTTTGTAAGCTGTCCTGTATTGTTTACATGATTGAAACGACAATAAACCAATTATATGACAACCAGCGTTCGAACTAGTGATTACAGAGCGCCCCCCGACTTCGTCCCGGCGAGGTACTATCATGCAGCCACATTGATAATTAGTGCCAGAGTTATGGCACTTGATCACTTCAAAAAGTCTTTTGGACACTCTAGAGGCCAAAGTTAATATCCGATTGACTTTAAATTTATACACACTATTTAAAAGGTCATGAGGCGATGAAGCCTATTGATTTTCAGTGATTTCCGATAATTAATGCCAGAGTTATGGTCCTTGATCACTTCAAAGAATCTTGTGGACGCTCTAGAGGCCAAAGTTAATATCCGATTGACTTTAAATTTATACACAGTATTTAAGGTCATGAGACGAAGAATCCTATTAATTTTCAGCGATTTCTGATGATTACTGCCAGAGTTATGGCCCTTGATCACTTCAAAAAATCTTGTAGAAGCTCTAGAAGCCAAAGTTAATATCCGATTGACTTCAAATTTATACACAGTGTTTTCAGCGATTTCCAATAATTACTGCCAGAGTTATGGCCCTTGATTACTTGTTACTCTTAATCAGATTTTTATACGTCCACATTCATAATGTGAACGTATTATGCCGTCACTCCTGTCTGTGGGTGGGTGTGTGTATGTATGTGTGTGGGTGTGTGTGTGTGTGTGTGTGTCTGTGGGTCGCCTACAGGGCGCAATTCTTCATGAATTTTCTTCAAACTTTGTATACTTATTCCTTATACCCCAAGGAAGATCCCTATTGTTTTTGGTGCATGCCCAACCCCCAGGGGCAGAGCTACGCCCATTTTCTTTTTGTGTGTCTTCTTACTGGATTTTCTTCAAACTTTGTATACTTACTCTTTATACCCTAAGGATGATCCCTATCGTTTGCCCAACCCCCAGGGCACATCCACGGCCATTTTCTTTTTGTGTGTCTGTGTGTCGCCTACAGGGCACAATTCTAACTGGATTTTCTTAAAACTTTGTATACTTACTCTTTACACCCTAAGGATGATCTGTATTGTTTTTTTGGTGCATGCCCGACCCCCAGGGGCAGAGCCACGCCCATTCCTTGTATTTATTTGTTTGTCGTCTACAAGCCACATTTCTTAACGTATCATCTTGAAACTTTGAAAGCTTATTCTTTGTACCCTAATGAACGTTCCTATCATTTGGGGTACATGCCCCGCCCCCAGGGGCAGAGCCACGCCCATTTTCTTTTTGTGTGTCGTCTACAGGCCACAATTCTTAATCGGTCATCTTGAAACGTAAAATACTTATTCCTTATACCCTAAGGATAATCCCTTTTGTTTTGGGTGCATGCCCGACCCCCGTGGGACAGCAACGCCCATTTCTTGTATTTGTTTGTCTGTCGTCTACGGGCTGCATTTCTTAATGTATCATCTTGAAACTTTGAATACTTATTCTTGGTACCTTAAGGAAGATCCCTATTGTTTTTGGTGCATGCCCAACCCCCAGTGACCGTGCCACGCCCATTTTCTTTTTGTGTGTCTGTGTGTTACCTACAGGCCACAATTCTTAATCGATCGTCTTGAAAACTTTTTTTTATACTTATTCCTTATACCCTAAGGCTGACCACTATTATTTTTGGTGCATGGGACAGAGCCTCACCCAATGCTTTTGTGTCTTGTGTTCGCCTACAGGATGCAATTCTTAACAGATCCTTTTAAAACTTTACATACCTATTCCTTATACCCTAAGTATGACCCCTATTGTTTTTGGTGATTTCCCAAGGGCAGAGTTATGCCCATTTTTACTTGTCTACAGGCCACGATTCTTAATGGATCGTCTTTAAACTTGCGATATGTATTCCTTATAGCCTAAGGACGACAACTGCATGTCCCGATTCCCACAGGCAAGACACGCCCAATTTTTGTGTTTGTCGTTTACAGGCCGCAATTCTGAATGAATCAGCTTGGTACTTGGCATATGTATTCCTTATAGCCTGAGGGCGTCCACTATTGATTTTGGTGAATGTCCCGACCCCCAGGGGCAGAGCCACGCCCACTTTTTGCCTTTACGGTTAGGAAGGCACAATTCTGAATGGATTATCTTGGTATACTTATTCTAAGGGCGGCAACTATTGATGTTGAGGCACGACCCTCAACGCTAAACAAACCAAACGTCTAGCCTTCTTGACAAAGTACCATATCAATCAAAGCATGAATGTGGACGTATATTGTAGCGTTAGCGTTAATTTTTTTTACCTTTTCGGAACTTTTTGAGGGTTTAGAATTTAGCTGCTGTTGTAAATAAGCAGAGCAAGACTGAAGCCGATTTTCCAATTTCGTTTTCCTGCAATTTAGATCTTAAGGCTGAACCATAACTATTTTCAAAAGCATATATAAGAGCAAACGAAAATCCATAGTTCATTTTAAATTTTTGACATGTCCGAGGAAATAGGCCAGTTTGTGGAAATCACTTTTCAACTTTTTATGCCCATAAAAGAATAAATGTTTTGATTTTCATAAAGAAATAAATTGCAGCAATATGTGAATATTCCTTAGATGTAACCAATTGGTCACTGAAAATGATGTCATTCTGACAAAAAGTGTATTTTCGCGAACATAAATCAACTGATTTTAATATTCCCAACTGTCCATTACATTATCGAAACAAACGACTGTTAGGAAAATATAGTTCCTTGAATAATGGAATGTTGGTATGCACAATTTCAAGATAAAGAAATGTGAAAAACAAGTATATTACTGTAGTTATTTGAGAAACATAATGCAGTGATGCCAGTGAATTATAAACCAATTAAATGTTTATATAAATATTATCTACGTTCTAAATATACACGTAAATTATGTGTACGAGGTTCTACAAAACCGGATAGCAAGTTAAGGACGGTTGAAAACTGTTTACCAAAGTTGAGTAAATTTGACCTGACCAGTTAGCGACCATCCGCTATCTACATGGTACTGACTAGATGTAAGTGCATTATGTAAGAGCTACATTCGCCTATTGCAGGTCTCCCCTTTTAGGCCCTAAATGTTATTTAAATTATTCATGACCAGTAGGCTCGGCCTACACAATCAACCCTGTAAAGTATCGTCGGATGGTCGTGTTTTTTAATGGAGTGAAGTGGATAATCGAGAATATTTTTATTATCGTAAAAATGATAGCAATGGAAATCGAGACAGCGCTTTTCTTATCAAAAATCTCATCTTTTATAGCTTCGCTGAAAATTATGCAATTCGACTGAAGTATCAATATATTCCTTTTCATTATCTATTTTTAAACTATATCGATATCAAAAAAATTTGAATGAAGTATCGATATATTCCTTTTCATTATCTATTTTTAAACTATATAGATATCAAAAAAATACAACCTTCGGACAGAGGGCAATTAAATATTCAAAAGAGTTATATAGTCTACTGGACCGAAACACCCAACACACCCAAATAGGGTGAAACGACTTAGAGCAAACCCAGCACCCCTTGTCCACTTAGGCTCGTCCAGATAACTAGGCCAAACATGGCTGTTCCCAGAAGTAAGATATTAACATACCCCAATTTTTCAAGAGATAAAGGCTATAAAGCTTGATCTGAACTTAGTTCTTACAAGACAGAAAGCAACGGGATGACCATGCCCGGTATTCCACGAAGTTTTAACCATTTTAATTAAAATTTGAAGAAATGACAAGCAATTTTCGAGTTGTAGTATTACCTGGAACTAAGTAAGTGCAGGAGGACCGCACTTCACGCAAAACAAAAATCTACAAGATAAACCTGCATACAAGACAGAAAAGAGACATTGCAAATTTCAAATCAAGTGAATTGATCCAGTGTAAAAAGATTTACGTTCAGATTTTAAAAACTTCTAATTTCTAATCAGTTAGGTTTTGTGAAATACTTAAACAGTCCAAATTGAACAGCAGTTGTTAAGCGGGGCTTATGTCGACTTTGCAACACAAAGCAACTAGTTGCAGTCAGTTGCAAGAGTGCTTATGTCGATCATATCAGCAACTGAGCACAACTGGGAGCAACTGAATTCGGAGCGCTTATGTCGACTCGGAATTGATAGCGATCACACTTAACAAGTGACTGTTAATTTATTCATCACGTGATCAACAAAATGGCGAATAACTTAAAAGAAGCAACACAAAGACATGGTCGGTCTTACTACAATTCTATTAGTATATCATTGTCAACATGATCAACATTTGAAAAGTGTGTGTCTTCGTTCGCTTTCATTTGCTTATTTATAAAGTCACATGATACATGTCTCTTATCATGTGATGTTATTTCCATGGAAACGAGTTACTTCCAGTTGCAAGAAAGCTCATGTCGACTGCAACTAGTTGCCGCTAGTTGCAACGAGTTGCAGAAAGTTGAACATGTGCAACTGACTGCAACTGATTGCAACTGACTGCAACTAGTTGTAAGAGGCGCTCAGGTCGACTTTTTTCAGTTGCATTCAGTTGCTTTCAGTTGCCGAAACGCCAGTTGCTTTCAGTTGCAAGGTCGACATAAGCCCCCCTTTCGTGCCAGCTTCCACATGTTTTTATGAATATTTTGAATTACTTCCACATTGTTCATTACAAATGGCGCTCGAAAAAAACATATAATACATGAAGTTATGAACCAATTTTAAAATGTTCATTGTGTATGGGACCAATATTGTATTCTAATTCTTGTTTTTAAATAAGTTTAAATATTATTGCATACCGTAGATAATAATGAGTTAGAGCTGTGTCGTCTGTCTAGTTATTATTAAGTTTTTTTTATCTTGTAGGTTTAAAAATGGGACAAGCTTCTTCAAACCAAGTGCATTATAATTCAGGCGGAGGTGATGAAGAAGTTGCTGCAATAGATTCTAGACTTCTAGAATGTCGACAAAACTTTATGAAAGCCGTTCAAAAAGGAGAGGAATACGCTCATTTTGTTGTGAGTCTGATATCATTACCATGTCCAGTGTCACTGAAGTATGCTGTGTTAAATGTTAAACGTATTCTAGAACAAAACAATCAGGTAAAAAATTACAAAGATATGGTGATCATTTGAATCATGATATTATTGATGCTAAAGTTATCAACTATGATTTTTAGACAGTTCTATTCTCATATTCTTGTATGCCAACATTCCTGTTAATATTTGTGCATATTGGTACCGTAGTAACTTCAAATAAATCACTGTTATAGTTACACCATGATTAAATTTGTAAAAATCAAATCGAAGTTGCCGGGCAAATGGTATGTAATACCATGGTTGTGAACCGTCAAAAGGTCACAACTTTTATCCGATTTTGAAAAAACTTAAAATATATGTTTACATCTCAAAGATCTTGGTTCCTTTCAATATAGGCACATAGTGTACCGTAACTACATAGGCATACGAGCCAGAGGGGGAAACCACCTAATAGGCCGCAATCCCATGGGCACAAATGCCTGTTGCGAAATTATTTTCGTTCCTACAAATCCGGTCTAGAAGAAATTTTATCAGTGTTTAGTTAATATAGTGATAATAATTTGTTGAAATGCCCATCAAAAAATGTAATAGTTCTTCGATAATATTCTTCTTTGAAATCCAGATTATTTATTGATAGTAAAATTTATAGGTCACTGGAAAGAATTCAAAGTTGTTCGCTGCGTCACATGATCATTTTTTCCACAATCACGTTATTGTCTACATTCGCGGTTGTTGTTAGTAAACACAAAATGGTGTGCTCCACGAGGTACACATTGAAGTTATAGAATCTACAAGAAATGGCGACAATGGCTCATATGAGAAGGAGGTCCAACACCAATAATGACACTTATAAATGCTTTATGGATTTATCTAAAATAGTCCTGCTATAGACTAGTTTCAATTGGATGGAAATGACCAGTCCATCGAAGCATTTGTCGATACAAATGGATTGATTATGATGGATATTATATTGAAGATACAGTTGGCAGAGGTGTTGGATTTCACCCGTGTTGTTAAAGATGTTTTATGGACAAAATAAGGCTCTTAAAATCAGTTAAACGATCGAGAAAGAAAGCAAAACTAAAGCATATCTACATTCAGTCCAACTGAAACAACAACTGCCACTACAGAGTACTCTGCTACTGGGATGTGGTCATAATATATTTTACAAAACATTATTTACCTTTGATACAAATAGCAACCGACTATTAGTATATTAAATTAAATTAAAGGATCCCCGCTCAACAGTAGCACAACAGACTTGGTAGATGTTAAGATTCTTCAATAGGACAACGTTTCGGGTATAGATACCCTTTGTCAAGTGAGATATATAATGATCCTGTGATGTCTTATATACAATAAAGTTGGTGACGTCACAGGATTTTTAAATTTATACATGTACAAATATAGGATTGTTAAAAAAGAAAAGATTGTTAAATTAATCCAATAATTAAAATATAAGATTTACAGAATATATGCACAAAAATTGCTTTTTATACGCCCACATGGAAATGTGGTCGTATATTGTCGTCGCCCTTTCCGTCCGTCTGTCTGTCCGTCCGTCGTCCACAATTTCTTGTGAACACTCTAGAGGCTAAAGTTGATATCCGATTGACTTTAAATTTATATACAGTGTTTAAGGTCATGATACGAAGAAGCCTATTGATTTTCAGCGATATCCGATAATTACTACCAGAGTTATGACCCTTGATCACTTTGAAAAATCTTGCGAACGTTCTAGAGGCTAAAGTTAATATCCGATTGACTTTAAATTTATACATAGTGTTTAAGGTCATGATACAAAGACGCCTATTGATTTTCAGCAATATCCGATAATTACTGCCAGAGTTATGACCCTTGATCACTTTGAAAAATCTTGTGAACGCTCGAGAGGCTAAAGTTAAAATCACATTGACTTTAAATTTATACACAGTGTTTAAGGTCGTGAGACGTGTGAGACAAAGAAGCCTGTTGATTTTCAGCAATATCCGACAATTACTGCCAGAGTTATGGCCCTTGATCACTTTGAAAAATCTTGTGAACGCTTTAGAGGCTAAAGTCAATATCCGATTGACTTTAAATTTATACACAGTGTTTAAGGTCATGATCGAGATGAAGAATCCTTTTGATTTTCAGCGATATCCGATAATTACTACCAGAGCTATGACCCTTGTTTACTTTGAAAAATCTTGTGAACACTCTAGAGGCTAAAGTTAATATCCGATTGACTTTAAATTTATACACAGTGTTTAAGGTCATGATACGAAGAAGCGTATTGATTTTCAGCGATATCCGTTAATTACTGCCAGAGTTATGACCCTTGATCACTTTGAAAAATCTTGTGAACGCTCTATAGGCTGAAATTAATATCTGATTTCCTTTAAATTTATACACAGTGTTTAAGGTAGGGGTGGGCGATATAATCGGTATACCGGTGTATTGCGATTCAAACTTGCCAATACATCATATCGTGATACACGTCCAAGAACCGGTTCAGTCAATACGATCGGCAACTTCCGTAATAATCATCGGAATATTCCGTGAGACTGTCAATTCTATTGAAAACTTGAGAATTTCCTTGACGCATTTTTGACGTTAGCGAAACAGATCACGGCACGTGCCTGGCGGTAGCGAATCAACTCGCGGACCCTTCGTACGTGGCAACGGCATTAGCGAACCCAAGCGAGAAATCAATCAACTTATTTCTATTGTTTCTAATTCATTAATTAATGGTGATTGGGTAATCTAAGTAAAACCCGCGATGAAAAGGAATGTTTAATTCGCTAATCATCCAATAAGAAATATATGTTTCAACACCTGATCTTTCAGTATTTACGTAATAGGTCAGAGGTGAAAATTCACACCGTGCGAATCACTTTGGCGCTATTCCAATATTTTCACGCTGTCACTTACGGCTAATAATTATATGATATTGAGAGTGAAATAGAATCCGATTTTATAATTTACTGCCAGGCATATATTGTGGAATATGATAATGTCGAAGAAATCAACTATTTATTATTTTTTTTTTTGACGTTATGATGCGAAGAATGCGTCTACTCGAGCCGAGATCAAACGTGTCGCCGCCATCTTGGATACGTTCGCTCAAACAGATGATAACAAAACTTACGGCTAATAATTCTAGACTTTGGAAAGCTAAATTGAATCAAAACTTTTAGGATTTAATACAAGCTAAATTAAGGAAAATTACACTGTCGAAGCTTTCAACGAAGCAAAGAAAACGACAATTCCCGTCATAAATCCAAAGAAAGGCAGAAATGTTAAATGCCGTAGGCGATGAAGTGACCGTTATTTGGGTGATGTTTATATTTACTTTGAACACTGCTGCCAACACGGAGTACTATATTTTTGTTTTATTTTTAAAAAAAAATCGTAAGGAATACTTTTTCACGTTATTTTGCCAATATGATAGAGAAAAGTCATAATTTTAATGGAACTGGCTTTTCAATATAATTTATAGTAATATAAATGCTACTTTGTACAATTGAATTTTATATCATTGGGAAGTACACGACAATGTTTACATTTTTGTAACAGGGTATTTTTATGTATAGAAAATATTTTTTTTAGTTATTTTCAATTTTGTAGAGGGTATTAGGATTAACAATAATCCACTAATTGGCTGAGGGAGATGGGCCCTGTTGATTAATGAGCTTAGGGGTAGGGTAGCTAATCTTTTAATTGGCTCAGGGTGTTTAATGTTGAATGTTGCATTATGCAATAAATGTAACGCAGAAGTGAGGTAAATAAATCATGGGTTTTGTGGATATCTTGTTCTTGTAGTTGACTGTACAATAGAAGAATTGCATGTTCAAAGACCTTCACATGAGTTTCAGTGTTGCTATGAGATACATTTAAGGCTGTACTTTCACAATATATTGCAATATGTATTGCAATACGACAAATCGTATCGCAATATATCACAATACGATTTTTTTGGCAATACCCACCCCTAGTTTAAGGTCATGATACGAAAAAGCCTATTGAATTTCAGCGGTATCCGTTAATTACTGCCAGAGTTATGACCGTTGATCACTTTGAAAAACCTTGTGAATGGCTGAACGCTCTAAAGGCTAAAGTTAATATCCGATTGACTTTAAATTTGTACACAGTGTTTAGGGTCATGAGACGAAGAATCCTATTGATTTTCAGTGATATCTGATAATTTTTGCCAGAGTTATGACTGTTGATCACTTTGAAAAACTTTGTGAACGCTCTAAAGGCTAAAGTTAATATCCGATTGACTCTAAAGTTATACACAGTGTTTAGGGTAATGAGACGAAGAATCCTATTTTCTGATAATTTCTGCCAAAGTTATGGCACTTGATCACTTTGAAATATCTTGTGGACGAAGGCCTTGAGACAAACAATCAAAACAATTTTAATTATTTCTGATAATTACATGTACTTAATGGGCTATTACTCGTAATAAGATTTTCATGTGTTGTAAATGTTCTCCTTACTGACAAAAGAAACAATATGCAGCAACCCTTGTTGACTGCCCGGACGACTTAGCTGTTGTGGGCGTATGTTTCTTTGCCTGGCAACCTATCTTTTAAACATGCATTATGCAAGAGCAAAATCTGCCTATTGTAGCTCTTTCTTTAGGCCTGAAATGTAATAAAAACTATTAATTAGACATTAATTAACCTATTGAGACCATAATCAACTCTCGATGTCGAGGCTAGCATGAGATTTTTGTTGGATTGTAGTTCGATTCGCTGAAATATTTTCCTTCGTGATTTACCAATAAAAATGGATAACCGAGACTACTGGTTTTGTCTTACCAACTTTAGTAATGATGACCGAGGCTAAGCGGAAATTTCATTTGCACAGTTCTAATTTAATAGTGCATCGAATTGCCTTTACATTAGCTAGTTTTTAACTATTGTAGTGAGAAGTGCCAACTCGTTATCTTATCTCCCATAATGTATCTTTAAGGAGAAGATTAGATAAAGATTGCTATACTAAACTTTAAAAAAAAATTAATTAATTAAAAGTAATGATAAATATGAATAAAATAATTATCAATATGAATAAAAGATAAATACAATATTAACTAGATCTGCTACTGTCCCATGCAGATATGAAAGCTTTCATATTCATCGTCACGTGTCATCGATTATATCAAGTATCTCAAATAAAAGGATACGAATAACAAACTATCAAAATTGGTCAAAAACTCGCGAAGTTACAAGTCTAAATATAGTATGAAACATTGAGTAATCTGAAAACTAAAGGGAAATAACTGATACTTGTATTGCTGTAATCGGGATGACTTCCGATTTGAAAACTTTCAGAAAAATGAAATGAAAATGGTAAGAAAATATCGAAAAATTAAATGAAATAACTTTGAACAAAACTAAAACTTTTTGAATCAGGTTGAACTCAACTGTTTGAATATGTACGTTAAATATGTAGATTTGGAAAATTATAAAGACATAATATCAAAATCGGTCAAAAACTCACAAAGTTACAAATTTAAATGTAGTGAGAAACATTGCACCCGGGCAAAAAAATAATCTTTAAACTAAAGGGAAATAACTGAAACTTGTATAGCTGTAATCGGGCTTCCAAGATATGTTATATAATTATGGTTTCCAATATGTTTGGTTATAAGTAGGAAATCGTGACGACTTCTTAAGCATGTTTTAAACAAAGGGTCATAGACTGCAATATACAAGAATGGCACTCTGCAATAAAAAAAACTGGCCAGAGATTTCTATGCAGAAATTAAATAATTGCTAGAACCAGAAAAATATTTATCCACTATAATAAATAAGCAACATAGAGAAAATGAAATGAAATTGAATGGGGTTTAACGTCCTACTGTTCTGCTCCTACAATGGGCTAATGAAGACGGGCATACGCCATAATGTGTGCAATGAGGGAAATTTTACCCGGGCAGCGGCGTTACGGCCTACGAGGTTGGTAAGGCGACCATACTCCTTGTCACATACAACCAAGAAATCGAAACAAGGCCAGTTGACTCAATGACAGACGTTATGATACAGAGCGCACGTGCTAACCATTCAGCCACGCAACCTCCCTAAAATCGGCAAATTGCTGACCTACAGCGAGAAACATTTCAACCGGGCCAAATTTTCTATTTTAACAGTTTAATTTGCACGGTAGTTATCAACCGAATATTACAAAACTTTTAAAAATAAGCTCCCCCTGACCAGCTTAATCGTTCGCAATAAACGTTTGCCCCTTAAAATCGACAAATTGCTGACTTTAAAGTGAGAAACATTACAACCGGGCCAAATTTTCTGTTTTATCACTTTAACAGTACCTTTGATTACCAACCGATTATTACAAAACTTTAAAAAGAGAAAGAGAGAAATGTGGCCTAACGTCCATTCGACACAAACTAGGTCATTTCGGGACTAACATATGTTTTTTAATTTTATTTAAAAACTCCCCTTGCACGTACTGGTCTTTAGCCGTTGGGAGGAAACCGAAGAACACGGAGAAAACCCACGAGGTTGGACATCATACCCCAAGTCACGTGCAACCTGGAGATCGAAACGACAAATGTTACGATACAGCGAGCGCATGCTAACCATTCAGCCATCCAGCCTCCCTGAATTCGGAAAATTGCTGACTTATAGCAAGAAACATTTCAACCGGGCGAAATTTTCTGTTTTAATAGTTTAATGTGCACGGTACCTTAATTACCAACCGATTATTACAAAACTTTTGAAAATAAGCTCCAACTGACCAGCTTAATCGTATGCAATAAACGTTTTGCCTGAAATGAAAGTTCTGCACGGAAAAAGTTCATCTCGATTTCCCGGCGTGGTTCCCCTTGTCAGTGAGGCAGAACGGAGGGCCTGACAAGCACAGCTGTCTAGTCCTTCGGATGGGACGAAAAACCAAGGTCCCGTGTACACATTGGAGTGCACGTAAAATATCCCTAAGCAGTTGGAATTCGATACTGTTGAATAAAC
Organism: Patella ulyssiponensis; assembly: GCA_963678685.1. Lineage (NCBI taxonomy): Eukaryota > Metazoa > Mollusca > Gastropoda > Patellidae > Patella > Patella ulyssiponensis. The sequence goes on along the minus strand of OY783229.1, from coordinate 30,724,777 downwards.
TCTATACGATGACTAAATGCGTAGATTGTAGTCACCCACACTGCATGTTTCGCTTAACAATGAAAGGGTGCCGTTTTCAATGTTCGATCCTTTTGTTCTTCTACTCCTGATATGTTGGACTGTTGATCGATGGTTTCATATAAAAGACTACCAATAAGACTCTTTGTAGAAGAAGTTCCCAAAAAATAGTATGTTGACTTTACGAGAAAGACCTCTAAACATGCTCCAAATTGTAAAAATACGACTTTTTGGATTTTCAATCTCTTTTTTTCGGCTATCCCTGATATTTAAAAAAAATGATACAATGATTTCATACAACAGGCTAGCTATTAGCCTCTCTATTGACAAAAGTTTCACCGCCCTCCCTTCATTATAACCGAAGTTATCGTTCCCTAAAGAATCAACAAATCAGCATGCTTATCTCTGCTTACCCTTAGCAGAAAATGCTCATCTTTGAACTCAATCATAACATTGACCTAGTGAACGTCTACAACAAGTTTGAACATTCTAGCTTAATTAGAATGAGAGTTATTGTGCTCCAAAGTCTCGGCCCTTCAAATTGCTTCTATTTTTCATTTTCAATTCAAAATGGTGACTCCCGGTTGACCTAAATCAAAATTCTATTCGCGACATTTTTTAGGCCTTCCTACAAGGATTCAGAAAATATAACTCCCGAGTCTGTAAGTAAAATAGCAAAAAAGCCTTATTGATTTTTCACGTTTAAAGATGGTGGCACTTCCGGTTCGATCGACAAACTCCATATTTTGTGTACGAATCAGTAATTCCTTGTCTAGTATCGAAAAAAAAAACTAGGTCATTCTGACCTATATTTCGACGATTTTTTTGAAAATTTGATCCTTAATTTCACCAAGGGGAGATAAGTTAGAAAATTTCTAAAGTCATTTTTCAAGTCACATCATTAAGGTCTACTTACATATTAAATTTCATGAAAATCATACAACTACTAAAGAAGTTGTCGAGTTGGTGTAAATTTCCGGTTCGAAATCACAGCGATGAATTTTCGAAATTCGAAAATCCGAAATTGCAGATTTGAAGTAAATGTCTTAGGATACTCAAAGAAAAAAGAATTAGTAAAATAGATCAAATAGTCACAAAGTTACAGCATTGTAGGTCAAATGCATTCGTTCGTAAAATTCGGTGATTTCGGATTCGTAAAACGTTTTGAAAATACATTTAATCAAGGTTCGCACCCCATTTTTGGGGGGGTAGGTCAAAATTTCAGAAAGATCCTATGGATAGATTCTGAGAAATCCGATTTGCAGAAAACACACAAAAAAAAAAATAATAATAATAACTTTAACAGAAACAATAAGCTTTCATATGTAATACATATGAAAGCTTAATAAAATAGGATGTACTGACATAATTACATCCTTTGAAAAAACCCAACAAAACAAATAAATATTAAACGATGACTATCATCAGGTGAATGTTGTCAGACTAGAAAACTTATGGAGTTGGCTGTGATCAGTCTCGGGGTTGCATGGTTGGCGGAGTATTGAGTTAGAAATAGTAGTTTCGTAGATTGTGTGGTTCAATTCTTTTGGATCGTGAAATCAGAGTTAATGGTGGGCTGTAGATCGTATTCAGGTTAAATAGAAGGTTGTGTTGGTCACCTCTCTGAAAAAAATGTCTGTAGTTACAGGGCCATGAGAGAAAGATATACGAAGCAAAGATAATATAGTTGAGGCTCAAAGGTGGGGTTGTCCGAAAAACAGTTTCTCTAAAAATCTATAACATAAAATAAAAGCTGTAAAATTAGGGTGTCATTTAGGTTTCAATGGATATTCCTCGATCTAGTACGCATTGGTGATAATTTTTCTTCTTAAAGATACAGTATGTAAGATTTAGATCAAGAACTAGCCATTCTTGCTATAATAGTTCGAAAGAAGATAATGTAAAATGAATAATTTGAAAATTTCATTCAAATTACTCTATTGCAAGCGAAGATATTTGCCTTTGAAAGTTTGACAAACGTGGGCAATAATTTCAACCACAGTACTGGTTAATAAAAGCTAATTTTCGGTCCTCCATATTTGATTAAATCAAAGGATCGCTGAACCATTCTAATCTGTTTCATATCGGAGAAATCTAATGCCATCAAGAGATGATTAAGGTCTGGATCAGTTAATTGCTGTTTAATTAATACTTTAGAAAACATTTCAGGCCTAAAGGAAGATCTGCAGTAGGCAGATTTAGCTCTTACATAATGCATGTTTAAGGATGCTGTTGGGTTTTCTAAATAAAATCCAAGTGCGTAGTGGTATATCTTCCCATTTCTGTAGAACTTTACTGTTGGTTATTATGGAGCGCTTGTGTGGTAAGTTGAAGTGTGTTCTGCATTAAAAAAGAGATTACGAGAAAGATGGACGAAGTATGGTTAAAAGGTGAAGTTGTCCGAATAACAGTGGATGCTGTAAAAATAAACTATAGAATAGGGTTCAATAGGTATTCCTTGATCTGGTATGCAATGGTGGTATTTTATTCTTCTTGAGGATGAAGTAGGTTTTTCTAAATAAAACCCAAGTGTGTATAGATTAATCTTCTTATTTCTTTGTTATTGGTATTGTTGAAACATTAAATCTATTCTGCTTAAAAAAACTTGAATAGGATAATATTCAGTTTTCGAATTGTTTCGAAAAAAATTGGCAGTATATAGCAAAGGAGAGTACGACATTTTTAACTTGGTTTTCGTAAAGTTTCTAGCTGATAATAAAAGCAGTTGAAAAAACATTTCAGATTTGATATTGTTCTAGGTGTTTTTATTTGGATTTTCTTCTAATTACACGTGTGACTTAAATATTACTCCGATTTGTCAATTGGCTGAAAAAAATCAACATTTGTCAATCAATGTTGAACTCAAGTCAAGTCTACATGTAGTCTAGTTGTATATGATATTGACACTAACGGAATATAGCCTATATATCTGTAAACAATACAAACAAATTATCTACGGACTGTCTGTCTATTTAGGGTTCCTTTGTATGAAATTTTCATACAATCGCATATTATTATGGGGCCTGTCGCTATAGGTGTTCGGCACTGTTTGCCCATGGATGGCGTAACCCTTATATTGGGAAATGATTTGGCTGGTGATAAAGTGGTAGGAATCCACTCATATCCAATAAACCAATAGAAGACTAAGGTTCAGCCTGACATCATGTCAGGCTGAACTGATTTTCGGCCTGACATTTCAGATTTTCAGCCTGACAAATACCATTATTCCATGCAGTGGAAAATTCCCTCATAGAATTGATATTTTTAAAATACTTTATATAGAGTTCACATTTTAATGTAGTCACAAAACCATCGTCTTCTTCGTATGTTAACCACACGTCAGCATTGGATTTTGCTACGTCAGTTTAAACGGTTCTTATTGTATGTAAATTTCGAACTAGTGACGGTGATGGCCCCCGTTTAGAAGTGTCATTTTGAGAGACATTAGACACAGTACCAGTCTTAAAATCTTCTGGAACGGTCCCACCAGCCGGGATATCCCGTGTCCGAGGGTTGGCAAAAATAAGAAGTTATTTTATTCGACATGTTTTCAAGGCTCTTCTATTTACATTCACATCGGAAGTGTCCAACAATTCAAAGTGAGATATTTTAATTTTCGTATAAAAAGTCCCTCCCCCCCATAGTCAACTTGAACATTTTCTTGTAACATTTTAAATATTATTACTTTTATTACTAATAATTTGTATAATTACATGTCATGTTAGGTGTGATTTAGAGCTAATCATATACGAAAGTAACGCAAAGCTAGCTACTACACGTAGACTTGAATAACCAGCGTAAAAGAGCCGATTCTCAATATTATTCATTATTTTATCTTCACGCGGCCAAGATACAGGTAAATAGCAATATTTTTACTATGACTCGGGTCGTTGATATAACCAGCGAAAAAGAACTTATTCTAAAAAAATATTTTTACTATGACTCGGGTCGTTGATATAACCAGCGAAAAAGAACCTATCCTAAAAAAATAGTAATATTTTTACTATGACTCGGTTCGTTGATATAACCAGCGTAAAAAAGCCGATTCTAAAAATTATTGATTATTTTATCCGCGCGCGGCCGAGATATAAATAGTAACATTTTCACTATGACTCGGGTTGTTGATATTTTTGGGCCTGGATTTTGGGCCGATTCTATAAAAAAAAGTAATATTTTTACTATGACTCGGTTCGTTGATATAACCAGCTTAAAAAAGCCGATTCAAAAAATTATTGATTATTTTATCCGCGCGCGGCCGAGATATAAATAGTAACATTTTCACTATGACTCGGGTCGTTGATATTTTTGGGCCTGGATTTTGGGCCGATTCTATAAAAAATAGTAATATTTTTACTACTAGGACTCGGTTCGTTGATATAACCAGCGTAAAAAAGCCGATTCTAAAAATTATTGATTATTTTATCTGCACGCGGCCTAGATATAAATAGTAACATTTTCACTATGACTCGGGTCGTTGATATTTTTGAGTCTGGATTTTCGAGTCTAGTAATAATTAGCGATCGACTAGAATTCGCAAATGAAATTACTATTTTTGGCTTACTGTTTTACCCAAAATCGGTCGGACATTTAATTCTACTGATGTGGAAACACTAAATGTGGAATATTCCAATTTTCAAAACACTGGGGTTGAAAAGTTGTCAAGAGAATTATTAATTCTGGAACAAGCAAGTGATCCTGGTACTAAGGCACTTTTTGATAAGGCAGTTCCGAATGATGAAATAGCCAGTATCCTAGTAGGTTATTTTTTTATACGCCCACATTTTCATGTCCGTCCACAATTTGTTTGTGGACTCTCTACAGGTCACAATTCTTATCCAATTTTGACGAAACTTGAAATATAGGTTTAGCCCCATAAGATCTCGGCTGCTTTCGATATTAGCATGTATCGAATTGAAACTTCATGGATTATGGCCCTTGATTGTACGAAAAATCATGTTTTTAGCTTGTGGACCCTATAGAGGTGACAATTGGCGATTTTCTGGTCCACTGGCAGCCATTTATGTTAATTATGCAATTTTCCACAAGACCGATAAAAAATCAACATTTGTCATCCCAGTGATGACATCATACAAAACTATTCAAATGTGACATGGATTGAAAAATATTTTCGAATCCTCTTGATAATTAAAATAGGATTTAATGGATAATTTACACAACAGGTTCCGGTAGGACACTAAAACATCTAGTACTTAAAATAAGGCTATTATTAATTTCTGGAGCTGCCAAACCAGCAAGAGTATTATTGTCACTTTAAGTTTTGTTGTTTGACAACCAATGTTTTTCATTACTAGTCAGAAGAAGAGCTGAAGAAGATACCTATTGCACTTGGTATATTAGAAAAATATTGTCGCCATTTGCTGAAACCTGTTTCTTTTCGAGCCGAAATGTGGAGATCAGTAAAATATTCAAATCCAATTTATAAAGACCGTGTAGAGCCTCTTAAGGTGAGTATACATAACATCTCCAATCTTGAGTTAAGTCATATTGTCTGGCTCTGTTAACTTATAATGACTCGTTTCACAAGTGGATTGAATTTAAAAATCAGCCAATGACCAACCAGTCTTCTTGGATTTACTTTAATCAGTCTGAATTTTAAAATGTTAAGTTCAATGTACGTGTGTAACAACTTCATAGAAGTTATAGTGTGGTATGACACTTCATCCCCTGTAGGATTTGTATGCTAAAATTGATTTTTTTGTCGTTTTGGGTTGATTAGGGACCAAGCTATCCAAAAATGTCGGGGTTCAAATTTTTCGACCCCTTGACCCCCCTGGGACAAGCATTTTTGAAATCGGGACCAGAGTTCTTAATCCATTTTGAAATGAACCGGCCACGGGCACCCCTAACGGATAGTCGTCTTTTGAACAACAGACATGTTGGTTTATGCATACTTTATTCACGTCAATAATTGCATAACGTTACGGTATTCCGTATGATATTATAATAATAACTTCTAATAAACAAAGCCTGTGTTGTTATTCCATACTAGTATTCATATATCCATACATTATCGAAATTTATAGTCAGATTTGGGCAACTTGCATAATGCATAATCTACTTTTGCTTTCATCCAAGCAAACGGAAGTTAGAATTAATTTAGTAAAAAGAAAAACTACAAGCAAATACAAATAAGTTCGTTTTTAATTATTTTATACGTAAACACTTGTCAATATATAAAAGAATATTTGTAAGCACGTGTCAATAATAAAACAATGTAGCACAATTATTTTCCGTGAATAGTCGGGGCTCGGAAATATGCCATACGGGCAAAAGGTCACGTGATTCAGATTAGTTTATTTTTAGTGTTACCGATACTCGCAAAAAGTAGACTTTAATAACTTATATGAAACAAAACATTTTCTGTAAATTTTTATCAAACAAAAGACGTTTGAAAGGAGCTAACTGTTCGGATCTAAAATATCTTCTAGTCTTCAACTTTAGGTGACCTATATTGGACGTGGGAGGATCTCCAGCTTTTGGAACTTCCAAATAGGGATGTTCGCCAGAATCGGATGTGACGTCACGGTAAATAACTGGTTGGCAGAAAGTGGTTCCAGCCAACCAGTGTTGCCACGCGTAGGTTTTTTACCCTACGGTAGGGTTAAAATCCATTTCGTAGGTTGTAGGTTAAACCTACGGGTAAAACCATCAAACCGTAGGTTGTCGTAGGGATTTTTTCACAGCATTGGGCACAACATAAAATAATGGTGAGAAAACTAAATTTGACGTATGTAATCAAACAAAATCGTAAAATAATTTGGCATCATTTTAAAGAGCAACGGCCAATGAGACATTACGATCTGGGTGGTAAGGTTGTGTTGCCAGATAATTTGTGAAAAGTAGGCTAAGCTTGTTGGAGGAATCTGTGACGAAAAATGGATTCGGCCGAGGCCTTGCATCGAAAATGAAAGTGAACACATGCTAAAACGAGGCTTCACGCGAAACTGAAAGCGTAAGCTTCCTAGAAAAGTTTATATAATCTAGTCTAGCCTAGCTGATTTCAGTTTCACAGCCCCCATCAGTCGTTTCTTGTGAGCCTGCTTGTTCTGTTTCCAGTTTAACCTTAATTTCACATGGTACATAGAGGTTAATGGTAGAATCCAAGCGTAGGTTTTTGTAGGTTAAAAACGACACAGTCGTAGGGTGGAAACAGAGAGCAAACGTGGCAACACTGCAGCCAACGCGTTTTATTGTAAAAATGGCTGACACGTGTGATAATATTATGTTTGACACTTACACATTAGCGTATTTCCAGTCTTTGACGTTAGATCCTAAACATGGATATAAATCTGAGTTATCTTACGATTCGGAAACGAAGTTTTTGCCAGATCTATACCGTTTTTGAAAGACAAATGGAGCGGAGATCCGAACACATGGCCGAACCCGACTTTTGCCAATTTTGTGACATTTATTTACCTCTACGCCATCATTGTACACAAAAGAATCTATGCTAGCTTATAAATCATTAGAATTAGAGGCGTATAGGTAAGTTGAAATTTAAATCAAATATGAATATATTTATACTAAATTATGCCGTTAATTGATCCACCGGGTGCCAGTCAAATCGTCCACAAGCAAAGTCGTCCACACCCGTTGGTGGAGTCGTCCACAAGGCATTGGTGATGTCGTCCACAACTAAGAATAAGACTCGTACACAATTTACTCGTACTCAAATCGAATCACCTATTTGTTTATATAATAAAGTTAATCGTATTGTTGGATTATTGTATGATCTTTCTTTTCATGTTAGATTGGCATTATAATTTTAGTTTGTTTTGTTAGTTTATTGTTTGTTAATTGGCGTTATGATTTTAGCATTTTTGATTATTTGATTAGTATTAACGATGTTTTTGTAATAAAGTAATATTCGCTTTTAATCGACGTTATGATTGTAACACTTTTGATTAGTATTAACAATGTTTTTGTAATGATGATTGTAACATTTTTGATTAGTATTAACAATGTTTTTGTAATGATATATACTTGTATTGTTTGTCTGAAGTTTAAACACGCCGCCCATTGAAAATTAGCTAAATGCAACTCACTGTCATAATAATTTTAAAACGGCTTCAACAGAACATGGGTATATATTGACCGTAAAATTTAACATTCATTACCTTCGTTAGTTCTTACTGATTTATATCATAAGCTCTAATTGAAATTATTTACTATGGCTAGTGTCTGTGTCGTTTGTTCCAAGGACGTGCGTCCCTGACAAGAGGCATTGCAATGCGATGGTTGTGATCGTTGGCAACATTGCATTTGCAATACGGCCATGAGTCGGGAGACGTATCGTCAGATCGTTCGTGGAGAGTTGGAGAGTGTGCAGTTTTATTGTCATGATTGTCCGATAGAACTGCCCAACGCTCCATCCTTCACGAGTGATCTGGAGGCTGATGTAGAGGTGAGAGGGGATGAAATGGATATGGTTGATGGTAATATGGAGATGGATCTAGATGCTGAAGTCGAGGTGAGAGAGGAAGAAATGAATGTGGTCGATGGTGATATGGAGATGGATCAGAGTGAAATGGATGGTGGTATTGATGTCGAATATACGAGACCAACCCCAATATTGGAAGAGTGAGTTACTGATTTTAAAAATTATAGTTTATAGTATTATTTGGTATTATTTTCTTCAGGTTTATAGGTGATCCCACTGCAGTACCGGTAGATGATACTCTGGTACCAAGAGCCCCGGTGTTCCAGAAGGTCAAAGACGGTACGCAGCGGAAGGGTGTGATGCTGGTGGAAAGTGGTGGCTTTTCTTATACAAAGAAGATGGAAAGGGGAGCAACAACCTACTGGTCTTGAAGTGTGAGAAATAAGCGGATGAAATGTGCAGCTACAGTCACAGAAAGGGGTGGTAACTATGTGCTTGGTCGTCACAGTCATATACACCCGTGTAAACCTGGCTTGCTTCATGCCACAATTGTCAACGCAGAGATAATACAAAAGGCGAATGCTGATTTGTTTAGGTCTGCGTCGGCAATTGTGTGGGACGTGATGGCTGAGCATATTAGCGACGCAACCCCTTTGGTCGGACTGAAAAAGCCAGTTAATCTAGTGAGGACGGCAAACCGGTGCCGGCAAAAATTGAGACCTGCAGACCCTGTAGATTTTCAATAATTTACAATAATTCGATAATTCATTTTCAATAATTTACAATAATTCGATAATTCATTTTTAGTTACAAGAAGAAAGTATACCAGGAGGATTTTTCAGGCGGGATCTCAGAGTGGGGAAATATAGACACATAATTTTTGCAACTGATAAACAGCTGGATTTATTAAAAGAGACCAAGACATGGTACATGGATGCGACATTCAAAGTAGTGAAGAAGCCATTCACCCAACTGTTTTCCATTCACGGGTTTGTCCGGTCAGGGGATGACGGTATAGGTATTCATTTGTGCATGGGGCTTGTTATATTAATGAACTTGTTTATGAATTTGTTATTTATTGAATTTGTTATTTATTGAATTTGTTAAATTTGTTATTTATTGAATTTGTTAAATTTGTTTATGAATATGTTTATGAATATGTTATTGAATTTGTTAAATTTGTTTATGAATATGTTATTTATTGAATAAAATGATTTACTTTGTTGTTTATTTGCCGGGAGAAAGGGTGACCACGCAGAAAAACTAATTAAAAATAAATTGTACTAAGTCGTGTGGACGACTCCACCAACGAGTTACTATATCCAGAAATTATACTAAGTCCTGTGGACGACTCCACCAACAAGTGTGGACGACTCCACCAACGAGTGTGGACGACTCCACCAACGGGTGTGGACGACTTAACCAGGTTTTTCGTGTGGACGACTTTGCTTGTGGACGACTTGACTGGCATTCGATGCACCGCCGGTATATAAACAGCTTCATTCCATGTCAATTGTCATGTAGATTTTATCATTATCAAGCAAGACTACATATAGTGGTGCAAAGTATTTTTTAAAGATACATTATGGGAGATTTTGACAAGGAGTTAGCCATTCTTGCTATAAAAGTTCAAAAATAGATGTTGAAACAAGAATATATTGAAAATTTCAGTCAAATAACTTTATCCTGAACAAAGTTGTTACCACTATAATTTTTTACTAGAAATGGTGGTTAAAATCATCGACACCCTTTTCCCACTATGGCCGATTGTTGATTGACAGGCGTTAACTCCACCTACATAGTCTCGGTCATCAAGTAATGTTTAAACGGTATCTAGTGAAGCTTGTGTATAGCCTCGGTCATCACTGTCTTTTATGAATAATTTCCGGAAGTATGATGACGTCAACGTCACGGAGAAACCCCACCCACGACGCCATAGTGATTAAATCAGTCGACGAAATCCTGTTTTAATCCGAGCCCAATCCAAGTCATCCGTGGGTCTACAGTGTTCATTTTGGGCTTGTTGTTTAAATAAAGATCTAATTTATAATTTCTATGACATCTGAGGCTCAAAGGAAGACCGACAAAAGTCAGTTTTTGCTCTCCCATAATGTATGTTTAAGTAAGGCCTACCAAGGTACCCAGGACTAAAGCTCTTATCTATTTAATTGAACATTTAAAAATTGTGTGGCACATCAATTAAAAAATCATAGTTATTATTACTGATTTGATAAAATCTATCATTCTAAATTACTTTTTATATTATTAGGTATGTGGTCAGTGGACATGTACAAGAGATCTTCCAGTCCAGGGGGCTGTAGCAAAGGACAAACAGTTTTGTTTATTAGATAGAAATTTACAACTTAAATCCACTCATCGTTACTATTCCCAGATACAATTTCAGATGTATATTTCCAAATTAACTTTTTGTGACTTTGTTGTGCACAATAAATGTAGACCAGCTCCAAGTATGGTTATTGTACGTGCTGCACTTGATGTAGTATTTTGCAAAACTTTAATTTCAAGGTGGGAACTGTTCATTAAAACTTTTATTATTAAGGAACTTGTCACTAGGGAATTGGAAAATCAGAAAGAAGAGACTTCAGCATTAAATAACCAAGATAAAGTCAATGACTTTGTGACTTGGTGTATTTGTTCGGAGCCAGAGTATGGTGAACGCATGATCAAGTGTGACAATTCTGATTGTCGGTATGGATGGTTCCACTATAAATGTGTTAATGTTAGAAGAAAACCAAGAGGACAACAGTTTTGCCTAAATTGTAAAACATAGAAAAACACATACATGTACCTGTGTTTTATTCAATAAATTTAATATGTTTAATGATCACATGTATGTTTTAAATTAATGATACAAATGAAATGGGGTTTAACATTCACAACAAAGGAAATGGGGTTTAAATCCGATGAAAGTCTATTATACCAGCCCATTCCAGACTCCAGTGATGGCGTGGCGGCCCGTTAAAGCCACCGGCCACATACAACATGATCATCATCGCTCCATGACCGGTCAAATACCCCCCTCCCTAATATAATTTTCAACAGAATTGGACGAAATTATTTTTTTCATTTTTTGTCCGACCGGCCCTTCATTTTTTTTTCTGACCGGCCCTTCGGGCAATCGCCCCTGAGTCTACCCTTTCCAGACCCCCCACCCAGGGGAATTCACCAAATAACTTAAATACAGTAAATGATACTGACAGTTCTTGAATAAGAACTATTAAAAACTGAGGGCATGTGTTTTGTAAGGCTGTCTTTGTTATGCCACTGAATCAGAAAGTTAATTTTTCCTGCCAACTTAGGTAAGCCTTGATTTAATATGTCGGATATGGTTGAAAGAGAAACATCAAATCTCTAAGTTAAGTACCGATGTTGAAGATTTAGCCTAAATTTCATCAGGATACACATCAATACAGATGTTGGTGAAATCACTTTATATACAGGCAACAGACAAGAACAAGCTGAAATTTAATTATATTATCAATGAAAAAAAAAACCCAAACCCATTTATAACAAACCATCAATGGATCCTTGAATGAAGGCGGAGTGCAGGTAATTAAATCAGAGCTGATAGTATTTACATTAGATGCAATAATAGTGATCCCTGAGATTAAAGTATTACCCATCTAGTAAAAAGGGAATGGAGCCCTCCATTAAGCTAATTTTATTTTAGAAAAGCGGGATTTATTAAACCATTAATTGATAATTACAATAACAAGTCACAACAACCCTGAGTGGATAAGCAATACAATAATAAGAACCAATTATTGAGTATCATTTTGAAAACGGTTATTTGTAATGATTTACGTAGGCTAATTATTATTAATTTTGAATACTATTTATTTAATGGAATATATTATGGTGAGCCTAGTTGCGAATACAATACGTAATTTAAAGATTGTCATACAGCGTGGGGAGGAAAAACCGGGATTAGTAATAAAAGTAAAAGTTAGTTCATTAGTTGGTTTGTGTCTTCCTATTTGAATGGCTTTGTCATCGTGTAGTCGTCGTCTCCTCATATTTAAAAATTTTATCATTGCTTGAAAATGACTAGACGAACCCAACGGAAAAGTCGCGAAGTAAAAAAAAAACAATTTTAATCAGATTATATACAGCGCAAAATGTCTTTCTGTTAGCGATGTCAGTCAGACAGTCAGTCAGCCATTTGTAAACAACCGATTTTGCCAACCAATGGTGTCACGTGACTAATTGTGACGTCACGGCGAACATCGCTATACAATGCCTACGTGCATGCTTGAAGTTCAAGGTCAACGCCACCATTATTTTCGGCTATTCTTTTACCGTACTTGGCATAAATTAACTCTACGAAGTTGTTTATTTACGAAATGAGCCGAGAAGGATTGACACTGAAAGTATTCATTGCATTGATTGACTCTTTGATGGGTTAATTAATCGACGAGTAATAATTACCTCTTTGTAATCGGCCGAAAATAGATTGATATTTGACACCGTAGTGGCTTGTTGTTCATTGTTTTATCAATCAGCATGATAATTAGTTCTTTGTAAATCGGACGAAAGTAGATTGATATATGATACCATAGTGGCCGATTCATTGTTTTACGATTCGGCTAGATTAAAGATCAATCGGCTAAAGCCGACAAAAAACAGCCGATTAAGATCCCTGATCGGGACCCCTATGAACAGGGACGTGGCTTTCTCCGGCAATAATGATTGGATTTTCATGATCTGCAGTTCTTTCTCGTGTATTTTCATCATCTGAAAGCGTTTGATGTAGTTTTCATTGACTTCAGGTGTGGAATACCAACTTCTGGTATCAAACTCGGATTGATTTCAGCCAATAATCTTTGGATTTCCATGATTTGAAATTTATTCTGGGTTTGTTCATCATGCCGACCCCATATATGATACACTTAAAGCGAATGGAAGTAGTGTCCATTGACTTCCGGTTAGAAATACAATACAATTGCAACTTTATCGCCTGTTTTACAACCACATTTTGTGGGTTCAATTACAGCAAGAAGGGCAGGCAGATCAAGATTCGGCACAGAAACATAAATGCTCTTGTCCAACTGCTAGGCACTTTCGTTAAATTATAGCAGGAAGGTTTGGGGATCTGGTTAGGTAGCCTATTGATTATCAGCAATTATCCCATTGACTTTAAATTTATACACAGTGTTTAAGCAGGAAATATGATAAGCGGTATCGCATCGCAGTTTGCTAAACAAAAACGACATAAGTGCGAATCAAATATTTATTTGATTAGCAAAAATTTTTGAAACTTGAGAGAATTTGTGAATCAAGTTTTTTGTTCGAAATCAAGCGTGAAAAAATGTTTAACAAACGTGAATTTGCGTTCGACGGCATATTCGACAGCCTCCGGTTGAAGATTTTTGAAAGGGGGGCAACTCTTCTATTATTATATAGTTGCGGTTGACCACGTCAACTCTTTTTGTACAACATATTATTACTGGATGATCTTGACTAACACCCTGGATTCACCACGCTGTCGATTAAAGATGGCGTCATCTGCTTAAAAATCAAAATCATCGGGTAGAGTAAAAGAATGGAAACGTAAATATGATGCCAAGTTTGTATTAAATATGAAAGTAGAGTACATCACATAAGAAACTTCAGTAGGGCCTTTTGTATCGGAATTACCAGGACTGCTCTAAAGTCCGATAATATTCGCAAACACACAATTTCAGAACCACATTTGCAAAGCATAAAAATAAATAATAATTCTTTAGGTGTTTCTTCTTTTGACATTGGTCAATCTCCATTGACATCCCAACGCCCATTGACGGATGCTTTTGGCATTGCAGAGAAAGTAGAACGAGAACGGATTGGGAAACTCTTTGATATAGCTTACACCCTTGCAAAAGAAGAAATTGCTTTTACAAAGTTTGAATCATTTGTTCAATTAGAAAAAAAACATGGGGTACAGTTAGAGAGAGGACAGTTATAGCAATCAAATTAAATGTCAGGAATTTACAAATATTAAGTTTGAATTTCTTGGAAAGGGTTAGGGTATGGGAGCACTGACTGTGAAAGATCTATATGGCTTTATTAAACATACATTATGTAAGAGCTAAATCTGATTATTGCAAGTCTTTATTTAGGCTTCAGATGTCATAGAAATTATCAATTAGATCTTTATTTACAGAACAAGCACAAAATCAGCTCTGTAGACCCACGGATGGCTTGGATTTAAACAGGATTTCATTGACTGATTTAATTATAAATGGCGTCGTGAGCAGAGATTAACCGTTAGGTTTTAGATCGAGGCTAAATGATAGAATGTACGAAGCGAGGTCGCTGTTGAGCGAGGCCTGAACAAATGACATCCAAACAAACGTGCAATAAACCAAACACAGATATTGATAAATTATACAATTTCTGGAGACCGTGTGATGACTTAAACAGACGGGCAGGTCTTCTGTCTCAATAATATGAATTCGGCCTTGATATTATGTTTAGTTGTTGGTTAAATTTGGAGTTTGGATGTCGGTATTAGAGGCTCTTTTGTCACTTGCGTTTACTCGTTTAGAATAAAATTATGGAAATTGATAAACATCGCATCTAACATCCCCCCAATTGAATTGCAGCCCCATAGGATCACTGTTTCCTATTTCATTTGTCTGCTTTGGGAGTCACGCAGGCCTACCAGTTACAGTACACAAGTACACACAGGCTAACAAGAAGTCGGCTATAATTATGTACAATTAATGCTTCCTCATTGATTTGGTCCATTCCTTTCAAACTTTAAAATCCTATTACAGACTTTCTCTTCTTATCTATATATCAAAAGTCTTATTTTTAATTTGTAGTAAAGAGTAAATGTAATATGAATTGAATTGCAACCCCGTCTCAAACGGAATAAGCTAATGTTACGTGAAAACGTTACTTGATAATCGAGATTATGTAGGTGGAGTTAAATCCTGTCAATCAAACTATCGGTCATTCCCGTAAAAAGGTGAACACACAATTAACTCCCATTTCTAGTCAAAATTACAATGGTAATATTTTTGTTCAGAATAAAGTAATATATATATCATATATTTTTGAACTGTTATAGTAAGAATGGCCAACTCTTTATAAAAATCTCCCATAATGTATCTTTAAAGGTTTTCTGACTTTGGTAGAAGGGTTCTGCAAGGTTGATCGGTAGACTGCCTAGTGCAGCCAAAAATTTCCCAACTGAAAGTTGAACTCAACAAGCTTCAGTGGCTTCAGTGGTGGTAGAATTTGGTTTGTAGCGTGGCACCAAACTGAATGAATTTATTTTCAGGGTAGTACTGATGTCATGGAATTAATGGGCTATAGTGTGAAAGTAGAAGATGGTGTTTACTTTCCTGAGGGAAAAGAACCAGATATGGTAGTAACTTGCAACTTGTTAACAGATATTATAATGGCTAGACAAGAAATGGAACTGTATTTAATAGGTGCTCATCCACAGCCTGCTCATATTGATCAGTATTTACCACAAAATATCATGTAAGTTACAGTAGCCATTAACAAAACACAATTTTTATGGAAAACAATCAATGGTTTCATTCTAAAAACATGACGTTTTGACAAGTATCTTCTTATTGTTATGAAACTTTTAGAATAAAACCAATGATTGTTTCCAAAAAAATTTGTGTCCTGTTAATGTGTTTCCCAATCTCTAATGCCACTGAAAGATTATGACAGTAATCAGTTTAAGATTTTGTGGTCAAAAGGTTCATGTTATATACTCATACTGTGTTTTATTGTCACCTGCCTTTCGAAGAATGCAAGGGACTGGGCATGTTTTATTGTCACCTGCCTTTCGAAGAATGCAAGGGACTGGGCATAGTGTAGTTAGCACGATTTTCGTTTTTCAATATCGGTGAATATCTAAAAACGAGCTACTCGTTTTTCGATGTTGGCGAATAACGAAAAACAACTAGCTCGTTTTTCGATATTGGCGAATGTTGAAAAACGAGCTTCTTGTTTTTCGACATTCAAATTTCAATCTCAAAAAAGTGGATTTGATAGATGTGTATCTAAAGAAAGTCTCCAAAGCACATCTGATTAAATTGGTGATCTAAAATGAAATAGATTTAAAAAATGTGGATGCCTGAGCAGTAGATACACATAAAAAATACCCTTTCTCCTTGTTTTTATACGCCCACATTTTCATGTGGACGTATATTGTCGTCGCCCCTGTTCGTCCGTCCGTCCGTCCACAATTTGTTTGTGGACTCTCTACAGGTCACAATTCTTATCTGATTTTGATGAAACTTGAAATATAGGTTTATCCCCAAAAGATCTCGGCTGCTTTCGATATTGGCATGTATCGGATCAAAACTTCATGGATTATGGCCCCTGATTGTACGAAAAATCACGTTTCTAGCTTGTGGACCCTATAGAGGTCACAATTTTGAACCGATTTTGATGAAACTTGACATGCATGTTTATAACCCAAAGATCTTGGTTCCTTTTGATATTTGCGCCTATTGGAACGTAATTTCCTGAATTATGGCCCCTTATTGTCCGAAAAATCACCTTTTTTAGCTTGTG
This sequence comes from Patella ulyssiponensis, assembly GCA_963678685.1. Lineage (NCBI taxonomy): Eukaryota > Metazoa > Mollusca > Gastropoda > Patellidae > Patella > Patella ulyssiponensis. The sequence continues at coordinate 30,707,814 of OY783229.1, read as the reverse complement.
GTACCTCTGTAGGTCAAAATTGTTATCCGATTTAAAAATCCGTTTGATTATATCACCGTTCCATGGTTATGAAGGTTGAGTTCGAATTTTGTGAATATCGGACCAAAATTGACGGACAAAATGACCGCCGTTTGTACGCGAATAGTGTGAAAATATGTTATATCAAGGTTGAGGGCCTTATAGAGGTCACAATTTTGAACCGATTTTGACGAAACTTGACATGTATGTTTATAACCCAAAGATCTTGGTTCCTTTCGATATTTGCACCCATCGGATCGTAACTTCCTGAATTATGGCCCCTCATTGTCCGAAAAATCACCCTTTTAGTTGTGGTCCCTCTGGAGGTCAAAATTGTTACCCGATTTAAAAAAACGTTTGATTATATCACCGTTCCATGGTTATGAAGGTTGAGTTCGAATTTCGTGAAAATCAGACCAAAATTGACGGACAAAATGGCCGCCATTTGTACGCGAATAGTGTGAAAATATGTTATATCAAGGTTGTGGACCTTATGGAGGTCACAATTTTGAACCGATTTTGATGAAACTTGACATGTATGTTTATAACCCAAAGATCTTGGTTCCTTTCGATATTTGCGCCCATCGGATCATAACTTCCTGAATTATGTCCCCGGATTGTCCGAAAAATAGCTTTTGTTAGCTTTTGGTCCCTCTGGAGGTCAAAATTATTATCCGATTTTAAAAAACATTTGATTATATCACCGTTACATGGTAATGAAGAGAGAAATTGAATTTTGTGAAAATCGGACCCAAATTGACAGACAAAATGGCCGCCGTTTGTACACGAATAGTGTGAAAATATGTTATATCAAGGTTGTGGACCCTATAGAGGTCACAATTTTGAACCGATTTTGATGAAACTTGACATGCATGTGTATAACCCGAAGATCTTGGTTCCTTTCGATATTTGCGCTCATTGATTCATAACTTCCTGAATTATGGCCCCTGATTGTACGAAAAATCAGCCTGTTTAGCTTGTGGTCCCACTGGAGGTCAAAATTATTATCCGATTTAAAAAAACGTTTGATTATATCACCGTTACATGGTAATGAAGATTGAGGTTAAATTTCGTGAAAATCGGACCAAAATTGACAGACAAAATGGCCGCCGTTTGTACGCGATTAGTGTTAAAATATGTTATATTAAGGTTGTGGACCCTACAGAGGTTACAATTTTGAACCGATTTTGATGAAACTTGACATGCATGTTTATAACCCAAAGATCTTGGTTCTTTTCGATATTTGCGCCCATTGGATCGTAACTTCCTGAATTATGGCCCCTGTTTGTCCGAAAAATGACCTTTTTTAGCTTGTGATCCCTCTGGAGATCAGAATTATTATCCCATTTAAAAAAACGTTTGATTATATCACTGTTACATCGTAATGAAGGTTGAGGTCAAATGTCGTGATAATCGGACCAAAATTGACGGAAAAAATGGCTGCCGCTCGTACGCGAAGAGTGTAAAAATATGGTATATCAAGGTTGTGAACCCTGTAGAGGTCACAATCTTCATTCAATTTTGATGAAACTTGAAACACATGTTTACAACTTAACAATCTTAGTTCCTTTCGATACTTGTGCATATCGGATTGTAACTTCCTGAATTATGGCCCCTGATTGTACGAAAAATGACCTTTTTTTTAGCTTGTGGTCCCTCTGGGGTCAGAATTATTATCCCATTTAAAAAACCGTTTGATTATATCACCGTTACATCGTAATGAAGGTTGAGGTCGAATTTCGTGAAAATTGGACCAAAATTGACAGCTGTTCTTGTCAGGCCATCCATCCTTCATCACTAACAAGGGGAAACCACGCCAGAAAATCTAGATGAACTTTGTCACCCAATGCAGGGATCAAACACCCAACCTCAAGGCTACCGAGCCAGCATCTTACCCACTTAGCAACATGATCCCCAGTTGAATTTGAAGCCTACTGAAATGAACCTTTATAACCCAAAGATCTTGATTCATTTCGATATTTGCACATATCAAATTCTAACTTAATGATGTAGGAAAAATCACTTTCAGTATTGCTTGTTCTCTATCCATCTCTCGAAAATGTGGGCGTATCCTGTCTGGCAGTGCCAGCCTATCTTTTTTAGCTTGTGGTCCCTCTGGGGTCCGAATTATTATCCCATTTAAAAAAACATTTGATTATATCACCGTTACATCGTAATGAAGGTTGAGGTCGAATTTCGTGAAAATCGGACCAAAATTGACAGCTGTTCTTGTCAGGCCATCCATCCTTCATCACTAACAAGGGGAAACCACGCCAGAAAATCTAGATGAACTTTGTCACCCAATGCAGGAATCAAACACCTAACCTCAAGGCTACTGAGCCAGCATCTTACCCACTTAGCAACATGATCCCCAGTCGAATTTGAAGCCTACTGAAATGAACCTTTATAACCCAAAGATCTTAATTCATTTCGATATTTGCACATATCAAATTCTAACTTAATGATGTAGCAAAAATCACTTTCGGTATTGCTTGTTCTCTATCCATCTCTCGAAAATGTGGGCGTATCCTGCCTGGCAGTGCCAGCCTATCTTTTGATATTGGCGAATCTCGAAAAACGAGCTACTCGTTTTTCGATATTCAAACTTGAATCTCAAAAAAGAGAATGTCTCCAAAACACATTTTTTTTATTAAATACAGTTTCTAAAATGAACTAAAGATGTCATTAATGAGGATGCCTGAGCAGTGGATTCACATAAAAACAGTTCTTTATCGTTGTTTTTTGATATTGGCGAATCTCAAAAAAGAGCTACTCGTTTTTCGATATTCAAATTTGAATATCAAAAAAGCAGATTTGATGGATGTATATCTGCAGAATGTCTCCAAAACACATTTTATTAAATAGGTTTTCTAAAACGAACTAAAGATGTCATAAATGAGGATGCTTGAGCAGTGAATTCACATAAAAACTGCTCTTTCTCCTTGTTTTTTGATATTGGCGAATCTCGAAAAACGAGCTACTCGTTTCCCGAGATTCAAACTTGAATCTCAATAAGGCAGATTTGATGGATGTATATCTACAGAATGTCTCCAAAACATATTTTATTAAATCGGTGATCCAAAACGTACTAAATATATCATAACTGAGGATGCCCGAGCAGTGGATTCACGAAAAAAACTGCTCTTTCTCCATACTTTTTGATGTTGGCGAATCTCGAAAAACGAGCTATTCAAACTTGAATCTCAAGAAAGTAGATTTGATGGATGTATATCTACAGAATGTCTCCAAAACAAATTTTATTAAACCAGTGATCTAAAACGAACTAAAAATATAATAATTGAGGATGTCTGAGCAGTGGATTCACATAATTAAAAACCGCTCTTTCTCCATATTTTTTGATATTGGCGAATATCGAAAAACGAGCTACTTGTTTTTCGACATTCAAACTTGAACATCAAAAAAACAAATTTTATTAAACCAGTGATCTAAAACAAACTAAAAATATCATAATTGAGGATGTCTGAGCAGTGGATTCACATAATTAAAAACTGCTCTTTCTCCATATTTTTTGATATTGGCGAATATCGAAAAACGAGCTACTTGTTTTTCGACATTCAAACTTGAACATCAAAAAAGCAGATTTGATGGTATGTATATCTACAGAATGTTTCCAAAACACATTTGATTAAATCAGTGATCTAAAACGAACTAAAATTATCATAATTGAGGATTCCCGAGCAGTGGATTCACGTAAAAACTGCTCTTTCTCCATATTTTTATACGTCCACATTCATAATGTGAACGTATTATGCCGTCGCCCCTGTCTGTGTGTGTGTGTGTGTATGTATGTATGGGTGGGTGTGTGTGTGTATGTATGTGTGTGTGTGTGTCTGTGGTTCGCCTACAGGGCGCAATTCTTCATGGATTTTCTTCAAAGTTTGTATACTTATTCCTTATACCCAAAGGAAGATCCCTATTGTTTTTGGTACATGCCGGACCCCCAGGAGCAGAGCCACGCCCATTTCTAGTATTTGTTTGTTTGTCGTCTAAATCAGGCCACATTTCTTAACATATAATCTTGAAACTCTGCATACATATTCTTTGTACCCTAAGGAACATCCCTATCGTTTGGGGTGCATGCCCAACCCCCAGAGGCAGAGCCACGCCCATTTTCTCTTCGCTTGTCTTTGTGTCGCCTACAGGGCGCAATTCTAACTGGATTTTCTTAAAACTTTGTATACTTACTCTTTACACCCTAAGGATGATCCGTATTGTTTTTTGGTGCATGCCCGACCTCCAGGGGCTGAGCCACGCCCATTCCTTGTATTTATTTGTTTGTCGTCTACAAGCCACATTTCTTAAAGTATCATCTTGAAACTTTGAATGCTTATTCTTTGTACCCTAAGGAACATTCCTATCATTTGGGGTGCATGCCCACCCCCCCGGGGCAGAGCCACGCCCATTTTCTTTTCGTGTGTCTTTGTGTCGCCTACAGGGCGCAATTCTTACTGGATTTTCTTCAAACTTTGTATACTTACTCTTTACACCCTAAGGATGATCCCTTTCGTTTGGGGTACATTCCCAACCCCAAGGGGCAGAGCCACGCCCATTTTCTTTTTGTGTGTCTGTGTGTTGCCTACAGGGCGCAATTCTAACTGGATTTTCTTAAAACTTTGTATACTTACTCTTTACCTTAAGGATGATCCGTATTGTTTTTTGGTGCATGCCCGACCCCCAGGGGCAGAGCCACGCCCATTCCTTGTATTTATTTGTTTGTCGTCTACAAGCCACATTTCTTAATTTATCATTTTGAAACTTTTAATGCTTATTCTTTGTACCCTAAGGAACATTCCTACAGGCCACAATTCTTAATCGGTCATCTTGAAACTTAAAATACTTATTCATTATACCCTAAAGAGGATCCCTTTTGTTTTGGGTGCATGCCCGCCCCCTTGGGACAGCAACGCCCATTTCTTGTATTTGTTTGTCTGTCGTCTACAGGCTGCATTTCTTAATGTATCATCTTGAAACTTTGAATACTTATTCTTGGTACCTTAAGGAAGATCCCTATTGTTTTTGGTGCATGCCCGACCCCCAGGGACAGTGCCACGCCCATTTTCTTTTTGTCTGTCTGTGTGTCACCTACAGGCCACAATTCTTAATCGATCGTCTTGAAAATTTTTTTTTATACTTATTCCTTATATCCTAAGGCTGACCACTATTATTTTTGGTGCATGCCGGACCCCCTGGAACAGAGCCACGCCCAATGCTTTTGTGTCTTGTGTTCGCCTAAAGGATGCAATTCTTAACAGATCCTTTTAAAACTTTACATACCTATTCCTTATACCCTAAGTATGACCCATATTGTTTTTGGTGATTTCCTAACCCCCAGGGGCAGAGCCATGCCCATTTTACTTTGTGTCTGTGTGTGTTGTCTACAGGCCACGATTCTTAAAGGATCGTCTTTAAACTTAGGATATGTATTCCTTATAGCCTAAGGACGACAACTGCATGGCCTGACTCCCACAGGCAAGACACGCCCAATTTTTGTGTTTGTCGTTTACAGGCCGCAATTCTGAATGAATCAGCTTGGTACTTGGCATATGTATTCCTTATAGCCTGAGGGCGACCACTATTGATTTTGGTGAATGTCCCGACCCCCAGGGGCAGAGCCTCGCCCACTTTTTGCCTTTAGCGTTAGGAAGGCACAATTCTGAATGGATTATCTTGGTGTACTTATTCCTTATACTCTAAGGACGGCAACTATTGATGTTGAGGCACGACCCTCAATGACGTCAATGCTAAACAAACAAAATGCCTAGCCTTCTTGACAAAGTACCATATCAATCAAAGCAGGAATGTGGACGTATATTGTAGCGTTAGCGTTATGTTTTGATATTGGCGAATCTCTAAAAACGAGCTACTCGCTTTTCGATATTCAAACTCGAATATCAAAAGAGCAGATTTGACGGATGTATATCTACAGAATGTCTCCAAAACACATTTGATTATTGTAAAACGAACTAAAGATGTCATTAATGAGGATGCCTGAGCAGTGGATTCACATAAAAACTTCTCTTTCTCCTTGTTTTTTGATATTGGCGAATCTCGAAAAACGAGCTAGTCGTTTTTAGATATTCAAACTTGAATATGGAAAAAGCAGATTTGATGGATGTGTATCTACAGAATGTCTTCAAAACACATTTTATTAAACCAGTGATCTAAAACGAACTAAAATATAATTGAGGATGCCCGAGCAGTGGATTCACATAAAAACTGCTCTTTCTCCATATTTTTTGACATTGGCGAATCTCGAAAAAAGGGCCACATAAAAACTTTTGTTTTGTTTTTATACGCCCACATTTTCATGTGGACGTATATTGTCGTCGCCCCTGTCCGTCCGGACGTCCGTCCGTCCACAATTTGTTTGTGGACTCTCTACAGGTCACAATTCTTATCTGATTTTGACGAAACTTGAAATATAGGTTTATCCCCATAAGATCTCGGCTGCTTTTGATATTGGCATGTATCGGATCAAAACTTCATGGATTATGGCCCTTGATTGTACAAAAAATCACGTTTTTAGCTTGTGGACCCTGTAGAGGTCACAATTTTGAACCGATTTTGATGAAACTTGACATGCATGTTTATAACCCAAAGATCTTGGTTCCTTTCGATATTTGCGCCTATCGGAAGGTAATTTCCTGAATTATGGCCCCTGATTGTCCGAAAAATCAACTTTTTATACGCCCACATTTTCATGTTGACGTATATTGTCGTCGCCCCTGTCCGTCCGTCCGTCTGTCCACAATTTGTTTGTGGACTCTCTACAGGTCACAATTCTTATCTGATTTTGACGAAACTTGAAATATAGATTTATCCCCATAAGATCTCGGCTGCTTTCGATATTGGCATGTATCGGATTGAACCAATTTTGATGAAACTTGACATGCATGTTTATAACCCAAAGATCTTGGTTCCTTTCGATATTTGCGCCTATCGGAAGGTAATTTCCTGAATTATGGCCCCTGATTGTCCGAAAAATCACCTTTTTATACGCCCACATTTTCATGTGGACGTATATTGTCGTCGCCCCTGTCCGTCTGTCCACAATTTGTTTGTGGACTCTCTACAGGTCACAATTCTTATCTGATTTTGACGAAACTTGAAATATAGGTTTATCCCCATAAGATCTCGGCTGCTTTCGATATTGGCATGTATCGGATCAAAACTTAATGGATTATGGCCCCTGATTGTACGAAAAATCACGTTTTTAGCTTCTGGACCCTGTAGAGGTCACAATTTTGAACCGATTTTGATGAAACTTGACATGCATGTTTATAACCCAAAGATCTTGGTTCCATTCGATATTTGCGCCTATCGGAACGTTATTTCCTGAATTATGGCCCCTGATTGTCCGAAAAATCACATTTTTATACGCCCACATTTTCATGTGGACGTATATTGTCGTCGCCCCTGTCCGTCTGTCCACAATTTGTTTGTGGACTCTCTACAGGTCACAATTCTTATCTGATTTTGACGAAACTTGAAATATAGGTTTATCCCCAAAAGATCTCGGCTGCTTTCGATATTGGCATGTATCGGATCAAAACTTCATGGATTATGGCCCCTGATTGTACGAAAAATCACGTTTCTAGCTTGTGGACCCTATAGAGGTCACAATTTTGAACCGATTTTGATGAAACTTGACATGCATGTTTATAACCCAAAGATCTTGGTTCCTTTCGATATTTGCGCCTATCGGAACATAATTTCCTGAATTATGGCCCCTGATTGCCCGAAAAATCACCTTTTTTAGCTTGTGGTATCTCTGGAGGTCACAATTATTATCCGATTTAAAAAACCGTTCGATTATATCACCGTTACACCCTAAGGAAGGTTGAGTTCGAATTTCGGGAAAAACGGACCAAAATTGCCATACAAAATGGCCGCCGTTTGTACGCGAATACTGTTAAAAAATGGTATATCAATGTTGTGGGCCCTGTAGAGGTCACAATTTTAATTCGATTTTGATGAAACTTGAAATTCATGGTTATAACCCAAAGATCTTGGTTCATTTCGATATTTGCGCATATCGGATCGTAACTTCCTGAATTATGGCCCCTGATTATACGCAAAATCGCCTTTTTAAACGCCCACATTTTCATGTGGACGTATTATGTCGTCGCCCCTGTCCGTCCGGACGTCCGTCCGTCCACAATTGTTTGTGGACTCTCTACAGGTCACAATTCTTACCCGATTTTGACGAAACTTGAAATATAGGTTTATCCCCAAAAGATCTCGGCTGCTTTTGATATTGGCATGTATCGGATCAAAACTTCATGGATTATGGCCCCTGATTGTACGAAAAATCACGTTTTTAGCTTGTGGACCCTATAGAGGTCACAATTTTGAACCGATTTTGATGAAACTTGACATGCATGTTTATAACCCAAAGATCTTGGTTCCTTTCGATATTTGCGCCAATCGGAACGTAATTTCCTGAATTATGGCCCCTGATTGTCAGAAAAATCACCCTTTTTAGCTTGTGGTCCCTCTGGAGGTCACAATTATTATCCGATTTAAAAAAAACGTTCGATTATATCACCGTTACACCCTAAGGAAGGTTGAGTTCGAATTTCGTGAAAATCGGACCAAAATTGCCATACAAAATGGCCGCCGTTTGTACGCGAATACTGTTAAAAAATGGTATATCAATGTTGTGGACCCTGTAGAGTTCACAATTTTAATTCGATTTTGATGAAACTTGACATGCATGTTTATAACCCAAAGATCTTGGTTCCTTTCGATATTTGCGCCTATCGGAACGTAATTTCCTGAATTATGGCCCCTGATTGTCCGAAAAATCACCTTTTTTAGCTTGTGGTCCCTCTGGAGGTCACAATTATTATCCGATTTGAAAAACCGTTCTATTATATCACCGTTACACTCTAAGGAAAGTTGAGTTCGAATTTCGGGATAATCGGTCCAAAATTGCCATACAAAATGGACGCCGTTTGTACGCGAATACTGTTAAAAATTGGTATATCAAGGTTGTGGACCCTGTAGAGTTCACAATTTTAATTCGATTTTGATGAAACTTAAAATTCATGATTATAACCCAAAGATCTTGGTTCCTTTCGATATTTGCGCATATCGGATCGTAACTTCCTGAATTATGGCCCCTGATAATACGCAAAATCGCCTTTTTATATGCCCACATTTTCATGTGGACGTATTATGTCGTCGCCCCTGTCCGTCCGTCCGTCCGTCCGTCCGTCCGTCCGTCCACAATTAGTTTGTGGACTCTCTACAGGTCACAATTCTTATCCGATTTTGACAAAACTTGAAATATAGGTTTATCCCCATAAGATCTCGGCTGCTTTCGATATTGGCATGTATCGGATGGAAACTTCATGGATTATGGCCCCTGATTGTACGAAATATCATGTTTTTAGCTTGTGGACCCTATAGAGGTCACAATTTTGAACCGATTTTGATGAAACCTGACATGCATGTATATAACCCCAAGATCTTGGTTCCTTTCGATATTTGCGCCCATCGGATCGTAACTTCCTGAATTATGGCCCCTGATTGTCCGAAAAATCGCCCTTTTTAGCTTGTGGTCCGTCTGGAGGTCAAAATTATTATCCGATTTAAAAAACCGTTCGAGTATATCACCGTTACATGGTAATGAAGGTTGAGTTCAAATTTCATGAAAATCCGACCAAAATTGACATACAAAATGGCCGCTGTTTGTACGCGAATAGTGTGAAAATATGTTATTTCAAGGTTGTGGACCCTATAGAGGTCACAATTTTGAACCGATTGTGATGAAACTTGACATGCATGTTTATAACCCCAAGATCTTGGTTCCTTTCGATATTTGCGGCCATCGGATCGTAACTTCCTGAATTATGGCCCCTGATTGTCCGAAAAATCGCCCTTTTTAGCTTGAGGTCCCTCTGGAGGTCAAAATTATTATCCGATTTAAAAAACCGTTTGATAATATCACCGTTACATGGTAATGAAGGTTGAGTGCGAATTTCGTGAAAATCGGACCAAAATTGACATAAAAAATGGCCGCCGTTTATACGCGAATAGTGTGAAAATATGTTATTTCAAGGTTGTGGACCCTATAGAGGTCACAATTTTGAACCGATTGTGATGAAACTTGCCATGTATGTTTATAAGCTAAAGATCTTGGTTCCTTTCTATATTTGCGGCCATCGGATCGTAACTTCCTGAATTATGGCCCCTGATTGTCCGAAAAATCGCCCTTTTTAGCTTGAGGTCCCTCTGGAGGTCAAAATTATTATCCGATTTAAAAAGCCGATTGATAATATCACCGTTACATGGTAATGAAGGTTGAGTTCGAATTTTGTGTAAATCGGACCCAAATGGACAGACAAAATGGCCGCCGTTTATACGCGATCAGTGTGAAAATATGTTATATCAAGGTTGTGGACCCCATAGAGGTCACAATTTTGAACCGATTTTGATGAAACTTGACATGCATGTTTATAACTCGAAGATCTTGGTTCCTTTCGATATTTGCGCCCATTGGTTCATAACTGCCTGAATTATGGCCCCTGATTGTACGAAAAATCACCCTTTTTAGCTTGTGGTCCCACTGGAGGTCAAAATTATTATCTGATTTTAAAAAACGTTTGAGTATATCACCGTTACATGGTAATGAAGATTGAGGTAAAATTTTGTGAAAATCGGACCAAAATTGACAGACAATATAGCTGCCGTTTGAACGCGATTAGTGTGAAAATATGGTATATCAAGATTGTGGACCCTATAGAGGTCACAATTTTGAACCGATTTTGATGAAACTTGACATGCATGTTTATAACCCAAACATCTTGGTTCCTTTAGATATTTGCGCCCATTGGATCGTAACTTCCTGAATTATGGCCCCTGATTGTCCGAAAAATGACCTTTTTTTTAGCTTGTGGTCCCTCTGCGGTCAGAATTATTATCCCATTTAAAAAAACGTTTGATAGTATTACCGTTACATCGTAATGAAGGTTGAGGTCGAATTTCGTGAAAATCGAACCAAAATTGACAGCTGTTCTTTTCAGGCCATCCATCCTTCATCACTAACAAGGGGAAACCACGCCAGAAAATCTAGATGAACTTTGTCACCCAATGCAGGGATCAAACACCCAACCTCAAGGCTACCGAGCCAGCATCTTACCCACTTAGCAACATGATTCCCAGTCGAATTTGAAGCCTACTGAAATGCACCTTTATAACCCAAAGATCTTAATTCATTTCGATATTTGCACATGTCATATTCTAACTTAATGATGTAGGAAAAATCACTTTCGGTATTGCTTGTTCTCTATCCATCTTTCGAAAATGTGGGCGTATCCTGCCTGGCAGTGCCAGCCTATCTTTTTAGTTTGTGGTCCCTCTGGAGGTCACAATTATTATCCGATTTAAAAAAACGTTTGATTATATTACCGTTACACCGTAAGGAAGGTTGAGTTCGAATTTCGTGAAAATCGGACCAAGATTGCCATACAAAATGGCCGCCGTTTGTATGCGAATACTGTTAAAAAATGGTATATCATGGTTGTGAACCCTGTATAGGTCACAATTTTAATTCGATTTTGATGAAACTTGAAATGCATGGTTATAACCCAAAGATCTTGGTTCCTTTCATTATTTGAGCGTATCGGATCGAAACTTCCTGAATTATGGCCCCTGATTGTCCGAAAAATCGCCTATGGTCCCTCTGGAGGTCACAATTATTATCCGATTTAAAAAAACGTTTGACTCTATCACCGTTACACCCTACGGAAGGTTGAGTTTGAATTTTGAGAAAATCGGACCATAATTGCCAGACAAAATGGCCGCCGTTTGTACACATTTCTAGGTTGTGTACCGTCACACCATAATCATTGTCAGCTTTGAATTTCATGAATATCAGACTGGAACTGACCAACAAAATGGCTGCTCCCAATACGGTATGAAATACAGGACTTAATGATGTAGGAAAAATCACTTTCAGTATTGCTTGTTCTCTATCCATCTCTCGAAAATGTGGGCATATCCTGCCTGGCAGTGCCAGCCTATCTTTTAGCTTGTGGTACCTCTGGAGGTCACAATTATTATCCGATTTAAAAAACCGTTCGATTATATCACCGTTACACCCTAAGGAAGGTTGAGTTCGAATTTCGGGAAAATCGGACCAAAATTGCCATACAAAATGGCCGCCAGTTGGTAAGCGAAAACTGTTAAAAAATGGTATATATCAAGGTTGTGGACCCTGTAGAGGTCACAATTTTAATTCGATTTTGATGAAACTTGAAATTCATGGTTATAACCCAAAGATCTTGGTTCCTTTCGATATTTGCGCATATCGGATCGTAACTTCTTGAATTATGGCCCCTGATTATACGCAAAATCGTCTTTTTATACGCCCACATTTTCATGCGGACGTATTATGTCGTCACCTCCGTCCGTCCACAATTTGTTTGTGGACTCTCTACAGGTCACAATTTTTATCCGATTTTGACGAAACTTGAAATATAGGTTTATCCCCATAAGATCTCGGCTGCTTTCGATATTGGCATGTATCGGATGGAGACTTCATGGATTATGGCCCCTGATTGTACGAAATATCATGTTTTTAGCTTGTGGACCCTATAGAGGTCACAATTTTGAACCGATTGTGATGAAACTTGACATGCATGTTTATAACCCCAAGATCTTTCGATATTTGCGCCCATCGGATCGTAACTTCCTGAATTATGGCCCCTGATTGTCCGAAAAATTGCCCTTTTTAGCTTGTGGTCCCTCTGGAGGTCAAAATTATTATCCGATTTAAAAAACCGTTTTATTATATCACCGTTACATGGTAATGAAGGCTGAGTTCGAATTTCGTGAAAATCGAATCAAAATTGACGGACAAAATGGCCGCCATTTGTACGCGAATAGTGTGAAAATATGTTATATCAAGGTTGTGGACCCTATAGAGGTCACAATTTTGAACCGATTTTGATGAAACTTGACATGCATGTTTATAACCCGAAGATCTTGGTTCCTTTCGATATTTGCGCTCATTGATTCGTAACTTCCTGAATTATGGCCCCTGATTGTACGAAAAATCACCCTTTTTAGCTTGTGGTCCCACTGGAGGTCAAAATTATTATCCGATTTAAAAAAAACGTTTGATTATATCACCGTTACATGGTAATGAAGATTGAGGTAAAATTTCGTGAAAATCGGACCAAAATTGACAAACAAAAGGGCCGCCGTTTGTACGCGATTAGTGTTAAAACATATTATATCAAGGTTGTGGACCCTGGAGAGGTCACAATTTTAATCCGATTTTGATGAAGCTTGAAATGCATGTTTATAACCCAAAGATCTTGTTTCCTTTTGATATTTGTGCATATCGAATTGTAACTTCATGAATTATTATGGCCCTTGATTGTAGGAAAAATTACTTTCTTTTTAGCTTGTTCTCTATCCATCTCTGGAAAAGTGGGCGTATCCTGCATGGCAGCTGCAGGTTAAAATCGGATAAAAAATTGTGACCTCTACAGAATCCACAAGCTAAAAATACGATTTTTCATAATATCAGGGGACAAAATTCAGTTACGATCAGATATGCTCGAACCAAGTTTCACCAAATTTGATCAAAACTAGGACCTCTGGAGAGTCCCACAACCTTGATATATCAGATGTTTACACGAGCGGCTGATATTTTGTCCGACAGTTTTAATCAAACTCAAGTAACATTACGGTGTAGCGATGACTAGTTGAACTTTTTTTTAAAATCGGAATGTCTCTTAGGTATCAAAAGATGTAGGAAATGCTTTGGAATAACTATCAGCCATAAGCAGAAACGGACTTAAGGTTGGTAAGCAAGCCGTATCCATGCTTGGGACTTGTGCTTAGATAAGAACAAAGTTTTTTCTTGGAACACATAATAACGTGCTTGTGCTTACACGTGCTTGGTACACAAAATACGATAAGTTTACTAAAATGCTTAAGAATTTTCTAGGAATCGGGCCGAGGCCTAATGTATAAAGCGGTGTGACTAATTGAGAAAGGGCTATTTTCATGTCTCGACACTGTTTATTACTTGTAGAAATGAAGAAAACCCACCAAGTTGGACAGGCGACCTTACTTCTTGTCAGGTACAACCGGAGATTCGAAAACACGCTAGTTGACTCAATGACAGGCTTTATGATACAGCGCGTGCGTGCTAACCATTCAGCCACCCAACTCCCCTTTGAAATCAGACACATGGCAATATGTCATATAAGAAGAATAACAAGTCGCTCACATACAAAATGGTAAATTAATGAGCTTAGGTCAAAAGGTTGAGCTACTTAGAGTATTTAATTGTTTTAAAGAGAGACGTTAAGGGTTGTTCATAGTTAAACAAAAGTTTAATTTTAAATAAGACGAACGTCTACCAATAAAATTAGGATTAATTAAGAATAATTAATTATTGGTCTGATGGCAATGCAATGTTTTGATTTGATGGATGAAATGTACGATGGGTGTCCACACTAAGTGGCTAAGGTGTTGGCCTGCTAGCCAAGAGGTCGGGTGTTCGATCCCTGCATGGGCCAAGAAAGTTCATCTCGATTTTCTGGCGTGCCCCCACCCCCACCCCCGTGTACACATTGGAGTGCACGTAAAAGATCCCTTAGCAGTTGGAATTCGATACTGTTGAATAAAGCTCTATACGATGACTAAATGTGCAGATTGTAGCCACCCACACTGCATGTTTTGCTTAACAATGAAAGGGTGCCGTTTTCAATTTTCGATCCTTTTATTCTTCTACTACTGATATTTTGGACTGTTGATCGATGGTTTCATATAAAAGATTATCGATAAGACTCTTTGTAGAAGAAGTTCCCAAAAAATATTATGTTGACTTTAAGAGAAAAGGACCTTTAAAAATGCCCCAAATCGTAAAAATACGACTTTTTGGATTTCGAACTCCTTTTTTCGGCTACCCCTTACATTTTCAAAAAATGGTACAATGATTTCACACAACAGGCTAGCTATTAGACTCTCTATTGACAAGAGTTTCACTGCCCTCACTTCATTATAACCGAAGTTATCGTGCCCTAAAGAATCAACAAATCAGCATGCTTATCTCTGCTTACCCTAGGCAGAAAATGCTCATCTTTGACCTCAATCATGACATTGACCTAGTGAACGTCTACACCAAGTTTGAACATTCTAGCTTAATTAGAAGGAGAGTTATTGTGTTCCAAAGTCCCTTCAAATTGCTTCTATTTTTCATTTTCAATTCAAAATGGTGACCATCACGTGACCGAAATCAAAATTCTGATCCGATAGATTTTTATGCATTCCTTCAAGGATTCTGAAAATATAACTCCCGAGTCTGTAAGTAAAATAGCAAAAAAGCCTTATTGATTTTTCACGTTTAAAGATGGTGGCACTTCCGGTTCGATCGACAAACTCCATATTTTGTGTACGAATCAGTAATTACTTGTCTAGTATCGAAAAAAAAAATTAGGTCATTCTGACCTATATTTCGACGATTTTTTTGAAAACTTTGATCCTTAATTTCGTCAAGGGGAGATAATTTAGAAAATTTCTAATTATATTTTTGAAGTCACATCGGTAAGATCTACTTATACTAAATTTCATGAAAATCGTATAACTATTAAAGAAGTTGTCAAATTGGTCTAAACTTCCGGTTAGAAATCACAGCCACGAATTTTCGAAATTGGAAAATGCGAAACTGCAGATGAAAATGATTTTTTTCAAGGTATTCAAAGAAAAAAGAATTTGTAAAATCGGTCAAAAAATAACAAAGTTACGACTATGCATTGTCCGTGTTTTCGTTCGTAAAATTCGGTAATTTCGGATTCGTAAAACGTTTTGAAAATATATTTAATCAACAGCCACCACCCATTTTTGGGGGGATAGGTAAAAGTTTTAGAACGATCCTATGGTTAGATTCTGAGAAATCCGATTTGTGGATAAAACACAAAAAAAAAACTAGATCTGCAAAGCAGATATTAAAGCTTGCATATTAACAGTCACTTCCTGTCACATGTCATGGGTCATGTAAATAATCTCATCAACAAAAAAAAATCATTAAAATTGGTCAAAATATAGCGAAGTTTTTATGATTTTTCAATTGTAAACAACTTTATCGGCACGAAAAACATCAAAGACAAAATTCGAAAATGTTGCATTTTCAAATAACAATATTTCGACCCTGATCCCGGCTATCCAGAAATGTATTCATTTTGGAAATAGGAGACATATTCTCCAAACTAAGGCCTATTGCTTTCATTTACGTGCTCGTTAATGTCGATTTTTCACCCTTTCTCATATTCAGTTCGAAATGGTGACCATCACGTGACCGAAATCAAAATTCTGATCCGATAGATTTTTAGGCATTCCTTCAAGGATTCCGAAAATGTAACTCCCATGTCTGTAAGTAAAATATCGCAAAAGCCTTTGTGATTTTACACGTTTCAAGATGGTGGCACTTCCGGTTCGATCGACAAACTTCATATTTTGTGTAAAAATCAGTAATTACTTATCTAGTATCGAAAAAAAAAAATAGGTCATTCTGACCCATATTTCGTTGATTTTTTTGAAAACTTTGATCCTTAATTTCATCAAGGGGAGATAATTTAGAAAATTTCTAATCATATTTTTGAAGTCGCATCTGTAAGATCTACTTATATACTAAATTTCATGAAAATCGTACAACTGTTAAAGAAGTTGTCAAATTGGTCTAAACTTCCGGTTCGAAATCACAGCGACGAATTTTCAGCACACAGCTTCATAGTAAGCACTGCCTAACGTTAAGCAATATTCGTTCGGCGCTCGAGATCACGGGAAAGTGCCACTGTGGATGAGAATTTATATATGGATTCTTAAAAGACGTAAAGGATATCGTAGACAAAATGAATTACATGTAGGGTGTTATAAAATAATATACTCTTACGATATGTGACATCTATGATTAGCTTATAGATGCAGTCGGCTCACATCAAGACGGATTAAGTAGTTAATCAAGGTAGGTTTATTGACGGTATAACACGATAAATACGTTGATCACTTAATTACCTAATCAATCCTGCCTATTGTCAACGATAATCGGGTTGAGTGGTAGTTATACTTTCAGTACACTATATTAATTTTGGAATTTTGAATATTATTCACTATGTCTTGATGTCCGATTGGGCATATTCCCGGTCGGACAAAATTGTGCGTTTGGAAAAAAAATTCGGACAAGTCCGGAATATGCGGGCGAAATCCCAACTCTGATTTAATAATGCCAGACAAGAGAGAGAGAGAGAGAAATGGGGTTTAACGTCCACTCAACACAAACTAGGTCATTTCGGGACTAACAAATGGTTTTAATTCTATTTCAATAATTCGCTTGCGCGTAGGTGTCTTTAGCAGTGGGAGGAAACCGGAGTGCCCGAAGGAAACCCATGAGGTTAAGAAGGCGTAATAATGCCAGACTAATATTAAAATAAAGTTTTAAATTAAGAATAATTAATTATTGGTCTAATGCAATGAAATGCTTTGATTTGACGGATGAAATGTACGATGGGTGTCAACACTATGTGGCTAAGGCGTTGGCCTGCTAGCCAGGAGGTCGAGTGTTCGATCCCTGCATTGGCCGAGAAAGTTGGAGTGCACGTAAATGATCCCTTAGCAGTTGGAATTCGATACTGTTGAATAAGCTCTATACGATGACTAAATATGCAGATTGTAGCCACCCACACTGCACGTTTTGCTTAACAATGAAAGGGTGCCGTTTTCAATTTTCGATCCTTTTATTCTTCTACTCCTGATATTTTGGACTGTTGGTCGATGGTTTCATATAAAAGACTACCGATAAGACTCTTTGTAGAAGAAGTTCCCCAAAAATATTATGTTGACTTTAAGAGAAAAGGACCATTAAAAATGCTCCAAATCGTAAAAATACGACTTTTTGGATTTTCGATCTCTTTTTTTCTGCTATCCCTGATATTTAAAAAAATGATACAATGATTTCACACAACAGACTACCTATTATACTCTCGATTGACAAGAGTTTCACCGCCCTCACTTCATCATAACCGAAGTTATCGTGCCCTAAAGAATCAACAAATCAGCATGCTTATCTCTGCTTACCCTAGGCAGAAAATGCTCATTTTTGAACTCAATCATGACATTGACCTAGTGAACGTCTACAACAAGTTTGAACATTCTAGCTTAATTAGAAGGAGAGTTATTGTGTTCCAAAGTCCCGGCCCTTCAAATTGCTTCTATTTTTCATTTTCAATTCAAAATGGTGACCATCACGTGACCGAAATCAAAATTCTGATCCGATAGAATTTTAGGAATTCCTTCAAGGATTCTGAAAATATAACTCCTGAGTCTGTAAGTAAAATAGCAAAAAAACCTTATTGATTTTTCTCGTTTAAAGATGGTGGCACTTCCGGTTCGATCGACAAACTCCATATTTTGTGTACGAATCAGTAATTACTTGTCTAGTATCAAAAAAATTTTTTAGGTCATTCTGACCTATATTTCGACGATTTTTTTGAAAACTTTGATCCTTAATTTCACCAAGGGGAGATAATTTAGAAAATTTACAAGGACATCATTGAAGTCGCATTGGCAAGATCTACTAACGTTCTAAATTTCACGAAAATCGCACAACTATTAAAGAAGTTGTCAAATTGGTAATAACTTCCGGTTCAAAATGACAGCGAAGAATTTTTGAAATTCCAAAATCCGAAATTGCAGATTTGAAGTAAATGTTTCAAGATACTCAAAGAAAAAAGAATTAGTAAAATAGGTCAAATAGTCACAAAGTTACAGCATTGTAGGTCAAATGCATTCGTTCGTAAAATTCGGTGATTTCGGATTCGTAAAACGTTTTGAAAATATATTTAATCAAGGTTCGCACCCCATTTTGGGGGGGGGGGTAGGTCAAAATTTCAGAAAGATCCTATGGATAGATTCTGAGAAATCCGATTTGCAGAAAACACACAAAAAAAAAAATAATGATTATAACTTTAACAGAAACAATGAGCTTTCATATGTAATACATATGAAAGCTTAATAATCTTAACAGAAACAATAAGCTTTCATATGTAATATGAAAGCTTAATAATAATTTTAACAAAAACAATAGTGTTTCACACAAGCTACGCATTTACACTAAATAGGAAATATTTTTTAACTTCAAATACTTCAAACGTCTTTATTTATTTTTCTTTTACCTCAAAAAAATGTTTGAGAATTAATTTGTCGGAGTAAAAAAGTTAATATGCCGTACTTATTAAGTCTCGTCGATGTCATGCTTATCAGTGATTGTAGCGGCCAAGCGAATATTCACTGCGGGATCAGTTTGATAATATACAGCGATCTAAAAACCATCAGTTGTTTAAAAATCGTGACCTTGACCTTGTCCGACACGACAGACCTGGAAGATACAAAAATGCCAGCTATTTCTGATAATGTATCTATTCATATAATTCTGTTTCTATACGCTCTACCATATTTTATATGGGGGTAACATGACTACTTAATATTGTTAAAAGAATAATCAGATCTGGGAATTTTAATTTTTAGAGAGAGATTCTTATCGTAACTTAAATAAAATGGAACTTGTCTTAGCCATTACCACACGTTTCGATTCACAACAAGTTTGCCCTACCTTCAATAATTTTATACACATTTTTTTATATGCTTTTACAACTTATATATTTAATTGTTGAGCTTTTAAATTCGAAACAGTAACAGCAACAGTAACAACACATTGATTTAAGTAATATTTTTTTTTTGGATAGAGCTGAATTGTCAAAAATGTGTAAGGATTTATAAACAAGCCAAAAGGTTATTTTGATTTATCTCCTTAGTACAAGAATGTACACTTATACAAAGATACATGTAGATCTTAAATAATAATCATTAATTTTATATTTACTAATGATGAAAGTTACTACAGTACATTTAATAAATTTAATCAAATCGTTAAAATCAAGTGTCAGAAATCCGATAACCTTTGGCCTTGAGCAAGTCTGCCTTGACGGCTTTGTGAGACATTTTTCGACAGTCAAACTTTATTTGTTTTATCAAATTTTTGGGTACGAAATTGATAGACAGAGAAATGGGGTTTAACATCCACTAGTCTAAAAACCAGGTAATTTCGGGACTTGATGTATAATTAATGGATTTGAATTTAAGAATTTAAAACTAGTGTACTCTACAAATAATAAACAGTGGCTAGACATGTATATAGCCCTTTCTTAATTAGTCACACCGCTTTATGCACTAGGCCTGGGCCCGATTCCTAGAAAATTCTTAAGCATTTTAGTAAACTTATCGTATTTTGTGTTCCAAGAAAATTCTTAAGAACGTCCTTGTGCTTAGATTTTAATAAATTTAATAAATAGTACATTTAATAAATTTAATCATGTCGATAAAATCAAGTGTCAGAAATCCGATAACCTTTGGTCTTGAGCAAGTCTGCCTTGACGGCTTTGTGAGACATTTATCGACAATCAAACTTTATTTGTGTTATCAAATTTTGGGGTATTGAAATTGATTGACAGAGGAATGGGGTTTAACATCCACTTGACTAAAAACCACTTAATTTCGGGACTTGATGTATAATTAATGGATTTGAATTTAAGAATTTAAAACTCGTGTACTCTACAAGTAATAAACAGTGTCGAGACATGAAAATAGCCCTTTCTTAATTAGTCACACCGCTTTATACATTAGGCCTCGGCCCGATTCCTAGAAAATTCTTAAGCATTTTAGTAAACTTATCGTATTTTGTGTACCAAGCACGTGTAAGCACAAGCACGTTATTATGTGTTCCAAGAAAAAACTTTGTTCTTATCTAAGCACAAGTCCCAAGCATGGATACGGCTTGCTTACCAACCTTAAGTCCGTTTCTGCTTATGGCTGATAGTTATTCCAAAGCATTTCCTACATCTTTTGATACCTAAGAGACATTCCGATTTTAAAAAAAAGTTCAACTAGTCATCGCTACACCGTAATGTTACTTGAGTTTGATTAAAACTGTCGGACAAAATATCAGCCGCTCGTGTAAACATCTGATATATCAAGGTTGTGGGACTCTCCAGAGGTCCTAGTTTTGATCCAATTTGGTGAAACTTGGTTCGAGCATATCTGATCGTAACTGAATTTTGTCCCCTGATATTATGAAAAATCGTATTTGTAGAGGTCACAATTTTTTATCCGATTTTAACCTGCAGCTGCCATGCAGGATACGCCCACTTTTCCAGAGATGGATAGAGAACAAGCTAAAAAGAAAGTAATTTTTCCTACAATCAAGGGCCATAATAATTCATGAAGTTACAATTTGATATGCACAAATATCAAAAGGAAACAAGATCTTTGGGTTATAAACATGCATTTCAAGCTTCATCAAAATCGGATTAAAATTGTGACCTCTCCAGGGTCCACAACCTTGATATAATCAAACGTTTTTTTGAATTGGATAATAATTTTGTACAATCAGGGGCCATAATTCAGGAAGTTACAATCCGATGGGCCCAAATATTCAAAAGAAGCAAGATCTTTTGGTTATAAACATTCATGTCAAGTTTTATCAAAATCGGTTCAAAATTGTTAACTCTACAGGGTCCATAACTTTGACATACCATATTTTTACACTTTTCGCGTACAAGAGGCGACCATTTTGTTATGTAATTTTGGTCCAATTTTCACGAAATTCGAACTGAACCTTCTTTACGGTATTACAATGATATAATCAGACAGTTTTTTAAATGGGATTATAATTTTGACCTTCTGAGGGACCACAAGCTGAAAAAGGCGTTTTTTCGTACAATCTGGCTCATAATTTAGGAAGTTTTGATCCAATATGCGCAAATATCGAAAGGAACCAAGATCTTTGAGTTATAAACGATGCATTTCAAGTTTCATCAAAAGCAGTTCAAAATTGTGACCTCTACAGCTAAAATCAGGCAGGAGCCATAATCCATAAAGTTACAGTCCGATACATGCCAATATCAAAAGGAACCGAGATCTTATGGTGATAAACCTATATTTCAAGTTTCATTGAAATTGGATGAAAATTGTGACCTGTAGAGTGTTCACAAACAATTGTGGACTGAGGGACGGACGGACAGGGGCAACGACAATATACGTCCACATGAAAATGTGGGCATATAAAAACTGTTGAAATATATCATCATTCAACCATAATGCAGGTTGAATTTGTATTTCAGGATAATTGAATGAAAGTGCACATCAAAATGGCTGCTCTTTGTATGCAAATTGTGTAAAAGTATGTAATACAAAGGTTGTGGATTCACTAGAAGTCACAGTTTTTATCCGATTTTGATGAAACGTAAAATGTATCTTTATATCCCAAAGATCTCAGTCGCTTTTGATATTTGCTCAAAATCTCAGACCTTTTGGATTATGGCCTCGGATTGTATGAAAAATGGCTTATGTTTTTATATTGTTCTCTATCCATCTCTTGCAAAATGTGGTGGAATCTAGCATTTATATTTGTTTTTCTTCTTTATTGCATGGTATGTGTATAAGAATTTTGCAACAAAGTGGATATAAATCAAGTTCAACATCGGTAAGTAAAATTTTGATTCTTTTATAATTCTCCCCAGGTAAACTTTTCATATGCTCACATTTTCATGTGGACTTCCCTAAGATCTTGGTTCCTTTCGATGTTGGCATGTATCAGACCGTAACTTCATGGATTATGATTGTACAAGAAATTATGTTTTGAACTCGTTGACCATAAAGAGGTCACAATACATGTCTGATTTTGTTGAAATATAAGTTTATTACTCAAATGGCCCCAGATTGTACAAAAAATCACGGTTTTTAGCTTGTTGACCCTATCGAGGACACAATTTTATTCCGATTTAAAAAACTGTTTGAAAATATTACTGTTAAACCTTAATGATGGTTGAGATTGAATTTGGTAAAAATTGGACCGTAACAGTCGGACAAAATGGTCGCCTCTCATACACAAACAGTGTAAAAATATGGTACATCAAGGTTTTGGATACTCTTGAGTTCACAATTTTTATCAGATTTTGATGAAGTTTCTAATGCATGTTTATAACCCAAAGATCTGGTTCCTTTCAATTTTTGCGCTTTTAGCTTTTGGTCCCTCTCTAGAGGTCACAATTATAATCCAATTTATAAAACCGTGTGAATATATCAACGTTATAATGATGGTCGAGTTCGAAGTTCATGAAAATTGGACCAAAACTGCGGAAGAGATGGCCAACCCTTGTATGCAAATAGTGTAAAAATATGGTATATCAAGGTTATCGACCCTTTGGAGGTCACAATTTTATCCGATTTTGATGAAACTTGGAATGCATCTTTATGTCTCGAAATCTTGGTTATATCACCGTTACACCCTAATGATGGCTGAGTGTGAATTTCGTGAAAATCAGATTAAAACTACCAGACAAAATGGCCACTCCTCATACACAATTCTGTACATGGTGAAAATTTTATGTAAATCGAATAATAATTGCCACTTTTATAGACCAAAAACTGGTGATAATGAAAATCGTAAATTACTTGTATGAAATCGTAAATGGTATTCGGTATCAAACAGTGAAAATTTTATGAAAATCAAATAATAATTGCTACTTTTATGGACCAAAAACCTTGAAAAGTGACCTGTTAAAAATCGTCTATTTCTCTGCAACTACACAAGTTAGAAACTATTTTGTGATATCTATATGATCGTATGGGTTTATTCTATTAGTTGTGTGGAATCAATTATCAAAATTTTAAACAAATAACAAATACGACTCATTTGAATGAATTATTTGTTTCGAAGGCAATAAATACAGTTTTTGCCGAAATTATATAATTTCCGGTGCCTAGTTAAAATTGACATTACGCATCAAATGGTGTCACTGTTATGAAAATCCAATAATAATTGACTCTTTTACAGGCAAACTAGCGTAAAAAGTGACTCGTGCAAAATTGCCCATTTCTCGGCAACTGTTCATATTACAAACTAATTTTTACATACATTCTCTTCGTATGGATTATTGCTACAAGTTTATGAAAGTTACGAAGAAATATTTTAAAATATGAAAAGCCTTAAACATGCATTATGCAAGAGCTAAATAGGGCTGGGTATCGATAGTGATTTTTACTATCGATAATCGGCAATGAAATGTCGGTCGATAATCGATAGTATCGAAAACAAACTTATTTTCACGGTCGTCATCAAGACTGGATACAGTGTAAGTTCAAAGTTCAAAACCATACGATAACGAAGTGGTGAAAGATCGTTTGCTCCTGTCTAAGGAGATATACTTGGAAAACATTAATAAAACTTGTTATATCACGTATATATACGTCAATTCATGTTGTTTATTATTAAAATAATGCATCCATGGTTCCGAATGAAGAAATATCGTAAATAATTATGTTAAGGGACCAAAATGAACTTGTTCCGATTCAAAACATTGCGTACGAGCGCGCGAAAATATCAATATGGCGGACAATTCTCAAAGGCGTTTTATAGCGGAGGCGCTGGAGGCGCCAGCCTCCTCTTGAAAAAAAATCAAAGAAGTTGAACAAATAAAACGGGAGAAAAATGCTAAAACCGATGAGAAAAATGAAATGTACCCTAGTTAGGTAGGGGCCCTAAAGGCAGACAATGGGGCCCTTCGTCTGACAAAAGGGCCCCTCTGGCCAAGGGAAAGGGCCCCCGAGTCCGAGTCAATCGTTTTCGTTACACTGTTACTGTCGAATCCACTACTGAATGAGAATGCAGTCATTGAACTGGTATGAAAATCATCCATCAAGACCCCAGGGATCCCCGCAAAAGAGGGCCCTCAACATTGTATAGCCTCCGCCATGATAAACCTTAAAACGCCTCTGACAATTCTGTGTCGTTTCGTGTGCCAATAGAGAACCATTATTCGTATAATATATAAGTAAATCAACAAAAGTTTTGTCGTCCATGTGTGCTATTTATTGTACCGGGTACTCATTACTGAGGCACACGTAGAGAAATAGTGAACTGTACAGACGAATTCTGAAGCTTGCAAAGGGAAATAACTCTAACTTTATTTACACATCCTGGTATCTCCGATTTAGCGATATTCAACAATAATTTCTTCAAAACTAAAGTAACGTTTCAATGAGAGTGAATTTATGAAAACGGCTGTTCAATAGGCAGTCACAATTTTGTTATGTGTTACATTGATACTTGATAGTAATTAAAGTGAGCGGTGTATTATAATTAACTGAAAGAAAACATTGACATTTCAGACGCAAGAAAAATAGACGAAGAGCGATAATCGATAGTAACCCACCGCTATCGATAGTGCTTTTCTGGGCCGCCCAATCGATACTATCGATTTATATCGATATTTTACCCAGCCCTAGAGCTAAATCAACATATTGAAAGTCTTTATTTAGGCTTCAGATGTTGTAGAAATGATTAATTAGACCTTCATTTAGACAACAAGTACAAAATTAACTCTGTAGACCCACGGATGGCTTGGATACAGCTCGATTTTAAACAGTCGTCCTTCTATATAATTAAATCAGAAATGGCTGACCAAGATAACGTTTACCGGAAACTGACGATGAAAGGCCTGTCAAGCGAGAGTACTATTACTATTGAGCACGTTACTGGATAATCAGGAATATGTGGGTGGAGTTATCGTCTGTCAATCAAACGATCGACAATTGTCGTTAAGTGTTGCAGCAATTTGTACCCATTTCTTGTCCAAACTTCCAACACTGATAACTCCGTTCAGAATAAAATAATTTGACTGAAATTTTCAATATTTTCTGTTTTTATCATCTGTTTGTATACGCCCACATTGAAATGTGGTCGTATATTGTCGTCGCCCCCGTCCGTCGGTCCGTCCGGCGTCCACAATTGCTTGTGGACGCTCTAGAGGCTAAAGTTAATATCCGATTGACTTTAAATTTATACACAGTGTTTAAGGTCATGAGACGAGGAAGCCTATTGTTTTTTAGCGATTTCCGATAATAACTACCAGGGTTATGGCCCTTGATCATTTCAAAAAATCTTGTGGATAATTAGTGCCAGAGTTGTGGCCCTTGATCACTTCAAAAATTCTTGTGGACGCTCTAGAGGCCAAAGTTAATATCCGATTTACTTTAAATTTATACACAGTGTTTAAGGTCATGAGACGAAGAAGCCTTTTGATTTTCAGCGATTTCTGATAATTAGTACCAGAGTTATGGCCCTTGATCACTTGGAAAAATCTTGTGGACGCTCTCACTGAGAACTGCTAAGGAGTTAAAAGGTGCACAGCCCGTATAGAAATCTTAATCCTCGTTGATATTTGTACGTATGTCGAAAGATAATTAATTTTCGGACTATTACTTGGTATTACCGGTTTAAAACTGTAAAAAGGTGTGTTAATTAACGAGGGTGAAAAACTGTCCGAGAGGTGGGTTAATTAACGCTAGGTGCGTTTTCTGTAGAGGTGTGTTAATTAACCGAACGGTAAAAAATGAATGTCAATGTTGTGTATTATTTAATTGGCGTGTTTTCTCGCTGGTTGCGATAACTGCACCAAAAGGAGTATAATCAAGGACCAACATGCTTTATCTGACACGTACGAGTAAAACTGTTTAACCGTGCGATTAATCATTCAGCCGTGTGTTTTACGCAGGTCTTTGTAAAATAATGAGGTCTTTAGATAAGCGTGTGTGCTCGCTATGATCTACGTTTCTCTTATGTCTATTGTAGGGCTATTACGTATCATATATATAAAGTTGCATTTTATGAAATAAAAATATGGATTAATC
This sequence comes from Patella ulyssiponensis, assembly GCA_963678685.1. Taxonomy (NCBI): domain Eukaryota; kingdom Metazoa; phylum Mollusca; class Gastropoda; family Patellidae; genus Patella; species Patella ulyssiponensis. The sequence continues at coordinate 30,681,009 of OY783229.1, read as the reverse complement.
TATCGTATACGGAAAGGCGAATGTAATGTCATTTATAAATACCAAGCAGTCAGCCCCCAAATTGAATAGAGAGAGTAAATCCAGCAACAATATAGTAAGTCACGCTACTTATAGATAAAGTTGCATTTAATAAAATAAAAATATTGACCCTAATCTATCGCATGAAATGCAAGAGAATTTAATATTTTGATTGTTGAATTCCCGTCTACTGTGGTTCATTTGGAATTTAAAATATACAACCAATAACGATATTAATTGAAATTATATATTATAGGCATGACCATGGAATGGGTCGGAAACGTGTGTACAACGAACGAGTCGGAATAGCGAAGATTCTCGAGTGAGAAAACGGTGGTCATTTGTTTCATTACTTCCGCCAAAATGTGCTAAGGTGAACGCTGAGTTTATTAATTTTTTTTTCATTATTAAAGTTAAAAACGAAAATCAAAGGTGACAACTTGAAATGACTAAATGACAAGTAAAAAAATAATTCTAAAAGTTTACAAACATTTCAACGCCTGACTTATTGGAATAAACTGTAACAATTGCCAAATTCCAACCAACTATATCAGCTAGTCCGTAGGTGCACGATTTAACTGTGCCTCGCTTGTCAACATCAAACAGCAGAGCTAACTGTGTGTGACAACATCAAAGGGCAATTCCGTGTGTAAAGCGTGCATGAATCGACAGTATTGTAAAACAAAGGCTGGATTCACAATCACAGAAACTTATGGTTTGACAATGGAGATTTGACAATGGAGATTAGAATATATCAGATAATTAAATTGGAACGAAGTATAAAACATGTTGTATTCATCAAGAAATGAAATGCGTATAAGAACGCATATATGTAACTACATGTAGGCCTACACCATGTATAAATCCATATTAAGACCTACTGATCTGCGTAAAACAGATGTTTATAATAATAATAATTACTTTATTTCAAAAGGGTTGATGTTTATGAAAGAAAAGACTGTCGCTAAAATTATAAAATCTTTATTATTTAAATCAACCATGCACAAATCTTATATAATCAATCAAATCAAATCCTAGTCAAACTGACCCAAATAGATGGTGTCGAAACAACTCCAGTAGTGGGTGTCGAACCAGCTCGATGTCGAAACAACTTGTTCCCGTAAGTTCACATATTGACTTATGATTGATAGTATGCATTGAAGGCCGAGTCGTTGGGGCCAAAATGAAAAATACTACTTGGTGTTTAACGTCTGCTTCCACATAAGTGATATCGCAGACAAGACTTAGGAGAGCCGAAGCTGATTCCTGTTTTTTAGAATATGATTTTGCAATCTTTTCATTTGGCTTTAAGCCATGGATTGGGTTTAGTGGGAAGTTCTTCCCTTTATTTAATAAAAAACATATCATTTGGTAGATGATCTCGTTTGCTTCTCGATTGGTTGATGTCATCGTTTGGGGTTAGTGTTTAGGTGCCAGGCCCGTCTTATCGTAGCCTCCCCTTATCCACTATCCCACTCCATGGGTTTGGTATCAGTTTTATTTACGGAATAGTGTTTAGGTGCCGAGTACGTCTGACCTAAACTCCCCCTTACTCCACTATCCTGCTTAGTTTGGTAGATGTCATCTTTGTGGGATTAGTGTTTAGGTGCCAGGCCCATCTTATCGTGACCTCCCCTTACTCCACTATCCTATTCTGTAGGTTTGGTGTCTGTTTTTTGGCGGAATAGTGTTTAGATGCCGAGTCCGTCTGATCGTGACCCTCCCTTACTCCACTAGCCTGCCAGTTTGGTATAAATCCCCCATGTAGTTTAGTGTTTAGATGCCGGGCCCGTCTAATCATGACCCCCTCTTACTTCGCAATTCTACTTAGTCCAACTGTGTCCATTAGGGCGTGTATTTGTTCGAAGATTTTTAGTTTCAGATCTGGTATAGGGAAGAGTAGGTTCTTAATGTTGAATGGTATGTTGTTGGTCTCCATTATTCTCACTAGTTCCCTTCTCTCCTCCCTGTATACATCGCAGTCTACCAGGACATGGTTGGTGGTACATTCTTCTCCGCACTCACAGACGATGACTTGGTGTTTGTGGTCTCGCAGCCACTCTTTCACCCTTAGTTTCGATATAAATCTGCATATATCTCTTCTGGGGTGATTGATTGCTGTCTTCGTGTAAATTTTGTCATCCAGTCGGAATCTGTATGTGTCAAGTTCAACGAGTTTTAATTCCCAGATTGAATTGACCTGTCTTTTAACCATACTGTAGATTTCCGTGGTGCTGTAGTCCATGGTGTGGAGTGGTGCTGTATCCTTGAGACCTTCGTTTGTGAGTCGATCTGCCTCCTCGTTTCCTCTAATGTTGACATGTGATGGAATCCACACGAGCTCTACTTTGCTTCCCTTCTCTAAGACCAGCTGCCTGATTTCCAAAATGACTTCTGGTCTTGAGTCCGAGTTGTCAGTTTGGATTGAAATCAGACTGCTCAGCGAGTCGCTTGGAATGACGAACTTACTAGTCTTTTGATGGGAAATCCATGATATAGCGTCACGGATGGCCACAAGCTCTGCAGTATACACCGAACAGTTATTGGGCAGTTTCCTGCTTATTCCCTGTTCCCCGTTTGGCAGGTATATTCCAAACGAGCTGGTGCCCCTTTCAGGGTTGCGTGAGCCATCCGTGTACACATGGTCCCAGTCATCGGACGGCCAGTTGTCTTCCAGGTGTTCTAGCGAGAAAGCTCGTGCAGCAGTGGGGTTGTTTTTCTTGTCGGTTTTCTGTAACAGATCTAGATTGACCGGCGGTATAGGAAGCGTCCAAGGGGCGATCGCTGGGGGGTCGTGTTCATTTATCACGAGCTCCCCCAGTCGCAGTTTCTTGATTGTTTCCCTGATACCTTGGCCAAAGCTTTTCTTTCTTGGATCTCTCACATATCTTGTATTTTGTAGACTGACAAAAGTTGGAGATCTTGCGCCCAGTTGCGAGATCTTAGCCCAGTACCTTGTCGCTAGTTCTTTTCTTCTTAGGGATAGGGGCAACTCCCCGACTTCCTGCAGTAGTGCCTCTCTCCTAGTCCCTTGCCCTACGCCAGTCGCAATACACAGAGCTTTGTATTGGATGGTGTCAAGCTTCCTTAAGAGTAATGGCGCGCAGTTCATGAAGGCCAAAGAGCCGTAGTCTAATACAGATCGTATTAGAGCACGATACACCATCATTAGTGTAACTCTGTTGGCCCCCCATGTGCTGCCCTTTATTTTCCTCATTAAGTTTAGGATTTTGGTGCATCTATCTACAGTCTCGTCGATGTGCGGTTTCCAGGTCAGCCTTCGGTCAAAGATTACGCCAAGGAACTTGGTTTGGTCTTTGAACTCGATGGTTTTCCCGTTCATACAAAGAGTCATTCTGCTTATCCCACTATCCCTGCTTACAAGCATGCCGACCGTTTTCTTCTCCGAAACTTTAAATCCCCAGACGTTTGCCCATATCATGAATTTGTCTAAGGCCTTTTGCATATTCTTTTGTAGTTCACAAAAATGCCTCCCTGTCCTCCATATGGTACTATCATCAGCAAATTTAGCTAATTCAGTTTTGGCGTCGAGGTAGGAGGATTTCTGTATGTCGTTGATCATGATATTGAAGAGAGTGGGACTGATAACCGACCCCTGAGGCGTGCCATTTTCTAATGTTTGCTCGGCACTCAGGAATCTGCCAACATTCACCTGTATCCTTCTATCGCTCAGAAAGCTTTTGATCCACTGAAACATTATGCCCGTTATACCAATACGTCCTAACTTGAAGAGCAGCCCGTCTAGCCAGACTAAATCGAAAACCTTAGTTAAATCTACGAACACGGCACATAACAGGTTCCCAGAGAGGAGTGCCTGCGACATGACTTGCTGTAGTCTCACCAAGTGGTCCATTGTTGAACGCCCTTTCCTGAACCCGCTTTGATTTTCGTCTATCAGTCGGTTGCTCTCCAGATAGAACTGAAGTCGGATGTTAACCATTGTTTCCAAGGTTTTGCACAGTGTGGATGTCAAGCTTACTGGTCGATAAGACTCGGCCTTTGTTCTCTCTTTACCTGGTTTTGGAAGAGGGATGACGTTGGCTTTCCGCCATTCTTTAGGTACCTCTCCTGCCAGCCAGGATGTGTTGAAGAAGTTTAGTAGTATCCTTTTGACATTTCTAGGCAGATGTTTGAGCATTGAGTACTTTACTTTGTCCTCACCAGCCGCACTATCCTTCTTTAGGGAAAGAACCTTATTTAGCTCCTCCTCAGAGAAGGGTAGATTGATTGGTTTAGCCCCTTCATTAGGTTCAATTTCTAATGAAGGGTGCTGTGAGTAAAAGATTTCCTTTCTCTTCAGGAACTCTGGTGATTGGTTTTCGTCCCTGCTTGCGTCAGCGAACGCTTTCGCAAGTAGGTCTGCCTTTTCATTGCCGTTGGTAGCGTACTCATCTCCATTCTTTAGGTTTGGTATGTTGAATGATCTGCGCTTCCCGTTCAAGGCGTTCAGCTTCTTCCAGACGACACCTGTTTGCGTGTTTTGGTTCAACGCATTACAGAAAGTCATCCAGTGTCCGCTTTGTGCCTTCCGGATGGTGTCTCTTGCGGCGTATTTCAACTTCAGGTAGTTTTGGTGGTTGACTTCATTGTAGTGGCGTTTCTGTAGGCGTAGTGCCTTCTTTCTTTCGTTAACCGCCTTCTGACATTCTGGTGACCACCAAGGTTTTCTAATCCTTGGTTTCCCGCCAGAAGTCTTGGGAATGGAGTCGTCTGCTGCACCTATAATAGCACATGTGATGTTGGCAGCGTACACGTCGATGTTGGCATCGATGATGTCATCCTCTTTCCACTCAAGGCAGTTTACACGGAAGTTAGCCCAATCAGCCTCTTTTATTTTCCAATTGGGTTTCCCGTTATAGACTTCCCTGGTTGTTTTACATTGGATGCAGAATTCTATCAGTAGGTGGTCACTACCAAGTGTTTCATCTTCGTGTACTTGCCAGTCGCAGCGGTTTGTCATACCAAGCGTACAGAGCGTGAGATCCAGGTGTGAAGGTTGGGCATTTCCTCCAATAAAAGTAGGACTCTCATCGTTCAGTACGCATAGGTCGTTCCCTTCTATTATTGAGCACAGGCTAGTCCCCCGACAGTCATTCCTCGGTGACCCCCACGGAGCGTGTTTTGCGTTGAAATCCCCACAGAACACAGATTCGCCCTGCGGAAGCTGGTCGAGAAGTGACTGCAAGTCTACTGATTTTATCGTGACTTGAGGGGGTGCATAGACATTCACTATTGTCAATTTTGTATTATTGCTCAATGTGATGGCTATGCCCATTGCTTCTAGAGGGCCTGCTACGTCCAGCGTAACAGAAATATAATTTAAGTTATCACTGACGTAGATGGCAAGGCCGCCACCATGTGTCGTGCTGCCCGGTCTGTCCCTTCTCTGACAAGTATATCCGGGTAGGTAGATGTCTTTCTTAGTTGGTAGTAGCTTGGTCTCCTGGAGGCATATTACATCTTTGGGGTTGCTGGTGATGTATTTTCTCAGCTCAGCACATCTGGGGGCCAGTCCGTTAACGTTAAGTTGTAGAACTTTTACCTGGCCCGCCATGATGACTGTCCGGGTGGATGCCTCTCTGTCTTGGCTATTTATTGGTCAATTGGCGTTTCACATTCCATAGGAGGTACCTTATTAGTGTTTGTCTTTGGTGTTGAAACCGACAAGCAACTGGGCATATCACCAGTGCTGTAGTGACGAACATGAGATATCATTCTACGGAGTGCGAGGTTTGCCGTTTGATCGCCTTTTGTCGTTTCTTCGTCGTCGTCTTCTTCTCTTGATCTTTTTTTTACCGTGTTGATTGAATTAATCATGAGACACAGGACATCGGCGTTGACCATGTGTGTCCTTATTTTGCCGAGTAAACTTGCCATCTTGGTAGTTTGGTCCTCATTGGATACGGCCACCCTGAGGAACTCGATCATGAAGTTGATGAAGCCACTTTCCGTTTTAAATTTAGGAATGAAGTGTTCTTCATGAATCTTCGTTTTTGGTTCCTCTTCTTTCTTTTTGGATGATTTTGTCTTCTGTTTGACTTCTACAGGTTTGACTGATATTTTCTTCTCTTTCTTGTTCTTGTCTTTACCTTTAGGGGTCGGGGTTGCATCGGACGTCAAGGGAGTCGGGACTGGAGCTTGTTTTGGTTCCGTCACCGGTTCTCTAACTACTTTTGCTTCCCTCTCCTTGTTCTTTACTTGTTGGGTCGCTTCCCTAAAGGTAAGTTTTTCTTTACTTTGCAGACGTAGCGCTGCTTTTGTTGCTTGAATTCTTGGGCATTGGGGGGAGTTAGCTGCGTGGCTGCCCTTGCAGTTTGAGCAGTTAATTTTGCTACCCACCCTACACTCAGCCACCACGTGTTCTCTCCCACATTGGGCGCATACGGCTTTTCCTTTACAGTACTTCACTGTATGACCCAATTTTTGACAGTTAGTGCACTGTCGTACCCTCTGTATATAGGGATGGGTCCGTCTTCTGAGATACACTATGTTTATGACCTCGGGTGCTGTACCTTTCTTGAAGGTCAGGGCAACGCTTCCCTGATCCTTCCCCTCGGCCACTCTAAATCTGTATATCTCAGTGACGTCATACTCCCTATCTTTCAGGTCGTCCATTATTAACCTCCCCGGTATATTCGGTCGGTATCCCATGAACAACCACCTTGTCTGTTAACAAGGTGGTTGGTTCGGATACCGCCACGGTCACACCGAGTAGGCTGTCCTGGGCCAGTGCTTTGTCCATGTCTGACTTACTTTTTAGGGCAAGTCTGATATGTCCAGTCACTGTTATCCTGATATCAGGTATATTACTGATACCCCACTTACTCCGTAGTTCCTTTCCCACTGCCGTCAGTTTGGACCCTTGGAAAGACTTGCCTTCCATTGGCCTTACTTGCACGACATGGTTCTGCTCATCCTTCCTTTTTGTAGCAGGAAAAAACTTTGGCGCAGGGCTGCTATTAAAGGCTTCTGCCATTGACATGGGGGAAGTAGCCTCTGTCGCCATTGTTCTTATTGCTATCGAAAAAAGTCTAAAACAAAGGAATGATTGAACAGTTTTTATAAGGTTTTTCTGTACTGTTGTTAGCCTTTCCCACGAATACTTGGGATGTGTTGCGAACATTTAAATAGTTCATCAATAACACCGCCTATATTTCTTACCGTTTTCTAAAATATAATATTAGAGCACTTGTATCTTGTATATTCAGTCATACTGGGGGAAAGTATTGTCATCTTTTTGTTTTGGTTGATTGATCAGAATGTTTGAAAACGTTGACCTATATTGGTGTTGCGTAACACTTGATTGGTGTCATAAAGTAATAAACTAATCAACAAGCTACATGGATTATTTACTTCAACTAAAATGTGTATTAGAATTTGCTGTCGGCATTACAGTTGTTATTTTGTTTATAGATTTATTAATTAAATGTTAAAAAATCGTGCAAAATGAAAAATAAGGTAATTTATGTTTAAAACTTTTATGGCATTTAAATAGAATACATAGAAGCGTGTATTGTAAAATTTACTGCAACCAGTAACTCTCTCTCTCTTGATACAGGCGTATCTGTTTTATGGAATGATCTACCATTTACTTAGTTTAAGATGTTGCAAATATCTTTATTCTCTAAATTAAAGGAATATTTAAAACAAATTAATTATATTGGCTTTTAATATATTTTTTATATGATTAAATTGTCACTTTGTAAAGCGTCCCTAAACAAGTTATGAAGAGCACACTATAATTATATATACACGTGTAGTGTATCAATATCCGTTCTTAAACTTTAATACACTGTATATGTATTAACAGTAACAAAATTTCGATTTATAATATTATTATTATTAATTTGTTCCCGTTATTTGCAAAACATCTACCCGATGTTGATAATAAATTTGATTTGAATTATTTTTCCGTGCCAGTTGGAAACATAATTGTCTAAGGTCTAATTGGACTGTAAAGTTTAAATCAAATATTAAATCGAATTAGGAAACAGGTAAATGTATTTTTGCATAAAATTACAATGCTGTTTGTTTCAAATCTGCATTGGACTATTCATGGTCTATCTATTGTGATTTATATTTGATATCTGTGAATGATATCCGACTATCATAAAAAAAAGGTCTTTTAAAAACTAATAACGAGATATATGTTCATTCAGAAAGTATTCAGATATCCTAAATTATCTGCTAGCTATTATAAAAACTTACAGCACACACAAACAGGGTAAGCTATATGATCAGCGCTTCCCGAAGAGCTACCAATTCATCAGAATTTTCAAAGAAAAATTGCCAAATGTTATAGTTTATTATTAATATCTTGTCAAATAAAGCAACCGAACAGTTTTCCAATACGTGCGAATAAGCTCGTGCTCTACATATAAACAGAAGTGTTGCTTTGATCAAGGAGACGTAATTGAGATTGTCGAATCTGCACGGACAATGCATGAACCGGGGAGACGTGAAGTCTGAAATGCCAATGGATGGGTTAACATTGATTTGAATTATATTATTTTTTTGATCATTAACACAAATAATAACTTGTCTGAAGACGAGATTAAGTATATTTACGAGAATAAGTATATTTACATACGGTAAAGTTACAAGTTTAGTTCTGGAATTAGGATAGTTGGATTGATGCAATCTCGAGAATCTTCGCTATTCCGACTCGTTCGTTGTACACACGTTTCCGACCCATTCCATGGTCATGCCGATAATATATAATTTCAATTAATATCGTTATTGGTTGTATATTTTACATTCCAAATGAACCACAGTAGACAGGAATTCAACAATCAAAATATTAAATTCTCTTTCATTTCGTGCGATAGATTAGGGTCAATATTTTTATTTTATTAAATGCAACTTTATCTATAAGTAGCGTGACTTACTATATTGGGTCTTTGAAAAATTGTTGGTTCACTCTTTCTTATAGATTCAAATCCGACGTACTAAAAAAGCGGACGACATGTTTATATGTAAAACAATGGTGATATTTTGGTAAAATATCCATCAAATGCCATCTGTTTATGATATATGCTTTGGTAGACCAAATAAGGCAATGTTCCCCCCCTGGTCTTGGGGAAATGGGGTGGTTTATTCCATTTGGCCTGGAAATGAAAGTCAAGGTCAGCCTATAGGACGTGCAGAAAAAAGGGGGTTATAAAAGAGGGTGTTGAGCGAGACTGATAAGAGCTCAACAGGTATTCCGAGCAGCTATCATTTATTGAGAACGAGGGTTCCATCGAATCCAATCCAGCTTAATAACATAGTTGTAGAAACGAACTGGCCTGTAGTTTTATATGTTACGATCACGAAGAAAACATAACCAGGAAATCCAATATTACTACGAAGTCTCGAAAAATGATTACATGTCAACTCGGGCGTATGTGTTTCTTCTGTAATTGCATAAAAACGGCTATTGGAAGTTACGAGTTCTGGAATGAGGATCGTTGGATTGATGCAATGTAAATTTAGTGAAGAGCTAAAATAATTTCAGTTTAAATACCATTTGTGTGGGAATTACCACTGTTCGGTTGGTTGTTGTGTCGTAATATTTATCAACAAAGAGATTTCTGTTTGATGGATATTGCTATTGAAGGTAAGATGCACAATTTACGCATTGTGGCCCATTGTTGCTGGATTTACTCTCTCTATTCAATTTGGGCGCTGACTGCTTGGTATTTATAAATGACATTACATTTGCCTTTCCGTATACGATAGATTAATCCATATTTTTATTTCATAAAATGCAACTTTATATATATGATACGTAATAGGCCTACAATAGACATAAGAGAAAAGTAGATCATAGCGAGCACACACGCCTATCTAAAGACCTCATTATTTTATAGATTAAGATTTCTATACGGGCTGTGCACCTTTTAACTCCTTAGCAGTTCTCAGTGTCTAGAGGCCAAAGTTAAGATCCGATTGACTTTAAATTTATACACAGTGTTTAAGGTCATGAGACGAAGAAGCCTTTTGATTTTCAGCGATTTCCGATAATTAGTGCCAGAGTTATGGCCCTTGATCACTTGGAAAAATCTTGTGGACGCTCTAGAGGCCAAAGTTAATATCCGATTGACTTTAAATTTATACACAGTGTTTAAGGTCATGAGATGAAGACGAAGAAGCGTATTGATTTTCAGCGATTTCTGATAATTACTGTCAGAGTTATGGCCCTTGATCACTTCAAAAAACCCTGTGGATGCTCTAGCTAGAGTCAAAAGTTAATATCCGATTGACTTCAAATTTATACGCAGTGTTTACAGTCATGAGACAAAGATGTCTATTGATTTTTAGCGATTTCCAATAATTAATGCCAGAGTTATGGCCCTTGATCACTTCAAAAAATCCTGTGGAAGCTCTAAGAGGCCAAAGTTAATATCTGATTGACTTTAAATTTACACAGTGTTTAAGGTCATGAGACGAAGAAGCCTATTGATTTTCAGCGATTTCAATTAATTACTGCCAGAGTTATCTCCCTTGATAACTTCAAAATATCTTGTGATGCTATAGAGGCCAAACTTTTCATCCAATTGACTTCAGATTGATACACAGAGTTAGGTGTTGAAACGAACAAGTATTTTGATTTTCAATGAATTTTGATAACTGAACAGCTAAATCCATAATATTAAATGTTTCGTATACTAATTGTTAGCGTGGGGCAAAACTTAATAAAAACCAAACAAATTCTAATGATTTTCTGATAATTACATAATAAGTTGTTACTCTTAATCAGATATTAGTGTATTACAAATGTTTCATTACCGAAAAAAGTAAAAATAAGCGACAACCCTTGTAGACAGCCCAGACGATTTAGCTGCTGTGGGCGTATGTTTCGTTGCCTGGCAACCTATCTTTATAATTTTATGAGAAATGACGAAATTTTATGAAAATATCGCTGTATTCTTTGAAATCTGGATTATTTATTGATAGTAAAAATCATAGTGCGCGAGGTCACTGAACAGTTGTTCGCCGAGTCACCTGATTGTTTTTTCCACAATCGACAAATCACGTTATTGCCTACAATCGTGGGTAGTTGTAGGTTATAGAATCTTTACAAAATGTGGGGATCACGTGGCTAAGTCAAGTAAGACTCTGCCTCGCAAGCCTGGAGGTCGTGTGTTCGATCCCTGCATTGGCCGACAAACTTCATTCAGATTTTCCGGTGTGGTTTCTCCCTTGTCAGTGATGCAGGAGGGAGAACCTGACAAGAACAGCCGTCTTGTCGTTAGGATGGGACGGAAAGCCGAGGTCCCGTGTACAAATATACAAAATGGGGAAATCACATGGCTAAGTGGGTAAGATGCTTGCTCGCTAGTCTGGAGATCGTATGTTCGATCCCTGCATTGGCCTACAATGTTCATCCAGATTTTTCGGCGTGGTTCCTTGTCGGTGGTGCAGGACGGTGGGCCTGACAAGGACAGCTGTCTAGTCATTCAGGGTGGGACGAAAAACCAAGGACCCGTATACATTGATGTGCATGTAAAACATCGCATGGCAGTTGGAATTCCCCTCATAGCACACTGTATGGTGTTAGTCCATTAGCCCAGTCAAGGAGCAGAACAGTAGCACATTAAACCCCATTTCATTACATTTCGCCAAACCATTAAACCTGACGAAGAGCGAGTTGTTTGTATCAACAGAATAATCCCGATCAGGTGCTCAATCGCCAAATTAAGTACACGGTGGCAACACCAAACGACGTCATATTGATTGTTGCAAAGTAGAAGTATTAAAATTCTAAATATGTTTGACGTCCATGCTCAACATGTAAATCGACAATGGAGTAGACATTTTTCGTCTTAATAATAGAAATAAGATGAAAAAGAATTAAGATTTTCACTGAACAATTAAAGAAATTGGATTATACATTGTTTTAATTGGATTATACATTGTTTTACACAGCTGTCCTTGTCAGGCCCTCTGTGCTGCATCACTGACAAGGGGGGACCAACGCCAGAAAATCTGGATGAACTTTCTCAGCCAATGCAGGGATCTGTATGTCCCGTCACATGATTTCCATTGAATCGACACAGTATAATCCGGCCGTGAAGCAACCAATTATTACCAATCAATTATCGGTGAGATTAATACGCGCTACCGTAGGTCTTTGTTGATTACTTTGATAATTTTATAATCTCTTGTAAGAAAGTAATTGTGACAAATACTCAAGCATATCCACGAATTTTCTTATGAATCCCCAGTCGTAAAAATATTTCTAGCACCTGTTAGAAACATCCGTTACGCATGCCAATTGAACCCGAATAACGTAATTTTGCACTCAACAAATCTTGGCAGATTCCGGTACAATCTAAGTGACGACGACCTTGACATAGAACAACAGTAATTATGCCAAATACTCAAGAATATCCACGAATTTACAGTCGTAAAAATATTCTTCGCGCCTGTTAGAAACGTTCGTTGCGCATGCCGATTGAACCCGAATACAATCCGGTAGGGTACCGGAATCTGCCGAGGTTTGACAAGTGGTAATTTTGTTCATTCTATACGGATCTCTCTGAACTGTGTGACGACGACCTTGACATAGAATGAGAGATAATCAATGAACATGTGAACACATTTAGCAAACACAAGTGTGCCATCAACTGAAAACGACAAAGAAGATAAATATATGACAGACTTGACCTATTCAAAAAGCCTACGCCTGTTAAATGAAATAAAAATTAATGTAAGAAAATTTTGAATGTACAGAAAAGTTTATCATTATACGCCCACATGGAAATGTGAAACTTCCAATCAATAGAAACAGGAAACACAAACCAAATACAGACGATTTGATGGGATCGATTTTGAGAAAGTCAAAATGATGCATATGATATTCAGATAAGTTGATATAAAATAAGTAGTAGAATACAATATCAAAAAACCATCGTTTTATCCAACGTTTCGTCAGTAAAAATACTAACTTCCTCAAGGTAAAGAAAACTAAATACAAAATGACTGGAAGTCAGTTATGACATCATAGGAAGTTATGACATCGTGGGTATGATGACGTCATAGACTTAGATACATAACAAGAAAGGTTAGCTTAACTAAAACTATTAATGATTTTGAAACCCCCTTGATTTAACTCATTTAAACCATTAGGCCAAACTGAATTAAGTCTATGAATCCACAGACTTTCTGCTGTGTTCAATTTTTTCTGATCATTATCAGGAATTTTTTGTACTATGGTACACACGAAATTATGACCAGGTATATTAAAATGGGAGGCTACATGGGGGGAATGGCCAGGTTTTTTAAGCTTTATATTGCTTCTATGCTTATTAAGTCGAGTGCTGAAAGAAGTAATGGTTTGACCTACATATTGCATATTACAGGTTTTGCATGTTAAACAATATACAACATAAGAACTGGCACAGTTGACAGAGTCTCTAATCTTGAATGATTTCATGTCTTTACTGGTTACTTCTTGAATATTGCACATAGTCTCGCATGATTTGCATAATTTTCGTAAACAAGGTTGACAGCCGTATGAAATTTTGTCCTTAATATGGTTCTTACTAGTGTCAGAAATTCTCAACTTATTTTCTTTCAAGATATTGCCAATAGTATGATTCTTTCTCTCTGCTATTATTATTTTGCTGCTATTCATAATTTTTGTCATACGTGAACTTGTGTCTAAAATACTTCTGTCTTTAATCATTTGGTGAAGATGAGGTTGTCGAGGGTCAAAGGTAGTTGTCCAAGGAATAATGTTCACATTAGTATCGGTCTTGGATTGGTAGGTCAATAGTTCAGTCCTGGTCTTCTGATCTGCTCGGTTAAATGCCTTTAGAATAATTTTCTTAGGATATCCGGATTGTTTAAGATAGGATCCAAAACTTTTTAGGTTTGATTTGGTCCAGCTAACTTTACTACAAATACGTTTTATACGTAAAGCACCACTGTAAGGTATAGCGTTAAAGGTGTGTTTGGGGTGACAACTTGAAGGAGGAAGATAATGATGGCAATCTGTTTTCTTGGAATATAGATTAGTCTCTAACTTTTCCTTTTCTTTGACAACTTTTACATCTAGGAAATTAACCGAGTTGCTGTTTATATCTGCAGTAAATTTGATCTTAGGATGTTGTTGGTTCAATTTTGAAACAAAATTATTGCATTCTTCTTGAGGGAGAGAAGATAAAGCCCAAATATCATCTATGAATCTGCATGAAATATCTGGTTTATTAGGTAATGGTTCATAGTAGGTTTTCATCCAGTATGACATATAAATATTAGCATATGTTACAGCAAACGGAGTACCCATGGCAGTCCCCGATATCTGTCTATAAAACATACCAGAAAATTCAAATTCATTGTTGTGAAGAACAAAATCTGCAATTTGTAGAATTGATTCAGAATCTTCATTGGTCACAATTTTAGTTTCTTGTAATGCATGTTTTAGTGCTTCTAAACCTTCAGAAATAATAATATTTGGATATAAACTGATAACATCAAGAGTCATAAGATTACTATTACTAGGAATAGATTTGCTGTTTATAGCTTCTATCCTTTGAAGAAATTGAGTAGTGTCTTTAACTAATTCAGGGCAGTAAAGCTGTGCCACTGGTTGTAGTTTCCAGTCAAGCCAAGAAGAAGCTTTACGAGTAGGTGCTGTAACTTGACTACATATTGGTCTTCCTGGTGGTATATCTGTAGGATTAGAAACTTTATGAACTTTTCCTAAAATGTAGAAATGCGCTGGTTTGTCTACAGGTCTGTCTAAGATAGCTTTCCTTTCATTTTCTGGAATTTTAAGGCCAGTCACCAATTTTGTCAATTGTTCATGAATCTTGCTTGAATTATCTCCACTGACCTTCTCATACACAGAGTTATCTTCTAGATGTTTCATACATTCTTTAACATAGTCTTCTTTATTCCAGATGACAATACCACCTCCTTTATCAGCTTTACCAATGATAATATTAGGGTCATGCTTCAAACTTGATAAGGCTTTCCTCTCTTCGCGAGTTAAGTTATCTCGTACTTTATTTTCTGTGTAATTTTTTATTGTTTGATACTGATTGGCACAGTGGAGCTCCAGAGCTTCATCTCTTCCACAAGGTGGTGACCATTCACTCTTGATATACAGTGATTTAGGTAAGATTTGCTTAGATGGTTTTTCAAAAAAGAACTCAGAAAGTCTTAGTCGTCGATGAAATGTTCTTAAGTCATGAAGTTCTCTAATTTGGTCATATTTAGGTGGTACAGGACAGAATGACAATCCTCTATTTAAAAGTTTAACTTCAGCAGGTTCTAACTGTCTGGAACTTACATTATAGATGTAATTTTGGGAATCATGTTCTTTATCTTTTATTTTCTTAAATCTGCGATTTTTCTTCTTTTTCCTCACTGGAACACAATTTTTTGTTGTTGATGTGTAGGCAATCTTCAGTGTGTTTAAAGCTAAGAGTTTTTTCTGATGATTTTGTTGTATGAAATTTTTAAGTCTCTGGCAACTGTATTCAATTTTTTCTAGCTGTAATTTGAAATCTTCGGGAGAGAGTAGCTGTTGTAATCTGGCTTTGGCTGAGACTAACTTATTCCTAATGTCAATAATACGGGTTTTATAAAAGTTGATGGATTCATTTCTGAGACTTTTTGAAGCGTTCCATAATATCATTTTCCATGAGTTATTAACTGAGGAAATGTCTTCACATGGGGGTTTGAGCTTGATTTGCAGGCATTTTGGAATTACATCCTTTTCTTCACAAGCTAACGCAAAGTTTAAATGTTCTTCAAATTTCACTAACCTTTCAGTTTCCTTCCTTGTGGCATTTAGTTCCTTCATCATCTGTAATGGTGATCTCTCAAGTCTAGTCCTTGAAGATGCAGTCCTGTTTAGGTAATATGTGAAACTTCCAATCAATAGAAACAGGAAACACAAACCAAATACAGACGATTTGATGGGATCGATTTTGAGAAAGTCAAAATGATGCATATGATATTCAGATATGATATCACGCAGAGTTTCTGGATACCCATTTTTGTCAAACCGGAAATATTGTAACTTCGAAAACCGGAAGTATTATTATAATGTAGCTTCGAATTACCAGAGCATTATTCCTTTATAAAAAAGATAGGTTGCCAGGCAACAAAACATATACGCCCACAGCAGCTAAATCGTCCGAGCAGTCAACAAGAGTTGTCGCATATTCTTACTTTTTTCGATAATGAAACATATAATACTCTGAAATCTGATTAAGATTAACAACTTGTAAAGTAATTATCAGAAAATCATTAGAATTTGTTTGGTTTCTATAAAGTTCTGCCCCATGCTACTGCTTAGTATACGAAACATTTCAAATCGTGGATTTAGCTGTTGTTAATAAAATTCATTGAAAATCAAGACCTTAAACTCTGTGTATCAACCTGAAGTCAATTGGATGATAAGTTTGGCCACTAGAGCATCCACAAGATTTTTCAAAGTGATCAAGGGCTATAATTCTGGCAGTAATTATCGGAAATCGCTGAAAATCAATAGGCCTCTTTGTCTCATGACCTTAAACACTGTGTACAAATTTAAAGTCGATTGGATATTAACTTTGGCCTCTAGAGCATTCACAAGATTTTTCAAAGTGATCAAGGGTCATAACTCTGGCAGTAATTATTGGATATCGCTGAAAATCAATAGGATTCTTCATCTCATGACTTTAAACACAGTGTATAAATTTAAAGTCAATCGGATATTAACTTTAGCCTTTAGAGCATTCACAAGAAATTTTGGACGACGGACGGACGGACAGGGCGACGACAATATACGACCACATTTCCATGTGATATAAAATAAGTAGTAGAATACAATATCAAAAAACCATCGTTTTATCCAACGTTTCGTCAGTAAAAATACTAACTTCCTCAAGGTAAAGAAAACTAAATACAAAATGACTGGAAGTCAGTTATGACATCATAGGAAGTTATGACATCGTGGGTATGATGACGTCATAGACTTAGATACATAACAAGAAAGGTTAGCTTAACTAAAACTATTAATGATTTTGAAACCCCCTTGATTTAACTCATTTAAACCATTAGGCCAAACTGAATTAAGTCTATGAATCCACAGACTTTCTGCTGTGTTCAATTTTTTCTGATCATTATCAGGAATTTTTTGTACTATGGTACACACGAAATTATGACCAGGTATATTAAAATGGGAGGCTACATGGGGGGAATGGCCAGGTTTTTTAAGCTTTATATTGCTTCTATGCTTATTAAGTCGAGTGCTGAAAGAAGTAATGGTTTGACCTACATATTGCATATTACAGGTTTTGCATGTTAAACAATATACAACATAAGAACTGGCACAGTTGACAGAGTCTCTAATCTTGAATGATTTCATGTCTTTACTGGTTACTTCTTGAATATTGCACATAGTCTCGCATGATTTGCATAATTTTCGTAAACAAGGTTGACAGCCGTATGAAATTTTGTCCTTAATATGGTTCTTACTAGTGTCAGAAATTCTCAACTTATTTTCTTTCAAGATATTGCCAATAGTATGATTCTTTCTCTCTGCTATTATTATTTTGCTGCTATTCATAATTTTTGTCATACGTGAACTTGTGTCTAAAATACTTCTGTCTTTAATCATTTGGTGAAGATGAGGTTGTCGAGGGTCAAAGGTAGTTGTCCAAGGAATAATGTTCACATTAGTATCGGTCTTGGATTGGTAGGTCAATAGTTCAGTCCTGGTCTTCTGATCTGCTCGGTTAAATGCCTTTAGAATAATTTTCTTAGGATATCCGGATTGTTTAAGATAGGATCCAAAACTTTTTAGGTTTGATTTGGTCCAGCTAACTTTACTACAAATACGTTTTATACGTAAAGCACCACTGTAAGGTATAGCGTTAAAGGTGTGTTTGGGGTGACAACTTGAAGGAGGAAGATAATGATGGCAATCTGTTTTCTTGGAATATAGATTAGTCTCTAACTTTTCCTTTTCTTTGACAACTTTTACATCTAGGAAATTAACCGAGTTGCTGTTTATATCTGCAGTAAATTTGATCTTAGGATGTTGTTGGTTCAATTTTGAAACAAAATTATTGCATTCTTCTTGAGGGAGAGAAGATAAAGCCCAAATATCATCTATGAATCTGCATGAAATATCTGGTTTATTAGGTAATGGTTCATAGTAGGTTTTCATCCAGTATGACATATAAATATTAGCATATGTTACAGCAAACGGAGTACCCATGGCAGTCCCCGATATCTGTCTATAAAACATACCAGAAAATTCAAATTCATTGTTGTGAAGAACAAAATCTGCAATTTGTAGAATTGATTCAGAATCTTCATTGGTCACAATTTTAGTTTCTTGTAATGCATGTTTTAGTGCTTCTAAACCTTCAGAAATAATAATATTTGGATATAAACTGATAACATCAAGAGTCATAAGATTACTATTACTAGGAATAGATTTGCTGTTTATAGCTTCTATCCTTTGAAGAAATTGAGTAGTGTCTTTAACTAATTCAGGGCAGTAAAGCTGTGCCACTGGTTGTAGTTTCCAGTCAAGCCAAGAAGAAGCTTTACGAGTAGGTGCTGTAACTTGACTACATATTGGTCTTCCTGGTGGTATATCTGTAGGATTAGAAACTTTATGAACTTTTCCTAAAATGTAGAAATGCGCTGGTTTGTCTACAGGTCTGTCTAAGATAGCTTTCCTTTCATTTTCTGGAATTTTAAGGCCAGTCACCAATTTTGTCAATTGTTCATGAATCTTGCTTGAATTATCTCCACTGACCTTCTCATACACAGAGTTATCTTCTAGATGTTTCATACATTCTTTAACATAGTCTTCTTTATTCCAGATGACAATACCACCTCCTTTATCAGCTTTACCAATGATAATATTAGGGTCATGCTTCAAACTTGATAAGGCTTTCCTCTCTTCGCGAGTTAAGTTATCTCGTACTTTATTTTCTGTGTAATTTTTTATTGTTTGATACTGATTGGCACAGTGGAGCTCCAGAGCTTCATCTCTTCCACAAGGTGGTGACCATTCACTCTTGATATACAGTGATTTAGGTAAGATTTGCTTAGATGGTTTTTCAAAAAAGAACTCAGAAAGTCTTAGTCGTCGATGAAATGTTCTTAAGTCATGAAGTTCTCTAATTTGGTCATATTTAGGTGGTACAGGACAGAATGACAATCCTCTATTTAAAAGTTTAACTTCAGCAGGTTCTAACTGTCTGGAACTTACATTATAGATGTAATTTTGGGAATCATGTTCTTTATCTTTTATTTTCTTAAATCTGCGATTTTTCTTCTTTTTCCTCACTGGAACACAATTTTTTGTTGTTGATGTGTAGGCAATCTTCAGTGTGTTTAAAGCTAAGAGTTTTTTCTGATGATTTTGTTGTATGAAATTTTTAAGTCTCTGGCAACTGTATTCAATTTTTTCTAGCTGTAATTTGAAATCTTCGGGAGAGAGTAGCTGTTGTAATCTGGCTTTGGCTGAGACTAACTTATTCCTAATGTCAATAATACGGGTTTTATAAAAGTTGATGGATTCATTTCTGAGACTTTTTGAAGCGTTCCATAATATCATTTTCCATGAGTTATTAACTGAGGAAATGTCTTCACATGGGGGTTTGAGCTTGATTTGCAGGCATTTTGGAATTACATCCTTTTCTTCACAAGCTAACGCAAAGTTTAAATGTTCTTCAAATTTCACTAACCTTTCAGTTTCCTTCCTTGTGGCATTTAGTTCCTTCATCATCTGTAATGGTGATCTCTCAAGTCTAGTCCTTGAAGATGCAGTCCTGTTTAGGTAATATGTGAAACTTCCAATCAATAGAAACAGGAAACACAAACCAAATACAGACGATTTGATGGGATCGATTTTGAGAAAGTCAAAATGATGCATATGATATTCAGATAAGTTGATATAAAATAAGTAGTAGAATACAATATCAAAAAACCATCGTTTTATCCAACGTTTCGTCAGTAAAAATACTAACTTCCTCAAGGTAAAGAAAACTAAATACAAAATGACTGGAAGTCAGTTATGACATCATAGGAAGTTATGACATCGTGGGTATGATGACGTCATAGACTTAGATACATAACAAGAAAGGTTAGCTTAACTAAAACTATTAATGATTTTGAAACCCCCTTGATTTAACTCATTTAAACCATTAGGCCAAACTGAATTAAGTCTATGAATCCACAGACTTTCTGCTGTGTTCAATTTTTTCTGATCATTATCAGGAATTTTTTGTACTATGGTACACACGAAATTATGACCAGGTATATTAAAATGGGAGGCTACATGGGGGGAATGGCCAGGTTTTTTAAGCTTTATATTGCTTCTATGCTTATTAAGTCGAGTGCTGAAAGAAGTAATGGTTTGACCTACATATTGCATATTACAGGTTTTGCATGTTAAACAATATACAACATAAGAACTGGCACAGTTGACAGAGTCTCTAATCTTGAATGATTTCATGTCTTTACTGGTTACTTCTTGAATATTGCACATAGTCTCGCATGATTTGCATAATTTTCGTAAACAAGGTTGACAGCCGTATGAAATTTTGTCCTTAATATGGTTCTTACTAGTGTCAGAAATTCTCAACTTATTTTCTTTCAAGATATTGCCAATAGTATGATTCTTTCTCTCTGCTATTATTATTTTGCTGCTATTCATAATTTTTGTCATACGTGAACTTGTGTCTAAAATACTTCTGTCTTTAATCATTTGGTGAAGATGAGGTTGTCGAGGGTCAAAGGTAGTTGTCCAAGGAATAATGTTCACATTAGTATCGGTCTTGGATTGGTAGGTCAATAGTTCAGTCCTGGTCTTCTGATCTGCTCGGTTAAATGCCTTTAGAATAATTTTCTTAGGATATCCGGATTGTTTAAGATAGGATCCAAAACTTTTTAGGTTTGATTTGGTCCAGCTAACTTTACTACAAATACGTTTTATACGTAAAGCACCACTGTAAGGTATAGCGTTAAAGGTGTGTTTGGGGTGACAACTTGAAGGAGGAAGATAATGATGGCAATCTGTTTTCTTGGAATATAGATTAGTCTCTAACTTTTCCTTTTCTTTGACAACTTTTACATCTAGGAAATTAACCGAGTTGCTGTTTATATCTGCAGTAAATTTGATCTTAGGATGTTGTTGGTTCAATTTTGAAACAAAATTATTGCATTCTTCTTGAGGGAGAGAAGATAAAGCCCAAATATCATCTATGAATCTGCATGAAATATCTGGTTTATTAGGTAATGGTTCATAGTAGGTTTTCATCCAGTATGACATATAAATATTAGCATATGTTACAGCAAACGGAGTACCCATGGCAGTCCCCGATATCTGTCTATAAAACATACCAGAAAATTCAAATTCATTGTTGTGAAGAACAAAATCTGCAATTTGTAGAATTGATTCAGAATCTTCATTGGTCACAATTTTAGTTTCTTGTAATGCATGTTTTAGTGCTTCTAAACCTTCAGAAATAATAATATTTGGATATAAACTGATAACATCAAGAGTCATAAGATTACTATTACTAGGAATAGATTTGCTGTTTATAGCTTCTATCCTTTGAAGAAATTGAGTAGTGTCTTTAACTAATTCAGGGCAGTAAAGCTGTGCCACTGGTTGTAGTTTCCATCCAGAAAATGAAAGGAAAGCTATCTTAGACAGACCTGTAGACAAACCAGCGCATTTCTACATTTTAGGAAAAGTTCATAAAGTTTCTAATCCTACAGATATACCACCAGGAAGACCAATATGTAGTCAAGTTACAGCACCTACTCGTAAAGCTTCTTCTTGGCTTGACTGGAAACTACAACCAGTGGCACAGCTTTACTGCCCTGAATTAGTTAAAGACACTACTCAATTTCTTCAAAGGATAGAAGCTATAAACAGCAAATCTATTCCTAGTAATAGTAATCTTATGACTCTTGATGTTATCAGTTTATATCCAAATATTATTATTTCTGAAGGTTTAGAAGCACTAAAACATGCATTACAAGAAACTAAAATTGTGACCAATGAAGATTCTGAATCAATTCTACAAATTGCAGATTTTGTTCTTCACAACAATGAATTTGAATTTTCTGGTATGTTTTATAGACAGATATCGGGGACTGCCATGGGTACTCCGTTTGCTGTAACATATGCTAATATTTATATGTCATACTGGATGAAAACCTACTATGAACCATTACCTAATAAACCAGATATTTCATGCAGATTCATAGATGATATTTGGGCTTTATCTTCTCTCCCTCAAGAAGAATGCAATAATTTTGTTTCAAAATTGAACCAACAACATCCTAAGATCAAATTTACTGCAGATATAAACAGCAACTCGGTTAATTTCCTAGATGTAAAAGTTGTCAAAGAAAAGGAAAAGTTAGAGACTAATCTATATTCCAAGAAAACAGATTGCCATCATTATCTTCCTCCTTCAAGTTGTCACCCCAAACACACCTTTAACGCTATACCTTACAGTGGTGCTTTACGTATAAAACGTATTTGTAGTAAAGTTAGCTGGACCAAATCAAACCTAAAAAGTTTTGGATCCTATCTTAAACAATCCGGATATCCTAAGAAAATTATTCTAAAGGCATTTAACCGAGCAGATCAGAAGACCAGGACTGAACTATTGACCTACCAATCCAAGACCGATACTAATGTGAACATTATTCCTTGGACAACTACCTTTGACCCTCGACAACCTCATCTTCACCAAATGATTAAAGACAGAAGTATTTTAGACACAAGTTCACGTATGACAAAAATTATGAATAGCAGCAAAATAATAATAGCAGAGAGAAAGAATCATACTATTGGCAATATCTTGAAAGAAAATAAGTTGAGAATTTCTGACACTAGTAAGAACCATATTAAGGACAAAATTTCATACGGCTGTCAACCTTGTTTACGAAAATTATGCAAATCATGCGAGACTATGTGCAATATTCAAGAAGTAACCAGTAAAGACATGAAATCATTCAAGATTAGAGACTCTGTCAACTGTGCCAGTTCTTATGTTGTATATTGTTTAACATGCAAAACCTGTAATATGCAATATGTAGGTCAAACCATTACTTCTTTCAGCACTCGACTTAATAAGCATAGAAGCAATATAAAGCTTAAAAAACCTGGCCATTCCCCCCATGTAGCCTCCCATTTTAATATACCTGGTCATAATTTCGTGTGTACCATAGTACAAAAAATTCCTGATAATGATCAGAAAAAATTGAACACAGCAGAAAGTCTGTGGATTCATAGACTTAATTCAGTTTGGCCTAATGGTTTAAATGAGTTAAATCAAGGGGGTTTCAAAATCATTAATAGTTTTAGTTAAGCTAACCTTTCTTGTTATGTATCTAAGTCTATGACGTCATCATACCCACGATGTCATAACTTCCTATGATGTCATAACTGACTTCCAGTCATTTTGTATTTAGTTTTCTTTACCTTGAGGAAGTTAGTATTTTTACTGACGAAACGTTGGATAAAACGATGGTTTTTTGATATTGTATTCTACTACTTATTTTATATCACATGGAAATGTGGTCGTATATTGTCGTCGCCCTGTCCGTCCGTCCGTCGTCCAAAATTTCTTGTGAATGCTCTAAAGGCTAAAGTTAATATCCGATTGACTTTAAATTTATACACTGTGTTTAAAGTCATGAGATGAAGAATCCTATTGATTTTCAGCGATATCCAATAATTACTGCCAGAGTTATGACCCTTGATCACTTTGAAAAATCTTGTGAATGCTCTAGAGGCCAAAGTTAATATCCAATCGACTTTAAATTTGTACACAGTGTTTAAGGTCATGAGACAAAGAGGCCTATTGATTTTCAGCGATTTCCGATAATTACTGCCAGAATTATAGCCCTTGATCACTTTGAAAAATCTTGTGGATGCTCTAGTGGCCAAACTTATCATCCAATTGACTTCAGGTTGATACACAGAGTTTAAGGTCTTGATTTTCAATGAATTTTATTAACAACAGCTAAATCCACGATTTGAAATGTTTCGTATACTAAGCAGTAGCATGGGGCAGAACTTTATAGAAACCAAACAAATTCTAATGATTTTCTGATAATTACTTTACAAGTTGTTAATCTTAATCAGATTTCAGAGTATTATATGTTTCATTATCGAAAAAAGTAAGAATATGCGACAACTCTTGTTGACTGCTCGGACGATTTAGCTGCTGTGGGCGTATATGTTTTGTTGCCTGGCAACCTATCTTTTTTATAAAGGAATAATGCTCTGGTAATTCGAAGCTACATTATAATAATACTTCCGGTTTTCGAAGTTACAATATTTCCGGTTTGACAAAAATGGGTATCCAGAAACTCTGCGTGATCCGACATATTGCAACGATCCCGTACGATTGCGGATTTGACAGAGTCCACTGTATAAGGAATAAGTATGCACAACTTCAAGATAATCTGGGCAAGCACCCAAAACAATAGGGAACATCCTTAGGGTATAAGGAGTAAGTACGAAAAGTTTCAAGACAAGCAATTGGCCTGAACTAGAATTTATTTGGGGGTCAGGTTTTTTACGCATTTTACTACCAAACGGATGTTATATATTAATTACAGCATAGTATGTGCGAGGTTATCGTCTTCTTTAGCGCAGCATGCTGTCTTACACAAAACACTATACTATAAATAGT
Source organism: Patella ulyssiponensis (assembly GCA_963678685.1). Taxonomy (NCBI): domain Eukaryota; kingdom Metazoa; phylum Mollusca; class Gastropoda; family Patellidae; genus Patella; species Patella ulyssiponensis. Next base: position 30,656,302 of record OY783229.1, on the reverse strand, counting down.
GTGTATGCAATATGCAAATAAGGTTGTTTATGCGTGCGCTGTTAGCCATTAGCTACTGTAAATTTACCCACATTTAGATGGATTTTCAGCGATATCCGATAATTATTGCCAGAGTTATGACCCTTGATCACAGTTATCAAGAAGTTATCAAAATTGCGTCGTTCGAATAGAGTTTTGAATTTTCAGAGCAAAGTTGTCCTTGTTCAAAAAAAAAAACAGCTTCAGACTTTGAAATATTTGTATGAAAAATCTAGAATCTGCCGAGGTTTGTCGAGTGGCGGTTACAGTCTAAATCTTGCGAGACACTGTTGTGAAACTATGGAATGAATACGTGAAAAATCTTGTGAAAACTGTAGAGGCTCAAGTTAATATCTGATTGACTTTAAATTTATACACAGTGTTTAAGGTCATGAGACAAAAACATTTATTGATTTTCAGCGATTTCTGATAATTACCGCCAGAGTTATGACCCTTGATCACTTTGAAAAATCTTGTGAACGCTGTAAAGTTAATATCCGATTGACTTTCAATTTATACACAGTGTTTAAGGTCATGAGACGAAGAAGCCTGATTTTCAGCGATTTCAAATAATTACTTCCAAAGTTATCTCCCTTGATCACTTCAAAAAACCTTGTGACGCTATAGAGGCCAAACTTATCATCCGATTGACTCCAGATTGATACACAGAGTTTAAGGCAGGGATTGGATTTCACCCGTATATTCCGGAATTGTCTGAAATTAATTTCCAAACGCCCAAAATTGTCCGACCGGGAATATGCCCAATAGGACATCAAGACATGGTGAATAATATTCAAAATTCCAAAATTAATATAGTTTACTGAGTGTATAACAACCGCTCAACCCGATTATCGTTGATTGATTAGGTAATTAAGTGATCAACATATTTAACGTGTTATACCGCCAAGCACCTACCCTGAACAGAAGTTATTGTTTTTCCTTTGTCGGGATATGTATCAATACAATAAGAGTGATTATAAACTTACTCTACGTGACTGACCATGATTTTACCATTGTCGAATTTTTAATCTCCTTGATGTCGGCTGAGAGCACGTAGAAATTAGTCATATATGTCACATGTCCTAATTGTACATAACACCCCAATATGTATCCGATAACTCGTCTGAGATATCACTTCGGTGGAAGCGAGCGTTAAATAAAGCTATTTCACACACACACACAATATATCCGTTTCTGATCACACGCGGTTATAGCACTCGACAAACGTCGGGAATTCCGTTACTTTACATCTAGCCTCGACTGTATGACATTAAGTCATGATGCGGCACCGGTTTACTTATTTGGAAAACTTGCCGGTTTTAAAAAGAAGTTATCAAAATTGCGACGTTCGAAGAGAGTTTAGAATTTTCAGACCAAAGTTGTCCTTGTTTGAAAAAAAAAACCAGCTTCAGACTTTGAAATATTTGTATGAAAAATCTAGAATCTGTCGAGTGGTGGTTATAGTCTAAATCTCGCGAGGCACATGAAACAATGAAATGAATACGTGACAAATTTCACGCGTCTAATTTTGAAGAAAAGATTCTATTTTGATGGCATATTTTCGGATTTATGATCAAATTTTGAATGGGTTTAATTTTTGGATAAAGAAATACGTATGCAAGACAATGTCGGTTGGAATAGTATAAATACTTTGTTTTAGACGATAGCGCGTGCTCAAGTGGAATGCAATTATTTAGCAGATAGCATCACTCGCCCGTTGTAGTAGGGGGACATTTACTGTCAAATATATTTCGGGATATCCTTTTTATACACCCACATTGAAATGTGGTCGTATATTGTCGTCATCCCGTTCGTCCGTCCATCCATCCGTCGGTCTGGCGTCCACAATTGCTTGTGGACGCTCTAGAGGCTAAAGTTAATATCCGATTGACTTTAAATTTATACACAGTGTTTAAGGTCATGAGACGAAGAAGCCTATTGTTTTTCAGCGATTTCCGATAATAACTACCAGAGTTATGGCCCTTGATCACTTCAAGAAATCTTGTGGACGCTCTAGAGGCCAAAGTTAATATCCGATTGACTGTAAATTTATACACAGTGTTTAAGGTCATGAGACGAAGAAGCCTATTGATTTTCAGCAATTTCCGATAATAACTACCAGAGTTATGGCCCTTGATCACTTCAAAAAAAATCTTGTGGACGCTCTAGCGGCCAAAGTTAATATCCGATTGACTTTAAATTTATACACAGTGTTTGAGGTCATAAGACGAAGAAGCCTATTGATTTTCAGCAATTTCCGATAATTAGTGCCAGAGTTATGGCCCTTGATCACTTCAAAAAATCTTGTGGTGGCTCTAGAGGCCAAAGTTAATATCCGATTTGACTTTAAATTTATACACAGTGTTTAAGGTCATAAGACGAAGAAGCCTATTGATTTTCAGGAATTTCCAATAATTAGTGCCAGAGTTATGGCCCTTGATCACTTCAAAAAATCTTGTGGACGCTCTAGAGGCCAAAGTTAATATCCGATTGATTTTAAATTTATATATGTTTAAGGTCATGAGACGAAGAAGCCTATTAATTTTCAGCGATTTCAAATAATTACTTCCAGAGTTATCTCCCTTGATCACTTCAAAAAACCTTGTGACACTATAGAGGCCAAACTTATCATCCGATTGACTTCAGATTGATACACAGAGTTTAAGGTGTTGAAACGAATAAGTATTTTGATTTTCAATGAATTTTGATAACTGAACAGCTAAATCCATGATATTAAATGATTCGTATACTAATTGTTAGCGTGGGGCAAAACTTTTTAAAAAGCAAGCAAATTCTAATGATTTTCTGATAATTACATAATGAGTTGTTACTCGTAATCAGATTTTAGTGTATTACAAACGTTTCATTCCCGAAAAAAGTAAAATTATGTGACAACCCATGTTGACTGCCAACCTATCTTTTTACCTCCCGTATATAAGTTGAAACGGAGTATAAGATTTCTGCTGAAAAATGTGCCGACTTATGACCTGAAAAATGCCTGAATTTTGGCGGAATTTTAAACAGTATTGATCGGCAGTAGTCGGCACGCTTATTCTATCATATTACGACATCACGTAATTTTGTAGGAATATTACTGACATAAATTTGAATACCGTATGGGAATTAAATATTAAAAATAACGAGGGGCACCTATTTTTTCATTACGTACAAATTTGAATATTTTGTTGACGCATGATTTTTGGATGTGGTCTAAAAACTGCCATCTTAAATAACGATAAGAGTTATGCCACTTTATTTTTGGTAAAAATGTCCTACAAGAAAAAATTTTAAATCCTATCACTGGTTTAAGGTCTTGAGATGAACAAGTATATTGATTTTCAATGAATTTTGATAACTGAACATCTAAATCCATGATATTAAATGTTCCGTATACTCAACGTTAGCATTGGGAAGAACACAACAAATTCTAATGATTTTCTGATAATTACTTAATGAGTTATTACTCTTAATCAGATTTTAGTGTATTATAAATGTTTAATTACCGAAAAAAGTAAAAATATGCGACAACTCCTGTTGACTGCCCGGACGATTTAACTGCTGTGAGCGTATGTTTTGTTGCCTGGCAACCTATCTTTATAAAATTTTCTCTTGATGGAATGTGAATAACAAAAATAATAAAATGATGACCTAGTTGAATCAGTGAATATTTTTAAAATCATTTTTATACGCCCACATTTTCATGTGGACGTATATTGTCGCCGCCCCTGTCCGTCCGGACGTCCACAATTTGTTTGTGGACTCTCTACAGGTCACAATTCTTATCTGATTTTGACGAAACTTGAAATATAGGTTTATCCCCAAAAGATCTCGGCTGCTTTCGATATTGGCATGTATCGGATCAAAACTTCATGGATTATGGCCCCTGATTGTACGAAATATCACGTTTCTAGCTTGTGGACCCTATAGAGGTCACAATTTTGAACCGATTTTGATGAAACTTGACATGCATGTTTATAACCCTAAGATCTTGGTTCCTTTTGATATTTGCGCCTATCGGAACGTAATTTCCTGAATTATGGCCCCTGATTGTCCGAAAAATCACCTTTTTATACGCCCACATTGAAATGTGGTCGTATATTGTCGTCGCCCCCGTCCGTCCGTCCGTCCGTCGGTCTCGCGTCCACAATTGCTTGTGGACGCTCTAGAGGCTAAAGTTAATATCCGATTGACTTTAAATTTATACACAGTGTTTAAGGTCATGAGACGAAGAAGCCTATTGTTTTTCAGCGATTTCCGATAATAACTACCAGAGTTATGGCCCTTGATCACTTCAAAAAATCTTGTGGACGCTCTAGAGGCCGATTGGCTTTAAATTTATACACAGTGTTTAAGGTCATAAGACGAAGGAGTGTATTGATTTTCAGCGATTTCCGATAATTAGTGCCAGAGTTATGGCCCTTGATCACTTCAAAAAATCTTGTGGATGCTCTAGAAGCCAAAGTTAATATCCGATTGACTTTAAATTTATACACAGTGTTTAAGGTCATAAGACGAAGAAGGCTATTGATTTTCATCGATTTCCGATAATTAGTGCCAGAGTTATGGCCCTTGATCACTTCAAAAAATCTTGTGGACGCTCTAAAAGCCAAAGATAATATCCGATTGACTTTAAATTTATACACAGTGTTTAAGGTCATAAGACGAAGAAGCCTATTGATTTTCAGCGATTTCCGATAACTAGTGCCAGAGTTATGGCCCTTGATCACTTCAAAAAATCTTGTGGACGCTCTAAAAGCCAAAGTTAATATCCGATTGACTTTACATTTATACACAGTGTTTAAGGTCATAAGACGAAGAAGCCTATTGATTTTCAGCGATATCCGATAATTAGTGCTAGAGTTAGGGCCCTTGATCACTTCAAAAAATCTTGTGGACGCTCTAAAAGCCAAAGTTAATATCCGATTGACTTTAAATTTATACACAGGGTTTAACGTCATAAGACGAAGAAGCCTAATGATTTTCAGCGATATCCGATAATTAGTGCTAGAGTTATGGCCCTTGATCACTTCAAAAAATCTTGTGGACGCTCTAAAAACCAATGTTAATATCCGATTGACTTTAAATTCATGCACAGTGTTTAAGGTCATAAGACGAAGAAGCCTATAGATTTTCAGGGATTTCCGATAATTAGTGCCAGAGTTATGGCCCTTGATCATTCAAAAAATCTTGTGGATGCTTTAGAGGCCAAAGTTAATATCTGATTGACTTTAAATTCATCCACAGTGTTTAAGGTCATGAGACGAAGAAGCCTATTGATTTTCAGCGATTTCTGATAATTAGTGCCAGAGTTGTGGCCCATGATCACTTCAAAAAATCTTGTGGATGCTCTAGAGGCCAAAGTTAATATCTGATTGACTTTAAATTTATACACAGTGTTTAAGGTCATGAGACGAAGAAGCCTATTGATTTTCAGCGATCTCTGATAATTATTACCAGAGTTATGGCCCTTGATCACATCAAAAACTCCTGTGGATGCTCTGGAGGCCAAAGTTAATATCCGATTGACTTTAAATTTACACACACTGTTTAAGGTCATGAGACGAAGAAGCCTACTGATTTTCAGCAATTTCAAATAATTACTTCCAGAGTTATCTCCTTTGATCACTTCAAAAAACCTTGTGATGCTATAGATGCCAAACTTATCATCCGATTGACTTCAGATTGATACACAGAGTTTAAAGTGTTGAAAACGAACAAGTATTTTGATTTTCATTGAATTACGATAACTGAACAGCTAAATCCATGATGTTAAATGTTTCCTATACTAATTGTTAGCGTGGGGCAAAACTTTATAAAAAGGAAACAAATTCTTATGATTTTCAGATAATTACATAATGGCCGGGTTGTTACTCTTAATCAGATTTTAGTGTATTACAAATGTTTCATTACCAAAAAAAGTAAGAATATGCGACAACCCTTGTTGACTGCCCGGACGATTTAGCTGCTGTGGGCGTATGTTTCGTTGCCTGGCAACCTATCTTTTAGCTCGTGGTCCCTCTGGAGGTCACAGTTATTATCCGATTTAAAAAACCGTTTGATTATATCACCGTTACACCCTAAGGAAGGTTGACTTCGAATTTCGGGAAAATCGAACCAAAATTGCCATACAAAATGGCCGCCGTTTGTACGCGAATACTGTTAAAAAATGGTATATCATGGTTGTGGACCCTGTAGAGGTCACAATTTTAATTCGATTTTGATGAAACTTGAAATTCATGGTTATAACCCAAAGATCTTGGTTCCTTTTGATATTTACACATATCGGATCGTAACTTCCTGAATTATTGCCCCTGATTATACGCAAAATCGCCTTTTTATACGCCCACATTTTCATGTGGACGTATATTGTCGTCGCCCCTGTCCGTCCGTCCACAATTTGTTTATCCCCAAAAGATCTCGGCTGCTTTCGATATTGGCATGTATCGGATCAAAACCTCATGGATTATGGCCCCTGATTGTACGAAAAATTACGTTTCTAGCTTGTGGACCCTATAGAGGTCACAATTTTGAACCGATTTTGATGAAACTTGACATGCATGTTTATAACGCAAAGATCTTGGTTCCTTTCGATAATTGCGCCTATCGGAACGTAATTTCCTGAATTATGGCCCCTGATTATCCGAAAAATCACCTTTTTATACGCCCACATTTTTATGTGGACGTATATTGTCGCCCCTATCCGTCCGGACGTCCGTCTGTCCACAATTTGTTTGTGGACTCTCTACAGGTCACAATTCTTATCTGATTTTGACGAAACTTGAAATATAGGTTTATCCCCAAAAGATCTCAGCTGCTTTCGATATTGGCATGTATCGGATCAAAACTTCATGGATTATGGCCCCTGATTGTACGAAAAATCACGTTTTTAGCTTGTGGACCCTATAGAGGTCACAATTTTGAACCGATTTTGATGAAACTTGACATGCATGTTTATAACCCAAATATCTTGGTTCCTTTCGATATTTGCGCCTATCGGAACGTAATTTCCTGAATTATGGCCCCTGATTGTCCGAAAAATCACCTTTTTTAGCTCGTGGTCCCTCTGGAGGTCACAATTATTATCCGATTTAAAAAACCGTTTGATTATATCACCGTTACACCCTAAGGAAGGTTGAGTTCGAATTTCAGGAAAATCGGACCAAAATTGCCATACAAAATGGCCGCCGTTCGTACGCAAATACTGTTAAAAAAAGGTATATCAAGGTTGTGGACCCTGTAGGGGTCACAATTTTAATTCGATTTTGATGAAACTTGAAATTCATGGTTATAACCCAAAGATCTTGGTTCCTTTCGATATTTGCGCATATCGGATCGTAACTTCCTGAATTATGGCCCCTGATTATTTTTTTTAGCTTGTGGCCCCTCTGGAGGTCACAATTATTATCCGATTGAAAAAAACGGTTGATTATATTACCGTTACACAGTAAGGAAGGTTGAGTTCGAATTTCTGGAAAATCAGACCAAAATTGCCATACAAAATGGCCGCCGTTTGTACGCGAATACTGTTAAAAAATGGTATATCATGGTTCTGGACCCTGTATAGGTCACAATTTTAATTCGAATTTGATGAAACTTGAAAAGCATGGTTATAACCCAAAGATCTTGGTTCCTTTCGATATTTGCGCATATCGGATCGTAACTTCCTGAATTATGGCCCCTGATTATTTTTTTTAGCTTGTGGCCCCTCTGGAGGTCACAATTATTATCCGATTGAAAAAAACGGTTGATTATATTACCGTTACACCGTAAGGAAGGTTGAGTTCGAATTTCTGGAAAATCAGACCAAAATTGCCATACAAAATGGCCGCCGTTTGTACGCGAATACTGTTAAAAAATGGTATATCATGGTTCTGGACCCTGTATAGGTCACAATTTTAATTCGAATTTGATGAAACTTGAAAAGCATGGTTATAACCCAAAGATCTTGGTTCCTTTCGTTATTTGCGCATATCGGATCGAAACTTCCTGAATTATGGCCCCTGATTCTCTGAAAAATCGCCTATGGTCCCTCTGGAGGTCACAATTATTATCCGATTTAAAAAAACGTTTGACTCTATCACCGTTACACCCTACGGGAGGTTGAGTTTTAATTTCGAGAAAATCGGACCATAATTGCCAGACAAAATGGCCGCCGTTTGTACACATTTCTAGGTTGTGTACCGTCACACCATAATCATTGTCAGCTTCGAATTTCATGAATATCAGACTGGAACTGACCAACAAAATGGCTGCCGTTTGTACGCGAACAGTGTAAAAATATGGTATATCAAAGTTGTGGACCCTGTAGAGGTGACAATTTTAATTCGATTTTGATGAAACCTGAAATGCTTGTTTATAACCTAAAGATCTTTATTCTTTTCGATATTTGCGCATATCAAATTGTAACTTAATGAATTATGGCCTTTGATTGTAGGAAAAATCACTTTCGGTATTGCTTGTTCTCTGTTTATCTCTCGAACAATTATTATCGTAAGGAAGGTTGAGTTCGAATTTCAGAAAATCGTACCAAAATTGCTGGACGTAATGGTCGCCGTTTGTACGCGGATAATGTAAAAATATGGTATATCATGGTTGTGGACTCTCTACAGGTCACAATTCTTATCCGATTTTGACGAAAAGTAACATTTCTAGGTTGTGTACCGTCACACCATAATCATTGTCGGCTTTGAATTTCATGAATATCAGACTGGAACTGACCAACAAAATGGCTGCTCCCAATACAGTATGAAATACAGGACTTAATGATGTAGGAAAAATCACTTCGGCATTGCTTGTTCTCTATCCATCTCTCAAAAATGTGGGCGTATCCTGCCTGGCAGTGCCAGCCTATCTTTTTAGCTTGTGGTCCCTCTGGAGGTCACAATTATTATCCGATTTAAAAAAACGTTTGACTCTATCACCGTTACACCCTACGGAAGGTTGAGTTTGAATTTCGAGAAAATCAGACCATAATTGCCAGACAAAATGGCCGCCGTAGGTCACAATTTTAATTCGATTTTGGCTGCTCCCAATACAGTATGAAATACAAGACTTAATGATGTAGGAAAAATCACTTTCGGTATTGCTTGTTCTCTATCCATCTCTCGAAAATGTGGGCGTATCCTGCCTGGCAGTGCCAGTCTATCTTTTTAGCTTGTGTTCCCTCTGGAGGTCACAATTATTATCCTATTTAAAAAAAACGTTTGAATATATCACCGTTACACCGTAAGGAAGGTTGAGATCGAATTTCGGGAAAATCGGACCAAAATTTCCATACAAAATGGCCGCCGTTTGTACGCGAATACTGTTAAAAAATGGTATATCATGGTTGTGGACCCTGTATAGGTCACAATTTTAATTCGATTTTGATGAAACTTGAAATGCATGGTTATAACCCAAAGATCTTGGTTCCTTTCGTTATTTGCGCATATCGGATCGTAACTTCCTGAATTATGGCCCCTGATTGTCCGAAAAATGCCTATGGTCCCTCTGGAGGTCACAGTTATTATCCGATTTAAAAAAACGTTTGACTCTATCACCGTTACACCCTACGGAAGGTTGAGTTCGAATTTCGAGAAAATCGGACCATAATTGCCAGACAAAATGGCCGCGGTTTGTACACATTTCTAGGTTGTGTACCGTCACACCATATGTAATCATTGTCAGCTTCGAATTTCATGAATATCAGACTGGTACTGACCAACAAAACAGCTGCTCCCAATACAGTATGAAATACAGGACTTAATGATGTAGGAAAAATCACTTTCGGTATTGCTTGTTCTCTATCCATCTCTCGAAAATGTGGGCGTATCCTGCTTGGCAGTGCCAGCCTATCTTTTCTATTATTTATAACCACATAAATCGTAACCACATTAATTGTAACCGGGGGGGGGGGGGGGGGTGGATGGCACACGATGATAGATTGTATTAAAATCACTGCTGTGAGAAAACAGAACGACCATACATAATGAAACAAATTCTAAATTAGAACTACAATACTCTTCTGACGAAAATGTATCTCGAATCATTTTGACTGCACACGATGGTAGATTGTATTAAAATCTCTGCCGTGAGAAAACAGAACGACCGTACATAACGAGTCAAATTCTAAATTTGAACCACAATACTCCTCTGACGGAAATGTATCTCGAATCGTTTGGAGTGCAGACGATGGTAGAGTGTATTAAAATCGCTGCCGTGAGAAAACAGAACGACCGTACATTATGAAACAAATTCTAAATTGGATCTTGAATTAAAATGAATTATAAAACAAATTATTCCGTAGCCAATTGTTTTATTTAATTAGGGAGATTAAGGAATCAGTCAGGCGTTAATGAATACACACGCCGGGTGTATATAGGTAATTAAGGAATAAACATTCCGAATATGCATTCGGTCACTGTGACGTCACTGGCGCCTGAGGGGTTTAAGAGTGTTTTCTATAATTGGCAAACTCGTTTTTACGGGAGGTCTATTTTTACGACTTTAAATGAAGATATCTGAAATAATTTTAGTCGGATTAATGTGAATTTGCCGTAAAGTGGATAAACTAACCATGGTCTACAAATATAGAAAATTTTTTAGAGCCATTTTATGTGCACTTTAATTTTTGCACATAACTTTCTGGAATATTGCCCCTGATTGTACAAAAAATCCTGTTTGTTTTTAGCATGTGCTCTATCCATCTCTTGCAAAATATGGGCATACCTTGCCTGGCAGCCGCTGGTTAACCTGTTGGTTGATTAACACACCTTCTACAGAAAAAACACAGTGGCACAGTTTTTTACCCACTTTTCAGTTAATTTCTCACCCTTGATAATTAACACACCTTATTGAGACATTTAACCCCTTTATTTGAGATTTGTTGCAGTAATTGTAAAATTAAATGAGATAAGTACATATTAACCTCTAGTGCTAGATTAATATACCGATTACACCTTTCCTACATCTCAATATGTGTTCCATGTTTTAATTTAGAAAGATATTGGTTAACTTTATAAATAATCTTTTTAACAGCCTCGAACTATTGCTTCCAAAACAGGAGAGGAAATGAAAAATAAAGGTAAGTTATCTTCATCAGATGAGATTATTATCTGTATTAATATTTGAACTACACAACTTTTTATATGCCCAAATTTTCATGGGGACCAAAATATTCGTCGCCCCTGTCCGTCCGCCTGAACGTCTGTCTATCCATGATTTTTGGCAAGAAATAGTGGTTAATTCCATCGCCACCTTTTCTGAATATGAACGATGGTTTGATTGACCGGCATTAACTCCACCTACATACCGTTTGCCTATTCGGTTTGCTCAGGGAAATAAAAATATTTTTATCGATATTAGTAAGACAGAAGACCTGTCCGCCTGTTTTAGTCATCACACGGTCAAGGGGAATTGTATAATTTGTCATTAGGCCGCCGTTAATTAATTGTTTGTTTCTCATGACCCGCCCACATGTCCGTTTTGATCTGTAATAATCACGCACTTCCTTAGTTATTTGGTCAAATTTAGTGAGGTCAAAAATTTGTCCAGTAAAACTATATTTGTTTGCCTTTGAATATGAACAATGAATTGACGAATTAAAATCCACTAGTTATCGATGAAAATGACACCGTAGGTGATAAGTATAAAGTAAAGTAGGCTAGAATGTGAATAAATAGTAAATACAGAGTCAGTACGTAAAACAGGAAGTGAATCAAGCCGTATAATATCTGCCATCCAAACCAAGGAATGGGAGCTGCAACATTCACCAAAGCCACATAAACTCTATTAGGCACTTGTCATTTGTAATAAAATTCACAGAAAGATATAATGTCTTTAAATTCCTGCTAAATTATTTAATTTACGTGAGCAACGGTCTCAAATCTGTCGCCACGAGATAGCCTTGATCATGATGTACGGAAGTCTGATTGATACCGCTTTACGGCACTATAAATAAACAGTCTCAAAATGACACAAAGATACAAATAAATGTAAACAGTTTGATTATGATAGACACAATAATAAAACTATTTATATTATCGTGATGCCATATGTGCCGATGGGTTCAAAGTTGAAGACAATTAACATAGGCCTACGACACGGGCCATTGCATTGACAATGCCCTTGTTACTAGCTTCCATCACAGCTAGAGAAACGACCACGTGTGTAGTAAATTTTGTGGACAGACATGTTAAATAATCTAACTTATTTTGTATATCCAAGGGTATGCTTTTAATTATTTATGTCAGAAAAAATCACCAACTTGTTTGAAACCGGTCATTTCGTAACCGTAGGGAAAGATAAAGAAATGAAATGCCAAGAATGAATGAATTAACGAATCGTTAACTTAGAAGCATAATTATCACCAATATCAAACTTATTTATTATGATCAAGTCTTCCGTTGTTTGGATATTGTGCAACAGATATTTATAAATATTTTTTAAATTATTAAATATGAATAAATCAGTACCCTTGTGTTTTCAAGGACCAAGAAACTGACATTAGTTAATGCTGAAATAGATACAGCGTTTAACTAAAAAAAAAAAAATTCATCTCAATAATTAATAATTACCTCATGTAATTAATCAGATAGGAAAGTGTGAGGTGAAATATGTACGTTCATGCAACAGTATAACTTTCTTAATGAGATGTAGGGATAACCAAGTGATACCTAAAGGTTTGATTATCAAATCACCAGTTGATTCACCAGCTGCTACCAAAATTCTCTTGACTGCAAGCAAAAACCTGATCCGAGAACGAATCCAGCACCATCGAAATGAAAAACACCGTATATTTAACAGATCTCAAGAACTACGAGAACAAATCAGAAGCAAGTTATCTCACCGAGACTACACCTTGTTACGTGAGATACAAACCAAACACAACAGTCAACTAGACAGCATCATTAAGAAGAAACAAACCAGAAAATTTGAAAGTCTGAAACCAGTGCAATACCAAAAGACCATTAATAGCAACACTAAGACAGAATACTTAACCAAAACTGTAATTAACCTAAGTGACAAAGTATTAACAGATGACCAGATCAATCTTCTCTCCCGTGGCTTACAGTTTGTTCCATCTCGCAGACCAAACCATGATATCTACATTGCAAACATTGAAAGAGGCCTTCGTCAATTGGCACCTGGGGGCAATGTGGATTATTTACGGCACCAGATCACCCACCTACTTACCAAGAACCAACAACAACCTAGTAACCTGAGTAAGAAAGAACAACAAGCCCTAAAAGAACTGAAAACAGATCGGTCTACCACTATAGTTCCCTCTGATAAAGGCAAGGCTACAGTCATTCTGAACAGTCCTGAGTACCAAACTATGGTTTCCAACCTCCTAAATGACACCAACACATACAGACGCATCCGCAAGGATCCCACAGAAGCCCATTTGAAGAAACATGAAGAACTCCTTAAAAAACTAAAAGAAGAAAACCAAATAAAAGCTGATGTATATTACCAATTGAGACCTAACCACCCACGACCGCCATATGCAAGAGCAACAATTAAAATCCATAAGAATCCCATGAAAGCTCGTCTACTAATATGTTCTAAAGACTCAGTATATTATAATACCGCCAAATACTTGTCAAACTACTGTCACCATTAGGGAAATCATCTTCTTCCTTTATCAAAGATTCAAGCGATCTGTGTCAAAACCTGAAAACCATCCAAAAACCTGGCAAAATGATATCCTATGACGTAGTTGATTTATTCACTAATGTACCACGAAAAGAAGCCCTAGAAACTATTCGAAAAAAACTTCAACAACTGGAATGTCCAATTCACCCAACCCTAACAACTGAAACTATCATACTTCTTATTGAAGAATGTATTAATTCCACATATTTTACTTGGGGAGACGACTTCTACCAACAGTTATATGGTCTACCCATGGGAAGCCCATTATCCCCCTTAATAAGTGAAATCTTCATGTCAGCTTTCGAAGAAACAGCATTAGAATCCTCCCCGATTAAACCTATATGCTGGTACAGAAAAGTTGATGATACGTTCGTTGTAATCAATGATGATGACGACCCTACAGTCCTCCTACATCACCTCAACAACCAGCATCAAAGAATCCAATTTACGATGGAAACAGAAGAACAGCACAGACTCCCTTTTCTGGACATAAACATTACCAACGACAGTGGTAATCTCAAGACATCCGTGTTCCGAAAACCGACTCACACCGACCAATACATTCATTTCAAATCAAACCAACCTACCAGTAACAAAATATCTACTATTTCAACTTTAACTAAACGTGCAATTAATATCTGTCATGAGGAAAATTTACCAGCTGAAATCCAACATCTTAAAACTGTTTTTACCACCCTGAACGGATATCCTGAACAACTTGTTACCAGCGTTATCAATAAAACCCTACATCAACAGAATAAACCAAATACATCAAAACCAGATCAACCACCAATAAGAGTATTTATTCCATTTAATGGTAAACTCACATACCAAATTCAACGTTTACTGAAGCAACAAGCTGGAATAGAAACCATATTTACTAAAAATGAAACAATTAAAGATCATCTGCGGGCAAATGGCAAACTGAATCCCTCCTCCCCTGTTCCCCCTAAAGGCTGCGTTTACCAAATAGATTGTTCGTGTGGGGAGACCTATGTTGGAGAAACGAAAAGACCTCTGAATGTAAGATTGGCTGAACATAAATCTAAAGCTGCCTCGAATAAATCTGCCGTAGCTGCTCACCTGAAAGCCAACAGACAACACAGCATAAATTGGTCAGATGTAAAAATTCTAGAGAGAAATCAAACAAACAAGAAAACGAGACGTATATTAGAAGCTATCCACATAAAGAAAACCCGGCCTGAGCTCAACCTAAATGTTGGTATCTACCTACCCAAAGCTTATGACCCTTTAATTTTAAGTAATAATTAATGCCAGGAACTGTTTCACATCATATGATATACTATCTTTAGCCTTATATAATTTCATAAAAGTTTCCCAAAAGCAGTTATGTGTATACAATGCAATTAGATCCTTCGTTTACATGTATGAACATTGTATATGCCATTTTATGTCACTATGCAATAAGTCCTATATGAATATCATATATCATAATAATTAAGATCTTTTTCACCAATCACTGTACGCTCTTTGATGTCCAGAGACTTACTTTATGGCTTCACCAAGTAGGTTTCACCCATCATGTATGTTTTTATTAATTTCTCTTTGATCCTTTATCCGCTGTTGTTACTACACTATGTGCCATCATAATTAATCTTAGTATATTACTTTTTGACAACCAATTAAGCTAGGGTTTCATCATTGTTACTTATGGTTTCTCTTATTATTTATTATTGTTTAATTTACCTATATATAACACTGTCACATTTTTCCTCATTTGTAATTTGTATGCTTGATAACGACCAGTGAATTCTTGTCGAAACGTCGTGTGTGTATAATATAGTGATTGTTATCCATAGAACTGTGTTTTGTGTTATATTATGTTCAATCGCTAAATGCCATTCAAAGATTATACCTCATGTAGCATGTATATTTCACAAACTCAGGTCATGAGAAACTGACAATTAATTAACCGCGGCCTTATCTGTGTTTAGTTTATTGCACTTTTGACGTTTAGTTTAGATGTCATTTGTTATGGCCTCGCCCAACAGCAGCCTTGCTTCGTACACTCTATCATTTAGCCTCGATCTAAAATGTCTGGGAGTATGACGTCAACGTAACGGTTTATCTCCGCTCACGAAGCCATTTAAAATCCTGTTTAAATCCAAGCCCAATCCAAGCCATCCGAGGATCTAGAGAGTTGATTTTGTGCTTGTTGTGTAAATGAAGATCTAATTTATAATTTCTATGACATCAACATTGCAATATGGGGAAAAAAGGGGCTGTGGGCCCAGATTATACCACAGGGTTCCCATACTGGACCCATATTAATTATTATCTTCCCACATACAAATGTAGGCAAATACACTTTATTTTCATATATATTAATATCACAGAGACAAGCCAAATGATATAATGCTTACTTCTTTCTTACTATGATAATCTGACCTTATAGTGTGTGTATCTGGGGCCAATATGGGATCTATATGGGATTTCCCGCATTAAAAACTCTGTTTTTGTATACATGCGGCCAATATGGTGTCCATATAAAACATTTACCATTTGTCCCAATACGCAGTGGTTTAATGATTCTATTTTAGAAGCCAAAAGGGATCGTAATAACATCTATGGCGTAAAACAAATCTACATGTCCATAAACAGATTTATAAATCTTTAAAAAACAATGTGAATAAATTAATTGAAGACGCTAAAATTAAATTTTACTCTGATAAAATAGAAAATGCCGATGATACTCAATTATATATTTCATTTAAACCTAATTGTCCATCCTCTTTCAATTTTTCAAAACTGCAACTTGAGAACTGTATTAGTGAAATTAGAAAATGGATGTCAAAGAACTTTCTAAAATTAAATGATGATAAAACTGAATATTTGTTATTAGGCTCAAGGCATCACTTAAGGAAATTTGCACATGATAATCCCCCTGTTGTAAGAGGTAATTGTGATATATTTTCATCTGATTCTGCTCGTAATATTGGCGCAATCTTTGATAGTTTTATGCTTATGGGAGCTCAAGTAAATAATATTTGTAAATTGTGCTATTTTAATATTAGAAATATAGGTAAAATACGTAAATTTGTAACTGAAGAGGCCACTAAGTCACTTGTTAATTCTCTGGTCACTTCTCGATTACATAACTTTAATTCACTTTTAGTTGGTTTACCGTTAAAGCTTATAGATAAATTACAAAAAGTACAGAATACTGCTGCTAGACTTGTTACTTTAACTAAAAAATGTGACCACATAACTCCTGTTTTATACAATTTACACTGGTTACCTGTTAAATATCGAATTGATTTTAAGATTTTGTTACTTACTTTTAAATGCTTAAATAATCTAGCTCCTGTTTACCTCTCAGATCTTTTAGAACTTTATACACCCGGCTGAACATTACGTACATCAGATAAACTACTTTTAAAGCCCAAAACTATTCAACTAGTCTCTTATGGTCAGCGCTCTTTTAGTTATCAAGCACCTGTTTTATGGAATAATCTACCATTTAGTTTAAGATGTTGTACATCTCTATATTCTTTTAAAAAACAACTTAAAACACATTTATTTAATCAGGCTTTTAACTGACTCTGTATGCAATCGTTAACATCTTGTTGTTTATTTATGATTACATTGTCACTTTGTAAAGTGCCCCTGAACATGTTATATGAAAGGGTGCACTATAAATATGCTGTAATAAATAATAATAATATAGGATTACCCGTTTGTGTATCTGGGGCCAATATGGGATGTATATGGGATTACCCACATTAAAAACTCTGTTTTTGTGAACATGTGGCCATGTGTTTATCAGGGGATAATATGGCATCTGTATGGGATTACATATTAACTGTTGTATATCTGGGACCAACATGGTATCCATATGGGATTACTTAATTGCGTATGTTAGCTCATTATTGAACCCACACTTTTAGTTGTGTGTACCTTGAACCAACATGTTCACCTAGAGTCTGTGTGGTATTGATATGATATAACCACATTCCTGTATATTATGTACATGGGTCCAATATGGTATCCATATGGAATACCCACATGAATATCTGGGGTCAATATATCTATATGGCATTTCACATATAATATATCTGATTCCAATATGGTATCCATATGGAGTTACCTACAAGTGTTTTTGGGTCCAAAATAATATATATATGGTTTACTTACCACATATAAAATTATTATATAGGTCTGGGTCCAATATGGTATCCATATGGGCCCCATAAACATTGCAATATTGGGACCATATGGAGAGAAAATGGGCTGTGGGCCCAGATCATACCACATGGTTCCAATACTGAACCCATATTATCTTCCCACATACAAATGTAGGCAAATACACTTTATTTGGGGCCAATATGGGATCTATATGGGATTACCCACATTTAAACTTTTTATACGCCCACATTTTCATGTGGACGTATTATGCCGTCGCCCCTGTCTGTCCGGACGTCCGTCCACAATTTGTTTGTGGACTCTCTACAGGTCCCAATTCTTATCAGATTTTGACGAAACTTGAAATATAGGTTTATCACCATAAGATCTCGTTTCCTTTCGATATTGGCATTTATCGAATCGGAACTTCATGGATTATGGCCCCTGATTATACGAAATATCATGTTTTTAGCTTGTGGACCCTATATAGGTCACAATTTTGAACCGATTGTGATGAAACTTGACGTGCATGTTTATAACCCCTAAATCTTGGTTCCTTTTGATATTTGCGCCCATCGGATCGTAACTTCTTGAATTATGGCCCCTGATTGTCCGAAAAATCGCCCTTTTTAGCTTGTGGTCCCTCTGGAGGTCAAAATTATTATCCGATTTAAAAAACCGTTTGATTATATCACCGTTACATGGTAATGAAGGCTGAACTGGAATTTTGTGAAAATCGAACCAAAATTGACGGACAAAATGGCCCCCTTTTGTACGCGATTAGTGTGAAAATATGTTATATCAAGGTTGTGGACCCTATAGAGGTCACAATTTTGAACCGATTTTGATGAAACTTGACATGTATGTTTATAACCCAAAGATCTTGGTTCCTTTCGATATTTGCACCCATCGGATCGTAACTTCCTGAATTATGGCCCCTGATTGTCCGAAAAATTGCCCTTTTTAGCTTGTGGTCCCTCTGGAGGTCAAAATTATTATCCGATTTAAAAAAACGTTTGATTATATCACCGTTACATGGTAATGAAGGCTGAACTGGAATTTTGTGAAAATCGAACCAAAATTGACGGACAAAATGGCCCCCTTTTGTACGCTATTAGTGTGAAAATATGTTATATCAAGGTTGTGGACCCTATAGAGGTCACAATTTTGAACCGATTTTGATGAAACTTGACATGCATGTTTATAACCCGAAGATCTTGGTTCCTTTCGATATTTGCGCCCATTGATTCGTAACTTCCTGAATTATGGCCCCTGATTGTACGAAAAATCACCCTTTTTAGCTTGTGGCCCCACTGGAGGTCAAAATTATTATCCGATTTAAAAAAACGTTTGATTATATCACCGTTACATCGTGTAAATCGGACCAAAATTGACAGCTGTTCTTGTCAGGCTATTCATCTTTCATCACTAACAAGGGGAAACCACGCAAGAAAATCTAGATGAACTTTGTCACCCAATGCAGGGATCAAACACCCAACCTCAAGGCTACCGAGCCAGCATCTTACCCACTCAGCAACATGATCCCCGGTCGAATTTGAAGCCTACTGAAATGCACCTGTATAACCCAAAGATCTTAATTCATTTCGATATTTGCACATATCAAATTCTAACTTAATGATGTAGGAAAAAACACTTTCGGTATTGCTTGTTCTCTATCCATCTCTCGAAAATGTGGGCGTATCCTGCCTGGCAGTGCCAGCCTATCTTTTTAGCTTGTGGTTCCTCTGGAGGTCACAATTATTATCCGATTGAAAAAAAAACGTTTGATTATATTATCGTTACACCGTAAAGAAGGTTGAGTTCGAATTTCGGGAAAATCGGACCAAAATTGCCATACAAAATGGCCGCCGGTTGTACGCGAATACTGTTAAAAAATTGTATATCATGGTTGTGGACCCTGTAGAGGTCACAATTTTAATTCGATTTTGATGAAACTTGAAATGCATGGTTATAACCCACAAATTTTGGTTCCTTTCGCTATTTGCGCATATCGGATCGTAACTTCCTGAATTATGGCCCCTGATTGTCTGAAAAATCGCCTATGGTCCCTCTGGAGATCACAATTATTATCCGATTTAAAAAACGTTTGACTCTATCACCGTTACACCCTATGGAAGGTTGAGTTCAAATTTCGAGAAAATCGGACCATAATTGCCAGAAAAAATGGCCGCTGTTTGTACGCAAACAGTGTAAAAATATGGTATATCAAAGTTGTGGACCCTGTAGAGGTCACAATTTTAATTCGATTTTGATGAAACCTGAAATGCTTGTTTATAACTTAAGGATCTTTAATCCTTTCGATATTTGCGCATATCAAATTGTAACTTAATGAATTATGGCCTTTGATTGTAGGAAAAATTACTTTCGGTATTGCTTGTTTTAGCTTGTGGTCCCTCTGGAGGTCACAATTATTTTCCGATTTAAAAAAACGTTTGATTATAACACTGTTACACCTTAAGAAAGGTTTGAGTTTGAATTTCGGGAAAATCGGAACAAAATTGACATAAAAAATGGCCGCCATTTGTACGCAAATACTGTTAAAAAATGGTATATCATGGTCACAATTCTTATCCGATTTTGATGAAAAGTCTCATTTCTAGGTTGTGTACCATCAACCCATAATCATTGTCGGCTTCGAATTTCATGAATATCAGACTGGAACTGACCAACAAAATGGCTGCTCCTAATACAGTATGAAATATAGGACTTAATGATGTAGGAAAAATCACTTTCGGTATTGCTTGTTCTCTATCCATCTCTCAAAAATGTGGGCGTATCCTGCCTGGCAGTGCCAGCCTATCTTTTAGCTTGTGGTACCTCTGGAGGTCACAATTATTATCTGATTTAAAAAACCGTTCCATTATATCACCGTTATAACCCAAAGATCTTGGTTCCTTTCGATATTTGCGCATATCGGATCATAACTTCCTGAATTATGGCCCCTGATTATACGCAAAATCGCCTTTTTATACGCCCACATTTTCATGTGGACGTATATTGTCGTCGCCCCTGTCTGTCCGGACGTCCGTCCGTCCACAATTTATTTGTGGACTCTCTACAGGTCACAATTCTTATCTGATTTTGATGAAACTTGAAATATAGGTTTATCCCCAAAAGATCTTGGCTGCTTTCGATATTGGCATGTATCAGATCAAAACTTCATGGATTATGGCCCCTGATTGTACGAAAAATCACGTTTCTAGCTTGTGGACCCTATAGAGGTCACAATTTTGAACCGATTTTGATGAAACTTGACATGCATGTTTATAACCCAAAGATCTTGGTTCCTTTCGATATTTGCGCCTATCGGAACGTAATTTCCTGAATTATGGCCCCAGATTGTTTGAAAAATCACCTTTTTATACGCCCACATTGAAATGTGGTCGTATATTGTCGTCGCCCCCGTCCGTCCGTCCGCGTCCGTCCGTCCGTCGGTCCGGCGTCCACAATTGCTTGTGGACGCTCTAGAGGCTAAAGTTAATATCCGATTGACTTTAAATTTATACACAGTGTTTAAGGTCATGAGACGAAGAAGCCTATTGTTTTTCAGCCATTTCCGATAATAACTACCAGAGTTATGGCCCTTGACGACTTCAAAAAATCTTGTGGACGCTCTAGAGGCCAAAGTTAATATCCGATTGGCTTTAAATTTATACACAGTGTTTAACGTCATAAGACGAAGAAGCCTATTGATTTTCAGCGATTTCCGATAATTAGTGCCAGAGTTATGGCCCTTGATCACTTCAAACAATCTTGTGGACGCTCGAAAAGCCTAAGTTAATATCCGATTGACTTTAAATTTACACACAGTGTTTAAGGTCATAAGACGAAGAAGCCTATTGATTTTCAGCAATTTCCGATAATTAGTGCCAGAGTTATCTCCCTTGATCACTTCAAAAAATCTTGTGGACGCTCTAAAAGCCAAAGTTAATATCCGATTGACTTTAAATTTATACACAGTGTTTAAGGTCATAAGACAAAGAAGCTTATTGATTTTCAGGGGTTTTCCGATAATTAGTGCCAGAGTTATCTCCCTTGATCACTTCAAAAAATCTTGTGGACGCTCTAAAAGCCAAAGTTAATATCCGATTGACTTTAAATTTATACACAGTGTTTAAGGTCATAAGACGAAGAAGCCTATTGATTCGCATCAATTTCCGATAATTAGTGCCAGAGTTATGGCCCTTGATCACATCAAAAAATCCTGTGGACGCTCTACAGGCCAAAGTTAATATCCGATTGACTTTAAATTTACACACACTGTTTAAGGTCCTGAGAGGAAGAAGCCTACTGATTTTCATCAATTTCAAATAATTACTTCCAGAGTTATCTCCCTTGATCACTTCAAAAAACCTTGTGGCGCTGTAGATGCCAAACTTATCCGATTGACTTCAGATTGATACACAGAGTTTAAGGTGTTGAAACGAACAAGTATTTTGATTTTCAATGAATTTTGATAACTGAACAGCTAAATCCATGATATTAAATGTTTCCTATACTAATTGTTAGCGTGGGGCAAAACTTTATAAAAAGCAAACAAATTCTAATGTTTTTCTGATAATTACATAATGAGTTGTTACTCAGATTTTAGTGTATTACAAATGTTTCATTACCAAAAAAAAGTAAAAATATGCGACAACCCTTGTTGACTGCCCGGACGATTTAGCTGCTGTGGGCGTATGTTTCGTTGCCTGGCAACCTATCTTTTAGCTTGTGGTACCTCTGGAGGTCACAATTATTATCCGATTTAAAAAACCGTTCGATTATATCACCGTTACACCCTAAGGAAGGTTGAGTTCGAATTTCGAGATAATCGGACCAAAATTGCCACACAAAATGGCCGCCGTTTGTTAAATGGCCGCGAATACTGTTAAAAAATGGTATATCAGTGTTGTGGACCCTGTAGAAGTCACAATTTTAATTCGATTTTGATGAAACTTGAAATTCATGGTTATAACCCAAAGATCTTGGTTCCTTTCGATATATGCGCATATCGGATCGTAACTTCTTGAATTATGGCCCCTGATTATACGCAAAATGGCCTTTTTTATACGCCCACATTGAAATGTGGTCGTATATTGTCGTCGCCCCCGTCCGTCCGTCCGTCGGTCCGGCGTCCACAATTGCTTGTGGACGCTCTAGAGGCTTAAGTTAGTATCCAATTGACTTTAAATTTATACACAGTGTTTAAGGTCATGAGACGAAGAAGCCTATTGTTTTTCAGCGATTTCCGATAATAACTACCAGAGTTATGGCCCTTGATCGCTTCAAAAAATCTTGTGGACGCTCTAGAGGCCAAAGTTAATATCCGATTGGCTTTAAATTTATACACAGTGTTTAATGTCATAAGACGAAGAAGCCTATTGATTGTCAGCGATTTCCGATAATTAGTGCCAGAGTTATGGCCCTTGATCACTTGTGGACGCTCTAAAAGCCAAAGTTAATATCCGATTGACTCTAAATTTATACACAGTGTTTAAGGTCATAAGACGAAGAAGCCTGTTGATTGTCAGCGATTTCCGATAATTAGTGCCAGAGTTATGGCCCTTGATCACTTCAAAAAATCTTGTGGACGCTCTAGAGGCCAAAGTTAATATCCGATTGACTTTAAATTTACACACACTGTTTAAGGTCATAAGACGAAGAAGCCTACTGATTTTCAGCGATTTCAAATAATTGCTTTCAGAGTTATCTCCCTTGATCACTTCAAAAAACCTTGTGATTCTATAGATAATTCTTTAGTGGCATTTAGCGATTGGAGACATAACAGAACTAACACAGTTATATGGGAAAACAATCACTGATTTATTATAAACAAGCACGACGTTTCGATAAGTATTCTCTTATCGTTATCAAGTACAATGACATTTAGTAAACTAGATGGTCGATATATATATATACAAATGTACAATATGAAGCCATGCTTAATTAATTGTTAATGACTATTAAGGGTTCAAATAAATATAGTTAATAGTATATACCGACAAAGAACTAAAGATCACTATAGTTACATCAAATGGGTAATCATGAAGCCATTTTGCATTATAATTAACAGGTGTTAATTAACATAGTCCAGACAACTATGTACACATCACTAGGTTGAAAGGATATAAGTTGAAGAAACCACAGTGTTTTCTGCTAAGATGAAACCAGTTAACTAAGAACACATTGTAATTAGGCCCTGAGGGGGAAAGACCAAGTAATGGCAGTTAAAAAAAAAATGATTGTAAATAAGGAAAGTTGACAATTAAATTTACAAAAAGGTCCATAATTAATTAGGCTTTCAGACTTTCGTCTGAAAGACTATTGTTTTTACTAAAATTATTATTATTATTAGGCTTTCAGACTTTCGTCTGAAAGACTATTGTTTTTACTAAAATTATTATTATTATTCTTATTATTATTATTTTTTTCCGCGGGAGCCTATTTCTCCATGATCGAAAACAGATATCGATCTGGAACAAACTTTTCTATCGGGAAAACATGTGGTGGCTAGTGCATAAACTATTTTTCAAACTTCTGCGCATACCGGAAGTGGCCGAACTTTGTAGGTTGTCATAATATTGAAAATCGGCCATAATTTCGTCAATTCTTTACCCATTTTTAATCAAATGACATTTTCGGAAACCCAGAATCTTTTGCAAAATAATGGCTATCTCACATTTTTCAATTTCGAACATTCGTCTATGACTTCTATCGTTCGAAAATTGAAAAGACGTTGTTTATGAGACAATTTTTGTTATTTTTCAAAATTTGCAAATTTGACCTACATTTTTGGATTCCTCAGGTCCAAGCGATTCCAGTAATATAAGATTCATTCAGAGTTATCGCCCTTTATTTTTCGAATTTTTTCGAATTTTCTGCCCATTTTCAAACCCTTATATTTTTTGGAAAGGATAAAAAGATATTTCTGAAACCTCTGGAACATAAAGCCATATAGTCAGACATCTGGATAAAGCAATTTCAACAACGATCCGTAAACCGGAAGTAGTCCAAATAATTTCTGATGTTTGGAAAGAAATGCAAAAAATGGGTGCTTTGGGGAAAAACGTGATTATTTCGTCCGATATCAACGGATTAAAGAGATTAGGGTATCGTTGGGTTGCACGGGAATTGAAGTATCGTATGGTACCCATTTCATAAAGATACGATGACCCGGAAGTAAAATATCGCACGCTGAAAATCAAGTATTTTCTGATTTGGAGCGTTTTTGGACGCCTTTATCTCGAAAACTGCTCCAGCGATTTTTCTTAAACTTTCTCTATAAAGAGACCCTTCGATGGTCTTTAGCATCAAGCCATCCAATAAGACCTTCGAATAATTGGAATAGGGCAAAAAAGGGACTGAAAATTGAAAAAAGTCAAAAAATCGTGAAGTTTTGGAAAATGCTCTACTATTTTTTTATTTGAAGAGATTTTCAAAAAAAAAGATATATATTTAAAAAGCTGACCTAATTACGATTCTAATGATGTATAATATGTATGCAGTTATTGAAATTTAATTTTCAATATTTTGACATTTTTACATTTTTAACACTTTTGAACATAGGATTTCTCAGAAGTATTTTATTTGATCGTATAGTGTAGTATATCATTAGAGAGCCCTGTTCCCATGCAAACTCCAAAACTGGATGTGAAAACTACTCGACAATGATTCGTATACCGGAAGTAGTTCAAAAAACGACGAAAAATGTAAAAAAGATAAAAAAGAATTGGAGCTCTTGCCAAAAGTTCGAATTCTCCGTCACATATTAGCGGACCAAAACAATTAAAGTGTCGTTGGATAGTTCCATTAATAGACGATCGTATAACATCTAAATAACACAAATTTGATTCTTAGGAAATAAATTATGATACGCCGAAAACTAAGTATTTTCCGTTTTGGAGCATTCTGAGACGCCTTTTTCTCGAAAACGACGCCTACGATTTTTCTTAAACATTTTTTACTCAGAGTCCTATCGGTGGCCTAGCGTATGCATCTAATAATAAAAGCGTTGCAATATTATAGGTGGTCCAAAAATGACATCAATCTTTGAAAAAAGTTGAAAAATCATTAAATTATTGAAAATGCTCTTTTATTTATCTTTTTTTCGAAAATTACTCCATGAATGTTTCTGATATTTCTGGTACAGGAAGTTAAGTAACTAATCAACTTGTTATAGCTATTCCGACAATGATCAAAAAACCGGAAGTAGTCGAAAAAATCTCCGATATTTTGATTTTTTTTTACATTTTTACAGAAAACTTTTTTATTTATGAATATTTTTTGATGGTAGTTTGCACAGAGTTAAAGTATCACCCTACTTGAGCAGAAGTGAGAAAGAATTTTGTCTCAGTAATTTTCTTTAGTCGCCATTGGCTAATTTAGTTTTTAGTACCTAGATTAATTATTTATTGTTCGATTTGTATAAAACAAAGTGCATATGCTCCGTGGTCACAATTGTATTTTTTTTTGTTACCGTGAAATTTTTCTGCACGCAACGGAAGTGGCGTAATATTAACAAAAACTACAATTTTGACAGTTCAGTACCGCTTTTTGAAAGCAAATATTATTTTTTTCGAAAACTGATATAACAAAAAGTATGTGCCCTGTAAAGGCGCGTAAGATGTTTGGCTCAGATTCTTAAATTTCAATTTCATTTTCGGGCAATTTCGAATAAAATGTAAAAAAAAGTGTAAAATTCAGTTATTACAACCCATTCAACGTCTTCATATTTTGAAATATTTATTCGTAACTTTCATAAACTCGTAGCAATAATCCAGACGAAGAGAATGTATGAAAAAAATTGTTTGTAATATGAGCAGTTGCCGAGAAATATGCAATTTTGTATGCATCACTTTTCAAGTTATTTTGCCTATAAAAGAGTAAATTATTATCCGATTTTTTTAAAAAAAATTCCATTTGTTGCCTAATGCCAATTTGGAATAGGTTAAGCCAATTTTACATTTTCACTGTGACCGGAAATGACGTCATTTGGGCAAAAACTGTATTTTTAACCAAAAAAACAAGTATTTTATTCGAATGAGTCTTATTTAAAATGTTTTTAAAACTATGATATTTCATTTCAATCAAAGAATAGCATGAAGCAATGCGATCATATAGATACCACTAAATGGTTTCTAACTTGTACGTTTACAGAGAAATAGGCGATCTTCTATAAGTCACTTTTCAAGGTTTTCGGTCTATAAAAGTGTCAATTATTATTCGATATTCATAGAATTTTCACCATTTGATGCCTTATGCCATTTATGATTGCATTAAACTAATTTAAGTTTTTTATTATCACCGGAAGTAATGTCTTTTTTGCAAAAACCGTATTTTTAGACTTCAAAACAAATATTTTTTTTAAGTGTATTATATTTTTTTTTGTTTAACGTTATAATGTTTGATTATAATGGTCATTTAGATTGGATCAATACAATCATATTGATGTCAAAAAATTGCTTCTAGCATATTCCCTTGTCGAGAAATAACCAATTTTCTCAGGATCACTTTTTAAGTTTTTTCACCTTTTTAATTTCAGTTTATGGGATCTAGGTTTAGTATTTATTGCCTGATACGTATAAAAAAAAGTTTGTAGTCCTCGTTATGTACATTTGGACATCCCCTCTCCTCCTTAAACGTGTACATAGGACCTCGGTTTCGCATCTACTCTGATCTACTATTCTAGGGCACCATCCCTACACCTTTGACAAGGGAGGAACTATGCTGACAAATCTGAATATTGCAAGGGTGCTCTTTTCGTAACGAAAAATCCATAACATCATAG
Source organism: Patella ulyssiponensis (assembly GCA_963678685.1). NCBI lineage: Eukaryota > Metazoa > Mollusca > Gastropoda > Patellidae > Patella > Patella ulyssiponensis. The sequence continues at coordinate 30,628,716 of OY783229.1, read as the reverse complement.
TGTTATACTGAAGAACAATCTATACATTAGTAGTAATTTGTATATTATAACTTTGGTAGGATTAACTGAAGTTAATCTCATCAATTAATTAGCACCTTAGTGCCAGCTAGTGGACAGGAGATTAAGATTATTGTTGATTGAGTAATCATCAAAGCAGCCGTCACAGTTGTACGTGTGTTCATTTAACACGTGAATTAAAATAAGATTTTGGGTGTACGATACGTCTATAGTATTTTCAGATACCGTAACGTTATCAAAATATGAGTCCCTATAGATAGCTGTCAATTTAATAGCCAAGTAAAGCTTACGTTCACTTTCGTGCATTTTGGCTTTGATGTAATTAAGCAATGGTAGGTTCGAGAATCGTCGCATGTCGGTTCGTTGGTCGTTCTCATTTTTTCGACCCATGGTGATAAGAACATTGATATCCAATACGCATTCCTTATTCTACATGCCGTATGAAGAAGCGACAGTTAACAGAATTCAGCTATCGATAAAATTCCCTTCGAAAAGAAAATTATTGGCCATTTTTATTTCCATTTAAGGCCTATAAATTATTTTTTAAAGATGGTATGAGATATTATTCGCAGTAAATAATGAGTTGTCAACGGCTTTATCATTGACCCGTGACAGTTGATTATTATTACTCAACGACACACACCGCTTGCCGATTAACTTACATAATCAGCTACATGGTTTTGATTAACACTCAACGGCAATCTATATACGATCAGAATTAATTTTTTTCTGTCACTTATCAGAGTGAATCGCATGTAGGTACCCCAAAACATTATTGCCTAAACCAAATATTTATCGCCCGCTCAGCCATCCACGTAACCATAATGCTTTGCACGCGATGTCCGGGCCAATCAACAAACGAGTTGCGTAGACAGCATGGCCACAAGGTGTTTGTTTATATTTTCTAGGGGTTTTAAAACTCGAGCTTGTCTGTTCAAAATCAATTCAGCGATAATATTTTGATAATATTTGATATCTGGAGATTCTCCGTTTTACAACGATGCCAATTATTATGCAAGAGGAATGACCGGTCGTTCCATAGCGAGCGAAGGAACATAACTAATTTCGTAGAGAATTTTAAAAAATAGGACAGATTTAAGAATACGGTACTCTTACAAAACGTTCAAATAAAGGTGTTCTAAAATCTTTTATTGCTATTTTGATCTTTTGTGTCGATAGATAGTATATTTATAGACTCATTTTTGAGAAAATCTCATCAATATTATCACTTATTTTGCAATCCGGCTCATGATGGCGTGTTCAATCACAAATATTACGACACGCTGAAGATCTAGTATTTTCCTTTTTGGGCATTTATATATCAGAATACAAATTCGATTGTTAGGCAATAGATTATGAGATGCCAAAAATGTAGTATTTTCCTCCTTTTTTTTGGAGCCCATTCCGACTCGTTTATCTCGAAAACTACTACTATTTCTCTTCTTAAACTTCTGTTACCCCGAGTCCTATCGGTCGTTTAGACTATAAAGGTAAATTTAAAAGCATGGCAATGATATGAAGGACCCTGAAAGCCGATTCAGCACTGCTATGCAGGTCTAGTTATTATTATTATTATTTTTTACCGCGGGAGCCTATTTCTCCATGATCGAAAACAGATATCGATCTGGAACAAACTTTTCTATCGGGAAAACATGTGGTGGCTAGTGCATAAACTATTTTTCAAACTTCTGCGCATACCGGAAGTGGCCGAACTTTGTATGTTGTCATGATATTGAAAATCGGCCATAATTTCGTCAATTCTTTACCCATTTTTAATCAAATGACATTTTCGGAAACCCTGAATCTTTTGCGAGATAATGGCTATCTCACATTTTTCAATTTCGAACATTCGTCTATGACTTCTATCGTTCGAAAATTGAAAAGACGTTGTTTATGAGACAATTTTTGTTATTTTTCAAAATTTGCAAATTTGACCTACATTTTTGGATTTCTGAGGTCCAAGCGATTCCAGTAATATAAGATTCATTCAGAGTTATCGCCCTTTATTTTTCGAATTTTTTCGAATTTTCTGCCCATTTTATGCCCCTTATATTTTTTGGAAAGGATAAAACGATATTTCTGAAACCTCTGGAACATAAAGCCATATAGTCAGACATCCGGATAAAGCAATTTCAACAACGATCCGTAAACCGGAAGTAGTCGAAATAATGTCTGATTTTTTGAAAAAAACTCAAAAAATGGGGGCTTTGGGAAAAACGTGATTTCTTCGTCCCATATCAACCGATCAAATGGATTAAGGTATCGTTTGTTTACATCGGAATTGGAGTATCGTATGATACCGACTTCATACAGATACGATGATCCAGAAGTAAAATATGACACGCTGAAAATCAAGCATTTTTTGTTTTGGAGCGTTTTTGGACGCCTTTATCTCGAAAACTGCTCCAGCGATTTTTCTTAAACTTTATCTATCGATGGTCCTTCCGGTAGTCTTTAGCATGGATCCATCCATTAAGACCTTCATATAATTGGAATAAGACAAAAAAGGGACTGAAAATTGAAAAAAGTCCAAAAATCGTGAAATTTTGGAAAATGCTCTACTATTTTTTTATTTTAAGAGATTTTCAAAAAAAAAATATATATTTAAAAAGCTGACCCAATTACGATTCTAATGATGTATAATATGTATGCAGTTATTGAAATTTAATTTTCAATATTTTGACATTTTGACATTTTTAACACTTTTGAACATAGGATTTCTCAGAAGTATTTTATTTGATCGTATAGTGTCGTATATCGTTAGAGAGCCCTGTTCCCATGCAAACTCCAAAACTGGATGAGAAAACTACTCGACAATGATTCGTATACCGGAAGTAGTTCAAAAAACGAAGAAAAATGTAAAAAAGATAAAAAAAAAATTGGAGCTCTTGCCAAAAGATCGAATTCTCCGTCACATATTAGCGGACCAAAACAATTAAAGTGTCGTTGGATAGTTCCATTAATAGACGATCGTATAACATCTAAATAACACGAATTTGATTTTTAGGAAATAAATTATGGTACGCTGAAAACTAAGTATTTTCCGTTTTGGAGCATTCTGAGACGCCTTTTTCTCGAAAACGACGCCTACGATTTTTCTTAAACATTTTTTACTCAGAGTCCTATCGGTGGCCTAGCGTGTGCATCTAATAATAAAAGCGTTGCAATATTATAGGTGGTCCAAAAATGACCTCAATCTTTGAAAAAAGTTGAAAAATCATTAAATTATTGAAAATGCTCTTTTATTTATCTTTTTTTCGAAAATTACTCAATTAATGTTTCTGATATTTCTGGTATGGGAAGTTAAGTATCTAATCAACTTGTTAAAGCTATTCCGACAATGATCGAAAAACCGGAAGTAGTCGAAAATATCTCCGATATTTTGAATTTTTTTTACAATTTTACAGAAAACTTTTTTATTTATGAATATTTGTTGATGGTAGTTTACTCAGAGTTAAAGTATCACCCTACTTGAGCAGAAGTGAGAAAGAATTTTGTCTCACTCATTTTCTTTAGTCGCCATTGGCTAACTTAGTTTTTCGTACCTAGATTAATTATTTATTGTTCGATTTGTGTAAAACAAAGTCCATATGCTCCGTGGTCTCAATTGTAATTTTTTTTGTTACCGTGAAATTTTTCTGCAAGCAACGGAAGTGGCGTAATATTAACAAAAACTACGATTTTGACAGTTCGGTACCACTTTTTGAAAGCAAATATTATTTTTTTCGAAATCTGATATAGCAAAAAGGATGCGCGCTGTAAAGGGGCACAAATCGTTAGCTCAGATTTTTTAATTTCAATTTCATTTTCGGGCAATTTCGAATAAATGTAAAAAAAAGTGTAACAATCAGTTATTTACAACCTATTCAACGTCTTCATATTTTGAACTATTTATTCGTAACTTTCATAAACTCGTATTAATAATCCAGACGAGGAGAATGTATGCAAAATATAGTTCGTAATATGAGCAATTGCCGAGAAATATGCAATTTTGCGTGAATCACTTTTCACGTTATTTTGTCTATAAAAGAGTAAATTATTATCCGATTTTCAATATTTATTTTTCATTCGATGCCTAATGCCAATTTGGACTAGGTTAAGCCAATTTTACAGTTTCACTGTTACCGGAAATAACTTCATTTTGGAAAAAACTATACTTTTAACCTAAAAAACAAATATTTTATTCAAAAGAGTCTTTTTTATAATATTTTAACAATTATGATATTTTGAATCCCATCAACGAATAGCATGAACCCATACGATCATACAGATACCACAAAAAAGTTTCTAACTTGTACGGTTGCCGAGAAATAGACGATTTTCTACAAGTCACTTTTCAAGCTTTTTGGTCTATAAAAGTGTCAATTATTATTCAATTTTCATACAATTTTCACCATGTGATGCCTTATGCGCTTTAGGATTCCAATGATCTGATTTAACATTTCCATTATCACCAGAAGTAATGTCATATTTGCAAAAACCGTATTTTTAGACTTCAAAACAAATATTTTATTCAAATGAGTCTGATTTGTAATGTTTATACAATTATGATATTTGATTCCAATCAACAAATAGATTAAACCCATACGGTCATATAAATACCAAAAAATGGTTTCTAACTTGTACAGTTGCCGAGAAATAGACGATTTTCTACACGTCACTTTTCAAGGTTTTTAGTCTATAAAAGTGGCAATTATTATTCGATTTACATAAAATTTTCACCATGTGATGCCTTATGCCATTTATGATTGCAATGATCTGATTTAACATTTCCATTATCACCGGAAGTAATGTCATATTTGCAAAAACCGTATTTTTAGACTTCCAAACAAAATTTTACTCCAAAATTAGATTTTGCGTGATCCGACTCAAGATGGCGTGTTCAATGACAAATATTACGGGACGCTGAAGATCTAGTATTTTCCTTTTTGGACTTTTATATGATATCAGAATGATACAAATTCGATGGTTAGGCAATAGATTATGAGATGCCGAAAATGTAGTATTTTCCTCTTTTTTTGAAGCCTTTTCGGACTCGTTTATCTCGAAAACTACTTATATTTCACTTCTTAAACTTCTGTTACCCCGAGTCCTATCGGTCGTTTAGAGTATAAAGGTAAATTTAAAAGCATGGCAATGATATAAAGGACCCTGAAAGCCGATTCAGCACTGCTATGCAGGTCTAGTTATAATTGATTTTTGATAACTGCATCATAGGCCCTCGGAATCTCCCTTGATCACTTCAAAAAACCTTGTGACACTATAAGAGGCCAAACTTATCATTCGATTGACTTCAGATTGATACACAGAGTTTAAGGTGTTGAAACGAACAAGTATTTTGATTTTCAATGAATTTTGCTAACTGAACAGCTAAATCCATGATGTTAAATGTTTCCTATACTAATTGTTAGCGTGGGGCAAAACTTTATAAAAAGCAAACAAATTCTAATGATTTTCAGATAATTACATAATGGGTTGTTACTCTTAATCAAATTTTAGTGTATTACAAATGTTTCATTACCAAAAAAAGTAAAAATATGCGACAACCCTTGTTGACTGCCCGGACGATTTAGCTGCTGTGGGCGTATGTTTCGTTGCCTGGCAACCTATCTTTTTAGCTTGTGGTCCCTCTGGATGTCACAATTATTATCCGATTTAAAAAACGTTTGATTATATTACCGTTACACCCTAAGGAAGGTTGAGTTTGAATTTCGGGAAAATCGGACCAAAATTGCCATACAAAATGGCTGCTGTTTGTACGCGAATACTGTTAAAAAATGGTATATCATGGTTGTGGACCCTGTATAGGTCACAATTTTAATTCGATTTTGATGAAACTTGAAATGCATGGTTATAACCCAAAGATCTTGGTTCCTTTCGTTATTTGCGCATATCGGATCGTAACTTCCTGAATTATGGCCCCTGATTGTCCGAAAAATCGCCTATGGTCCCTCTGGAGGTCACAGTTATTATCCGATTTAAAAAAATGTTTGACTCTATCACCGTTACACCCTACGGATGGTTGAGTTCAAATTTCGAGAAAATCGGACCATAATTGCCAGACAAAATGGCCGCCGTTTGTACACATTTCTAGGTTGTGTACCGTCACACCATAATCATTGTCAGCTTCGGATTTCATGAATATCAGACTGGAACTGACCAACAAAATGGCTGCTCCCAATACAGTATGAAATACAGGACTTAATGATGTAGGAAAAATCACTTTCGGTATTGCTTGTTCTCTATCCATCTCTCGAAAATGTGGGCGTATCCTGCCTGGCAGTGCCAGCCTATCTTTTTAGCTTATGGTCCCTCTGGAGGTCACAATTATTATCCGATTTAAAAAAACGTTTGATTATATTACCGTTACACCGTAAGGAAGGTTGAGTTCGAATTTCGGGAAAATCGGACCAAAATTGCCATACAAAATGGCCGCCGTTTGTACGCGAATACTGTTAAAAAATGGTATATCATGGTTGTGGACCCTGTATAGGTCACAATTTTAATTCGATTTTGATGAAACTTGAAATGCAGGGTTATAACCCAAAGATCTTGGTTCCTTTCGTTATTTGCGCATATCGGATCGTAACTTCCTGAATTATGGCCCCTGATTGTCCAAAAAATCGCCTATGGTCCCTCTGGAGGTCACAGTTATTATCCGATTTAAAAAAACGTTTGACTCTATCACCGTTACACCCTACGGAAGTTTGAGTTCGAATTTCGAGAAAATCGGACCATAATTGCCAGACAAAATGGCCGCCGTTTGTACACATTTCTAGGTTGTGTACCATCACACCATAATCATTGTCAGCTTCGAATTTCATGAATATCAGACTGGAACTGACCAACAAAACAGCTGCTCCCAATACAGTATGAAATACAGGACTTAATGATGTAGGAAAAATCACTTTCGGTATTGCTTGTTCTCTATCCATCTCTCGAAAATGTTGGCGTATCCTGCCTGGCAGTGCCAGCCTAACTTTTAGCTTGTGGTCCCTCTGGATGTCACAATTATTATCCGATTTAAAAAACCGTTCGATTATATCACCGTTACACCCTAAGGAAGGTTGGAAATCGGACCAAAATTGCCATACAAAATGGCCGCCGTCTGTACGCGGATACTGTTAAAAAATGGTATATCAAGGTTGTGGACCCTGTAGAGGTCACAATTTTAATTCGATTTTGATGAAACTTGAAATTCATGGTTATAACCCAAAGATCTTGGTTCCTTTCGATATTTGCGCATATCGGATCATAACTTACTGAATTATGGCCCCTGATTATACGCAAAATCGCCTTTTTATACGCCCACATTTTCATGTGGGCGTATTATGTCGTCGCCCCTGTCCGTCCGGACGTCCGTCCGTCCACAATTGTTTGTGGACTCTCTACAGGTCACAATTCTTACCCGATTTTGACGAAACTTGAAATATATGTTTATCCCCAAAAGATCTCGGCTGCTTTCGATATTGGCATGTATCGGATCAAAACTTCATGGATTATGGCCCCTGATTGTACGAAAAATCACGTTTCTAGCTTGTGGACCCTATAGAGGTCACAATTTTGAACCGATTTTGATGAAACTTGACATGCATGTTTATAACCCAAAGATCTTGGTTCCTTTCGATATTTGCGCCTATCGGAAAGTAATTTCCTGAATTATGGCCCCTGATTGTCCGAAAAATCACCTTTTTTAGCTTGTGGTACCTCTGGAGGTCACAATTATTATCCGATTTAAAAAAACGTTCGATTATGTCACCGTTACACCCTAAGGAAGGTTGAGTTCGAATTTCGTGAAAATCGGACCAAAATTGCCATACAAAATGGCCGCCGTTTGTACGCGAATACTGTTAAAAAATGGTATATCAGTGTTGTGGACCCTGTAGAGGTCACAATTTTAATTCGATTTTGATGAAACTTGAAATTCATGGTTATAACCCAAAGATCTTGGTTCCTTTCGATATTTGCGCATATCGGATCGTAACTTCTTTGATTATGGCCCCTGATTATACGCAAAATCGCCTTTTTATACGCCCACATTTTCATGTGGACGTATATTGTCGTCGCCCCTGTTCGTCCGTCCGTCCGTCCGGACGTCCGTCCGGACGTCCGTCCGTCCGTCCGTCCACAATTGTTTGTGAACAGTCTACAGGTCACAATTTTTAGCCGATTTCAATGAAACTTAAAATATAGGTTTATCACCCTAAGATCTCGGTTCCTTTCGATATTGGCATGTATCGGACCGTAACTTCATGGGTTATGGCCCCTGATTGTACGAAAAATCACGTTTTTTAGCTTGTGAACAGTGTAGAGGTCACAATTTTGAACCGATTTGGATGAAACTTGAAATGCCTGTTTATAACCCAAAGATCTTGGTTCCTTTCGAAATTTGCGCCAATCGGATCGTAACTTCCTGAATTATGGCCCCTGATTCTCCGAAAAATCGCCCTTTTTAGCTTGTGGTCCCTCTGGAGGTCAAAATTGTTATCCGATTTAAAAAACCGTTTGATTATATCACTGTCCCATGGTTATGAAGGATGAGTTCGAATTTCGTGAAAATCGGACCAAAATTGATGGACAAAATGGCCGCTGTTTGTACGCGAATAGTGTGAAAATATGTTATATCAAGGTTGTGGACCTTATAGAGGTCACAATTTTGAACCGATTTTGATGAAACTTGACATGTATGTTTATAACCCAAAGATCTTGATTCCTTTCGATATTTGCGCGCATCGGATCGTAACTTCCTGAATTATGGCCCCTGATTGTCCGAAAACTCGCCCTTTTTAGCTTGTGGTCCCTCTGGAGTTCAAAATTGTTATCCGATTTAAAAAAACGTTTGATTATATCACCGTTCCATGGTTATGAAGGTTGAGTTCAAATTTCGTGAAAATCGGACCAAAATTGACAGACAAAATGGCCGCCGTTTGTACGCGAATGGTGTGAAAATATGTTATATCAAGGTTGTGGACCTTATAGAGGTCACAATTTTGAACCGATTTTGATGAAACTTGACATGTATGTTTATAACTCAAAGATCTTGGTTCCTTTTGATATTTGCGCCCATCGGATCGTAACTTCGTGAATTATGGCCCCTGATTGTCCGAAAAATCGCCGTTTTTAGCTTGTGGTTCCTCTGGAGGTCAAAATTGTTATCCGATTTAAAAAAACGTTTGATTATATCACCATTCTATGGTTATGAAGGTTGAGTTCGAATTTCGTGAAAATCTGACCAAAATTGACGGACAAAATGGCCGCTGTTTGTACGCGAATTGTGTGAAAATATGTTATATCAAGGTTGTGGACCTTATAGAGGTCACAATTTTGATTAAAATTGACATGTATGTTTATAACCCAAAGATCTTGGTTCCTTTCGATATTTGCACCCATCGGATCGTAACTTCCTGAATTATGGCCCCTGATTGTCCGAAAAATCGCCCTTTTTAGCTTGTGGTTCCTCTGGAGGTCAAAATTGTTATCCGATTTAGAAAAACGTTTAATTATATCACCGTTCCATGGTTATGAAGGTTGAGTTCCAATTTTGTGAAAATCAGACCAAAATTGACGGACAAAATGGCCGCCGTTTGTACGTGAATGGTGTGAAAATATGTTATATCAATGTTGTGGACCTTATAGAGGTCACAATTTTGAACCGATTTTGATGAAACGTGACATGCATGTTTGGTTCCTTTCGATATTTGCGCCCATCGAAACATAACTTCCTGAATTATGTCCCCTGATTGTCCGAAAAATCGCTTTTGTTAGCTTGTGGTCCCTCTGGAGGTCAAAATTATTATCCGATTTAAAAAAACGTTTGATTATATCACGGTTTCATGGTAAAGAAGAGAGAAGTTGAATTTTGTGAAAATCGGACCAGAGTTGACGGATAAAATGGCCGCCGTCTGTACGCGAATTGTGTAAAAATATGTTATATCAAGGTTGTGGACCCTATAGAGGTCACAATTTTGAACTGATTTTGATGAAACTTGAAATACATGTTTATAACCTAATGATCTTGGTTCCATTGCATATTTGCCCATATTGGATCGTAACTTCCTGAATCATGGCCCCTGATTGTACGAAAAATCACCCTTTTTAGCTTGTGGTCCCTCTGGAGGTCACAATTATTATCTGATTTAAAAAAACGTTTGATTATATCATAGTTACACCGTAGTTATGGGTGAGTTTGAATTATGATTTTCTGATGATTACTTAAAATGCAACAACTCTTGTTGACTGCCCGGACGATTTGGCTGCTGTGTGGGCGTATGTTTCGTTGCCTGGCAACCTATTTTTTTAGCTTGTGATCCCTCTGGAGGTCACAATTATTATCCGATTTAAAAAAACGTTTGATTATATTACCATTACACTGTAAGGAAGGTTGAGTTCGAATTTCAGGAAAATCGGACCAAAATTGCCATACAAAATGGCCGCCGTTTGTACACGAATACTGTTAAAAAATGGTATATCATGGTTGTGGACCCTGTATAGGTCACAATTTTAATTCGATTTTGATGAAACTTGAAATGCATGGTTTTAACCCAAAGATCTTGGTTCCTTTCGTTATTTGCGCATATCAAATCGTAACTTCCTGAATTATGGGCCCTGATTTCCGAAAAATTGCCTATGGTCCCTCTGGAGGTCACAGTTATTATGCGATTTAAAAAAACGTTTGACTCTATCACCGTTAACACCCTCTGGAAGGTTGAGTTCGAATTTCGAGAAAATCGGCCCATAATTGCCATACGAAATGGCCGCCGTTTGTACGTGAATAGTGTAAAAATATGGTATATCAAAGTTGTGGACACTGTAGAGGTCACAATTTTAATTCGATTTTGATGAAACGTGAAATGCATGTGTATATCCTAAAGATCTTTATTCTTTTCGATATTTGCGCATATCAAATTGTAACTTAATGAATTATGGCCTTTGATTGTAGGAAAATCACTTTCGGTATTGCTTGTTCTCTATCTATCTCTCGAACAATTATTATCCGATTTAAAAAAAACTCTGATTATATTACTGTTGCACCGTAAGGAAGGTTGAGTTCGAATTCCGTGAAAATCGTACCAAAATTGCCGGACGAAATGGTCGCCGTTTGTACGCGAATAGTGTAAAAATATGGTATATCATGGTTGTGGACTCTCCACAGGTCACAATTCTTATCCGATTTTGACGAAAAGTCACATTTCTAGGTTGTGAACCGTCACACCATAATCATTGTCGGCTTCAAATTTCATGAATATCAGACTGGAACTGACCAACAAAATGGCTGCTCTCAATACAGTATGAAATACAGGACTTAATGATGTAGGAAAAATCACTTTTGGTATTGCTTGTTCTCTATCCATCTCTCGAAAATGTGGGCGTATCCTGCCTGGCAGTGCCAGCCTATCTTTTTAGCTTGTGGTCCCTCTGGAGGTCACAATTATTATCCGATTTAAAAATGCGTTTGATTATATTACCGTTACACCGTAAGGAAGGTTGAGTTCGAATTTCGGGAATATAGGACCAAAATTGCCATACAAAATGGCCGCCGTTTGTAAGCAAATACTGTTAAAAAATGGTATATCATGGTTGTGGACCCTATAGAGGTCACAATTTTAATTCGATTTTGATGAAACTTGAAATGCATGGTTATAACCCAAAGGTCTTGGTTCCTTTCAATATTTGCGCATATCGGATCGTAACTTCCTGAATTATGGCCCCTGATTGTACGCAAAATTGCCTTTTTATACGCCCACATTTTCATGTGGACGTATTATGTCGTCGCCCCTGTCCGTCTGGACGTCCGTCCGTCCGTCAGTCCACAATTTGTTTGTGGACTCTCTACAGGTCACAATTTTTATCCGATTTTGACAAAACTTTAAATATAGGTTTATCCCCATAAGATCTCGGCTGCTTTCGATATTGGCATGTATCGGATGGAAACTTCATGGATTATGTCCCCTGATTGTACGAAATATCATGTTTTTAGCTTGTGGACCCTATAGAGGTCACAATTTTGAACCGATTGTGATGAAACTTGACATGCATGTTTATAACCCCAAGATCTTGGTTCCTTTCGATATTTGCACCCATCAGATCGTAACTTCCTGAATTATGGCCCCTGATTGTCCGAAAAATGGCCCTTTTTAGCTTGTGGTCCGTCTGGAGGTCCAAATTATTATCCGATTTAAAAAAACGTTCGATTATATCACCGTTACATGGTAATGAAGCTTGAGTTCGAATTTCGTGAAAATCGGACCAAAATTGACATACAAAATGGCTGCCGTTTGTACGTGAAAATATGTTATTTACAAAATGGCCGCTGTTTATACACGAATTGTGTGAAAATATGTTATTTCAAGGTTGTGGACCCTATAGAGGTCACAATTTTGAACTGATTGTGATGAAACTTGACATGCATGTTTATAACCCCAAGATCTTGGTTCCTTTCGATATTTGCACCCATCGGATTGTAACTTCCTGAATTATGGCCCCTGATTGTCCGAAAAATCGCCCTTTTTAGCTTATGGTCCCTCTGGAGGTCAAAATTATTATCCGATTTAAAAAACTGTTTGATTATATCACCGTTACATGGTGATGAAGGTTGAGTTCGAATTTCGTGAAAATCGGACCAAAATTAACATACAAAATGGCCGCTGTTTATACAAGAATTGTGTGAAAATATGTTATTTCAAGGTTGTGGACCCTATAGAGGTCACAATTTTGAACCGATTGTGATGAAACTTGACATGTATGTTTATAAGCCAAAGATCTTGGTTCCTTTCTATATTTGCGGCCATCGGATCGTAACTTCCTGAATTATGGCCCCTGATTGTCCGAAAAATCGCCCTTTTTAGCTTGTGGTCCCTCTGGAGGTCAAAATTATCATCCGATTTAAAAAAACGTTTGATTATATCACCGTTACATGGTAACGAAGGTTCAAATTTTGTGAAAATCGGATCCAAATGGACAGACAAAATGGCCCCCGTTTGTACGCGATTAGTGTGAAAATATGTTATATCAAGGTTGTGGATCCTATAGAGGTCACAATTTTGAACCGATTTTGATGAAACTTGACATGCATGTTTATAACCCAAAGATCTTGGTTCCTTTCGATATTTGTGCCCATTGGATCGTAACTTCCTGAATTATGGCCCCTGATTGTCCGAAAAATGACCTTTTTTAGCTTGTGGTCCCTTTGGAGGTCAGAATTATTGATTATATCACCATTACATCGCAATGAAGGTTGAGGTAGAATTTCGTGAAAATCGTACCAAAATTGACTGAAAAAATGGCCGCCGCTTGTACGCGAAGAGTGTAAAAATGTGGTATATCAAGGTTGTGAACCCTGTAGAGGTCACAATCTTCATTCAATTTTGATGAAACTTGAAACACATGTTTACAACTTAACAATCTTAGTTCCTTTCGATATTTGTGCATATCGGATTGTAACTTCCTGAATTATGGCCCCTGATTGTACGAAAAATGACCTTTTTTTTTAGCTTGTGGTCCCTCTGCGGTCAGAATTATTATCCCATTTCAAAAAACCGTTTGATTATATCACCGTTACATCGTAATGAAGGTTGAGGTCGAATTTCGTGAAAATCGAACCAGAATTGACAGCTGTTCTTGTCAGGCCATCCATCCTTCAACACTAACAAGGGGAAACCACGCCAGAAAATCTAGATGAACTTTGTCACCCAATGCAGGGATCAAACACCCAACCTCAAGGCTACTGAGCCAGCATCTTACCCACTCAGCAACATGATCCCCAGTCGAATTTGAAGCCTACTGAAATGCACCTTTATAACCCAAAGATCTTAATTCATTTCGATATTTGCACATATGATATTACAATCACTTTCGGTATTGCTTGTTCTCTATCCATCTCTCGAAAATGTGAGTGTATCCTGCCTGGCAGTGCCAGCCTATCTTTTTAGCTTGTGGTCCCTCTGGAAGTCACAATTATTTTCCGATTTAAAAAAACGTTTGATTATATCACCGTTACACCTTAAGGAAGGTTTGAGTTGGAATTTCGGGAAAATCGGACCAAAATTGACAGACAAAATGGCCACCGTTTGTACACTAATACTGTTAAAAAATGGTATATCATGGTTGTGGACCCTGTATAGGTCACAATTTTAATTCGATTTTGATGAAACTTGAAATGCATGGTTATAACCCAAAGATCTTGGTTCCTTTCGTTATTTGCACATATCGGATCGTAACTTCCTGAATTATGGCCCCTGATTGTCTGAAAAATCTCCTATGGTCCCTCTGGCGGTCACAATTATTATCCGATTTAAAAAAACGTTTGACTCTATCACCGTTACATCCTACAGAAGGTTGAGTTCGAATTTCGAGAAAATCGGACCATAATTGCCAGACAAAATGGCCGCCGTTTGTACGCGAATAGTGTAAAAATATGGTATATCAAAGTTGTGGACCCTGTAGAGGTCACAATTTTAATTCGATTTTGATGAAACCTGAAATGCATGTTTATAACCTAAAGATCTTTATTCTTTTTGATATTTGCGCATATCAAATTGTAACTTAATGAATTATGGCCTTTGATTGTAGGAAAAATCACTTTCGGTATTGCTTGTTCTCTATCTATCTCTCGAACAATTATTATCTGATTTTAAAAAAAACTCTGATTATATTACTGTTGCACCCTAAGGAAGGTTGAGTTCGAATTTCGTGAAAATCTTACCGAAATTGCCGGACGAAATGTTCGCCGTTTGTACGCGAATAGTGTAAAAATATGGTAGATCATGGTTGTGGACTCTCTACAGGTCACAATTCTTATCTGATTTTGACGAAAAGTCACATTTCTAGGTTGTGTACCGTCACACCATAATCATTGTCGGCTTGGAATTTCATGAATATCAGACTGGAACTGACCAACAAAATGGTTGCTCCCAATACAGTATGAAATACAGGACTTAATGATGTAGGAAAAATCACTTTCGGTATTGCTTGTTCTCTATCCATCTCTCAAAAATGTGGGCGTATCCTGCCTGGCAGTGCCAGCCTATCTTTAAGTTCTTTCTCGGTCATGCGCAGACCCTGGCCTTATTTGTAGACTGAAACCCATATGCCAGTGTGTGTTTTTTGTGTGAAAATACCACCGTGCAGGGAGCTTGTTTTACATAAAATGGATCCGATTGCCATTTCTATATACATGTAAGGTTTACGGACCGATGCCAGAAACCGATATTTACAAAAACTTTGACATAGAAAAGATATGGCAAGTTTACCAGACCCGTAATGGCTGTATGCAATTTAGGAAAAGAACTGGATGACTGATCTGTGCTCATATGACGCGAACTAGAATTTGGTCAAGTTTATTACGCATTTTACGACCAAACAGATGTTATATATTAATTACAGGACTATTAACACAAAAGATTTTTAAATCTGGTCTAGATCCTATTTACATTCAACTGCCGATTGGACAGTACGTGCGCGGTCAATGTATCGTCTGCTATAGCGCTGTATGCAAAACACGGTACATGTTGGTCCTTGATGCTATCGACTTAAAAAAATAATTCCAGCTAAAATACTATAAATAGTATGCAATATGCAAATAAGATTGTCTATGCGTGCTGTTAGCCAATAGCTACTGTAAATTTCCCCGCGTTTAGATGGCTCTAACCAATGATAAAATAGTTGTTTGATACACAGAGTAAAACGTCAGCCATTTTTATAAAATTTCCTCTTGGTGGAATATGAATAACAGAAAGAATAAAAGGGTGATCAATTTGAGTCTGTGAATATTTTTAAAACTCCTTTTTTCCAACTACATAAATCCTCTTGGCTCAGCTTTTGACACTCTGTGAAATTTTAATCCAGTCAGTTTATCTCCAATGTGCAACCAAGAATGATGAACGATATATTTGTGTCCATTTTATCAATTTCTAATTCAGTATTTGGTTCAGAGAACAACTGTTGAATGCAAATATATGACAGGACTCGTGCATTCTATATAGAAATATTTTTTCCAGCGTGATTATTGTTTGTTTTTTTTTAGATGTGCTACGGTCGTGCTTAAATTTTAATATCGTCTTGAATAATTCTTTCGTGAAGCCACAGGTCACCACTCTATAACCCATTCTATCATTTACTCTTATGCTCTATTTCGTTGCATTTTACAACCAAACAGATGTTATCTATTAATTGTTTGCAGTAAAATTAACACAAAACATATAAATCAGCTTCATACAGCAATGCATCTTTGTAATGCTTTTGTGTAGAGCGATCAACTGCAGACTGTGTGAGCGTGTGCGAGCTTAGCACGATATCGTCTGCTACAATGCAGTATATCGTCAATAAAACGAAAAAAAAAATAATTTAGACATAATTTAGAATCAGTAATTTATTACGAATGCTACACACATCTTACAACAAGTGTGGCATTCAAGAATACCTTTTCTATTAGAAGATAAAGACGGAAAACCCTGTTTTCCTTAGCATTTGCCACGTTAAGATACGGGAGTAAAAAGGCCAGGCTAAAAATAGGCACCGGAAATACGTCACACATAAAAGCTTCTATAAGTATCTAATTCCAATATTGTATCCATTTTGGGTAACCCACACCTATATCTGTTTGACTGTGAATTTGATATCATTTAAAAGTCTGTGCAAATCTGCTATATTGCCAAGATTACATGTAGTTTTCCAAATGAGGAAGAGGTTGTCTAAATATCTTTTAAATTTCTCTTTGATGTAGTTTCTACAGTTAAATCTGCTAAAGGGCAATTCCACCGTAACAAAGGTACATTTTGAACTTGTCATATTTTTATTACTTCCAATATTATCTAACCATTAATAATTAACCGTTTTGGTTTTATTTGGTATTATAAACATATGATTAAAATATCAATAGACATATGATTTTATTTATTTATGAACACCGGAAATAAATATTGGTTCCTCAAAGTATAGGTAATAGACGTACAGAAATGAGGACCATGTTTTGCCTGCATGAACATACAGTTGCAAAACTCTGAATTGTCCGGTGGAATTAAAAAGTTTTTCTCCTTGTAAGAAAGGACACTAACACTAAATGTGTACTGTTTGATCACATTTGGATTCTTGTAATCCAGTAAATTACAAATTATTGTAGTAACAGACGTACATATTTTCTGGTAACAGACCTACAAGTGCAAATTGCAAACCCATTACATGAGATATGTAAACTTTCAAATAATCGGTCTGATAGATAATAATAATTATTAACTCATTTGAATTAATGGAGCAGTTACTTTCCAAAAAACATTACTCCTTGAATAAAATATTGTGACCCTACATCTTTGAAATCCCTAAGTGATTCAGAGACTTTTGTCAAATATTTTCTTTTTACGGTCATAATAACAAGAATGGGTGATTCGATATCGGCGCACAATATTAGTAGACTTGTCTTACTTTGTCAGACTGCACATCAACAGACCTAATGTGCTTTTGAATTGTAGAGTCGGTCAGAAGAAATCCAATGTTTGTGAACACGACAAACGAAGAAATCAAAGCAGCTGTTAGTCGCTTCCTGGCTAATTCAAGGGGCAGGGGGATGGTGGAAGATCCAACGAATTTCAACTGTCTTTACCGAAAAAGCATAATAATAAAACATCAAACCAAATAAATAGTTTTGTTATTTTATTAGACTGATTTGGTACTTGTTGTTTACCATGCTTAGAACTAGAGAATTCATCAAAGTTACACGGAGTAGGGTAGCACACTTGATATTATCATTAAAATAGTGTTTAGCATGTAATACCAATTGGTTATACATTAGAAGACACTTGTATTAAATTAGTCTTAGTTCGGCTATAATGTCTAGTCTAAATAGTTTACTGTCCATAGATGTGTTGTCACCACAAATAAGCTCAGTACAGTATTTCTTAGAATCCCACAGGAAACCCATTTAGTGTTCAAATTTTTACGTCACATTTCTGACAATCCATGCTGTAAATGTGGTCATTACTTTGAAGATACTGAACATTTTTTATTGAATTGCTCCTTATATTCAGATGCCCGAAAAATACAATAAATAATTTATCGACTATTTATCAAAACACTACAGTTTTATTGCACGGAACTGACAACGTGGAAAACTCGCTCAATATTTTCAAATTGTCCACCTGTTCTTCAAAATCACCAGATGGTTCCAAGGACAACTTGTACATATATTTTCACTATAATCATACTTGCACATGTACATTGATTATCAATTTCTAAAATGTAAATACATGTATTTACATCTGACATGGAGAGGGGTTTAATATAGGCAATGCCTGTTCCCCAATCCCTATTCAGATACAAATCTGAATAAATATACTGTTTATAAAAAAAAAAAAATAATTCAGGAAGTTAAGATCTGGGCCCGATTCCTAGAAAATTCTTAAGCATGTTCTTGTGCTTAGATTTTAAGTAGACTTTGCAAGTAGGTAAACTTATCTTATTTTGTGTTCCCAGAAAATTCTTAAGAAGGTTCTTATGCTTAGATTTTAAGTAGACTTCAGTGTAAGCACAAGCACGTTATTATGTGTTCCAAGAAAAAACTTCAGCACAACTTCGTTCTTAAAATTGTCAATCCAAGCACAAGTCCCAAGCAAGGTATAGGGCATGCTTACCAACCTTAGGCCTGTTTCTGCTTCAAAGAACATGGCTGACCGTCGAGTTATTCGACGGCATTTGCTACATCTTTTGATACCTAAGATACGATTGAAAGACAGAAAATCCCTTAGAAACATATTCTTGAGAAGAATGCTACAGAATATTTCGCTTCTATCCTAAAAACATTTTATTTATTTACAAATCGGTAAATTACACAAACGCGGGCTACTTTAAGATGCGGCGTTATCATCATTAGGATTAGGCCTATTCCATGTATTTGCATATGCTTGCGTTTTTTTTTCGTTTTTTTTTAGCTTGTGGCACATATTATATGTGTAGGCCTTATGGGGGACATGTCAAAGGCATCAGGGGATCACATGGCTAAATGGGTAAGACGCTGGCTCGCTAGCCTGGAGATCGGGTGTTCGATCCCTGCACTGGCCGAGAAGTTTCATCCAGATTTCCCAGCATGGTTTCTCCTTGTCAGTGATGCAGGACGGAGAGCCTGACAATGACAGCTATCTAGTCGTTCGGAAAAAACGAGGTACCGTGTACAAATTGGCGTGCACGTAAAAGATCCCTTGGCAGTGATTGATAAAAGAGTAGGCAGTAGCACCGCTGCCCGGGCAAAATTTCCCTCATAGCACACTGTATGGCGTATGCCCGTCTTCATTAGTCCAGTTTAGGAGCAAAACAGTAGGACGTTAAACGCTATTTCATTTCATTTCATTTGTCAAATACGTCTAAATGAAATCGAATCGACAATTTGCTGTGAAGTTAAAGAAGATAAATCGCTAATATTTGAGACCTAGAAATTGCCACAAAATGGTCGTAACGCATATAATAATGTAATATGAATGTATTTAAACTGATTTACATTCAATCGTTTTCGTTTGTACTCTAATTCCAAATTAGTTATGTTCGGCGAAGTACGCCAGAAGTTTCAATCGAGTTGCTATTTCGAGTGTCTGGTTATTCAAGTCTACATATGCCATTTGATTTGGTGCAATGTTTCTAGCCTCGTTCCTCAAGTCTCTTGCTAGAACTGGGGCTGCAACGCATTATGGTACACGATTCGTGTACCAATGGTAAAATGTTTATTTTGTTTTAAATATTGGATATCAAAAGCCCATCTTTTCCCCGGTAAAATGACAACATCAGTGTTGATTTAAATTGACAAATGTGTTTTGAATGCTGACGACTTTGGACGATATTGAGTTAGAGACTTAGTAGCTACTTTAATGTCATTGATCTATTTATAACTCTATGCAGACAAATTTATGATGTAATTCGCGTACCAATTTTTTTTTTCTGACGTTGGAGAGCGTCATAGTTTCAATTTACCAGTCACAATGTGCTTAGACTCCTACTTGACTTGTGCCTACATAAGAACGGTCTTGAGAATTTTCTAGAGACGGTCTTGAGAATTTTCTAGAGACGGTATTTTATAAAGTTTCTTACATAAGCAAAAGTGAAGCATAACTTTGTGCTTACTTTTAAGAATTTTCTAGGAATCGGGCCCTCATATACGCAAATATCGAAAGGAACCAAGGTCTTTTTATTATAAATATCCATTTAAAGTTTCATCAAAATCATATTAAACTTGTGACCTCTACAGGATCCACAACCTTGATATTATAGTATTCGCGTACAAGCAGCGGCCATTTTGTTTGTCAGTTTTGGTCCGATTTTCACGAAATTCAAACTCAACATTCCTTACAGTGTAACAGTGATATAATGAAACGTTTTTATACGCCCACATTGAAATGTGGTCGTATATTGTCATCACCCCCGTCCGGCTGGCAGTCCGGCGTCCACAATTGCTTATAGACGCTCTACAGGCTAAAGTTAATATCCGATTGACTTTAAATTTATACACAGTGTTTAAGGTCATGAGACAAAGAAGCTTATTGATTTTCAGCTATTTCCGATAATTAATGCCAGAGTTATGGCCCTTGATCACTTCAAAAAATCTTGTGGAAGCTCTATAGGCCAAAGTTAATATCCGATTGACGTTAAATTTATACACAGTGTTTAAGGTCATGAGACGAAGAAGCCTATTGATATTCAACGGTTTCCGATAATTACTGCCAGAGTTATAGCCCTTGATCACTTCAAGAAATCTTGTGGACGCTCTAGAGGCCCAAGTTAATATCCCATTGACTTTAGATTTATACACAGTGTTTAAGTTTATGAGACAAAGAAGCCTATTTATTATCAGCGATTTCCAATAATAACTGCCAGAGTTATGGCCCTTGATCACTTTAAAAAAATCTTGTGGACGCTCTAGAGGCCAAAGTTAATATCCCATTGACTTGAAATTTATACACATTGATTTTCAGCGATTTCCTATAATTACTGCCTGAGTTATAGTCCTTGATCACCTCAGAAAACCTTGTGGACGCTCTAGAGGCCAAAGTTAATATCCGATTGTATTAAATTTGTACACAGTGTTTAAGGTCATGAGACGAAGAATCCTATTGGCGAAACAACGATAATTTTTCATTGGTTAGAGTGTTAGAGCCGTATAAATGTGGGAAAATTTATAGTAGCTATTGGCAAACAGCACACATAAACAACCTTATTTGCATATTTTATACTATTTATAGTATTATTAGCTGGAATATTTTTTGCGTAGAGCCAAAAATAATTATATTCGTACAATCAGGGGCAATAATCCATGAAGTTTCGATCCGATACATGACAATATTGAAATCAGCCGAGATCTTATGGGGATAAACCTATATTTTAAGTTTCGTTACAATCGGATAAGAATTGTGACCTGTAGAGAGTCCACAAACAAATTGTGGACGGACTACCAGGCGGACAGGGGCGACAGCATAATACGTCCACATGAAAATGTGGGCGTATAAAAATATTAGGTATTCGAAAGGCAGTGCTTAGACCGAATTGGAATACTAGATTTGATGCATGTAGCCACCAATCGTCGAAAGAGTGACATGAGATCAGGGCACTTGGATGTGGATTTATTGATTACAAAAAACAAAGGCAGCATTATTAGTTAGCAAAATTTTATGGTTCTGTAATAGCACGCAATGGCCAAAACAATTTGAAAAAGATATGTTCAAATCCTGCATAGCATCCGGACAAGAACCATAGAACAATTTTTAACCCAAGACAGCTGCACAGCCCTTGGTTTTAGCTGCATCGGTGAATAACTTAATAATATGATCTTATCCTTTCCATGCATTATTTAAAAAGATGCAGAGGCCATTAAATCCTAGCATGAATTTGGTCCACAGGTGTAGATCCAATCTGGAAGCATTAATGATTTGAATCTTATAATGTGCATTAGAAATACTTATTGTGAGGTGCCACAAGAAGGTACGTCCTAGAACCACCACACAGTATTTCTCTATGTAATAATACGTAACAAAAAACAACTTTCACAGCAGCTGATTGCTTGAGAAAATTTCCAGGCTTGGATTCACAGGAAGTTGAGATTCATGCGGACTGGTATGTCGATCAAATGTCCGTATGTATAACCCCATTGTGTCACCACAAATTTGATTATGTATGTAATCTCTATTTATAATCATTTCTAATAATGCTTAATGTGTTGATTCTGTTAGCTACAGTGGTTGTATGTTTTGTTGCCTGGCAAATATTTTTTAATTGGTCATCTACTAAACCTTTGAAATAAATTTGATTGGAATCACAGGCAACCTATCTTTTGTTGATCCTCTACCAGTTTGAGACAAAAGTAATGTACAAAGTTATACCCTTTGATAGGCCCAGTGAAGGATTGGAGAGTCTGACAAGGAACACTGTTGTTCTGTTTGCAGGATTCCTGTGTTTTATTAATGTAAGGATTGTATTGTTATTAATTGTACATGTATTGACGTATTGTATTTTTAGGGTGTACTATATGCCTTGATAAGAAAGCTGTTATTTTTTGTGAAGGATGTGACAATATATTGATGTGTGAAATGTGTGATAGTAAATGGCATGAACACCCAAGACGTCAACAACCAAATCACAAAAGAAAGAAAATAGAAGCTTGGAATGTAATTCCTCAGTCATCTGTTACGATAGCTCATCAAGGAGCTTATGGCTTAGGACTTTTAAATGTGTAAGTAGACAGGCAGTAGAAGGAGAGGTAATAGCTTTTGGAATGATACAATATCACTCAATAGAGACAAAAAGATCTCTTGCACCAGATAAATATATAAATCCAAAACATCCTATATGTTATCTGTCAACTCATGTTCATCAACCCATTGCTGAATTTCTTGTTTTGGTGGGAAAAGCCTTTGACCTCTTTAAAAAATTTTGTACAAGCTCTCTTGAGGGTAAAAAAGTTAATATCTGATTGACCTTAAATACACAGTGTTTAAGGTCAGGAGACAAAGAGTCGGTCAGTCCTATTCATTTTCAACAATTTCTGATAATTACTGACAAATGAAAAAATACGTAACAACACATATTAACTGTCAGGACGATTTAGCTGCTGTGGGCATATGTTTTGTTACCTGGCAACGTTTTTTTTAAGCCCCTGCCAATTAGGTACTTCCTTTTCTTTTCTTCTCTATCGGTCTCAAGTCCCTTCGAATTTTTGCAACCTATTTTCTACCACTTATATACTAAACAGTGAAAAATAATTTTTTGTGAACAGTATATTGACACATTAGTGATTAATTCGTCACAATTCCAAGACATTGTGAGAATCTGTACACAGTTTGTACACCAGTATCTGCTGTGTCCACCGCAAGTGCCAATAACAGTAGTGCGGCATCTGTACAGTGTTAAGTAAGACGGTGCATAACCCATTGCAAAGACAAGATTGGGCAAATGTCGTGAGGTAGCTGTAGACAATGACCAGTCCATTGCAGCAGTTAAAAGATGCGAGAAAGAAAGCAAAACTAGAGAGTGAGAAGGTGGCATCCACATTCAGTCCAATCGAAACTACAACTGCCACTAAAGACATTACTAGGTGCATAGTGTGTAGAATTGATTTATGGGCTTCTGTGTTGTGTAGAATTGATCTCTGGACTTTTACTAACTGGCTTCTGTGTTAGAATGCCCTTAAATCATGCAGAGTAAGTTAATTGTGGTAAAATTGAATAAATTAATTGAAGACGCCAAAATTAAATTTGACTCTGATAAAATAAATTAGATCTGCTACTGCCCCATGCAGATATGAAAGCTTTCATATTTATCTTCACTGATGTTACATGTCAGGGGTGGTGTAAAGAATCTCAAAAAGGAAACAGAATTTTTATACGCCCACATTGAAATGTGGACGTATATTGCCGTCGCCCCCGTCCATCCGTCTGTCCATCGTCCACAATTTCTTGAGAACGCACTAGAGGCTAAAGTTAATATCCGATTGACTTTAAATTTATACACATTGTTTAAGTTCATGAGACGAAGAAGCCTATTGATTTTCAGCGATATCCGATAATTATTGCCAGAGTTATGACCCTTGATCACTTTGAAAAATCTTGTGAACGCTGTAGAGGCTAAAGTTAATGTCCGTTTGACTTTAAATTTATACACAGTGTTTAAGGCCATGAGACGAAGACGTCTATTGATGTTCAGCGATTTCCGATAATTACTGCCAGAGTTATGACCCTTGATCACTTCGAAAAATCTTGTGAAAGCTGTAAAGGCTAAAGTTAATATCCGATTGACTTTAAATTTATACACAGTGCTTAAGGTCATGAGACGAAGACGCCTATTGATTTTCAGCAATTTCCGATAATTACTGCCAAAGTTATGGCCCTTGATCACTTCAAAAAATCTTGTGGACACTGTAGAGGCCGAAGTTATTATCCAATTGACTTTAAATTTATACACAGTGTTTAAGGTCATAAGACGAAGAAGCCCAATGATTTTCGGTGATTTCCTGTAATTACTGCCAGAGTTATGGCCCTTGATCACTTTGAAAAATGTTGTGGGTGGTCTAGAGGCCAAAGTTAATATCCGATTGACTTTAAATTTATACACAGTGTTTGAGGTCATAAGACGTAGAATCCTATTGATTTTCAGAGATTTGCGATAATTACTGCCAGAGTTATGGCCCTTGATCACTTTGAACAATCTTGTGGATGTTCTAGAGGCCAAAGTTAATATCCGATTGACTTTAAATTTATACAAAGAGTTTACGGTCTTGTGGCGAAGATTGCTATTGATTTTCAGAGATTTCTGATAATTACTGACAGAGTTATGGCCCTTGATCACTTCAAAAAATCTTGTGGACGCTCTAGAGGCCAAAGTTGATATCTGATTGACTTTAAATTGATACACAGTGTTAAAGGTCATGACGCAGAGAAGCCTTTTGATTTTCAGCGATTTCCCATAATTACTGCCAAAGTTATCTCCCTTGATCACTTTGAGAAATCTTGTGATGCTTTAGGGGCCAAACTTATTATCTGATTGACTTCAAAGTGATACACAGGGTTTAAGGCCTTGAGATGAACAAGTATATTAATTTTCAATGAATTTTGATAGCTGAACAGCTAAATCCATGATATTAAATATTTTGTATACCATACTAAATGTTAGCATGGGCTAGAACTTTATAAAAACCAAACAAATTCTAATGATTTTCTAAGTTGTTACTCTTAATTAGATTTGAGTGTAACATAAATGTTTCATTATCGAAAAAAGTAAAAATATGCGTCAACTCTTGTTGACTGCCCGGACGATTTAGCTGCTGTGGGCGTATGTATACTCTGTCACCCTTAATTGGAGTTATCTCCCGGATATTTATCTCAAGGCCACAGGTATGTCAACACGACCTGATGCAATGAAAGTGGGTTTATTGCTGAATCATATCGGAGATCGATGTCTCGAAATCTTCTCTAATTTTGTTTTTCTGCCTGAACAGGAAGGTGACGATGTCGACGATGTAATTCCAGCCAAAGATGATGAAAGTTTTGATACAGTTATTCAGAAATTTGATGAATATTTTACACGCCATGATCCACAACTGATGTTGCGTGAGAAATTTTGGTTCCACTTAACACAAGATCCAGCTCAATCATTTGATTCTTGGGTTGTAACAGTCAGAGAACAGGCCTCATTGTGTAAATTTCCAAATGACTTTCTCGAACAGGCTATTCGCGATAAACTTACCTTTCTATAAAGGATGACAGTGCCAAATTAAAGTTGTATGATCAAGGTGCAGAACTTAGTCTTGAAAAGACAATTCAGATTCTTTCAATGAAAGAAGCCACACAGCGGGAACTTCATGAGACAAAATCAGCAATGGTGGATTTTCTTCGTCACAAGCCATCAGATAGTCGTCATCGGTCACACTCACACCAAGAGAGGAACAAGTTCAAGTCTCGCCAAATAAACAACCAACTACAAAGCCAAAGTCAGAGACACACCCCACATTCAGACCACACTTCCTGTTACTACTGTAATGGTATACACCCACCGGGAAAGACAAATTGCCCGGCTGCTCAAGCTGTATGTTACAAGTGCAAGAAAGTAGGTCACATTTCCTCAGCGTGCATGAAGAATAAACAATGTTCCAAATGTAGGAAAACCGGGCATACAGCTTCAATCTGCAAAAGCTCACAAGCTCATCACATTGCAGATGATTCACATCCAGAGGCTACTGCATGTGATAGTACATTTATTGGTGGAATAAATAGCGACGTACCTACCATTCCAGATCCAGGATTCCACATTAGGTTGAAAACCGGTGATCATCAAAAAGAGCTTACATGGACCATAGATACTGGTGCACAAGTCTCTGTCATGCTGTTTTCAGTGTACAATAGCTCTTTTGGAAAATTGGTTCCAACCGACCGAAAACTTGTAGGACCTGGTGACAAATCCCTTGATGCAAAAGGCTATGTATCTATGACTCTCCAGAATGATTCAACACAGATCCAAGAACAGGTCTATATCGTGGATGGACCTAAACTTTTATTAGGTTTACCTGCAATTCACAGTTTTGGACTCATCCATAATATACCAGAGGCGTACAGTGTCAAAGCCGTTAAAATAGATTCAGACAATTCCAATACACATAAACTTTCTTCTCATCCTGTCTTTAAGTCAAGAGATGAAATTTTGAAGAAGTACACTAAGCTTTTCAATGGCTTAGAGAAACTGGATGGCACAAATAAAATATGCCTGAGTGACAATGCTAAACCCTTCTGTTTGACAACACCAAGAAGAGTTCCCTTACCCTTGATGAAAAAGGTTAAAGACAACTTGAATCAACTCGTTTCAAGTGAAGTTATTGAACTAATCGTTGAGCCTACAGATTGGTGTGCTCCAATCGTCGTAGTTCCCAAACCAAATGGGGATGTACGCATTTGTGTGGACTTAACGAAGCTCAATAAGAGTGTCAAAACAGAAATTTATTCAATTCCAAAAGTGGAAGAGACTATGGCTAATATTGTCCAGGGATCGGTTTTCTCTAAACTTGATGCTAATTCAGGGTTCCATCAACTCCAGCTGGATGAAGAAAGTACCCGTCATCACACCCTATGGCCGTTATAAATTCAAGCGTCTTCCTCATGGAATATCCTCAGCGCCCGAAATTTTCCAAAAGAAAATGGATCAGATCCTAGCCGGATTACCCGGTGTCCTTTGTCACATGGATGACATATTGATAATTGGGCGTAATCAACAGGAACATGATAGGCATCTCCACAGTGTTCTTGATCGACTACAAGCCAGTGGTCTTACACTAAACCCTGACAAGTGTTTGTTCTCCAAGTCGTCACTACAGTACTTAGGTCAAGTCATAGAGAACAGGGTCATAAAGAAAGATCCAGCTAAAGTTACATCCATCATCGCCATGGCAGCGCCAAAGAATGTTCCAGAACTACGCAGATTTTTGGGCATGGTCAATCAGCAGATGAAGTTTTGTAATAATTTAGCAGAAACTATGAAACCACTTCGTGACCTTTTGAAAAAGGAATCGTCATGGGCATGGGAAAGTGTTCTCAGTCAAGCGTTCCAGACAATCAAAAATGAACTCCTGTCCGATCGTAGTCTAGCGCTGTACAGCACAGAAAAAGAAACCGTTGTTTTCGCTGACGCTAGTAGTTTCGGATTGGGTGCAGTTCTTATGCAGAGACAGTCGTCAGGACATCTGAAAGCCGTAGCTTATGCCAGCCGCGCCATGACAAATACAGGGTGTAATTATGCTCAAATCGAGAGAGAGAGAGAGAGAAATGGGGTTTAACGTCCACTCAACACAACCAGGTCATTTCGGGACTAACATATGGTTTCAATTTTATTTCAATAATTCGCTTGCGCGTAGGGGTCTTTAGCCGTGGGAGGAAACCGGAGTGCCCGGAGGAAACCCACGAGGTTGAGAAGGCGCCCCTATCTCCATGCCACATACGCTCACACCAGGGCTCGAAACCACAGCCGCAAGCCAGTCGAGGTCGAAGCGCGGCACTCTAGACCACTAGGCCATCCCAACCCCCATGCTCAAATCGAGAAAGAGGCCTTAGCTATCACATGGGCCATGGAACATTGGTCTGATCTTCTCACCGGATTGACAAATATAAGCATAGAAACAGACCACAAGCCACTTGTCCCTTTATTTTTTACCAAACTGATAGACGAGTTACCTCTTCGTATACAACGATTCAGAATGAGATTGCTGAGATTCAATTTCACCATTGTACATGTTCCAGGGAAAAATCTGTATACAGCAGATACTCTGTCACGCTTGCCAGTTTCTCGTTCGTCAAGTAATAAAGAATTCAACCAAGAAATTGATTGTTACATCAACAGTATTCTTGTTACTCTCCCAGACAGTGATGCACGTCTTGAACAGATTCGCATGGAAATTGACAAAGACGATACCCTTAAAACAGTCAAGCAATATATACAAACTGGATGGCCTGCTCACTTTAATAATGCAGTTCCTATGGACAGAACGGAGGACACTTTCACTCCATGACAATTTACTCTTTAAGGTTAAACTTCTAGTAATTCCATCATCGTTACAGCCAAACATATTAACTTACCTTCATGATGGCCACCAAGGTGTTACGAGAACCAGACAGAATGCTGCATTAAGTGTTTGGTGGCCAGGAATTACAAGAGACATTGAAAAAGTTGTCAGGAACTGCGCTGTTTGTGAAAAATACCAAAGACGAAAAATTGAACCAATGAAAGGTACAGAGTTTCCGTCGAGGCCTTGGTCACGTGTAGCAACTGATTTCTTTCAGTACAAACATAGAATGTATCTTTTAGTGGTAGATTATTTCAGTCGAGATGTGGAAATATGTTTAGTGTCCAACAGTGTTAATACCACGGAGACAATTCTGAAGCTGAAGAAAGTATTTAGCCGACATGGTATTCCCGATATAGTGTTTTCTGATAATGGGCCTCAATATGCTTCTGAACAGTTTAAGTGTTTCGCTTCAAAGTGGGGATTCCAGCATATTACATCTTCACCCAGATACCCCCAATACAACGGGGAAGCTGAACGTACTGTCCAGACAATAAAGAATATTTTACAGAAAAGTGATGATGAGTATCTTGCACTTCTCACGTACCGAAACACACCTCTTCATACTGGTTACTCGCCTGCTGAACTCAGTATGTGTCGCAGACTGAAAACACGTATCCCAGTTCACCCAGATGAACTTAAACCCCAAATTCCTGATTTCGAAATTCTACGAAAGAGGGCAAGGGATTACAGGGACAAAATGAAGTTAACATATGACCGTCGACATAAAGTTGTATCCGGAGATGTTTTTACTTCAGGAGATAGAGTTTGGATACCCGATCACAAAACTGAAGGAACAGTGATCGATAGTCATGAATCGCCAAGGTCATACATTATTGAAACAAGACATGGAAATGTGAGGCGAAATCGAACTATGACACGTAAAATACTCCCACGTCGACATGTCGTCCTCTGGTTTCACCTATTCCGGAAGTACGTTTACCAGAAGTAGGCGCAAATGCCGATCGTGGCCAACCGACATTAAGGAAACTTGCCAATGTGTTACCAGTGCCGGAAGAACGTCGGTCTACTAGAGTTAGACACAAGACCAAACGTTACATCGAACTGTGTTGAATGACTGACGTAACATTATGTTTTAATGATCTTAGAAAGGGGGATGTTGTATAATACTCTGTCACCCTTAATTGGAGTTATCTCCCGGATTATCATCCGGGCATGGAGAGCGAATAAAGAGCGGTTTCAATGTTATTGTGTTCATGTCAATGCTTATCTAGCCTGGGGTATTCAAGTAGATACGGTCACAAAGTAGTATCAAACACTTTTCTTCAGATAGTGCATCAAAATACACTTGAAATCTTAGTCTATGGAGGGCCTCAAAAAAGGTTTTTTGAGCCCTGATACTTCTGTTATAGTGGTGACCATTTAAAACACCACTTACTGATCCCTGTGTAATAATACCAGATTCTATTAGCACATCTTGTAGCCCACCATCTTTAAAAAGTTTTCCAATTACACCAAGAAAAGACATACATGTATGGAACTCTCCAAGGCGAACAATAATTCGCTTCGAATATTCATTATTGTTCCACCTGATTTGTTGTGCTTTTGCGTATATGGCTTGGTCAAACACTAAAACAACATGTTTAAGTCCTAAATTATCAGCAATATCTAAACTTTTAGTAAAAATTGCATTGACCGTAGACATCTCAGTAGGTGAAGCTTCAATAACTGGCAGGTAGTGAATTGCAGATTTTGAAGGAAGTGGTTCAAGCAGTTCAGTATTGAAGCCAGTCCAACCTGGTAATATACTGACCACAGCTGGCAAAAATTTTGATAATATGTAAGCAAAATCCAATCTTCTTGCTGGGTTTAATGAAACATGATAATGATCGTCATCTTCTAAAACTGCTTCACCAAGACTTTCTGGACCATGTCTTTTAGACTGATGGAATGGTGCAATTGGATCACTTGTATGTTTTAAAGATCGAATTCCTTTCTTCAAACTTGCAGTACGTGTTTCTCTTCTTTCTACAATCGAACTTTGTACCATGATACCATTAGTATGATGGGTTGTACCTTTACCAGACACAGTTTCCTCAGAAAAGTCTATATTATCCCACACAAGAACAGTTGACACATTCATTGAAAATCCTACATGGAGGTTCCATCCTAAAGAAATTTGTAATTGTGCTAAACTAGTTTCAAAGCCTATAATAGATGACTTAGAGGCACAGTGTCCAAGCTTACTTAAAATGTCTAATACTTGAGATGATCCAGTTAAATGTCTAACAGATAAACCCAGGGAAAGGGATTTGGGGGTTGTTTTTCGTCCTTTTGATGCCAGATACACAATATCTTGACATAAAGAAAGAATCTTTCTTTCAATATCTGGTTGCAAAAGTAATTTTTCACTTATGGTGGGTTCTTCTGAATAACCAGTGCACCAGATTAAAAAATTATAAAGTTCCACAGGTACAACTGCAGCACATGCTTCTAGAGTAAGTTGTTCAGCTGTGGGGGGCCATGGTGATGCCAGGCCAGGTTGATAACGCAAAGCATTCCGAATTAATAAGCTTGCTATATATAATGTTTGTGTCAGATTTAATTCCTCAAATGGCATTTGACGTTGTTGACTGGCAATTGATATTGCAGGTCTGTATCTTCTGTATCAGTTGGCAGTTGATCCATTAAATTCTCGGCAGGTAAAGTGTCAACAAATACCATTTCGCTTTTATATTTATGAAGTGGTGAATGAAATGATAGTCTCTCTTTAACCGTTGTTTTAAACTGTCAGTTCTGAAATAAATGAAAGAAAAAAAATTAATGAATAAAAATGAAATTATTGTCCACTCAACACTTACATATGTGTATATGTCTGTTAAATCAGGACAAATACAAGTTAATGTATACTCTATGGTTAGCTTTGGTACATGTATTTGAAAAACTTTGCCTGGGCAGGGGTTAACCCGCCTACTCATATAAATGTCTAACTCCCTTGGATATCATATATATTTGTGCTGTCTATTTGCACACAGGACCACATTTATTTTCTACAGCAAACGACTAAATGAACAAGTGAGATACAATAGGAATGAACAAATGTAGATTTACATTAACACACTTTTTAAACTTTTTCAGCTTACTCACCTTGGCAAACTAGCCTCTGGCCCTTCTAACTGTACTACCATTTCATGAAATATGGATGTCATTCTTATGACATCTTGACCACGAATTATCCTTTCTTCAACAATTTGTTTTCTAAAGGAATCATAGGCAACACTGAATGTTTTATCAACCTTAGAACTGAAAATTAAAAGAAATTTCAATTAAAAATCATCTTCAATAGAAAATACATTTTGGGAAATTAGGTAAAGAGTTGACAGTTAGCTCTATAATAGTAACAAACTAGATAATGTAAAGGGAATTTGCTGAAAATTTCAGTCAAATTGATTCACCCTGAACCGAGATTTTAGCTATTGAATCATTGGCCTAGTCTCCATCTTCATGCAGATTATCCATTTCATGATTACATCCTGAATGAAAGTTGAGCAGCAAACTAACCCGGTAAATATCGCAGGTTAGCGTTGACATTGAGAGTTATCTAAATTATTAATTAGACATTTCAGGCATCAAGAAAGACCCGCAATAGGCAGATTTCGTTCTTGCATTATTAGGGTTTCACACTGCGTAGCTTGTGTGAAACACTATTGTTTTTGTTAAAATTATTAGTGTTTCACACTGCGTAGCTTGTGTGAAACACTATTGTTTTTGTTAAAATTATTAGGGTTTCACTCTGCGTAGCTTGTGTGAAACACTATTGTTTTTGTTAAAATTATTATTAGGGTTTCACACTGCTTAGCTTGTGTGAAACACTATTGTTTTTGTTAAAATTATTATTAGGGTTTAACACTGCGTAGCTTGTGTGAAACACTATTGTTTTTGTTAAAATTATTATTCTTATTAGGCTTTCAGACGAAAATTATTATTATTATTTTATTTTTCGGGGGAGCCTATTTCTCAGTGTCTGTAACAGATACAGATCTGGGACATAATTTTCTATCAGGAAACCATATGGTGGCTACTCCATCGACTGTATTTGAAACTTCTGCGCAGACCGGAAGTGGCCGAATTTCGTGCGGTGCCAAAAAATTAAAAAACGGCGGTAGATTTGTCAATTCTGTACCTATTTTCATACAAATTACATTTATGGAAACCTTGAGTCTTTTCTCAGACGATAACAGTTGAAAATTTTGCAATTTCGAATCTTCACCGCTGACTTCTAGCGTTCGAAAAATGAAAATATGTTGTTTAAGACACATTTTTTGTTATTTTTCAAAATTTTCAAATTTGACCTACATTTTTGGATATTTGAAGGCAATCCGGTTCCAGTAATATAAGTTTCATTCAGAGTTATCGCCCTTTATTTTGCGATTTTTTTCGAATTTTCTTCACATTTTGTGAGCTTAAGTTTCGTTTTCCGGCCGGATCGACGTTTCTGAAATTCCTGGAACAGATAGCTGACCTAATTACGATTCTAACGATATATAATATGCATGTAGTTATTGAAATTTAATTTTCGATATTTTAAATTTTTTGCATTTTTGACACTTTTGAACATAGGATTTCTCAGGGGCATTTTAACTGACCAGATAATGTAATATATCATTACAGAGCCCTGTGGCTATTTTAGTGCCCAAACCGGCTATTAAAACTATTCCGACAATAATAACCATACTGGAAGTATTCAAAAAATGAAAAAAGAAAGGTTAAAAACATTGTCGCACTTGTGAAAAACTTGATTTCTCCCTTAGGTAGTAGCGGACCAAAAGAACTAAAATGTCGCTGGATAGCCCTATTAATGGACCATCATATGGTATCTAAATAATACGATTTCGATGGTAAGGAAATAAATTATTGTATGCCAAAAATCTAGTATTTCCCTTTTCTCGAAAACGACGCCGCAGATTTTTCTTAAACTTTTCTTACTCAAAGTCCTATCGGTTGTCTATATAGTGAATCCAAAGTGAAAAGCATTGAAATAAAATAAAACCAAGTACGAACAATCCAAACCATTACGCAAAATTCGAAGTCCTAAAAAACGTAATAGGCAAAATAGTTAGGCAAAGTAGTGTAATCAGCAAATGGACTGTTCATCGTGTACGAAATACACAACAAACAGTGGTAACAGGTGTCCGGAAGAGTAAGCTTACCCTGCCTGGCGCGCCACACCCGCCATCGCTGCATCCAAACTACTAGGCAAAATGTAGGTAAAATAACGTGATTGGCCAATGGACTATAGGTATGCAAAATGCACGTGATGAACATTGTAGACATAATCAGAGAGATAGTAAATAGGATACGTGTCAATTAAATATATCAAGAATAATAGCTGAGAGCGACATGTTATATTTACCAATCAAGTCAATATGACGGCCATAAAACTTTTTAAAGGATTTTATAAGTTTAGTGCGTAAGTATCCTTGTAGTTGAAGCTTAGTTGACAAATGTCTCGATCTACTTAAAAAATCAGAATAAAAAGAACAAGCTCTCGCGTAACGAATTAGCTGAGACACAAACACTCCATAAGCTGGTGATACAGGAATGTTACTACTAATAAATGGAAAGTTAACAATCGGAAAGTCAAAGTCATCACGTTTATCATACAATTTAACACTGAGTCTATGGTAATTGTCAAAATCGAGACGCAGATCCAAGTAGGAAGCGTAATTGTCACTGTCAGTAGTATTTTTAATTTCAAGCTCATCAGGATATATGAATTCTACATAATCACTAAATTTAGGATTATTCAGTGATAGAACATCATCGATATACCGATAAGTAAAATTAAAATGTCTGACTAGTCGTTTATTTGTTTTAACTAGTGCCTGTATGTACTCGGCTTCATAGGAATACAGAAATAAATCAGCAAGCAAAGGTGCACAGTTGGTGCCCATGGGGATACCAACCACTTGCTGATATATTTCCCCTCCAAATTCAATAAAGATGTTATCAATTAAAAAATCCAACATCTGAATTATCTTGATGGCGGTGAATTTATTTTTTGAATCACTATGGTACTTAACGAAATATGAAGAATTGTAATTAACAACTAAATATTGATGTCTAGCAGTTCCGGATTTAGATGAAAAGACACTGTGAATAATATCTTTCAACCGAGCTTTTAATTTACTATGAGGAATTTTAGTGTACAAAGTGGAAAAGTCAAAAGTTTGAATAGATGAGATCGAAGCAAGGGATCTAGATTGTAAACCATCAAGTAATTCTTTGGAATTTTTTAATATCCACATTTGATTAATACCACTACGAGAGTATATTTTGTCACAGTATTTTTGAATACCCTCTTTAACTGCAGTTAGTATAGATGTCAATACTTTTGAAAGTGGTTTTGTGGAACATCGGGATGAACCTGCTATAAAACGTTGTTTGTAGGGATTTTTATGTAGTTTAGGTATCCAATATAACAGGGGCAAATCTGTATAGATATCTCCGCATGGAGTACCAAATGAAGTGAGTACAGATTTGTGATTGGATATAATTTCATCCTTACTAAGAGTATAAGTGGTCCAAAAATGGCCTCAAACTTTGAAAAAATTGAAAAATCGTTAAATTTTTGTAAACGCTCTTTAATTTATCTTTTTTTCCAAAACTACTCAATGGATGTTTCTGACACTTCTGGTACGTAAAGTTAAGTATCCAAAGAACTTCATAAAGCTATCACAACAACGATCGTAAAACCGGAAGTAGTCGAAAAAATGTCCGATATTTTGAAAAAAATTAATTCTTTTACGAAAACCTTTTTTATTTATGAATATTTTTTGATGATATTTTACACAGGAATTATTGATATAAAATTAAACCATGCTAGTCCCGAAATGACATAGTTTGTGTCTAGTCGACGTTAAACCCCATTTCTCTCATCTCCGTAGTGCCAGTTAATTTGAGATATATTTTGTCTCCCTTTAAGTTGTTTACCTTTTCAATTTCAGTTTATAGGTTCCAAGTTTATTATTTATTGTTATTTATTGCCTGATGTGTATAAAACATTTCTCAATTGCGAATTCTCAACTTATTTGTTACCGATAATGATTTCTTTTGGCACCAGAAGTGAAGTAATTTTGCCAGATTTTACAATTTTGACCGGTGTATTCGCAAGCAAATATTACTTACAAATCTGATAGAGGGTGTCACTGAATCATAACAAGTACAGTATCGTTTGGTAGCTCGATGGATCGGCTATTGTATGACGCACTTCCTGTCTGATTCCTGAAAGCCGATTCAGCACTGCAGGTCTGCAGGTCTAGTTATTATTATTATTATTCAGATTCCAAGTTACGATTTCTTCGGTTTTACTGGGAAAGTGGGTGTGACTTAGAGAATAAAGCTATTTTGAACGTTCTGCGACAATGCGAAATGTCCGAAATCACCGAAGTTATCGTTTTTAAAAATATTGCAGTAATTTTAACATTAATCATTGGATTTTAACTTTCAATACATTTTGGCATAGCCGGAGACAGGGCACATAGCTACGCTACTTTCGATTTTTGATTTTCCGCAAATCTTCAAAGATATTAGGCGCCAAATTTCGAAAATTTAAAATTTTACAAAAAACTTTTTTATTTATGAATTTTTTTTAGTCGTGTTGTGCACAGAATTAAAGAGTCATCTGACTAGCGCAAAAATGTTAAAAAAATTTGTCTCAGTAATTTTTCTTGGCCGCCATTGGCTAATTCAGTTATTCACTCCTAGATTAATTTTTTATTGTTCGATTTGTATAAAACAAAGTTCATATGCTTCGTTGTCTCAATTGTCATTTTTTTTATTGCCGAAAGTGTTATCTGTCGGCACCGGAAGTGGCATAATTTTACCAAAAACTACCATTTTGACAGTTAGGTACCATTTTTTGAAAACAAATATTATTTTTTTTGAAAAATTATATGACTCAAAGAGTGTGTCCTTTAAAGGCGCAAAAAAAAAACTAATGGCAAATAAAACACAACAATTTAACAAACACCAAAACCTGTCCTCACCTCACAAAGTTTCATGAAATGTCAATGCTTTCAGTTTATCATTTTTAAATGTAATTAAACATGTATTCATTGAAACTTTCTAGTCAATATTATTATTTCTAGTCAATAATATTTTTGCAAAAGTTGTTCATTACACAGATTTATACTCTAAACGACAGATAGGAATCTGGGTAACAAAGCCGACAGTTATCATCCAATTGACTTGAATGAAATTTTAATATGTAAATAATCCACGGTCCAGTTATGTGGTTTTTACTGCGAGCACTTCGCTTTTGCACATAACGCAAGTTTTTTTTCTATCTGCACGGATGGCGCCAATGATCTGTCAGCTGGACCGCCCTCTCTTCTCATGAAGGCGGTTTTATAATTGTGATTTAAATTGACTTTTTAAGATACATGTACAAGGACTTTTTATTTTGTGTGTTAACCAATTTTAAGGTGACTCTAGACATACAGGGACATTTGAATTGTATGTTTTTACCAACTTTCAGCCCGTAAAGTGTAAATAATTAAATTAAATCAACCTGTCCATAATATTATATCATGTATTGGACGTTAAATCCTTAATAAACAACAATAATGAAATTCCTGCACAGTGTTTAAGGTTATGAGAGGATTTCCAATAATTATTTCCAGACTTATGACCCTTGAACACTTTGAAAATTCTTGTTGGAGCTCTAGAGACTTCCAAATTTCAGGGCGTTCATAATATAGTTTTAACGCTTGTCTGTGAAATAATAAGGTCTGTAGTGATTTTGATATCCCTGCTGGTATGTGACGAGTAGTATAGTCGCCTTTCCCACGTCTTGTTTTTTTACAATAAAATTTTACCATATGTTATTCCCAAAATGTCCTAGTTTGTGTCAAGTGGGCGTTAAACTCCATTTCTCTCTTTACATTTTAAATTGTTTTTGGTTTTTGTTCTTCAGAAATGATCGAATAATTCCTAAGTCTTTTACAATTGTGCAGGTGAGTAAGTTGCATACACAATTTTTATACGCCCACATGGATATATGGTCGTATATTGTCGTCGCCCCGTCTGTTTGTCCATCTGTTCCTTGGCCAGAGGGGCCCTTTTGTCAAGCATGGGGGCCCTTTTGTCTGCCTTTAGGGTCCCCCTCTAGGGTACATTTTCATTTTTCTCGTCGGTTTTAGCATTTTTCTTTATAAAACACTTTTGGATGACACTTCGTGTACAGTTTGATTGCTCGATACGTTTGAAAAAAATAAATGTGCGAATAATTAATATGTGTCATCTATTTATTTTGGGATTTCGGCGGGGGACATCAGCCTCACTGTTGGCTTGTTTTCAGTAAGTTATATTTATTATTCGTTGAACGTTATAATGTTTGATTGTAATGGAGATTTAGTTTGGATCAATACAATCATATTGATGTCAAAAAATTGCTTCTAGCATATTCCCTTGTCGAGAAATAACCCATTTTCTCAGGATTACTTTTTAGGTTTTTTACCTTTTAAATTTCAGTGTATGGGTTCTAGGTTAATTATTTATTGCCTGATATGTATAAAACAAAGTTTGTAGGTTGCATGTTGCGAATTCTCAACTTTTTTGATACCGATAAAGATTTCTTTTGGCACCGGAAGTGACGTATTTTTGCCAGATTTTACAATTTTGACCGGTCTTTTCACAAGCAAATATTACTTTTACAAATCTGATAGAGGGTTTCACTAAATCAAAACAACTACAGTATCGTTGGTAGCTCGATGGATCGGCTATTGTATGACACAGTTTCTGTCTGATTCCTGAAAGCCGTTTCAGTGCTGCTTGCAGGTCTAGTTAGGGTTTCACACTGTGTAGCTTGTGTGAAACACTTTTGTTTTTGTTCGGATTATTATTCTTCTTAAGCTTTCATATTTCATATGAAAGCTTATTGTTTCTGTTAAGATTATCATTAAGCTTTCATATTTCATATGAAAGCTTATTGTTTCTGTTAAAGTTATTATTATTATTATTTTTTTTTGTGTATTTTCTGCAAATCGGATTTCTCAGAATCTAACTATAGGATCTTTCTGAAACTTTGACCACCCCCCCCCCCCAAAAAAAATGGGGTGCGAACCTTGATTGAATATATTTTCAAAACGTTTTACGAATCCGAAATCACTGAATTTTACGAACGAATGCATTTGACCTACAATGCTGTGACTATTTGACCTATTTAAATTAATTCTTTTTTCTATGAATACCTTGAGACATTTACTTCAAATCTGCAATTTTGGATTTTTGAATTTCGAAAATTCGTCGCTGTGATTTCGAACCAGAAGTTTAGACCAACTCGACAACTTCTTTAGTAGTTGTACGATTTTCATGAAATTTAATATTTAAGTAGACCTTAATGATGCGACTTGAAAAATGACTTTAGAAATTTTCTAACTTATCTCCCCTAGGAGAAATTAGGGTTCAAATTTTTCAAAAATATTGACGAAATATAGGTCAGAATGACCTGATTTTTTTTTTTGATACTAGATAAGTAATTACTAATTCGTACACTTTTTTCGGTAATGAAACATTTGTAATACACTAAAATCTGATTAAGAGTAACAACTCATTATCAGTAATTATCAGAAAATCATAAGAATTTGTTTGCTTTTTACAAAGTTTTGCCCCACGCTAACAATTAGTATACGAAACATTTAATATCATGGATTTAGCTGTTCAGTTTAGTCAATTTATGCCCCATTCAAACAAACCAAAATTCATTGAAAATCAAACTACTTGTTCATTTCAACACCTTAAACTCTGTGTATCAATCTGAAGTCAATCGGATGATAAGTTTGGCCTCTATAGCATTACAAGATTTTTTGAAGTGATCAAGGGAGATAACCCTGACAGTAATTATTTGAAATCGCTGAAAATCAAAAGGCTTCTTCGTCTCATGACCTTAAACACTGTGTGTCAATTTAAAGTCAATCGGATATTAACTTTGGCCTCTAGAGCGTCCACAGGATTTTTTGAAGTGATCAAGGGCCATAACTCAATAATTATTGGAAAAGGCTTAAAATCAATAGACGTCTTCGTCTCATGACTGTAAACTCTGTGTATAAATTCGAAGTCAATCGGATATTAACTTTGGCCTTTAGAGCATCCACGAGATTTTTTGAAGTGATCAAGGGCCATAACTCTGGCAGTAATTATCATAAATCGCTGAATATCAATAGGCTTCTTTGTCTCAAGACCATAAACACTGTGTATAAATTTAAAGTCAATCAGATATTAACTTTCTTAATGGCTTAAAGCTTATTAAACTAATTCTATTAAAACTTTATTATGAAATTTCAACCAATGAAATTTATATATTAATTTATATTTCTATTTGATTTGTTTTATCCCTAATCTTATAATTTGATTTCTTGAAATTATTCTTTTGTGTATATACTAATTAGTGTCTTTAAAAGACACCTACACAGATTGGACACACAGACAAGGAGATCGAATGCCTTGTATATAATTTGTAAATAATGTATTTTTAAACTGTATATAAAGTAATTTTGAAATGGATTTGGAATTCGACTTTAATGAACAGTGATCGCCTTCACCAGAATACTTCTCCATGAATGAGCTATGCTACACCCCCAATCCTAGCTCATGAAATGTTACATATGTACATAAGTATCACCTGGGTGCATATTCGAAGCAGAATAGCCCCGAACACGTGGGTGATATAATGGTGGAGATGCCGGGTACTTAAAGATAAGATTAGGGATAAAACAAATCAAATAGAAAGTTAAATTGATGTATAAATTTCATTGGTTGAAATTTCATAATAAAGTTTTAATAGAATTAGTTTAATAAGCTTTAAGCCATAAAGAAAGTAAAGGTGTTGACACTCGATCTGACTGCATTGTTAACTGTATAAATCTTTGCTCAAAGTTTCTTTTAAGCCTGGCGCAGACTACACGACAACTGAAGCGACGAGTTTGGCGACAAATATCGCTGTAATTTAAGTGGAGTGAGCACACTACACGACGACTTCGGCGATCCCACAAAATACAACAGATCACGTGATTCATCATGTGACACATCAGAATGGCAGTATTTACGTCGTCAGCACGTCAATTAATGTTGTTTTTGTACATGATGATGTGTACGAAGAGATTTCATGCGCCTTTGTATTTCAAAAACTGGAAATTAGTTAGAATTCTATCTATATTAAACATTTAATTTTGACACAGAAAAGGTCTATCTTCAAATGTAAATACCATTTTGTGACAGAAATACACGACAGCTTGGCGTTTACTCTATACAATTAACGAAGGTAGTACTAGTAGGTACACTAGGCACCCGCGAATGATATTAGAATTCAAACTAGCCTACGTGGCTACATTTTGGTCGGAGTGGGATAATAGCGTAAACTATAACTTCATTCGGAGTAAACTCCGGACAGCTAACCTTCGTGATATACAATCTAGGCCTAGCCCATACTCGATCAATTAACCGCAGATTATCTGAAGCCTAGACTATGATAACTTAGACTATGATACCTTGTAGATAAGCCTACCGGGTGAATGTGATCAATAAAATAAAACCAAGTACGAATAATCCAAACCATTAGTCAAAATTCTAAGTCCTATAAAATGGACTGTTCACCGTGTACAAAATACACGACAAACAGTGGTAACAGGTGTCCGGAAGAGTGATATCCTCATTTAGAGGTTGGGGTGGGATCGGTAATAAGTATGAATGGAGTTATGAACATTGGAAGGTAGGCCTACAGCGATCGATATTTACCACAAATCAGTCAGCAGGCTCTCTTTTTCATCTGTTCAAACTGTCTCGTTAAAGTTTTGCAAAGCCATATTGTGTGTTTATGTCACATGAGATGTCACATGAGACAAATAACTCAAAATGATTGGTTATATAGGTGATTTTGTTTCCTTGTCTGTCGCCCAACCCGTCGCCGAGGTGAGCACACTGTACGATTGATTGCCGACGAAGCGACCCCTTTAGCGATCATATCAAACAAGTCTGATATCGGCGACCATCGCCGCAATGGTCGCTGGCGACGAAAAATCGCTTGCGATTGAGTGCGCACACTAGGCGATTTTTTGATTTTTCATCGTCGGCGACTGAAATCGCCTATGTCGTTGCGTAGTGTGCGCCAGGCTTTAATAAGCCTACTGGCATTCAAAGAATATAAAACAGTCAACACCAATCATGCTTTTAGGCAATTACTTTAAATTAAAATATTGACATTAAAAGTAACGAAAGACCAACTGATAACCTTAATAT
This sequence comes from Patella ulyssiponensis, assembly GCA_963678685.1. NCBI lineage: Eukaryota > Metazoa > Mollusca > Gastropoda > Patellidae > Patella > Patella ulyssiponensis. The sequence continues at coordinate 30,586,877 of OY783229.1, read as the reverse complement.
TAGCTATATTGTCTATATACTTTAAGAAATAAATTCTGTATATTCTTAAAATAAAATTTGAAAAAGAAGTAGAATTTAGTATCCCTATTCGGTGATAAATGTAAAGGTGTTGACACTCGATCTCACTGCATTGTTAACTGTATAAATCTTTGCTCAAAGTTTCTCTTAATAAGCCTACTGGCATTCAAAGAATATAAAACAGTCAACACCAATCAGCTTTTAGGCAATTACTTTAAATCAAAATATTGACATTAAAAGTAACGAAAGACCAACTGATAACCTTAATATTAGCTATATTGTCTATATACTTTAAGAAATAAATTCTGTATATTCTTAAAATAAAATTTGAAAAAGAAGTAGAATTTAGTATCACTATTCGGTGATACATCCATAAGATTTTTTGAAGTGATCAAGGGCCATAACTCTGGCAGGAAATTATCAGAAATCGCTGAAAATCAATAGGCTTCTTCGTCTCATGACCTTAAACACTGTGTATAAATGTTAAGTCAATCGGATATTAACTTTTGGCCTCTAGAGCGTCAACAAGATTTTTTGAAGTGATCAAGGGCCATAACTCTGGTAGTAATTATCGGAAATCGCTGAAAATCAAGAAGCTTCTTCGTCTCATGACCTTAAACACTCTGTATAAATTCAAAGTCAATCAGATATTAACTTTGGCCTCTAGACACTGAGAACTGCTAAGGAGTTAAAAGGTGCACAGCCCTTATAGAAATCTTAATCCTCGTTGTTATTTGTACGTATGTTGGAAGATAATTAATTTTCGGACTATTACTCGGTATTACCGGTTTAAAACTGTAAAAAGGTGTGTTAATTAACGAGGGTGAAAAACGGTCCGAGAGGTGGGTTAATTAACGCTAGGTGCGTTTTCTATAGAGGTGTGTTAATTAACCGACCGGTAAAAAATGAATGTCAATGTTGTGTATTGTTTAATTGGCGTGTTTTCTCGCTAGTTGCGATAACTGCACCAAAAGGAGTATAATCAAGGACCAACATGCTTTATCTGACACGTACGTGTTAAATCAAAATTTGAGAAGTAAAACTGTTTAACTGTGCGATTAATCATTCGGCCGTGTGTTTTACGCAGGTCTTTGTAAAATAATGAGGTCTTTAGATAGGCGTGTGTGCTCGCTATGATCTACGTTTCTCTTATGTCTATTGTAGGCCTATTACGTACCATATATATACAAATTATGACCATAATAATTTTTGTGTGATTCAGCAAATCAGAATCTTCTTTATCAGTGGGCTCAGTCAAATGACGCTATTAATTAGGTCACAAGATTCACTTACTTGAGACAAAGGGAACCGTGGCATTCTAGCTTTTGTTGTACACTTGCTTGTTTGGGGAAGGAATTGTGCTTGTACTAGTGTTGTCTGCAGTGCTTATTTTCAACTTCTTTGCTTTGCTTACTTCAGAGGTAACTTTCTTATAACGTGTTCGGTGCAAACTTTTGTTTTACATAATTATAATTAGTTCCGTGGTGCTGTGTCGTTTATTTTAGACTTGTCTCTTCGCCTTTCACGACATTAGCACGATTCCTTTGTTTCTGTTCATAATGGCGATTCCGTGATATAGCAGCCGCATAGATCGCAGTCCTGTGTTTTTCCAGAAGTAACTTAGATAAGTGTCGGTTGCACAACTTTGTCTACGCATTTAATTCTGTGGTGCTCTGTGTTGTTTAAAAAATTTACGCTTGCATATCATTTGTCCGATTCCTTTGTTTCGTTTTCAAAATGGCCGCTCTGTGAAATGGCAGTGCTTCGTATAGCCCGACTTTTGCGGCATTAAATTTGGACACGGACACATTCCCTGTGGTTCCGATCAAGGTAACTTTGTTTGGTTCGTCGTATATCAAACGTTTAATCCCGCAATTACATGGTTTGCATTCTAATTTCCATTTACCGCGCAATTTGTGCGCCATTTCGTGTTTTGGATATGGTGGATTGTGCGTGTTGAACGACATATTCCAGCGACTGTACAAGGGCTTTGACCGTTTTTTAGGCACGGATATCGTATTTCTTCATTTGGGTTCTAACGATTTATGTGATTAGTCAGTGTCGCCGGATATCTTAGCACATGCTATTGTGGACTTTGCTTATGACATTTTAACTACGTTTCGCCCCCAAGGTGTGATAATCTCGCAACTGATAAAACGTCACGTGGTTGTTGATGACCAATATAATGATTGTGTTTTTCAAACTAATTATCATCTGTCATTGTTGTGTCAACGTTTCCAAAATATAACCTTTTGGAAACATAGAGCAGGCTTATGTCAGCCAGTTACACATGTCTATGATTCTCAGGGCGTTCACTTGTCGGATTCCGTGGGATGTATTTTGTTTATGAAAAGCATCAGGGACGCTTTGCTAAGACACATGAGATGGTGTCAATTGCTGTCAACCACAACTTCATTAGCATAACAACCCAAGCCTATGGAAATTGTGCCTTCCTTTGGGATGTTTGGCCTTCTTTGCAGCACTCATTGGAACTTTGCCTTCCGTGTGGAACGTTTGCCTTCCCCGTTTATCTTTTGCCTTCCCCGTGTATCGTTGCTTTCCCTATGGAACTTTTGCTTTCATTATGTAACTTTTGCTTTCGCTTATAATTTTATGTTTTCCCTATGGAACTTTATGCTTTTCCATGTGGAACTTTTGCTTTCCCTTGTGGAACTTTGTTGCTTTTTCTTTTCAGAAATTTTGCTTTCCTGTGTGGAACTTTTTACGTTCCCTATGGAACTTTATGCTTTTCCATGTGGAACTTTTGCTTTCCCTTGTGGAACTTTGTTGCTTTTCCTTTTTGGAACTTTTTGCTTTCCTTTTTGGAACTTTTTGCTTTCCTTTTTGGAACTTTTTGCTTTCCTTTTTGGAACTTTTTGCTTTCCCTTGTGGAACTTTTTATTTTTCCTTTGGGAACTTTTACTTTCCTTTTGGAACTTTTGCTTTCCGTGAGGGAGGTTGGCTTTTCCTTTTGGAAAACTTGCTAATCCATACGGAACTTTTGGCTTTGTTATGTGTGTAATGTTTTCTTGCATGATAGTTGTTTTTTCAGAATCATGCCAAAACGCAGATGTCCCTCCAGCGATTCGGAACCAGAGTGTACGGATTCCTCGCCACCAATGACGTCAGCGGAAGACCGCCTTACAGACATCTTGGTTCGAAAGTTAGCCAAAAAAGGGATGGTCATAAAACAGACTGCCAAAAGAGGGAAGGCCCACTCAAAAGCTGCATCACCTCCTCCTATGACAGATGTGCGACTTGAAGAGGGGTCGTTAGAGGATACAGCAGCTGTTAATGCTTCAGTCCTTTCTGTACGGGCCGACGAATTATTTAATGCAGGTAACGGCGCTCCCTTGATATCGCAAGCGCCCACACCCCCGACATCCATCTCCAGTCATGTGTCGGATAAGATAAAGACCGACATTTGGTTGGACAAATACATAGATTTTTCCTTGCTGTTGCCTGGATTACAGTCAAATACCTTGTCTTTAAATATTTCGGAAGGGGATGATAGTTCCACCTTTCAAATATCATCATCCCCAAAAACAAAATCAATTACTTTTGAACAGTGGCGCAGAGCCTTTTTAATTTTTATGGACATTTATTGTCAAAAATGTCCACACTTAATATCTAGTTTATTGACTTATTTGCAGTCCATCATTGATTTGTATTCGTCCTTTGGTGTGAGAGCGTATCAGTTTTATGATCACCAATTTCGTACGCTCCGCGCAACATATCACCTGCCCTGGAATCAGATGCATTCCGAATTGTGGCTGAAGGCATCCACCGTGTATGCGACAAAAACTATTGTTCCAACCGAACAAAAAGGTTATACCGCTGCACGGGGTCAACCTAATTCGGCCAACTACCCCATGCCTCTGTCATATGCCCCCAAACCAACATAGGACTACAACTTATATTAATCCACCCAATTCTCGGTATTCCTTTCGGAAAGGTGGTGCCTCTGCCAGCAAAAGTGCCCACCCCAATTAATCCAAATAGACTTTTGTCTGCTCTAGAAAGATATAAGCCCGAGGAGTGTGTCTTTTTGGTAGATGGTTTCACCAATGGATTTCGTATCCCATATAAAGGCACACAACATTTTTCTGTAGCAAGAAATCATTCGTCTTGCTCTCAGAATTACGATATATTATTTCAAAAAATAAATCAAGAGTTGATGAATAATCGTATAATGGGTCCATTTCTTGTCCCTCCTTTCCGAAACAAGAGAAAGGTTCGTTTCATTTAATCCATGATTTGTCCTTTCCGTTAAATAATTCGATTAACTCTAATATATCAGAGGAACATACCGTAGTATCGTATGATAATATAGATGATGTTGTTGACATAGTTAAACGAATGGGGCGGGGAGCCTTAATGGCCAAATCGGATATCCAGGATGCATACAGATTATTACCTATTTATCCTGGCGATTATGAGCTCCTTGTCTATTAATGTAATGGAATTATTCCCTCTCGTCCTGGCCATCGAGACTTGGGGCCCATTATTACCTATTTATCCTGGCGATTATGAGCTCCTTGGCTTTACAGTTTTGCTTGATCCCCAATTATTGTATTTTGCTGACATGTGTCTACCTATGGGCTTAAGTATGAGCTGCCAAACTTTTGAACGCTTTAGTACATCTCTCCAATGGATCATGGAAACTAAATATGGTGCGGTCATGAGTCACATGATTGAAGATTTTTTCTTTGCTGGTCCGGCAAATTCTTCCAAATGTTTGGATTCGCTCAATAACTTCCTTTCGTTAGCAGACCATTTAAGTATTCCCATCAAGGCCTCTAAAACCGTGTTACCTGCGACGACCTTGACAATTTATGGTATCGAGGTGGATTCTGAGTTAATGTTAGTTCGGTTACCAAATGACAAGTTAGTGAAGATTCGTGCAGCAATTACAGCTATAAAGTCATGTCGTAAAGTCACGCTCCGACAGTTGCAATCACTGTTAGGTCTGCTTAATTTCGCTACCTTAGTTGTAGTACCCGGTCGCACTTTTCTGCGACGGCTATACGATTTAACAATAAATGTTGCAAAACCGCATTATAAAATTCGGATCACAAATGCAGCGCGCCTTGACCTTTTAGTTTGGTCCACATTTTTGGATAAATTTAATGGTCGCTGCCTGTTCTTGAATGATAGCTGGCTTGCTTCAGATACGCTGAAACTGTTCACGGATGCAGCGTCTTCAACCGGTTTTGCAGCAGTTTTCAGTTCAAAATGGTTCGCTCACTCTTGGCCGGATACTATGAAACATTTGTCTATTAATGTAATGGAATTATTCCCTATCGTCCTGGCCATCGAGACTTGGGGCCCATTATTACCTATTTATCCTGGCGATTATGAGCTCCTTGGCTTTACAGTTTTGCTTGATCCCCAATTATTGTATTTTGCTGACATGTGTCTACCTATGGGCTTAAGTATGAGCTGCCAAACTTTTGAACGCTTTAGTACATCTCTCCAATGGATCATGGAAACTAAATATGGTGCGGTCATGAGTCACATGATTGAAGATTTTTTCTTTGCTGGTCCGGCAAATTCTTCCAAATGTTTGGATTCGCTCAATAACTTCCTTTCGTTAGCAGACCATTTAAGTATTCCCATCAAGGCCTCTAAAACCGTGTTACCTGCGACGACCTTGACAATTTATGGTATCGAGGTGGATTCTGAGTTAATGTTAGTTCGGTTACCAAATGACAAGTTAGTGAAGATTCGTGCAGCAATTACAGCTATAAAGTCATGTCGTAAAGTCACGCTCCGACAGTTGCAATCACTGTTAGGTCTGCTTAATTTCGCTACCTTAGTTGTAGTACCCGGTCGCACTTTTCTGCGACGGCTATACGATTTAACAATAAATGTTGCAAAACCGCATTATAAAATTCGGATCACAAATGCAGCGCGCCTTGACCTTTTAGTTTGGTCCACATTTTTGGATAAATTTAATGGTCGCTGCCTGTTCTTGAATGATAGCTGGCTTGCTTCAGATACGCTGAAACTGTTCACGGATGCAGCGTCTTCAACCGGTTTTGCAGCAGTTTTCGGTTCAAAATGGTTCGCTCACTCTTGGCCGGATACTATGAAACATTTGTCTATTAATGTAATGGAATTATTCCCTATTGTCCTGGCCATCGAGACTTGGGGCCCATTATTACGCAATCATAAACTATTAATACTTTCAGATAATCAATGTGTTACCTTTGTTATAAACAAAGCATCGTCGAAATGTGCAAACATCATGAAGTTAATTAGACGCCTGGTTACAGCCACTATAACTTTTAACATTCTCATCAGGGCCAAACATATTGAAGGAAAAACAAATTTAGTGGCTGATCGTCTGTCTCGTTTTCAATTTCAGACAGCCAGGAATTGGGCCCCATGGTTGGATCTGAAGACTCGAGCCGTTTGCCACACCAAGTTAACACTTTGACCTCTTCAGCCCGCTGTTTGCTTGCTCACACATTGGCCCCTAGTTCTCGCGCATCGTATGCTAGAGCTTGGAATAAGTTTGTTAATTTCTGTTCAGAGACAAATATCGACCCTAACTTTCACGTTGCCCATGTTGTCATCGTCAATTTTTTAGCGTCCTTATTTGAAAATGGTTTGGCTATAAGTACCATTTCATCGCACGTCTCGGTCATTGCCTTTGTCCATAAATCGTTGGGTTTTCCTGACCCCTGTAATAATTTTTTGGTTCATTGCCTTATAAAGGGAGCTAAACGGTTGAAAACTTTGATTCCCGCTTCTCGGCTTCCGATTACATTACCTATTTTGTTAAAACTTATCAATGCCATACCAATTGTATTTAGCTGTCGATCGCAACAAATTTTGTTACAGGCTTTGTTTTCACTGACGTTTGCAGGTTTTTTCCGCATTGGCGAATTAGTCGTTAAGACACAATCGAACGTATCTCAGGTAGTACAAATATCTCACATTCAGTTTAGTTTCAGCCAAAACAGGCTAATTGCTATGGAACACTCGCTACATCATTTCAAACATCAGCCGTCCATACAACCCGTGTTGTTGCATTTTAAATGTTCCTGTAGTTCATCGGTTCAATCGTGTGCCCCTTGTCTATTGCTTAAGTACGTTCGTTCGTTCCCCCACTCTACTGGTCCACTGTTCCAGTGGCATAATGGAACCTCGGTATCTTATCAGTTTGTCAACACGTCCTTAACCCGCTTAGTAGCGTTCATTGGTTTAGACACCACTCGTGTGAAATTGCATTCCTTTCGTATTGGGGCTGCAACCACATCATTTTTAAACTGCCAATCCGAAACGCAAATCAGACTGTTTGGGCGGTGGCATAGTAATGCGGTACGTTCTTATATTCGCCTTCCCGTCCTTCAACTTTAGAAAGGTCGGAATCCCACCTTTAACTGGAGTCAATTGTTGTCAGTGTAGGCTGCTGCAGTGTCTCAGTGTTTGTTACCTTGCCCAACCTTAGATCACGAAGTCATATTTTTCCCGTTCACTGTATTACTATTAGTGTTATAGATTAATTTGTATGGTGTTCTTGTATACCGACTTGAACTCATAGTGTTGGGATCTCATTGTATTGAATTGTTCAGATTAATATTATATTGTGTCCTTGTATACCAATTTGCACGCATAGTTGTTGGATCTCATGTATTTAAATGTTCAAGTGCCATTTGTATGTATGTCATTGTGCATGCTAATTAAGTTGTTGTCCATCTTGCTTTTACCTTGTATATCATTCTGCATGCATAATTTCTTGTTGGTGTGCACAGTATTGGTTGATCCTGCATTTATTTACCTTGTATATATTTTTGCATGCATAAGTAAAGTTTGAGATCTCATTATATTAAAGTTTAGCTTAAATTACACTAATCATAGTGTCTCTAGTCAATAGCTCAGTTGATTAATGTTTTTATTTTTAATTTTGTTACCATGTATAGTGCTCAGTTGATTAATGTTTTTATTTTTAATTTTGTTACAGTCATTTATCTGTTTATAGTCAATAAATGACATTTTACACTACACATTGATGCGTTTGTTGATTCTTTGATTGAGGCACACAAATACAAATTATGACCATAATAATTTTTGTGTGATTCAGCCAATTAGAATCTTCTTAATCAGTGGGCTCAGTCAAATGACGCTATTAATTAGGTCACGAGATTCACTTACTTGAGACAAAGGGAACCGTGGCATTCTAGCTTTTGTTGTACACTTGCTTGTTTGGGGAAGGAATTGTGCTTGTACTAGTGTTGTCTGCAGTGCTTACCTCCGCCTCCCCACGCTCCTCCTTATGATATGCTGGTTATGTACGTTATGTTGGTTTTATACGTTAGGCATAAATCGGGGCTCTAATTTAGCCCAACAGGATTTATAGGTAGAGGTGGCTGCATGTTAATGATTAAATGCTCAGTTGATTAATGTTTTTATACGCCCACATTTTCATGTGGACGTATTATTATTTTTAATTTTGTTGCCATGTATAATGCTCAGTTGATTAATGTTTTTATTTTTAATTTTGTTACAGTCATTTATCTGTTTATAGTCAATAAATGACATTTTACACTACACATTGATGCGTTTGTTGATTCTTTGATTGAGGCACACAAATAAAGTTGCATTTTATGAAATAAAAATATGGATTAATCTATCGTATACGGAAAGGCGAATGTAATGTCATTTATAAATACCAAGCAGTCAACGTGAAATAGAGAGTAAATCCAGCAAAAACGGGCCACAATGCGTAAATTGTGCATCTTACCTTCAATAGCAATATCCATCAAACAGAAATCTCCTTGTTGATAAATATTACGACACAACAACCAACCGAACAGTGGTAATTCCCACGCAAATGGTATTTAAACTAAAATTATTTTAGCTTTTCAATAAATTTACATTGCATCAATCCAACTATCCTAATTCCAGAACTAAACTTTTAACTTTACCGTATGTAAATATACTTATTCTCGTAAATATACTTCCGACAAGTAATTATTTGTGTTCATGATCAAAAAAATAATATAATTCAAATCAATGTTAACCCATCCATTGGCATTTCAGACTTCACGTCTCCCCGGTTCATGCATTGTCTGTGCAGATTCGACAATCTCAATTACGTCTCCTTGATCAAAGCAACACTTCTGTTTATATGTAGAGGCGTGTACGAGCTTATTCGCACGTATTAGAAAACTGTTCGGTTGCTTTATTTGAGAAGATATTAATAATAAACTATAACATTTGGCAATTTTTCTTTGAAAATTCTGATAAATTGGTAGATCTTCGGGAAGCGCTGATCATATAGCTTACCCTGTTGGTGTGTGTTGTAAGTTTTTATACGCCCACATTGAAATGTGGTCGTATATTGTCGTCGCCCCCGTCGGTCCGGCGTCCACAATTGCTTGTGGACGCTCTAGAGGCTAAAGTTAATATCCGATTGACTTTAAATTTATACACAGTGTTTAAGGTCATGAGACGAAGAAGCCTATTGTTTTTCAGCGATTTCCTATAATAACTACCAGAGTTATGGGCCTTGATCACTTCAAAAAATCTTGTGGACGCTCTAGAGGCCAAAGTTAATATCCGATTGGCTTTAAATTAATACACAGTGTTTAAGGTCATAAGACGAAGAAGTCTATCGATTTTCAGCGATTTACGATAATTAGTGGCAGAGTTATGGCCCTTGATCACTTCAAAAAATCTTGTGGACGCTCTAAAAGCCAAAGTTAATATCCGATTGACTTTAAATTTATACACAGTGTTTAAGGTTATAAGACGAAGAAGCCTATTGATTTTCAGCGATTTCCGATAATTAGTGCCAGAGTTGTGGCCCTTGATTACTTCAAAAAATCTTGTGGATGCTCTAGAGGCCAAAGTTAATATCCGATTGACTTCAAATTTATACACAGTGTTTAAGGGCATGAGACGAAGAAGCCTCTTGATTTTCAGCAATTTCTGATAATTAGTGCCAGAGTTATGGCCTTTGATCACTTCAAAAAATCCTGTGGACACTCTAGAGGGCAAAGTTGATACCCAATGGACTTTAAATACACACACACTGTTTAAGGTCATGAGACAAAGAAGCCTATTGATTTTGAGCGATTTCAAATAATTACTTCCAGAGTTGTCTCCCTTGATCACTTCAAAAAACCTTGTGACGCTATAGAGGCCAAACTTATCATCCGATTGACTTCAGATTGATACAGAGTTTAAGGTGTTGAAACGAACAAGTATTTTGATTTTCAATGAATTTTGATAACTGAACAGCTAAATCCATGATATTAAATGTTTCCTATACTAATTGTTAGCGTGGGGCAAAACTTTTATAAAAAGCAAACAAATTCTAATGATTTTCAGATAATTACATGAGTTGTTACTCTTAATCAGATTTTAGTGTATTACAAATGTTAATCAGATTTTAGTGTATTACAAATGTTTCATTACCAAAAAAAGTAAAAATATGCGACAACCCTTGTTGACTGCCCGGACGATTTAGCTGCTGTGGGCGTATGTTTCGTTGCCTGGCAACCTATCTTTATAATAGCTAGCAAATAATTGAGGATATCTGAATACTTTCTGAATGAACATATATCTCGTTATTAGTTTTTAAAAGACCTTTTTTTTTTATGATAGTCGGATATCATGCACAGATATCAAATATAAATCACAATAGATAGACCATGAATAGTCCAATGCAGATTTGAAACAAACAGCATTGTAATTTTATGCAAAAATACATTTACCTGTTTCCTAATTGGATTTAATATTTGATTTAAACTTCACAGTCCAATTAGACCTTAGACAATTATGTTTCCAACTGGCACGGAAAAATAATTCAAATCAAATTTATTTTCAACATCGTGGAGATGTTTTTCAATTAACGGGAACAAATTAATAATAATACTATAAATCGAAATTTTGTTACTGTAAATACATATACAGTGTATTAAAGTTTAAGAACGGATATTGATACACTACACTATATAATCAATCGAATCAAATCCTAGTCAAACTGACCCAAATAGATGGTGTCGAAACAACTCCAGTAGTGGGTGTCGAACCCGCTCGATGTCGAAACAACTTGTTCCCGTAAGTTCACATATTGACTTACGATTGATAGTATGCATTGAAGGCCGAGTCGTGGGGGCCAAAATGAAAAATAGATATCAGCATGGTATTGTATCTGTCGCGTTAATCCAGCAAAAATTATAAAACTTATGACACTGAACGATAGATCTGCTCCCGATAGAACTAGACGATACTAATACTTGGGATGTGTTGCGAACATTTAAATATTTCATCAATAACACCGCCTATATTTCTTACCGTTTTCTAAAATACAATATTAAAGCAGTTGTATCTTGTATATACAGTCAAACTGGGGGGAAGTATTGTCATCTTTTTGTTTTGGTTGATTGATCAGAATGTTTGAAAACGTTGACCTATATAGGTGTTGCGTAACACTTGATTGGTGTCATAAAGTAATAAACTAATCAACAAGCTACATGGATTATTTACTTCAACTAAAATGTGTATTAGAATTTGCTGTCTGAATTACAGTTGTTAATTTTGTTTATAGATTTATTAATTAAATGTTTTCGATAACTTAAAAAATCGTGCAAAATGAAAAATAAGGTAATTTATGTTTAAAACTTTTATGGCATGTAAATAGAATACATAGAAGCGTGTATTGTAAAAATTACTGCAACCAGTAACTAACTCTTGATACAGGCGTATCTGTTTTATGGAATGATCTACCATTTACTTAGTTTAAGATGTTGCAAATATCTTTATTCTCTAAATAAAAGGATATTTAAAACAAATAAATTATATTGGCTTTTAATATATTTTTTTATATGATTAAATTGTCACTTTATAAAGGGTCCCTAAACAAGTTATGAAGAGCTCTTTATCTTATCTCCCATAATGTAACTTTAAGTGTAGGTCTTAATATGGATTTATACATGACGTAGGCCTACATGTAGTTACATATATGCGTTCTTATACGCATTTCATTTCTTGATGAATACAACGTGTTTTATACTTCGTTCCAATTTAATTATCTGATATACTCTAATCTCCATTGTCAAATCTCAGAGCCTGCTAAGAAACCATAGGTTTCTGTGATTGTGAATCCAGCCTTTGTTTTACAATACTGTCGATTCATGCACGCTTTTCACACGGAATTGCCCTTTGATGTTGTCAGGAACACACAGTTAGCTCTGCTCTTTGATGTTGACACGAGACACAGTTAAATCGTGCACTTACGGACTAGCTGATATAGTTGGTTAGAATTTGGCAATTGTTACAGGCGTTGAAATGTTTGTAAACTTTTAGAATTATTTTTTTACTTGTCACTTGGTCATTTCAAGTTGTCACCTTTGATTTTCGTTTTTAACTTTAATAATTAAATTTTTTTTAATAAACTCAGCGTTCACCTTAGCACATTTTGGCAGAAGTAATGAAACAAATGACCACCGTTTTCTCACTCGAGAATCTTCGCTATTCCGACTCGTTCGTTGTAAACACGTTTCCGACCCATTCCATGGTCATGCCAATAATATATAATTTCAATTAATATCGTTATTGGTTGTATATTTTACATTCCAAATGAACCACAGTAGACGGGAATTCAACAATCAAAATATTAAATTCTCTTGCATTTCGTGCGATAGATTAGGGTCAATATTTTTATTTTATTAAATGCAACTTTATCTATAAGTAGCGTGACTTACTATATTGGGTCTTTGAAAAATTGTTGGTTCACTCTTTCTTATAGATTCAAATCCGACGTACTAAAAAAGCGGACATGTTTATATGTAAAACAATGGTGATATTTTGGTAAAATATCCATCAAATTCCATCTGTTTATGATATATGCTTTGGTAGACCAAATAAGGCAATGTTCTCCCCCTGGTCTTGGGGAAATGGGGTGGTTTATTCCATTTGGCCCGGAAATGAAAGTCAAGGTCAGCCTATAGGACGTGCAGCAAAAAGGGGGTTATAAAAGAGGGTGTTGAGCGAGACTGATAAGAGCTCAACAGGTATACCGAGCAGCTATCATTTATGGAGAACAAGGGTTCTTCGAATCCAATCCAGCTTAATAACATAGTTGTAGAAACGAACTGGCCTGTAGTTTTATATGTTACGATCACGAAGGAAACATAACCAGGAAATCCAATATTACTACGAAGTCTCGAAAAATGATTACGTGTCAACTCGGGCGTATGTGTTTCTTCTGTAATTGCATAAAAACGGCTATTGAAAGTTACGAGTTCTGGAATGAGGATCGTTGGATTGATGCAATGTAAATTTAGTGAAAAGCTAAAATAATTTCTGTTTAAATACCATTTGCGTGGGAATTACCACTGTTCGGTTGGTTGTTCTATCGTAATATTTATCAACAAGGAGATTTCTGTTTGATGGATATTGCTATTGAAGGTAAGATGCACAATTTACGCGTTGTGGCCCGTTTTTGCTGGATTTACTCTTTATTTCACGTTGACTGCTTGATATTTATAAATGACATTACATTTGCCTTTCCGTATACGATAGATTAATCCATATTTTTATTTCATAAAATGCAACTTTATATATATGGTACGTAATAGGCCTACAATAGACATAAGAGAAACGTAGATCATAGCGAGCACACACACCTATCTAAAGACCTCATTATTTTACAGTGAGGTCTTTAGACACGGCCGAATGATTAATCGCACGGTTAAACAGTTTTACTTCTCAAATTTTGATTTAACACGTACGTGTCAGATAAAGCATGTTGGTCCTTGATTATACTCCTTTTGGTGCAGTTATCGCAACTAGCGAGAAAACACGCCAATTAAACAATACACAACATTGACATTCATTTTTTACCGGTCGGTTAATTAACACACCTCTACAGAAAACGCACCTAGCGTTAATTAACCCACCTCTCGGACCGTTTTTCACCCTCGTTAATTAACACACCTTTTTACAGTTTTAAACCGGTAATACCGAGTAATAGTCCGAAAATTAATTATCTTCCGACATATAGTAGGGGTCGAACTCCCAGATCCGTGACCAATTTCCGGGGAGGAAGGTTTGACGATTGATTCTGGTAGTGGGGACTGTTCTGAGGATTTGTGCAGTTTGCAACCTCTGGAAAGTGTGGGCAACTCTCAGGAGAAGCAAAAATCCAAGATGGCGGCCGAAATAGCACAGAGACTTATAGTTGGGTGCTAATGTCATCAAACCGTCCTTGTAATATGTCATTTTTATAGTTTTCAGGGTCGCTGAAACCATTAAGATCATTCGCAAGTCAATTTGATGCACCCATATCCCAATATTGCGGAAATCTGGCGGAGATGGTGGAAAAAACGAATAATAATATTATATATTCTAGTAAGGCAAATATGGGCTTGTAATATATCGTTTTCAGGGTTTTCATGGATGCTTAGTTCAGTTTTGATGGTCTCGTGTCAATGAAATCTACATTACAGGGTGTTAAATATGAAACAAATGTCAGAGCACAGAAGATACAAAGATACGGAAAACATCATTATATATGCAATACGCCATTCATATAGCACCTACTAATATCATAATTTCTATTCATAGGCATATATACATTTCACACAAATCTTTCAAGACGGCAGCCTTCAACCAGAGTCCGTGTCTAATGTACTGTCAGACTCAGATGTGTCACTAACAGAGGTACCATTATCCTCATCATCATTTAACCATCATCAATGTCTACCGATGATCTGAATTTAAATGGCAAGGCCGGGTTTATATTCCCTACAGGAACACACACATTCCCTCTTTCAACTCCCATCCATGTTCGAGTGAACCAGCTACGTGTCTGACATTGTAACTTAGCATGATATATGCTTGATAGTTCACTCTTTTTATGTGCTGTTCCAGACTATCTTCACCAGGTGGGATACGGCGTGTGCATTGCTTTTCATCTTTAGCCATTTACTAGCTCTACCACAAGCTACAGTTGTGGATTATTTGTCATTATAGATACATCTCAGCACAAATTGTTCCATGGAGGCTACTGGGTTATCGGATAAAGTTAATGCGACACCTAAACCATCTAACAATGATGCATCTGCACTAAAGGTGGACTTATATAGAGTCTTTTTTGAATATCTGTGTGTGTTTTTACTAATTTATCTAACTCTTTATGTAGAAACACTTGTAGTCTCACTTTATAAGCATCGTTTGAGAGGAAATTGGAGAATTCTCGAGCGTTCAGAAATTTACTATCGGCCTTGATATAAATGTTCTTGGTACCACCTTGGTACTGTTCTGAACGCAGATTGCGTTCAGAATATTTTGTCGAGATCGGAAGATCTTATGGGTCATTCACAAATACGATTGTTTTCGCTTTTGGATGTCATTTCAAAGCTAGATAGAAAATTTTCACTGCATAATCCTACCATGTGTATACACTACCACCATCAATAAGTGTTTCCACATAAAGAGTTCGATAAATTAGTAAAAACACACCCAGGCATTCAGTTCATTTACTCTATCCGAAAGAACTGTTATGATCTAACAGCCGACAACTGTAGGTTCCAACTTTTCGAATGTGACCACTTTGTATGCACAACTGAGATCGATTGGAAGCGACGAACTTGTAGTTAGTTCTAGACGCAGAAGATACTGATGTTTTGGTTTTATCAAGCTATGTTTCTCAGATGAAGCCGGGGTCTCTAGCAGTAAGACGAAAAGGGGCAGTCTTTACTGCCATGTGATGTGGCGCTACGTATCATTCAGTTCCACTCGATAACCGGTAGTGATATAAAGTGTCAGGATTTTTTGGCCATTCCAAACGTAAGTCCACATTTAGTGCAGATGCATCATTGTTAGATGGTTTAGGTGTCGCATTAACTTTATCCGATAACCCGGTAGCCTCCATGGAACAATTTGTGCTGAGATGTGTCTATAATGACAAATAATCACAACTGTAGCTTGTGGTAGAGCTAGCAAATTGCTAAAGATGAAAAGCAAATGCACATGCCGTATCCCACCTGATGAAGATAGTCTGGAACAGCACATAAAATAGTGAACTATCAAGCATATATCCTGCTAAGTTACAATGTCAGTAACGTAGCTGGTCCACGCGAACATGGATGGGAGTTGAAAGAGGGAATGTGTGTGTTCCTGTAGGGAATATAAACCCGGCCTTGCCATTTAAATTCAGATTATCGGTAGACATTGATGAAGGTAATGATGATGAGGATAATGGTACCTCTGTTAGTGACACATCTGAGTCTGACAGTACATTAGACATGGATTCTGATTGAAGGCTGCGGTCTTGAAAGATTTGTGTGAAATGTATATGCCTATGAATAGAAATTATGATATTAGTAGGTGCTATATGAATGACGTATTGCGTATATAATGATGTTTTCCGTATCTTTGTATCTTCTGTACTCTGACATTTGTTTCATATTGAACATCTAATGTAGATTTCATTGACACGAGACCATCAAAAATGAACTAAGCATCCACGAAAACCCTAAAAACGATATATTACAAGCCCATATTTGCCTTACTAGAATATATAACATTATTTTTCGTTTTTTCCACTATCTCCTCCAGATTTCCGCCATATTGGGATATGGGTGCATCAAATTGACTTGCGAATGATCTTAATGGATTCAGCGACCCTGAAAACTATAAAAATGACATATTACAAGGACAGTTTGATGACATTAGCACCCAACTATACGTCGCTGTGCTATTTCGACCGCCATCTTGGATTTTTGCCTCTCCTAAGAGTTGCCCACACTTTCCAGAGGTTGCAAACTGCACAAATCCTTAGAACAGTCCCCCCTACCAGAATCAATCGTCAAAACCTTCCTCCCCGGAAATTGGTCACGGATCTGGGAGTTCGACCCCTACTAATACGTACAAATAACAACGAGGATTAAGATTTCTATAAGGGCTGTGCACCTTTTAACTCCTTAGCAGTTCTCAGTCAGAGCGTCCACAAGATTTTTTGAAGTGATCAAGGGCCATAACTCTGGCAGTAATAATCAGAAATCGCTGAAAATCAATAGGCTTCTTCGTCTCATGAATTAAACACTGTGTATAACTCTGGCACTAATTATGACCTTAAACACTGTGTATAAATTTAAAGTCAATCAGATATTAACTTTGGCCTCTAGGCCGGACGGGAGCGACAACAATATACGATCACATTTCAATGTGGGTGTATAAAAAGTGATCCTGAGAAAATTGGTTATTTCTTGATAAGGGAATATGCTAGAAGCAATTTTTTGACATCAATATGATGGTATTAATCCAATCTAAATGGCTATTAGAATCAAACATTATAACGTTAAATGAAAAATAAATATAACTCACTTCCAAAAAATATATGTTTTGAAGTCTACAAATACAGTGATAATGAAAATGTTAAATTAGTTCATTGCAATCAGAAATGGCATAAGGCATCACGTGGTGAAAATTTTATGAAAATCGAATAATAATTGACACTTTTATAGAACAAAAACCTTGAAAAGTAACTTATAGACGATCGCCTATTTCTCTGTAACCGTACAAGTTAGAAACCATTTTGTCGTATCTGCATGATCGTATGGATTCATGCCATTCGATGATTGGAATCAAATATCACAGTTTTAAAAATATAGAGAAGACTCATTTGAATAAAATATTTGTTGTTTAAGTTAAAAATACAGTTTTTCCGCAAATGACGTCATTTCCGGTCACAGTGAAAATGTAAAATTGGCTTAACCTAGTCCAAATTGGCATTGTGCATCAAATGGAAACAAAAAATAGAAGATAAGATAATAATTGACTCTTTTATAGGCAAAATAACGTGAAAAGTGGTGCAAACAAAATTGCATATTTCAAGGCAACTGCTCATAATACAAACTAATTTTCGCACCCATTCTCTTCATCTGGATTATTGCTACGAGTTTATGAAAGTTACGAAGAAATATTTCAAAATATGAAGATGTTCAATGGGTTGTAAATAACTGATTTTTACACTTTTTATACGTCCACATTCATAATGTATTATGCCGTCACCCCTGTCTGTGTGTGTATGTATGTATGTATGTATATATGGGTGTGTATGTGTGTGTGTGTCTGTGGTTCACCTACAGGGCGCAATTCTTTATGGATTTTCTTCAAACTTTGTATACTTATTCCTTATACCCTAAGGAAGATCCCTATTGTTTTTGGGGCATGCCCGACCCCCAGGGGCAGAGCCACGCCCATTTCTAGTATTTGTTTGTTTGTCGTCTACAGGCCACATTTCTTAACTTATAACCTTGAAACCTTGCATACATATTATTTGTACCCAAAGGACCATCCCCATCATTTGGGGTGCATGCCCAACCCCCAGGGGCAGAGCCACGCCCATTTTCTTTTTGCGTGTCTTTGTGTCCCTACAGGGCGCAATTCTTACTGAATTTTCTTCAAACTTTGTATAATTACTCTTTACACCCTAAGGATGATCCCTATCGTTTGGGGTGCATGCCCGACCCCCAGGGGCAGAGCCACGCCCATTTCTAGTATTTGATTGTCGTCTACAGGCCACATTTCTTAACTTATAACCTTGAAACTTTGCATACATATTCTTTGTACCCAAAGGAACATCCCTATCGTTTGGGGTGCATGCCCAACCCCCAGGGGCAGAGCCACGCCCATTTTCTTTTAGCTTGTCTTTTTGTCGCCTACAGGGCGCAATTCTTACTGAATTTTCTTCAAACTTTGTATATTTACTCCTTACACCCTAAGGATGATCCCTATCGTTTCGGGTGCATGCCCGACCCCCAGGGGCAGAGCCACGCCCATTTTATTTTTGTGTATTGCCTACAGGCCACAATTCTTAATCGATCATATTGAAACTTAAAATACTTGTTCCTTATACCCTAATGATGATCCCTTTTGTTTTGGGTGCATGCCCGACCCCCAGGGACAGGGGCAGAGCCACGCCCATTTTATTTTTGTGTATTGCCTACAGGCCACAATTCTTAATCGATCATATTGAAACTTAAAATACTTGTTCCTTATACCCTAATGATGATCCCTTTTGTTTTGGGTGCATGCCCGACCCCCAGGGACAGCAATGCCCATTTCTTGTATTTGTTTGTCTGTCATCTGCAGGCTGCATTTCTTAATGTATCGTCTTGAAACTTTGCATCCTATTCTTGATACCTTAAGGAAGATCCCTATTGTTTTTGGTGCATGCCCGACCCCCAGGGACAGTGCCACGCCCATTCTCTTTTTGTGTGTCGGTGTGTCACCTACAGGCCACAATTCTTAATCGATCGTCTTGAAAACCTTTTTATACTTATTCCTTATACCCTAAGGCTGACCACTATTATTTTTGGTGCATGCCGGACCGCCTGGGACTGAGCCACGCCCAATGTTTGTGTTCGCCTACAGGATGCAATTCTTAATAGATCCTTTTAAAACTTTGCATACCTATTCCTTATACCCTAAGGATAACCCCAATTGTATTTGGTGATTTCCTATTCACCTGGGGCAGAGCCATGTCTATTTTTACTTCGTGTCTGTGTGTGTTGTCTACAGGCCATGATTCTAAATGGATTGTCTTTAAACTTGGGATATGTATTCCTTATAGCCTAAGGACGACAACTGCATGTCCCGACTCCCAGAGGCTAGCCACGCCCAATTTTTGTGTTTGTGATTTACAGGCCGCAATTCTGAATGAATCAGCTTGGTACTTGGCATATGTATTCCTTATAGCCTGAGGGCGTCCACTATTGATTTTGGTGAATGTTCCGATCCCCAGGGGCAGAGCCACGCCCACTTTTTGCCTTTAGCGTCTGAAAGCCACAATTCTGAATGGATTATCTTGATGTTGAAGCACAACCCTCAATGCTAAACAAAACAAACGCCTAGCCTTCTTGACAAAGTACCATATCAATCAAAGCGGGAACGTGGACGTATATTGTAGCGTTAGCGTTATGTTTTTTATACGCCCACATTTTCATGTGGACGTATTATGTCGTCGCCCCAATCTGATTAAAACACAGATCCAATTTCGTTTCGTTTTTTATAGTTCAAAATTTCGTTTTTACTTGTCTTTACTACTCTTGGATCTGGAGGACTTGTTATTTAACTGGTGTTCTGCCTGAAATGAGGGGTCAGCCAATCAAATGGTCTGTCGATTTGACCGTTTGACCTTTTCATGCGTGGAACTGTGGGTAGATATTACCAACCAATGACGTCTATACTACAGGGGTCAAAATTCACGACGGCACCCGCGGCAATTGCCGTAGTATTTAGCGACATTGCCGTAGTACATAAATAATAACTACGGCATTTTTAGCCGTAGTAATTTTTATCTAAAAATGAAGAATATCACGACGGCAATTTGCCGCGGTTGACACTTAAATTGCCGTAGTATATCTGCGTGATCCACGGCATAATCGAAAATATAAATTTATTATTTTGTTTCTTTCCCGAGTTCTCGTTACTGCGCTCGAAGCGAACCACTCAGCTAAAAATAGTTTATTGGCTATTTACCGTGACGTCACATTCGCGGACAACATAGATTACTGACAACGTCGTGCGCTCAGTCGTCACTCTTCATTCGCAGTGTACACTTTTAATTTACCGCACAGTCTAGCTCTAACAAGCCTAGTTTAAATTCCTGATTACAGATTAGTCATTATCATATCTTTGTGCAATTTATTGCGAGTGTGTACTTATATAGCACACAGTTTATGCCAAATAAAGTATTTATTACCAGTACACGACGATGGCAGTGTTTAAACGGAAATGGGTCAACGTGATGTGGTCGTCTAATTAGCGGGAGATAGAGCATGCTTTTTCCTTGATAGAAATCACTGAACTGTGAAGTGCCATGTCTTTGTCGAAGCCCGTTCGGGTTCCGGGTGAAAATGATGGCAGTCAGACTCAGAGTAGCATTTTTAGGTATTTTTCTTCGATGTCGACAAAATTCCCACTTAACAATATGATGTTAATTTTACGTTAAGTTTACGTAAAAATGGTCAGTCAGTTTACCATCATTTTGCTCATCTTTTTAACGATAAATTTACGTCAGGAAATGACGTTAATCTAACGTAAACTTTACGTCATTTTTACGTTATCTTTACGTCATTTTCTGATGTAAATCTAACGTAAAGTTTACGTCATTTTCTGACGTAAATCTAACGTAAATTTTGCGTAAACTTTACGTCACTTACGTTAGATTTACGTCAGAAAATGACGTAAACTTTACGTTAGATTTACATCAGAAAATGACGTAAATATGACATAAATATGACGTAAAATTTACGCTAAATTTACGTCATTTCCTGACGTTAAATTGTCGTTAAAAGGATGAGCAAAATGATGAAAATCTAACCGACCATTATAACGTAAATCTAACATTAAATAAACATCATTTTCGGATGCAATTCTAACGTCAAATCTATTATTTGCGTTTGTAAACATGACATTCAGTCAACCAATAACCAAATGTTCTTTAACCATAGGAAGGGCTGGATGGTAATGTGATCTTATGAATGCACTTTAGATCATAAGGTCTGTCAGTGATACCTAGTGGACTGGTTTCGATACTAGACGTGAACAGGGAATTTCTCTGGGTCCTCCAATTACTAAAGACTCCTAGCGCAACCAAAGTATTGAGAGAGAGAGAGAAATTGGGTTTAACATCCACTCGACAGAAACCAGGTCATTTCGGGTCTAAAATATGGTTTAATTTTATTTCAATGATTCGCTGGCATGTAGGGGTCTCAATAACAGGCCTTATGATACAGCATGCATGTGCTAACCATTCAGCCATCCCCTCCCTCCTCAAATTATTTAACTTGTATTGAATTGCAGGTGAGTCCCAAAGTCTGTCTATTGTATGTTAAAAACCATTTTTCTCGCTAAGCGGTGCATTATAAGATCAGTCATTGAATCAGGTGGCATGGTTTCGATTGCTGAGTAGATTTTCTCCAGGTCATCCAGTTTTATCCCACTGCTAAAGGCCCCTAAATGACCTAGTGTGAGTCGAGTGGATGTTAAACCCAATTTCTCTCTAAAAGTAATTGTAACCAAACGTAAAAAACTACACACTTTACATAATTATATAACAAAATACACTACAAGTATCTTTACTTTATTTAAAAGATAAATATATAATGTAATAAAGTACAAAACAGGCATTTAAATTGTCACAGTTTATCCACAGCACCAAATTTGTGACAATTTAGGAAACAGCTCTATGAGAAAAAGATCTGTATAGCACTTTGAAAATGTGGAAATATGGCCACAGTCTGTCGCATATTTGGAAGGAAAACTGTGACATTGACCAAATTTGATAAAAGAAAAACTATAGCCTATCACCTTTGCATAAGGTTTTCAAACTAACTTTGGAAAGGAAATTTGTGGAATACTGAATATTGAAACACGTCTGAAAAAATGAAATGAGATTTAGCGTCCTACTGTTCTACTTCAAACTGGGCTAATGAAGACGGGCATTATCATATAGTGTGCTATGGGGAAAATTTTGCCCAGGCAACGGCGCTATGGTCTGCTCCAAATGCCAAGCAATTTTTTGCGTGCATGCCAATGTGTACACGGGACTTCGGTTTTCCATCCCATCTGAAGGACTAGACAGCCTGTCCTTATCAGTCCCTGCATAACTGACAAGGGGGAAAGCACGCCGGAAAATCTGGATGAACTTTCTCGGCCAATGCAGGGATCTACACCAGACCTCCAGTCTAGCAAGCCAGCATCTTACCCACTCAGCCACCGTGATCTCCGAAATGAAAAAAACTATAAAGTAGTATTCACATGTTTTGCGGTAAGGGGGGGTGGGAGAGATATGTTTTTAATAAAGAAATAAACAAGCTAAGAATTATCGACAAATACATGTACCTTCATCCATATATAACTCGATGTGGAGTACAAGACGAAGGCCCAATTTCAGCGAAAAGGGATATAGACTTATGCCCCAATGAATATAGTAATCCTTAACGAGAAAGTTGCGAAAAGCTGAATATTATTTGCTGCAGTAGATTTTCAACTCACTGATACAAATCAGTTTAAGCCAAAGAGCTGTTACATGTATATAAGACTGACAGGATATCTGCTTGAGGCAAACTATTCATAAACGATTGACTGTCACAAGATCAGAAGGAAAATATTTTAGGCTTACTGCTTGTAAAGTAAAGCTTTTGGCCTACATTCTGGTGTATTTTGTGCTACCATAGATAAATATAATATATTGGTTCGGTAATATAATATATTGGTTCGGTACATGATTAAAAAGTCTTTATTTCTTTGACATCTGGACAGTTTCGTAGATGAGTGCTCTGATAAATGTGCTTTCGACCATGAAGATGATTAATACTGCTCTGATAATGCATGGTTTAATACTGAGTTCAATGCATGGTTTCAATCCCAAGTTGGTATGATAAGCAGTGATGTCATCTAGCTTCCATATATAAAGCCCTTATCAACCTTCTTATATCTTCCTCGACATGACTTCCACCAATGATGCTCAAATTTTCCTTACATATATATATAGGATCTCTAAAAATAACAAAAAACAAAATAAAAGCAACTTTTATACTCCAAAATAAAAATGAAATTAGGTTTAAGGAATTCCTTTCTCACATTCCGACTAATTTACGCTAAATACATAGATCAGTGATTAATTTTAATTGTTAGATTATCTGGCTTCTTTACTTACTTAAATGTGTAAATACAACTTACAGAAATCAGTTCATTTTACAGTTTGTCGAAAAAATAGAAACAAAATATTATGTTGATTAATCGTAAACTTCTACTTGAAAATAGTATTGGATTGTTAAAAAAAATTCGTCAGATGTTGTGACAAATGATTCCTTTCGAAAAATAATAAAGAATTACGGTGAAAAAATATAAAATAGGGATACAGCAGAAATATATGGCTGTGGTGTGGTCGTGGAAGTTCTTTTCACATCCCTGAATTTGTAAGCTCAGTAATACATCAGCAGTTGGGGATATAAGAAAAAACTTACTTTCAAATCCAATCACTCATTTATCTGGTATATTCTACTTTTCTAGTTCTCTGTTTGTGTAATCCAAGAACTGTATATTGTACATTTATCATGCAATTTAGGAAAAAAATCCATTCCGCGCGCCATCTTGCATTCCCAGGATACCTAGCTTCCTGGTTCATGCTGTGTTGAGAAAAAATGCGTATAGATATAAAAGAATAAAAAAATTATTTAATAATGATTGTTTAATCAGTGTGGACAGCATACGGAAAACGACAACAAAAATAGACCAGCTAATATTGAAATACGTTAATAGATATTACATTTAATAATTTAGAGTAATTTATCTTGACCTTGACCCCTGACCCAAAATGGCGCCATATACGTCTGTTTCTTATGTGACCATCAACTGTTCGTTCGTTCGTTTCTGGAGTTTACAAAATCAACTGTACGCACTTCAATACCTTATATGTAGGCTAAACTATTTTAGGTATATGAATAGTAAAATTGAAGAAATTATTATTTGATTTCGAGGCCTTATTTTAAGCATGTGCATGATATAAATAATACGCCATACGAATGGATGTAGCTATTATTATAGTTAGTTATTTTGTTGATGTTTAATGAAATAGATCGACAACAGTCATTTTATTGAGTTGTATCAAATTCAATAATCCCGATTTTTAAACCAATATTTCGATTGCGAATATATAAGACTCTACTTTTAAGTTGTTGGAATTTGTTAATTTTTACTTTCTCAGTGTTAAATTTATCTAGGTCAAACTACACCATATTCGTTTGACACCTTTCAAACGTGTGATAGAATCTACTAATAATACTATATAACACTTAATTAAATATATTTTTGTGGTAACAGAGCTAATTATTTCTTATATTTTGAAAAAATAAAATTATCAAGAAAAGGCAAAAACGGCGCTCGTCACTGAAAATAAACATATTTTCTCATAGAATGACCCCTGTATCAATTAAAGGAAATAAATTATATAGCCCAAATTTGAAAATTACAATAAATAGTTAAATGGTTGGAAGGGTATTTCCTGAAAATTTCATGCCTATGTCTTCAAAGGTTGCTGAGAAATTATCTTCGGTCACCTTTTTGGCTAATTTTTTAAAAAAGTGTATACGGACATTGATCAATTTTGTGCCTTAAAAGTGCAATAACTTTCTTATTTCTTTATTGATTTTCAAAATTTTTTGGGTTTCTTAAATGTGAGAGGAATTGAAAAACTAGTAAATATTCAATTTTAGTCAGATTCAAAAATTTAAAAAAAGCTTTTGCATTAATTGCTACATCTTGTTGAACACATTGAGACAGTAAATTTAATATTCAAATAAGCTTCAAGTTAAGAACATTTATTGCTGAATGTTATTATAACGTACACAGCATATATGCACGTTACTTCAGTATTTCGTCAGATCTGAACGCCCGGGCGGTTCTGCACCACTACCGAGATGAAGCCAGCCATGAAAATCACTACAACCTTGATCGGCCAACACATACCTATGTGAACGTAACTAAAATTGTTGAGATATACTGATGTGTTTGCTTCTAGCTATGACTGGATTTTTAAAATTAGCTTCACCTAACAAACCATTCAGCACAGGGAGATCCATCTACTTCCTTCTTAGAGAATATATCTCTGCCCTAAATGCCCGCCATACTCCGTTTTACATCTGTCATACACACATTTTCAGTTTTATTAAATGGAAGCAGAATAAATACTCAACAAATAAAATGAAATGAAATGTTGTTTTATTGCACATCAGCTCCAACCGGGCTATATTGCGCCAAACATAAGGCGAATTTAACGAGACAAAAAATACTCAAAGTTTTAGACTAAAACCATTGATTTAGGACTTAAACCGTCCGTCAACTAGCTTAGTGTCTATTCTCAAGCGGGACTGACTAATGAAATGAAGTGGGGTTTAACGTCCTACTGTTCTGCTCCTAAACTGGTCTAATGAAGACAGGCATACGCCATACAGTGTGCTATGAGGGACATTTTGCCCAGGCAACAGGGCTACGGCCTACTCTTATATCAAATTCCAACTACCAAGGGATCTTTTAGGTGAACGTCAGTTGTTCACAGGACCTCGGTTTTTCGTACCATTCAAACGACTACACAGCATCACTGACATGGGGTAACCATGTCAGAAAATCAGTGGGTAAGAGGTTGCAACTGCCAAAGTATCTTATACCTGCACGCCAATTTTTCATGGGACTTCATCCGAACAACTAGACAGCTGTCCATGTCAGGCCCTCCATCCTGCATCACTGACAAGGGGGAACCACGTTCGAAAATCAGTGGGTAAAACATTGGCTCACTAAACTTGAGGTTGGGTGTTCAATCCCTGCATTGGCGGAGATCGTTCATCAGTGATGCAGGACAGAGGGCCTGAAAAGTGACAATGTTTAGTTGTTCGGAATGGATGAAAAACCAAGGTCCTGTGTACACTTTGCCATGCACGTAGGCCGTAGTGCAGCAAGCCGGGCAGTTTTTCCATCATAGCACACTGTATGGTGTACATCCTTTAATTAGCCCAGTCAGAGCAGAACAGTAGGACATTTAACTCCAATTCATTTCATTTCTTATATGAAATTCCAACTGCAACAGATCTTTTACATGCACATAAATAATTGTTCACAGGACCTTGATTTTTTGTACAATCTAAATGTGCTATGACGGAAATTTTGTCCGGGCAGCGGCGCTACAGCCTATTCTTATATCGAATTCCAACTGACAAGGGATCTTTCATGTGCAGCCCAATGTGTACACAGGACTTCGGTTTTTCGTAACAATCTGAATGACTAGACAACCGCCCTTGTCAGGCCCTCTGTTCTGCATCACTGACAAGGGGAAACCAGACCGGAAAATCCAAATGAACTTTCTCGGCCAATGCAGGGATCGAACACCCAATCTCCAGACTAGCGTGCCAGCGCCTTACCCACTTAGCCACGTGATCCCCCGTCTATAAATAGTCTACATGTTGCAGTTAGGAACAGTTTTTGTTCCTTCTCGGTATGATCCACCTTAGGGTTGTACCTATTTATTTTTTGTGGGTTTTTTGTCAACGGGCTGCAATTCTGAATAGATCATTTTGGAACTTGGTATATTTATTCCTTATGCCGTAAGGATATTAACAACTATCAATTTTGTTGCATGGCTTGACCCCCGGGGCTGGTGCCACACTCACTTTTTTTAGTTGATATTATACAGGTTACAATTATAAACAGATTTTGTTCAATTTGCCCAAAAGAATGTTTAAAATTTAGAATTTGGTATTTTAATTGTTAGTATCCTGACATTTTAAAACTGATATTTGTTTTACGTTAGACAACAAATATTAGGTTTATGTTAGATTCACGTTAGAAAACTAATGTTACATTAACGTTAGACAACTAACGTTATATTAACGTTAGAAAAATAACGTTATATTAACGTTAGAAAATTAACGTTACATTTACGTCAGAAAACTAACCATAAACTAACGGTTAGAAACCTGACGTAAAATTTATGTTAGATTAACGTTAGAATTATCACCAATAACACATATATAATTATTTTGTCTGAATTCCGACTATTAATCAATTGTTAGAATGTGCACACACTGGTATGGTTATTTAATCAAGAAGAATTCTTACGAAAAAAATTGGTAAGAAAACTGCCATAAAATTTACGTTAGATTTACGTCATTTTCTGACGTAAAAGTAACCATAACCATTATGACGTAAAAGTAACGTCAATTTAACCGTAAAATTTTACCATTATTGGACGCTAACCAAAATCTAACCATAATGACGTAAAAGTAACGTAAATCTAACCATCCATGTTTAGTGGGAAAAGGCACGACCGACGACGATTCAAATAATGATACTGGCGATGAGAATGAATCAACTTCAACTTCTAGCCAGCCGTCGGTATCAGACAAGAAATTAGGCCCAATTCGTGTCAGTACAGTAAAAAGGTGGAATTTGGACTATATTGACATTTTAGAAGAAGATAGTGGAATTGCCCAAAAAATATATTGTACAGTTTGTTCTTCATTTCCGGAAGAGGCATTACGCAAAAGACATCAAGGCCAATCAAGGCTTGTTGACACAACAGCTTATATATATGGAACACACGTCATCAAGAAAATAAATGCTCTTAAGCATGGCGAGTCCGTTGGCCATAAACAGGCTCTACAGGCAATGAAATTAGATTTGATGGACCCAGCTGATAGACCATTGGAAAAGGCTGTAATAAATATGGAAAAATCTGCTTTTGACAGACTTATAAAATTGTTTGACATTGCTTACTTTATAGCCCTTAAAGAGCTACCTTTTACAGATTTTCCAACAATTCTTGAACTAGAACGCAGACATGGTGTTGAGTTGGGTGAAACCTATAACAATCCAATTGCTTGTTCAAACTTTATAAATGAGATTGGGGACTTTATGAAGACAGAAATATTTAGTGCAGCACAGGATACCCCATTTTATTTTTCTGTCCTCTTCGATGGCAGCACTGACCTTGCCAACAATGAAAAGGAGCTGATATGTTTTAGATATGTATCTCCAAATACTGGCGAAACTGTTACGAAACTTGCAAGGTGAGAGCAAAGTAATTAATAGTAATAAAATAAGAATGTTGATTTCTATCCCATTTTGTATTGCAATTAACTAACAAGTTTATTGTTAGCAGGTTGTATTAAGTCTCACTCAGTCTAAATTTAAATAAAACAGCCTTCCTAGATCTTTATTGTCAAGCAAGCAGGTGAAAATAAGTTTGATATATTGATGGATAACTGGTGCATTCATACATAATCTTATACCTGTTATTATTTTGTACTATTGTAGGGTTGTTCACTTGGAATATGGAGATGCTGAATCTATATATAACAGTATTGTAGAGACATTTAAACAGTATGGTATAAAAGTCACTGAGCATTTGGTAGCAGCCGCAGCAGATGGGGCCAGTGTAAACTTTGGTTCAACATCAGGTGTATTAACTAGAGTTAAACAGCACAATCCATGGTTAATTGCTATTCATTGTGTGGCACACAAATTGGAGTTGGCAGTGAAAAGTGGCTTTAAAAGTTCATATTTTGTTGAGGTTAGTGTAATTCTGTTAAAGGGGGAGACCATCCAAAAATATCGAGCTAACAGGAACAGAAAATACATGTACCCAGAAGACTGCAAAACTATTTTCTATAAATTGTTTTGCTGCCCCTGTCAGTTGTGCCATGTTAGGTCCCTCGTTCTTAAATAAAAAGCCAACTGTTTTAGATACATGTCTATTTATTCTTCCAAGTCACTATGATTCTGACTGATTTAGTGATTTTAATTGTGTAGATTGATTTATTTTAATTATATTAAAATACATTTATTACAACTGAATGAACTGACATACAATTTATATTTATATTTTCAGATAGACGAAATGTTACTAGCCATTTACTACTTCTACCATAACTCTCCTAAGCGTTGGCGTGAACTCCAGTCAATAGGTGACGTTTTGATGATAAGTGTGAAAAAACCAGTAAGAGCCCAAGGTACACGTTGGGTCGAACATAGGTTAAATGCAGTGATGGTTCTACTGCATGATTATACTGCTATTGTTAGTCATCTTCAGGAACTTGGATCGGGTGAGCGACGAGATATTCGGAAGGAGGATAGTTGCAAATGTAAGGGATATCTCAACAAACTTAAAACACACAAATTTCTTTTGTACTGTCACTTTTACAAAACCCTGTTGGAATATCTTTGTGATTTGTCAAAGAACTTTCAAGATACTAATATACCAATCTCATCAATTAGAGTAAATATACAAAGTACAATTGATATGCTAACTATTTTGAAATTAGATCCGGAATCATGTGAGTCAGTTCAAGATTTTAAGTCTAAATGTGTAATTACAAGTAGTGCTTCGGACTGTGTTTATGTGTATGAAAATATTGAACTCAAATCAAGTACAGCTATGATAAATGCTTTTAGTGAAACATGTAAATCAACAATTGAGAATGTTTTTGAACAAATTAATATGCGATTTTCTAGTTTTTTAGAAGATGAGTGTATTTCAAGTGTAGACTTTATCGATACAACAAACTGGCCAGTTACAGAAACAGAGTTAATATCATATGGTAATTTAGAAGTAAAAACATTAACTTTACATTTTGAAACTGTGTTGATAGCGAACAAATGTGACACTTCCAAAATTCTTAAAGAATGGGTAACCTTAAAGAGGGATGTTAAAAAACATCACTCAAACGAACAGAGTTTTTTAAAACTTTGGAAGCAATTTTTAAATAAGAAAAGAGACAGATATCCAAATTTTCTTCACATAATTTTAATTATATTGGCCATTCCTATAGGTACTGCACATGTGGAGAGACTATTTTCTGCAACTAAAAGAATTATAGGCCAATGGCGTTTAATGTTAAAAGAGCAAACCATTGAGAACTTGATCCGGATATCGTCTGAGGGTGTACCCCTTCACAAGTTCGATTCCAAGCCAATTGTAGTAGCCTGGCAAAGTAAGGCCAGACGCCGACCTCATATTAAACCATACAAAAAAAAGTCATCAGTAAATGAGTGTGACACTGAGAGTGAATGTTATGAGTGTGATGATGAAGAGGGCAATGTAGACACACTATCTATTGTACCAGATGGGGACAGTGAGGTAGACACACTATCTATTGTACCAGTTCCGCCTAATAGCCCTTTGTCAAATAATGAAGACATGTCTGACTAGACATTTATATGAAAATAAAAACCTTAAAATGCTGTGTTTGTGGTTTATTTATTATTCATAATGATTATAATCAAAGTTTCCCAGTTTAAAAAAATGCCTTAGTGACGATAGTAAATTAAAAGTTTTGCCTTAGTATGCATGAAAACTGCCTTAGTGAAGAAGGCATTACTGTGGCATTTTTTGAAAAAAATGCCTTAGTTCCAATTCCACGTATTTTGACCCCTGTACTAACACCAACGGATAAAAATCAAAACAAAACAAAAGTAGATTTTAAAAAGCATGGCGGTCGCTAATTGGTTAATCGAATGACTGACGTTATCGGGTCAAATGTCCCGTGCGTGATACCTGACGTCATAGAACGTGAGCTCCCACTATAACTTGTTAGATCTACATGAGTGTAGGCCATCGAAAGTATAAAAAACGAAACGAAATATAGATCTATATTTTAATTAGATTGGTCGTCGCCCCTGTCCGTCCATCCGTCCGTCCACAATTTGTTTGTGGACTCTCTACAGGTCACAATTCTTATCTGATTTTGACGAAACTTGAAATATAGGTTTATCACCATAAGATCTTGGCTGCTTTCGATATTCGCATGTATCGGATCAAAACTTCATGGATTATGGCCCTTGATTGTACGAAAAATCACGTTTTTAGCTTGTGGACCCTATAGAGGTCACAATATTGAACCGATTTTGATGAAACTTGACATGCATGTTTATAATCCGATATTTGCGCCTATCGGAATGTAATTTCCTGAATTATGGCCCCTGATTGTCTGAAAAATCACCTTTTTATACACCCACATTGAAATGTGGTCGTATGTTGTCGTCGCCCCCGTCCGTCCGTCGGTCGGTCCGTCAGTCCGGCGTCCACTACTCTGGAGGCTAAAGTTAATATCCGACTTTAAACACAGTGTTTAAGGTCATGGGACGAAGAAGCCTATTGATTTTCAGCGATTTCCGATAATTAGTTCCAGAGTTATGGCCCTTGATCACTTCAAAAAATCTTGTGAACGCTCTAAAAGCCAAAGTTAATATCCGATTGACTTTAAATTTATACACAGTGTTTAAGGTCATAAGACGAAGAATCCTATTGATTTTCAGCAATTTCCGATAATTAGTGCCAGAGTTATGACCCTTGATCACTTCAAAAAAATCTTGTGAACGCTCTAGAGGCCAAAGTCAATATCCGATTGACTTTACATTCATACACAGTGTTTAAGGTCATAAGACGAAGAAGCCTATTGATTTTCAGCGATTCCCGATAATTAGTGCCAGAGTTATGGCCCTTGATCACTTCAAAAAATCTTGTGGATGCTCTAGAGGCCAAAGTTGATATCCGATTGACTTCAAATTTATACACAGTGTTTAAGGTCATGAGACGAAGAAGCCCTTGATCACGATTTGTGATAATTATTGCCAGAGTTATGGCCCTTGATCACATCAAAAAATCCTGTGGACGCTCTAGAGGCCAAAGTTAATATCCGATTGACTTTAAATTTACACACACTGTTTAAGGTCATGAGACGAAGAAGCCTACAGATTTTCAGCGATTTCAAATAATTACTTCCAGAGTTATCTCCTTTGATCACTTCAAAAAACATTGTGACGCTATAGATGCCAAACTTATCATCCGATTGACTTCAGATTGATACACAGAGTTTAAGGTATTGAAACGAACAAGTATTTTGATTTTCAATGAATTTTGATAACTGAACAGCTCTGTTTGTGGACTCTCTACAGGTCACAATTCTTATCCGATTTTGACGAAACTTGAAATATAGGTTTATCCCCATAAGATCTCGGTTCCTTTCGATATTGGCATGTATCGGATCGGAACTTCATGGATTATGACCCCTGATTGTACGAAATATCATGTTTTTAGCTTGTGGACATTATAGAGGTCACAATTTTGAACCAATTGTGATGAAACTTGACATGCATGTTTATAACCCCAAAATCTTGGTTCCTTTCGATATTTGCGCCCATCGGATCGTAACTTCCTGAATTATGGCCCCTGATTGTCCGAAAAATCGCCCCTTTTAGCTTGTGGTCCCTCTGGAGGTCAAAATTATTATCCGATTTAAAAAAACGTTTGATTATATCACCGTTACATGGTAATGAAGGTTGAGTTCAAATTTCGTGAAAATCAGGCCAAAATTGACAAACAAAATGGCCTCCGTTTGTACGCGAATAGTGTGAAAATATGTTATATCAAGGTTGTGGACCCTATAGAGGTCACAATTTTGAACCGATTTTGATGAAACTTGACATGTATGTTTATAACCCAAAGATCTTGGTTCCTTTCGATATTTGCGCCCATCGGATCGTAACTTCCTGAATTATGGCCCCTGATTGTCCGAAAAATCGCCCTTTTTAGCTTGTGGTGCCTCTGGAGGTCAAAATTATTATGCGATTTAAAAAAAACGTTTGATTATATCACCGTTACATGGTAATGAAGGTTGAGTTCGAATTTCGTGACAATCGGACCAAAATTGACAAACAAAATGACCGCCGTTTGTACACGAATAGTGTGAAAATATGTTATATCAAGGTTGTGGACCCTATAGAGGTCACAATTTTGAACCGATTTTGATGAAACTTGACATGTATGTTTATAACCCAAAGATCTTAGTTCCTTTCGATATTTGCACCTATCGGATCGTAACTTCCTGTGTTATGGCCCCTGATTGTCCGAAAAATTGCCCTTTTTAGCTTGTGGTCCCTCTGGAGGTCAAATTTATTATCCGATTTAAAAAACCGTTTGATTATATCACCGTTACATGGTAATGAAGGTTGAGTTCAAATTTTGTGAAAATCGGACCCAAATTGACAGACAAAATGGCCCCCGTTTGTACGCGATTAGCGTGAAAATATGTTATATCAAGGTTGTGGACCCTATAGAGGTCACAATTTTGAACCGATTTTGATGAAACTTGACATGCATGTTTATAACCCAAAGATCTTGGTTCCTTTCGATATTTGCGCCCATTGGATCGTAACTTCCTGAATTATGGCCCCTGATTGTCCGAAAAATGACCTTTTTTAGCTTGTGGTCCCTCTGGAGGTCAGAATTATTATCCCATTTAAAAAAAACGTTTGATTATATCACTGTTACATTGTAATGAAGGTTGAGGTCGAATTTCGTGAAAATCGGACCAAAATTGACTGAAAAAATGGCCGCCGTTTGTACGCGAAGAGTGTAAAAATATGGTATATCAAGGTTGTGAACCCTGTAGAGGTCACAATCTTCATTCAATTTTGATGAAACTTGAAACACATGTTTACAACTTAACAATCTTAGTTCCTTTCGATATTTGTGCATATCGGATTGTAACTTCCTGAATTATGGCCCCTGATTGTACGAAAAATGACCTTTTTTTTTAAAAAACGTTTGATTATATCACCGTTACAGCGTAATGAAGGTTGTGGTCGAATTTCGTGAAAATTGAACTAAAATTGACAGCTGTTCTTGTCAGGCCATCCATCCTTCATCACTGACAAGGGGAAACCACGCCAGAAAATCTAGATGAACTTTGTCACCCAATGCAGGGATCAAACACCCAACCTCAAGGCTACCGAGCCAGCATCTTACCCACTTAGCAACATGATCCCCAGTCGAATTTGGAGCCTACTGAAATGCACCTTTATAACGCAAAGATCTTAATTCATTTCGATATTTGCACATATCAAATTCTAACTTAATGATGTAGGAAAAATCACTTTCAGTATTGCTTGTTCTCCTTCCATCTCTCGAAAATGTGGGCGTATCCTGCCTGGCAGTGCCAGCCAATCTTTTTAGCTTGTGGTCCCTCTGGAGGTCACAATTATTTTCCAATTTAAAAAAACGTTTGATTATATCACCGTTGCACCTTAAGGAAAGTTTGAGTTTGAATTTCAGGAAAATCGGACCAAAATTGACAGACAAAATGGCCGCCGTTTGTACGCAAATACTGTTAAAAAATGGTATATCATGGTTGTGGACCCTGTATAGGACACAATTTTATTTCAATTTTGATGAAACTTGAAATGCATGGTTATAACCCAAAGATCTTGGTTCCTTTCGTTATTTGCACATATCGGATCGTAACTTCCTGAATTATGGCCCCTGATTGTCCGAAAAATCGCCTATGGTCAATCAGGAGGTCACAATTATTATCCGATTTAAAAAAACGTTTGACTCTATCACCGTTACACCCTACGGAAGGTTGAGTGTCGAATTTCGAGAAAATCGGACCATAATTGCCAGACAAAATGGCATGTTTATAACCTAAAGATTTTTATTCTTTTCGATATTTGTGCATATCAAATCGTAACTTAATGAATTATGGCCTTTGATTGTAGGAAAAATCACTTTTGGTATTGTTTGTTCTCCATCTATCTCTTGAACAATTATTATCCGATTTAAAAAAAACTCTGATTATATTACTGTTGCACCGTAAGGAAGGTTGAGTTCGAATTTCGTGAAAATCGTACCGAATTTGCCGGACGAAATGGTCGCCGTTAGTACGCGAATAGTGTAAAAATATGGTATATAATGGTTTCGGACTCTCTACAGGTCACAATTCTTATCCGCAAGATTTTTTGAAGTGATCAAGGGCCATAACTCTGGCAGTAATAATCAGAAATCGCTGAAAATCAATAGGATTCTTCGTCCCATGACCTTAAACACTGTGTAAAACTCTGGCACTAATTATGACCTGAAACACTGTATAAATTTAAAGTCAATCAGATATTAACTTTGGCCTCTAGAGCCATTGCTTGTGGCCGGCCGGACGGGAGCGACAACAATATACGATCACATTTCAATGTGGGTGTATAAAAAGTGATCCTGAGAAACCGCTGAAAATCAATAGGCTTCTTCGTCTCATGACCTTAAACACTGTGTATAAATTTAAAGTCAATCGGATATTAACTTTGGCCTCTAGAGCGTCCACAAGATTTTTTGAAGTGATCGGATATTAACTTTGGCCTATAGAGCATTCACAAGATTTTTTGAAGTGATCAAGGGCCATAATTCTGGCACTAATTATCGGAAATCGCTGAAAATCAATAGTCTTCTTTCTCTCATGACCTTAAACACTGTGTGTAAATTTAAGTCAATTGGATATTAACTTTGGCCTCAAGAGCGTCCACTAGATTTTTTGAAGTGATCAAGGGCCATAATTCTGGCACTGATTATCGGAAATCGCTGAAAATCAATAGGCTTCTTTCTCTCATGACCTTAAAACACTGTGTGTAAATTTAAGTCAATTGGATATAACTTTGGCCTCCAGAGCGTCCACTAGATTTTTTGAAGTGATCAAGGGCCATAACTCTGGCACTGATTATCGGAAATCGCTGAAAATCAACCTATCTCTCATGACCTTAAACACTGTGTGTAAATTTAAGTCAATTGGATATTAACTTTGGCCTCAAGAGCGTCCACAAGCAATTGTGGACGCCGGACGGACCGACAGACGGACCGACGACAATATACAACCACATTTCAATGTGGGCGTATAAAAATTGCAATTGAGACCACGGAGCACATGCACTTTGTTTTAAACAAATCCAACAATAAATAATTAATCTAGGTAAGAAAAACTAAATTAACCAATATTGGCTAACGCGAATTACTGAGGTAAAATTCTTTCTCACTCCTGCTCAAGTAGGATGAGTGAAAAGACCGGTCAAAATTGTAAAACCTGGCAAAATTACCTCACTTTCGGGGTCAAAAAGAAATCTTTATTGGTAACAAATAAGTTGAGAATTCGCAACATGAAACATACAAACTTTGTTTTATACATATCAGGCAAGAAATAATAAACCTAGAACCCATAAACTGAAATTAAAATGGTAAAAAAAACCTTAAAGATCTGAAGTCAATCGGATGATAAGTTTGGCGTCTATAGCATCACAAGATTGTTTGAAGTGATCAAGGCAGATAACCCTGACAGTAATTATTTGAAATCGCTGAAAATCGAAAGGCTTCTTCGTCCCATGACCTTAAACACTGTGTGTCAATTTAAAGTCAATCGGATATTAACTTTGGCCTCTAGAGCGTCCACAGGATTTTTTGAAGTGATCAAGGGCCATAACTCTGGCAGTAATTATCATAAATCGCTGAATATCAAAAGGCTTCTTTGTCTCATGACCATAAACACTGTGTATAAATTTAAAGTCAATCATGGCCTCGAGGCCGAACCTGCCCCGTTCTCCCATACTATATACGTCGTGTCAAGAATAGGCCTACCTAACTTTTAGAAATAAAATTGGCGAAAGGAGTGACAGTAACACATCTATTTAATAAGTTGGACATGATCTATAACCTTTTCAGTTAGATTTTAACCAAAATAATGCAATATGGCAGTTATAATTAAATATCTGAGTTTTCCGAGCTTTGTATTTTGGCCTATATGAAAATACAAAACTCGGAAAACTCGGAAAGTGGCAAAAAGATATCAAAATAAACTATTTTTCATTGGATAATTATGATTATTATACAGCGGATTTCTCCTTAACGGGAATAACTTGATATTTAGTGTAGCCCACTCAAGTTTTTGGTGCATGCAGACAGACATCACAGGCAGTAGGCCTACTACGTGTCGAGAATATCTATAGAATTGGATAATTAAGTGATAGTAACACATCAATTTAATAATTTGGACATATCTATAACCTTTTCAGTTAGATTTTAACCAGAATAATGCAATATGGCAGTTATAATTAAATATCCGAGTTTACCGAGTTTTGTATTTTGGCCTATACGAAAATACAAAACTCGGAAAGTGGCATAAAGATATCAAAATAAACTATTTATTTTGTATTTTCCAAAATACAAAACTCAGAAGGTTATAGATCATGTTCAACTTAAAAAATAGATGTGTTATAACTGTCATTCCTTTTGCCAATTTTATTTCTAAAAGTTAGGTAGGCCTATTCTCGACACGAAGTATATAGTATGGGAGAACGGGGCAGGTTCGGCCTCGAGGCTATGTGTCAAATTGAAATTATATACACACCTCATTTTTAATCATTTCATCTTTTGGATGTCCGAGTTTTCGATCTCACCCAAGTTATCCCCGTAAAGGCGAGTTGAGTTCCTTTGTACATATTACAACCCTTACACACCATATCCAATGAAAAATATTTTATTTTGATACCTTTTGACCACTTTCCGAGTTTTGTGTTTTCGTATAGGCCAAAATAATATTTTTGATAATTTTCCAACTTTTTCTTTTTCCGAGTTTTATGATTTGACTCGATTGAAATCACAAAACTCAGAAAACTTGGAAAAAATTGTCCGACTTTTCAGTTTGAAACAAAAAGTCGGACAATTTTTTCCGAGTTTTCTGAGTTTTGTGTTTTCAATCGAGTCAATTCATAAAACTCAGAGAGGAGAAAAGTCGGAAAATATTTTCCGAGTTTTCCGAGTTTTGTACCTGACCGACCATAACTGATGAGTGGCCATAGAATCATCGAATATGTAAAATGATTAATATACATTGCATCCACCCAAAACCATGTTTTTTGTAATTAGCACCCCCGAAAACCCCTAAAATGATATATTACATGAGTACCAAGTATAAGAACTCGAATAATTGGTTTGGCGGCCATTTTAAAAAACAAGATGGAGGATACAGTCTTGTCGACCCGATGCTACAACGTTCATGCCTAATAACACATATAAAATGACATTGTCATTTTTGTCGCCATTTTGATAAAACAAACTGGTCGATATTGTCGGATAAATTTTATCATTTTGGTCGCCATTACGAAAATCAAAATGACGGGGAGTGTTGGATTGACCCTGATCCTGCAATTTTTTGATGCAGCACCCCCAAAAACTTATTCAATGACATTAATAAACTCATAATTTATGAAAACTCGAAAAGTTGTCATTTTGGCGTCCATTTTCAAAAAAAAGATTGCGGATATTGTCGAATGAAATTTTTACTACAATTTTCGTCGTCAGCACCCCTGAAAACCTCTCGAAAATAATATTCAACAACAAAATAGCAAGTAAATGGTATGGTATTTTGTTTTGAAACATACAAAATCTTGACTTGATTTTTCTAAAAACTTACTTTGGTGAGTTGGATGGCTTCAAGCAGTCACAGCTTAGTCAATTTATGCCCCATTCAAACAAACTATACATGAAATTGAAAGTATTAAGTTGGAGAATGTGAAAATAACAAGAAGTCAATTTTCAAAATTTCCTCATTTATACTCAGTATACCATGGCGGATCCTTTAGATATTGGCATGTATCCGACAGTAACTTCATGGATTATGGCCCTTGATTGTACAAAAAATTCCTTTTTTAGTTTGTGAATACTGTACAGGTAAAAATTTTGAACCGATTTTGATGAAACTTGAAATGCATGTTTATAACTCAAGGATCTTGGTTCCTTTCGATATTTTTGCATATCGGATTGTAACTTCTCGAAATTATGGCCCCTGATTGTACGAAAACTAGCCTTTTTTATCTTGTGATCCATCCAAAGGTCACAATTATTATTCGATTAAAAAACTGTTCACGAATAGTGTAAAAATATGGTATGTCTAATGTCTAGGTTGTGGACCCTGCATAGGTCACAATTTTAATCCAATTTTGATGAAACTTGAAACATATCTTTATAACCCAAAGATCTCGGTTGCTTTTTATATTCATGTATATCGGATTGTAACTTCTGAGTTATGGCCCCTGATGGTACGAAAAATCATATTTTAGCTTGTGGTCCCTTTAGAGGTCGCAATTATTATCTGATTTAAAAAAACGTTCGCATATATCGCGGTTAACGCCGTAAGGTTGGTTGAATTTTGTGATAATTGGACTAAAACTGCTGGACAAAATGGCCACACCTCGTACACAAATAGTGTCAACATCTTTTATCTCAAGGTTGTTGACACTCCAACTGTGATCCGATTTTAATGAAACTTAAAATATATCTTTATAACCCAAAGATCTTGAACCTGTCGATATTTGCTTATATCGCATCGTAGCTTCCTGAATTATGGCCCTTGATTGTTCGAAAAATAAATTTTTGTTAATAGCTTGATCTCTATCCATCTCTTGCAAAATGTGGATGTATCCTGCCTGACAGGCACTGGTGTATATTTTTGATTTACGTGATATGGTAGGTGGCAGTCGTATGGCAAAGTCGAACTATATATTTAACCTTTTGCCATTATTTTCATGTGGACGTATATTGTCGTCGACCCTCTCCGTCTGTCCGTCCACAATTATTTGTGAACACACTACAGGTCACAATTTTTATCCGATTTCAATGAAACTTGAAATATGGGTATAACACCCTAAGATCTTAGTTTAGTCCCTTTCGATATTGCCATGTATCGGGCTGTAACTTCATACTTTCATCTGATTTTGATGAAATTTGAAATGTATGTTTATAACCCAAAATACCTTTGTTACTTTTGATTTTCGTACATATTGAATCGTAATTTCCTGAAGTATGGCCCCTGGTTGTAAGAAAAATCACTTTCTTATTAGCTTGTTCACAATTATTATCTGATATAAAAAAGCGTTTGAATATATCACCATTACACTGTAATGAAGACGGAGATTGAATTTTGTGAAAATCGGACCAAAATTGTGTAAAGATATGGTATATCAAGGTTGTGGACCCTGTAGAGGTCACAATTTTAATCCGATTTTAATGAAACTTGAAATGCATGTTTATAACCCAAGATCCCGGTTCCTCTTTGTATAGGATTGTAACTTCCTGAATTATGGCCCTTGTGTGTACGTAAAATCGCGTTTTCAGCTTGTGGTTCATCTGGTGTTCACAATTATTGTCTGATTTTGAAAACCATTTGATTATATCACGGTAGGGGTCACAATTATGTTACGATTTTGATATAGGATTGTCACTTCCTGTATGATGGCCTTAATAGTACTAAAAATCGCGTTTTTATTTTGTGGTTATTCTCTAGGTCACAGGGGGATCGCTAGCCTGAAGGTCGGGTGTTCGATCCCTGCATTGACAGAGAGAGTTCATCCAGATTTTCCAGGGTAGTTTCCCCTTTCCGGATGTAACAAAAAAACTAGGTCCCATGTACACATTGGCTTGCACCTAAAAGATCCCTTGGCAGTTGGAATTCGATAGAAGAGTAGGCAGAAGTGCCGCTGCCCAGGCAAAATTTCCCTCATAGCACAGTTTAGGAGCAGAACAGTAGGACATTAAACCCCATTTTATTTCATTTTCACTTTATATTGATACACAGAGTTTCGATGCATTTTCAAGGGGAAGAATGATCTAAGTCACTTTTTTAACGAACCCCAGTTAATGGCGCCATCTTTGCAAATTGTGTAAGCTATCTGTAGAACAATCAATTTCGGGTAAAAATGATCGGAGTCACATTGAACCAAGACCCTTATGAAATGACCTCCCGGACAAATATGTCCATCATACCCATTATTTGACCTTAATTTGGCTGAAAAGTGGAAGTCAGTATCAAATATATACAGTGGGTCAGAATCATGGGTCCCCAAACCCTTGCCAGAGGTGTAAGGCAATCTGTGTATATCTGTGAAGTGTTTTATATATCGATGGATGATTACTGTTGTTGGTAGGCATATATTGTGTTTTCTAGTAACCTATCTTTGTATTATAGGAAGTTAGACCACCACCTGTTCACAAAGTCAGTATTCCCAAGTTTAACACCCTTATCTCACAGGAAAAAGAAGAAGACAATAGGATTGAAAATGCACCCATAAATGAACCGTTTGCTCGTACAAAAACTATTAATGAAGAACTTGATGCCCATCGTTCAAAGTTAAATATTTATAGTATTCAGTCAAATAATTTTAAGTCTGCTAATAAAATTGATTTTGCAAAGAAGTTAACGGCAGGCACGGATACCGCTCAGAATCTACCAGAAGCCCCTTTAATGCCTTCACTAAATGCTACCACTGATGAAACAAACCTTAATGAAACAGCCCCGCAAACAAGTTTCTCCCAATCAAAAGGAAATTGTACCTCGTCCTTGTCATTGTCACAGGGGGCATCAGAGGTTATGTCAGAGATGATGTCAATTCAGGATATTGATAAAAGAAAGTCAATGTGTGAAAAAAATCTTGAGTCTTTAGAAGATGATATATTAAATTTGGACCAATTGATAAATGATATACTTACCAAAAATGATGAATTCCTAAGAAATGAAGATTTTGCTGTGTTGAACCAGAAGAAAAGCACATTAATAAAAGATAAGATTTTGTTAGATCAGTATTACAAAAGACTAAAATTAGGAATAACTGAAAGTATGAACTTGACAGAAGTTGTGTTTTACCAACCAGATATTGAAGAGGCAAGGCAAACAGAAAGCAGAATGACAACCAATTTATCCAAACAATTTAAATCATTGCAATCACAGGATATAAAACCACCACAATCATATATTGTACCTGTTGCAAATAATTCCCCAAGAATTGGGCATGGAATTATACCAAACATATCTGTGTCTAAACAAACCAATATTTCTTCTCATATGATAAAAACATCTCCAACTACTGTGCTCACAAGCTATGGTTCAATGTGGTCATGTCAACATTGTACATATTACAATAATGTGGAAACTAGAGTGTGTAAAGTTTGCAATAAAACAAGTGTAACTCCACAAATTATTACCACTGATGCAATTGTCTCACCCAAGTCTGCCGCAGATGCAGGAAATAATTTTAGAGAATTGAAGGATATAGGATACAAATTCGTTGACCTACAAGATCAGGTATGTAACATTGATATGCTGTTCAAGTTGGATGTATAAGATTATTAACCAATTTAACCCTGAGCCAATTAAAAGATTAGCTACCTTACCCCTAAGCTCATTAAATCAGCAGGGCCCATCCTCCTAAGCCGCTACAAAATTGCAAATAATTAAAAAAAATATTTTCTATACATAGAAATACTCTGTTACGAAAATGTACAGATTGTTGTGTTCTTTCCAATGATATAAATTCTCATTGTACAAAGTAGCAATTATATTATTATAAATAATAATGAAAAGCCAGTTCCACTAAAATTATGACTTTTCTCTGCCATAATGGTAAAATAACATGAACAAGTCTCCCCTAAGGATTTTTTTTTTTAAAAAATAGAACACAAATATAGTCCCTCACGTTGGCAGCAGTGTTCAAAGTAAATATAATTTTTAAAAAGAAATATCACCCCAAATGACTTCATCGCTATCTGCATTTAACATTTCTGCCTTTCTTTGGATATATGACAGGCATTGTCGTCTTCTT
Organism: Patella ulyssiponensis; assembly: GCA_963678685.1. Lineage (NCBI taxonomy): Eukaryota > Metazoa > Mollusca > Gastropoda > Patellidae > Patella > Patella ulyssiponensis. The sequence continues at coordinate 30,543,872 of OY783229.1, read as the reverse complement.
TACTTTATTGCGTCAACAAAAAAAAAAAAAATATAGTAGAAATTTTCGTCAATGTAATATTCGTCTATGTAGCTTGAATTAAATCCTAAAAGTTTTGATTCAATTTAGCATTCCAAAATCTAGAATAATTAGCCATAAGTTTTGTGTTATTGTCTATTTGAAAGTGTATTGGTATCCAAGAGGGCAGCAACATGCTTGATCTCCACTAATATGAATAATCTGAACAAGAAAAAAAATCATTAAATTCAGCCTGGCAGTAAATCAACAAAAATCTTGATTACTCAATCACCATTAATTTATGGGTCAGTCTTAAAAAGCTCAATAATTTTAATCACGACATTTCTACTCGTATGTCCATCTCAGTTGAAATGTAGTGCGACCGGTTTTGGTCTGTTGTGTCTAATATCTGCATAGTGTTCCTTTATTCGTTTTGAAAAGGCACGTTTACTTTCCCCTACATATTTTTTTTTGCAAAGGGAGCATGTTAATAAGTAGGCTATATTTCTACGTAAACAGTTGTAGCCGTTACGACAAGAGTATTTCTTACTAGTTTTGCCACTGATAAAGTATTTATTTCGAAGAAAGTTGGGAGACTATTAAAATGGGTTCGTCCGTCTGTCTGTCTGTCCGTCTGTCCGTCTGTCCGTGTATAGTTTCATTACAGTAATGCCTTGACTAAGATCGATAATGAGCATTTTCTGCTCAGGGTAAGCAGAGCGATAAGCAATTTGATTTGCCGAGACTTTGGAACACAATAACTCTCCTTCTAATTGAGTTAAAATGTTCAAAATTGGTGTGTATGCTTATTAGGTCAATGACTGCATTCTCATTCAGTAATGGATTCGACAGTAACAGTGTATAGAAACGATTGACTCGGACACGAGGGCCCTTTCCCTTGGCCAGAGGGGCCCTTTTGTCAAGCGTGGGGGCTTTTTTGTCAAGCGTGGGGGCCCTTTTGTCTGCCTTTAGAGTCGAAGAAATTGACTGAAAGGTCCTTTCGTCTTGATATGGGAATGGTGGCAAGATATAGAAGATAGGAGTGTGAGTCGGTGGGTTTGTTGTATAAATCAAAATGTAATTTAGTAGAAATTTGGTTAAAATTTACCCATGTGTCTAGGAAAGAAACTCTTTCTCTTGAGCATTCTGCAGTGAACTTGATTGTGTCATGCATGGAATTCATTTCTTTTATGAATCTTTCTAGTCTGGGTTCGCCGAGAGTGCAGATCATAAAAATATCATCGATGTATCTCACATATAAGTCCGGTCTATCACTCGTTTGAGTAAAATTTCTTCCAATTCTCCAAGAAAGATTGTACTAAAAGAACAAGTTACGGGGGAGCCCATAGCTGTGCCAGATATTTGATGATAGATTTCATCGTTAAAAGTGAATAAATTATTCTGTAGAAAATATTCTAAGAGTTTAAGCAAGTAGGTGGGTGAAATACTCCACTCTGGTTTGTGTTTTTTGATTGCCCGGGCGACGTGTAAAATTCCCTGTCTGTTTGGTATGTTAGTGTATAGGGACGTAACATCCATCGTAACAAGTAAAGTATCCAAACCTTTTGGTGTGAAATTTTCTACTTTTTGGATAAAGTGGGTTGTATCTTTAACATAGCTCGGATAGCGGGGCACAAGTTCTTTTATATGCTCATCAACAAAGGCGCTTATGCGTTCAGTGGATGTACCATTCCCGCTGATTATGGGTCTACCTGGTACTTTTTCCCTGGAACTAGGCATTTATGGATTTTGGGGAGTAAATAAAAACGTCCAGGTTTGGCGTCTGTGGGTATGGGTCCCGTGAGGATTTTTTCGGTGATTTCTTTTCTACCGTACATTTTACTAAGGAGTAGTGTGATGTCCCTATATTGTTTAGATGTAGGATCTGCATCTAGTTTTTTGTAAAACTTAGAATATGATAATTGTCTGTGAGCTTCTTTGATATTATCTGTAGTATTTTGTATTACTACTGCCGAACCTTTGTCGGCTTTTTTAATAATAATATTGGGATTATTTTTGAGGCGGTAAAGGGCTTCCCTTTTGTCCTTTGAGAGATTTCAGATTTTACTGCTCTGATAAAACTCTCTAAGGTCGGGTCCGTCCCAGATTTGGGGGTCCAGTTGCTCTTCTGTCCAAACTTCATTTCAAGTTCCCAGTTCTTATTTTTTGGACCGGGTTTGCTTTCCATGCCAAAAAAGTGGGCTAACCGGACTCGTCTGAAGAAAGCTTTAAGATCTTGATAGATAAGACTGATATTCGTGTCTTTTGGTGTGGGGCTAAAAGTGAGGCCCTTTGATGGTAGATTGATTTCTGTTTGATTAAGCGGTGTATCGGACAGATTTACAAAAAAATTATTTTGATATTGTTGATCATTTTTATACGCCCACATTTTCATGTGGACGTATATTGTCGTCACCCCTGTCCGTCCGTCCGTATGTCCACAATTGTTTGTCTACAGGTCACAATTCTTATCCGATTTCAATGAAACTTAAAATATAGGTTTATCACCCTAAGATCTCGGTTCCTTTCGATATTGGCATGTATCGGGCTGTAACTTCATGGGTTATGGCCCCTGATTGTATGTTTTTATACGCCCACATTGAAATGTGGTCGTACATTGTCGTCGCCCCCGTCCGTCCGTCCGTCCGTCTTCCACAATTGCTTGTGGACGCTCTAGAGGCTAAAGTTAGTATCCGATTGACTTTAAATTTATACACAGTGTTTAAGGTCATGAGACGAAGAAGCCTATTGTTTTTCAGCGATTTCCGATAATAACTACCAGAGTTATGGCCCTTGATCGCTTAAAAAAATCTTCTGGACGCTCTAGAGGCCAAAGTTAATATCCGATTGGATTTAAATTTATACACAGTGTTTAATGTCATAAGACGAAGAAGCCTATTGATTTTCAGCGATTTCCGATAATTAGTGCCAGAGTTATGGCCCTTGATCACTTCAAATAATCTTGCGGTCACTCTAAAATCCAAAGTTAATATACGATTGACTTTAAATTTATACACAGTGTTTAAGGTCATAAGACGAAGAAGCCTATGGTTTTTAAGCGATTTTAGATAATTAGTGCCAGAGTTATGGCCCTTGATCACTTCAAAAAATCTTGTGGACGCTCTAAAAGCCAAAGTTAATATCCGATTGACTGTAAATTTATACACAGTGTTTAAGGTCATAAGACAAAGAAGCCTATTGATTTTCAGCAATTTCCAATAATTAGTGCCAGAGTTATGGCCCTTGATCACTTCAAAAAATCTTGTGGACGCTCTAAAAGCCAAAGTTAATATCCGATTGACTGTAAATTTATACACAGTGTTTAAGGTCATAAGACGAAGAAGCCTATTGATTGTCAGCGATTTCCGATAATTAGTGCCAGAGTTATGGCCCTTGATCACTTCAAAAAATCTTGTGGATGCTCTAGAGGCCAAAGTTGATATCCGATTGACTTCAAATTTATACACAGTGTTTAAGGTCATGAGACGAAGAATCCTATTGATTTTTAGCGATCTCTGATAATTATTGCCAAAGTTATGGCCCTTGATCACATCAAAAAATCCTGTGGACGCTCTAGAGACCAAAGTTAATATCCGATTGACTTTAAATTTACACACACTGTTTAAGGTCATAAGACGAAGAAGCCTACTGATTTTCAGTGATTTCAAATAATTACTTTCAGAGTTATCTCCCTTGATCACTTCGAAAAACCTTGTGATGCTATGGATGCCAAACTTATCATCCGATTGACTTCAGATTGATACACAGAGTTTTAAGGTGTTGAAACGAACAAGTATTTTGATTTTCAATGAATTTTGCTAACTGAACAGCTAAATCCATGATGTTAAATGTTTCCTATACTAATTGTTAGCGTGGGGCAAAACTTTATAAAAAGCAAACAAATTCTAATGATTTTCAGATAATTACATAATGGGTTGTTACTCTTAATCAGATTTTAGTGTATTACAAATGTTTCATTACCAAAAAAAGTAAAAATATGCGACAACCCTTGTTGACTGCCCGGACGATTTAGCTGCTGTGGGCGTATGTTTCGTTGCCTGGCAACCTATCTTTTAGCTTGTGAACAGTGTAGAGGTCACAATTTTGAACCGATTTGGATGAAACTTGAAATGCATGTTTATAACCCATAGATCTTGGTTCCTTTCGATATTTGCGCCAATCGGATCGTAACTTCCTGAATTATGGCCCCTGATTGTCCGAAAAATCGCCCTTTTTAGCTTGTGGTCCCTCTGGAGGTCAAACTTGTTATCCGATTTAAAAAATCGTTTGATTATATCACCGTTCCATGGTTATGAAGTTTGAGTTCGAATTTCGTGAAAATTGAACCAAAATTGACTGACAAAATGGCCGCCGTTTTTACGCGAATAGTGTGAAAATATGTTATATCAAGGTTGTGGACCTTATAGAGGTCACAAGTTTGAACCGATTTTGATGAAACTTGACATGCATGTTTATAACCCATAGATCTTGGTTCCTTTCGATATTTGCGCCAATCGGATCAGAATTTCCTGAATTATGGCCCCTGATTGTCCGAAAAATCGCCCTTTTTAGCTTGTGGTCCCTCTGGAGGTCAAAATTGTTATCCGATTTAAAAAAACGTTTGATTATATCACCGTTCCATGGTTATGAAGGTTGAGTTCGAATTTCGTGAAAATCGGACCAAAATTGACGGACAAAATGACCGCCGTTTGTACGCGAATAGTGTGAAAATATGTTATATCAAGGTTGTGGACCTTATAGAGGTCACAGTTTTAAACCGATTTTGATGAAACTTGACATGTATGTTTATAACCCAAAGATCTTGGTTCCTTTCGATATTTGCTCCCATCGGATGGTAACTTCCTGAATTATTGTCCGAAAAATCGCCCTTTTTAGTTGTGGTCCCTCTGGAGGTCAAAATTGTTATCCGATTTAAAAAAAACGTTTAGAGGTCACAATTTTGAACCGATTTGGATGAAACTTGGGCCAATCGGATCGTAACTTCCTGAATTATGTCCCCTGATTGTCCGAAAATTCGCTTTTGTTAGCTTTTAATCCCTCTGGAGGTCAAAATTATTATCCGATTTTAAAAAACATTTGCTTATATCACCGTTTTATGGTTATGAAGGTTGAGTTCGAATTTCGTGAAAATCGGACCAAAATTGACAGACAAAATGTCCGCCGTTTGTACACGAATAGTGTGAAAATATGTTATATCAAGGTTGTGGACCCTATAGAGGTCACAATTTTGAACCGATTTTGATGAAACTTGACATGTATGTTTATAACCCAAAGATCTTGGTTCCTTTCGATATTTGCGCCCATCGGATCATAACTTCCTGAATTATGTCCCCTGATTGTCCGAAAAATCGCTTTTGTTAGCTTGTGGTCCCTCTGGAGGTCAAAATTATTATCCGATTTAAAAAAACGTTCGATTATATCACGGTTTCATGGTAATGAAGAGAGAATTTGAATTTCGTGAAAATCGGACCAGAGTTGACGGATAAAATGGCCGCTGTCTGTATGCGAATTGTGTGAAAATATGTTATATCAAGGTTGTGGACCCTATAGAGGTCAAAATTTTGAACTGATTTTGATGAAACTTGAAATACATGTTTATAACCTAATGATCTTGGTTCCATTGCATATTTGCCCGTATCGGATCGTAACTTCCTGAATTATGGCCCCTGATTGTACGAAAAATCACCCTTTTTAGCTTGTGGTCCCTCTGGAGGTCACAATTATCATCTGATTTAAAAAAAACGTTTGATTATATCACAGTTACACCATAGTTATGGGTGAGTTTGAATTATGATTTTCTGATGATTACTTAAAATGCAACAACTCGTGTTGACTGCGATTTGGCTGCTTTGTTGGCGTATGTTTCATTGCCTGGCAACCTATTTTTATTATTATCAGCATTATTATTAATATTACACATATTAAATAAATCTTTAACTAATTCTGTTTTACTATTATTATTTTTAGTAATGGCATCTCTATGAGAAAAATGAAAAGTTCGGACTCGGGTTAGAGAGCGACCTGTTTGAATTTTGAAGATTATCACGCCATTTCGGGCACCCAATTCATTCGTGGGCGCCAAACTAATCTCACTAGCATTACATTATGACCGCCCATGATCTCGTCAATATGGGCACCCTTACGGGATGAGGCACCCCACAAATCATGACGTTTGAATTTTTAAGATTATCATATTATTGGCGTCCATGATCTCGGTTTTATGGGATGAGGCACCCCACAAATCATGCTGTTTGAATTTTTAAGATTATCATATTATTGGCGTCCATGATCGCCCCTCTGGGATGAGGAACCCCACAAATCATGCCGCTTTCTGCGTCCCATTGATCAAGTTGCGGGCGCCCAACCAATTATCTGATTCAATATTATGCACTATGTGCGGCCCAACATTATAAGGCGCCCCACCAATCATGTCATTATTAGCGCCTCTCCGGGATAAGGCAACCCACAGATCAAGCTGTTTGGGCGCCCAATTCATTCGTGGGCACCTAACTAATCTCACTAGCATTATATTATAGACGCCCATGATCTCGGCATTATGGGCGCCCCTCCTGGATGAGGCACACCCCATAAATCATGGGTGCGCCGCCTAACCAATCTCATGGGCGCCGATGATCAAGTCCATGTGCAGCCCATTATTATAAGGCACTGCAACAATCATGTTATTATGGATGCCTCTCCGGAATAAGGCACCCCTCAAATCAAGCCGTTTTGGACACCACATCAGTTGTCATGTTAATCGTGTGGGTCATTATCAGGTGCCTCATATATATTCGATTGACTTTAAATTTATACACAGTGTTTAAGGTCATGAGACGAAGACGAAGAAACCTATTGATTTTCAGCGATTTCCTATAATTACTGCCAGAGTTATGGCCCTTGATCACTTCAAAAAATCTTGTGGACGCTCTAGAGGCCAAAGTTAATATCCGATTGACCTTAAACTTATACACAGTGTTTAAGGTCATGAAACAATGAAGCCTAATGATTTTCAGTGATTTCAGATTTTATGGCACTTCATCACTTCAAAAAATCTTGTGGACGCTCTAGAGGCCAAAATTAATATCTGATTGACTTTAAATTTATACACAGTGTTTAAGGTCATGAGACGAAGAACCCTATTGATTTTCAGCGATTTCCAATAATTACTGCCAGAGTTATGGCCCTTAATCACTTCAAAAAATCTTGTGATCGCTCTAAAGACCAAAGTTAATATCCGATTGACCAAGGTCATGAAACAAAGAATCTTATTGATTTTCAGCGATTTCCGATAATTACTGCCAGAGTTATGGTCCTTGATCACCTCAGAAAATGTTGTGGACGCTCTAGAGGCCAAAGTTAATATCCGATTGACTTAAAATTTATACACAGTGTTAAAGGTCATGAGACGAAGAACCCTATTGATTTTCAGCGAATTATGATGATTACTGCTAGAGTTATCTCCCTTGATCTCTTTGAAAAATCTAAAAAATCTTTTGTAAGGCTGTAGAGGCCAAACTTATCATCCAATTGACTTCAGATTGATACACACAGTTTCAGGTCTTGAGACGAACAAGTATATTGATTTTGATAACTGAACAGCTAAATCCATGATTCTAAATGTTTCGTATACTAAGCGTTAGCATGGGGCAGAACTTTATAAAAACCAAACAAATTCTAATGATTTTCTGATAATTACCTTGTGAGTTGTTAATCTTAATCAGATTTCAGAGTATTATAAATGATTCATTACCGAAAAAGGTAAGAATATGCGACAACTCTTGTTGACTGCCCGGACAATTTAGCCACTGTGGGTGTATGTTTTGTTGTCTGGCAACCTATCTTTAATTATTAAAATCATTTTTTTTTTTCAACCAAGAATTATTCAATATGTATAAATAATTTTAACTTTTGTTTTAAATTCACATATAAACAAAACTCATATGGTCACATAGATATCATAAAATTGTTTCTAACTTATTCGGTTGCCGAGAAATAGACGGTTTTCTACAAGTCTCTTTTGAAAGTTTTTGGCCCATAAAAGTGTCAATTATAGGCCAGTAGCCGACACCTAATAATATTACCAGAAAAAACATCTTGCTCCAGGGTAAGGAAATGTAAAAGATCTTTGCTTTGTCTAATAGAGATATATATTCTGATTAAAAATGCGAACAGTTCTAGCTCTCTAACCCTGTAGTATTTTTTATGTAGCCATCAGAAACTGGTGGACTATTTGCTGCGTAATGCTACTCTTATAACCATATTTGGACATAGATATTGATCACGTGTGCTTAATTGCAGAAAAGTGCAGAAAACTCTCGACGTTGGACAAATTTTTTTCCCATAAAGATATTTTATGCTTGCTCACTGACCTGACGATTCGAGTTCAAATCCTATGTTGACTAGATTGCAAGAAAATTATCTATGATTATCCATGGTTGTTTCTCCTTTTGAGTGGTAAAGGATAGGGGCCTGGTTTATCATTCAGATGTATCTAAAATTTGAGAATTGGAATTCGAAAAAACAGTGAAGGTTGTAGCACTGATGTTTGTGCAGAAAAGTAGGATGTTGTACCCCATTCTTCATCTTTCAACCCAAAATTGCATGTCGCTGTGCAAGATTCATGGTAAATACATGTAACAAACAGAACTTCCATTCATAAAATTACATATACATGTATGCTTCTAGTCAGTGATGCAAATGAAATGGGTCTATTTGCCACTTTAATACCAACATGTAAGTGGGTTATTCTGGTGGAACACAAGTTTATTTTAATTCTATGATTAGATGTGGGCAATTTACAGACTCCGTTCTAACAAACAAAGGGTCTAAATGTGTTCTGGCTTTTCTGAAAGCCAAGAGATTTACAGTCATACATGTAGGTCTCCGGAGTAGAATGTTAATTACATGTACATCAATCAAATCTATTTCGTACACATTGCAGATGAGAAGACTGGACTTGATAAAAAATATAATAAAAATAGATATAATTTAATAAGCAAAATAAAGCACAAATTACAACCATAATCGAAAAAGTAGAAATGTTTACATGGATATCACAATATCATCATCACTATGACTAGTACATTTAACTTCCATTTTTCAATCTAGAACAGAATTTAAGATGTAAAATACATGCGAATATAAGGCACAAATAAAAACCATTATCAAAATGGGTGAAATACAAAAGCACAAATAAATATCATAAACAAAATAAAAGCACAAATTAAAACCATAATCAAAAAACGAGAAATGTTTACATGTACATGGATATCACAATATCATCATCACTATGACTAGTACATTTAACTTCCATTTTCCAATCTAGAATAGAATTTAAGACGTAAAATACATGCGAATATAAAAGCACAAATAAAAACCATACACAAAATAAAGCACAAAGTAAAACCATAATCGAAAAAGGAGAAATGTTTACATGGATATCACAATATCATCATCACTATGACTAGTACATTTAACTTCCATTTTCCAATCTACATATAGAATATAATTTAAGATGTAAAATACATGCGAATATAAGGCACAAATAAAAACCATTATCGAAAAGGGTGAAATGTTTATATCACAATATCATCGTCACTATCACTATCACTGTAATCACAGTTTTCATTAGGATTGTCCTGCTCCCCAAGGTTCTGACAATTTGAGCAGTGACATAAATCGGTACACTTTAATTTTGATTTAAAACATGAGCATTTCCCTGTTTTACATCCAGTTTTGCATCCACATTGTAAACATTCCAAAACTGCCTCTGGGGCTGGCTTCTTTGTCATCCATACAATAGACAATTCCCCATCTTTCATTTCCCACCCATAACCAACTGGAGATGGAGGAGTTATCCACTGATTTAGACAACGTTTGTAGATGGCAGCTTTGTAGAGCGCTCTCTCAAAATGTTTAGTTAAAGCATCTAATGTTGGAGGTAAACTTTGCTCCGATGATCGGGAAGAACAAAAGAGTTTATACCTCGTGTCATTGACCGCTGTGCTGTCCATTCCATACAGCTTTGATACAAAAGATTCAAGAACGGGCATCAAAGAATTATCGATCAAAAAGTTTTCTCCAAATTTTGAAAACATTTCCACATATTCCGGTTTGTCAATTGTAATTTGAAAGGCTTTTTTTTCCCCTTTACCATAAAAAGCTGACGTTGAATCGCAACCAGTAAATACATGCAACCCAATGATGGAGGTTGATATATCTTTGGCCAGCTTTCTTTCAATTTTCTTTCAGGTTTATCAAACGTTTATTGTTTTTAACACCGGTCAGGAAATAATCTCACTTTGAAATGAAGAAAGAAAAGAGATAGCCAAAACAAAAACATCAGTGTCAGGACTTCGAATGACAATAGTAGTATATAGTTGTGAAGCATGGTATGCATGGAGAATTAAGCGTGTATCTGCCTCTTCATGGTCACAACGAAGGCCTTCATTGGATGAAACTGTTGTAGAACTTGTAGCAGCATTCCATGAAAGCAAGTGACACTCTTGCCCATGGCAGATATAGAATTGAACTGTTTTAACTGTAATGAGATTGATGTCTTTCCATGTGTCCCATGGAGTAAGTTAAAATGTCCTTCAAATCTAATTCTCGATTCTGTCCAATAACAAGCAGTCTTGCAAAAAAATTTCTGTCATTCTTTAAGCTTACGTCTGCACCAGATGATGTTTTTGATTGCTTTGGTTTATTTGATTTGAAAAGGTCTTGATCTTCATACTCTTAATAGGGGAAAAAATATCTTCTTTCTTGGCTACTAAGCGATTCTGAATAAAATTTGTAACTGCTGCTTTACCGCTGTCTTTAGCATTTTGTAGATTCATCTTGATTTCATTAGATGCTATGACACCTGAACTCAAGCATACTAAATCTTCTGTTTGGTTATCAAACGGATTATTCATTCCATTGATTGTGGTCATTATAGCTTTAACAGATTCTTCATCTCTTCTAATTCTTGATTTATCCAAATCTTTTCGTTTTCTCTCATCAGAAGCAATTCCAGCCATTATTTCACACTGTCTTGTAATGGCAGCCCTATGTGGCTGAGCTAAAACCCATCTTTGTACTGCTCCTTGATGTAGTGTAATTCCTGTAATACCACCTTTTGTTTTGGAATCTTGATTGCAAGTTTGCTCAATAGCTTGATCACAAGCTATTGATGCAAATGAAGTCCACTCACCAGGAACAGAGAGTTCATTGTAACAACTAGGATGTGTCTTCGGTAGCTGGACCATTTCTAGCCAGTATGCTGGTAAATATCTTGCATAGTTTTGCCTGTCACTTACGAAGAACCACGGTAACATAGAATGAATAGCTGCTAGGTGAAGGCTCCAATTAGACTCAAGAGTGGCGCAAATAAATATTAAGAGGAACTGAACAAGTTCAATGTACAGACACCAATAAGCAAATGTTGGATTCTTTGAACATTCTTGGTTGATAAAGGTTTCATAATCTTTCATGAGTTTGTCAAAATCCTCTGATAGTACATAATTATTGAACTCTGTTGTTGGATAGACAGCTTTTAGGGACTTCAGTAAATCACTCACACTTTTCTGCTTTTTGTTATAAGCCCACATGGAAATGTGGACGTATATTGCCGTCGCCCCCGTCCATCCGTCTGTCCATCGTCCACAATTTCTTGAGAACGCACTAGAGGCTAAAGTTAATATCCGATTGACTTTAAATTTATACACATTGTTTAAGTTCATGAGACGAAGAAGCCTATTGATTTTCAGCGATATCCGATAATTATTGCCAGAGTTATGACCCTTGATCACTTTGAAAAATCTTGTGAACGCTGTAGAGGCTAAAGTTAATGTCCGTTTGACTTTAAATTTATACACAGTGTTTAAGGCCATGAGACGAAGACGTCTATTGATGTTCAGCGATTTCCGATAATTACAGCCAGAGTTATGACCCTTGATCACTTCGAAAAATCTTGTGAAAGCTGTAAAGGCTAAAGTTAATATCCGATTGACTTTAAATTTATACACAGTGCTTAAGGTCATGAGACGAAGACGCCTATTGATTTTCAGCAATTTCCGATAATTACTGCCAAAGTTATGGCCCTTGATCACTTCAAAAAATCTTGTGGACACTGTAGAGGCCGAAGTTATTATCCGATTGACTTTAAATTTATACACAGTGTTTAAGGTCATAAGACGAAGAAGCCCAATGATTTTCGGTGATTTCCTGTAATTACTGCCAGAGTTATGGTCCTTGATCACTTTGAAAAATGTTGTGGGTGGTCTAGAGGCCAAAGTTAATATCCGATTGACTTTAAATTTATACACAGTGTTTGAGGTCATAAGACGTAGAATCCTATTGATTTTCAGAGATTTGCCCTTGATCACTTTGAACAATCTTGTGGATGTTCTAGAGGCCAAAGTTAATATCCGATTGACTTTAAATTTATACAAAGAGTTTACGGTCTTGTGGCGAAGATTGCTATTGATTTTCAGAGATTTCTGATAATTACTGACAGAGTTATGGCCCTTGATCACTTCAAAAAATCTTGTGGACGCTCTAGAGGCCAAAGTTGATATCTGATTGACTTTAAATTGATACACAGTGTTAAAGGTCATGACGCAGAGAAGCCTTTTGATTTTCAGCGATTTCCCATAATTACTGCCAAAGTTATCTCCCTTGATCACTTTGAGAAATCTTGTGATGCTTTAGGGGCCAAACTTATTATCTGATTGACTTCAAAGTGATACACAGGGTTTAAGGCCTTGAGATGAACAAGTATATTAATTTTCAATGAATTTTGATAGCTGAACAGCTAAATCCATGATATTAAATATTTTGTATACCATACTAAATGTTAGCATGGGCTAGAACTTTATAAAAACCAAACAAATTCTAATGATTTTCTAAGTTGTTACTCTTAATTAGATTTGAGTGTAACATAAATGTTTCATTATCGAAAAAAGTAAAAATATGCGACAACTCTTGTTGACTGCCCGGACGATTTAGCTGCTGTGGGCGTATGTATACTCTGTCACCCTTAATTGGAGTTATCTCCCGGATATTTATCTCAAGGCCACAGGTATGTCAACACGACCTGATGCAATGAAAGTGGGTTTATTGCTGAATCATATCGGAGATCGATGTCTCGAAATCTTCTCTAATTTTGTTTTTCTGCCTGAACAGGAAGGTGACGATGTCGACGATGTAATTCCAGCCAAAGATGACGAAAGTTTTGATACAGTTATTCAGAAATTTGATGAATATTTTACAACTGATGTTGCGTGAGAAATTTTGGTTCCACTTAACACGAGATCCAGCTCAATCATTTGATTCTTGGGTTGTAACAGTCAGAGAACAGGCCTCATTGTGTAAATTTCCAAATGACTTTCTCGAACAGGCTATTCGCGATAAACTTACCTTTCTATAAAGGATGACAGTGCCAAATTAAAGTTGTATGATCAAGGTGCAGAACTTAGTCTTGAAAAGACAATTCAGATTCTTTCAATGAAAGAAGCCACACAGCGGGAACTTCATGAGACAAAATCAGCAATGGTGGATTTTCTTCGTCACAAGCCATCAGATAGTCGTCATCGGTCACACTCACACCAAGAGAGGAACAAGTTCAAGTCTCGCCAAATAAACAACCAACTACAAAGCCAAAGTCAGAGACACACCCCACATTCAGACCACACTTCCTGTTACTACTGTAATGGTATACACCCACCGGGAAAGACAAATTGCCCGGCTGCTCAAGCTGTATGTTACAAGTGCAAGAAAGTAGGTCACATTTCCTCAGCGTGCATGAAGAATAAACAATGTTCCAAATGTAGGAAAACCGGGCATACAGCTTCAATCTGCAAAAGCTCACAAGCTCATCACATTGCAGATGATTCACATCCAGAGGCTACTGCATGTGATAGTACATTTATTGGTGGAATAAATAGCGACGTACCTACCATTCCAGATCCAGGATTCCACATTAGGTTGAAAACCGGTGATCATCAAAAAGAGCTTACATGGACCATAGATACTGGTGCACAAGTCTCTGTCATGCCGTTTTCAGTGTACAATAGCTCTTTTGGAAAATTGGTTCCAACCGACCGAAAACTTGTAGGACCTGGTGACAAATCCCTTGATGCAAAAGGCTATGTATCTATGACTCTCCAGAATGATTCAACACAGATCCAAGAACAGGTCTATATCGTGGATGGACCTAAACTTTTATTAGGTTTACCTGCAATTCACAGTTTTGGACTCATCCATAATATACCAGAGGCGTACAGTGTCAAAGCCGTTAAAATAGATTCAGACAATTCCAATACACATAAACTTTCTTCTCATCCTGTCTTTAAGTCAAGAGATGAAATTTTGAAGAAGTACACTAAGCTTTTCAATGGCTTAGAGAAACTGGATGGCACAAATAAAATATGCCTGAGTGACAATGCTAAACCCTTCTGTTTGACAACACCAAGAAGAGTTCCCTTACCCTTGATGAAAAAGGTTAAAGACAACTTGAATCAACTCGTTTCAAGTGAAGTTATTGAACTAATCGTTGAGCCTACAGATTGGTGTGCTCCAATCGTCGTAGCTCCCAAACTAAATGGGGATGTACGCATTTGTGTGGACTTAACGAAGCTCAATAAGAGTGTCAAAACAGAAATTTATTCAATTCCAAAAGTGGAAGAGACTATGGCTAATATTGTCCAGGGATCGGTTTTCTCTAAACTTGATGCTAATTCAGGGTTCCATCAACTCCAGCTGGATGAAGAAAGTACCCGTCATCACACCCTATGGCCGTTATAAATTCAAGCGTCTTCCTCATGGAATATCCTCAGCGCCCGAAATTTTCCAAAAGAAAATGGATCAGATCCTAGCCGGATTACCCGGTGTCCTTTGTCACATGGATGACATATTGATAATTGGGCGTAATCAACAGGAACATGATAGGCATCTCCACAGTGTTCTTGATCGACTACAAGCCAGTGGTCTTACACTAAACCCTGACAAGTGTTTGTTCTCCAAGTCGTCACTACAGTACTTAGGTCAAGTCATAGAGAACAGGGTCATAAAGAAAGATCCAGCTAAAGTTACATCCATCATCGCCATGGCAGCGCCAAAGAATGTTCCAGAACTACGCAGATTTTTGGGCATGGTCAATCAGCAGATGAAGTTTTGTAATAATTTAGCAGAAACTATGAAACCACTTCGTGACCTTTTGAAAAAGGAATCGTCATGGGCATGGGAAAGTGTTCTCAGTCAAGCGTTCCAGACAATCAAAAATGAACTCCTGTCCGATCGCAGTCTAGCGCTGTACAGCACAGAAAAAGAAACCGTTGTTTCCGCTGACGCTAGTAGTTTCGGATTGGGTGCAGTTCTTATGCAGAGACAGTCGTCAGGACATCTGAAAGCCGTAGCTTATGCCAGCCGCGCCATGACAAATACAGGGTGTAATTATGCTCAAATCAAGAGAGAGAGAGAGAAATGGGGTTTAACGTCCACTCAACACAACCAGGTCATTTCGGGACTAACATATGGTTTCAATTTTATTTCAATAATTCGCTTGCGCGTAGGGGTCTTTAGCCGTGGGAGGAAACCGGAGTGCCCGGAGGAAACCCACGAGGTTGAGAAGGCGCCCCTATCTCCATGCCACATACGCTCACACCAGGGCTCGAAACCACAGCCGCAAGCCAGAGGTGACCGGCCAGCTAGAGGTCGAAGCGCGGCACTCTAGACCACTAGGCCATCCCAACCCCCATGCTCAAATCGAGAAAGAGGCCTTAGCTATCACATGGGCCATGGAACATTGGTCTGATCTTCTCACCGGATTGACAAATATAAGCATAGAAACAGACCACAAGCCACTTGTCCCTTTATTTTTTACCAAACTGATAGACGAGTTACCTCTTCGTATACAACGATTCAGAATGAGATTGCTGAGATTCAATTTCACCATTGTACATGTTCCAGGGAAAAATCTGTATACAGCAGATACTCTGTCACGCTTGCCAGTTTCTCGTTCGTCAAGTAATAAAGAATTCAACCAAGAAATTGATTGTTACATCAACAGTATTCTTGTTACTCTCCCAGACAGTGATGCACGTCTTGAACAGATTCGCATGGAAATTGACAAAGACGATACCCTTAAAACAGTCAAGCAATATATACAAACTGGATGGCCTGCTCACTTTAATAATGCAGTTCCTATGGACAGAACGGAGGACACTTTCACTCCATGACAATTTACTCTTTAAGGTTAAACTTCTAGTAATTCCATCATCGTTACAGCCAAACATATTAACTTACCTACATGATGGCCACCAAGGTGTTACGAGAACCAGACAGAATGCTGCATTAAGTGTTTGGTGGCCAGGAATTACAAGAGACATTGAAAAAGTTGTCAGGAACTGCGCTGTTTGTGAAAAATACCAAAGATGAAAAATTGAACCAATGAAAGGTACAGAGTTTCCGTCGAGGCCTTGGTCACGTGTAGCAACTGATTTCTTTCAGTACAAACATAGAATGTATCTTTTAGTGGTAGATTATTTCAGTCGAGATGTGGAAATATGTTTAGTGTCCAACAGTGTTAATACCACAGAGACAATTCTGAAGCTGAAGAAAGTATTTAGCCGACATGGTATTCCCGATATAGTGTTTTCTGATAATGGGCCTCAATATGCTTCTGAACAGTTTAAGTGTTTCGCTTCAAAGTGGGGATTCCAGCATATTACATCTTCACCCAGATACCCCCAATACAATGGGGAAGCTGAACGTACTGTCCAGACAATAAAGAATATTTTACAGAAAAGTGATGATGAGTATCTTGCACTTCTCACGTACCGAAACACACCTCTTCATACTGGTTACTCGCCTGCTGAACTCAGTATGTGTCGCAGACTGAAAACACGTATCCCAGTTCACCCAGATGAACTTAAACCCCAAATTCCTGATTTCGAAATTCTACGAAAGAGGGCAAGGGATTACAGGGACAAAATGAAGTTAACATATGACCGTCGACATAAAGTTGTATCCGGAGATGTTTTTACTTCAGGAGATAGAGTTTGGATACCCGATCACAAAACTGAAGGAACAGTGATCGGTAGTCATGAATCGCCAAGGTCATACATTATTGAAACAAGACATGGAAATGTGAGGCGAAATCGAACTATGACACGTAAAATACTCCCACGTCGACATGTCGTCCTCTGGTTTCACCTATTCCGGAAGTACGTTTACCAGAAGTAGGCGCAAATGCCGATCGTGGCCAACCGACATTAAGGAAACTTGCCAATGTGTTACCAGTGCCGGAAGAACGTCGGTCTACTAGAGTTAGACACAAGACCAAACGTTACATCGAACTGTGTTGAATGACTGGCGTAACATTATGTTTTAATGATCTTAGAAAGGGGGATGTTGTATAATACTCTGTCACCCTTAATTGGAGTTATCTCCCGGATTATCATCCGGGCATGGAGAGCGAATAAAGAGCGGTTTCAATGTTATTGTGTTCATGTCAATGCTTATCTAGCCTGGGGTATTCAAGTAGATACGGTCACAAAGTAGTATCAAACACTTTTCTTCAGATAGTGCATCAAAATACACTTGAAATCTTAGTCTATGGAGGGCCTCAAAAAAGGTTTTTTGAGCCCTGATACTTCTGTTATAGTGGTGACCATTTAAAACACCACTTACTGATCCCTGAGTAATAATACCAGATTCTATTAGCACATCTTGTAGCCCACCATCTTTAAAAAGTTTTCCAATTACACCAAGAAAAGACATACATGTATGGAACTCTCCAAGGCGAACAATAATTCGCTTCGAATATTCATTATTGTTCCACCTGATTTGTTGTGCTTTTGCGTATATGGCTTGGTCAAACACTAAAACAACATGTTTAAGTCCTAAATTATCAGCAATATCTAAACTTTTAGTAAAAATTGCATTGACCGTAGACATCTCAGTAGGTGAAGCTTCAATAACTGGCAGGTAGTGAATTGCAGATTTTGAAGGAAGTGGTTCAAGCAGTTCAGTATTGAAGCCAGTCCAACCTGGTAATATACTGACCACAGCTGGCAAAAATTTTGATAATATGTAAGCAAAATCCAATCTTCTTGCTGGGTTTAATGAAACATGATAATGATCGTCATCTTCTAAAACTGCTTCACCAAGACTTTCTGGACCAATTGGATCACTTGTATGTTTTAAAGATCGAATTCCTTTCTTCAAACTTGCAGTACGTGTTTCTCTTCTTTCTACAATCGAACTTTGTACCATGATGGGTTGTACCTTTACCAGACACAGTTTCCTCAGAAAAGTCTATATTATCCCACACAAGAACAGTTGGCACATTCATTGAAAATCCTACATGGAGGTTCCATCCTAAAGAAATTTGTAATTGTGCTAAACTAGTTTCAAAGCCTATAATAGATGACTTAGAGGCACAGTGTCCAAGCTTACTTAAAATGTCTAATACTTGAGATGATCCAGTTAAATGTCTAACAGATAAACCCAGGGAAAGGGATTTGGGGGTTGTTTTTCGTCCTTTTGATGCCAGATACACAATATCTTGACATAAAGAAAGAATCTTTCTTTCAATATCTGGTTGCAAAAGTAATTTTTCACTTATGGTGGGTTCTTCTGAATAACCAGTGCACCAGATTAAAAAATTATAAAGTTCCACAGGTACAACTGCAGCACATGCTTCTAGAGTAAGTTGTTCAGCTGTGGGGGGCCATGGTGATGCCAGGCCAGGTTGATAACGCAAAGCATTCCGAATTAATAAGCTTGCTATATATAATGTTTGTGTCAGATTTAATTCCTCAAATTGCATTTGACGTTTTTGACTGGCAATTGATATTGCAGGTCTGTATCTTCTGTATCAGTTGGCAGTTGATCCATTAAATTCTCGGCAGGTAAAGTGTCAACAAATACCATTTCGCTTTTATATTTATGAAGTGGTGAATGAAATGATAGTCTCTCTTTAACCGTTGTTTTAAACTGTCAGTTCTGAAATAAATGAAAGAAAAAAAATTAATGAATAAAAATGAAATTATTGTCCACTCAACACTTACATATGTGTATATGTCTGTTAAATCAGGACAAATACAAGTTAATGTATACTCTATGGTTAGCTTTGGTACATGTATTTGAAAAACTTTGCCTGGGCAGGGGTTAACCCGCCTACTCATATAAATGTCTAACTCCCTTGGATATCATATATATTTGTGCTGTCTATTTGCACACAGGACCACATTTATTTTCTACGGCAAACGACTAAATGAACAAGTGAGATACAGTAGGAATGAACAAATGTAGATTTACATTAACACACTTTTTAAACTTTTTCAGCTTACTCACCTTGGCAAACTAGCCTCTGGCCCTTCTAACTGTACTACCATTTCATGAAATATGGATGTCATTCTTATGACATCTTGACCACGAATTATCCTTTCTTCAACAATTTGTTTTCTAAAGGAATCATAGGCAACACTGAATGTTTTATCAACCTTAGAACTGAAAATTAAAAGAAATTTCAATTAAAAATCATCTTCAATAGAAAATACATTTTGGGAAATTAGGTAAAGAGTTGACAGTTAGCTCTATAATAGTAACAAACTAGATAATGTAAAGGGAATTTGCTGAAAATTTCAGTCAAATTGATTCACCCTGAACCGAGATTTTAGCTATTGAATCATTGGCCTAGTCTCCATCTTCATGCAGATTATCCATTTCATGATTACATCCTGAATGAAAGTTGAGCAGCAAACTAACCCGGTAAATATCGCAGGTTAGCGTTGACATTGAGAGTTATCTAAATTATTAATTAGACATTTCAGGCATCAAGAAAGACCCGCAATAGGCAGATTTCGTTCTTGCATTATTAGGGTTTCACACTGCGTAGCTTGTGTGAAACACTATTGTTTTTGTTAAAATTATTAGTGTTTCACACTGCGTAGCTTGTGTGAAACACTATTGTTTTTGTTAAAATTATTAGGGTTTCACACTGCGTAGCTTGTGTGAAACACTATTGTTTTTGATAAAATTATTAGGGTTTCACACTGCTTAGCTTGTGTGAAACACTATTGTTTTTGTTAAAATTATTATTAGGGTTTAACACTGCGTAGCTTGTGTGAAACACTATTGTTTTTGTTAAAATTATTAATCTTATTAGGCTTTCAGACGAAAATTATTATTATTATTTTATTTTTCGGGGGAGCCTATTTCTCAGTGTCTGTAACAGATACAGATCTGGGACATAATTTTCTATCAGGAAACCATATGGTGGCTACTCCATCGACTGTATTTGAAACTTCTGCGCAGACCGGAAGTGGCCGAATTTCGTGCGGTGCCAAAAAATTAAAAAACGGCGGTAGATTTGTCAATTCTGTACCTATTTTCATACAAATTACATTTATGGAAACCTTGAGTCTTTTCTCAGACGATAACAGTTGAAAATTTTGCAATTTCGAAACTTCGCCTCTGACTTCTAACATTCGAAAAATGAAAATATGTTGTTTAAGACACATTTTTTGTTATTTTTCAAAATTTTCAAATTTGACCTACATTTTTGGATACTTGAAGGCAATCCGGTTCCAGTAATATAAGTTTCATTCAGAGTTATCGCCCTTTATTTTTCGATTTTTTTCGAATTTTCTTCACATTTTGTGAGCTTAAGTTTCGTTTTCCGGCCGGATCGACGTTTCTGAAATTCCTGGAACAGATAGCTGACCTAATTACGATTCTAACGATATATAATATGCATGTAGTTATTGAAATTTAATTTTCGATATTTTAAATTTTTTGCATTTTTGACACTTTTGAACATAGGATTTCTCAGGGGCATTTTAACTGACCAGATAATGTAATATATCATTACAGAGCCCTGTGGCTATTTTAGTGCCCAAACCGGCTATTAAAACTATTCCGACAATAATAACCATACTGGAAGTATTCAAAAAATGAAAAAAAAAGGTTAAAAACATTGTCGCACTTGTGAAAAACTTGATTTCTCCCTTAGGTAATAGCGGACCAAAAGAACTAAAGTGTCGCTGGATAGCCCTATTAATGGACCATCATATGGTATCTAAATAATACGATTTCGATGGTAAGGAAATAAATTATTGTATGCCAAAAATCTAGTATTTCCCTTTTCTCGAAAACAACGCCGCAGATTTTTCTTAAACTTTTCTTACTCAAAGTCCTATCGGTTGTCTATATAGTGAATCCAAAGTGAAAAGCATTGAAATAAAATAAAACCAAGTACGAACAATCCAAACCATTACGCGAAATTCGAAGTCCTAAAAAACGTAATAGGCAAAATAGTTAGGCAAAGTAGTGTAATCAGCAAATGGACTGTTCATCGTGTACGAAATACACAACAAACAGTGGTAACAGGTGTCCGGAAGAGTAAGCTTACCCTGCCTGGCGCGCCACACCCGCCATCGCTGCATCCAAACTACTAGGCAAAATGTAGGTAAAATAACGTGATTGGCCAATGGACTATAGGTATGCAAAATGCACGTGATGAACATTGTAGACATAATTAGAGAGATAGTAAATAGGATACGCGTCAATTAAATATATCAAGAATAATAGCTGAGAGCGACATGTTATATTTACCAATCAAGTCAATATGACGGCCATAAAACTTTTTAAAGGATTTTATAAGTTTAGTGCGTAAGTATCCTTGTAGTTGAAGCTTAGTTGACAAATGTCTCGATCTACTTAAAAAATCAGAATAAAAAGAACAAGCTCTCGCGTAACGAATTAGCTGAGACACAAACACTCCATAAGCTGGTGATACAGGAATGTTACTACTAATAAATGGAAAGTTAACAATCGGAAAGTCAAAGTCATCACGTTTATCATACAATTTAACACTGAGTCTATGGTAATTGTTAAAATCGAGACGCAGATCCAAGTGGGAAGCGTAATTGTCACTGTCAGTAGTATTTTTAATTTCAAGCTCATCAGGATATATGAATTCTACATAATCACTAAATTTAGGATTATTCAGTGATAGAACATCATCGATATACCGATAAGTAAAATTAAAATGTCTGACTAGTCGTTTATTTGTTTTAACTAGTGCCTGTATGTACTCGGCTTCATAGGAATACAGAAATAAATCAGCAAGCAAAGGTGCACAGTTGGTGCCCATGGGGATACCAACCACTTGCTGATATATTTCCCCTCCAAATTCAATAAAGATGTTATCAATTAAAAAATCCAACATCTGAATTATCTTGATGGCGGTGAATTTATTTTTTGAATCACTATGAAGAATTGTAATTAACAACTAAATATTGATATCTAGCAGTTCCGGATTTAGATGAAAAGACACTGTGAATAATATCTTTCAACTGAGCTTTTAATTTACTATGAGGAATTTTAGTGTACCAAGTGGTAAGGTCAAAAGTTTGAATAGATGAGATCGAAGCAAGGGATCTAGATTGTAAACCATCAAGTAATTCTTTGGAATTTTTTAATATCCACATTTGATTAATACCACTACGAGAGTATATTTTGTCACAGTATTTTTGAATACCCTCTTTAACTGCAGTTAGTATAGATGTCAATACTTTTGAAAGTGGTTTTGTGGAGCATCGGGATGAACCTGCTATAAAACGTTGTTTGTAGGGATATTTATGTAGTTTAGGTATCCAATATAACAGGGGCAAATCTGTATAGATATCTCCGCATGGAGTACCAAATGAAGTGAGTACAGATTTGTGATTGGATATAATTTCATCCTTACTAAGAGTATAAGTGGTCCAAAAATGGCCTCAAACTTTGAAAAAATTGAAAAATCGTTAAATTTTTGTAAACGCTCTTTAATTTATCTTTTTTTCCAAAACTACTCAATGGATGTTTCTGACACTTCTGGTACGTAAAGTTAAGTATCCAAAGAACTTCATAAAGCTATCACAACAACGATCGTAAAACCGGATGTAGTCGAAAAAATGTCCGATATTTTGAAAAAAATTAATTCTTTTACGAAAACCTTTTTTATTTATGAATATTTTTTGATGATATTTTACACAGGAATTATTGATATAAAATTAAACCATGCTAGTCCCGAAATGACATAGTTTGTGTCTAGTCGACGTTAAACCCCATTTCTCTCATCTCCGTAGTGCCAGTTAATTTGAGATATATTTTGTCTCCCTTTAAGTTGTTTACCTTTTTAATTTCAGTTTATAGGTTCCAAGTTTATTATTTATTGTTATTTATTGCCTGATGTGTATAAAACAATTCTCAATTGCGAATTCTCAACTTATTTGTTACCGATAATGATTTCTTTTGGCACCGGAAGTGAAGTAATTTTGCCAGATTTTACAATTTTGACCGGTGTATTCGCAAGCAAATATTACTTACAAATCTGATAGAGGGTGTCACTGAATCATAACAAGTACAGTATCGTTTGGTAGCTCGATAGCTCGATGGATCGGCTATTGTATGACGCACTTCCTGTCTGATTCATGAAAGCCGATTCAGCACTGCAGGTCTGCAGGTCTAGTTATTATTATTATTATTCAGATTCCAAGTTACGATTTCTTCGGTTTTACTGGGAAAGTGGGTGTGACTTAGAGAATAAAGCTATTTTGAACGTTCTGCGACAATGCGAAATGTCCGAAATCACCGAAGTTATCGTTTTTAAAAATATTGCAGTAATTTTAACATTAATCATTGGATTTTAACTTTCAATACATTTTGGCATAGCCGGAGACAGGGCACATAGCTACGCTACTTTCAATTTTTGATTTTCCGCAAATCTTCAAAGATATTAGGCGCCAAATTTCGAAAATTTAAAATTTTACAAAAAACTTTTTTATTTATGAATTTTTTTTAGTCGTGTTGTGCACAGAATTAAAGAGTCATCTGACTAGCGCAAAAATGTTAAAAAAATTTGTCTCAGTAATTTTTCTTGGCCGCCATTGGCTAATTCAGTTATTCACTCCTAGATTAATTTTTTATTGTTCGATTTGTATAAAACAAAGTTCATATGCTTCTTTGTCTCAATTTTTTTTATTACCGAAAGTGTTATCTGTCGGCACCGGAAGTGGCATAATTTTACCAAAAACTACCATTTTGACAGTTAGGTACCATTTTTTGAAAACAAATATTATTTTTTTCAAAAATTATAGGACTCAAAGAGTGTGTCCTTTAAAGGCGCAAAAAAAAAACTAATGGCAAATAAAACACAACAATTTAACAAACACCAAAACCTGTCCTCACCTCACAAAGTTTCATGAAATGTCAATGCTTTCAGTTTATCATTTTTAAATGTAATTAAGCATGTATTCATTGAAACTTTCTAGTCAATATTATTATTTCTAGTCAATAATATTTTTGCAAAAGTTGTTCATTAAAATTTAACATTTTATGATGGAGGCACCCCCCCCCCCCCCATAGTTGGCAATCTTAGTATTATTTATATTTCTGCTTTGTTAGAATTTATTTCAATCTGTAAATGAATGATCCTTTGGAAAATCAAAGTATCGGTATAAACAATTTGTCAAGACGTATAGAAATTGAACAGAAACAGGGATAACGCTAGTTCAGCCCTGAACGTCGGTCTCATTACACTCACCCTGACCGTTCAGGGACTGGCCTATTCAATCAATGTCGCAAATAATTTGAACCCCACTTTTGTTAATTTTCAAAATTTTCAAATTTGACCTACATTTTTGGTTACTTGAAGTCCATCCGATTCCAGAAATATAAGTTTCATTCATAGTTATCGCCCTTTATTTTTTGTTTTTTTTACGAATTTTCTTCCCATATTGTGAGCTGGGGTTTCAGTTTATGGCCAAATTGATCTTTTTGAAACTTATGGAACATGAAGTTATAGTCCAATACCAACTGATAAAGCAATTCCGATAAGGATCCTTAAACCAGAAGTGGTCGAAATAATGTGCAATAGTTTGAAAAAAATGCAAAAAATGGATATTTTTTGAAAAAACGCGATTTCTCCGTCCGATATCAACGGATTAAACAAATTAGGGTACCATTGGACTGCACTAGGTATCATACGGATACTATGAACAGGCAGCAAAATATGGCACGCTGAAAATCAAGTATTTTCTGATTTTTAGCATTTTTGGATGCCTGTATCTCGAAAACTACGCCAGCGATTTTTATGAAACTTTCTCTATCGAGAGACCTTGTGGTAGACTTGTGTACGAAACATTCCATTACGACTTTGAAATATCTGGAATAGGTGAAATAACGGACTGAAAATCGAAAAAAGTCGAAAAATCGTGAAATTTTGGAAAATGCTCTACTATTTTTTTATTTTAAGAGATTTTTAAAAAAAAGGTTGTATATTCAGATAGCTGACCTAATTACGATTCTAGCGATGTATAATATGTATGTAGTTATTGAAATTTAATTTTCGATATTTTAAATTTTTTTGCATTTTTGGCACTTGTCAACATAGGATTTCTCAGGGGCATTTTATCTGATCAGATAATTTAATATATCATTACAGAGCCCTGTGGCAATTTTAGTGCCCAAACCGACTATTAAAACTATTCCGACAATAATAACCATACCGGAAGTATTCAAAAAATGAAAAAAAAAAAGGTTAAAAACATTGTCGCACTTGCGAAAAACTTGATTTCTCCCTTAGGTAATAGCGGACACAAAGAACTAAAGTGTCGTTGGATAGCCCTATTAATGGACCATCATATGGTATCTAAATAATACGATATCGATGTTAAGGAAATAAATTATTGTATGCCAAAAATCTAGTATTTTCCGATTTTTTAACATTCTGAGACGCCCTTTTCTCAAAAACGGCGCCGCAGATTTTTCTTAAACTTTTCTTACCCAAAGTCTTATCGGTTGTCTATATAGTGAATCCAAAATGAAAAGCATTGAAATAATGTAGGTCCAAAAATGGCCTCAAACTTTGAAAAAAATTGAAAAATCGTTAAATTTTTGGAAACGCTCTTTAATTTATCTTTTTTTTCCAAAACTACTCAATGGATGTTTCTGACACTTCTGGTACAGAAAGTTAAGTATCCAAAGAACTTCGTAAAGCTATCACAACAACGATCGTAAAACCGGAGGTACTCGAAAAAATGTCCGATATTTTGAAAAAAAGTAATTTTTTTACGAAAACCTTTTTTTATTTATGAATATTTTTTGATGATATTTTACACAAGGTTAAAATATCATCGTACTTGAGCAGAAATGAGAAAAAAAAATTGTCTCGGTAATTTGCATAGCCGCCATCGGCTATTTAGTTTTTCGTACCCAGAAAAATTATTTATTGTTCGAATTGTATAAAACAAAGTTCATATACTCCGTGGTCCCAATTGTAATTTTTTTTGTTACAGTGAAATTTTTCTGTCGGCAATGGAAGTGACGTAATATTAACAAAAACTACAATTTTGACAGTTCGGTACAACTTTTTGAAAGCAAATATTATTTTTTTTCAAAACTGATATAACTAAAAGGATGCACCCTGCAAAGGTGCACAAAATCTTTAGCTCAGATTTTTTAATTTCAATTTCATTTTCGGGCAATTTCGAATAAAATGTAAAATAAAGTGTAAAATTCAGTTATTTACAATTCGTTCAGCGTCTTGATATTTTGAAATATTTATTTGTAATTTTCATAAACTCGTAGCAATAATCCAAACGAAGAGAATGTATGCGAAAATTAGTTTGTAATATGAGCAGTTGCCGAGAAATATGCAATTCTGCATGCATCACTTTTCACGTTATTTTGCCTATGAAAGAGTGAATTATTATTCGATTTGCAATATTGTTTTCATTTGATGTCTAATGCCAATTTGGACTAGGTCAAGCCAATTTTACATTTCC
The DNA here is from genome assembly GCA_963678685.1 of Patella ulyssiponensis. NCBI lineage: Eukaryota > Metazoa > Mollusca > Gastropoda > Patellidae > Patella > Patella ulyssiponensis. Next base: position 30,517,035 of record OY783229.1, on the reverse strand, counting down.
ACTGTGACCGGAAATGACATCATTTAGGGAAAAACTGTATTTTTAACCTAAAAAACAAATATTTTATTCAAATGAGTCTGCCTTATAATATTTTTAAAATTATGATAATTGATTCCCATCAACGAATAGAATGAAGCCATACAACCATACAGATACCACTAAATTGTTTTTAACTTGTACAGTTACAGAGAAATAGGCGATCTTCTATAAGTCACTTTTCAAGGTTTTTGGTTTATAAAAGTGTCAATTATTATTCGATTTTCATAAAATTTGCGCCATTTGATGCCTTATGCCATTTATGAATTCTATGAACTAATTTAACATTTTCAATATCACCGGAAGTAATTTAATTTTTGCAAAAAACGTATTTATAGTTTTCAAAACGAACATTTTTTTGAAGTGATTTATATTTATTATTCGTTTAACTTTATAAAGTATAGTTTAGTAGCTCAATGGATCGGTTATAGTATAACAAACTTCCTGTCTGATTCCTGAAAGCCGGTTCAGTGCTGCTTACAGGTCTAGTTCTTATTATTATTATTCTTCTTTTGTTTTGAGTAGATCTCAGCAACTGCTTGTCGCATTGTTACGATTTCTTCGGTTTTACTGGGAAAGTGGGTGTGACTTAGAGGATAAAGCTATTTTGAACGTTCTGCGACAATGCGAAATGTCCGAAATCACCGAAGTTATCGTTTTTAAAAATATTGCAGTAATTTTAACAATAATCATTGGATTTTAACTTTCGATACATTTTGGCATAGCCGGAGACAGGGCACATAGCTACGCTACTTTCGATTTTTGATTTTCCGCAAATCTTCGCAGATATTAGGCGCCAAATTTCGAAAATTTAAAATTTTACAAAAAACTTTTTTATTTATGAATATTTTTTAGTCGTGTTGTGCACAGAATTAAAGAGTCATCTGACTAGCGCAAAAATGTTAAAAAAATTTGTCTCAGTAATTTTTTTTGGCCGCCATTGGCTAATTCAATTATTCACTCCTAGATTAATTTTTTATTGTTCGATTTGTATAAAACAAAGTTCATATGCTTCTTTGTCTCAATTTTTTTTATTACCGAAAGTGTTATCTGTCGGCACCGGAAGTGGCATAATTTTACCAAAAACTACCATTTTGACAGTTAGGTACCATTTTTTGAAAACAAATATTATTTTTTTCAAAAATTATAGGACTCAAAGAGTGTGTCCTTTAAAGGCGCAAAAAATGTCGGAAGCAGTTTTTTCAATTTCGATTTCATTTTCTAGCAAATTGGATTAAGAGGTGAAAAAGGGCGTAAAATTGATCTATTTACAACCCATTCAGGCTTTTCAGATTTTAAAATATTTGTCCCCCGACTTTCGAAGAAAGTTGGGGGACTATTAAAATGGGTTCGTCCGTCTGTCTGTCTGTCTGTCTGTCTGTCCGTCACTCTTTTTGGGACACAATAACTCTCTTCCTAATTGAGCTAGAATGTTCAAACTTGGTGTATGTGTTTATTAGGTCAATGCCTTGATGGAGTTCGAAGATGAGCATTTTCCACTTAGGGTAAGCAGAGATAAGTAATTTGATTGGTTGAGGCCTTGAGACACGATAACTTTAGTTCTAATTTAGTGAGAGTGATGAAACTTGGTGTATAGTTTCATTACAGTAATACCTTGACTAAGTTCGATAATGAGCATTTTCTGCTCAGGGTAAGCAGAGCGATACGCAATTTGATTGGTCGAGACTTTGGAACACAATAATTCTCCTTCTAATTGAGTTAAAATGTTCAAACTTGGTGTATATGCTTATTAGGTCAATGCCTTGATGGAGTTCGAAGATGAGCATTTTCTGCTTAGGGTAAGCAGAGATAAGCAATTTGATTGGTTGATGCTTTAGGACATGATAACTTTAGTTCTAATTAAGTGAGAGTGATGAAACTTGGTGTATACTTTCATTACAGTAATGCCTTGACTAAGATCGATAGTGAGCATTTTCTGCTCAGGGTAAGCAGAGCGATAAGCAATTTGATTTGCCGAGACTTTGGAACACAATAACTCTCCTTCTAATTGAGTAAAAATGTTCAAAATTGGTGTGTATGCTTATTAGGTCAATGCCTTGATGGAGTTCGAAGATGAAGATTTTCTGCTTAGGGTAGGCAGAGATAAGCAATTTGATTGGTTGATACTTTGGGACAAGATAATTTAGGTTCACCTTGATTGATGATTTTTATGCCAATACAATGACTGCATTCTCATTCAGTAATGGATACGACAGTAACAGTGTATAGAAACGATTCACTTGGACATGAGGGCCCTTTCCCTTGGCCAGACGGGCCCTTTTGTCAAGCGTGGGGGCGCTTTTGTCTGCCTTTAGGGTCCCCCTAACTAGGGTACATTTTCATTTTTCTCGTCGGTTTTAACATTTTTCTTTATAAAACACTTTTGGATGACACGTCGTGTACAGTTTGATTGCTCGATACGGTTGAAAAAAATAAATGTGCGATTAATTAATATGTGTTATCTATTTATTTTGGGATTTCTGCGGGGGACATCAGCCTCACTGTTGGCTTGTTTTACGTAACTTTTCTAAACTTGTAGCTATAATCCATACGAAGAGAATGTATGTGAAAATTAGTTTGTAATATAAGCATTTGCCGAGAAATGGGCAGTTTTGAAAAGTCACTGTTTTTGTAATTTTGCCTGTAAAATAGTCAATTATTATTGGATTTTTATAAAAGTGACATCATTTGATTCAAAAAGCATACGTCATTTGGTCAAAAACTGCATTTTTAACTTTTTAAATCAATGTTTTATTCAACCAAGAATTTTTTAATATGTATTAATAATTGTAACTTTTGGTTTAAATTCACATATAAACACAACTCATATGGTCATATAGATATCATAAAATTGTTTCTAACTTGTTCGGTTGCCGAGAAATAGACGGTTTTCTACAGGTCACTTTTGAAGGTTTGGGAGCCATAAAAGTATCAATTATTATTCGATTTTCATAAACTTTACACCATGTTATACCTAATGCCATTTAGGATTTCATACAAGTAATTTGAAATTTTCATTATCACTGGAAGTAACGTCATTTTGGCAAAAACTGTATTTTTAGCCTTCAAAACAGATATTTTATTCAAATGAGTCTGTTTTGAAATCTTTTTCAAATTATGATATTTGATGCCAATCAACAAATAGAATGAACCCATATGATCATACAGATACCATAAAATGGTTTCTAACTTGTGCGGTTGCCGAGAAATAGCTGATTTTTTACAAGTCACTTTTCAAGTTTTTTGGTCTTTAAAAGTGGCAATTATTATTCGATTTACATAAAATTTTCACAATAGGATATCTATGCCATTTCGGATTTCATAAAACTAATTGAACATTTTCATTAACACCGGAAGTATTGTAATTTTGTCAAGATCATTTACAAGTAACAAATGTATAAAATGAATTGATATTGCTGGATTTGGTTGATTCTGCGTCCATTTTATTTGATGTGAGCAATGTTTATTTGGAAACCTGTTTAGTGGTTTCGTTGGTACCGGAAGTGACATGTGTTCAAGGGTAACTTGGCACCGGAAGTGACATGTTCTAGGGCAACGTGGCACCAGTGAAACCCGCCATTCCTGCATGCAGGTCTAGTTCTTATTATTATTATTCAGATTCCAATTTGAATAGATCTCAGCAACTACTTGTCGCATCGTTACGATTTCTTCGGTTTTACTGGGAAAGTGGATGTGACTTAGAGGATAAAGCTATTTTGAACGTTCTGCGACAATGCGAAATGTCCGAAATCACCGAAGTTATCGTTTTTAAAAATATTGCAGTAATTTTAACAATAATCATTGGATTTTAACTTTCGATACATTTTGGCATAGCCAGAGACAGGGCACTTAGCTACGCTACTTTCGATTTTTGATTTTCGGCAAATCTTCGAAGATATTAGGCGCCAAATTTCGAAAATTTAAATTTTTACAAAAAACTTTTTTATTTATGAATATTTTTTATACAGAATTAAAGATTCATCTGACTTGAGCAAAAACGTGAAATTTTTTTGTCTCAGTAATTTTTCTTGACTGCTATTGGCTAATTCAGTTTTTCAGCCCTAGATTAATCATTTATTGTTCGATTTGTATAACACAAAGTTCATATGCTCTGTTGTCTCAAATGTCATTTTTTTTGTTACAAATAATGTTAACTTTGAAAAAAATTGAAAAATCGTTAAATTTTTGGAAACGCTCTTTAATTTATCTTTTTTTCCCAAACTACTCAATGGATGTTTCTGACACTTCTGGTACAGAAAGTAAAGTAACCAAAGAACTTCGTAAAGCTGTCACAACAATGATCGTAAAACCGGAAGTAGTCGAAAAATTGTCAGATATTTTGGAAAAAATTTTTTTTTTTACAAAAACCTTTTTTATTTATGAATATTTTTTGATGGTATTTTACACAGGGTTAAAATATCATCCTACTTGTGCAGAAATGAGAAAAAAAATTGTCATGGTAATTTGCTTTAGCCGCCATCGGCTAATTTAGTTTTTCGTACCCAGAAAAACTATTTATTGTTCGATTTGTATAAAACAAAGTTCATATGCTCCGTGGCCCCAATTTTAATTAAGCTTTCATATTACATATGAAAGCTTATTGTTTCTGTTAAGATTATTAAGCTTTCATATTTCATATGAAAGCTTATTGTTTCTGTTAAGATTATTATTATTTTTTAAGCTTTCATATTACATATGAAAGCTTATTGTTTCTGTTAAGATTATTATTATTATTTTTTTTTTGTGTGTGTTTTCTGCAAATCGGATTTCTCAGAATCTATCCGTAGGATCTTTCTGAAATTTTGACCTACCCCCCCATAAATGGGGTGCGAACCTTGATTAAATATATTTTCAAAACGTTTTACGAATCCGAAATCACCGAAATTTACGAACGACAAAATGGACAATGCATAGTCGTAACTTTGTTATTTTTTGACCGATTTTACTAATTCTTTTTTCTTTGTATACCTTGAAAAAAATCATTTTCATCTGCAGTTTCACATTTTCGAATTTCGAAAATTCGTCGCTGTGATTTCGAACCGGAAGTTTAGACCAATTTGACAACTTCTTTAATAGTTGTACGATTTTCATGAAATTTAGTATATATGTAGACCTTACCGATGTGACTTCAAAAATATAATTAGAAATTTTCTAAATTATCTCCCCTTGACGAAATTAAGGATCAAAATTTTCAAAAAAATCATCGAAATATAGGTCAGAATGACCTGATTTTTTTTTTGGATACTAGATAAGTAATAACTGATTTGTACACAAAATATGAAGTTTGTTGATCGAACCGGAAGTGCCACCATCTTGAAACGTGAAAAATCCCTAAGGCTTTTTTGCTATTTTACTTACAGACACGGGAGTTATATTTTCTGAATCCTTGAAAGATGGCCTAAAAATTGTTCAGAGCAGAATTTTGATTTAGGTCAATTGATGGTTGCCATTTTGAAGTGAATATGAAAAGTAGTAGCAATTTGAAGGGCCGAAACTTTGAAACACAATAACTCTCCTTCTAATTGAGCTAGAATGTTCAATCTTGGTGTAGACGTTCACTATGTCAATGTCATGATTGAGTTCAAAGATGAGCATTTTCTGCCTAGGGTAAGCAGAGATAAGCATGCTGATTTGTTGATTCTTTAGGGCAAGATAACTTCGGTTATAATGAAGGGAGGGCGGTGAAACTCTTGTTAATCGAGAGTGTAATAGCTGGCCTATTGTGTGAAATCGTATCTTTTTTTCTAAATATCAGGGATAGCAGAAAAAAAGAGATCGAAAATCCAAAAAGTCGTATGTTTACGATTTGGAGCATCTTTAAAGGTTCTTTTCTCTTAAAGTCAACATAATACTTTTTGAGAACTTCTTCTACAAAGAGTCTTACCGGTAGTCTTTTATATGAAAACTTCGATAAACAGTCCAAAATATCAGGAGTAGAAGAATAAAAGGATCGATAATTGAAAACGGCACCCTTTCATTGTTAAGCAAAACATGCAGTGTGGGTGGCTACAATCTGCACATTTAGTCATCGTATAGAGCTTATTCAACAGTATCGAATTCCAACTGCTTAGGGATATTTTACGTGCACTCCAATGTGTACACGCGACCTTGGTTTTTCGTCCCATCCGAACGACTAGACAGCTGTCCTTGTCAGGCCCTCCGTTCTGCTCACTGACAAGGGGGAACCACGCCGGAAAATCGAGATGAACTTTCTCGTTGCAGAACTTTCAATTCAGGCCAAACGTTTATTGCATACGATTAAGGTGGTCAGTTGGGACTTATTTTCAAAAGTTTTGTAATAATCGGTTGGTAATTAAAATACCGTGTGAATTAAACTGTTAAAACAGAAAATTTCGCCCGGTTAAAATGTTTCTTGCTATAAGTCAGCAATTTTCAGATTTTAGGGAGGCTGAATGGTTAGCATACGCGCGCTGTATCGTAACGTCTGTCATTGAGTCAACCGGCGTCGTTTCGATTTCCAAGTTGCACGTGACATGGAGTATGGTGTCCAACCTCGTGGGTTTTCTCCGTGTCCTTCGGTTTCCTCCCAACGGCTAAAAACCAGTACGCGCAAGGGGAGTTTTTAAATAAAATTAAAAAACATATGTTAGTCCCGAAATGACCTAGTTTGTGTCGAATGGACGTAAGGCCGCATTTATCTCTTTCTCTTTTATTTTTAAAGTTTTGTAATAATCGGTTGGTAATCAAATGTACTGTAAAAGTGATGATACAGAAAATTTGGCCCGGTTGTAATGTTTCTCACTTTAAAGTCAGCAATTTGTCGATTTTAAGGGGCAAACATTTATAGCGAACGATTAAGCTGGTCAGGGGGAGCTTATTTTTAAAAGTTTTGTAATATTCGGTTGATAAGTAAAGGTACCGTGCAAATTAAACTGTTAAAATAGAAAATTTGGCCCGGTTGAAATGTTTCTCGCTGTAGGTCAGCAATTTGCCGATTTTAGGGAGGTTGCGTGGCTGAATGGTTAGCACGTGCGCTCTGTATCATAACGTCTGTCATTGAGTCAACTGGCGTTGTTTCGATTTCTTGGTTGTACGTGACAAGGAGTATGGTCGCCTGTCCAACCTCGTAGGCCGTAACGCCGCTGCCCGGGTAAAATTTCCCTCATTGCACACTTTATGGCGTATGCCCGTCTTCATTAGTCCATTGTAGGAGCAGAACAGTAGGACGGTAAACCCCATTCAATTTCATTTCATTTTCTCTATGTTGCTTTTTTATTATAGTGGATAAATATTTTTCTGGTTCTAGCAATTATTTAATTTCTGCATAGAAATCTTGCTTTGGCCAGTTTTTTTTATTGCAGAGTGCCATTCTTGTATATTGCAGTCTATGATCCTTTGTTATATCCTATGATATAACATATCTTGGAAGCCCGATTACAGCTATACAAGTTTCAGTTATTTCCCTTTAGTTTAAAGATTATTTTTTTGCCCGGGTGCAATGTTTCTCATTTAAATTTGTAACTTTGTGAGTTTTTGACCGATTTTGATATTATGTCTTTATAATTTTCCAAATCTACATATTTAACGTACATATTCGAACAGTTGAGTTCAACCTCTTTTAGTTTTGTTCGAAGTTATCTCATTTGATTTGTCGATGTTTTCTTACCATTTTCATTTCATTTTTCTGAAAGTTTTGAAGTGGGAAGTCATCCCGATTACAGCAACACAAGTATCAGTTATTTCCCTTTAGTTTTCAGATTACTCAATGTTTCATACTATATTTAGACTTGTAACTTTGCGAGTTTTTGACCAATTTTAATAGTTTGTTATTCTTATCCTTTTATTTGAGATACTTGACATAATCAATGACACGTGACGATGAATATGAAAGCTTTCATATCTGCATGGGACAGTAGCAGATCTAGTTATTTTTGTGTTTCTCCTGCAAATCGGATTTCACAGAATCTATCCATAGGATGTTTCTGAAACTTTGACCTACCCCCCAAAAATGGGTGGTGGCTGTTGATTAAATATATTTTCAAAACGTTTTGCGAATTCGAAATCACCGAATTTTACGAACGAAAAAACTGACAATGCATAGTCGTAACTTTGCTATTTTTTGACCGATTTTACTAATTCTTTTTTCTTTGAATACCTTGAAAAAAATCATTTTCATCTGCAGTTTCACATTTTCGAATTTCGAAAATTCGTCGCTGTGATTTCGAACCGGAAGTTTAGACCAATTTGACAACTTCTTTAATAGTTGTACGATTTTCATGAAATTTAGTATTTAAGTAGATCTTACCAATGTGACTTCAAAATTATAATGAGAAATTTTCTAAATTATCTCCCCTTGGTGAAATTAAGGATCAAAGTTTTAAAAAAAATCGTCGAAATATAGGTCAGAATGACCTGAAAATTTTTTTCGATACTCGACAGGTAATTACTGATTCCTACACAAAATATGGAGTTTGTCGATCAAACCGGAAATGCCACCATCTTGAAACATGAAAAATCCCTAAGGCTTTTTTGCTATCTTACTTACAGACACGGGAGTTATATTTTCTGAATCCCTGAAGGATGGCCCGAAAATCGTAGGGAGCAGAAATTTGATTTAGGTCAACTGATGGTTGCCATTTTGAAGTGAATATGAAAAGTAGTAGCAATTTGAAGGGCCGAGATTTTGAAACACAATAACTCTCCTTCTAATAGAGCTAGAATGTTCAATCTTGGTGTAGACGTTCACTAGGTCAATGTCATGATTGAGTGCAAAGATGAACATTTTCTGCCTAGGGTAAGCAGAGATAAGCATGCTGATTTGTTGATTCTTTAGGGCACAATAACTTCGGTTATAATGAAGGGAGGGTGATGAAACTCTTGTCAATCGAGAGTCTAATAGCTAGCCCGTTGTGTGAAATCATTGTATCATTTTTTTTTAAATATCAGGGGTAGCAGAAAAAGGAGATCGAAAATCCAAAAAGTCGTATTTTTACGATTTGGAGCATTTTTAAAGGTCCTTTTCTGTTAAAGTCAACATAATATTTTGGGGGAACTTCTTCTACAAAGAGTCTTATCGGTAGTCTTTTATATGAAACCATAGATCAACAGTCCAAAATATCAGGAGTAGTAGAATAAAAGGATTGAAAATTGAAAACCGCACCCTTTCATTGTTAAGCAAAACATGCAGTGTGGGTGGCTACAATCTGCACATTTAGTCATCGTATAGAGCTTATTCAACAAGGGGGTTGGGATGGCCTAGTGGTCTAGAGTGCCGCGCTTCGACCTCTAGCTGGCCGGTCACCTCTGGCTTGCGGCTGTGGTTTCGAGCCCTGGTGTGAGCTTATGTGGCATGGAGATAGGGGCGCCTTCTCAACCTGGTGGGTTTCCTCCGGACACTCCGGTTTCCTCCCACGGCTAAAGACCCCTACGCGCAACCGAATTATTGAAATAAAATTGAAACCATATGTTAGTCCCGAAATGACCTGGTTGTGTTGAGTGGACGTTAAACCCCATTTCTCTCTCTCTCTCTTATTCAACAATATAGAATTCCAACTGCTAAGGGATCTTTTACGTGCACTCCAATGTGTACACGGCGGATGGGGGGTACACGCCAGAATATCGAGATGAACTTTCTCGGCCAATGCAGGGATCGAACACCCGACCTCCTGGCTAGCAGGCCAACGCCTTAGCCACATAGTGTGAACACCCATCGTACATTTCATCCGTCAAATCAAAGTATTTCATTGCATTAGACCAATAATTAATTATTCTTAATTTAAAACTTTATTTAATATTAGTCTGGCATTATTAAATCCTAATTTTATTGGTCTTATTTAAAATTAAACTTTAATTTAACTATGAACAACCCTTAACGTGTCTCTTTAAAACAATTAAATACTCTAAAACAAAAAACAAAACCAAAAATCAATAAGCGGGTCAATTCAGGTAAGTATAACTACGGGTTCTGTCCAGCTTCTCTCGTCTACGGCCATACCACGTTGAAAACACCAGTTCTCGTCCGATCACTGAAGTTAAGCAACGTCGGGCCCGGTTAGTACTTGGATGGGTGACCGCCTGGGAACACCGGGTGCTGTAGACGCCTTTTTGCCCTGATTCTTCGTGAAAAAAATCAATTTTCCGCCAATCAGACCACAGCGCACACTCTTTTGCACCACTCCAGCTCTGCGCTCGGCCCGTCTCCCCAGGGAATAAGACACAAAAAGAATTTGAGTAAGCACAAGTATGGGTTCTGTCCACCTTCTCTCGTCTACGGCCACACCACGTTGAAAACACCAGTTCTCGTCCGATCACTGAAGTTAAGCAACGTCGGGCCCGGTCAGTACTTGGATGGGTGACCGCCTGGGAACACCTGGTGCTGTGCTGTGCTTTTTAAAACCGACAAAACCCCCCCAAAAGATCTATAAGCGGGTCAATTCAAGTATGTATAACTACGGGTTCTGTCCACCTTCTCCCGTCTACGGTCATACCATGTTGAAAACACCAATTCTCGTCCGATCACTCAAGTTAAGCAACGTCGGGCCCGGTTAGTACTAGGATGGGTGACCGCCTGGGAACACCGGGTGCTGTAGACGCCTTTTTGCCCTAAACTCATTAATTTACCATTTTGTTGTGAGTGGCTTGTACGTGTCTGATTTCAAAGGGGGGTTGGGCGGCTGAATGGTTAGCACGCGCGCCTGTCATTGAGTTAACTAGCGTGTTTTCGAATGCTCCGTTGTACGTGACAAGGAGTAAGGTCGCCTGTCCAACCTGTCATTTTTAATTTTTTTCCGGCAATTTTCATTTCATTTTCTCATCCGTCTCATAACAATAATACAAGTTTCGGTTATTTCCCTTTAGTTTTCAGATTATTGTTATGCCAGGGTGCATTGTTTCATACTATATTTAGACTTGTAATTTTGCGAGTTTTTGACGAATTTTGATAAATTTTTCTTCTTATCCTTTTATTTAGGATACTTGATACAATCAATGACACGTGGCGATGAATATGAAAGCTTTCATATCTGCATGGGACAGTAGCAGATCTAGTTATTGTTATTTTTTTTTTGTGTTTTATCCACAAATCGGATTTCTCAGAATCTAACCACAGTATCTTTATGAAACTTTTACCTATCCCCCCAAAAATGGGTGGTAGCTGTTGATTAAATATATTTTCAAAACGTTTTACGAATCCGAAATCACCGAAATTTACGAACGACAAAATGGACAATGCATAGTCGTAACTTTATTGTTTTTTGACCGGTTTTACTAAATCTTTTTTCTTTGAATACCTTGAAAAAAATCATTTTCATCAGCAGTTTCACATTTTCGAATTTCGAAAATTCGTCGCTGTGATTTCGAACCGGAAGTTTAGACCAATTTGACAACTTCTTTAATAGTTGTGCGATTTTCATTCAATTTAGTATATAAGTAGATCCTACCGATGTGACTTCAAAAATATAATTAGAAATTTTCTAAATTATCTCCCCTTGGTGAAATTAAGGATCAAAGTTTTCACAAAAATCGTCGAAATATAGGTCAGAATGACCTATTTTTTATTTTTCGATACTAGACAAGGAATTACTGATTCGTACACAAAATATGGAGATTGTTGATCGAACCGGAAGTGCCACCATCTTTAAACGTGAAAAATCACTAAGGCTTTTTTGCTATTTTACTTACAGACTCGGGAGTTATATTTTCTGAATCCTTGTAGGAAGGCCTAAAAAATGTCGCGAATAGAATTTTGATTTAGGTCAACCGGGAGTCACCATTTTGAATTGAAAATGAAAAATAGAAGCAATTTGAAGGGCCGAGACTTTGGAGCACAATAACTCTCATTCTAATTAAGCTAGAATGTTCAAACTTGGTGTAGACGTTCACTAGGTCAATGTTATGATGGAGTTCAAAGATGAGCATTTTCTGCTTAGGGTAAGCAGAGATAAGCATGTTGATTTGTTGATTCTTTAGGGCACGATAACTTCGGTTATAATGAAGGGAGGGCGGTGAAACTTTTGTGAATAGAGAGTCTAATAGCTAGCCTGTTGTGTGAAATCATTGTATCATTTTTTTTTAAATATCAGGGATAGCCGAACAAAAGAGATTGAAAATCCAAAAAGTCGTATTTTTACAATTTGGAGCATGTTTAGAGGTCTTTCTCGTAAAGTCAACATAATATTTGTTGGGAACTTCTTCTACAAAGAGTCTTATTGGTAGTCTTTTATATGAAACCATCGATCAACAGTCCAACATATCAGGAGTAGAAGAACAAAAGGATCGAACATTGAAAACGGCACCCTTTCATTGTTAAGCGAAACATACAGTGTGGATGACTACAATCTACAAATTTAGTCATCGTATAGAGCTTATTCAACAGTATCGAATTCCAACTGCTTAGGGATATTTTACGTGCACTCCAATGTGTACACGGGACCGTGGTTTTCGTCCCATCCGAACTAGACAGCTGTGCTTGTCAGGCCCTCCGTTCTGCCTCACTGACAAGGGGGAACCACGCCGGGAAATCGAGATGAACTTTCTCCGTGCAGAACTTTCAATTCAAGCCAAACTTTTATTGCATACGATTAAGCTGGTCAGTTGGAGCTTATTTTCAAAAGTTTTGTAATAATCGGTTGGTAATTAAAGTACCGTGCACATTAAACTGTTAAAACAGAAAATTTCGCCCGGTTGAAATGTTTCTTGCTATAAGTCAGCAATTTTCCGAATTAGCATGTGCGCGCTGTATCGTAACGTCTGTCATTGAGTCAACGGGCGTCGTTTCGATCTCTAGGTTGCACGTGACATGTGTATGATGTCCAACCTCGTGGGTTTTCTCCGTGTTCTTCGGTTTCCTCCCAATGGCTAAAGACCAGTACGCGCAAGGGGAGTTTTTAAATAAAATTAAAAAACATATGTTAGTCCCGAAATGACCTAGTTTGTGTCGAATGGACGTTAGGCTGCATTTCTCTCTTTCTCTTTTATTTTTAAACATTTGTAATAATCGGTTGGTAATCAAAGGTACTGTAAAAGTGATAAAACAGAAAATTTCGCCCGGTTGTAATGTTTCTCACTTTAAAGTCAACAATTTGCCGATTTTAAGGGGCAAACGTTTATTGCGAACGATTAAGCTGGTCAGGGTGAGATTATTTTTAAAAGTTTTGTAATATTCGGTTGATAACTAAAGGTACCGTAAAAATTAAACTGTTAAAATAGAAAATTTGGCCCGGTTGAAATGTTTCTCGCTGTAGGTCAGCAATTTGCCGATTTTAGGGAGGTTGCGTGGCTGAATGGTTAGCATGTGCGCTCTGTATCATAACGTCTGTCACTGAGTCAACTGGCGTTGTTTCGATTTCTTGGTTGTACGTGACAAGGAGTATGGTCACCTGTCCAACCTCATAGGCCGTAGCGCCGCTGCCCGGGTAAAATTTCCCTCATTGCACACTTTATGGCGTATGCCCGTCTTCATTAGCCCATTTTAGGAGCAGAACAGTAGGACGTTAAACCCCATTCAATTTCATTTCATTTTCTCTATGTTGCTTATTTATTATAGGGGATAAATATTTTTCTGGTTCTAGCAATTATTTAATTTCTGCATAGAAATCTTGCTTTGGCCAGTTTTTGTATTGCAGAGTGCCATTCTTGTATATTGCACTCTATGATCCTTTGTTTAAAGCATGCTTAAGAAGTCGTCACGATTTCCTACTTATAACCAAACATATTGGAAACCATGATTATATAACATATCTCTAATTTTGGAAGCCCGATTACAGCTATACAAGTTTCCCTTTAGTTTAAAGATTATTTTTTTTGCCCGGGTGCAATGTTTCTCACTACATTTAAATTTGTAACTTTGTGAGTTTTTGACCGATTTTGATAATTATGTCTTTATAATTTTCCAAATCTACATATTTAACGTACATATTCAAACAATTGAGTTCAGCCTATTAAAAAGGTTTTAGTTTTGTTCAAAGTTATCTCATTTAATTTTTCGATGTTTCTTACCATTTTCATTTCATTTTTCCGAAAGTTTTGAGGTCGGAAGTCATCCCGATTACAGCAACACAAGTATCAGTTATTTCCCTTTAGTTTTCAGATTATGCCATGTTTCATACTATATTTAGACTTGTAACTTCGCGAGTTTTTGACCAATTTTGATAGTTTGTTAATCGTATCCTTTTATTTGAGATACTTGATATAATCGATGACACGTGACAATGAATATGAAAGCTTTCATATCTGCATGGGACAGTAGCAGATCTAGTTTTTTTTGTTACAGTGAAATTTTTCTGTCGGCAACGGAAGTGACGTAATATTAACAAAAACTACAATTTTGACAGTTCGGTACCACTTTTTGAAAGCAAATATTATTTTTTTTCAAAACTGATATAACTAAAAGGATGCACCCTGCAAAGGTGCACAAAATCCTTAGCTCAGATTTTTTAATTTCAATTTCATTTTCGGGCAATTTCGAATAAAATGTAAAATAAAGTGTAAAATTCAGTTATTTACAATTCATTCAGCGTCTTCATATTTTGAAATATTTATTTGTAATTTTCATAAACTCGTAGCAATAATCCAGACGAAGAGAATATGCGAAAATTAGTTTTTAATATGAGCAGTTGCCGAGAAATATGCAATTTTGCATGCATCACTTTTCACGTTATTTTGCCTATAAAAGAGTGAATTATTATTCGATTTGCAATATTTTTTTTCCATTTGATGCTTAATGCCAATTTGGACTAGGTCAAGCCAATTTTACATTTTCGCTGTGACCGGACATGACGTCATTTGGGCAAAAACTGTATTTTTAACCTAAAAAACAAATATTTTATTCAAATGAGTCTGCCTTATAATATTTTTAAAATTATGATATTTGAAGCCATACGACCATACAGATACCACAAAATGGTTTCTAACTTGTACGGTTACAGAGAAATAGGCGATCTTCTATAAGTCACTTTTCAAGGTTTTTGGTCTATGAAAGTGTCAATTATTATTCGATTTTTATAATTTTTTTACCATTTGATGCCTTATGCCAATTTTGACTTCTATGAACTAAGTTAACATTTTCAATATCACCGGAAGTAATGTAATTTTTGCAAAAAACGTATTTTTAGCCTTCAAAACAAACATTTTTTTGAAGGGATTTATATTTATTATTCGTTTAACTTTATAACGTCTGACTCTAATGGGCAGTAAGATTGAATCAATACCATCATATTGATATCAAGAAAAGGCTTCTAGCATGTTCCCTTGTCGAATAATAGCCAATTTTCCCAGGGTCACTTTTAAGTTTTTTACCTTCTTAATTTCAGTTTATGGGTTAGAGGTTAATTATTTATTGCCCGATATGTATAAAACAAAGTTTGTATTTTGTATGTTGCGAAGTTTCGACTTATTTTTCACCTATGAAAATTTCTTTCGGCACCGGAAGTGACGTAATTTTGCCATAATTTACAATTTTGACCGGTCTTTTCGCCAGCAAGTATTACTTTTACATATGATAGAGTTGATATGCCGAGACTTTTGAACACAATAACTCTCCTTCGAATTGAGTTAAAATGTTCAAAATTGGTGTGTATGCTTATTAGGTCAATGCCTTGATGGAGTTTGAAGATGAGCATTTTCATTCTTAGGGTAGGCAGAGATAAGCAATTTGATTGGTTGATACTTTGGGACAAGATAACTTAGATTCATCTTGATTGATGATTTTTATGCCAATACAATGACTGCATTCTCATTCAGTAATGGATTCGACAGTAACAGTGTATAGAAACGATTGACTCGGACAAGAGGGCCCTTTCCCTTGGCCAGAGGGGCCCTTTTGTCAAGCGTGGGGGCCCTTTTGTCCGCCTTTAGGGTCCCCCTAACTAGGGTACATTTTCATTTTTCTCGTCGGTTTTAGCATTTTACTTTATAAAACACTTTTGGATGACACTTCGTGTACAGTTTGATTGCTCGATACGTTTGAAAAAAATAAATGTGCAATTAATATGTGTCATCTATTTATTTTGGGATTTCGGCGGGGGACATCAGCCTCACTGTTGGCTTGTTTTTATAATCCCAGTATAGGGATTAAATAATCCTAGTAGTTTAGGGATTATTAATTCTCTTCTTGTGTTGAATGTTCTGTCATTATCAGACCATTTTGAGGTAAATGTGTATTTTGAGATGATTATCATACTGTATGCCCTGTTTGTAAATATATATATTATTTGTCATATTGCTATATCTTTATGTACACATGTTCATATTGTAGTTGTATGCTGTCCTCAATGGATGTTTTGATACAATAAAATCTTATCTTATCTTATCTTTCTGTGCAGCAACCTACTAGTATCCCAAATGCTGCCTAATCATCCCTCAGAGTGCTTTTCTTGTGACAACGTGTGTCTGAGTGCTTTTTGGACAGGAAAATGTAGTTCAGCAGGCTTAAAAAAACATACAAATCGACACTTTGACTTAGATCACACAAATCAGACAACTACAAATATTTCTAAGCAAAACATCAACTTTGGGTGGCTGTTTTGGCGGCCATCTTGAAAAATGGCCACCATCTTGGATTTTTAATTGGCCAATCAGGTAGTTTTGATCAGTATCCCTTGGAGAACAATTGTGCCAAATTTGATGTTTCTGCTGTTATCAGCCCAACTAAAGATCACTGCTTTACCAATCATTGAATTATCAAATTAGAATATTTACCGGTAATTAAGTTGTATTAATATTTTACCAACTCTTGGTGCACTCTAAGACTGAACTAGATGACCATAATTTTAATACCTTTATTCACCATTTTAATTCTAGGTATATATTGAAAAATTGGAAGCTCACCGTAGATTTCATGAAAATGATATACCGTCAACAGCTGTCTTTTCTAACAAATTAAAATCAGTTATCAAGCAGAAGCATACTAGTAACACAGAGGATTCCTTTTATTCTGCCTTTGAAGTTTCTAGTTTATCACAAAGGTCTTCAGCTACTCCAAAAAGTGATAATTATAGTGTTTTGTCTAATCAAGAGACAGTTGAGTTACAAGAGGACAAACAGGCAACCTTTCAAAAAATTATGAAGAAGAATAATGAAACAAGGCAACAGAATCAGATAAAATATGAAGGTGCTGAATTATTTAATCTAGTTAAAGTAAGTATGGCCCGTATTTTCAAAAGTGGATTAGTGCTGATCATAGATTTCACCTCTGTTTTTCTGACCGCAGCCATATTCTAAAAAGCTGATTAAGAATGCGTTTGCGAGAGAACCATGCAGGGACCGGCACATGGTGGGTGACATATTTTCACCATTTATATTTTATGTTTTATGGATAATGCCTCCCCTCCAAGCCCCACTGCCACAATTTTAGATCAATCGAACCATTTTTAGAGTGTAGAAAAATTTGAAGTTTTAAGACCGAAAAAAAGCCCCCAAAATCATCATTTTCAGGCCTTTTTATATCACTGCAAGGTGCATAGTGTGTAGAAATGTCGTCAGAGCTTTTAGTATTGGGCTTCTGCGTTAGAAAATCCTCTGAGCAAGTAGTAAAGCTTAATTATGGTTACTATTAATGAAAACTAGTGAGAAATATACGTGTTGTCAGTTGTCGCTTAAACCCGTCAGTACTTGTACCGTACGTCAGTATTTCTGTTAATGGTCAGTAATAATCATACGGTGAGTATGTGAGTTAATTGGTTAGTATTCCTTACTTCTGTCAGTATGTAAAAAATACGTGAGTAATTAAATAAACGTGAGTTTATCCAAACATATCACTATTGGGGCACGTGCGGGAGAAATTGACGAAAGCGTGACTAATTAAGAAAACGTCACTATTTGAGCTACCGCTCACTATCCGAGTATAACCGCCAGTTACCTTTGATGTGCGTCGGTAATCGGACCTGACGTCAGTAGAGCGTGAAATCATTAACTATTTAAAATACTGGCGAGTATTGTTACTGTAAGTGATCATAATATTTTTATTACTAACCTGAATATCTCCTCCGATTCGAGAATATTAATTATTTTCATTATTTATTAATAAATATTAGTAAATAATTAAAATTATTTATTAATATTCTCGAATCGGAGGGGATTTTTTAAACCATAATTGTCGGCAATTTCGCTTACCGCCGTAGTTTGCAAAAAAAAAAACGCCAAAGATAGTTAGATAGATCGATCTCTAAATACAGTGATCAGAGTTCGGATGAGACAGAGTCCACCTCATATATAAATATGAATTTAAATGCTCAGTGGCGAGGTTTGATTCGTCACATTATCTGTACACGTTCACGTTCTTACAACGGGGTTCCCATGCAGAATACGGCGCAATATATATTACGATTTATATGTATTCTCGTTACATGCGGGTTGGCACATATTTTGGGGTAGGTGGCGCGGTAAGGATTAGTAAATTTGGAATCAGAACTAATGGTTTAAGAAGATCATCAACACAAATCTGTTTTCGGTAATTTTATTGAAACAGATTATGATAGCAGATATTATTGAACTTCATACACATATATACACGCTGAAATTCTGAACACCGAAGAATCGTGTGATTATCTATTTACTTTTGAGAAATAATAGTATTAAACCATATATATAGCAATGAAACAATATAAATAACGATGAAAATAATAATAGCATATAATAAGGAACGATACACAATGTTAAAATACAATATGATCGTACGTAACAGAAAAATAATAAATTTCATTCAAGTAATTCGAAATTATGAGCACAGAAGATTCTATAAATAATTTATAAATTGTTTTATTTAGCACACGATAAATATAATTGATACATTGCATGCAACGGTGTAATAGTAAAACCATACCCGACGTTCGATCTTGGGATATTTTTCATGTAGATATCCTGTGCGATTAATTCTTTATTAAAACAATAGGCTGATAGAAATACTTCTAAAGAAACATTGAAAATCATCCCCTAAAAAAACACATTTATAACTACACTATGTTACATATTCAAAACGGAGACAAGTCTAAACACGGGACATTTCACGAAATTGAAAACACAATAGCAAAACTTTTGTTAAAGATTTCCAACAAATTTATAGAGCATTTTTATTTCTTAAAATTTGTCACTTACATATCCGAAATTGTCGTTTGAGTTTTTGTACAATAGTCACACCGGTAACAAATTGTCTTTTAATGATACAGTTTATCAATAAACATAACAGAAATTTATATAGTTAATGATTTCACGCTCTATTGAGGTGATAAACCTAGCCAATCAACATTCTTAATCTCTTGAGCACTATAACACAAAGGTGCTAATTAAGTGGTGAGATTAACAGAATTTAATCCCATAAAAGATTTAATATATAAGACCTATATTACTAATGTACGGACTATTCTCTTTGGTTCTAAATTCTAACACCGAGCAAAATATTAAACAAACATTAACAAATATATGACATGGTTGTTACGTGATTTAGTGTTAAAATCTAACGATAACTTTAACTTGCTTTTTCTCGAAAATGTCGCAAAATCATTAGTTTATCCGACCAGAGGAAAGTGTCACGCTGAAATTCTGAACACCGAAGAATCGTGTGATTATCTATTTACTTTTGAGAAATAATAGCTATTAAACAATATATATAGCAATGAAACAATATAAATAACGATGAAAATAATAATAGCATATAATAAGGTACGATACACAATGTTAAAATACAATATGATCGTACGTAACAGAAAAATAATAAATTTCATTCAAGTAATTCGAAATTATGAGCACAGACGATTCTATAAATAATTTAGAAATCGTTTTATTTAGCACACGATAAATATAATTGATACATTGCATGCAACGGTGTAATAGTAAAACCATGCCCGACGTTCGATCTTGGGATATTTTTCATGTAGATATCTGATATCCTGTGCGATTAATTCTTTATTAAAACAAAAGGCTGATAGAAATACTTCTTAAGGAACATTGAAAATCATCCCCTAAAAAAACACATTTATAACTACACTATATTACATATTCAAAACTGAGACAATTCTAAACATGGGAAATTTCAAGAAATTTAAAACACAATAGCAAAACTTTTGTTAAAGATTTCCAACAAATTTATAGAGCATTTTTATTTCTTAAAATTTGTCACTTACATATCCGAAATTGTCGTTTGAGTTTTTGAACAATAGTCACACCGGTAACAAATTGTCTTTTAATGATACAGTTTATCAATAAACATAACAGAAATTTATATAGTTAATGATTTCACGCTCTATTGAGGTGATAAACCTAGCCAATCAACATTCTTAATCTCTTGAGCACTATAACACAAAGGTGCTAATTAAGTGGTGAGATTAACAGAATTTAATCCCATAAAAGATTTAATAAACAAGACCTATATTACTAATGTACGGACTATTCTCTTTGGTTCTAAATTCTAACACCGAGCAAAATATTAAACAAACATTAACAAATATATGACATGGTTGTTACGTGATTTAGTGTTAAAATCTAACGATAACTTTAACTTGCTTTTTCTCGAAAATGTCGCAAAATCACTAGTTTATCCGACCAGAGGAAAGTGTCAAACGGGCGGGGTGAGTGACTCAATGTGAATGAATATATTCAGCAAAATATTTTGTGAAATAAACTGTCGGAAATGCAGCCAGGCGGCATTCCAGACACTGGTTGTCGAGATAAATTGAGCTGGTCAGATACTGTTCGTCGCCAAATCAGCAGCTTATCCTAACAAATAGGGAGGTGTCAAATGAACGGAGTGAGTGTATCAAGTGAATGTATATTCTCCTCGCGTTGGACCTATAATATTACTAATGTATGGACTATTCTCTTTGGTTCTAAATTCTTACACCGAGCGAAATATTAAACAAACATTAACAAATATATGACATGGTTGGGTTCAGATTCATGCCGTATTTCACTGAACGTAACTGATTTGACATTAGAGTCAAAATGGAAACAATTGAATGTAAATTAGCTCATATACAATCAGTGTACATTATTATATGCGTTGCGACCCATTTGGGTCAATTTCTAGGTCCTAAATATATTTATAGTGATGGCCCGATATGACACCTATATCAGATATTGACAGCAACATATAATATCGACTGATACATATAATTACCGATAGTGGTGGATATAAACATTGAAATGTTTCGAATGACATAATAATCCTTGTAGATGAACGTCACTGTTAGTCAGGAAACGCATGGTGCTATTTTACCTCGGTTATCAAGCACAAACGCCGCGTTTTTGAAGAAATAAAATTGTGTCACGCTTCCTACGCAATCTCAAATACACTCCATCTATCTTGTCAAGCGGACGTTAATTGTTTGCTGTATCATTAATGATGTTGAAAACCATCTGTACTCGGAAAATTGTCCATCCATTCTTCTAGATACCACAAACCTTTTCCTTTTAATGTATGCGGACGACAAGGCAGTGTTCTCGGAAACTCCCGAGGGTTTACAACATTTGCTTCACTCATTATATAAATATACTTGTAAATGGAACCTCACTGTAAATACGAACAAAACTAAAATTGTTGTTTTTAGAAATAGTGGAAAATTATCAGAAAATGAAAAATGGTTTTATAATGGTAATGAATTAGAAATTACTATAGTAACTAGTGTTGATTCCGATGTAATTCCTAAAATGATTGGCACCTGTATGTCTATAATAGGTGTCTGAACTGAAAGGTTCACGCGGCAATGAATGAAACATCAAAGCGAAGAGCAATCACGTGACATTCTTTCGTCATTTCTAGAACTATAAACCATCTAATGGGAACTTATTTGTTTGTAATATTATTAATAAATAAAGTATGATCTATATCATAAATTATTATTTGTTGATACATATTATGTCTAAATTCTTAAAGTAGCCTTGCATAACAAAAGAAATCACTAAATTATTTCTAAATTTTCACTGGCGTCTAGAAGCTGGAATGTCAATCTTGTGACATCAAAGGGATATCCTCCCTTTCATCTTTCATGCTACTCACACGTAAACCATGCGGTATATTTTCCCGCCTTTTCCAATACTTCTATTCATAATGATTAAGTATCCAGACAATACCAGCAGTGATCTAGATAAAACTAACGTGAAGTAGTAAGATTTGGAACTATTTCACGATAAGCGACAACCCAAGATGTGCGATGCCTCATACCAGTCCGGTATGCACACGACTCTTCAGTTCTAAGAATTTCAGCTTGTATGCGTATGTTTGAAATTCATTATTTCTGTTATCTGCTATCATGTTATCTGTTTCAATAAAAATTAGTGAAAACAGATTTGTGTTGGTGATCTTTTTTAACCATTAGTTGTGATTCCAATTTAAACCATACAGATATTAAAGCGCCGCACGTCCCAAAACAAGTGCTAATCCGCATGAACGAGAATAAATATAAATTGTAAATGAAATAACACTATACACATTGCCCCGTATTCTGCAAACTACACATTGCCTCGTATTCTGCAAACTACACATTGCCCCGTATTCTGCAAACTACACATTGCCTCGTTTTCTGCAAACTACACATTGCCCCGTATTCTGCAAACTACACATTGCCCCGTATTCTGCAAACTACACATTGCCCCGTATTCTGCAAACTACGGCGGTTATGGAAATCGCCGAAAAATACACCCGTTAATGTTTAAAAACAGTATTCTGCAAACTACGGCGGTAACCGGAAAATACCCATGTTCACTACCATCCATTATTGTTAAAAAAAAAAAATAAAACATTTTCTGATTCGAGAATGATAATAAATAATTAATATTTTATTCAGAAGGTAGAGACAATTTAACGGGAAGTTAAATTACCTATAGTAACAATACTCACCAGAAATGTATATAGTTTACGATTTCACGCTCTACTGGCGCCGTGTCCAATTACTAACGCACATCAAAGGTAACTGGCGGTTATACTCAGATAGTGAGCGGTAGCTCAAATAGTGACGTTTTCTTAATTAGTCACGCTTTCGTCAATTTCTCCCGCACGTGCCTCAATAGTGATATGTTTGGATAAACTCACGTTTATTTAATTACTCACGTATTTTTTACATACTGACAGAAGTAAGGAATACTAACCAATTAACTCACATACTCACCGTATGATTATTACTGACCATTAACAGAAATACTGACGTACGGTACAAGTACTGACGGGTTTAAGCGACAACTGACAACACGTATATTTCTCACTAGTTTTCATTAATAGTAACCATAATTAAGCTTTACTACTTGCTCAGAGGATTTTCTAACGCAGAAGCCCAATACTAAAAGCTCTGACGACATTTCTACACACTATGCATGTTACCGTGTATACTCGCATTGAAATGTGATAGTATATTGTCGTCGGCCCCATCCGTCTGGCTGTTCGTCCGGGGTCCACAATTACTTGTGGACAGTCTAGAGGCAATAGCTAATATCCACTTGACTATTGATTTTCAATGATTTCCGATAATTGTTGCCAGAGTTATGGCCCGTTATCACTTTGTAAAATCCTGTGGACGCTCTAGAGGCTAAAGTTAATGTTGCTAAGTCTCTAACTCAATATCACCCAAAGTCATTGACACTGAAAACACAAATTATTTTGCCATTTGTGTACCATAATTAGGGGTGACTATTGTTGGTAATTTTCACTATTGTGATAGTATTGCTATTGGGTAAACAGCTATTGCAATACTATTACTATTGCCATTGGGGATTCAATATTGCGATACTATTGGACTATTGCGATAGTTTGATCTGTTTATTAGTTTAGCTTTTAAACACACTATCAGGTATACATTTATTATAACATTTAATCAAACTAAAAATTTTGAAACACTAGAAAGTTCCAGGTAATGTTAGATAATATAATACAAGTAGACTCCGAATAATATAACGGATGCGCATACAACACAGTCGCTTGTACGGACACAACAGTTTGGTCCCGATTTTTGTAATAAAAATTTCTTGTTTTCAAAGTCTTTTTATAACGGACACTCTATAACAGACAATCGTTTATAAAAGACGATTTTCACTGGTCTCTAATCGACAAATCAATGTCAGAGTCCATTCTTATAACGGACTCTCGAATAAGCAGAACAAAATAATGATATTACTGATTATATTATCGGTGACCGGAATACTTTTCCCAGAAAATAACCATACTGATTTTTAGTGTTGTCACAATTACAAAATTCTTGAATCGGGTAATCGCCTCGCCAAACATCGTATCGGTTGGATATTGTAAGACATTCCCGCATTCTGACTTACCCCTACTGCTTTAACTGCTAATTAAAAATTCAGTACTGGCAATAGATTACAATTCACTTGTTCAACATCTCCCGCCCGTAAATCAGTACGTAATATTTTAACACGGATATCGGTAGTCTTATCGACAAAAAACAAAACAAACAAAAAACCTGACAGAAGCGACACAAGACGGTGAAGATAAAAACAAAAACAACATGTGTCTTCTAAAGGTGCTGCAAAAGGGTGGGGGCGAATTGAAGAGCCTCCTAGCTGGTATCTCAGGTACACGGTAACGTCGCATTCTGATTGTGAATTAAATAATAAAGTACATTGGTTTTTTTCTTTATATTATATAAAATTGTATATTATTAATCTTACATTGGTAGTTTAGTAACTTGTAAAAAAAAACATAGCCAACTTTCCTGTCATATGCGGCATGCTTTCAGCATGTCTGTTATTGGCGTACGTGACCATTTTCAGCTTTTTCGCGCCAAAATCAACCATTTTTGACATTTCTTAGTAAGCCATGCCTAATATGGAAGACGAAGATTTCCATGTGACAGTAAGATCGTGTAACGCTATTTTAGTGATAACAGAGTTCTTTGTTAAAAATCCAGATTAATTATTCGACAAATACGAGTGAATTTGAGCCATTTTACTTTCGCTATTACAAACTATCAATAGTTTGCTTGACTATCGCAATTTTTATCGATAGTTTCTTTTTACTATCGATACATACTATCGACTGTCAATCTATCGCGATGCATCGATTGTTCGATGTATTGTTACACCCCTAACCATAATGTGTTTCAGGCCCATTTTTAACAAGGGACTCGAAGAACAAGGCTAGTCATATTCCACAAATCATGTCAGAAGGTGATGGCATATTCTTATCTGGTGAACATGCGCAATAAATACTATGTAGACTGGAATAAACAGACGCTAGAGATTGCCATTTGATTGAAACTTCTGGTGTATTTAACTGATTTGAAATTTGAGTCTTAACATTAATACATGTGTTGTGACCTGTTTGTGTCAATTTCTACGGGCCCAAATACTAGCAATTTAGCTCCTTTAATATCCAATTATTCACGATTTTCAACGATTTCAGGTAATTACTGCCAGAGAAGTGGCCCTTGATCACTTTGAAATATCTTGTGGATGGATGCTTATTTAGAGATCACATTATGATCTGATTGATTTTATATTTATACACCATGTTTACGTCTATATATAATCGTTTTGATTGACTTTAGATCGATACACAGAGTTTAAGGTCTTGAGACGAACTAGTATATTGATTTTCAATGATATTTGATAACTTGAACAGCTAAATCCAAAGTATTAAATGTTTGGATAACTAAACATTAGCATGGGCCAAAGAAATTCTAATGATTTTCTGATAATTACTTAATGAGTTGTTATTCTTAACTCATTCGGTACAGGTTACGAGTGGCATAATTGGCCACTGAGTCTCACCGTCTTACCCAGCCAGACGTTGACCTAGTGTCTAGTCAGACTCCTGCACAACGCCTGGTGACAACATCTTTGGTGTACTGTTTTATTGATCTATCTATACAGTTATAAAAAAAATTGCGTTTGGTTTTCCAAAAGTAGTTATCTAGTAAACAGATAGTTTTAACTAATTATCGGAATCATAAAATGTATACGTCACAACAACGGGTTAGGTGTTATAAGGTCGCAAGCTCATGAGAAAATTCTGTTCATATCGGTCGCCATTTTGGACAGTCGACAGCTTTGATGTACTGTTTAATTGATCAATAAAGTTATAAAAAAAAAGACGCTAGACATTCCAAAAGTTGTATTCCCTTAAAACAATAGCTTCAACTAATGATTGGTATCATAAAATGTCTAGGTCACAACAAGATGTTAGGTGTAATAAGGTCGTAACTCACAAAAAAACTTTCCCAGCAACGACTGCTGTCGGCCTCTTTCATGTACGTTTTATTGATCAATAAAGTTATAAAAAAAAGCTGTCAATTCGCTTTCCAGACGTAATTAGCCAATAAATATATAGTTTTAACTAATGATTGAACTTGATTCAAGTCGTAAAATGTACGTCACAATGCAGGTTTTAGGGGTCATAAGTCATAAGGTCGTGCGTGAACTCTAAAGGAAAAATATTTTCAGGGGTCGCCATTTTGAATGAATGTCAGTTTTGTACGTCTAAATTGTTAATAATTTTGTCGGCATGGAGAGTGATTCCAACTTGGACTCCAAAGAATTTTTACTGGAAGATATATTAGACGTAGAAATTAGCAATAATAGTATTCTGGTACCTGGACAACGAAGTGACTGACAATTCGGAGAATAACATGAAGGCTCAGAAATAGCTAGTGACGAAGTGAACCAAAATGGCGGACAATCTTCGAGATTCAACTTTCAACAAGGATTTTATTTGGAATGATACACTGAATTCCGTTACATGCCCATCATTTTTAGGAGCCAGCCAGGTCCATAAGACATATTAGAACGTGAGAAAAACAAATTCAATTTTTTTAATTTATTTTTTTTGACCGAACTATTGCTCCCATTGGTGATCAACGAAACCAATAGATATCACGTTTAGGAATTCAATGAGAGGTTCGAAAAAAAATTGGAGGAACATAAAAGTTGAAGAAATTGGCGATTGCCAACATCATTTACAGGTAAGGGTCTATGGAACAATTTTGGTTCAAGTGTCAAGCATTCTGATACAATAAAACAAAATGGCCACCAAATCAAAAGATGACTACCAATTTCCAGCTTCTTTTCGCATTACGCCTCATAACATTTGTACTATTCAACCTACAATGGTGATTTTGGTCTTTATGCCTAGGTTTGTATGTATGATTAATCCAACAAAAATAAAATAAACATGATTGGAGTTATCTTCTCTTATAGCGAGTCCTACTTCCATGTAAATTCTTACACAATTGCCTGAATAAAACTCCCTGAACAATGCATTCAGAAAGACAAAAGGCTAACAAATTAACCAATTCCCCTATATACGGTCGTAAACATCTGGTGCGAATAGCCCCTTATCGACAAAAATTTGTCCTCCCGATGTGCCTGGATGAACATGAATATGATCTGTTGGTACTTGTCTACGAGTAGCCAGAATTTGAACGTCTTCGTGGGCTCGCTTCAGTCAGTCAACTCTTGTACCAAGGAACTGTTCTCGTATTCATGTCAAAATAAATTACAGATGACAAGATGACAAGAATTCTACATCGCTGCGGGTGATCAAGTCCATCTTCTCAGAAACAGTCCTACAATGGCACGATTCAGCCACGAGGAAGATGATATGCATGTCTTAATACATCTCCTGGCCCTCCAAACTTTGTCCCTTTGGATGAGGTATACTGGACACACAGATCTTGTCGTAACCCTTCGGAGTAAATTCCATCACATCAAAGCGGGAAAGACAACCAACATGATCTCCTTGAAAACCATTGCCACAATCCAGGGCACGACAACGTACAAAGCTATGCCCCTTTTCCACGCTTGCACTTGATCAGACAGCATTTCTTCCTTCAAGTTAAAGGGTAAGCAATTCTGCTGCAGGTTGATGTACGATTTATTTTTCTAAACAATCTTTATTCACAGAAACTGGATTTGCCACTGCATTCCAAACACTGCCAAAGTTGAGAGAAGTGGCAACAAACTTTGTCTGGAGGCTGTACTCAAACGAGGACAATGATGTTGACCTCGTATATAGGGACGTGGAGTGAATTCTCCCAACTAGTGAAACTTTGGATCAACACCTCTAAAGGAGCGTCTTCCATGAGGCCTTTCATCAACCCAAATAACAATGGGCGGGTGGAAAAGGATGGCAAGCCATCAGTGCAATCTTTACAGAAAGATATGAAAAATAAGAAGGAAAGACCACGACGTCATCATTTTTACCTTCTCAGACTTCAACACCATGTTATCATTCTGCACCTATGTCTAAAGAGTTCCAACCTATACCTGACAAATTTAGTTTTAGATGTTACAGATGCGGACAACATGGTTACATTGCTTTGGGATGCCGGATGATTTTCCTGGTGATTTAAAGAAGGAAATGACTCTGACGAGGGACAGCCAAATTCGTTTAAGGTGGGTAACATAATGGCGACCATGTGTCACGCGACCACCATTAGCCAATCACAAGGCTCTATGCAACTACCAAGAACATCAACTTTCTCAGGAGATCCATCCAATATTATATACGGTATAGAATGTACACTTTGCGCGCTTGTTTATGTTGGCGAAACTAAAGGACGTTTGCATTTACACATTAACGGTCATCATCACAATATTAATAATGGTAGTAACCAGATTTTTTATAGTCATTTTAACCAACCTGACCACTCTATACTATCAATGAGGGTGTCTATATTAGAGAAAAGTTACCACCATACCAACAGCCCTACTTTGAGTACTTCCTTTCGCAGAAGCCGAGAGGAATATTGGATACGTACATTGGGTACTGCCACCCCTTACGTATGCAATGACAATGTAGCTAATATTGGAAATTTGTCTAGCCCTGCGTGTAGCAATGTTAATGTCATGACGTTATTCTCCAAGATTCTTCGTCGAAAACGCAAGCATGGACATCGTTGCTACACACCACCCAAGCTCAGCACTATTTGACTTGATACCCTTTCAGTGAACTTTATTAATAATGACTGGTCCCTGTCTCATTAACAATTTACTCAACTTTCAATCACTCTTTATGAGAAATATCTTTGATCCAGAAACACAAAACTTTGGATATAGCTTCTTATTGATGTATTTAATACATTTAAACAACAAAAGTTTTTTAAAGGGCTATTATATAGTTAAAATAAGGCGAACAATTTTAAGTAAATTCTCAACTTAATTCTGAGAATGCTTTGTGAACTTGGAGCCTGAATTATCTCGTTGGGGGTGAATTTATTGTTGGAATCACTATTGTTCTTAACAAAATATGTGGAATTGTAATTAACAACTAAATATTTATATCTAACATTTCCTGATTTAGATGAAAAGACAGTGTGAAAAATGTCTTTTAACCGAGCTTTTAATTTACTACGGGGAATTTTAGTGTACAAAGTAGAAAAGTCAAACGTTTGTATAGATCAGACTGATGCAAGTGATGTAGATTGCAAACCATCAAGTAATTCTTTGGAATTTTTATACGCCCACATTTTCATGTGGACGTATATTGTCGTCGCCCCTGTCCGTCTGTCGACAATTGTTTGTGAACAGTCTACAGTTCACAATTTTTATTTGATTTCAACTTTAAATATAGGTTTATCACCCTAAGATCTCACAAACTGGGCGTTATTTGATGAATCTTGATGGTATTTATCACTTTCTCGACAGCAATCTATTAACTCAATATGTGTTTTAGATTATAGATGGTAAGCTCAGTTTCTTTCCTTTTTTCATCAAATCTGAATGATACCCGGTCCCTAGTGTGTAGAGATCACACTTTTAATTTGATTTTGATGAAACTTGAAATACATGTTTATAACCTAAAGATCTTGGTTCCTTTCGATATTTGCGCATATCGGATCGTAACTTCCTGAATTATGGCCCCAGATTTTAAGCAAAATCGCCTTTATTAGCTTGTAGTCCCTCTGGAGGTCAAAATTATTACCCGATTTAAAAAAACGTTGTTCATTTAAAAAAATCCTGTGGTTGCTCTAGAGGCCAATGTTAATATCCGATTGACTTTAAATTTATACACAGTGTTTATGGTCATGAGGCAAAGAAGTCTATTAATTTTCACTGATTTCTGATAATTATTTCCAGAGTTATGACCCGTGATCACTTCAAAAATCTTGTGGATGCTCTAGAGGCCAAAGTTAATATCCTCACTTTAAATTTATACACTGTGTTTAAGGTCATGATTTTCAGCGATTTTCGATAATTACTGCCAAAAGTTATGGACCTTGATCACTTCAAAAAATCTTGTGGACGCTCTAGAGGCCAAATCTTGTAGACAGAGTTTAAGGTCTTGAGACAAACAAGTATATTGATTTTCAATGAATTTTGATAATTGTACAGCTAAATCCATAATATTAAACGTTTCGTGTACTAAACGTTTGCATGGGGCAGAACTTTATAAAAACCAAACAAATTCTAATGATTTTCTGTCCGGACAATTTAGCTGCCGTGGGCGTATGTTTCGTTGCCTTCAACCTATTTTTTGATATCCACATTTGATAAAACTACTACGAGAGTATGTTTTGTCAAAGTATTTTTGGATACCCTCTTTCACTGCCATTAGTATAGATGTCAATACTTTGAAAGTGGTTTTGTGGAACAACTCGATGAACCAGCTATAAAACATTGCTTGTACTACTTGTAGGGATTTTTATGTAGTTTTGGTATCCAATATAACAAGGGCAAATTTGTATAGGTATCTCCACATGGAGTACCAAATGAAGTGAGTTCAGATCTGTGATTGGATATAATTTCATCCTTACTAAGTTCTTTGAACAGACAGTCATAATAATATCGTTTACATATAAACACTTTGTTATTGGACGTTTTGTCAGCCAGAACAATGACATACTTGTCATATAAGGCGTTGAGATTTTCAACAATGCTAACATCATTGAAAATAGATTTAGGCCTAGTGTCAACTAACAAAGGTTAGTTAAATTCTTCGTCCAATCTGAGAGAGTGTCGGAGATAACATCTTCCCTCCTGACCCATGATGTAGCGTAATCCTCTACGGCATCCATAATAAGATTGAAATTTTGATCCCATGTAAATGTTTGCGGTTCCCGGTATTTGGGTCCTTTAGACAAAATCTCACTTATAATTCTGGACTATGTTCAAATCTCTAGTGACTACATGTCCAGCTGGTTGGTAAACGAAGGGCGACGTAGAGCAAGAACAGGGTAGAGGGTTATCATATAATCGTTTGCATTGATGTTAGATAATGCGTTTCTGTAATTAAATATTTTGGGGTCTTCCCATATCGCTGTCTCACCAGAATTTGGAAGGTCGACCGCGGCACTCTTTGATGGGTTGAAAATGGATTAAAAGCGTTAATGAGACAGGGACCAGTCATTATTAATAAAGTTCACTTAAATTGATTTTTATCAGAATTCAACTCACTGATATGGTGTGGTCCTAGTGGTTCTTGGATAATTTCTGAAAGGGTATCAAGTCAAATAGTGCTGAGCTTGGGTGGTGTGTAGCAACAATGTCCATGACTGCGCTTTCGACGAAGAATCTTGGAGAATAACGTCATGACATTAACATTGCTACACGCAGGGCTAGACAAATTTCCAATATTAGCTACATTGTCATTGCATACGTAAGGGGTGGCAGTACCCAATGTACGTATCCAATATTCCTCTCGGCTTCTGCGAAAGGAAGTACTCAAAGTAGGGCTGTTGGTATGGTGGTAACTTTTCTCTAATATAGACACCCTCATTGATAGTATAGAGTGGTCAGGTTGGTTAAAATGACTATAAAAGATCTGGTTACTACCCTTATTAATATTGTGACGATGACCGTTAATGTGTAAATGCAAAACGTCCTTTAGTTTCGCCAACATAAACGAGCGCGCAAAGTGTACATTCTATACCGTATATAATATTGGATGGATCTCCTGAGAAAGTTGATGTTCTTGGTAGTTGCATAGAGCCTTGTGATTGGCTAATGGTGGTCGCGTGACACATGGTCGCCATTATGTTACCCACCTTAAACGAATTTGGCTGTCCCTCGTCAGAGTCATTTCCTTCTTTAAATCACCAGGAAAATCATCCGGCAACCCAAAGCAATGTAACCATGTTGTCCGCATCTGTAACATCTAAAACTAAATTTGTCAGGTATAGGTTGGAACTCTTTAGACATAGGTGCAGAATGATAACATGGTGTTGAAGTCTGAGAAGGTAAAAATGATGACGTCGTGGTCTTTCCTTCTTATTTTTCATATCTTTCTGTAAAGATTGCACTGATGCAGTCAAACTAGCCACTAGCATTCTCAAATCGTCCTCTGCTGGTTGCTGCACCATCTTCATGTGTGATCTGGTTGCGGGCTTAGCAGGA
Organism: Patella ulyssiponensis; assembly: GCA_963678685.1. Classification (NCBI taxonomy): domain Eukaryota; kingdom Metazoa; phylum Mollusca; class Gastropoda; family Patellidae; genus Patella; species Patella ulyssiponensis. The sequence continues at coordinate 30,484,773 of OY783229.1, read as the reverse complement.
GTAGGAAATGAAGCTACGACAGTATCCCGCTCTATTCTACACACTTCTTTTATTATGTAACAGGACGGGTTGTTACCGATTTGCATTTGAGCATCGCAAGTGACCGACTCTTATGCAAACCGGGAGTCCAGGTTCATACACACGATGTCAGGTTTCTCACGTGAACTGAAGTAAAAGAAAACACTTTAACTAAGTTTCCAATTCTTTATTTCATGAATTACAGACATTCAATGAGTGATACGTGTGTTGAGTCGATTTGTCTTCTCTCCAATGGTTCACCAGCTGAAATGAATGTCTTGCACTATGTCCCTATACAGAATCATAACAGAACATCCGCTTATGCCTAATCTCGTGATTATAAACAAGAATTAGCGCCTGCCTCAGCCCGAACTAACGATATTAGTACAGAGGGAAGCAACAAAACGTATATCACCCCAAACGAAAGCCACAAATTAGAAACTTGTAACTCTTCAAATAAATATATACATCATAGCTCTATGTCTGCCTCAGCCCGAACTTACAATATTGGCACAAAGGGAAACAACGAATCTTACATCACCCAAACGGAACCCTTGAAATAACTCTGCAAATAAATATAACATCATGGATCTATGCCTGCCTCAGCCCGAACTTCAATATTCGCACAAAGGGAAACAACAAATCTTACGTCACCCAATCGGAACCCTTAAAATAACTAGAAACTGGAACGTACCTGCTTATCCTTAACTAAACCCTACTCCGGATAACTTGCTTGCCCCGAGCGAAATGATTGAAATAAATATAACATCATGGCTCTATGCCTGCCCCAGCCCGAACTTCAATATTCGCACAAAGGGAAACAACAAATCTTACATCACCCAATCGGAACCCTTAAAATAACTAGAAACTCATAACTTAACTCATCTAACAATCCTCCTATAAATTGGAATGTTCCTGCTTATCCTAAACTAAACTCTACTCCGGATAACTTGCTTGCCCCGAGCGAAATGATTGATCATTCATGTGGAACTTGCTAGCCACCAGAGACAGAGTCTCCCCTTGGTAATGCTTACTACAGAGCGAAATATGTGAATATTCCTGCTGAGGTCGGCACCCCACGACCATTCCTCGAAGACTGGCTTTTACTGTCCTTATATACCCTATCTATATGTTCTACACTGCAGAATGCACGTGACGCCGCATTCGCACTAATTCGGATTGGCTGATTTTAATCAACGTTATCCAATAGGAGGTGCCGATCTACATGTACTAACTCAAGTCTATTTACAAAATGGCGTTTTTCATACCGTTTCTACGTGCGATGACCGGCAATTCCAAGTTTGATGCAACATACAACAACTAATATAGGTCATTTCTATTCACGGGACGAGAATAACCTAAATCACAGCTATTTCAGTGATCTGTAAAATACGAAACCCCCACATTCTCCCCTCGTTAAAACCGAACACCCGACCAAAAGAAGGCGTGAGAACAGAGACCCCAGAAACCCCAACGAGTTAACAAAAATAATAACTAGATTCCTATTATTCACCAACCCTTACTCCTTGTCAACAGTTTTAATTCAGACTCGAGCTGGTCTCTCGTTGAACTCCATAATACCTCGGTAAATCGGTTCTTCTATACCATTACCAACGCAGGTATGTAACCAATTCGGAATGGAGATATCTGTTTTCCTGTCACATTCTTTCCAACTACCAATTTTGTTGCTGGCATTGCACTTGAAGAACAGTAATAGAGTTTTATCAAGCGACAAGTTTAAACTACCCCACTCGGAGCTCTCTTTACCAGTCCTTGCCTCACTAAAACCAATTTTATCTCTATGTTCTGAAAAACTGCCCCTACAGTTAACATTTGAGAAAGTACATCTGCATTGCCATGTGATTTATCTGGTATATATTTTCTCTTATCTATTACGGATTTGACTACCAACGATTTCTCGTCAGATTTACGATTACTAACTATTTCATCTGACCTTTCAGGACTACTTAGTCTTTCCCCGAGCAGAACTCGTGCACAGTTTGAAACTATTTTATTAGTATTAGTCGGGCAGCAGGTTGAAAAACCTGGAAATATAATCCACCTAATGTTTTTTGATGGATTAGAGATCTTCAGTGTGTGTAGATTCAGGATTCGGATGATGCCTCCCAGAATTCAACCCACTTAATCCAATGAGCGTGGTTTTTAATCCTAAAAGTGACAGTTAATTCCGCTAGAGGGCAAAATTCGAATTGGAGGCTCATTTGGCAGGAAACTAAAAAAGTTCCCCGAAAAAGTGTGTAATATATTAAAAAAGAAATTCTATGTGGTTTATATACATGAGATATGTATAGATTCAGAATCCGGAGGATGCCACCTTAGCACCCTTTGGGAAATTTAAATATTCAAGATGGCTGCCATGAGGCATTTTCTGGTTATTTAGTAGGGTAAAATTTGTGACAGATTCTCTCGGATCTCAGTTTGAATGTGTGTTCTATATGATTATGAATTCTACCCGCTGAATCCAACGAGCTTGGATAATCCTCCGCTAGGGGGCCAAATTCAAAATGGGAGCTTATGTAGGCGGGGAAACTCAAAAAGTTCTCTAAAAAGGTGCGCAATATATTGAAATATAAGTTTTTAAGTGGATTATATATCTTTGATATGTGTAGATTCAGAATCCGGATGATACTATTCTGGCACCCTTGGAGAAATTTAAATATTCAAGATGCCACATTTTTTTGGTTATTTAGTGGGGTAAAATTCATGACAGATTCACCAGGACCATGGTTAGGAATTCAACCAGCTGAATCCAATGAGCTTGGGTAATTCTCCAAAAAGTGACGGCTAATCCCGCTAGAGGGCCAAATTCAAAATCGAGACTCATTTGACGGGAAACTCACAAAGTTTCAAGAGTTACCTAAAAAATAGGTTGCCAGTCGACGAAACATACGCCCACCAGCAGCTAAATCATCCGGGCAGTCAACAAGAGTTGTAGATATTAAGTAATTATCAGAAAATCTTTAGAATTTGTTTGGTTTTTATGAAGTTCTGCCCCATGCTAACGTTTAGTATACGAAACATTTAATATTATGGATTTAGCTGTTCAGTTATCAAAATTCATTGAAAATCAATATACTTGTTTGTCTCAAGACCTTAAACTCTGTCCACAAGATTTTTCAAAGTCATAACTCTAGCAGTAATTATCAGAAAACACTGAAAATCCATAGGCGGCAGGGGCGTAAAAATCCACTAGCCCGACGCCCGGGACTACCAAAAATAACTTACGGGCTAGTGACCTATTTAGCCGTACTAGACCTGGGCTAGTGCCCTTTCATTGCTCATTTTTCCTGTGATTTAAACTAGATAAATGAGATGCGAAATACTGCACTTTTATTTCTCCAATCCAAAGGAAGCTATATAACAATAGTTTTTCTGTAGTGAACACAGGAAGGTTGTACCTCTTCTATTGATAATGGGGCTAAATATAGATCTCAGTCAATACAATTTAAAGTCATGTGATAATCTAGACTACAATGCATGATGGGGATTGTAAGAAGCACTTCCCACCTCTCGCAATTTAAAGTCATGTGATAATCTAGACTACAATGCATGATGGGAGATGTCTTTTTTAGTTTTTAGTTATATCGTAGAAATAGATAAGGACCTGCGTTGGCCGCTATTTATCGGATATATTGTAATAAAAACTAGTTCAAATTAACCAAGAACAAAACTTGGAATATTAATCAAATTAGTCCTTCATTTATAAACTGATCATTTTACATTAATTAATATTGGGCCTATATGCCACTTTCTGTTGGCGTACGTCGACGCAGTATTAGACCAGGAACAGTAAGTCAGTATCCCGTGCGGTAACTTGATATGCGGTGGAGTTGAAAAACATTCGTCATATGGATTGAGGCCCAGAAAAACTATATACTCCACATCGACTTATAATATGGAATACAGTTCAGTTATAAAGAATACTTAATGTGGTCAAATGGGTAACAATCTGCAGTGTACATTATTGACGATTAAAGTTTGTACCTTGTCCAACTACAGACTAGTGGAACTGGATGCGGGGCTAGTGTCTGACAGTAGACTACTAGCCCGGGGCTAGTGGATTAAAAAAATATTTTTACGCCCCTGCATAGGCATCTTCATATCATGACCTTTAACACTGTGGAGGGGGTTGGGATGGCCTAGTGGTCTAGAGTGCCGCGCTTCGACCTCTAGCTGGCCGGTCACCTCTGGCTTGCGGCTGTGGTTTCGATCCCTGGTGTGGCACGGAGATAGGGGCGCCATCTCAACCTCGTGGGTTTCCTCCGGGCACTCCGGTTTCCTCCCACTGCTAAAGACCCCTACGCGCAAGCGAATTATTGAAATAAAATTAAAACCATATGTTAGTCCCAACATGACCTAGTTTGTGTCGAGTGGACGTTAAACCCCATTTCTCTCTCTCTCGATCTTTAACACTGTATATAATAAATTTTAAGTCAATCTGATATTAACTTTGGCCTATAGAACGTCCATAAAATTTTTGAAGTGATCAAGGGCCATAACTCGGGAAGTAATTATCGGAAATAGCTATAAAAACAATAGGCTTCTTCATCTCATGACCTTCAACACTGTGTATTAAGTCTATCGGATATTAACTTTGGCATCTAGAGCATCCACAAGATTTTTTGAAGTGATCAAGGGCCATAACTCTGACAGTAACTATCGGAAATCGCTGAAAATCAATAGGCTTCTTTTCTCATGACCTTGAACACTGTGTATAAATTTATAGTGAATCGGATATTAACTTTGGCCTCTAAAGCGTCCACTAGATTTTTTGAAGTGATCAAGGGCCATAACTCTGGAAGTAATCATCAGAAATTGCTGAAAACCAATAGACTTCTTTGCCTCATGACCATAAACACTGTGTATAAATTTTAAGTCAATCGGATATTATCTTTGGCTTCTAGAGCAACCACAAGATTTTTTGATGTGAACAACGATTTTTTAAATCGGGTAATAATTTTGACCTCCAGAGGTACCACAAGCTAATAAAGGCAATTTTGCATAGAATCAGGGGCCATAATTCAGGAAGTTACAATCCGATTCAGGAAGTTACAGATCAGGGCTTCCACTTCAAAATTTTCACTACCGGTCATTTTTATACGCCCACATTTTCATGTGGACGTATTATGTCGTCGCCCCTGTCCGTCCTCAATTTGTTTGTGGACTCTCTACAGGTCACAATTCTTATCCGATTTTGACGAAACTTGAAATATAGGTTTATCCCCATAAGATCTCGGTTCCTTTCGATATTGGCATGTATCGGATCGGAACTTCATGGATTATGGCCCCTGATTGTACGAAATATCATGTTTTTAGCTTGTGGACCCTATAGAGGTCACAATTTTGAACCAATTGTGATGAAACTTGACATGCATGTTTATAACCCCAAAATCTTGGTTCCTTTCGATATTTGCGCCCATCGGATCGTAACTTCCTGAATTATGGCCCGTGATTGTCCGAAAAATCACCCTTTTTAGCTTGTTGTGCCACTGGAGGTCAAAATTATTATCCGATTTAAAAAAAACGTTTGATTATATCACCGTTACATGGTAATGAAGGTTGAGTTCAAATTTCGTGAAAATCGGACCAAAATTGACAAACAAAATGGCCGCCGTTTGTACGCGAATAGTGTGAAAATATGTTATATCAAGGTTGTGGACCCTATAGAGGTCACAATTTTGAACCGATTTTGATGAAACTTGACATGTATGTTTATAACCCAAAGATCTTGGTTCCTTTCGATATTTGCGCCCATCGGATCGTAACTTCCTGAATTATGGCCCCTGATTGTCTGAAAAATCGCCCTTTTTAGCTTGTGGTGCCTCTGGAGGTCAAAATTATTATCCAATTTAAAAAAACGTTTGATTATATCATCGTTTCATGGTAATGAAGGTTGAGTTCAAATTTCGTGAAAATCGGACCAAAATTGACAAACAAAATGGCCACCGTTTGTACACGAATAGTGTAAAAATATGTTATATCAAGGTTGTGGACCCTATAGAGGTCACAATTTTGAACCGATTTTGATGAAACTTGACATGTATGTTTATAACCCAAAGATTTTAGTTTCTTTCTATATTTGCACCCATCGGATCGTAACTTCCTGAATTATGGCCCCTGATTGTCCGAAAAATTGCCCTTTTTATACGCCCACATTTTCATGTGGACGTATTACGTCGTCGCCCCTGTCCGTCGGGCCGTCCGTCCGTACGTCCAACCGTCCGTCCGTCTGTCTGTCCATCCGTCCGTCCGTCCGTCCGTCCGTCCGTCCGTCCGCTCTCACTGGGAAGTACTTGTGTGGGCTTTGGAACGTACAAATGATACTTGTGTGGGTTTTTGGACTTGTAGGGTGCACCCCATGAAAATTACCCCAAAATTCGTTTGCTGTGGTAAAAGTATGCCCACAAGTTAAAAATCTTCATGTGCACCCCACAAATTTCGCGGTCATCTGGATGTCCGTTTCTGTCATGGACAGTACCGTAAACGGCTCTATCGCACCATTTGATTTATTCAGAGTTGCGTCCCTTGGTCACATCACATCACTGTCCAATCAGCATTCTCCCATGCAAGTCTTTGCTATCCAGGGGACTTAAAGGGAAGATAACTCTGTTTGGGAGATTGTCCAATCAGAACAACACACTTTTTTGGCCGCCATATTGGAAAGGCGAGGCAGCTGTCGTGATTACGGTAAGTGTTATTTAGTTCACTGACCTAGTTAATTTATTAAATATTTCTTATTGAAGGCATGTCCTTAAGTTTTATGGATATCTTAAGCAGGTCTTTATTTTGAATCGGAGATCTGACATTCATTTTATTAGAAAGTTTAATGTTCGCAACCGACTTCTTATATTTACGATCCAAGCAAATAAAATCGGTTCAACTTCAACCTGATATTTTCTATGTTAAAATTAGCTAATTAAGTAATTAACCCATTTAACCCTGAGCCAATTAAAAGATTATCTTCCCTAACCCTAAGCTCATTGAACCAGCAGGGCCCATCTTCCTAAGCCAATTACAGGATTATTGTTAATCCTAATACCCTCTACAAAATTGCAAATAATTAAAAAAATATTTTTTATACATAAAAATACTCTGTTACAAAAATGTACACTTTATCGTGTTCTTTCCAATGATATAAAATTCAATTTTACAAAGTAGCATGTATATTACTATAAATAATATTGAAAAGCCAGTTCCACTAAAATTATGACTTTTCTCTATCATATTGGCAAAATAATGTGAAAAAGTATCCCTTACGAGTATTTTTAAAAAAATAAAACAAAAATATAATCCCTCGTGTTGGCAGCAGTGTTCTAAGTAAGTATAAATATAACTTTTAGAAAGAAATATCACCCCAAATAACGGTCATTTCATCGCCTACGGCATTTAACATTTCTGCCTTTCTTTGGATATATATGACGGGAATTGTCGTTTTCTTTGCTTCATTGCGGCGAAAAAAAAAATATATATTTGAAATCTTCGACTGTGTAATATTCCCCTATTTAGCTTGTATCAAATCCTAAAAGTTTTGATTCAATTTAGCTTTCCAAAGTCTAGAATTATTAGCCGTATGTTTCCTGTTGTCATCTGTTTGAGCGAGCGAATCCAAAATGGCGGAGACACGCTTGATCTCGGCTCGAGTAGACGCATTCTTCGCATCATAACGTCAAAAAAAAATAATAAATAGTTGATTTCTTCGACATTATCATATTCCACAATATACCTGGCAGTAAATCATAAAATCTGATTCTATTTCACTCTCAATATCATATAATTATTAGCCGTAAGTGACAGCGTGAAAATATTGGAATAGTGCCAAATTGAATGACACGGTGTGAATTTTCACCTCTGACCTTTTACGTAAATACTGAAAGATCCGGTGTTGTTAGTTCAATGTCTTTTTTTTTGTTGGATGTAAATGAATACTTCCAAACTGATCTAAGTTTAAACAGGATTTATAAGTGGACTAGAAACATAATAATTTCTTACTACATTAAATGCTACTAATGCATTTAAAAAAGACATGAAATTTGCTTTTGAATACATGTGAAATTTAATTTGCTGACATATTGTTTCAGATATTGTCACAGAGAAAATTACTGAAGAGACTGAACAGAAGGGAGACCCCACATCAAATATTGTATTAAATAAAGTTGTAACTGATAACGAATGGGGCGATCCTGCTGGATTGCAGGTAATTCTGAATGAAGCCGAAAACTTCAATGATTTCAGTGATGATGATGATTATGATGATGATGAATGTCGTCGCAGTGTTCAAAAGAAGAAAAGAAAACCTACATCCACCTCAAAAACTAAATGGACTGAAGACGAGGAAGAAGAAATAAAAACTTTGTTTAAAAAGTTTTTTGAGGCCAAAAAGCGTCCAAAGCCAAAAGACTGTCTGAGAGCTCTAGAGCAAAGCCGCAAAAGAAACGGATTCATTTCACAGAGGAAAAAAGATGTACTAAAGAAAAAGGTATTTCGGATGATCGACAAATTATCCCAATAAATGTGAAACTGGACAAATAACTGGAAAACTGTCATTGCAAGTGGAGGAATATTGTGTTCTGTGTGTTCGAATGATTTGTTTTAATGTCACCTTGCGACTGAGTGACTTTGAAGTTTGGATTTTCTTTTGGATCATCGAAATATTTGTTTTAATGTCACCTTGCGACTGAATGACTTTGAAGTTTGGATTTTCTTTTGGATCATCGAAATATTTGTTTTAATGTCACCTTGCGACTGAATGACTTTGAAGTTTGGATTTTCTTTTGGATCATCATGAAAATATTTGTGTTAAAAGTTTGGATTTTCTTTTGGATCATCATGAAAATATTTGTGTTAAAAGTTTGGATTGTCTTTTGGATTATCATGAAAATATTTGTGTTAAAGGGACCGTATATAAGATTTAAATATAATTATCGCAGGTGTTATTTCTGGCTTTAAATATTATTTAAACAATAATTCAATCATTTTTACATACAAAAATCTCATTAATAAACTTCTACACTATCAAATGACTTGGATTCAATTGGATTTAAAAGTGTATCGTCTGCACTGGCCTAAGGTCATTGTTTACATTTTTCCGTAAATATTTCACGTCACACTCGGAAGTGTCAATAAAAAGACTTGGCAATCGAGCAATCAATGACAATATTTAGGTACTTGACATGTAGGCGGAGCGTCAGTCTGTCAATCAAAATCTTCGGTAGTTTTCGGAGACAATAATGTAAACAGTATTGTTTACTTTTTTAAAACTTTAAACAATCATAACTTAGAGCTGGGCGATATTTAGGTTTTTCGATATAAAACCGTCCAAAAAATAAAAACCGTTTAAAATACCGTTGTCAGAAAAATATCGAAAAAACTAACATATCGCGATATATTTATTTGGACCATGTAGGCCTATGGTCGCCGATGATTTTACATAATTTCAAGTCCTAGTAGTATTATTTTACTGTTAAATTTGCAATAGTATACATGTTTCGCATAAGCCTGTCTAAGCCTGCGTTGTCTTCTTGGTAGTCTCGCTTTAAAAAGTGGGCTAGTACTACTATTATAGTACAAGTAATGTAATATATTTTTTAAACAAAATTATTGTTTGTAAAAAAAAGCTAATATCATCATTGTAGTATATTCCTTGGCGGTTGCAAATCGAAATTTAAGCTCCAATGATCTTATTATAATGCACCTTTTGTAAATTATTAGGGTAAAATATTGAATATTTTTTATTTTAAAAAATATCGCGATATAGTAATAATATCAAGATATTTTCAGAAAATATCGCGATATATGATTTTGGATATATCGCCCAGCTCTATCATAATTCAGCCCAGAATGAAGTTATTTTACTAAAATATCAATAATATTCATCTGTAGTTATCTATTTTTGGTATTATTATACCAAGAACGGCCATATCCTTTGTTTTTTCTTACATATTGTCCCTTTAAAAGTTTGGGTTGTCTTTTGGATCATCATGAAAATATTTGTGTTAAAAGTTTAGATGTTCTTTTGGATCATCATGACTGCTAAGAGCTATATATTTAAAATATAATTCTCTCAAACTCAAAGGAACCTTTTGTCAAGTTGTACTACCAATCAAAAGTGATTTTATTTAAGAAACTGCACATTTGGATAAAGTTGTAGGCCTAACTGACAACGAATAGGGCGATCCTGCTGGATTGCAGGTAATTCTAAATGAAGCAGAAAACTTCAATGATTTCAGTGATGATGATGATTATGATGATGATGAATGTCGTCGCAGTGTTCAAAAGAAGAAAAGAAAACCTACATCCACCTCAAAAACTAAATGGACTGAAGACGAGGAAGAAGAAATAAAAACTTTGTTTAAAAAGTTTTTTGAGGCCAAAAAGCGTCCAAAGCCAAAAGACTGTCTGAGAGCTCTAGAGCAAAGCCCCAAAAGAAATGGATTCATTTCACAGAGGAAAAATAATGTGCTAAAGAAAAAGGTATTTCGGATGATCGACAAATTATCCAAATAAATGTGAAACTGGACAAATAACTGGAAAACTGTCATTGCATGTGGAGGGATATTGTGTTCTGTGTGTTCGAATGATTTGTTTTAATGTCACCTTGCGACTAAATGACTTTGAAGCTTGGATTTTCTTTTGGATCATCGAAATATTTGTTTTAATGTCACCTTGCGACTGAATGACTTTGAAGTTTGGATTTTCTTTTGGATCATCGAAATATTTGTTTTAATGTCACCTTGCGACTGAATGACTTTGAAGTTTGGATTTTTTTTTAGATCATCATGAAAATATTTGTGTTAAAAGTTTGGATTTTCTTTTGGATCATCATGAAAATATTTGTGTTAAAAGTTTAGATGTTCTTTTGGATCATCATGACTGCTTAGAGCTATTATATTTAAAATATAATTCCCTCAAAGGAACCTTTTGTCAAATAGTACTACCAATCAAAAGTGATTTCATTTAAGAAACTTGCACATTTGAATGGAATTAAATAACTCTATGCAAGTGCATTTGTGACTACCTATGGAAGTTTGTTTTCCAACCTATGAAAGTTATTTATCTTTGCCTTCCAAGGGTGAAGATAGTTTGATAATGGTAATATAACCCACATATACAAAAGTGATTCGCTCCATCCAAGTTAATGTGACCACTCATAAAAGTTGCATTTTATTCTTTTGTTTTTTACTGTGCCATTATTAATAATTTAAAATAAAACAAGAATACATGTCATTAGTCTTTGTATTATAATTTCAATTAGAAAACATCCCTTCAGTGATTTCTTGGCATTTTATCATGATATTAATTTTTCATCTGAAATATTTTACAGTTGCAATGCTTTTAAATGTGTTAGTGCTATTTACACATATTATGGTAAAGGCTACACAGAGAAAATATATCCAGATGCTTCAAACTTGCTGTTAATTTTATTTAAACCTCGTGTTTATTTTTTTCGTATTTTATTTAATAGGGTATGTACTGATAGTATCATCATGGAATGTGTAAGGATATTTGTAGTCTAACTGGGTTACATAGTGTCCATTATATACTGGGCTTATTTGTTCGTGATGTGTGGGGATATTTGTGGTCTATCTGTGGTTTACATAGTGTCCATTATCTACTGGGCTTATTTGTCTGTGATGTGTGGGGATATTTGTGGTCTAACTGGGTTACATAGTGTCCATTATCTACTGGGTTTATTTGTCCGTGATGTGTGGGGATATTTTTGGTCTAACTATAGGTTGCATAGTGTTCATTATCAACTGGGCTTATTTGTCCGTGATGTGTGGGGATATTGTAGTCTAACTGTGGGTTACATAGTGTTCATTATCTACTGGGTTTATTTGTCCGTGATGTGTGGGGATATTTGTGGTCTAACTGGGTTACATAGTGTCCATTATCTACTGTGCTTCTCTATCTGTGACATAGGGGGATATTTGAACATGAACTCTGGGTTGCATAGTGTCCATTATCTACTGGGCTTATTTGTCTGTGATGTTTGGGGATATTTGTGGTCAAACTGGGTTACATAGTGTCCATTATCTACTGGGCTTATTTGTCCGTGATGTTTGGGGATATTTGTGGTTAAACTGGGTTACATAGTGTCCATTATCTACTGGGCTTATTTGTCCGTGATGTTTGGGGATATTTGTGGTCTAACTGGGTTACATAGTGTCCATTATCTACTGGGCTTCTCTATCTGTGACATAGGGGGATATTTGAACATGAACTCTGGGTTGCATAGTGTCCATTATCAGGGGCGGATTAACCATGGGGCAAGTGCCCCAGGGCCCCCACATTTAGGGGCCCCCCACAAAAATCGCAGGTCGCGCAAAAAGTGCCGTGAGCATAGTCGGACCAAGGACTTAACGGTTGTAGAGATACTAAATAGGGCCCCTGTACTGCTCTGCTCTAATCCATTCCACAGTGGACACGTAGTGGCTCGTATGGATAACTATCTCCATGTAAGAAATTTAGTTCTAAAAAAGTCCTAAATTTGTTAGGAGCCTATCTTTAGTTGAAATCATCCTATTAAATTATATTTTACTATTCTAAAAAATATAAAATATTTTATATTTTAATTTTAAAATCTATAAGGTACGTGGAAATAGAATGTATTTTATAGTAATAGTTTAAACAAGTAATTTTTTATGGTGAATTTTATAATACATCCGGCGTTACTAAATATAGTCAAAATACAACCAATCGTTAAACCCGCTTTTTACTTTTTGGTAGAATGTTTGAACAGTCGCTTAAACATGCTTCAAGTTTTTTTTTCATATTTTTAAATAATAAGCCAGCCGTAATGTTACCATTTTAAAAATATTAGGTTAATTCAGATGTATAGCTCTAATAAACTGAAGTATCTTATAATAGACCTTCTACGGGTTATATATTCTACAGCTTATCCCCGTTTCAAATTAGCCTGATAACTCGAGCTGCGGTGGGACGTTAAACACAATACAGTCAATCTACGGTTTATTAAAAAAAATGATTGGGACATGTTCATAAGTTACAGCAAGAGTGGGATGACTTGTCAACGAATGCCATAATGCTGTAAAACATAAATTTTTGCGAGCATGAAATAATTGCAAACAAGGTCCTTTCGCAATAATTTCATGCTCGCAAAAATTTTATGAATTTTATAAGTAAAACTATTTATGTTTAGTTTTATTTTAGTCCAAAATAGTTTTAATTTTTAAAATTTTTTTCTTTTAGGAAATATATCAATTAGACCTTGTGTTTTCTTCCATTTGGAACAAGAAGTTTCGCATCAGAAAATTAAATTTAATTGCTTAAATAATAATCAATACTCAAGAAAAGGGTACTTCTAAGAGCTCTGTCACACGTGCCTGAAATGCCAGGAAATAACGTTTCCGGCCTCCAATTCCTGAAAATTTTCTGGGGGGAAAACCCCCCCATACCCTCCTTAACCGACTCGCGCCTTCGGCACTCGGGGTGACCGGCTACGCCGTCCACGGCTCCGCGGACAATCCTTAGGGGGCCCCCCACAAATAGCTTGCCCCAGGGCCCCAACCCTTGTTAATCCGCCGCTGTCCATTATCTACTGGGCTTATTTGTCCGTGATGTGTGGGGATATTTGTGGTCAAACTGGGTTACAAAAACTTACATAGTGTCCATTATCTACTGGGTTTATTTGTCCGTGATGTGTGGGGATATTTGTGGTCTAACTGTGGGTTACATAGTGTCCATTATCTACTGGGCTTATTTGTCTGTGATGTGTGGGGATATTTGTGGTCAAACTGGGTTACATAGTGTCCATTATCTACTGGGTTTATTTGGCTGTGATGTGTGGGGATATTTGAACATGAACTCTGGGTTACATAGTGTCCGTTATCTACTTGGCTGAGATGTGGATTTGCGTGGCATATTGAGTACTGACAGTAATTCTTTTTAAAGTTAGGCCTACAGGCTAAGCCACAAGGCCACACACGCAGTGTCGTCTAGTACAGTAGAAGTAGCCAGTCGAGTAAGCTACGTAGTGCCTATTCTATGTCTTACGGGTCATAGGTCATTTTATAAATGGAACTTAGAAGTAGGTCACGACTTGCCTGTTTTATATTTCACCATGCACTAATTATCCAACACTAGACGTACTTTTAAACATGTAACGGTTATTTATAAGTGTTTTATTACCATATTTAAATAATTCAGGGCAGGTCAGAAAAAAAACAGCGTTGCTTATTGTTTTGTTTTTGACGTTCAACACCAAGCTTATATCGAGGCCTTAAATGACGTCAATATTTATTTCTTCCGTCAAACCGTTTGATAATATCACCGTTACGTGGTAATGAAGGTTGAGTTCGAATTTCGTGAAAATCGGACCAAAATTGTCATACAAAATGGCCGCCGTTTATACGCGAATAGTGTGAAAATATGTTATATCAAGGTTGTGGACCCTATAGAGGTCACAATTTTGAACCGATTTTGATGAAACTTGACATGCATGTTTATAACCCAAAGATCTTGGTTCCTTTCGATATTTGCGCCCATTGGATCGTAACTTCCTGAATTATGGCCCCTGATTGTCCGAAAAATGACCTTTTTTTTAGCTTGTGGTCCCTCTGCGGTCAGAATTATTATCCCATTTAAAAAACCGTTTGATTATATCACCGTTACATCGTAATGAAGGTGGAGGTCGAATTTCGTGAAAATCGAACCAAAATTGACAGCTGTTCTTGTCAGGCCATCCATCCTTCATCACTAACAAGGAGAAACCACGCCAGAAAATCTAGATGAACTTTGTCACCCAATGCAGGGATCAAACACCCAACCTCAAGGCTACTGAGCCAGCATCTTACCCACTTAGCAACATGATCCCCAGCCGAATTTGAAGCCTACTGAAATGCACCTTTATAACCCAAAGATCTTAATTCATTTTGATATTTGCACATATGATATTACAATCACTTTCGGTATTGCTTGTTCTCTATCCATCTCTCGAAAATGTGGGCGTATCCTGCCTCCTGCCTGGCAGTGCCAGTAGGGCTGGGTAAAATATCGATATAAATCGATAGTATCGATTGGACGGGCCAGAAAAGCACTATCGATAGCGGTGGGTTACTATCGATTATCGCTCTTCGTCTATTTTTCTTGCGTCTGAAATGTCAATGTTTTCTTTCAGTTAATCATAATACACCGCTCACTTTAATTACTATCAAGTATTAATGTAACACATAACAAAATTGTGACTGCTTATTGAACAGCCGTTTTCATAAATTCACTCTCATTGAAACGTTACTTTAGTTTTGAAGAAATTATTGTTGAAAATCGCTAAATCGGAGATACCCGGATGCGTAAATAAAGTTAGAGTTATTTCCATTTGCAAGCTTCAGAATTCGTCTGTACAGTTCACTATTTCTGTACGTGTGCCTCAGTAATAGAGTACCCGGTACAATAAATTGCACACATGGACGACAAAACGCTTGTTGATTTTCCCGGCAAAGCTAAAATCCTTAGACAGGAGCAAACGATCTTTCGCAACTTCGTATGGTTTTGAACTTTGAACTTACACTGTATCCAGTCTTGATGACGACCGTGAAAATAAGTTCGAAAATACTATCGATCATCGACCAACATTTCATTGCCGATTATCGATAGTAAAAATCAATATCGATACCCAGCCCTAAGTGTCAGCCTATCTTTGATAACGCACGAAAACTTTGCAAAGTAAATTCATATTTCATATTTTTTATTCATCGTGGTGTATTGTGAATTCACGTGTCTACACCACTTTGCCAGCGTGGGGTACACAAAAAAAATATATATTGGACTTAAAAATGAAATATTAGTAAGACTTATGATAATTATTTAGTAATTAAATATTCCCTTTGGGCTACTTAATTAATCGAAATAGCTGAATTGGCCGTAGAAAAACCATTCCAGTGGATGACACGTAATTACCACGTGCTCTATAGAAAACACACGGACCTGGATAATTTATGAGTTGTAATACAAAAAATACGATATGCTGATAAATATATAATACAGATCAATATGCACAAATATCAAAAGGAATCAAGATCTTTGTGATATAAAGATAAATTTAAAGTTTTATCAAAACAGTTCAATATTTGCATTCGAGGGGTGGCCATTTTGTCAGTTTTGATCCCATTTTCTAGAAATTCAAACACAACCGTCATTAATGTGTAACGGGGATATAGTCAAACGTTTTTTTAATTCGGAATAAAATTGTGACCTCTATATGTGGTCCACAAGGTAAAAAACATGATTTTTTGTACAATCAGGGGCCATAATTCAGGAAGTTATGGTCCAATGTACGCGAATATCGAAAGGAACTGCGATCTTTGGGTTATAAACTTACATTTCAAATTTCATTAAAATCGGATTAAAAATGTGACCTCTACAGGGTCCACAACCTTGATATATCATATTTTTACACTAATCGTGTATTAGCAGCAGCCATTTTGTCCTGCAGTTTTTGTCTGATTTTTACGAAATTCGACCTCAACCTTCATTACAGTTTAACCGTGATATATTTGAATGTTTTTTTAGAATCGGATAATAATTGGAATCTCTAGAGGGACAACAAGCTAAAAAAGTTGATTTTGCAGACATTCAGGGGCTATAATTCAGGAAGTTACAATCCAATATGTGCAAATATCGAAAGGAACCATGATCTTTGGATTATTAACATGCATTTCAAGTTTCATCAAAGTCAGGATTAAAATTGTGACCTCCACAGGGTCCACAACCTTGATATACCATATTTTTACACTATGCGCGTGCAAGCGTCGGCCATTTTGTCTGGCGATTTTGATCCGATTTTCACGAAATTCGAACTCAACTCAACGGTTTTATAAATCGAATGATAATTTTGACCTCCAGGGGGACCACAAGCTAAAAAAGGCGATTTTTTGTACAATCAGGGGCCATAATTCAGGAAGTTACGATCCGATATGCGCAAATATCGAAAGCAACCAAGATCCTTGGGTTATAAATATGCATTTAAAGTTTCATCAAAATCGGTTCAAAATCTACACTGTTCACAAGCTAAAAATGTGATTTTTCGTATATTCAGGGGCCATAATTCAGGAAGTTATGATTCACTATATACAAAAATCGATAGGAACCAAGATATTTGGGTTATAAACATGCATTTCAAGTGTCATCAAAATCAGATGAAAATTGTGACCTACAGAGGGTCCACAACCTGGATACACAATATTTTGACACTATTCGCGTACAAGTGGCGGCCATTTTGTCTGGCAGTTTTGGTCAGATTTTCACAAGCTAAAAACCGTCATTTTTCGTACAATCAGGGGCCATAATCCATGAAGTTACATTCCGATACATGCCAATATCGAAAGCAACCGAGATCTTTTGGGTGATAAACCTATATTTCAAGTTTCATTGAAATCCAATAAAAATTGTGACCTGTAGACTGTTGGCTTTCCTAGTCAAACTTTTTAAGCTATACCCACAATCTACTGACTAATCCCTATATCTGTGTTGAATCCTATACTCGACTCTGTGAGTAGCAAGTCGCTCCGCTGGACTAAACCTCTGGGTAAGGGCAAATTTTAGCTCATCATATTGCTTTAATTGATAGGGTGCCAGAGTACTCAAAAGTTTAAGGGCTTTACCCCTCAGACACATTACAAGCAGCTGCGCTTTCTCTAAAGATGACCACTCATTCCATTCCGCCACTTGTTCAAACTGAATTAAAAAATCTGGCCAATCGTCATTGTCTCCATTAAACTTAACCGGTCCCTTTTCCCTAAGTATAATTTGACGAGTGGGATATTGTCCCTGAGGCAATAACCTGGGTCACTTGGTCCCATTCCCCCATAAACATTTCTGTTTATAACGGACTCATAAGGGTGGAGAGTACTGGTATACCTAGGAGATGAAGAGGTACAAGTCTCTGTTGACATGTACGGCATGGGAGGTAGGGGAATCTCTTTAAAACTTGATCTACTGGGATTACCTTTCCTGCTATAATATACTGTTTCCGACACAAGCCTACGAGAGATATCCCCTCAGAAACTAACCCGGTAAACCCTGCTCTTGGCCTAGCCACAGGTTCAGAGACACTACTATATAAGTCGTCCTCCCAAAAGTAACCTGCATCTTCATGCCTACTACTTAGTCCTAATCGTTCTATCAGGAATAAATTCAGGATCCTGCCACATCGCAGGAGGAGAACTTCTATTATATTGAGTTGTTGGCAGAACAATTGAGTAACTAGATTGTCTAAAACAACTACACCTAGATATACAGAACAGCATTCAGTTACAGAAGAACAGCAATGACATCAGCTGAAACATCGGAGCCGTGTAGGCCATCCAGTTCCAGGTTCAGATTGATCACCTGAGCCGGCGCACCTCTGGAGGTTGTTGTGGAATAGCGCCGAAACAGCCAAGGAAGGAGGACCCCACCTGATGATGGAATTGGATTAGCATTCCTTTGATGTTTACAAGGTAATCAACTTCTGGAAACCCAGTGACCACCAGGAAAGTCTGGTTGACGACGGTGAAGAGAACAGTGGCAACCTGGAGAGACAGGTGGCAGCCAGGAGAGACTGGTAACCGGGGCATGAGGCTTGGCAAGTCAAAGTGCATCTCCTGTGAAGGGGAACCCATTTTACACGCTATGGAACGATATATACTAAGACACCCTCGGGGCTGTGCGAGAGCGAGGGAGGATGAACAGCCCATAGGACAGGACCAGGAAACGACTATGGAACCGACGAGGAAAACGAACCAGAACAACGGATGTAAATGTTTTTGTGGTAAAGTCTGTAAGAATTCTAGAGGTTTGAAGATCCATCAAAGTAGAATGAAATGTGTGCAACCCCATTCTGGCAATCAACGCACAGAGAGATCTGGTCAGACGGAGGAGGAGACCATCCAGGAAGCAAACCACAGTGATGATAGCCTCCCTGTGACCCAGGGTGAGGATGAGCACGAGGAACAGCCTACAGAGGTAGAACAACTTGACGAGGCAGAAGAGATAGAGAGGATAGAACCAACAGTCCATAGAGAAGACGGGATAGAGACAACAGTCCGTAAAGAAGACGGGATAGAACCAACAACCCGTAGAGAAGAGAATGAGCCACGCAAAGAGAAGATCAAATGGCCAACGAATGCAGACAAAGCAGCTTGGAAAGCGCTTGACGAAGATTTGGAAAACATCTTAGAGGCAACATTAGCAGGCAGTGTAGACAGAAAGATAACAGCAATGACGTCCATTATTTACAGCGTAGGAAAGGACAGATTTGGAGTGGTACCACAAGGGAAACAACCAACAAAACTAGGCCATAGTAACCGGAGACAGAAGAAGATCAAGGAATTGAGAGGAGACCTGAGAAGGTTAAAGAAGAGGTACAAAGTCGCCAATGAGAATGAAAGGTTACCATTACAGCAGTTAAGAAAGGAAACTAGGGAGAAACTTAAAACACTTAACAGAGCAGAAACGCATAGAAGAGATAGAAAGAAAAAGGCAAAGGAGAGAACAACATTTACAGCAAACCCATTTCAGTATATGAAGCGATTATTTGGAGCGAGAGGATCTGGCAAACTGGAAAACTCGAGGGAAGAAGTGGAAGAACATCTCAGGAAGACCCACAGTGATGAGAGACGAGGAGAAGACCTGGAAGAATGTGAGAAATTGTTAACACCAGAGGAGCCAAAAGAACAGTTTGATGAGTCAGACCTGAAGTTCCAAGAAGTGCAGGACGTAGTGAGAAAGGCAAGAGCAGGGTCAGCACCAGGACCAAATGGTATTTCATATAGGGTATATAAGAACTGTCCCAGACTGATCAGAAGGTTGTGGAAGCTATTAAAAGTAATTTGGAGAAGGAGAAAGATGACAGAGTCATGGTACAAGGCAGAAGGATGTTTTATACCAAAAGAAGAGAACTCCAGGAAAGTTGAACAGTTTAGAACCATCTCCCTATTGAACATTGAGGGGAAGATATTCCTGGCAGTTTTAGCAAGGAGAACGACGAGGTACCTGCTTGGCAATGAATATATAGACATCGCAGTCCAGAAAGGAGGCATGCCTGAAGTATCTGGTTGCATCGAACACCCTAGCGTTATTACACAGATTTTAAGAGAAGCAAAGGAGAAGAAAAGTGACTTAGCAGTGTTTTGGCTAGATCTGGCTAATGCTTATGGGTCCATACCTCACAAACTAGTAGACCTGACATTGGAGAGGTATCATGTTCCACCAACTATCAGAACTATGCTGCGAGAGTATTTTGACAAGATTGAAATGAGGTTCACAGCTGGAGACTTCACCACAGCTTGGCAGAGACTTGAGGTTGGAATACTAACGGGGTGTACAGTATCAGTAGTCCTGTTTGCAGCAGCAATGAACTTGATTGTAAAATCAGTAGAAAAACCAAGTAGAGGACCATTATTGTCATCAGGGGTCAGGCAACCACCAGTAAGAGCTTTTATGGATGATATGACAGTGACAGCAAAAACAGTCATAGAGGGAAGATGAACTTTAGAGGAATTGGAAAGGATGATTAAGTGGGCCAGGATGAAGTTCAAACCAAGTAAATCTAGAAGTTTGATAGTGAGGAAAGGCAAAGTGCAAGATGAGACATTTGAGTTAGCAGGTGAAAAGATACCAACAGTTGGAGAGAAACCAGTGAAATGCCTAGGTAAAAAGTTTGATGCAACACTAGCAGATATGGTAAACATGGGTGAAGTTCAAGTGCAATTGGTAGAATGGCTGACGAAGATAGACAAAAGTGGGCTCCCAGGAAGATATAAGGCCTGGATATATCAACATGGGGTCTTACCAAGGATATTGTGGCCATTACTAGTTTACGAGTTCCCATTGTCCAAAGTTGAGGCCTTAGAGAGAAAGATCAGTGCATGCCTAAGAAGATGGTTGGGTGTGCCAAGAAGTTTCAGCAGCATTGGATTTTACAGCACAGGAACAAAGCTACAATTACCAATGAAGGCATTGACAGAAGAGTATAAAGTTACAAAGACAAGACAGGTTATGACGTTGAGAGACAGCAAAGATGCTAAAGTGAGAGGAGCCAAAGTAAAGATCAGGACAGGAAGAAAATGGAAAGCAGAGGAAGCAGTTAAGGAAGCTGAGACTAGACTAAAGCACAGTGTCATCGTTGGTGTAACAGCAGTTGGTAGACAGGGATTTGGTATGACAACAAAACCAAGGTGGGATACAGCAAATGAGAAGGGACGGAGGGAACTGGTGCAACAGGAAATACGACAGATGGAAGAAGAGAGTAGGAATGTTAAGGCAGTAGGAATGAAACAGCAGGGTAGTTGGTTGAATTGGCAAGGAGCGAGAAGCAGGGCTTTGACCTGGAGCGAGATTTGGAGTATGGAGGGATACAGATATCTATACCTGGGGGTTGATAGAAGACCCAACGTGCACCTTATGCAAAGACAAACCAGCATCTCTACAGCATGTGTTGTCAGCATGTCCAGTCGCATTGAAAGATGGAAGATATACATGGAGGCATGACAGTGTATTGAAAACAATAGCAGCAAAGTTGGATACCACCAGGAGAAAGAAGAGAAAGATGCAGAAGAACATCACATTTGTAAATTTTGTGAGGGCTGGAGAAAAGAAAGACAACCAGGCAGAAGGTTTAGGGATACTTGGAACAGCATCAGACTGGCAGATGACAGCAGACATACATCAACGCATGAGTTTCCCAGCAGAAATAGCAGCAACATCGCTAAGACCAGATATAGTCATTTGGTCACAGGGAACTAGGCAGGCGGTCTTGCTGGAACTGACAGTCCCATGGGAAGACAGAATAGAGGAAGCTTATGAAAGAAAGATGGCAAAATACCAGCAGCTAGTAGAGGATTGCAAACAGCGGGGATGGAGGACGTGGTGTTTGGCAATAGAAGTCGGATGCAGGGGCTTTGCAGGACAGTCAATGTGGCGGGCACTTAGGACCTTGGGAGTAGTAGGAGCAGAGAGGAAGAAACTGATTACAGAAGTGTGTAGAGAAGCAGAAGTGGCATCACAGTGGATTTGGAGGAAAAGAGACGAAGTGTGGAAAAGTACAAAGTGTTAGAACAATGAGCATTTATTGTGTAGATAATGGACAGATTTAGATATACAGAACAGCATTCAGTTACAGAAGAACAGCAATGACATCAGCTGAAACATCGGAGCCGTGTAGGCCATCCAGTTCCAGGTTCAGATTGATCACCTGAGCCGGCGCACCTCTGGAGGTTGTTGTGGAATAGCGCCGAAACAGCCAAGGAAGGAGGACCCCACCTGATGATGGAATTGGATTAGCATTCCTTTGATGTTTACAAGGTAACCTACACCAGTTGTATTACTACTGGACACCTTAGCGGAAGTCTATAATGGAGGATAATATAAAGACCTGCATTCCATACAATGACCCTTACTTGCCATTTCATTGATTCGATATGAATATTTGTCCACCTTAAAATACTACTGTTATATTTATCCTTGATTAAAGTATACAACTTACTATGCAACTAATCCTTTATTTTATCCTGTAAATTTATTAATAAAAGTTTCACTTTGACCTCAATCCATGGAAAAGTTATCATACATCCTGGCAAGCTCGCCAAAAATATATAACAGCATAGGTTCTTACCGATTTGTACTTGAGCGTCACAAGTGACCTACTCTTATGCAACCTGGAAGTCCAGGTTCGTGTACAGGATGTCAGGTTTCTCACGTGAACTGAAGTAAAAGAGAACACTTTTATTAAGTGTCAAATTCTTTTTTTCATAAATTACAGATATTCAATGACCGATACGCGTGTCAGGTCGATTCGTCTTCTTCTCTCCAATGGTTAACCAGCTGAAATGAAAGTCTTGCACCAAGCCCTTCAAATATGTCCCTATATGGGTAGCAGAGTAAAACACGCCTTGCTCAACCTCTCCAAATGCTCTGTGACTTGTCCAATAAAGTGCTTGTTGTAGAAACACTGTGTCCGAGTCGCATTGACTCTCTAGCAGTTACCTCTTTCATATTGTCGATATTATTGCCAATTTCTAAGTTAACCATTTTTAAGTTGTGATTACTAATGTTGGTCTGATTAAGGGGTGTTATGTTGAAATCCCATGGAGTTCAAGCCCGTTCAAGCACTCTACTTTGTGCCACATTTTTCGGGTATCGATTATAATTTGTGAATGCAGCTGCAACAGTACAATTGGATCCTTGGAATTTAGGTCGGCATAGAGTGGGTTTTCGGTTACAAAGCGATTTGGAAACTTTGAAGTTGCTTTACTCATGGGTTTGAAAAGCAGAAAAACGCATATGCAGCGGTTGTTTCGGATTCAGATAAGCCACTATATTCCTGAAGCAATGGCCCAAGAAATCCCTCTCTGGCCATTGCTGGATTGGCTCTGATACTTGAGCTTTTGAGGCAGTATGTCTGATCCTCCGTTCAATCAAATCTGTCCTAAGTACAGCAACATGGCAGCCCTTCGTTTAATCTGAGGCCTTTCCTCATTTCTCACTGTTTAAAGCGTAATGATATTGTTAGGCAGTTAGCCATTGGTTGTTAATCAGACTCTTGACCAGTCATAATTTGGATCAGAAATGTGCTTCCATTACAGCAGTGTTAAGAGGGATTTATAGCTCTAATCAAACGAAACACTGCAAGCCGTACGGTAAGCCACCTAAGGTAGGCTATATTGGACCACATTTGAGTTGTTGTATTCACGGTCTTGAATAGCTGTAGAACACCTTTGTGGCAGACAAATTTTCAAAATTTGCTCCCGTCAGCCCCATCTATGTGGACTATAAACAATTGATTATTAGTTCATTGGAATTCGACGCAGCCACTTAAGTTAGGCTATATCAGACCACCTACAGTATTCAGGGACTGGAATAGCAAGAAAACGAGTTTGAGATTGTCAAATTTTCTGGGGAAGGGGAATAATCCGTACACCTATGGAGAGCACCCTTGACCCTTCCACGGTACCGTTCGCTGTGGACTTCCAAATATAGGTACAACAACGCTCCCAGAAGCCCCATCGGCACCCCCACAAGCCTTTGCCCCCTAACAATATTGGGCTAGCAACGGGCCTTGAGTTTGGCCTTTGATCTTGAGTACTGATTAACCTTTATTATTATTGGTTGTATTATGTATGGTTATTGTAGGTACTTATAAATATTTTAATGGTTTCTTCTGATTATTGATTAAATTGGTGTAAGCTAAAACTATGTATAAATAAGCTGACTAGATGGATATTTGTCATTAACTTGAAAACGTGACCTGTATGTGTTACGAAACGTCATTATTAGATTATAGAGAAGTAGTTATATCCATACATACCTTGTGTTGTATTTTTGTTATGAATATCTTCATTGATTCATATTCCAAAAATCTCAGTCCCTTTTGATATTTGCGCATTTCATACCACAGTGATGGGAATTCAAAATTTTTCTTG
This sequence comes from Patella ulyssiponensis, assembly GCA_963678685.1. Lineage (NCBI taxonomy): Eukaryota > Metazoa > Mollusca > Gastropoda > Patellidae > Patella > Patella ulyssiponensis. Next base: position 30,460,318 of record OY783229.1, on the reverse strand, counting down.
TCAGACATATATTGCCGTCACCCTGTCTGTCCGTTGTGAATGCTCTAGAGGCTAAGGTTAATATCCGATTAAATTTATACATAGTGTTTAAGGTCATGAGACGAAGAAGGCTATTGATTTTCAGCGATATCAAATTGTTACTGCCAGAGTTATGACCATTGATCACTTTTTAATATCATCTAGCTGGCGGACAGGTGGACGGACAGACAGCTAAGCCCCGCTCTCCCACATCACAATAATAAAAAGATGGTTTGGGTAAGACTTTATTGAAACAAAGCATGCTGAGCAATAAAGGCATACATGATGAAACGATTTGTAACAATAAAATCCCTGAGACAAATTACAATAAAAATAAAAAGAACACAAAATAGGAGGCATAAAAAGAAAACAAATTGCAATAAGAAACATACACATGATTATATAACCTAGCTAAAGTACCTCAATCAATTAAATCATTGGACTGGGATGGGTGGGGAGCAAAGCGTTACGTGCTGTCGGGTGGAGCACTAAACTGCAACTACAGGAATCTGCAATGTGCGCTGTCTAGGACAGGGTTGGACAATAGCCACTAGAGGGGTCAGTCTATTAGGGGATAGGTCCGTGCCATTTCCTTATAAGAGTGCCTATCGATAGGGGCTGATACAATAGCTGCAAAGTGTGTATCACAAGAAGGGGTCAAATAAAGGTGCCAGTCTATTCTTAGATATACTATTCAAAAAAAGGTAGGGGATATTTGATTTTTAAGTGTTATTAAAGTCACCTAATGAAACTGACGAAGAAACAAATGACAAAATGAAATGAAGTCCACATTCATCGATTTATTCCAAATGATCGTTAGACTAAGTAAGGCACAGACTGACCATTATAAGGGTAAAATGATACCCGGGGTCAAACAGCAAAGTTACCACAGCATCACAACAAAGTCAGTAACGGGTAAATCCTCCTCTGTTTGCCAAACAAGCATTGATCCGACGTGGCATACTCCTAATGAGACGTCTAAGGTCATTTTGGTCCAGATTGTTCTTGGACATTGGCAGGACGTTGTTGACGTTGACGTAACCTCTGTCCAAGCATGTCCCAGACATGCTCGATAGGGGAGAGGTCGGGACTCAGTGCTGGCCAAGGTAATGTGGTGATGTTCTGTTGTTGGAGGTAACCTGTAACGATCCTGGCCCTGTGACATCTTGCGTTGTCATCCTGGAAGATGAAACGGCGGCCATGACGTCGTGCGAACGGCACAACATGGACTGCCAAGATGTTGTCCCGGTAGTACTGGCCTGTAACACGCCCTGCAACAACATGTAAAGCCGTTCTTCCAGCAACAGTGATGCCTCCCCACACCATAACAGAACCACCCCCAAATCGATCATGTCTGATGACGTTAACGTCTTGGAAGCGCTCGTTTCGACGATGCCACACCCTCCTACGTCTGTCCAAAAAATCAACAGTGAACCTTGACTCATCTGAAAACATCACATTGCTCCAGCGTCGATTATCCCAGTGTTGACGATCCCTACACCAACGACGTCTTGCCTGAATGTGATGATCTCTCAAACAAGGGATCACGCCAGGACGTTGGGCGCGAAGGTGACCCCTATGCAGTCGATTCCGAATCGTCTGGCCGCTCACTCTCACACCAGTGTCTGTTTGAAGACGAGCGCTGATCTGATTTGCTGTGATGACACGATTTCTCAAGGCCAAGGTACGGATAAATCGATCCTGGTCTTGAGTTGTCGCCCTTGGTCGACCTGAGCGTGGTCTGTCCTGTACAGATTGTGTATCACGGTATCTGGACCATAGCCTGCTTATGAGAAACATTCATCGTCCGCGCCACAACCGCCTGTGTTGTGCCGATCTGTAGCATGCCAAGGGCACGTAACCTTTCATTTTGGGTAAGCCGACGCATATCAAAATTGTTTTCTGGTCACTAAAACAATTAAACTGATGTTTCCACCCTGGAATTCAATGCCACAATGACTGTAACATTCAAAGTCAGAGTCGTGCAAATCTTGGGTTGGACCCCCATGATGATCCCAAGCATCACCTGCATTCAATGCGGTAGCTATTGGTGCGTTTGGGCGTCACATGTAACTGGAAATGTTTCTTCTGTTAGGTTCTATAGTGACTTTTTTTCGTAGTCATTTGCATATTTTAGTATTATGCCCCCAAAATCAAATATCCCCTACTTTTTATACGCCCACATTGAAATGTGGTCGTATATTGTCGTTGCCCCCGTCCGTCCGTCTGTCCGTCCGTCCGTCCGTCCGTCCGTCCGTCCGTCCGTCCGTCCGTCCGTCCGTCCGTCCGTCGTCTACAATTGCTTGTGGACGCTCTAGAGGCTAAAGTTAATATCCGATTGACTTTAAATTTATACACAGTGTTTAAGGTCATGAGACGAAGAAGCCTATTGTTTTTGAGCGATTTCCGATAATAACTACCAGAGTTATGGCCCTTGACGACTTCAAAAAATCTTGTGGACGCTCTAGAGGCCAAAGTTAATATCCGATTGGCTTTAAATTTATACACAGTGTTTAAGGTCATAAGACGAAGAAGCCTATCGATTTTCAGCGATTTCCGATAATTAGTGCCAGAGTTATGGCCCTTGATCACTTCAAAAAATCTTGTGGACGCTCTAAAAGCCAAAGTTAATATCCGATTGACTTTAGATTTATACACAGTGTTTAAGGTCATAAGACGAAGAAGCCTATTGATTTTCAGCAATTTCCGATAATTAGTGCCAGAGTTATGGCCCTTGATCACTTCAAAAAATCTTGTGAACGCCCTAAAAGCCAAAGTTAATATCCGATTGACTTTAAATTTATACACAGTGTTTAAGGTCATAAGACAAAGAAGCCTATTGATTTTCAGCAATTTCCGATAATTAGTGCCAAAGTTATCTCCCTTGATCACTTCAAAAAATCTTGTGGATGCTCTAGAGGCCAAAGTTAATATCCGATTGACTTTAAATTTACACACACTGTTTAGGGTCCTGAGACGAAAAAGCCTACTGATTTTCATTGATTTCAAATAATTACTTCCAGAGTTATCTCCCTTGATCACTTCGAAAAACCTTGTGGTGCTGTAGATGCCAAACTTATAAATCATCCGATTGACTTCAGATTGATACACAGAGTTTAAGGTGTTGAAACGAACAAGTATTTTGATTTTCAATGAATTTTGCTAACTGAACAGCTAAATCCATGATGTTAAATGTTTCCTATACTAATTGTTAGCTTGGGGCAAAACTTTATAAAAGCAAACAAATTCTAATGATTTTCAGATAATTACATAATGAGATGTTACTCAGATTTTAGTGTATTACAAATGTTTTATTACCAAAAATAAGTAAAAATATGCGACAACCCTTGTTGACTGCCCGGACGATTTAGCTGCTGTGGGTGTATGTTTCGTTGCCTGGCAACCTATCTTTTTGAATAGTATATGTAAAGACATTTTAAACTGACAAAAAAGACAAATATATGTATAAATAACCTCAGCCCGCCTATGGTACGAAGTATAAAACACTCGGGTTTCAGAAAACAAATTTAAAACGACTCCACCAACGAGTGAGGATCATCACGCAGAACTCGGCACAAAAAACTGTATACTATTACTAATAAGTAAGGAATACCCATGTCCCGAAAGTAAACTGTGTCGTGTGGACAACTTTACCAACGTATTATTATATCCCAAAATCAAACCAAGTCTTGTGGACGACTACACCAACGAGTGTGGACGACTACACCAACGAGTGTGGACGACTACACCAGCGAGTGTGGACAACTCCACCAACGGGTGTGGACAACTTAACCAGATTTTTCGTGTGGACGACTTTGCTTGTGGACGACTTGACTGGCATTCGTATATATATATATAAAGAATTAAATAATTGAAAAACAATCAAGTTTGGTACAAACTCAAAATTAACATGGAAATCGAAACGGATTAATAAATAACACAGAACAAACAAATATTTAGCAATGCTAATTTAACACCTGAAAACAAATTGATAATGTAAATGAACCATTTAAAATCCTACACTACACTTTATATACAGCACATCATTTAAAATCCTACACCACACTTTAGATACAGCACATTAAAAAACACAACATGACACCATTCAAAAACATTTTATTGCCCCCAATCAAGTGATTACGTAATGTCAAGGCAGTAATCATTGAAGCGTATTTCCTGGGTGACTTCTTTTGGCGCCAGTACATGTCTAACTCTCTCGCACAGCCATTGTGGGGTTGACTTCTAGCGACATGCACATGTGGAAGTCTGCGTTAATTCATTTGTGATTTAATGAAGATGCATTACCTGTGTGATTTACCAAGTTCTGATTGTATAATTACCTGGGACGTGATTTACCGATTTTTGACGCATTTGTCAATGGTGGAATACTATTTTATAGGCTAATGGATAATATATAGTACGGCCACGGTCGTCCATTTTTAAACGCATCTCTGATAAACTAAATGATCGCATAGATAAGTGCACAGGGCGTCCATTTTTAAACGCATCTCGGATAAACTAAAGCTGTTGCTATTAATCTAAACCATAGTACTAATTAAACCATTTTTGTTATTTTTCAACAAGTTTTATCATTTATTGAACGATGTTTTGAAAGTAAACGGTATGAATAATAACTATTGGTAAAATTACCATTTTAGACGTTACGATATCTGTAGCCTTGATCGTCATTTAAAGAACAACAAAATGATGGCGTTTATGACTATTTAGAAGTGAAAATATACTTATTTGATGCTTTGAATTCATTGTAAAATGATAATACTAGACTTCATGGTACAGAAAATTATGCGCTTGATACTAATGTAAATACCTAATTGACTTTAATTTACACACACTTTTTAAGATTAGGAACAAGCCAATTGCTTTTCAACAATTTCAGATAATTTTTGGCTCTTGCTCACTTTTTGAATTTTGAATTATCAGATATTCCCTCACAGTTTCACACAACAACTTCTTCTTTGCAAAGGAATTGTTAGTGAGCAGACATATCGTCACAGTGATATAAAGGGCCCAAAAAGGCCCCCAATTTTTGAAAAAAGTTGAAAAATCGTTAAAATATTGAAAATGGTCTTCTAATTCTCTTTTTGGTTTGAATTACCGATTGGAAACTTAAATATCCAGACAACTTGTTAAAACTATTCTGACTATGATCTACAAACCAAAAGTAGTCGAAAAAATAATCAGATATTTTAAAGAAAAAAGGTAAAAAGTGTGTACTTTTACTAGATACCTGATGTCTCCGTCGGATGTTACCGAATCAAAACTAAAGTATCAATGCATAGCCAGAATGGGCGATTATATGATTGTCTTCCGGTTTGATTCCAGAAAGCCGGTTCAGTGCTGCTTGCCGGTCTAGTTTTATGTGCAATAAGAGCCCTGTGAATACATTTTCATTAAAAAGTATCTGTTAAAGATGTCAATTGTGCATTTGTATTTTTAAGATGGCTGATAAACTAGGATATGATACAGAGGAAATAAAAGTGGCAATAGATGTAGAACAGTCTCTCAGCGGTACAATTCTGTGGCTGAAGGAAAGGTGGCAACCTGTTGTAGATAATGTAGTATTTCTTGCTACTCAATATGGGAAAAATCTAGATAAGAACAATGTTGGAGAATTATCAGAAGTTGAAGCTAAATCTGCACTCAAAACATCAAAAGGAAATATTGATGTAGCAGTTGAAGAATGTGTATTTACTAGAAGGAAATTGGTAAGAAAATAATGAAATCAAAACATAATGAGGTCATTTTATGTCTGGTGGGTGATGAGTGGGAAATCGACCCCCCCTCGTAAAAATCTGGAAAAAATAAATATATTATTGTACATGTTAAAATTAGAAACAGTGCAAAATTTGTGATCTGTAGCTTGCAAATTGACTAAGATACGGGCATTTGAGTTTCATGAGTTACGGATAAGTTTTCAAAACAAAATATGTATCAATAATTAATTTACTCAAGTAAGTTTCAGACGTAGACCAGCGGCCCAGGCGGTACCATCATCTTGATGATTATTTCCTGATTTTGTAGAAATTCTATGTTGTCAAGAAACCAATTTCATATACGGGGATATTCTCAAACGGAAAAAATTATTTATTTATTCATGATTTATTTCTAAAATAACTCAAATGAGCAGCCTTGTTCATTCAACTCACGCGAATTGCCTGTATGCGAAACAACAATGACCTCATGACCAGCTAAAACGACTGGGTGCATACCTTTAACATATTATCTGAGTTGTGAACAAATCATTATTTTGTTTGACACAGGGTGCAGCAAAATAGTCACGCGTACGGAAACTTGGGTAGTTGCTTTTTAGACGTACCAGTAATACAAGACTCATAGCAGCCGTAAAACTTGAAATGATAAACAGTACAAAATCCTTATTGGTCTAATTGAGTTAAAATGTTCAAACTTGGTGTATATGCTTATTAGGCTAATGCCTTGATGGAGTTCGAAGATGAGCATTTTCTGCTTAGGGTAGGCAGAGATAAGCAATTTGATTGGTTGATACGTTGGGACAAGATAACTTAGGTTCATCTTGATTGATGATTTTTATGCCAATACAATGACTGCATTCTCATTCAGTAATGGATTCGACAGTTACAGTGTATAGAAACGATTGACTCGGACAGGAGGGCCCTTTCCCTTGGTCAGAGGGGCCCTTTTGTCAAGCGTGGTGGCCCTTTTGTCTGCCTTTAGGGTCCCCCTAACTAGGGTACATTTTCATTTTTCTCGTCAGTTTTGGCATTTTTCTTTATAAAACACTTTTGGATGACACTACGTGTACAGTTTGATTGCTCGATACGTTTGAAAAAAATAAATGTGCGATTAATTAATATGTGTCATCTATTTATTTTGGGATTTCGGCGGGGGACATCAGCCTCACTGTTGGCTTGTTCCCCCTTTTGCATGGCGATTTTTGTTTACTTTTTGGTGTAGAATCGAAGAAAGGGGTTTAAAAATACATTTTCTGCCAGGTTTTGGTGAATATTCATGATTTTGAGGCGGAAGGATATAAGAGTTCTGAGGTTGGTTACGTTGAAAGGGAGGGCCGAAAATTGCCTGGTTAGCTGTCTCTACTTCCAGCTTTTGTATCTCAAGTTGTTCATGAAGAACCTCACACATCCTTTTGGGCAAGAGTTTGCCACATGTTGCTCCATCTGTGGCAGAAAGCGTTCTACCCAACGAATATTTGGGAAAATGTTACATCCGGTCTAAGAGACGAGAATTAACATTGAAGTCAATGGGGAAATAATTAGTGATCTGTGGCCAGTCTGTGTATGACAAGGCTGTGACTGATAGGCCTTAGTTTTGAAAATGTGATGACTAAATTGTCAGAAAATATGTATAAAGTATTTTGACTACAGAAAAACTAAAAAAAAAGTTAAGTTAAATTTTTAAAAAAATATATCAAAGTTTGGAGAAAAATTGTGATTTCACTGCAAATTTCTCAATTTGAAATGTGGTCGTATCTTGTCGTCGCCCCCGTCCGTCCGTCCGTCCGCTCTAGAGGCTAAAGCTAATATCCGATTGACTTTAAATTTATACACAGTGTTTAAGGTCATGAGACGAAGAAGCCTATTGTTTTTCAGCGATTTCCGATAATAACTACCAGAGTTATGGCCCTTGATCACTTCAAAAAATCTTGTGGACGCTCTAGAGGCCAAAGTTAATAATATCTGATTGGCTTTGAATTTATACACAGTGTTTATGGTCATAAGACGAAGAAGCCTATTGATTTTCAGCGATTTCCTATAATTAGTGCCAGAGTTATGGCCCTTGATCACTTCAAAAAGTCTTGTGGATGCTCTAGAGGCCAAAGTTGATATCCGATTGACTTTAAATTTACATACACTGTTTATGGTCATGAGACGAAGAAGCCTACTGATTTTCAGCGATCTCAAATAATTACTTTCAGAGTTATCTCCCTTGATCACTTCAAAAAACCTTGTGACGCTATAGATGCCAAACTTATCATCCGATTGACTTCAGATTGATACACAGAGTTTAAGGTGTTGAAACGAACAAGTGTTTTTTCAATGAATTTTGGTAACTGAACAGCTAAATCCATGATGTTAAATGTTTCCTATACTAATTGTTAGTGGGGGGCAAAACTTTTTAAAAAGCAAACAAATTCTAATGATTTTCAGATAATTACATAATGAGTTGTTACTCTTAATCAGATTTTAGTGTATTACAAATGTTTCATTATCAAAAAAAGTAAAAATATGCGACAACCCTTGTTGACTGCCCGGACGATTTAGCTGCTGTGGGCTCATGTTTCGTTGCCTGGCAACCTATCTTTATTTAATTTCTAACAGTAAGAAAAATATTTGTATGTCCAATTTTGGTGTATTCAGCTTCAGAAAGCACAGATAATTTCACCTAATTTTGTCTAAAAATCAGGAATATTCACAAAAAATCTCCAGATCTCCCATTTTGATGTAGAAATTAATGCCTTCATGCCTACTCAAATTAGTCAAAATTTCTAAAAATGCCCTTATTTTCATTGCTAATGTAAGTTAGATGGGATCTATAAGTTTGTCAGGTTTAGAAATAGCTCCAGTTTTCCTACAGAAAATTGAAAATTGGCAACACTGAGTTAATAATATACAGCAGATGGGTTCATACAAAATGTTCAAAACAGGAGTTGGCTCAATTTGGCCACCAATTTAGCCAGAAAAAGCATTTTTTTCTTCTTTGAAACATTAAATTCTTGCATTTCCTTCGTGAAGGAAGCAATATCCCAGTCTTTATAGACATTTTTCACCCCATCATTCTGTTTACAAAGGCTATAAATACCCCACCCTTTTTTATTAATGTGTTTTGAGAGTTTTAATTTCACCTTTGTTGACAATTAAATGATAATAATTGGAATTTGTTGTTGTCCCCCGCCTTTCGAAGAAAGTTGGGGGACTATTAAAATGGGTTCGTCCGTCTGTCTGTCTGTCCGTCTGTCTGTCCGTCTGTCTGTCCGTCTGTCCGTCCGTCTGTCTGTCCGTCACACTTTTTGGGACACAATAACTCTCTTCCTAATTGAGCTAGAATGTTCAAACTTGGTGTATGTGTTTATTAGGTCAATGCCTTGATGGAGTTCGAAGATGAGCATTTTCCGCTTAGGGTAAGCAGAGATGAGCAATTTGATTGGTTGATGCTTTGGGACACGATAACTTTAGTTCTAATTAAGTGAGATTGATGAAACTTGGTGTATAGTTTCATTATAGTAATACCTTGACTAAGTTCGATAATGAGCATTTTCTGCTCAGGGTAAGCAGAGCGATACGCAATTTGATTGGTCGAGACTTTGGAACACAATAACTCTCCTTCTAATTGAGTTAAAATGTTCAAACTTGGTGTATATGCTTATTAGGTCAATGCCTTGATGGAGTTCGAAGATGAGCATTTTCCGCTTAGGGTAAGCAGAGATAAGCAATTTGATTGGTTGATGCTTTGGGACACGATAACTTTAGTTCTAATTAAGTGAGAGTGATGAAACTTGGTGTATAGTTTCATAACAGTAATACCTTGACTAAGTTCGATAATGAGCATTTTCTGCTCAGGGTAAGCAGAGCGATACGCAATTTGATTGGTCGAGACTTTGGAACACAATAACTCTCCTTCTAATTGAGTTAAAATGTTCAAACTTGGTGTATAGGCTTATTAGGTCAATGCCTTGATGGAGTTCGAAGATGAGCATTTTCCGCTTAGGGTAGGCAGAGATAAGCAATTTGATTGGTTGATGCTTTGAGACACGATAACTTTAGTTCTAATTAAGTGAGATTGATGAAACTTGGTGTATAGTTTCATTATAGTAATACCTTGACTAAGTTCGATAATGAGCATTTTCTGCTCAGGGTAAGCAGAGCGATACGCAATTTGATTGGTCGAGACTTTGGAACACCATAACTCTCCTTCTAATTGAGTTAAAATGTTCAAACTTGGTGTATAGGCTTATTAGGTCAATGCCTTGATGGAGTTCGAAGATGAGCATTTTCCGCTTAGGGTAGGCAGAGATAAGCAATTTGATTGGTTGATGCTTTGAGACACGATAACTTTAGTTCTAATTAAGTGAGAGTGATGAAACTTGGTGTATAGTTTCATTACAGTAATACCTTGACTAAGATCGATAATGAGCATTTTCTGCTCAGGGTAAGCAGAGCGATAAGCAATTTGATTTGCCGAGACTTTGGAACACAATAACTCTCCTTCGAATTGAGTTAAAATGTTCAAAATTGGTGTGTATGCTTATTAGGTCAATGCCTTGATGGAGTTCGAAGATGAGCATTTTTTTTCTTACGGTAGGCAGAAATAAGCAATTTTTGGATGACACTTCGTGTTTAGTTTGATTGGTCGATACGTTTGAAAAAAATAAATGTGCGATTAATTAATATGTGTCATCTATTTATTTTGGGATTTCGGCGGGGGACATCAGCCTCACTGTTGGCTTGTTGAATTACAGTTAGGACTGTTATTTTTCACCAATAAATGGTTATTTGTACATTTCAAGGATTTCTAATCTTTTTTGTTTAAAATCAAACTTAGAACCCTGAGACATGTCAGGCCAATAAGACCATACCCCGATACAAAACTGGTGTAGATGTGTAAATGTCAGCTTAATGATCAATATTTTCTTATCGAAATCTCAGATTTGTGGTGTTTGCTGCATTTATGTTACTTATAGAACAGTAAAATGTTAGTTTGATCCTTTTCAGGCCTCTTTTATGTTGTCAACTCTGTTATAACTACCTTTTTGACTTCATTTTTTCAGGCAATTGATGTAAAGGTCCAGACATCTTGATTCAGCACCAGAATTGCAATAAAGATTTGTATGGTGCCTCTGAGCTTTGAAATACTGAAAACATTGAATTATTTCCAAATTTGTGAAAATTGTGTATTCTGTTACTCTTTTGTTAGAGAGGGGTGGACATAGGCCAAATATGGCATTTTTTTCTTTCAGCAAGGCCTATTTTAACCATAATTCATATTTATTGCACCTATTTTATTTTCTTTGTACATATATTAGCCAGGGATGGTAAAACATACCTGTTAGACAGATTCTTTTGGTAATGTTAGCTTTGCAACCAAAGATAAGATTGATTCAGTCATTGACATGTTTAGGGGGTGGGGTTACATGTTTCAGTACAGACCTATTGTCCAGGGTTTCCTAAAATATATTAATTGCCAGTCTGGCTATCTAAAAAAGTGGAAAATTATTGGTTTTTTGAAAGATGCTACATGACATGGCAGTAAAAAATTATATTTTTGAAAAAAATTCCAGATTATGAGTGTTTTCTGTGTAATTTGTTTGTAACTTGTGTCTTATTTTTTCACAAAACTCAAATACTGCCTTCAATAAGACAGATTTTTAAATTTTAACATGATTAATATTATTATTATTTTTTTTTGTGTGTTTTGTCCACAATTCAGATTTCTCAGAATCTAACCATAGGATCTTTCTGAAACTTTAACCTATCCCCCCAAAAATGGGTGGTGGCGGTTGATTAAATATATTTTCAAAAAGTTTTACGAATCCGAAATCACCGAATTTTACGAACGAATGCATGTGACCTACAATGCGGTAACTTGGGGACTATTTGACCTATTCCATTAATTCTTTTTTCATTGACTACCTTCAAACATTTGCTTCATATGTAATTTTGGATTTTCGAATTTCAAAAATTCGTCGCTGTCGAACCAGAAGTTGAGACCAACTTGACAACTTCTTTTATGTTGTATGATATTCATGAAATTTAGTATGTAAGTAGACCTTACTGATGCAACTTGAAAAATGTTTTTAGAAATTTTCTGACTTATCTCCCTTTGGAGAAATTAAGGGTCAAAGTTTTCAAAAAAATCGCCGAAATCAAGTGTCTGTGTCTAAACTCTATAAACCGCATTACATAACACCTATGTAGGTCAACATTTTCAAACATTCTGATCAATCAACCAAAACAAAAAGATGGCAATACTTTCCCCCTGTTTGACTGTATATACAAGATACCAGTGCTCTAATATTGTATTTTAGAAAACCGTAAGAAATATAGACGGTGTTATTGATGAACTATTTAAAATGTTCGCAATACATCCCAAGTATTAATATCGTCTAGTTCTATCGAGAGCATATCTATCGTTCAGTGTCATAAGTTTTATACTTTTGCTGGATCCACGGGACAGCATACTCCGCGCAGCGTTTCGTTTGATTATAGGTAATCTCACTACACACTGCTATTATGAGTGGATATTGTTGTGTTAAATTTTGATTGGTCAGTAGTCCGACTACCAACCAATCACTACCTACCATACAAACGCTTTACATTTAAAACGAGTGCCAGTATTGGACCAAATATGTTTACATAACGTTACGTCATGGCTCACGCTTTTATTATGCCTAATTAACCCGTGCATAGGAGAATACTGCAGTAAAACTAATTGTGTGACAAACGAGGCTATCAAGTTGAATGAAATGTAAACAATACTGTTTGGAAACGAACATACTTTCACCGTTTTAATACCTTAAATCACTGTCCAAAGTTTTAGGGAAGACTCAGATTAAACGAAGGACTGTCACGTTGCTGTACTTAAGTGATATCTTTCATTGAACGGGGAGAATAGACACACTCCCGCAAAAGTTCAAGAATCAGAAGTCAATCCAGCAATGGCTAGAGAGAGATTTCTCGGGCCATTGCTTCAGGAATATGCGGGACAGATACAATACCATGCTGATTTCTATTTTTCATTTTGGCCCCAACGGTTCGGCCTTCAATGCATAACTATCAATCAATCGTAAGTCAATATGTGAACTTACGGGAACAAGTTGTTTCGACATCGAGCTGGTTCGACACCCGTTACCTGAGTTGTTTCGACACCATCTGTTTGGGTCCGTTCGACTAGGATTTGATACGGTTGATTATATAAGATTTGTGCATGGTTGATTTAAATAATAAAGATTTTATAATTTTAGCGGCAGTCTTTTCTTTCATAAACATCAAACATCTGTTTTACGCAGATCAGTCTTTGTTAAGTGTAGGTCTTTATATGGATTTATACCTGGACGTGTAGTTACATGCGTTCTTATACGTATTTCATTTCTTGATGAATACACCGTGTTTTATACTTCTTTCCAATTTGATTAACTGATATATTCTAATCTCCTTTATCAAATCTCAGGGCCTGCTAATAAGAAACCACAGGTTTCTGTGATTGTGAATCTAGCCTTTGTTTTACAATACTGTCGATTCATGCACGCTTTTCACACGGAATTGCCCTTTGATGGAGTCAGGCAACACATGTTGACAGGCGAGGCACAGTGTTAACTCGTGCTGTAATGGATTAGCTGATATAGTTGGTTGGAATTTGGCAATTGTTACAGTTTATTCCAATAAGTCGAGGGTCGAAATGTTTGTAAACTTTTAGAAATATATTTATACTTGTCACTTGGTCATTTCAAGTTGTCACATTTGATTTTCGTTTTTAATTTTAATAATAATTTTTTTTAATAAACTCAGTGTTCACCTTAGCACATTTTGGCGGAAGTAATGAAACAAATGACCACCGTTTTCTCACTCGAGAATCTTTGCTATTCCAACTCGTTCGTTTTACGCACGTTTCCGACCCATTCAATGGCGATAATATATAATTTCAATTAATATCATTATTGGTTGTATATTTTACATTCCAAATGAACCACAGTAGACGGGAATTCAACAATCAAAATATTTAATTCTCTTGCATTTCGTGCAATAGATTAAAGTCAATATTTTTATTTTATTAAATGCAACTTTATCTATAAGTAGCGTGACTTACTATATTGGGTCTTTGAAAAATTGTTGGTTCACTCTTTGTATAAATTTAAATCTCACGTACTAAAAAAGCGGACGACATGTTAATATGTAAAATAATATGGTGATATTTTGGTAAAATATCCAACAAATTATATCTGTTTATAACATATGCTTTGGTAGACCAAATAAGGTAATGTTCGCCCCCTGGTCTTGGGAAATGGGGCGGTTTATTCCATATTTGGCCTGGAAATGAAAGTCAAGGTCAGTCTATAGGACGTGCAGAAATATGATTACGTGTCAATTCGGGCGTATGTGTTTCTTCTGTAATTGCATAAAACAGCTATTGAAAGTTACAAGTTCTGGAATGAGGACCGTTAGAGTGTATGCGATGTAAATTTACTAAAAAGCTAAAGTAATTTTAGTTTAAATACCATTTCCCAGGGAATTACCACTGGTTGGTTGTTATGTCGTATTATTTATCAACAAGGAGATTTCTGTTTTATGGATATTGCTATTGAAGGTAAGATGCACAATTTACGCATTGTGGACCGTTTTTGCCAGATGTACTCTTTATATTCACGTTGATATCAATTTGGGCGCTGACTGCTTGGTATTTATAAATGACGACATTACATTCGTCTTTCCGTATACGATAGATTAATCCATATTTTTATTTCATAAAAGGCAACTTTAGATATATGGTACGTGATAGGCCTTCAATAGACATAAGAGAAACGTAGATCATAGCGAGCACACACACCTATCTAAAGACTTCTCTTTATTTTACAAAGACCTGCGTAAAACACACGGCCGAATGATAAATCGCACGGTAAAACAGATTTACTTCTCAAATTTTGATTTAACACGTACGTGTCAGATAAAGCATGTTGGTCCTAGATTATACTCCTTTTGGAGTTATTGCAACTAGCGAGAAAACATGCCAATTAAACAATACACAACATTGAGATTCATTTTTTACCGGTCAGTTAATTAACACACCTCTACAGAAAACGCACCTAGAGTTAATTAACCCACCTCTCAGACAGGTTTTCACCCTCGTTAATTAACACACCTTTTTACAGTTTTAAACCGGTAATACCGAGTAATAGTCCGAAAATTAATTATCTTCCGACATACGTACAAATAACAACGAGGATTAAGAATTCTATACGGGCTGTGCACCTTTTAACTCCTTAGCAGTTCTCAGTGAAAACTGTATGCAAATATTTATGTGTTAACAAGTTACAGAGAAACTTAATAAATATCCTATATGTTGACAGCCAATGTTGTTATGAATTGTAACTACTATAATAATTATGTGCTGCATATTAAATGTAAAAGATATATTGGGGATATATCTCTTTATTTGTACTGCCTCCATTAATCTTCTAGTTTTCTTCTGATTGATGTTGATATTAAGGGTATTTACAGCTGAGCAGTTCACTATTTACAGCGTGGGTTGTTTTTCAGGTGTTCTGATACAGTTCTGGACTGGTGCTCTTTGGGACGGTTATCTAATGGCCGTTTAGTTTCGCCTATGTCAAATTTCTTGCAGGATCAGGTAATTTGGTACACACATCCCTTTGGTTAGTCGGCATTTGCCATTTGTGCTAAGGATATCTTTTATTGTAGTACCAGTTGAAAAGCTAGTGTCTATTCCTGCTGGCTTAAGGAGCCTCCGGATTTGGTAGGATAGCTTGTTGTGGAATGGAATGAAGATGCGAATTTGTGAATCTTGTTTAGTCTTTGCTGGTTTAGGTTCATTGCTGGTAGCGGTGTTGATGACTTTCTTAACTAACTGTTCAGGATATTGGTTGAGGTTACAGAATGTATGTGTTATATGTTTTAGTTCTTTATTGAGGAGTTCAGGGTTGCAGATTTTCTTGGCTCTGTGGGCGAGGGTTGAGATGATAGCTGCTTTGACTTTGATAGGATGGTTAGATTTATAATGTATGTATTGATCGGTGTGTAGGGGGTTTCCGATATACACTGGTTTGGATGGTACTGCCATTTCTCTGCACAAGGACATCTAGAAAGGGGATGGTTCCACAGTTTTCTCTCTCCATGGTTAATTTGATTCTAGGGTGCTGGTTGTTTACTTGTTGTAGAAGGCAGTTGGGGTCATCTTCTTTCAGCATTACAAACGTATCGTCGACTTTTCTATACTAGCAGATGGGAGTTATTGGTGAGGACTGTAGAGCTTTTTCTTCCAAAGAGGTCATGTAAACTTCGGTCAGTAGTGGGGATAGGGGGCTCCCCATCGGTAGGCCATGTATCTTTTGGTATAAATCATCACCCCAGGTGAAGTAGGTGGTGTTGTGATTAATTTGATTATACTCCGTTGACGGAGTACTTCTCTCGCTTCAGATCTTGGGACATTTGTAAATAGGTCAACTACATCATATGACATAATTTTCCCTGGGTTTTGTATATTTTTAATTTTGTCACAAAATTCTGTGGAGTCACGGATGAAGGATTTAGCGGACTTGCCTAGGGATGATAGGAGTTTTGAGAGGTACTGAGCTGTGTTGTAGTAGACGGAATCTCGTGAGCAGACTAGTAAGCGAGCTTTAATGGGGTCTTTGTGAATTTTTATAGTGGCTCTAGCGTAAGGTGGACGGGGGATGATTAGGTCGCAGTTGATAAAAAAGATTGTTGTCTATTTGTTTCTTTTCTTTAAGTTCGTTAGGGTTTTAGTATGTTCTTTACTTAAGATGCTTGTCGGGTCTTTCCTTATTCTGCGATAGGTAGTAGTATCGTGCAGTAAGTTAGAAACTGTTAAGTGGTAATCATCTTTATCCATTATGACTGTTGATTTACCTTTATCTGCTTGGATAATTGTGATGTTTTTATCTTCTTCTAATTGTTTTAAAGTTGGGTTCCCAGATAAGTATTTATCGGGTGGTTATTGCCTATAAAAGTATGACAATTTTGGTATATATGGAAAGAAGAGATTCCCAATCTTACTAGAAAAATACTGGATTCCCTGAAAAACACTCATGGAGCGTAAACAGGACAAAAATGTAAGGGGTTCCCTTAATAGTCAACCCGACTAATAAGGATACCCGCACGCTTGGCGTTGAAGGCTGCACGCGAACTTGAGTGATTTGTGTACATGTTGAAAAACTTTATGAAGAGTTAGACATACAACAATTTCTGGGGTAAAAATCACGGAAAAAGACGCGGGCAGTGGATAATCCGAGAATTTAATTAGGATTCGATATTTGTAGTAAATAGTCAGCGCTTACAGACAACATCGTCTTGTGTATGCAATGCATTCTCCCCTGTCGTCTGCCACCGTTGCCATTGGTTACGGCGAGGGGTAATCGCCTGACGCAAACATGGTCTCTTTCGATAGATTTTTTATAGCAGGCTATTCTCGTCAATTACAATGTTTTGAGAACGATTTGAAGCAAAATTATGATAAAATAATTAGTTTGAATATGTTTTTAATTCTAATATATCATCAAATCACCCAGTTTGTATCCGGGAACCAAACTTTAAGCCAATTTTACATTTTCACTGTGACCGGAAATGACATCATTTGGGCAAAAACTGTATTTTTAACCTAAAAAACAAGTATTTTATTCAAATGAGTCTTATTTAAAATGTTTTTAAAACTATGATATTTCATTTCAATCAAAGAATAGCATGAAACAATGCGATCATATAGATACCACTAAATGGTTTCTAACTTGTACGGTTACAGAGAAATAGGCGATCTTCTATAAGTCACTTTTCAAGGTTTTCGGTCTATAAAAGTGTCAATTATTATTCGATATTCATAGAATTTTTACCATTTGATGCCTTATGCCATTCATGATTGCATTAAACTAATTTAAGGTTTTTATTATCACCGGAAGTAATGTCTTTTTTGCAAAAAACGTATTTTTAGACTTCAAAACAAATATTTTTTTTAAGTGTATTATATTTTTTATTTGTTTAACGTTGTAATGTTTGATTATAATGGTCATTTAGATTGGATCAATACAATCATATTGATGTCAAAAAATTCCTTCTAGCATATTCCCTTGTCGAGAAATAACCAATTTTTTCAGGATCACTTTTTAATTTCAGTTTATGGGATCTAGGTTTAGTATTTATTGCCTGATACGTATAAAACAAAGTTTGTATGTTTCTATGTTTCATGTTGCAAATTCAAACTTATTTGCTGCCGATAATGATTTCTTTTGGCACCGGATGTGACATAATTTTGCCAGATTTTACAATTTTGACCGATCTTTTCGCAAGCAAATATTACTTTTACAAGTCTGATAGAGGGTGTCACTGAATCAAAAAAAATACAGTATCGTTTGGTAGCTGGATAGATCGACTATTGTATGACGTATTTCCTGTCTGATTCCTGAAAGCCGATTCAGTGCTGTGCAGGAAATGCAGCAGGTTGGACTGGCAACCTAGTCCTTGTCATGTACATTTGGACATCCCCTCCCCTCCTTAAACATGTGTACATAGGACCTCGGTTTCGCATCTACTCTGATCTACTATTCTAGGGCACCATCCCTACACCTTTGACAAGGGAGGAACTATGCTGACAAATCTGAATATTGCAAGGGTGCTCTTTTCGTAAAGAAAAATCCATAACATCATAGTGTTATACTGAAGAACAATCTATACATTAGTAGTAATTTGAATATTAAAATCTCATCAATTAATTAGCACCCTTAGTGCCAGCTAGTGGACAGGAGATTAAGTTGTATGTGTGTTCATTTAACACGTGAATTAAAATAAGATTTTGGGTGTACAATACGTCTATAGTATTTTCAGATACCGTAACGTTATCCAAATATGAGTCCCTATAGATGGCTGTCAATTTAATAGCCAAGTAAAGCTTATGTTCACTTTCGTGCATTTTGGCTTTGATGTAATTAAGCAATGGTAGGTTCGAGAATCGTCGCATTTCGGCTCGTTGGTCGTTCTCATTTTTTCGACCCATGGTGATAAGAACATTGATATCCAATACGCATTCCTTATTTTACATGCCATATGAAGAAGCGACAGTTAACAGAATTCAGCTATCGATAAAATTCCCTTCGAAAAGAAAATTATTGGCCATTTTTATTTCCATTTAAGGCCTATAAATTATTTTTTAAAGATGATATGAGATATTATTCGCAGTAAATAATGAGTTGTCGACGGCTTTATCATTGACCCGTGACAGTTGATTATTATTACTCAACGACACACACCCGCTTGCCGATTAATTTACATAATCAGCTACATGGTTTTGATTAACACTCAACGGCAATCTGTATACGATCAGAATTAATTTTTTTTCTGTCACTTATCGGAGTGAATCGCATGTAGGTACGCAAAAACATTATTGCCTAAACCAAATATTTATCGCCCGCTCAGCCATCCACGTAACCATAATGCTTTGCACGCGATGTCTGGGCCAATCAGCAAAGTTGTGTAGACAGCATGGCCACATGGTGTTTGTTTATATTTTCTAGGGGTTTTAAAACTTGAGCATGTCCGTTCAAAATCAATTCAGTGATAATATTTTGATAATATTTGATATCTGGAGATTCTCCGTTTTACAACGATGCCATTTATTATGCAAGAAGAATGATCGGTCGTTCCATAGCGAGCGAAGAAACATAATTTTAAGAAATAGGACAGATTTAAAAATACGGTACTCTTACAAAACATTCAAATAAAGGTGTTCGAAAATCTTTTATTGCTATTTTGATCTTTTGTGTCGATAGATAGTATATTTATAGACTCATTTTTGAGAACATCTCATCAATATTTTTACTTATTTGCCTCTACTCCAAAATTAGATTTTGCGCGATCTGACTCAAGATGGCGTGTTCAATGACAAATATTACGGGACGCTGAAGATCTAGTATTTTCCTTTTTGGACTTTTATATGATATCAGAATGATACAAATTCGATGGTTAGGCAATAGATTATGAGATGCCGAAAATGTAGTATTTTCCTCTTTCTTTGGAGCCTTTTCAGACTCGTTTATCTCGAAAACTACTTCTATTTTACTTCTTAAACTTCTGTTACCCCGAGTCCTATTGGTCTTTTAGAGTATAAAGGTAAATTTAAAAGCATGGCAATGATATAAAGGACCCTGAAAGCCGATTCAGCACTGCTATGCAGGTCTAGTTAGGCTTTCACCATTTTCAATGGTGAAAGGCTATTGTTATTACTAAGATTATTATTATTTATTATTTTTTTTTATTCCACTTTGCCTATTTCTCAGCAACTATAAGAGATAGAGGTCTGAAATTTGATTTTCTGTCGGGAAACTGGGTGGTGGTTAGTGCTTAAATGTAAAATCAAATTTGTGCGCAAAGCGGAAACGCGTCAAATCTTTAACGTGCACTCAAATTGAAAATCGGCCATAATTCTTCTAATTCTCATCCGACTTTTCCGGTATTTACATTTTTGGATAGCTGAAAACATTTCTGAGTAGATGGCAGTTCAAAAACATCGAGTTTAGAAACTTTGTCGCTCTCATTTTTTTGGTGAAAAATGGAAAATTTTCAAAATTTTCTAAAATTGTTATTTTGGGGAATTTTAAAATAATACTGATATTTTTGGATAGCTGACCTCAATCCGATTCCAACAATATAAGTTTTGTTCTGAAATGTTAACTTTGATTTTTCACTTTTTTACGCATTTTCGTCAAATCGTAGAGTTCTTATTTTTTTAAAACGGCGCCTACGATTTTTCTGAAACTTCAGGCATGTGATGTCAACAGTCGTCTCCAGTCCTTAGACTATGGATGAAAATCCTCTAATCACCGGAAGTGGTCAAGAAAGGTATCCAAAGTTTGACAAAATTCAGAAAAATGGGTGCCTGTGCGCCAAATAAGATGTATCGATTGGTTGTTTACCGAGTAGTTAAAGTATTATATCGTTTGATAGCCACGTGAATTATCTACAAGATGGTACTATAGCGACAAGATTCTATCAAAAAATAAAAAAGTTATCTGAGTTTGAAAAGTAAGGTATTTTGCTATTTCGATCAACTTTAGACGCGTATTTCTCGAAAACGCCGCCTACGATTTTTTTAAAACTTTCTCATTCGAGAGTCTTATAGGTGGTGTATTGTGTGAAACCATTGTACAATTTCTCTAACTGTCATGAGTAGTCGAAAAACGAGATTGAAAATCCAAAACGTCATATTTTTACCATTTGGAGCATTTTTAGACGTCTTTTTCTCGAAAAGTCAACGTAATTTTTTTTTTGAACTTCTTCTATAGAGAGTTTTATCGGTAGTCTTAGGTATGAAACCATTGCGCAACAGTAAGAAATATCAGGAGTATGAGAACAAAGGGATCGAAAATGGAAAACGTCACCTTTCATTGTTAAGCGAAACATGCAGCAAGAGTTGATACAATCTGTACGTATTAGCAACGTTTGGAGCATATTCAAAAGTCCCTTTTTCTCTCACAGTGACGATATTTGGGCCAAAATTATTTCAACTTTTAGTCTTTACTTCTATTCAAAATAAGTGTATTGTGACCCCGTAGCAGAAATATTTGATTTATGTGTGTAATAATTAGTCTTTGAATTAATATTGTTTCTCCTTGGCCAAAATTACCTCATAGCCGTAATCATCTCGACACAAATCGACGGCTCGCGCTGTTTATATGCAAATCCAATTTTTCAGAGATTGCAGTTGTATCTTGCAGTAGTATCCTGCAAAAGTACGAATATTGCAACGGTCATAGAAAGTTTAATGTAGTTAGAGCATGGACTCTGTTTCTAATAAATGTCGAACTTTTATATGTTGGTGACGTGAAATCTTTAACGTGCACGGAATCCAAAAATTGGCGATATTTCATTGAATATAAAATCAATTTTTGAACCAGTTACATATTTGAGTAGCTGACATGAAAACGCGATTCCGAAGTCCCGTGTACACATTGGTGTGACATCGACAAAACTCCGAATTGGTCATAATTGGAACGTTTTGCATACGTATAAAGCATATATAGAGAGATTTTTTTAAAAGTGACAATATTTGAACTAAGGGTGTTTTAATAGTAATCAATATCTGTTACTGGTGCTTCTAGAGTGAAAATAATTCGTTTTAGTAAATAATAGTTACCCCTGAAATTAATATCGAAGGATTTTTGTCTCCATGGCGTCATCATTTGATACCAGTGAAAATAAACCTCTCTGTTGAAGCTATTTATAAGGAAGGCACTCCTCTATATAAATGCTGAGAAATTAATGTTGAATGTATGATTCTGGGTTTTGGTTATTATTTGACACTTACGATACTTTTTTGTCCCAATCGGAAAATTCGTTTTTTTATATTCTCGTGTAGATCTGTGAAACTAAAACAGATAGAGTTTTGAATATTGATTTTTCCTATGTTTTAAACATTTAGTACTTAGAACTATTGCGAAATTTGTGAACCAGACCGGAAGTGATGTAAATCTTTAACGTGCACGAATGAAAGTCGGTTCTAATTATGTCAATTCCCAACCGATTTTCGAAAAAGTATATTTTTGTACAGCCGGGGATATTGCGGATGGGATAAAGGTCGAATTGAGCTAACCATGTCGTTCTCAGTTGAGATAACCAGTTTGAGCATGGACTCTATCTGTAATAAATATTAAATTTTTATATGTTACATGTAGTGACGTCAAGTCTTTAACGTGCACGAAATCAGATAATTGTAGATATTTCATTGAATATTTAATCAATTTTTGAACCAGTTGCATATTTGATTAGTTGATATGGACGTGATTCCAAAGTCCCGTGTACACATTGGTGTGACATTGACAAAAGTCCAAGTTGGTCATAATCGCAACGTTTTGCCTACGTATAAAGCATTATATAGAGAGCTTTTTTTTTGAAAGAGGCAATATTTGAACTAAAGGTGTTTTACTGGTAACCAATATCTGGTAATGCTGCTTCTAGAGTGAAAATAATTTATTTTAGTCAATAACAGTTACTCCTGAAATTATTATCCCAGGTTTTTTGTCTACATGACGCCATCATATGATACCAGCGAAAATGACGCTATTTACCGAAACTATTTTGAAAAGTTGATGTTGAAAGGTATGATTCTTGGTTTTGGTTATGATCTGACACGATTTTTTTTTGTCCCATTCGAAAAACTGGTTTTTTTTTCATTCACGTGTAAATCTCTGAAACTAAAGCAGATAGAGTTCTGAATAATGATTTTTCCTATGTTTTAAGCAGTAAGTACTTAGAAGTATTGCGAAAGTTCTGAACAGACCTGAAGTGAAGTAAATCTTTAACGTGCATAAATGAAAATAAGTCCTAATAATCTCAATTCCCAACCGATTTTCGAAAAAGTTATATTTTTGTAGAGCCGGGGATATTGCGGATGCGATATAGGTCGAATTGCAATACCACGCAGTTCTCTTTTTTTCCTGAAAATTTGAAAATGTACTAAAATTGTAATTTTTTTTTTTTAGAATTTTTGCGTTTTTGATTGCGTATTTAGATTTCTGGCGTCTGGAGGATTCTACCGATCCAAGCTCATAATGTTGTATATTGTTAAACTACATTTTTCACTTTCTTACTATCGTAATGCGCATGCACAGAAAGTGTCAATATCTGAGTTGTTTAAGTGTGTGTGTGTGTGTGTGTGTGTGTTTTAAGGGGTGAGTGGTGGGCATTTTGTGCTGCCTTGGGTAAGGTGAAAGCCTTCAGCCTTGCAAGCAAGTCTAGTTATTATTATTATTCAGATTCCAATTTGAATAGATCTGAGCAACTAATTGTCGCATCGTTACGATTTCTTCGGTTTTACTGGGAAAGTGGGTGTGACTTAAAGGATAAAGCTATTTTGAACGTTCTGCGACAATGCGAAATGTCCGAAATCATCGAAGTTAGCGTTTTTAAAAATATTGCAATAATTTTAACAATAATCATGGGATTTTAACTTTCGATACATTTTGGCATAGCCGGAGACAGGGGACATAGCAATGCTACTTTTGATTTTTGATTTTCGGCAAATCTTCGAAGATATTAGGCGCCAAATTTTGAAAATTTAAATTTTTACAAAAAACTTTTTTATTTATGAAAATTTTTTAGTCGTGTTTTACACAGAATTAAAGAATCATCTGACTTGAGCAAAAATGTGAAATTTTTTTGTCTCAGTAATTTTTCTTGGCCGCCATTGTCTAATTCAGTTTTTCAGCCCTAGATTAATTATTTATTGTTCGATTTGTATAAAACAAAGTTCATATGCTCCGTTGTCTTAAATGTCATTTTTTTTGTTACCAATAATGTTATCTGTCGGCAACGGAAGTGGCGTAAATTTACCAAAAACTACAATTTTGACAGTTAGGTACCATTTTTCAAAAGAAAATATTATTTTTTTTTAAAACTGATATAACTAAAAGAGTGTGTTTTTTAAAGGTGCAAAAAATGTCGGAAGCAGTTTTTTTTAATTTCTATTTCATTTTCTAGCAAATTGGATTAAGAGGTGAAAAAGGCGTAAAATTGACCTATTTACAACCCATTCAGGCTTTTCAGATTTCAAAATATTTTTACGTAACTTTTATAAACTTGTAGCTATAATCCAAACAAAGAGAATGTATGTGAAAATTAGTTTGTAATATAAGCAGTTGCCGAGAAAAGGGCAGTTTTGCATAAGTCACTGTTTTCGTAATTTTGCCTGTAAAATAGTCAATTACTAATGGATATTTGCAAAAGTGACATCATTTGATTCAAAAAGCAAGCATGCGTCATATCAAGTTGATTATAATTTAAAATTGACACCGGAAGTGACGCCATTTTGTCAAAAACTGCATTTTTAACTTTTAAAATCGATATTTTTTCAACCAAGAATGATTTAATATGTAATAATAATATTAACTTTTGGTTTAAATTTGCATACTAACAAAACTTATACGTTCATATAGATATCATAAAATTGTTTCTAACTTGTTCGGTTGCCGAGATATAGGCAGTTTTCTAAAAGTCACTTTTGAAGGTTTTTGGCTCATAAAAGTGTCCATTATTATTCGATTTTCATAAAATTTTCACCCTTTGAAGCCTAATGTCAAAGACGATGTTATAAAACTAATTTAACGTTTTTAGTATCTCCGGAAGTAATGTCATTTTGGCAAAAACTGTATTTTTAGCCTTCAAAACAGATATTTTATTCAAATGAGTCTGATTTGTAATGTTTTTAAAATTATGATATTTGATGCCAATCAACAAATAGAATGGACCCATACGATCATACAGATGCCACAAAATCGTTTCTAACTTGTACGGTTGCCGAGAAAAAGCCGATTTACTACCAGTCACTTTTCAAGGTTTTGGGCCTATAAAAGTGGCAATATTATTTGATTTGCATAAAATTTTCACCATGTGATGCCTTATGCCATTTCTGATTTCATAAACCATTTCTGATTTCATAAACGTAATTGAACATTTTCATTATCACCGGAAGTACTGTACACTGACATGCAACAAATGTATAAAATGAATTGATATTGCTGGATTTATTTATTAACGCCTGACTGATTCCTTAATCCCCCTAATTAAATAAAACAATTGGAATAATTTGTTTTGTAATACATTTTAATTCAAGATCCATTTTAAAATTTGTTTCATTATGTACGGCCGTTCTGTTTTCTCAAGGCAGCGATTTTAATACAATCTACCATCGTGTGCAGTCCAAACGATTCGAGATACATTTTCGTCAGTATTGTGGTTCTAATTTAGAAGGGTAATTATCATTTTTTGTTACGCCGGCCAGATCAATTTGTAATAATGAATATCAAATACACTTGATCAAATGTGGAGTTCCTGGTGCCGTTTGGTGAGTGATTAAACTGGCAATTTAATTGTAAAATACTTGTATTCTTTATAAAGAAGTTAAATGATGTTAGACATTATAACCTTATCTTATCACAAACATATATCCATCGAAGGATTTATATTTAGATGTTGTTTGAACACCAATCAACAAATAATACAAGGCTACTTTATTACAAAAACATCGGTGAGCAAAGAAAAAGATAATTACCTAATCAACATTCTTAATTACTTTACTGTTAAAATTTAGTTTGATTGATTAATGACAGGTACATGTATTAACGACACTACACTTGCGATACACATAGATAGTTAGGTGATCCTTCTCAATCTGTTAATTCTAACGTATATTGAGATATTTCTTCGTATTTCATTTTTACGGTCTATTTCAGAGTAATAAAGTCAAATTCGCAAGCAGAAATAAAGGTGCCGTACGTCGATAACGGATCGGTCATTTACAAATCGCGTTTCAATCACGTTTGAAATTTATGAAATATTTTGCGTGACCACATCTTTTTACTCCTATACTCTTTTACTCGGGGAAATTCGAACCACAATACTCTTCTGACGAAAATATATCTCGAATAGATGGGACTGCACACATAGGAGAGTGTATGACATCGCTGCCGTGTGAAAATGAACGACCGTACATTATGAAACAAATTCTAAATTAGAACGACGACACTCTTCTGACGAAAATGTATCTCGAATCGTTTGGACTGCACACGATGTGGTAGATTGTATTAAAATCGCTGCCGTGAGTAAACAGAACGACCGTACATAATGAAACAGATTCTAAAATCGAACAATAAACTTCTGACGAAAATGTATCTCGAATCGTTTAGACTGTACACGATGGTAGAGTGTATTAAAATCGCTGCCGTGAGAAAACAGAACGACCGTACATTATGAAACAAATTCTAAATTGGATCTTGAATTAGATTGAATTATAAAACAAATTATTCTGTAGTCAATTGTTTTATTTAATTAGGGGGATTAAGGAATCAGTCAGGCGTTAATGAATACACACGCCGGCTGTATATAGGTAATTAAGGAATAAACATTCCGAATATGCATTCGGTCACTGTGACGTCACTGGCATCTGAGGGGATTAAGAGTGTTTTCAATAATTGGCAAAGTCGTTTTTACGGGAGGTCTATTTTTACGACTTTGAATGAAGATAGCTGATTTAAATTTAGTCGGATTGATGTGAATTTGCCGTAAAGTGGATAAAATAACCATGGACTGCTCACCTAGAGAAGTTTTCAGGGCCATTTTATGTGCACTTTAAGATTATTATTAAGCTTTCATATGTATTACATATGAAAGCTTATTGTTTCTGTTAAAGTTATTATTATTTTTATTTTTTTTTGTGTGTTTTCTGCAAATCGGATTTCTCAGAATCTATCCATAGGATCTTTCTGAAATTTTGACCTACCCCCCCAAAAATGGGGACACGCCAGAAAATCGAGATGAACTTTCTTGGCCAATGCAGGGATCGAACACCCGACCTCTTGGCTAGCAGGCCAACGCCTTAGCCACTTAGTGTGGACACCCATCGTACATTTCAACTGTCAAATCAAAACATTGCATTGCCATCAGACCAATAATTAATTATTCTTAATTTAAAACTTTATTTTAATATTATTAAATCCTAATTATATTGGTAGACGCTCGTCTTATTTAAAATTAAACTTTCATTTAACTATGAACAACCCTTAATGTCTCTCTTTAAAACAATTAAATACTCTAAAACAGTATAGCTTAACCTTTTCACCTAAGCTCATTAATTTACCATTTTGTATGTGAGCGACTTGTTATTCTTCTTATATGACATATTGCATGTGTCTGATCTCAAAGGGGAGTTGGGTGGCTGAATCGTTAGCACACGCGCACTGTATCATAAAATATTGCACGTGTCTGATTTCAAAGGGGAGTTGGGTGGCTGAATCGTGAGCACGCGCGCACTGTATCATAAAGCCTGTCATTGAGCCAACTAGCGTGTTTTCGAATCTCCGGTTGTACCTGACAAGAAGTAAGGTCGCCTGTCCAACTTGGTGGGTTTTCTTCATTTCCTCCGGTTTCCTTCCACTGCTAAAGACCTCTACACGCAAGCGAAATATTGAAATAAAATCGAACTATATGTTAGTCCCAAAATGATCTAGTTTCGGACACAATAACTCTCTTTCTAATTCAGCTAGACTTGGTGTAGGTGTTTATTAGGCCAATACTTTGATGACTCTGGAACACAATAACCCTTCTTCTAATTGGGGTACAATGTTCAAACTTTGTATAGGCATTCACTAGGTCAATGTCTTGATGAAGTTCGAATATCAGCATTTTCGGTGTTGGGTAAGCAGAGATGAGCAATTTGATTGGTTGATGATTCGACACACAATAACATTAGTTCTGATTAAGTGATAGTGATGAAACTTGGTGTATAGTTTCATTAAATCACTACCTTAACTAAGTTTGACAATGAGCATTTTCTGCCCAGGGTAACCAGAGCGATACGCAAATTGATTGGTCGAGACATTGAAACACAATAACTCTCAGTGTTATTCGGCTAGAATGTTCAAACTTGGCGTAGGTCTTTATTAGGTCAATGCTTTGATGGAGTTCGAAGATGAGCATTTTATGCTTAGGGTAAGCAGAGATAAGCAATTTGATTGGTTGATGATTTCGGACACTTTCACTTCAGTTCTAATTAAGTCAGAGTGATGAAACTTGGTGTAATTGGGTCAGAATGTTCAATCTTGGTGAAGGCGTTCATTAGGTCAGTGCCATGAAGGAGTGAGAAGATGAGCATTGTCTGCTTACAGTAAGCAGAGATAAGCAATCTGATTGGCTGATACTTTGGGGCACGATAACTTTGGTTATAATGAAGTGAGAGTGACAAAATTCCAAATATAGATTCATTATGTCATTACCTTGACTAAGTTTGATGTTGAGAATTTCTGCGTAGACTTAGGAGCAATAAGCAATTTGACTGATCACATTGGAACATAACAACTCTGTTTTTATACGCCCACATTGAAATGTGGTCGTATATTGTCGTCGCCCCTGTCCGTCCGTCCGTCGGTCCGTCCGTCGGTCCGGCGTCCACAATTGCTTGTGGACGCTCTAGAGGCTAAAGTTAATATCCGATTGACTTTAAATTTATACACACTGTTTAAGGTCATGAGACGAAGAAGCCTATTGTTTTTCAGCGATTTCTGATAATAACTACCAGAGTTATAGCCCTTGATCACTTCAAAAAATCTTGTGGACGCTCTAGGGGCCAAAGTTAATATCCGATTGGCTTTAAATTTATACACAGTGTTTAAGGTCATAAAAAGAAGAAGCCTATTGATTTTCAGCGATTTCCAATAATTAGTGCCAGAGTTATGGCCCTTGATCATTTCAAAAAATTTTGTGGACGCTCTAGAGGCCAAAGTTAATCCGATTGGCTTTAAATTTATACACAGTGTTTAAGGTCATAAGACGAAGAAGCCTATTGATTTTCAGCGATTTCCGATAATTAGTGCCAGAGTTATGGCCCTTGATCACTTAAAAAAATCTTGTGGACGCTCTAAAAGCCAAAGTTAATATCCGATTGACTTTAAATTTTTACACAGTGTTGAAGGTCATAAGACGAAAAAGCCTATTGATTTTCATTGATTTCCGATTATTAGTGCCAGAGTTATGGCCCTTGATCACTTCAAAAAATCTTGTGGACGCTCTAAAAGCCAAAGTTAATATCCGATTGACTTTAAATTTATACACAGTGTTTAAGGTTATAAGACGAAGAAGCCTATTGATTTTCAGTGATTTCCGATAATTAGTGCCAGAGTTATGGTCCTTGATCACCTCAAAAAATTTTGTGGACGCTCTAGAGGCCAAAGTTAATCCGATTGGCTTTAAATTTATACACAGTGTTTAAGGTCATAAGACGAAGAAGCCTATTGATTTTCAGCGATTTCTGATAATTAGTGCCAGAGTTATGGCCCTTGATCACTTAAAAAAATCTTGTGGACGCTCTAAAAGCCAAAGTTAATATCCGATTGACTTTAAATTTATACACAGTGTTTAAGGTCATGAGACGAAGAAGCCTATTGATTTTCAGTGATCTCTGATAATTATTGCCAGAGTTATGGCCCTTGATCACATCAGAAAATCCTGTGGACGCTCTAGAGGCCAAAGTTAATATCCGATTGACTTTAAATTTACACACACTGTTTAAGGTCATGAGACGAAGAAGCCTACTGATTTTCAGCGATTTCAAATAATTACTTCGTAAATGATCATTTCAAAAAACCTTGTGACGCTATAGATGCCAAACTTGTCATCCGATTGACTTCAGATTGATACACAGAGTTCAAGGTGTCGAAACGAACAAGTATTTTGATTTTCAATGAATTTTGATAACTGAACAGCTAAATCCATGATGTTAAATATTTCCTATACCAATTGTTAGCGTGGGGCAAACCTTTATAAAAAGCAAACAAATTCTAATGATTTTAGGATAATTATATAATGAGTTGTTACTCTTAATCAGATTTGAGTGTATTACAAATGTTTCATTACCCAAAAAAGTAAAAATATGCGACAACCCTTGTTGACTGCCCGGACGATTTAGCTGCTGTGGGCGTATGTTTCGTTGTCTGGCAACCTATCTTTAATTAAGGTAGAATTTGAACCGGTTGAATTGTTTCTCGTTGTAACTCAGTGAGTTTTTGGCGGATTTTATTAATTCTTTTCCCTTTTTAAGATTCTTTATGTAACTCATGAGTTGCGACAGAAACTGATCGTGAATATGAAAGCTTTAATATCTGATTAGCATATCTAGTTGTTATTTTTTTTTTGTGTTTTATCCACAAATCGGATTTCTCAGAATCTAACCACAGTATCTTTATAAAACTTTTACCTGTCCCCCCAAAAATGGGTGGTGGCTGTTGATTAAATATATTTTCAAAACGTTTTACGAATCCGAAATTTACGAACGACAAAATGGACAGTGCATAGTCGTAATTTTATTGTTTTTTGACTGATTTTACTACCTTGAAAAAAATCATTTTCATCAGCAGTTTCACATTTTCGAATTTCGAAAATTCATCGCTGTGATTTCGAACCGGAAGTTTAGACCAATTTGACAACTTCTTTAATAGTTGTACGATTTTCATGAAATTTAGTATATAAGTAGATCTTACCGATGCGACTTCAAAAATATGATTAGAAATATTCTAAATTATCTCCCCTTCATGAAATTAAGGATCAAAGTTTTCAAAAAAATTAACGAAATATGGGTCAGAATGACCTAATTTTTTTTTTCGATACTAGATAAGTAATTACTGATTTGTACACAAAATATGAAGTTTGTCGATCGAACCGGAAGTGCCACCATTTTGAAACGTGAAAAATCACAAAGGCTTTTGCGATATTTTTATACGCCCACATTTTCATGTGGACGTATATTGTCATCGCCCCTGTTCGTCCGTCCGTCCACAATTGTTTGTGAACAGTCTACAGGTCACAATTTTTATCCGATTTCAATGAAACTTAAAATATAGGTTTATCACCCTAAGATCTCGGTTCCTTTCGATATTGGCATGTATCGGACTGTAACTTCATGGATTATGGCCCCTGATTGTACGAAAAATCACGTTTTTTAGCTTGCGAACAGTGTAGAGGTCACAATTTTGAACCGATTTGGATGAAACTTGAAAGATCTTGGTTCCTTTCGATATTTACGCCAATCGGATCGTAACTTCCTGAATTATGGCCCCTGATTGTCCGAAAAATCGCCCTTTTTAGCTTGTGGTCCCTCTGGAGGTCAAAATTGTTATCCGATTTAAAAAACTGTTTGATTATATCACCATTCCATGGTTATGAAGGTTGAGTTCGAATTTCGTGAAAATCGGACCAAAATTGACGGACAAAATGGCTGCCGTTTGTACGCGAATAGAGTGAAAATATGTTATATCAAGGTTGTGGACCTTATAGAGGTCACAATTTTGAACCGATTTTGATGAAACTTGACATGTATGTTTATAACCCAAAGATCTTGGTTCCTTTCGATATTTGCACCCATCGGATCGTAACTTCCTGAATTATGGCCCCTCATTGTCCGAAAAATCGCCCTTTTTAGTTGTGGTCCCTCTGGAGGTCAAAATTGTTATCCGATTTAAAAAACCGTTTGATTATATCACCGTTCCATGGTTATGAAGGTTGAGTTTGAATTTCGTGAAAATCAGACCAATATTGTCGGACAAAATGGCCGCCGTTTGTACACGAATAGTGTGAAAATATGTTATATCAAGGTTGTGGACCTTATAGAGGTCACAATTTTGAACCGATTTTGATGAAACTTGACATGTATGTTTATAACCCAAAGATCTTGGTTCCTTTCGATATTTGCGCCCATCGGATCATAACTTCCTGAATTATGTCCCCGGATTGTCCGAAAAATCGTTTTTGTTAGCTTTTGGTCCCTCTGGAGGTCAAAATTATTATCCGATTTAAAAAAACGTTTGATTATATCACCGTTACATGGTAATGAAGAGAGAGTTTGAATTTTGTGAAAATCGGACTAGAATTGACGGACAAAATGGCCACCGTTTGTACACGAATAGTGTGAAAATATGTTATATCAAGGTTGTGGACCCTATAGAGGTCACAATTTTAAACCGATTTTGATGAAACTTGAGTCTTGATATGTATGTTTATAACCCAAAGATCTTGGTTCCTTTCGATATATTTGCGCCCATCGGATCATAAATTCCTGAATTATGTCCCCTGATTGTCCGAAAAATCGCTTTTGTTAGCTTGTGGTTCTTCTGGAGGTCAAAATTATTATCCGATTTAAAAAACCGTTTGATTATATCACGGTTTCATGGTAATGAAAAGAGAATTTGAATTTCGTGAAAATCGGACCAGAGTTGACGGATAAAATGGCTGCCGTCTGTACGCGAATTGTGTGAAAATATGTTATATCAAGGTTGTGGACCCTATAGAGGTCACAATTTTGAACTGATTTTGATGAAACTTGAAATACATGTTTATAACCTAATGATCTTGGTTCGATTGCATATTTGCCCACATCGGATCGTAACTTCCTGAATTATGGCCCCTGATTGTACGAAAAATCACCCTTTTTAGCTTGTGGTCCCTCTGGAGGTCACAATTATTATCTGATTTAAAAAAAAGTTTGGTTATATCACAGTTACACCGTAGTTATGGGTGAGTTTGAAGTATGATTTTCTGATGATTACTTAAAATGCAACAACTCTTGTTGACTGGCTGGACGATTTGGCTGCTGTGTGGGCGTATGTTTCGTTGGCTGGCAACCTATTTTACTTACAGACATGGGAGTTACATTTTCGGAATCCTTGAAGGAATGCCTAAAAATCTATCGGATCAGAATTTTGATTTCGGTCACGTGATGGTCACCATTTCGAACTGAATATGAGAAAGGGTGAAAAATCGACATTAACGAGCACATAAATGAAAGCAATAGGCCGTAGTTTGAAGAATATATCTCCTATTTCCAAAATGAATACATTTCTGGATAGCCGGGATCAGGGTCGAAATATTGTTATTTGAAAATGTCACATTTTCGAACTTTGTCTTTGATGTTTTTCGTGCCGATAAAGTTGTTTACGAGTGAAAAATCATAAAAACTTTGCTATATTTTAACCGATTTTAATAATTTTTTTTCTTGATGAGATTATTTACATGACCTATGACATGCGACAGGAAGTGACTGTGAATATGAAAGCTTTAATATCTGCTTTGCACATCTAGTTATTTATTAAGCTTTCATATGTATTACATATGAAAGCTTATTGTTTCTGTTAAGATTAATATTATTATTATTTTTTTTTTTTGTGTTTTATCCACAAATCGGATTTCTCAGAATCTAACCATAGGATCTTTCTGAAACTTTTACCTATCCCCCCCCAAATGGGTGGTGGCTGTTGATTAAATATATTTTCAAAACGTTTTATGTATCCTAAATCACTGAATTTTACGAACGAATGCATTTGACCTACAATGTTGTAACTTTGTGACTATTTGACCTATTTTACTAAATCTTTTTTCTTTGAGTACCTTGAGACAATTACTTTAAATCTGCAGTGATTTCGAACCGGAAGTTATGACCAATTTGACAACTTTCTAAATAGTTGTAGGATTTTCATAAAATTTAGCATGTAAGTAGATCTTGCTGATGCGACTTCAAAAATATGATAAGAAATTTTTTAAATTATCTCCCCATGATGAAATTAAGGATCAAAATTTTGAAAAAATCATCGAAATATAGGTCAGAATGACCTAATTTTTTTTTTGATTCTAGACAAGTAATTACTGATTCGTACACAAAATATGGAGTTTGTCGATCAAACCGGAAGTGCCACCATCTTTAAACGTGAAAAATCAATAAGGCTTTTTTGCTATTTTACTTACAGACTCGGGAGTCATATTTTCGGAATCCTTGAAGGAATGCCTAAAAATCTATCGATCAGAATTTTGATTTCGGTCACGTGATGGTCACCATTTTGAATTGAAAATAGAAGCAATTTGAAGGGCCCGGGACTTCGGAACACAATAACTCTCCTTCTAATTAAGCTAGAATGTTCAAACTTGGTGTAGACGTTCACTAGGTCAATGTCATGATTGAGTTCAAAGATGATCATTTTCTGCCTAGGGTAAGCAGAGATAAGCATGCTGATTTGTTGATTCTTTAGGGCACGATAACTTCGGTTATAATGAAGGGAGGGCAGTGAAACTCTTGTCAATAGAGAGTCTAATAGCTAGCCTGTTGTGTGAAATCATTGTATCATTTTTTTTAAATATCAGGGATAGCCGAAAAAAAGAGATTGAAAAACCAAAAAGTCGTATTTTTACGATTTGGAGCATTTTAAAAGGTCCTTTTCTCTTAAAGTCAACATAATATTTTTTGGGAACTTCTTCTACAAAGAGTCTTATCGATAGTCTTTTATATGAAACCATCGATCAACAGTCCAAAATATCAGGAGTAGAAGAATAAAAGGATCGAAAATTGAAAATGGCACCCTTTCATTGTTAAGCAAAACATGCAGTGTGGGTGGCTACAATCTGCACATTTAGTCATCGTATAGAGCTTATTCAACAGTATCGAATTCCAACTGCTAAGGGATCTTTTACGTGCAGTCCAATGTGTACACGGGGGTGGGGGGCACGCCAGAAAATCGAGATGAACTTTCTTGGCCAATGCAGGGATCGAACACCCGACCTCTTGGCTAGCAGGCCAACGCCTTAGCCACTTAGTGTGGACACCCATCGTACATTTCATCCGTCAAATCAAAACATTGCATTGCCATCAGACCAATAATTAATTATTCTTAATTTAAAACTTTATTTTAATATTATTAAATCTTAATTTTATTGGTAGACGCTCGTCTTATTTAAAATTAAACTTTCATTTAACTATGAACAACCCTTAACGTCTCTCTTTAAAACAATTAAATACTCTAAAACAGTAGCTCAAGCTTTTGACCTAAGCTCATTAATTTACCATTTTGTATGTGAGCGACTTGTTATTCTTCTTATATGACATATTGCATGTGTCTGATTTCAGAGGGGAGTTGGGTGGCTGAATGGTTAGCACGCGGGCGCTGTATCATAAAGCCTGTCATTGGGTCAACTAGCGTGTTTTCGAATCTCCGGTTGTACCTGACAAGAAGTAAGGTCGCCTGTCCAACTTGGTGGGTTTTCTTCATTTCCTCCGGTTTCCTTCCACTGCTAAAGACCTCTACGCGCAAGCGAAATAAAATCGAACAATAAGGAGCAATAAGCAATTTGACTGATCACATTGGAACATAACAACTATGTTTTTATACGCCCACATTTTCATGTGGACGTATATTGTCGCCCCTGTCCGTCCGTCCGTCCACAATTGTTTGTGAACAGTCTACAGGTCACAATTCTTATCCGATTTTAATGAAACTTAAAATATAGGTTTATCACCCTAAGATTTCGGTTCCTTTCGATATTGGCATGTATCAGACTGTAACTTCATGGGTTATGGCCCCTGATTGTACGTTTTTTATCTTGTGAACAGTGTAGAGGTCACAATTTTGAACCGATTTGGATGAAACTTGAAATGCATGTTTATAACCCATAGATCTTGGTTCTTTTCGATATTTGCGCCAATCGGATCGTAACTTCCTGAATTATGGCCCCTGATTGTCCGAAAAATCGCCCTTTTTAGCTTGTGGTCCCTCTGGAGGTCAAAATTGTTATCCGATTTAAAAAACCGTTTGATTATATCACTGTTCCATGGTTATGAAGGTTGAGATAGAATTTCGTGAAAATCGGACCAAAATTGACTGACAAAATGGCCGCCGTTTGTACGCGAATAGTGTGAAAATATGTTATATCAAGATTGTGGACCGTATAGAGGTCACAATTTTGAACCGATTTTTGAGGAACTTGACATGCATGTTTATAACCCATAGATCTTGGTTCCTTTTGATATTTGCGCCAATCGGATCGTAACTTCCTGAATTATGGCCCCTGATTGTCCGAAAAATCACCCTTTTTAGCTTGTGGTCCCTCTGGAGGTCAAAATTGTTATCCGATTTAAAAAACCGTTTGATTATATCACCGTCCCATGGTTATGAAGGTTGAGTTCGAATTTCGTGAAAATCGGACCAAAATTGATGGACAAAATGGCCGCCGTTTGTACGCGTATAGTGTGAAAATATGTTATATCAAGGTTGTGGACCTTATAGAGGTCACAATTTTGAACCGATTTTGATGAAACTTGACATGTATGTTTATAACCCAAAGATCTTGGTTCCTTTCGATATTTGCGCGCATTGGATCGTAACTTCCTGAATTATGGCCCCTGATTGTCCGAAAAATCGCCCTTTTTAGCTTGTGGTTCCTCTGGAGGTCAAAATTGTTATCCGATTTAAAAAAACGTTTGATTATATCACCGTTCCATGGTTATGAAGGTTGAGTTCGAATTTCGTGAAAATCGGACCAAAATTGAAAGACAAAATGGCCGCCGTTTGTACGCGAATTGTGTGAAAATATGTTATATCAAGGTTGTGGACCTTATAGAGGTCACAATTTTGAACCGATTTTGATTAAAATTGACATGTATGTTTATAACCCAAAGATCTTGGTTCCTTTCGATATTTGGACCATCGGACCGTAACTTCCTGAATTATGGCCCCTGATTGTCCGAAAAATCGCCCTTTTTAGCTTGTGGTCCCTCTGGAGGTCAAAATTGTTATCTGATTTAAAAAAACGTTTGATTATATCACCGTTCCATGGTTATGAAGGTTGAGTTTGTATTTTGTGAAAATCGGACCAAAATTGACGGATAAAATGGCCGCCGTCTGTACGCGAATTGTGTAAAAATATGTTATATCAAGGTTGTGGACCCTATAGAGGTCACAATTTTGAACTGATTTTGATGAAACTTGAAATACATGTTTATAACCTAATGATCTTGGTTCCATTGCATATTTGCCGATATCGGATCGTAACTTCCTGAATCATGGCCCCTGCTTGTACGAAAAATCACCCTTTTTAGCTTGTGGTCCCTCTGGAGGTCACAATTATTATCAGATTTAAAAAAACGTTTGATTATATCACAGTTACACAGTAGTTATAGGTGAGTTTGAATTATGATTTTCTGATGATTACTTAAAATGCAACAACTCTTGTTGACTGCCCGGACGATTTGGCTGCTATGTGGGCGTATGTTTTATTGCTTGGCAACCTATTTTTAATTAAGGTAGAATTTGAACCGGTTGAATTGTTTCTCGTTATAACTCGGTTAGTTTTTGGCGGATTTTATTAATTCTTTTCCCTTTTTAAGATTCTTTATATAACTCATGAGATGCGACAGAAACTGATCGTGAATATGAAAGCTTTAATATCTGCTTAGCAGATCTAGTTATTATTATTTTATTTTTCGGGGGAGCCTATTTCTCAGTGTCTGTAACAGATACAGATCTGGGACATAATTTTCTATCAGGAAACCATATAGTGGCTACCTGATCGACTGTATTTGAAACTCTGTGCAGACCGGAAGTGGCCGAATTTCGTGCTGTGCCAAAAAATTAAAAAACGGCCATAGATTCGTTAATTCTGTACCTATTTTCATACAAATTACATTTTTGGAAACCTTGAGTCTTTTCTCGGACGATAGCAGTTGAAAATTTTGCAATTTCGAAACTTCGCCGCTGACTTCTAGCGTTCGAAAAATGAAAATATGTTGTTTAAGACACATTTTTTGTTATTTTTCAAAATTTTCAAATTTGACCTACATTTTTGGATACCTGAAGGCAATTCGGTTCCAGTAATATAAGTTTCATTCAGAGTTATCACCCTTTATTTTTCGATTTTTTTTTAATTTTCTCCACATTTTGTGAGCTTAAGTTTCGTTTTACGGCCGGATCGACGTTTCTGAAATTCCTGGAACATAAAGCAATGTGGTCAAACCACCATTTAAAGCAATTTCAACAACAATCCGTAAACCGGAAGTAGTCGAAATAATATGCGATATTTTGAAAAAAACGTGAAAAATTGGTGTTTTGGGTAAAAACACGATTTGTCCGTCCGCTATCAACGGATTAAACAAAGTAAGGTATCATTTGGTCGGGCGGTGATTGGACCACTGAATGATACCCAATTCGTACGGATACGATCAGCAGGAAGCAAAATATGGCACGCTGAAAATAAAGTATTTTCTGATTTGGAGCGTTTTTAGATGCCTGTATCTCGAAAACTGCGCCACAGTTTTTTATGAAACTTTCTCTATCGAGAGACCTTGCAGTAGTCTTGTGTACGAAACATTCCATTACGACTTTGAAATATCTGGAATAGGTGAAATAACGGACTGAAAATCAAAAAAATCGAAAAATCGTGAAATTTTGGAAAATGCTCTACTATTTTTTTATTTTAAGAGATTTTCAAAAAAAGGTTGTATATTCAGATAGCTGACCTAATTACGATTCTAACGATATATAATATGCATGTAGTTATTGAAATTTAATATTCGATATTTTAAATTTTTTGCATTTTTGGCACTTTTTAACATAGGATTTCTGAGGGGCATTTTATCTGATCAGATAATGTAATATATCATTACAGAGCCCTGTGGCTATTTTAGTGCCCAAACCGGCTATTAAAACTATTCCGACAATAATAACCATACCGGAAGTATTCAAAAAATGAAAAAAAAAGGTTAAAAACCTTAGGTAATAGCGGACCAAAAGAACTAAAGTGTGGCTGGATAGCCCTATTAATGGACCATCATATGGTATCTAAATAATACGATTTCGATGGTAAGGAAATACATTATTGTAATGTATGCCAAAAATCTAGTATTTTCCGATTTTTTAACATTCTGAGATGCCCTTTTCTCGAAAACGACGCCGCAGATTTTTCTTAAACTTTTCTTACTCAAAGTCCCATATCGGTTGTCTATATAGTGAATCCAAAATGAGAAGCATTGAAATAATATAAGTGGTCCAATAATGGCCTCAAACTTTGAAAAAAATTGAAAAATCGTTAAATTTTTGTAAACGCTCTTTAATTTATCTTTTTTCCAAAACTACTCAGTGGATGTTTCTGACACTTCTGGGCCCCGTTCCTCAAAACGATTGTAACCCTACAATAGTTGTAAGTCACTACAATCCAATTGTAACTTTTATTTACAATCACTACATTGTTCCTCAAAGCAATTGTAAGTTACAATAGTTGTAAGTTAAAATCAATTCTGTAAGTTACTATGACCGTCTGTAACCTATACTTACAATCGATTGTAGTGGAATGCAAAATGGCGTTATTTGTTGCAATACAACAACAAAAGAAGGGAAAGATTGGTCCTGATAGGATATTCAGGGACATGAGATCCCCTGCCACAACTTGCCCTTCACTTTGGCAGTTAGTTTGGCGGAGAAGGCCCAAACAACGCAGTTTGATGAATGCCAACTTCCTCCACGAGAATAGCGATCTCACTCGCTTGGAAGTTGGCCTTCCGCACTTTCTTTGTGTCGTCTTCTGACATTGTTGTCGTCTGCCGGATAGGGGAGGTAACTCTCACATACCGGATGTAGTGTCAAATCGATTTTTCTCACTTTCGCACAGAAGATCACGATTGTAAGTTTACAATCGCACGATTTACAATTGCTAGACTTACAATTCCCTTACAATAGCTTTGAGGAACGCAATTAAACTGTTACTTACGATAGTTGTAAAGTTGATTGTAGCTGTTACAACTATTGTAGGATACAATCTTTTTGAGGAACGGCACCCTGGTACGTAAAGTTAAAGGAGCTAAATCTCTAATATTTGGGACCTAGAAATTTACCCAAATGGGTTGCGACGCATAAACTAATATTATATGAATGTATATAAACTGATATACATTCATTCATTTCCGTCTTTACTCTAATTTCAAATCAGTTATGTTACGCGAAATACGGCCGAAGTCTCAATAGCCTGCCAATCTGTAGCGTCTGGTTATTCCAGTCTACATTATTGCATATGCTCGCCATGCATCACCGTCTAGCCTCGTTATCTAAGTCCCTTGTTAAAAATGGGCCTGAAACGGATTATGGTACACGATTCGTGTACCAATGGTAAATTTTTTATTTTGTCATAAAAACATTGGATATCAGAAGCCCATATTTTTCCGGTAAGATCACAACATCAATGTTGAATAAAAATGACAAATAATTTGTGTTTTCATTGTCGAAGATTTTGGGTGATATTGAGTTAGAGACTTCGTTCCTTTAAGTATCCAAAGAACTTCGTAAAGCTATCACAACAACGATCGTAAAACCGGAAGTAGTCGAAAAAATGTCCGATATTTTGAAAAAAAAAATTTCTCTCATCTCGGTAGTACCGGTTAATTTGAGATATATTTTGTCTCCCTTTAAGTTTTTTACCTTTTTAATTTCAGTTTATGGGTTCTAAGTTTATTATTTATTGCCTGATGTGTATAAAACAATTCTCAATTGCGAATTATCAACTTATTTGTTACCGATAATGATTTCTTTTGGCACCGGAAGTGAAGTAATTTTGCCAGATTTTACAATTTTGACCGGTGTATTCGCAAGCAAATATTACTTACAAATCTGATAGAGGGTGTCACTGAATCATAACAAGTACAGTATCGTTTGGTAGCTCGATGGATCGGCTATTGTATGACGCACTTCCTGTCTGATTCCTGAAAGCCGATTCAGCACTGCAGGTCTGCAGGTCTAGTTATTATTATTATTATTATTATTATTATTCAGATTCCAATTTGAATAGATCTCAGCAACTACTTGTCACATCGTTACGATTTCTTCGGTTTTACTGGGAAAGTGGGTGTGACTTAGAGGATAAAGCTATTTTGAACGTTCTGCGACAATGCGAAATGTACGAAATCACCAAAGTTATCGTTTTTATACGCCCATATTTTCATGTGGACGTATTATGTCGTCGCCCCTGTCCGTCCGGACGTCCGTCCGTCCGTCCGTCCGTCCGTCCACAATTTGTTTGTGGACTCTCTACAGGTTACAATTCTTATCTGATTTGGACGAAACTTGAAATATAGGTTTATCCCCATAAGATCTCGGCTGCTTTCGATATTGGCATGTATCGGATGGAAACTTCATGGATTATGGCCCCTGTTGTGGACCCTATAGAGGTCACAATTTTGAACCGATTGTGATGAAACTTGACATGCATGTTTATAACCCCAAGATCTAGGTTCCTTTCGATATTTGCGCCCATCGGATCGTAACTTCCTGAATTATGGCCCCTGATGTCCGAAAAATCGCCCTTTTTAGCTTGTGGTCCCTCTGGAGGTCAAAATTATTATCCGATTTAAAAAACCGTTCGATTATATCACCGTTACATGGTAATGAAGGTTGAGTTCGAATTTTCGTGAAAATTGGACCAAAATTGACATACAAAATGGCCGCCGTTTGTATGCGAATAGTGTGAAAATATGTTATTTCAAGGTTGTGGACCCTATAGAGGTCACAATTTTGAACCGATTGTGATGAAACTTGACATGCATGTTTATAACCCCAAGATCTTGGTTCCTTTCTATATTTGCGGCCATCAGATCCTAACTTCTTGAATTATGACCCCTGATTGTCCGAAAAATCGCCCTTTTTAGCTTGTGGTCCCTCTGGAGGTCAAAATTATCATCCGATTTAAAAAAAACGTTTGACTATATCACCGTTACATGGTAATGAAGGCTGAGTTCAAATTTTGTGAAAATCGGACCCAAATGGACAGACAAAATGGCCGCCGTTTGTACGCGATTAGTGTGAAAATATGTTATATCAAGGTTGTGGACCCTACAGAGGTTACAATTTTGAACCGATTTTGATGAAACTTGTCATGCATGTTTATAACCTGAAGATCTTGGTTCCTTTTGATATTTGCGCCCATTGATTCGTAACTTCCTGAATTATGGCCCCTGATTGTCCGAAAAATCTATAGGTTGTGGACCCTATAGAGGCCAGCATCTTACTCACTTAGCAACATGATCCCCAGTCGAATTTGAAGCCTACTGAAATGCACCTTTATAACCCAAAGATCTTAATTCATTTCGATATTTGCACATATCAAATTCTAACTTAATGATGTAGGAAAAATCACTTTCGGTATTGCTTGTTCTCTATCCATCTCTCGAAAATGTGGGCGTATCCTGCCTGGCAGTGCCAGCCTATCTTTAAAAATATTGCAGTAATTTTAACAATAATCATTGGATTTTAACTTTCCATTCATTTTGGCATAGCCGGAGAAAGAGCACATAGCTACGCTAATTTCGATTTTTGATTTTCGGCAAATCTTCGAAGATATTAGGCGCCAAATTTTGAAAATTTAAAATTTTACAAAAAACTTATTTATTTATGAATATTTTTTAGTCGTGTTGTACACAAAATTAAAGAGTCATCTTACTTGCACAAAAATGTTAAAATTTTTTGTCTCAGTAATTTTCCTTGGCCGCCATTGGCTAATTCAGTTTTTATACGCCCGCATTCGATCATATCACCGTTACACCCTAAGGAAGGTTGAGTTCGAATTTCGGGAAAATCGGACCAAAATTGCCATACAAAATGGCCACCGTTTGTACGCGAATACTGTTGAAAAATGGTATATCAAGGTTGTAGACCCTGCAACTTGAAATTCATGGTTATAACCCAAAGATCTTGGTTCCTTTCGATATTTGCGCATATCGGATCCTAACTTCCTGAATTATGGCCCCTGATTAGACGCAAAATCGCCTTTTTTTAGCTTGTGGTCCCTCTGGAGGTCACAATTGTTTTCCGATTTAAAAAAACGTTTGATTATATCACCGTTACACCCTAAAGAAGGTTTGAGTTCGAATTTCGGGAAAATCGAATCAAAATTGACAGACAAAATGGCTGCCGTTTGTACGCGAATACTGTTAAAAAATGGTATATCATGGTTGTGGACCCTGTATAGGTCACAATTTTAATTCGATTTTGATGAAGCTTGAAATGCATGGTTATAACCCAAAGATCTTGGTTCCTTTCGTTACTTCTGCATATCAGATCGTAACTTCCTGAATTATGGCCCCTGATTGTCCAAAAAATCGGCCTATGGTCCCTCTGGAGGTCACAATTATTATCCGATTTTAAAAAAAGTTTGACTCTATCACCGTTACTCTCTACGGAAGGTTGAGTTCCGATAGAATGTAGTTTTTGGCTTCTTATTATGTGGTGCTATTTTAACCACATAATAAGAAGCCAAAAACTACATTCTATCGGAATGTGGATCGACTTTAATTGGGTCAAGGACAGTAACACAAAAAATCAACCTCACATCGACATTCATATACCCACCCACCTATCCCCCTAATAAATAAAAGAACACATGTAATCAATTATTATCATTTAGTTATTTATACATTCATAAAGTATAACAATAACAAGATGCATTCATTTATCGAAAGTACAGTATTTTCTTAATTTGTTTACGACATCACCCGTATATACTCGTCGGTTTCTACAGGATTTCCATTTCTGTAAAGCACGTGCTGGTTGAAATTCTCATTAATTCGTCAAGATTTTTCATGCTCAAGGAACATCGTAACTTGGTTTTAATTATGTTTTGGTGCTAGAATCGCGGTTCTCAGTGGCGTACGTGACATTATTCGGCGGTTGACTATTTTCTCCATACACGGGGAAAAAGTAGTTCCGAATGATTAGCACACGTAAATAATTCAAAGTGATACACATGTACAATAATTAACATAATTCTTAAACTTATCAATTTA
The DNA here is from genome assembly GCA_963678685.1 of Patella ulyssiponensis. Lineage (NCBI taxonomy): Eukaryota > Metazoa > Mollusca > Gastropoda > Patellidae > Patella > Patella ulyssiponensis. Next base: position 30,416,428 of record OY783229.1, on the reverse strand, counting down.
TTAACTCGTATTGATTCAATGATATTTTGAGAGCTCAAATAATATCGTGCTAGTATTTTAACTCTATAACATGTAAAGATATTTGCACATATTTCAAAATGGCGGCAATCGTAAAAGCTCATTGTTTTAACCAAATGACGTCTACCGATAGTTATATAAACAGAATAAATGGATTAAAAGCACACCTGGGAATACATATTTTTGTGTGGGAATATCATATCTTAACCACGGGAATATTTGTAACCATTTAGTAGAGAATTTACGGCTGACTTTGTTTTTCGGGGCGGAACTGTCATCCTCGTGGTTCGATGTTGAAGAAGGGGAATCGGATTCATTGACAGCAATATCATCATCTCAATTTCTTTTGTTATTCTGGGAGGTGAGGAATTTCAACATTTTGAAATGATATATAGAATGCTAACATTCTTGTATATATATATCATTTGCAAGATTGACATGATTAACTCTTGTGATCAAGGGAAGACATCAAAGAAAAGTTTTTAATTTGTTTGATGTTCAAACAGTGAATTGCCGCACGAATGATGAAAGTCGGTAAATATGCTGTAACAACAACTCAAGAATGATCACGCTCACAGTATTACTAATTATAAAACAAAACAAAACTAAGTAAATTGATTAAATGTTGAGCTTTTAATCTGTTTGATGTAGCCCCTTTGTTAATTGTGATTAGAGCAATATACACAAGGATAATTGATTGGCAGTGGTTTCCATTCGTGGGCTACTGAACACTGTTAGTTTTATTATACCCGATAGTTTACATCACGCCACGCACGGAGTTTCGTCGTCTCCCGCATTTTATGATTTAGCACAAAATATGCTATTTTTCCGGCGTGCAAAATGACCTACGGGTCTGATCCAGATTCGGTCATTTTCCAAAGCCGTAGGTCCCGACCGGCATATACGGCCGAAATGGAACCCATGTTGTGGACTCTCTACAGGTCATAATTCTTATCTGATTTTGACGAAAAGTCACATTTCTAGGTTGTGTACCGTCACACCATAATCATTGTCGGCTTCGAATTTCATGAATATCAGACTGGAACTGACCAACAAAATGGCTGCTCCCAATACAGTATGAAATACAGGACTTAATGATGTAGGAAAAATCACCTTCGGTATTGCTTGTTCTCTATCCATCTCTCGAAAATGTGGGCGTATCCTGCCTGGCAGTGCCAGCCTATCCTTTAGCTTGTGGTCCCTCTGGAGGTCAGAATTATTATCCCATTTAAAAAACCGTTTGATTATATCACCGTTACATCGTAATGAAGGTTGAGGTCGAATTTTGTGAAAATCGAACCAGAATTGACAGCTGTTCTTGTCAGGCCATCCATCCTTCATCACTAACAAGGGGAAACCACGCCAGAAAATCTAGATGAACTTTGTCACCCAATGCAGGGATCAAACACCCAACCTCAAGGCTACCGAGCCAACATCTTACCCACTTAGCAACATGATCCCCAGTCGAATTTGAAGCCTACTGAAATGCACCTTTATAACCCAAAGATCTTAATTCATTTCGATATTTGCACATATCAAATTCTAACTTAATGATGTAGGAAAAATCACTTTCGGTATTGCTTGTTCTCTATCCATCTCTCGAAAATGTGGGCGTATCCTGCCTGGCAGTGCAAGCCTATCTTTCAGTCCTAGATTATTTTTTTATTGTTCGATTTGTATAAAACAAAGTTCATATGCTTCGTTGTCTCGTCACTTCCGGTGTCAATTTTAAATTGTAATCAACTTGATATGACGCTACATGCTTTTTGAATCAAATGATGTAACTTGGCACCGGAAGTGACATGTTTAAGGGTAAAGTGGCACCAGTGAAACCTGTCTTTCCTGCATGCAGGTCTAATTAGGGTTTCACACTGCGTAGCTTGTGTGAAACACTATTGTTTTTGTTAAAATTATTATTCTTATTAAGCTTTCATATGTATTACATATGAAAGCTTATTGTTTCTGTTAAGATTAATATTATTATTATTTTTTTTTTGTGTGTGTATTTTCTGCAAATCGGATTTCTCAGAATCTAACCATAGGATCTTTCTGAAACTTTGACCTACCCCCCCATAAATGGGGTGCGAACCTTGATTAAATATATTTTCAAAACTTTTTACGAATCCGAAATCACCGAATTTTACGAACGAATGCATTTGACCTACAATGCTGTAACTTTGTGACTATTTGACCTATTTAATTAATTCTTTTTTCTATGAGTACCTTGGGACATTTACTTCAAATCTGCAATTTCGCTGTGATATCGAACCGGAAGTTTAGACCAACTCGACAACTTCTTTAGTAGTTGTACGATTTTCATGAAATTTAATATGTAAGTAAACCTTAATGATGCGACTTGAAAAATGACTTTAGAAATTTTCTAAATTATCTCCCCTTGGAGAAATTGAGGATCGAAATTTTCAAAAAAATCGACGAAATATAGGTCAAATCATCTTGGTTACTAGCTACTAGACCACTGATTCGTACACAAAAAATGGAGTTTGTAGCTCAACCCGGAAGTGCCACCATCTTGAAATGTAAAAACCTCAAACGCCATTTTGCTATTTTACTTACAGACACGGGAATTATATTTTCTGAATCCTTGGAGGAAGGCCTAAAAAACGTCAGGAGTAGAATTTTCATTTAGGTCAACTGGGAGTCACCATTTTGAATTGAAAATGAAAAATAGAAGCAATTTGAAGGGCCGAGTTTTTGGAACACAATAACTCTCCTTCTAATTAAGCTAGAATGTTTAAACTTGGGGTAGACGTTCACTAGGTCAATGTCATGATTGAGTGTAAAGATGAGTATTTTCTGCCTGGGGTAAGCAGAGATAAGCATGGTGATTTGTTGATTCTTTAGGGCACAATAACTTCGGTTATAATGAAGGGAGGGTGGTGAAACTCTTGTCAATCGAGAGTCTAATAGCTAGCCTGTAGTGTGAAATCATTGTATCATTTTTTTTAAATATCAGGGATAGCAGAAAAAAGAGATGAAAATCCAAAAAGTCGTATTTTTACGATTTAGAGCATTTTTAAAGGTCCTTTTCTCTTAAAGTCAACATAATATTTTTGGGGAACTTCTTGTACAAAGAGTCTTATCGGTAGTCTTTTATATGAAACCATCGATCAACAGTCCAAAATATCAGGAGTAGAAGAATAAAAGGGTCGAAAATTGAAAACGGCACCCTTTCATTGTTAAGCAAAACATGCAGTGTGGGTGGCTACAATCTGCACATTTAGTCATCGTATAGAGCTTATTCAACATTATCGAATTCCAACTGCTAAGGAATCTTTTACGTGCACTCCAATGTGTACACGCCGGTGGGAGGACACGCCAGAAAATCGAGATGAACTTTCTCAGCCAATGCAGGGATCGAACACCCGACCTCCTGGCTAGCAGGTCAACGCCTTCGCCACATAGTGTGGACACCCATCGTACATTTCATCCGTCAAATCAAAGCATTTCATTGCATTAGACCAATAATTAATTATTCTTAATTTGAAACTTTATTTTAATATTATTAAATCCTCATTTTATTGGTAGACGTTCGTCTTATTTAAAATTAAACTTTCATTTAACTATGAACAACCCTTAACTTGTCTCTTTAAAACAATTAAATACTCTAAAACAGTAGCTCAACCTTTTGACCTAAGCTCATTAATTTACCATTTTGTATGTAAGCGACTTGTTATTCTTCTTATATGACATATTGCACGTGTCTGATTTCAAAGGGGAGTTTGGTGGCCGAATGGTTAGCACGCGCGCGCTGTATCATAAAGCCTGTCATTGAGTCAGTTAGCATGTTTTCGAATCTCTGGTCGTACCTGACAATGAGTAAGGTTGCCTGTCCATCTTGGTGGGTTTTCTTCATTTCCTCCGGTTTCCTTCAACTGCTAAAGACCTCTACGCGCAAGCGAAATATTGAAATAAAATTGAACTATATGTTAGTCCCGAAATGATCTAGTTTGGGACACAATAACTCTCTTTCTAATTCAGCTAGACTTGGTGTGGGTGTTTATTCGGCCAATACCTTGATGACTCTGGAACACAATAACTCTTCTTCTAATTGGGGTACAATGTTCAAACTTGGTATAGGCATTCACTAGGTCAATGTCTTGATGAAGTTCGAAGTAGAATTTTGATTTAGGTCAACTGGTAGTCACCATTTTGAAGTGAATATGAAACATAGTGAAAAATCGACATTTACGGACTTGTAAACAAACACAATAGAGCATAGTATGTTCAATGCGTCTCCTATGTCTGAAATTAATACATTTCAGGATAGTCGGGATACGGTATTTGAATATTTCAAAAATTCGATTTTTGCCTTTGATGTTTTTCGTGCTGACAAAATTCTTTACGAGTGAAAAATCACATTAACTTCACTAGATTGTGACCGATTTTAATGATTTTTTTTCCTTGTTCGGATTATTCATATGACCCATGACATGTGACAGGAAGTGACTGTGAATATGAAAGCTTTCATATCTGCATGGGACAGTAGTAGATCTAGTTAAGCTTTCATATGTATTACATATGAAAGCTTATTGTTTCTGTTAAAGTTATTATTATTATTTTTTTTTTTGTGTGTTTTCTGCAAATCGGTTTTCTCAGAATCTATCCATAGGATCTTTCCGAAATTTTGACCTACCCCCCCAAAAATGGGGTGCGAACCTTGATTAAATATATTTTCAAAACGTTTTACGAATCCGAAATCACCGAATTTTACGAACGAAAAAACTGACAATGCATAGTCGTAACTTTGTTATTTTTTGACCGATTTTACTAATTCTTTTTTCTTTGAGTATCTTGAAACATTTACTTCAAATCTGCAATTTCGGATTTTCGAATTTCGAAAATTCGTCGCTGTCATTTCGAACCGGAAGTTATTACCAATTTGACAACTTCTTTAATAGTTGTGCGATTTTCGTGAAATTTAGAATGTTAGTAGATCTTGCCAATGCGACTTCAATGATGTCCTTGGAAATTTTCTAAATTATCTCCCCTTTGTGAAATTAAGGATCAAAGTTTTCAAAAAAATCGTCGAAATATAGGTCAGAATGACCTAATTTATTTTTTGAATACTAAAGAAGTAATTACTGATTCGTACACAAAATATGGAGTTTGTCGATCGAACCGGAAGTGCCACCATCTTCAAACGTGAAAAATCAAAAAGGCTTTTTTGCTATTTTACTTACAGACTCGGGTTTTATATTTTCAGAATCCTTGAAGGAATGCCTAAAAATCTGTCGGATCTGAATTTTGATTTCGGTCACGTGATGGTCACCATTTTGAATTGAAAATGAAAAATAGAAGCAATTTGAAGGGCCGGGACTTTGGAATACAATAACTCTCCTTCTAATTAAGCTAGAATGTTCAAACTTGGTGTAGACGTTCACTAGGTCAATGTCATGATTGAGTTCAAAGATGAGCATTTTCTGCTTAGGGTAAGCAGAGATAAGCATGCTGATTTGTTGATTCTTTAGGGCACGATAACTTCGGTTATAATGAAGGGAGGGCGGTGAAATTTTGTCAATAGAGAGTGTAATAGCTAGCCTGTTGTTTGAAATCATTGTATCATTTTTTTTAAATATCAGGGATAGCCGAAAGAAAGAGATTGAAAATCCAAAAAGTCGTATTTTTACAATTTGGAGCATGTTTAGAGGTCTTTCTCGTAAAGTCAACATACTATTTTTTGGGAACTTCTTCTACAAAGAGTCTTATTGGTAGTCTTTTATATGAAACCATCGATCAACAGTCCAACATATCAGGAGTAGAAGAACAAAAGGATCGAACATTGAATACGGCACCCTTTCATTGTTAAGCGAAACATGCAGTGTGGGTGACTACAATCTACGCATTTAGTCATTGTATAGAGCTTATTCAACAGTATCGAATTCCAACTGCTTAGGGATATTTTACGTGCACTCCAATGTGTACACGGGACCTTGGTTTTTCGTCCCATCCGAACGACTAGACAGCTGTGCTTGTCAGGCCCTCCGTTCTGCCTCACTGACAAGGGGAACCACGCCGGGAAATCGAGATGAACTTTCTCCGTGCAGAACTTTCAATTCAGGCAAAACGTTTATTGCATACTATTAAGCTTGTCAGTTGGAGCTTATTTTCAAAAGTTTTGTAATAATCGGTTGGTAATTAAAGTACCGTGCACATTAAACTGTTGAAATGTTTCTTGCTATAAGTCAGCAATTTTCCGAATTCAGGGAGGCTGAATGGTTAGCATGTGCGCGCTGTATCGTAACGTCTGTCATTGAGTCATCGGGCGTCGTTTCGATCTCCAGGTTGCACGTGACATGGTGTATGATGTCCAACCTCGTGGGTTTTCTCCGTGTTCTTCGATTTCCTCCCAACGGCTAAAGACCAGTATGCGCAAGGGGAGTTTTTAAATAAAGTTAAAAATACATGTTAGTCCCGAAATGACCTAGTTTGTGTCGAATGGACGTTAGACCGCATTTCTCTCTTTCTGTTTTATTTTTAAAGTTTTGTAATAATCGGTTGGTAATCAAAGGTACTGTAAAAGTGATAAAACAGAAAATTTGGCCCGGTTGTAATGTTTCTCACTTTAAAGTCAGCAATTTGTCGATTTTAAGGGGCAAACGTTTATTGCGAACGATCAAGGTGGTCAGGGGGGGCTTATTTTTAAAAGTTTTGTAATAATCGGTTGATAACTAAAGGTACCGTGCAAATTAAACTGTTAAAATAGAAAATTTCGCCCGGTTGAAATGTTTCTCGCTGTAGGTCAGCAATTTGCCGATTTTAGGGAGGTTGCGTGGCTGAATGGTTAGCACGTGCGCTCTGTATCATAACGTCTGTCATTGAGTCAACTGGCGTTGTTTCGATTTCTTGGTTGTGCGTGACGTCTTCATTAGCCCATTGTAGGAGCAGAACAGTAGGACGTTAAACCCCATTCAATTTCATTTCATTTTCTCTATGTTGCTTAATTATTATAGTGGATAAATATTTTTTTGGTTCTAGCAATTATTTAATTTCTGCATAGAAATCTTGCTTTGGCCATTTTTTTTATTGCAGAGTGCCATTCTTGTATATTGCAGTCTATGACCCTTTGTTTAAAATATGCTTAAAGTTGGGTTCCCGGATACAAACTGGGTGATTTGATGATATATTAGAATTAAAAACATATGCAAACTAATTATCTTATCATAATTTTGCTTCAAATCGTTCTCATAACATTGTAATTGACGAGAATAGCCTGCTATAAAAATCTATCGAAAGAGACCATGTTTGCGTCAGGTGATTACCCCGCTCCGTAACCAATGGCAACGGTGGCAGACGACAGGGGAGAATGCATTGCATACACAAGACGATGTTGTCTGTAAGCACTGACTATTTACTACAAATATAGAATCCGAATTAAATTCTCGGATTATCCACTCCATGCGTCTTTTTCCGTGATTTTTACCCCAGAAATTGTTGTATGTCTAACTCTTCATAAAGTTTTTCAAAATGTACACAAATCACTCAAGTTCGCGTGCAGCCTTCAACGCCAAGCGTGCAGGTACCCTTATTCGTCGGGTTGACTATTAAGGGAACCCCTTACATTTTTGTCCTGTTTACGCTCCATGAGTGTTTTTCAGGGAATCCAGTATTTTTCTAGTAAGATTGGATATCTCTTCTTTCCATATATACCAAAATTGCCATACTTTTATAGGCAATAACCACCCGATAAATACTTATCTGGGAACCCAACATTAAGAAGTCGTCACGATTTCCTACTTATAACCGAACATATTGGAAACCATAATTATATAACATATCTTGGAAGCCCGATTACAGCTATACAAGTTTCAGTTATTTCCCTTTAGTTTAAAGATTATTGTTTTGCCCTGTTGCAATGTTTCTCACTACATTTAAATTTGTAACTTTGTCAGTGTTTGACCGATTTTGATATTATGTGTTTATAATTTTCCAAATCTACATATTTAACGTACATATTCAAACAGTTGAGTTCAACCTGATTCAAAAAGTTTTAGTTTTGTTCAAAGTTATCTCATTTAATTTTTATACGTCCACATTCATAATGTGAACGTATTATGCCGTCACCCCTGTCTGTGTGTGCGTATGTGTGTGTGTGTGTGTGTGTGTGTCTGTGGTTCGCCTACAGGGCGCAATTCTTCCATGTTTTCTTACCATTTTCATTTCATTTTTCTGAAAGTTTTGAAGTCGGGAGTCATCCCGATTACAACAACACAAGTATCAGTTATTTCCCTTTAGTTTTCAGATTACTCAATGTTTCATACTATATTTAGACTTGTAACTTCGCGAGTTTTTGACCAATTTTGATAGTTTGTTATTCTTATCCTTTTATTTGAGATACTTGATATAATCGATGACACGTGACGATGAATATGAAAGCTTTCATATCTGCATGGGACAGTAGCAGATCTAGTTATTATTATTATTATTAGGGTTTCACACTGCGAAGCTTGTGTGAAACACTATTGTTTTTGTTAAAATTATTATTAAGCTTTCATATGTATTACATATGAAAGCTTATTGTTTCTGTTAAAGTTATTATTAAGCTTTCATATGTATTACATATGAAAGCTTATTGTTTCTGTTAAAGTTATTATTATTATTTTATTTTTTTGTGTGTTTTCTGCAAATCGGATTTCTCAGAATCTATCCATAGGATCTTTCCGAAATTTTGACCTACCCCCCAAAAAATGGGGTGCGAACCTTGATTAAATATATTTTCAAAACGTTTTACGAATCCGAAATCACCGAATTTTACGAACGAAAAAACTGACAATGCATAGTCGTAACTTTGTTATTTTTTGACCGATTTTACTAATTCTTTTCTCTTTGAGTATCTTCAAACATTTACTTCAAATCTGCAATTTCGGATTTTCGAATTTCGAAAATTCGTCGCTGTCATTTCGAACCGGAAGTTATTACCAATTTGACAACTTCTTTAATAGTTGTGCGATTTTCGTGAAATTTAGAATGTTAGTAGATCTTGCCAATGCGACTTCAATGATGTCCTTGGAAATTTTCTAAATTATCTCCCCTTTGTGAAATTAAGGATCGAAATTTTCAAAAAAATCGTCGAAATAAAGGTCAGAATGACCTAATTTTTTTTTTGAATACTGGAGAAGTAATTACTAATTCGTACACAAAATATGGAGTTTGTCGATCGAACCGGAAGTGCCACCATCTTTAAACGTGAAAAATCAAAAAGGCTTTTTTGCTATTTTACTTACAGACTCGGGAGTTATATTTTCAGAATCCTTGAAGGAATGCCTAAAAATCTGTCGGATCCGAATTTTGATTTCGGTCACGTGATGGTCACCATTTTGAATTGAAAATGAAAAATAGAAGCAATTTGAAGGACCGGGACTTTGGAATACAATAACTCTCCTTCTAATTAAGCTAGAATGTTCAAACTTGGTGTAGACGTTCACTAGGTCAATGTCATGATTGAGTTCAAAGATGAGCATTTTCTGCTTAGGGTAAGCAGAGACAAGCATGCTGATTTTTTGATTCTTTAGGGCACGATAACTTCGGTTATAATGAAGGGAGGGCGGTGAAACTTTTATCAATAGAGAGTGTAATAGCTAGCCTGTTGTTTGAAATCATGGTATCATTTTTTTTAAATATCAGGGATAGCCGAAAAAAAAGAGATTGAAAATCCAAAAAGTCGTATTTTTACAATTTGAAGCATGTTTATAGGTCTTTCTCGTAAAGTCAACATACTATTTTTTGGGAACTTCTTCTACAAAGAGTCTTATTGGTAGTCTTTTATATGAAACCATCGATCAACAGTCCAACATATCAGGAGTAGAAGAACAAAAGGATCGAACATTGAATACGGCACCCTTTCATTGTTAAGCGAAACATGCAGTGTGGGTGACTACAATCTACGCATTTAGTCATCGTATAGAGCTTATTCAACAGTATCGAATTCCAACTGCTTAGGGATATTTTACGTGCACTCCAATGTGTACACGGGACCTTGGTTTTTCGTCCCATCCGAACGACTAGACAGCTGTGCTTGTCAGGCCCTCCGTTCTGCCTCACTGACAAGGGGAACCACGCCGGGAAATCGAGATGAACTTTCTCCGTGCAGAACTTTCAATTCATGCAAAACGTTTATTGCATACGATTAAGCTGGTCAGTTGGAGCTTATTTTCAAAAGTTTTGTAATAATCGGTCGGTAATTAAAGTACCGTGCACATTAAACTGTCAAAACAGAAAATTTCGCCCGGTTGAAATGTTTCTTGCTATAAGTCAGCAATTTTCCGAATTCAGGGAGGCTGAATGGTTAGCATGTGCGCGCTGTATCGTAACGTCTGTCATTGAGTCATCGGGCGTCGTTTCGATCTCCAGGTTGCACGTGACATGGTGTATGATGTCCAACCTCGTGGGTTTTCTCCGTGTTCTTCGATTTCCTCTCAACGGCTAAAGACCAGTACGCGCAAGGGGAGTTTTTAAATAAAGTTAAAAAAACATATGTTAGTCCCGAAATGACCTAGTTTGTGTCGAATGGACGCTAGGCCGCATTTCTCTCTTTCTCTTTTATTTTTAAAGTTTTGTAATAATCGGTTGGTAATCAAAGGTACTGTAAAAGTGATAAAACAGAAAATTTGGCCCGGTTGTAATGTTTCTCACTTTAAAGTCAGCAATTTGTCGATTTTAAGGGGCAAACGTTTATTGCGAACGATTAAGGTGGTCAGGGGGAGCTTATTTTTAAAAGTTTTGTAATAATCGGTTGATAACTAAAGGTACCGTGCAAATTAAACTGTTAAAATAGAAAATTTCGCCCGGTTGAAATGTTTCTCGCTGTAGGTCAGCAATTTGCCGATTTTAGGGGGGTTGCTTGGCTGAATGGTTAGCACGTGCGCTCTGTATCATAACGTCTGTCATTGAGTCAACTGGCGTTGTTTCGATTTCTTGGTTGTGCGTGACAAGGAGTATGGTCGCCTGTCCAACCTCGTAGGCCGTAACGCCGCTGCCCGGGTAAAATTTCCCTCATTGCACACTTTATGGCGTATGCCCGTCTTCATTAGCCCATTGTAGGAGCAGAACACTAGGACGTTAAACCCCATTCAATTTCATTTCATTTTCTCTATGTTGCTTATTTATTATAGTGGATAAATATTTCTTTGGTTCTAGCAATTATTTAATTTCTGCATAGAAATCTTGCTTTGGCCATTTTTTTTATTGCAGAGTGCCATTCTTGTATATTGCAGTCTATGACCCTTTGTTTAAAATATGCTTAAAGTTGGGTTCCCGGATACAAACTGGGTGATTTGATGATATATTAAAATTAAAAACATATTCAAACTAATTGTCTTATCATAATTTTGCTTCAAATCGTTCTCATAACATTGTAATTGACGAGAATAGCCTGCTATAAAAATCTATCGAAAGAGACCATGTTTGCGTCAGGCGATTACCCCTCGCCGTAACCAATGGCAACGGTGGCAGACGACAGAAATTGTTGTATGTCTAACTCTTCATAAAGTTTTTCAAAATGTACACAAATCACTCAAGTTCGCGTGCAGCCTTCAACGCCAAGCGTGCAGGTACCCTTATTCGTCGGGTTGCCTATTAAGGGAACCCCTTACATTTTTGTCCTGTTTACGCCCCATGAGTGTTTTTCAGGGAATCCAGTATTTTTCTAGTAAGATTGGATATCTCTTCTTTCCATATATACCAAAATTGCCATACTTTTATAGGCAATGACCACCCGATAAATACTTATCTGGGAACCCAACTTTAAGAAGTCGTCACGATTTCCTACTTATAACCGAACATATTGGAAACCATAATTATATAACATATCTTGGAAGCCCGATTACAGCTATTCAAGTTTCAGTTATTTCCCTTTAGTTTAAAGATTATTTTTTTGCCCGGGTGCAATGTTTCTCACTACATTTAAATTTTGATATTATGTCTTTATAATTTTCCAAATCTACATATTTAACGTACATATTCAAACAGTTGAGTTCAACCTGATTCAAAAAGTTTTAGTTTTGTTCAAAGTTATCTCATTTAATTTTTCGATGTTTTCTTACCATTTTCATTTCATTTTTCTGAAAGTTTTGAAGTCGGGAGTCATCCCGATTACAGCAACACAAGTATCAGTTATTTCCTTTTAGTTTTCAGATTACTCAATGTTTCATACTATATTTAGACTTCTAACTTCGCGAGTTTTTGACCAATTTTGATAGTTTGTTATTCTTATCCTTTTATTTGAGATACTTGATATAATCGATGACACGTGACGATGAATATGAAAGCTTTCATATCTGCATGGGACAGTAGCAGATCTAGTTATTATTATTTTTTTTTTTTGTGTGTTTTCTGCAAATCGGATTTCTCAGAATCTATCCATAGGATCTTTCTGAAATTTTGACCTACCCCCCCAAAAATGGGGTGCGAACCTTGATTAAATGTATTTTCAAAACGTTTTACGAATCCGAAATCACCGAATTTTACGAACGAAAAAACTGACAATGCATAGTCGTAACTTTGTTATTTTTTGACCGATTTTACTAATTCTTTTTTCTTTGAATACCTTGATAAAAATCGTTTTCATCTGCAGTTTCACATTTTCGAATTTCGAAAATTCATCGCTGTGATTTCGAACCGGAAGTTTAGACCAATTTGACAACTTCTTTAATAGTTGTACGATTTTCATGAAATTTAGTATACAAGTAGATCTTACCGATGTGACTTCAAAAATATAATTAGAAATTTTCTAAATTATCTCCCCTTGGTGAAATTAAGGATCAAAGTTTTCAAAAAAATCGTCGAAATATAGGTCAGAATGACCTAAAAAATTTTTTCGATACTCGACAAGTAATTACAGATTCCTACACAAAATATGGAGTTTGTCGATCGAACCGGAAGTGCCACCATCTTGAAACATGAAAAATCCCTAAGGCTTTTTTGCTATTTTACTTACAGACACGGGAGTTATATTTTCTGAATCCTTGAAGGATGGCCCAAAAATCGTAGGGAGCAGAATTTTGATTTCGGTCACGTGATGGTCACCATTTTGAATTGAAAATGAAAAGTAGTAGCAATTTGAAGGGCCGAGACTTTGAAACACAATAACTCTCCTTCTAATTGAGCTAGAATGTTCAAACTTGGTGTAGACGTTCACTAGGACAATGTCATGATTGAGTTCAAAGATGAGCATTTTCTGCCTAGGGTAAGCAGAGATGGGCATGCTGATTTGTTGATTCTTTAGGGCACGATAACTTCGGTTATAATGAAGGGAGGGCTGTGAAACTTTTGTCAATAGAGAGTCCAATAGCTAGCCTGTTGTGTGAAATCATTGTATCATTTATTTTAAATATCAGGGATAGGCGAAAAAAAGAGATTGAAAATCCAAAAAGTCGTATTTTTACAATTTGGAGCATGTTTAGAGGTCTTTCTCGTAAAGTCAACTTAATATTTTTTGGGAACTTCTTCTACAAAGAGTCTTATTGGTAGTCTTTCATATAAAACCATCGATCAACAATCCAACATATCAGGAGTAGAAGAACAAAAGGATCGAACATTGAAAACGGCATCCTTTCATTGTTAAGCGACACATGCAGTGTGGGTGACTACAATCTACACATTTAGTCATCGTATACAGCTTATTCAACAGTATCGAATTCCAACTGCTTAGGGATTCTTTTTTTTCGTCCCATCCGAACGACTAGACAGCTGTGCTTGTCAGGCCCTCCGTTCTGCCTCACTGACAACGGGGAACCACGCCTAGAAATCAAGATGAACTTTTTCCGTGCAGAACTTTCAATTCAGGCCAAACGTTTATTGCATACGATTAAGCTGGTCAGTTGGAGCATATTTTCAAAAGTTTAGTAATAATCGGTTGGTAATTAAAGTACCGTGCACATTAAACTGTTAAAACAGAAAATTTCGCCCGGTTGAAATGTTTCTTGCTATAAGTCAGCAATTTTCCGAATTCAGGGAGGCTGAATGGCTGAATGGCTAGCATGTGCGCGCTGTATCGTAACGTCTGTCATTGAGTCAACGGGCGTCGTTTCGATCTCCAGGTTGCACGTGACATGGAGTATGATGTCCAACCTCGTGGGTTTTCTCCGTGTCCTTCGGTTTCCTCCCAACGGCTAAAGACCAGTAAGCGCAAGGGGAGTTTTTAAATAAAATTAAAAAACATATGTTAGTCACGAAATGACCTAGTTTGTGTCTAATGGACATTAGGCCGCATTTCTCTCTTTCTCTTTTATTTTTAAAGTTTTGTAATAAACGGTTGGTAATCAAAGGTACTGTAAAAGTGATAAAACAGAAAATTTCGCCCGGTTGTAATGTTTCTCACTTTAAAGTCAGCAATTTGCCGATTTTAAGGGGCAAACGTTTATTGCGAACGATTAAGCTGGTCAAGGGGAGCTTATTTTTAAAAGTTTTGTAATATTCGGTTGATAACTAAAGGTACCGTGCAAATTAAACTGTTAAAATAGAAAATTTGGCCCGGTTGAACTGTTTCTCGCTGCAGGTCAGCAATTTGCCGATTTTAGGGAGGTTGCGTGGCTGAATAACGTCTGTCTTTGAGTCAACTGGCGTTGTTTCGATTTCTTGGTTGTACGTGACAAGGAGTATGTTCGCCTGTCCAACTTCGTAGGCCGTAACGCCGCTGCCCGGGTAAAATTTCCCTCATTGCACACTTTATGGCATATGCCCGTCTTCATTAGCCCATTTTAGGAGCAGAACAGTAGGACGTTAAACCCCATTCAATTTCATTTCATTTTCTCTATGTTGCTTATTTATTATAGTGGATAAATATTTTTCTGGTTCTAGCAATTATTTAATTTCTGCATAGAAATCTTGCTTTGGCCAGTTTTTTTATTGCAGAGTGCCATTCTTGTATAATTCAGTCTATGATCCTTTGTTTAAAACATGCTTAAGAAGTCGTCACGATTTCCTACTTATAACCAAACATATTGGAAATATTAGTCTAGCATTATTAAATCCTAATTTTATTGGTCTTATTTAAAATTAAACTTTCATTTAACTATGAACAACCCTTAACGTGTCTCTTTAAAACTATTAAATACTCTAAAACAGTAGCTCAATCTTTTGACCTAAACTCATTAATTTACCATTTTCTTGTGAGCGACTTCTTATTCTTCCTATATGACATATTGCACGTGTCTGATTTCAAAGGGGGGTTGGGTGGCTGAATGGTTAGCACGCGCGCCTGTCATTGAGTTAACTAGCGTGTTTTCAAATGCCCGGTTGTACGTGACAAGGAGTAAGGTCGCCTGTCCAACCTGCCATTTTTAATTTGTTTTTCCCGCCATTTTCATTTCATTTTCTCACCCGTCTCATTACAGTAATACAAGTTTCAGTTATTTCCCTTTAGTTTTCAGATTATTGTTATGCCTGGGTGCAATGTTTCATACTATATTTAGACTTGTAACTTCGAGAGTTTTTGACCAATTTTGATAATTTTTTCTTCTTATCCTTTTATTTAGGATACTTGATACAATCAATGACACGTGACGATGAATATGAAAGCTTTCATATCTGCATGGGACAGTTGCAGATCTAGTTAGGGTTTCACACTGCGTAGCTTGTGTGAAACACTATTGTTTTTGTTAAAATTATTATTCTTATTATTATTATTATTATTATTATTATTATTATTCAGATTCCAATTTGAATAGATCTCAGCAACTACGTGTCGCATCGTTACGATTTCTTCGGTTTTACTGGGAAAGTGGGTGTGACTTAGAGGATAAAGCTATTTTGAACGTTCTGCGACAATGCGAAATGTCCGAAATCACCGAAGTTATCGTTTTTGAAAATATTGCAGTAATTTTAACAATAATCATTGGATTTTAACTTTCGATACATTTTGGCATAGCCTGAGACAGGGCACATAGCTACGCTACTTTCGATTTTTGATTTTTGGCAAATCTTCGAAGATATTAGGCGCCAAATTTCGAAAATTTAAAATTTTACAAAAAACTTTTTTATTTATGAATATTTTTTAGTCGTATTGTGCACAGAATTAAAGGGTCATCTGACTAGTGCAAAAATGTTAAAAAATTTTGTCTCAGTAATTTACCTTGGCCGCCATTGGCTAATTCAGTTTTTCAGTCCTAGATTAATTTTTTATTGTTCGATTTGTATAAAACAAAGTTCATATGCTTCGTTGTATCAATTGTCGTTTTTTTAATTACCGAAAGTGTTATCTGTCGGCACCGGAAGTGGCATAATTTTACCAAAAACTACAATTTTGACAGTTATTTTCCTTCTTCGAAAACAAATATTATTTTTTGGAAAAATTATTTGACTCAAAGAGTGTGCCCTTTCAAGGCGCAAAAAATGTAGGAAGCAGTTTTTTTAATTTCGATTTCATTTTCGAGCAAATTCGATTAAGAGGCTAAAAATGGTGTAAAATTGGCCTATTTACAACCTATTCAGGCTTTTCAGATTTTAAAATATTTCTTCGTAACTTTTATAAACTTGTAGCTATAATCCATACGAAGAAAATGTATGTTAAAATTCGTTTGTAATATAAGCAGTTGCCAAGAAATGGGCAGTTCTGTACAAGTCACTGTTTTCGTTATTTTGCCTGTAAAATAGTCAATTATGATTGGATTTTTATAAAAGTGACATCATTTGATTCAAAAAGCACGTAGCGTCATATCAAGTTGATTACAATTTAAAATTGACACTGGAAGTGACATCATTTGGTCAAAAAATGCATTTTAAACTTTTTTAAATCAATGTTTTATTCAACCAAGAATAACTTAATATGTATTAATAATTTTAACTTTTGGTTTAAATTCACATATAAACAAAACTCATATGGTCATACAGATATCATAAAATGGTTTCTAACTTGTTCGGTTGCCGAGAAATAGACGGTTTTCTACAGGTCACTTTTGAAGGTTTCGGGGCCATAAAAGGGTCAATTATTATTCGATTTTCATAAACGTCACACCATGTTATACCTAATGCCATTTGGGATTTCATACAAGTAATTTAAGATTTTCATTATCACCGGAAGTAACGTTATTTTGGCAAAAACTGTATTTTTAGCCTCCAAAACAGATATTTTATTCAAATGAGTCTGTTTTGAAATCTTTTTCAAATTATGGTATTTGATGCCAATCAACAAATAGAATGAACCCATACGATCATACAGATACCACAAAATGGTTTTTAACTTGTACGGTTGCCGAGAAATAGCCGATTTTCTACAAGTCACTTTTCAAGTTTTTTGGTCTTTAAAAGTGGCAATTATTATTCGATTTAACTTTTTTATTTATAAATATTATTTAGTCGTGTTGTGCACAGAATTAAAGAGTCATCTGACTAGCGCAAAAATGTTAAAAAAAATTGTCTCATTAATTTTCCTTGGCCGCCATTAGCTAATTCAGTTTTTCAGTCCTAGATTAATTTTTTATTGTTCGATTTGTATAAAACAAAGTTCATATGCTTCGTTGTCCCAATTGTTATTTTTTTTATTACCAAAAGTGTTATCTGTTGGCGCCGGAAGTGGCATAATTTTACCCAAAACTACAATTTTGACAGTTAGGTACCATTTTTCGAAAACAAATATTATTTTTTTGAAAAATTATATGACTAAAAGAGTGTGTCCTTTAAAGGCGCAAAAAATGTCGGAAGCAGTTTTTTTAATTTCTTATTCATTTTCTAGCAAATTGGATTAAGGGGTGAAAAAAGGCGTAAAATTGACCTATTTACAACCCATTCAGGCTTTTCAGATTTTAAAATATTTTTACTTAACTTTTATAAACCTGTCACTATAATGCATACGAAGAGAATGTATGTTAAAATTAGTTTCTAATATAAGCAGTTGCCGAGAAATGGGCAGTTTTGCATAAGTCACTGTTTTCGTAATGTTGCCTGTAAAATAGTCAATTATTAATGGATATTCACAAAAGTGACATCATTTGATTCAAAAAGCAAGTGTGCGTCATATCATGTTGATTACTATTTAAAATTGACACCGGAAGTGACGTCATTTAGTCAAAAACTCAATTTTTAACTTTTAAAATCGATCTTTTTTTCAACCAAGAATTATGTCACATGTAATAATAAAATTAACTTTTGGTTTAAATTCACATATTAACAAAACTCATACGGTCAAATAGATATCATAAAATTGTTTCTAACTTGTTCGGTTGTCGAGATATAGGCGATTTTCTGAAAGTCACTTTTGAAGGTTTTTGGCCCATAAAAGTGTCAATTATTATTTGATTTTCATAAAATTTTCACCCTTTGAAGCCTAATGTCATAGACGATGTTATAAAACTAATTTAACGTTTTCATTATCACCGGAAGTAGCGTCATTTTGGCAAAAACTGTATTTTAAGCCTTCAAAACCGATATTTTATTCAAATGAGTCTGATTTGTAATGTTTATACAATTATGATATTTGATTCCAATCAACAAATAGATTAAACCCATACGGTCATATAAATACCAAAAAATGGTTTCTAACTTGTACGGTTGCCGAGAAATAGACGATTTTCTACACGTCACTTTTCAAGGTTTTTGGTCTATAAAAGTGGAAATTATTATTCGATTTACATAAAATTTTCACCATGTGATGCCTTATGCCATTTCTGATTTCATAAGACTAAGGGAACATTTACATTATCACCGGAAGTACTGTTATTTTGTCAGGATCAATTACATGTAACAAATGTATAAAATAAAATTGCTGGATTTGTTTGATTCTGTTTCCATTTTATCTGATGTGTGCAATGCTTATGTGGAAACCTGTATATTGGTTTCATTGGTACCGGAAAGGACATATGTTCAAGGGTAACGTAGCACCAAAAGTGACACAAGTTCAAGTTCAAAGGTAACATGGCAAAAGTGAAACCCGTCATTCCTGCATGCAGGTCTAGTTCTTATTATTATTATTCTTCTTTTGTTTTGAGTAGATCTCAGCAACTGATTGTCGCGTCGTTACGATTTCTTCAGTTTTACTAGGAAAGTGGGTGTGACTTAGAGGATAAAGCTATTTTAAACGTTCTGCGACAATGCGAAATGTCCGAAATCACCGAAGTTATCGGTTTTTAAAATATTGCAGTAATTTTAACAATAATCATGGGATTTTAACTTTCGATACATTTTGGCATAGCCGGAGACATGGCACATAGCTACGCTACTTTCGATTTTTGATTTTCGGCAAATCTTCGAAGATATTAGACGCCAAATTTTGAAAATTTAAAATTTTACAAAAAACTTTTTTATTTATGAATATTTTTTAGTCGTGTTGTACACAGAATTAAAGAGTCATCTGACTTGCGCAAAAATTTTACAAAAATTTGTCTCAGTAATTTTCCTTGGCCGCCATTGGCTAATTCAGTTTTTCAGTCCTAGATTATTTTTTTATTGTTCGATTTGTATAAAACAAAGTTCATATGCTTCGTTGTCTCAATTGTCATTTTTTTTGTTACCAATAGTGTTATCTGTCGGCACCGGAAGTGGCATAATTTTACCAAAAACTACAATTTTGACAGTTATTTTCCTTCTTCGAAAACAAATATTATTTTTTTGAAAAATTATATGACTCGAAGAGTGTGTCCTTTCAAGGCGCAAAAAATGGCGGAAGCAGTTTTTTTAATTTCTATTTCATTTTCTAGCAAATTGGATTAAGAGGTGAAAAAAGGCGTAAAATTGACCTATTTACAACCCATTCAGGCTTTTCAGATTTTAAAATATTTTTACATAACTCTTATAGACTTGTAGCTATAATCAATACGAAGAGAATGTATGTGAAAATTAGTTTGTAATATAAGCAGTTGCCAAGAAATGGGCAGTTCTGCATAAGTCACTGTTTTCTTTATTTTGCGTGTAATAAAGTCAATTATTATTGGATTTTTATAAAAGTGACATCATTTGATTCAAAAAGCATGTAGCGTCATATCAAGTTGATTACAATTTAAAATTGACACCGGAAGTGACGTCATTTTGTCAAAAACTGCATTTCAAACTTTTTAAATCGATGATTTATTCAACCAAGAATTACTTAATATGTATTAATAATTTTAACTTTTGGTTTAAATTCACATATAAACACAACTCATATGGTCATATATCATAAAATTGTTTCTAACTGTTCGGTTGCCGAGAAATAGACGGTTTTCTACAGGTCACTTTTGAAGGGTTTGGGGCCATAAAAGAGTCAATTATTATTCGATTTTCATAAACTTTACACCATGTTATACCTAATGCCATTTGGGATTTCATACAAGTAATGTAAGATTTTCATTATCACCGGAAGTAATGTCATTTTGGCAAAAACTGTATTTTTAGCCTTCAAAACAGATATTTTATTCAAATGAGTCTGTTTTGAAATCTTTTTCAAATTATGGTATTTGATGTCAATCAACAAATAGAATGAAGCCATACAATCATACAGATACCACAAAATGATTTCTAACTTGTACGGTTGCTGAGAAATAGCCGATTTTCTACAAGTCACTTTTCAAGTTTTTTGGTCTTTAAAAGTGGCAATTATTATTTGATTTACATAAAATTTTCACTGTATGATATCGTATGCCATTTCTGATTTCATAAAACTAATTGAACATTTTCATTAACACCGGGAGTAATTTAATTTTGTCAAGATCATTTACAAGTAACAAATGTATAAAATGAATTGATATTGCTGGATTTGGTTGATTCTGCGTCCATTTTATTTGTGTGCAATGTTAATTTGGAAACCTGTTTAGTGGTTTCGTTGGTACCAGAAGCGACATATGTTCAAGGGTAACTTGGCACCGGAAGTGACATGTTTAAGTGTAAGGTGGCACCAGTGAAACCCGTCATTCCTGCATGCAGGTCTAGTTAAGCTTTCATATTACATATGAAAGCTTATTGTTTCTGTTAAGATTATTATTGTTATTTTTTTTTTGTGTTTTGTCCACAAATCGGATTTCTCAGAATCTAACGATAGGATCGTTCTGAAACTTTTACCTATCCCCCCAAAAATGGGTGGTGGCTGTTGATTAAATATATTGTCAAAACGTTTTACGAATCCGAAATCACCGAATTTTACGAACGAAAAAACTGACAATGCATACTCGTAACTTTGTTATTTTTTGACCGATTTTACTAATTCTTTTTTCTTTGAATACCTTGAAAAAAATCATTTTCATCTGCAGTTTCGCATTTTCCAATTTCGAAAATTCGTCGCTGTGATTTCGAACCGGAAGTTTAGACCAATTTGAGAACTTCTTTAATAGTTGTACGATTTTCATGAAATTTAGTGTATAAGTAGATGCTACCGATGTGACTTCAAAAATATGATTAAAAATTTTCTAAATTATCTCCCCTTGACGAAATTAAGGATCAAAGTTTTCAAAAAAATCGTCGAAATATAGGTCAGAATGACCTAATTTTTTTCTTTGATACTAGACAAGTAATTACTGATTCGTACACAAAATATGGAGTTTGTCGATCGAACCGGAAGTGCCACCATCTTTAAACGTGAAAAATCAAAAAGGCTTTTTTGCTATTTTACTTACAGACTCGGGAGTTATATTTTCAGAATCCTTGAAGGAATGCCTAAAAATCTGTCGGATCCGAATTTTGATTTCGGTCACGTGATGGTCACCATTTTGAATTGAAAATGAAAAATAGAAGCAATTTGAAGGACCGGGACTTTGGAACACAATAACTCTCCTTCTAATTAAGCTACAATGTTCAAACTTGGTGTAGACGTTCACTAGGTCAATGTCATGATTGAGTTCAAAGATGAGCATTTTCTGCTTAGGGTAAGCAGAGATAAGAATGCTGATTTGTTGATTCTTTAGGGCACGATAACTTCGGTTATAATGAAGGGAGGGCGATGAAACTTTTGTCAACAGAGAGTCTAATAGCTAGCCTGTTGTTTGAAATCATTGTATCATTTTTTTTAAATATCAGGGATAGCCGAAAAAAAGAGATTGAAAATCCAAAAAGTCGTATTTTTACAATTTGGAGCATGTTTAGAGGTCTTTCTCGTAAAGTCAACATAATATTTTTTGGGAACTTCTTCTACAAAGAGTCTTATTGGTAGTCTTTTATATGAAACCATCGATCAACAGTCCAACATATCAGGAGTAGAAGAACAAAAGGATCGAAAATTGAAAACGGCACCCTTTCATTGTTAAGCGAAACATGCAGTGTGGGTGACTACAATCTACACATTTAGTCATCGTATAGAGCTTATTCAACAGTATCGAATTCCAACTGCTTAGGGATATTTTACGTGCACTCCAATGTCTATACGGTAGCTTGGTTTTTCGTCCCATCCGAACGACTAGACAACTGTGCTTGTCAGGCCCTCCGTTCTGTCTCACTAACAACGGGGAACCACGCCGGGAAATCAAGATGAACTTTCTCCGTGCAGAACTTTCAATTCAGGCCAAACGTTTATTGCATACGATTAAGCTGGTCAGTTGGAGCTTATTTTCAAAAGTTTTGTAATAATCGGTTGGTAATTAAAGTACCGTGCACATTAAACTGTTAAAACAGAAAATTTCGCCCGGTTGAAATGTTTCTTGCTATAAGTCAGCAATTTTCCGAATTCAGGGAGGCTGAATGGCTGAATGGTTAGCATGTGCGCGCTGTATCGTAACGTCTGTCATTGAGTCATCGAGCGTCGTTTCGATCTCCAGGTTGCACGTGACATGAAGTATGATGTCCAACCTCGTGGGTTTTCTCCGTGTCCTTCGGTTTCCTCCCAACGGCTAAAGACCAGTAAGCGCAAGGGTTTTTTTTAAATAAAATTAAAAAAACATATGTTAGTCACGAAATGACCTAGTTTGTGTCGAATGGACATTAGGCCGCATTTCTCTCTTTCTCTTTTATTTTTAAAGTTTTGTGATAATCGGTTGGTAATCAAAGGTACTGTAAAAGTGATAAAACAGAAAATTTCGCCCGGTTGTAATGTTTCTCACTTTAAAGTCAGCAATTTGCCGATTTTAAGGGGCAAACGTTTATTGCGAACGCTTAAGCTGGTCAGGGGGAGCTTATTTTTAAAAGTTTTGTAATATTCGGTTGATAACTAAAGGTACCGTGCAAATTAAACTGTTAAAATAGAAAATTTGGCCCGGTTGAAATGTTTCTCGCTGTAGGTCAGCAATTTGCCGATTTTAGGGAGGTTGCGTGGCTGAATGGTTAGCACGTGCGTTCTGTATCATAACGTCTGTCATTGAGTCAACTGGCGTTGTTTCGATTTCTTGGTTGTACGTGACAAGGAGTATGGTCGCTGTCCGACCTCGTAGGCCGTAACGCCGCTGCCCGGGTAATATTTCCCTCATTGCACACTTTATGGCATATGCCCGTCTTCATTAGCCCATTTTAGGAGCTGAACAGTAGGACGTTAAACCCCATTCAATTTCATTTCATTTTGTCTATGTTGCTTATTTATTATAGTGGATAAATATTTTTCTGGTTCTAGCAATTATTTAATTTCTGCATAGAAATCTTGCTTTGGCCAGTTTTTTTATTGCAGAGTGCCATTCTTGTATAATTCAGTCTATGATCCTTTGTTTAAAACATGTTTAAGAAGTCGTCATGATTTCCTACTTATAACCAAACATATTGGAAATATTAGTCTGGCATTATTAAATCCTAATTTTATTGGTCTTATTTAAAATTAAACTTTCATTTAACTATGAACAACCCTTAACGTGTCTCTTTAAAACTATTAATTACACTAAAACAGTAGCTCAACCTTTTGACCTAAACTCATTAATTTACCATTTTGTTGTGAGCGACTTCTTATTCTTCCTATATGACATATTGCACGTGTCTGATTTCAAAGGGGGGGGGGTGGCTGAATGGTTAGCACGCGCGCCTGTCATTGAGTTAACTAGCGTGTTTTCGAATGCCCGGTTGTACATGAGAAGGAGTAAGGTCGCCTGTCCAACCTGCCATTTTTAATTTTTTTTCCCGCCATTTTCATTTCAATTTCTCATCCGTCTCATTATAGTAATACAAGTTTCAGTTATTCCCTTTAGTTTTCAGATTATTGTTATGCTTGGGTGCAATGTTTCATACTATATTTAGACTTGTAACTTCGCGAATTTTTGACCAATTTTGATAATTTTTTCTTCAATGACACGTGACGATGAATATGAAAGCTTTCATATCTGCATGGGACAGTAGCAGATCTAGTTATTTATTATTATTATTTTATTTTTCGGGGGGAGCCTATTTCTCAGTGTCTGTAACAGATACAGATCTGGGACATAATTTTCTATCAGGAAACCATATGGTGGCTATCCCTTCCACTGTATTTGAAACTTCTGCGCAGACCGGAAGTGGCCGAATTTCGTGCGGTGCCAAAAAATTAAAAAACGGCCGTAGATTCGTCAATTCTGTATCTATTGTCATACAAATTACATTTTTGGAAACCCTGAGTCTTTTCTCGGACGATAGCAGTTGAAAATTTTGCAATTTCGAAACTTCGCCGCTGACTTCTAGCGTTCGAAAAATGAAAATATGTTGTTTAAGACACATTTTTGGTTATTTTTCAAAATTTTAAAATTTGACCTACATTTTTGGATACCTGAAGGCAATCCGGTTCCAGTAATATAAGTTTCATTCAGAGTTATCGTCCTTTATTTTTCGATTTTTTGGAATTTTCTTCACATTTTGTGAGCTTAAGTTTCGTTTTACGGCCAAATCAACGTTTCTGAAATTTCTGGAACATGAAGTAATATAGTCAAACCACCGTTTAAAGCAATTTCAACAACAATCCGTAAACCGGAAGTAGTCGAAATAATATGCGATATTTTGAAAAAAAAGTGAAAAATGGGTGTTTTGGGTAAAAACACGATTTTTCCGTCCGATATCAACGGATTAAACGAATTAAGGTATCATTTGGTCGGGCGGTGATTGGACCACTGAGTGATACCCAATTCGTACGGATACGATTAGCAGGAAGCAAAATATGGCACGCTGAAAATCAAGTATTTTCTGATTTTTAGCATTTTTGGACGCCTGTATCTCGAAAACTTAACCGCAATTTTTTTTTAAATTTTTTCTATCGAGAGTCCTTTCGGAGGTTTTTTGAATGAAGCCATTCAATAAGACTTTGAAATATCTGGAATAGGTGAAATAACGGACTGAAAATCGAAAAAAGTCGAAAAATCTTGAAATTTTGGAAAATGCTCTACTATTTTTTTATTTTAAGAGATTTTCAAATAAAGATTGTATATTCAGATAGCTGACCTAATTACGATTCTAACGATGTATAATATGTATGTAGTTATTGAAATTTAATTTTCGATATTTTAATTTTTTTGCATTTTTGGCACTTTTGAACATAGGATTTCTCAGGGGCATTTTATCTGATCAGATAATGTAATATGTCATTACAGAGCCCTGTGGCTATTTTAGTGCCCAAACCGGCTATTAAAACTATTCCGACAATAATAGCCATACCGGAAGTATTCAAAAAATGAAAAAAAATGTTAAAAGAAAAACTTGATTTCTCCCTTAGGTAATAGTGGACCAAAAGAACTAAAGTGTCGCTAGATAGCGCTATTAATGGACCATCATATGGTGTCTAAATAATCTGATTTCGATGATAAGGAAATAAATTATTGTATGCCAAAAATCTAGTATTTTCCGATTTTTTAAACATTCTGAGACGCCCTTTTCTCGAAAACAACGCCGCAGATTTTTCTTAAACTTTTCTTACTCAAAGTCCTATCGGTTGTCTATATAGTGAATCCAAAATGAAAAGCATTGAAATAATATAAGAGGTCCAAAAATGGCCTCAAACTTTGAAAAAAATTGAAAAATCGTTAAATTTTTGGAAACGCTCTTTAATTTATCTTTTTTTCCAAAACTACTCAATGGATGTTTCTGACACCTCTGGTACAGAAAGTTAAGTATCCAAAGAACTTCGTAAAGCTGTCACGACAATGATCGTAAAACCGGAAGTAGTCGAAAAAATGTCCGATATTTTGAAACAAATTTTTTTTTTTACGAAAACCTTTTTTATTTATAAATATTTTTTGATGGTATTTTACACAGGGTTAAAATATCATCCTACTTGAGCAGAAATGATAAAAAAAAATGTCTCGGTAATTTGCGTTAGCCGCCATCGGCTAATTTAGTTTTTCGTAACCAGAAAAACTATTTATTGTTCGATTTGTATAAAACAAAGTTCATATGCTCCGTGGTCCCAATTTCAATTTTTTTTGTCACGGTGAAATTTTTCTGTCGGCAACTTAAGTGACGTAATATTAACAAAAACTACAATTTTGACAGTTCGGTACCATTTTTTGAAAGCAAATATTTTTTTTTTCAAAACTGATATAACTAAAAGGATGCACCCTGCAAAGGTGTATAAAATCTTTAGCTCAGATTTTTTAAATTTCAATTTCATTTTCGGGCAATTTCGAATAAAATGTAAAATAAAGTGTAAAATTCAATTATTTACAATTCATTCAGCGTCTTCATATTTTGAAATATTTATTTGTGATTTTCATAAAGTCGTAGCAATAAACCAGACAAAGAGAATGTATGCGAAAATTAGTTTGTAATATGAGCAGTTGCCGAGAAATATGCAATTTTGCATGCATCACTTTTCACGTTATTTTGCCTATAAAAGAGTGAATTATTATTCGATTTGCAATATTTCTTTTCCATTTGATGCCTAATGTCAATGTGAACTAGGTCAAGCCAATTTTACATTTTCACTGTGACCGGAAATGACGTCATTTCTGCAAAAAACTGTATTTTTAACCTAAAAAACAAATATTTTATTCAAATGAGTCTGCCTTATAATATTTTTAAAATTATGATATTTGATTCCCATCAACGAATAGAATGAAACCATACAGATACCACAAAATGGTTTCTAACTTGTGCGGTTACAGAGAAATAGGCGATCTTCTATAAGTCACTTTTCAAGGTTTTTGGTCTATAAAAGTGTCAATTATTATTCGATTTTTATAATTTTTTTACCATTTGATGCCTTATGCCATTTATGACTTCTATCAACTAAGTTAACATTTTCAATATCACCGGAAGTAATGTAATTTTTGCAAAAAATGTATTTTTAGCCTTCAAAACAAACATTTTTTTGAAGGGATTTATATTTATTATTTGTTTAACTTTATAACGTCTGACTCTAATGGGCAGTAAGATTGAATCATTACATCATATTGATATCAAGAAAAGGCTTCTAGCATGTTCCCTTGTCGAATAATAGCCAATTTTCCAAGGGTCACTTTTAATTATTTTACCTTCTTAATTTCAGTTTATGGGTTATAGGTTAATTTTTCATTGCCCGATATGTATTAAACAAATTTTGTATGTTGCAAATTTTCGACTTATTTTTCACCTATAAAAATTTCTTTCGGCACCGGAAGTGACGTAATTTTGCCATAGTTTACAATTTTGACCGGTCTTTTCGCCAGCAAATATTACTTTTACATATGATAGAGGGTGTCACTGAAGCAAAACAACTAAAGTATAGTTCGGTAGCTCAATGGGTTGGCTATGGTATAATAAACTTCCTGTATGATTCCTGAAAGCCGGTTCAGTGCTGCTTGCAGGTCTAGTTAAGCTTTCATATTTCATATGAAAGCTTATTGTTTCTGTTAAGATTATTATTATTTTTTTTTTTGTGTTTTTCCTGCAAATCGGATTTCACAGAATCTATCCATAGGATGTTTCTGAAACTTTGACCTACCCCCCCAAAAATGGGTGGTGGCTGTTGATTAAATATATTTTCAAAACGTTTTGCGAATTCGAAATCACCGAATTTTACGAACGAAAAAACTGACAATGCATAGTCGTAACTTTGCTATTTTTTGACCCATTTTACTAATTCTTTTTTCTTTGAATACCTTGAAAAAAATCATTTTCATCTGCAGTTTCACATTTTCAAATTTCGAAAATTCGTCGCTGTGATTTCGAACCGGAAGTTTAGACCAATTTGACAACTTCTTTAATAGTTGTACGATTTTCATGAAATTTAGTATTTAAGTAGATCTTACCAATGTGACTTCAAAATTATAATGAGAAATTTTCTAAATTATCTCCCCTTGGTGAAATTAAGGATCAAAGTTTTAAAAAAAATCGTCGAAATATAGGTCAGAATGACCTGAAATTTTTTTTCGATACTCGACAGGTAATTACTGATTCCTACACAAAATATGGAGTTTGTCGATCAAACCGGAAATGCCACCATCTTGAAACATGAAAAATCCCTAAGGCTTTTTTGCTATCTTACTTACAGACACGGGAGTTATATTTTCTGAATCCTTGAAGGATGGCCCGAAAATCGTAGGGAGCAGAATTTTGATTTAGGTCAACTGATGGTTGCCATTTTGAAGTGAATATGAAAAGTAGTAGCAATTTGAAGGGCCGAGACTTTGAAACACAATAACTCTCCTTCTAATTGAGCTAGAATGTTAAATCTTGGTGTAGACGTTCACTAGGTCAATGTCATGATTGAGTGCAAAGATGAACATTTTCTGCCTAGGGTAAGCAGAGATAAGCATGCTGATTTGTTGATTCTTTAGGGCACAATAACTTCGGTTATAATGAAGGGAGGGTGATGAAACTCTTGTCAATCGAGAGTCTAATAGCTAGCCCGTTGTGTGAAATCATTGTATCATTTTTTTAAATATCAGGGGTAGCAGAAAAAAGAGATCGAAAATCCAAAAAGTCGTATTTTTACGATTTGGAGCATTTTTAAAGGTCCTTTTCTCTTAAAGTCAACATGATATTTTTGGGGAACTTCTTCTACAAAGAGTCTTATCGGTAGTCTTTTATATGAAACCATAGATCAACAGTCCAAAATATCAGGAGTAGTAGAATAAAAGGATCGAAAATTGAAAACCACACCCTTTCATTGTTAAGCAAAATATGCAGTGTGGGTGGCTACAATCTGCACATTTAGTCATCGTATAGAGCTTATTCAACAATATAGAATTCCAACTGCTAAGGGATCTTTTACGTGCACTCCAATGTGTACACGGCGGATGGGGGGACACGCCAGAATATCGAGATGAACTTTCTCGGCCAATGCAGGGATCGAACACCCGACCTCCTGGCTAGCAGGCCAACGCCTTAGCCACATAGTGTGAACACCCATCGTACATTTCATCCGTCAAATCAAAGCATTTCATTGCATTAGACCAATAATTAATTATTCTTAATTTAAAACTTTATTAGGCTTTCAGACTTTCGTCTGAAAGACTATTGTTTTTACAAAAATTATTATTATTATTTTTTTCCGCGGGAGCCTATTTCTCCATGATCGAAAACAGATATCGATCTGGAACCAACATTTCTATCAGGAAAACATGTGGTGGCTACTTGATAAACTATTTTTCAAACCTCTGCGCATACCGGAAGTGGCCGAACTTTGTACGTCGTCTAAAAATTGAAAATAGGCCATAGTTTCATCAATTCTTTACCCATTTTAAAACAAATGACATTTTCGGGAACCCTGAATCTTTTCGGAGATAATGGCTATCTCACATTTTTCAATTTCGAAAATTCGTCTAGGACTTCTATCATTCTAAAATTGAAAACACGTTGTTTATGAGACAATTTTTGTTATTTTTCAAAATTTTCAAATTTGACCTACATTTTTGGATTCCTGTAGTCTATGCGATTCCAGTAATATAAGTTTCATTCAGAGTTATCGCCCTTTTTTTTTCGAATTTTTTCGTATTTTCTGCCCATTTTGTAACCCTTATATTTTTTGGAAAGGATAAATCGATATTTCTGAAACCTCTGGAACATAAAGTCATATAGTCCGACAGTTGGATAAAGCAATTTCAACACCGATCCGTAAACCGGAAGTAGTCGAAATAATTTCTGATGTTTGGAAAAAAATGCAAAAAATGGGTGCTTTGGGGAAAAACGTGATTATTTTGTCCGATATCAACGGATTAAAGGGATTAGGGTATCGTTGGGTTGCACGGGAATTTGGGTATCGTATGATACCCAATTCATACAGATACGATGACCCGGAAGTAAAATATAGCACGCTGAAAATCAAGTATTTTCTGATTTGGAGCGTTTTTGGATGCCTGTATCTCGAAAACTTAACCGCAACTTTTTTTTTAATTTTTTCTATCGAGAGACCTTGTGGTAGTCTTGTGTATGAAACATTCCATTACGACTTTGAAATATCTGGAATAGGTGAAATAACGGACTGAAAATCGAAAAAAGTCGAAAAATCGTGAAATTTTGGAAAATGCTCTACTATTTTTTTATTTTAAGAGATTTTCAAGAAAAGGTTGTATATTCAGATAGCTGACCTAATTACGATTCTAACGATGTATAATATGTATGTAGTTATTGAAATTTAATTTTCGATATTTTAAATTTTTTTTGCATTTTTGGCACTTTTGAACATAGGATTTCTCAGGGACATTTTATCTGATAAGATAATGTAATATATCATTACAGAGCCCTGTGTCTATTTTAGTGTCCAAACCGGCTAATAAAATTATTCCTACAATAATAACCATACCGTAAGTATTCAAAAAATGAAAAAAAAAAGGTTAAAAACATTGTCGCACTTGCGGAAAAAATTGATTTCTCCCTTAGGTAATAGCGGACCAAAAGAACTAAAATGTCGTTGGATAACCCTATATTTGGACCATCATATGGTATCTAAATAATGCGATTTCGATGGTAAGGAAATAAATTATTGTATGCCAAAAATCTAGTATTTTCCGATTTTTTAACATTCTGAGACGCCCTTTTCTCGAAAACTACGCCGCAGATTTTTCTTAAACATTTCTTACTCAAAGTCCTATCGGTTGTCTATATAGTGAATCCAAAATGAAAAGCATTGAAATAATATAAGTGGCCCAAAAATGGCCTCAAACTTTGAAAAAAATTGAAAAATCGTTAAATTTTTGGAAACGCTCTTTAATTTATCTTTTTTTTCCAAAACTACTCAATGGATGTTTCTGACACTTCAAAAAATGAAAAAAAAAAGGTTAAAAACATTGTCGCACTTGCGGAAAAAATTGATTTCTCCCTTAGGTAATAGCGGACCAAAAGAACTAAAATGTCGTTGGATAACCCTATATTTGGACCATCATATGGTATCTAAATAATGCGATTTCGATGGTAAGGAAATAAATTATTGTATGCCAAAAATCTAGTATTTTCCGATTTTTTAACATTCTGAGACGCCCTTTTCTCGAAAACTACGCCGCAGATTTTTCTTAAACATTTCTTACTCAAAGTCCTATCGGTTGTCTATATAGTGAATCCAAAATGAAAAGCATTGAAATAATATAAGTGGCCCAAAAATGGCCTCAAACTTTGAAAAAAATTGAAAAATCGTTAAATTTTTGGAAACGCTCTTTAATTTATCTTTTTTTTCCAAAACTACTCAATGGATGTTTCTGACACTTCTGGTACAGAAAGTTAAGTATCCAAAGAACTTCGTAAAGCTGTCACGACAATGATCGTAAAACCGGAAGTAGTCGAAAAAATGTCCGATATTTTGAAAAAAAAATTTTTTTTTTACGAAAACCTTTTTTATTTATGAATATTTTTTGATGGTATTTTACACAGGGTTGAAATATCATCCTACTTGAGCAGAAATGAGAAAAAAAAATTGTCTCGGTAATTTGCATAAGCCGCCATCGGCTAATTTAGTTTTTCGTACCCAGAAAAACTATTTATTGTTCGATTTGTATAAAACAAAGTTCATATGCTCCGTGGTCCCAATTGTAAATTTTTTTGTTGCGGTGAAATTTTTCTGTCGGTAACGGAAGTGACGTAATATTAACAAAAACTATAATTTTGACAGTTCGGTACCACTTTTTGAAAGCAAATATTATTTTTTTTCAAAACTGATATAACTAAAAGGATGCACCCTGCAACGGCGTATAAAATCTTTAATTCAGATTTTTTAATTTCAATTTCATTTTCGGGCAATTTCGAATAAAATGTAAAATAAAGTGTAAAATTCAGTTATTTACAATTCATTCAGCGTCTTGATATTTTGAAATATTTATTTGTTATTTTCATAAACTGGTAGCAATAATCCAGGCGAAGAGAATGTATGCGAAAATTAGTTTGTATTATGAGCAGTTGCCGAGAAATATGCAATTTGGCATGCATCACTTTTCACGTTATTTTGCCTATAAAAGAGTGAATTATTATTCGATTTGCAATATTTTTTTTCCATTTGATGCCTAATGCCAATTTGGACTAGGTCAAGCCAATTTTACATTTTCACTGTGACCGGAAATGACGTCATTTGGGCAAAAACTGTATTTTTAACCTAAAAAACAAATATTTTATTCATATGAGTCTGCCTTATAATGTTTTTAAAATTATGATATTTGATTCCCATCAACGAATAGAATGAAGCCATACGACCATACAGATACCACAAAATGGTTTCTAACTTGTACGGTTACAGAGAAATAGGCGATCTTCTATAAGTCACTTTTCAAGGTTTTTGGTCTATAAAAGTGTCAATTATTATTCGATTTTTATAATTTTTTTACCATTTGATGCCTTATGCCATTTATGACTTCTATGAACCAAGTTAACATTTTCAATATCACCGAAAGTAATGTAATTTTTGCAAAAAACGTACTTTTTAGCCTTCAAAACAAACATTTTTTTGAAGGGATTTATATTTATTATTCGTTTAACTTTATAACGTCTGACTCTAATGGGCAGTAAGATTAAATCAATACCATCATATTGATATCAAGAAAAGGCTTCTAGCATGTTCCCTTGTCGAATAATAACCAATTTTCCCAGGGTCACTTTTAAGTTTTTTACCTTCTTAATTTCAGTTTATGGGTTATAGGTTAATTATTTATTGCCCGATATGTATAAAACAAAGTTTGTATTTTGTATGTTGCGAATTTTCGACTTATTTTTCACCTATAAAAATTTCCTTCGGCACCGGAAGTGACGTAATTTTGACTTAATTTACAATTTTGACCGGTCTTTTCGCCAGCAAATATTACTTTTACATATGCTAGAGGGTGTCACTGAAGCAAAACAACTAAAGTATAGTTTGGTAGCTCAATGGATCGGCTATGGTATAATAAACTTCCTGTATGATTCCTGAAAGCCGGTTCAGTGCTGCTTGCAGGTCTAGTTTAATATTAGTCTGGCATTATTAAATCCTAATTTTATTGGTCTTATTTAAAATTAAACTTTAATTTAACTATGAACAACCCTTAACGTGTCTCTTTAAAACAATTAAATACTCTAAAACAAAAAACAAAACAAAAATTCAATAAGCGGGTCAATTCAGGTAAGTATAACTACGGGTTCTGTCCAGCTCCTCTCGTCTACGGCCATACCACGTTGAAAACACCAGTTCTCGGCCGATCACTGAAGTTAAGCAACGTCGGGCCCGGTTAGTACTTGGATGGGTGACCGCCTGGGAACACCGGGTGCTGTAGACGCCTTTTTGCCCTGATTCTTCGTGAAAAAATCAATTTTCCGCCAATCAGACCACAGCGCGCACTCTTTTGCACCACTCCAGCTCTGCGCTCGGCCCGTCTCCCCAGGGAATAAGACACAAAAAGAATTTGAGTAAGCACAAGTATGGGTTCTGTCCACCTTCTCTTGTCTACGGCCACACCACGTTGAAAACACCAGTTCTCATCCGATCACTGAAGTTAAGCAACGTCGGGCCCGGACAGTACTTGGATGGGTGACTGCCTGGGAACACCGGGTGCTGTAGACGCCTTTTTAAAACCGACCCCCCCCCCCCCCCAAAAAAAAAAAAATCAATAAGCGGGTCAATTCAGGTAAGTATAACTACAGGTTCTGTCCACGTTCTCTCGTCTACGGCCACACCACGTTGAAAACGCCAGTTCTCGTCCGATCACTGAAGTTAAGCAACGTCGGGCCCGGTCAGTACTTGGATGGGTGACCGCCTGGGAACACCGGGTGCTGTAGACGCCTTTTTAAAACCGACACCTCCCCCCCCCCCCCCACAAAAAAAAATCAATAAGCGGGTCAATTCAGGTAAGTATAACTACGGGTTCTGCCCATCTTCTCTCGTCTACGGCCACACCACGTTGAAAACACCAGTTCTTGTCCGATCACTGAAGTTAAGCAACGTCGGGCCCGGTTAGTACTTGGATGGGTGGCCGCCTGGGAACACCGGGTGCTATAGACGCCTTTTTAAAACCGACAAAAACCGCCCCAAAAATCAATAAGCGGGTCAATTCCGGTAAGTATAACTACGGGTTCTGTCCACCCCCTCTCGTCTACGGCCATACCACGTTGAAAACACCAGTTCTCATCCGATCACTGAAGTTAAGCAACGTTAGGCCCGGTCAGTACTTGGATGGGTCACCGCCTGGAAACATCGGGTGCTGTAGGCGCCTTTTTAAAACCGACAAAAAACAAAAAAAAATCAATAAGCGGGTCAATTCAGGTAAGTATAACTACGGGTTCTGTCCACCTTCTCTCGTCTACGGCCACACCACGTTGAAAACACCAGTTCTCGTCCGATCACTGAAGTTAAGCAACGTCGGGCCCAGTCAGTACTTGGATGCGTGACCGCCTGGGAACACCGGGTGCTGTGCTGTGCTTTTTAAAACCGACAAAACCCCCCAAAAAAATCAATAAGCGGGTCAATTCAAGGTTCTGTCCACCTTCTCTCGTCTACGGTCATACCATGTTGAAAACACCAGTTCTCGTCCGATCACTCAAGTTAAGCAACGTCGGGCTCGGTTAGTACTAGGATGGGTGACCGCCTGGGAACACCGGGTGCTGTAGACGCCTTTTTGCCCTAAACTCATTAATTTACCATTTTGTTGTGAGTGGCTTGTACGTGTCTGATTTCAAAGGGGGGTTGGGCGGCTGAATGGTTAAGCACGCGCGTGTTTTCGAATGCTCGGTTGTACGTGACAAGGAGTAAAGTCGCCTGTCCAACCTGTCATTTTTAATTTTTTTCCGGCAATTTTCATTTCATTTTCTCATCCGTCTCTTTACAGTAATACAAGTTTCGGTTATTTCCCTTTAGTTTTCAGATTATTGTTATGCCTGGGTGCAATGTTTCATACTATATTTAGACTTGTAATTTTGCGAGTTTTTGACGAATTTTGATAATTTTTTCTTCTTATCCTTTTATTTAGGATACTTGATACAATCAATGACACGTGGCGATGAATATGAAAGCTTTCATATCTGCATGGGACAGTAGGAGATCTAGTTAGGGTTTCACACTGCGTAGCTTGTGTGAAACACTATTGTTTTTGTTAAAATTATTATTCTTATTATTATTATTATTATTATTATTATTCAGATTCCAATTTGAATAGATCTCAGCAACTACGTGTCGCATCGTTACGATTTCTTCGGTTTTACTGGGAAAGTGGGTGTGACTTAGAGGATAAAGCAATTTTGAACGTTCTGCGACAATGCGAAATGTCCGAAATCACCGAAGTTATCGTTTTTGAAAATATTGCAGTAATTTTAACAATAATCATTGGATTTTAACTTTCGATACATTTTGGCATAGCCGGAGACAGGGCACATAGCTACGCTACTTTCGATTTTTGACTTTCGGCAAATCTTCGAAGATATTAGGCGCCAAATTTCGAAAATTTAAAATTTTACAAAAAACTTTTTTATTTATGAATATTTTTTAGTCGTATTGTGCACAGAATTAAAGAGTCATCTGACTAGTGCAAAAATGTTAAACATTTTTGTCTCAGTAATTTTCCTTGGCCGCCATTGGCTAATTCAGTTTTTCAGTCCTAGATTAATTTCTTATTGTTCGATTTGTATAAAACAAAGTTCATATGCTTCGTTGTATCAATTGTCATTTTTTTTATTACCGAAAGTGTTATCTGTCGCCACCGGAAGTGGCATAATTTTACCAAAAACTACAATTTTGACGGTTAGTTTCCTTCTTCTTAAACAAATATTATTTTTTGGAAAAATTATATGACTCAAAGAGTGTCTCCTTTCAAGGCGCAAAAAATGGCGGAAGCAGTTTTTTTAATTTCTATTTCATTTTCTAGCAAATTGGATTAAGAGGTGAAAAAAGGCGTAAAATTGACCTATTTACAACCCATTCAGGCTTTTCAGATTTTAAAATATTTTTACTTAACTTTTATAAACCTGTAACTATAATCCATACGAAGAGAATGTATGTTAAAATTAGTTTCTAAAATAAGCAGTTGCCGAGAAATGGGCAGTTTTGCATAAGTCACTGTTTTCGTAATTTTGCCTGTAAAATAGTCAATTATTAATGGATATTCACAAAAGTGACATCATTTGATTCAAAAAGCAAGTCTGCGTCATATCATGTTGATTACTATTTAAAATTGACACCGGAAGTGACGTCATTTAGTCAAAAACTCAATTTTTAACTTTTAAAATCGATATTTTTTTCAACCAAGAATTATGTCACATATAATAATAAAATTAATTTTTGGTTTAAATTCACATATTAACAAAACTCATACGGTCAAAAAGATATCCTAAAATTGTTTCTAACTTGTTCGGTTGCCGAGATATAGGCGATTTTCTAAAAGTCACTTTTGAAGGTTTTTGGCCCATAAAAGTGTCAATTATTATTCGATTTTCATAAAATTTTCACCCTTTGAAGCCTAATGTCATAGACGATGTTAAAAAACTAACTTAAAGTTTTCATTATCAACGGAAGTAACGTCATTTTGGCAAAAACTGTATTTTAAGCCTTCAAAACCGATATTTTATTCAAATGAGTCTGATTTGTAATGTTTATACAATTATGATATTTGATTCCAATCAACAAATAGATTAAACCCATACGGTCATATAAATACCAAAAAATGGTTTCTAACTTGTACGGTTGCCGAGAAATAGACGATTTTCTACACGTCACTTTTCAAGGTTTTTGGTCTATAAAAGTGGCAATTATTATTCGATTTGCATAAAATTTTCACCATGTGATGCCTTATGCCATTTCTGATTTCATAAAACTAATGGAACATTTACATTATCACCGGAAGTACAGTAATTTTGTCAGGATCAATTACATGTAACAAATGCATAAAATGAAATGATATTGCTGGATTTGTTTGATTCTGTTTCCATTTTATTTGATGTGTACAATGCTTATGTGGAAATCTGTATATTGGTTTCATTGGTACCGGAAGTAACATATGTTCAAGGGTAACGTGGCACCGAAAGTGACACAAGTTCAAGTTCAAAGGTAACGTGGCACCAGTGAAACCCGTCATTCCTGCATGCAGGTCTAGTTATTATTATTATTATTCAGATTCCAATTTGAATAGATCTCAGCAACTACTTGTCGCATCGTTACGATTTCTTCGGTTTTACTGGGAAAGTGGGTGTGACTTAGAGGATAAAGCTATTTTGAACGTTGTGCGACAATGCGAAATGTCCGAAATCACCGAAGTTAGCGTTTTTGAAAATATTGCAGTAATTTTAACAATAATCATTGGATTTTAACTTTCGATATACTTTGGCATAGCCGGAGACAGGGCACATAGCTACGTTACTTTCGATATTTGATTTTCGGCAAATCTTCGAAGATATTATGCGCCAAATTTCGAAAATTTTAAAATTTTACAAAAAACTTTTTTATTTATGAATATTTTTTAGTCGTGTTGTGCACAGAATTAGAGAGTCATCTGACTAGTGCAAAAATGTTAAAAAAATTTGTCTCAGTAATTTTCTTTGGCCGCCATTGGCTTATTCAGTTTTTCAGTCCTAGATTATTTTTTTATTGTTCGATTTGTATAAAACAAAGTTCATATGCTTCGTTGTCTCAATTGTCATTTTTTTTATTACCGAAAGTGTTATCTGTCGGCATAATTTTACCAAAAACTACAATTTTGACAGTTAGGTACCATTTTTCGAAAACAAATATTATTTTTTTGAAAAATTATATGACTCAAAGAGTGTGTCCTTTAAAGGCGCAAAAAATGTCAGAAGCAGTTTTTTTAATTTGGATTTCATTTTCTAGCAAATTGGATTTAGGGGTGAAAAAGGGCGTAAAATTGACCTATTTACAACCCATTCAGGCTTTTCAGATTTTAAAATATTTCTACGTAACTTTTATAAACTTGTACCTATAATCCATACGAAGAGAATGTATGTGAAAATTAGTTTGTAATATAAGCAGTTGCCGAGAAATGGGCAGTTTTGCATAAGTCACTGTTTTCTTAATTTTGCCTGTAAAATAGTCAATTATTAATGGATATTCACAATAGTGACATCATTTGATTCAAAAAGCAAGTATGCGTCATATCAAATTGATTATAATTTAAAATTGACACCGGAAGTGACGCCATTTGGTCAAAAACTGCATTTTTAACTTTTAAAATCGATATTTTTTTCAACCAAGAATTATTTGATATGTAATAATAAAATTAACTTTTGATTTAAATTCACATACTAACAAAACTCATACGGTCAAATAGATATCATAAAATTGTTTCTAACTTGTTCGGTTGCCGAGATATAGGCATTTTTCTAAAAGTCACTTTTGAAGGTTTTTGGCCCATAAAAGTGTCAATTATTATTCGATTTTCATAAAATTTTCACCCTTTGAAGCCTAATGTCATAGACGATGTTATAAAACTAATTTAACGTTTTCATTATCACCGGAAGTAACGTCATTTTGGCAAAAACTGTATTTTAAGCCTTGAAAACAGATATTTTATTCAAATGAGTCTGATTTGTAATGTTTATAAAATTATGATATTTGATTCCAATCAACAAATAGATTAAACCCATACGGTCATATAAATACCAATAAATGGTTTCTAACTTGTACGGTTGCCGAGAAATAGACGATTTTCTACACGTCACTTTTCAAGGTTTTTGGTCTATAAAAGTGGCAATTATTATTCGATTTACATAAAATTTTCACCATGTGATGCCTTATGCCATTTCTGATTTCATAAAACTAATGGAACATTTACTTTATCACCGGAAGTACTGTAATTTTGTCGTGACAAGGAGTATGGTCGCCTGTCCAATCTCGTAGGCCGTAACGCCGCTGCCCGGGTAAAATTTCCCTCATTGCACACTTTATGGCGTATGCCCGTCTTCATTAGTCCATCGTAGGAGCAGAACAGTAGGACGTTAAACCCCATTCAATTTCATTTCATTTTCTCTATGTTGCTTATTTATTATAGTGGATAAATATTTTTCTGGTTCTAGCAATTATTTAATTTCTGCATAGAAATCTTGCTTTGACCAGTTTTTTTTATTGCAGAGTGCCATTCTTGTATATTGCAGTCTATGACCCTTTGTTTAAAACATGCTTAAGATGTCGTCACGATTTCCTACTTATAACCGAACATATTGGAAACCATAATTATATAACGTATCTTGGAAGCCCGATTACAGTTATACAAGTTTCAGTTATTTCCCTTTAGTTTAAAGATTATTTTTTTGCCCGGGTGCAATGTTTCTCACTACATTTAAATTTGTGACTTTGTGAGTTTTTGACCGATTTTGATATTATGTCTTTATAATTTTCCAAATCTACATATTTAACGTACATATTCAAACAGTTGAGTTCAACCTGATTCAAAAAGTTTTAGTTTTGTTCAAAGTTATCTCATTTAATTTTTCGATGTTTTCTTACCATTTTCATTTCATTTTTCTGAAAGTTTTGAAGTGGGAAGTCATCCCGATTACAGCAACACAAGTATCAGTTATTTCCCTTTAGTTTTCAGATTACTCGGGGGTTGGGATGGCCTAGTGGTCTAGAGTGCCGCGCTTCGACCTCTAGCTGGCCGGTCACCTCT
Organism: Patella ulyssiponensis; assembly: GCA_963678685.1. NCBI lineage: Eukaryota > Metazoa > Mollusca > Gastropoda > Patellidae > Patella > Patella ulyssiponensis. Next base: position 30,376,649 of record OY783229.1, on the reverse strand, counting down.
GGCTTGCGGCTGTGGTTTCGAGCCCTGGTGTGAGCGTATGTGGCATGGAGATAGGGGCACCTTCTCAACCTCGTGGGTTTCCTCCGGGCACTCCGGTTTCCTCCCACGGCTAAAGACCCCTCCCTATGCGCAAGCGAATTATTGAAATAAAATTGAAACCGTATGTTAGTCCCGAAATGACCTGGTTGTGTTGAGTGGACGTTAAACCCCATTTCTCTCTCTCTCTCTTTCAGATTACGCAATGTTTCATACTATATTTAGACTTGTAACTTCGCGAGTTTTTGACCAATTTTAATAGTTTGTTATTCTTATCCTTTTATTTGAGATACTTGATATAATCGATGACACGTGACGATGAATATGAAAGCTTTCATATCTGCATGTCTTTATAATTTTCCAAATCTACATATTTAACGTACATATTCAAACAGTTGAGTTCAACCTGATTCAAAAAGTTTTAGTTTTGTTCAAAGTTATCTCATTTAATTTTTCGATGTTTTCTTACCATTTTCATTTCATTTTTCTGAAAGTTTTGAAGTGGGAAGTCATCCCGATTACAGCAACACAAGTATCAGTTATTTCCCTTTAGTTTTCAGATTACTCGGGGGTTGGGATGGCCTAGTGGTCTAGAGTGCCGCGCTTCGACCTCTAGCTGGCCCGTCACCTCTGGCTTGCGGCTGTGGTTTCGAGCCCTGGTGTGAGCGTATGTGGCATGGAGATAGGGGCACCTTCTCAACCTCGTGGGTTTCCTCCGGGCACTCCGGTTTCCTCCCACGGCTAAAGACCCCTCCCTATGCGCAAGCGAATTATTGAAATAAAATTGAAACCGTATGTTAGTCCCGAAATGACCTGGTTGTGTTGAGTGGACGTTAAACCCCATTTCTCTCTCTTTCAGATTACGCAATGTTTCATACTATATTTAGACTTGTAACTTCGCGAGTTTTTGACCAATTTTAATAGTTTGTTATTCTTATCCTTTTATTTGAGATACTTGATATAATCGATGACACGTGACGATGAATATGAAAGCTTTCATATCTGCATGGGACAGTAGCAGATCTAGTTATTATTATTATTATTATTCAGATTCCAATTTGAATAGATCTCAGCAACTACGTGTCGCATCGTTACGATTTCTTCGGTTTTATTGGGAAAGTGGGTGTGACTTAGAGGATAAAGCTATTTTGAACGTTCTGCGACAATGCGAAATCACCGAAGTTATCGTTTTTGAAAATATTGCAGTAATTTTAACAATAATCATTGGATTTTAACTTTCGATACATTTTGGCATAACCTGAGACAGGGCACATAGCTACGCTACTTTCGATTTTTGATTTTCGGCAAATCTTCGAAGATATTAGGTGCCAAATTTCGAAAATTTAAAATTTTACAAAAAACTTTTTTATTTATGAATATTTTTTAGTCGTATTGTGCACAGAATTAATAATTCACACTTAACACTGACACATTTTAAACGGTAGAACTGTATCACTGTAGAACTTGAAAATGTTGAACTAGAAATATGTTGAATCCACCAAAACCACGTTGGGCGCCAAATTTGTAGCAGGGTTTCTATTTAAAGATGAACAAACACCAGGTCGTAGGTTCAGGTTTTATTTGTGAATTATAACATATGAAAAAAACTCTGAAATACATAAAGAAATGTATAAAAATCAAGAATAGTAATAGTTTACACTATATACATATATTTAAAATAGTGGCGGGAAATCATGGATTTAAACAAAGGAATGTAAAAGCGTCTATGAAATCACAATGAACTCTTAAGTAATAAATACATACAAATACATACCCTATAAAATAGGAGTTTTTAAAAAGGTTGATTATTTTGATATGGCTACCATACATGTACAAACACCGTAATACAAGACTGAAATTAACAATATGAATAGATTAAACTAAGTATGATATTCTAAAAATGCAAATACAATTATAGGACTACTATAGAAATATACTAATAACCTAATTATTTCTTATATAAAATATATACTAATTATATTACCATATTAAATAGATAAAATATTAAAGTCAGTCAAATAAATATAAAACTTACCAAGTGAAATTAGGTGCTCCTTCTTGTAACAAAGTTAAGATGGAAGTGAGGTTTGAAATAGAAGCTGAGATGTGGTTATTTTAGTAAGTGAGTAGAGTTTAGACTTGCTATTGAAAAGAGACTTCTGACCAGCTTAAAGATGTACTATTAAAGGGACAATACAACAAACACCAAATATACTATAAATAACAATTGTATTAAAGGGACAATAATACAACAAATACTCAATATACAATAAATACAAATACACACAAATATACACTACCACACCTTCAAAACAGATATTTTATTCAAATGAGTCTGTTTTGAAATCTTTTTCAAATTATGGTATTTGATGCTAATCAACAAATAGAATGAACCCATACGATCATACAGATACCACAAAATGGTTTGTAACTTGTACGGTTGCAGAGAAATAGCAGATTTTCTACAAGTCACGTTTCAAGTTTTTTGGTCTTTAAAAGTGGCAATTATTATTCGATTTACGTAAAATTTTCACTATAAGATATCGTATGCCATTTCTGATTTCATAAGACTAATTGAACATTTTCATTAACACAGGAAGTAATTTAATTTTGTCAAGATCATTTACATGTAACAAATGTATAAAATGACTTGATATTGCTGGATTGATTGGTTGATTCTGCGTCCATTTTATTTGTGTGCAATGTTAATTTGGAAACCTGTTTAGTGGTTTCGTTGGTACCGGAAGTGACATATGTTCAAGGGTAACTTGGCACCGGAAGTGACATGTTTAAGAGTAACTTGGCACCAGTGAAACCCATTTTGACAGTTATTTTCCTTCTTCGAAAACAAATATTATTTTTTTGAAAAATTATATGACTCAAAGAGTGTGTCCTTTCAAGGCGCAAAAAATGGCGGAAGCAGTTTTTTTAATTTCTATTTCATTTTCTAGCAAATTGGATTAAGAGGTGAAAAAAGGCGTAAAATTGACCTATTTACAACCCATTCAGGCTTTTCAGATTTTAAAATATTTTTACATAACTCTTATAGACTTGTAGCTATAATCAATACGAAGAGAATGTATGTTAAAATTAGTTTGTAATATAAGCAGTTGCCAAGAAATGGGCAGTTCTGTACAAGTCACTGTTTTCGTTATTTTGCCTGTAAAATAGTCAATTATTATTGGATTTTTATAAAAGTGACATCATTTGATTCAAAAAGCATGTAGCGTCATATCAAGTTGATTACAATTTAAAATTGACACCGGAAGTGACATCATTTTGTCAAAAACTGCATTTTAAACTTTTTAAATCAATGTTTTATTCAACCAAGAATAACTTAATATGTATTAATAATTTTAACTTTTGGTTTAAATTCACATATAAACAAAACTCATATGGTCATATAGATATCATAAAATTGTTTCTAACTTGTTCGGTTGCCGAGAAATAGACGGTTTTCTACAGGTCACTTTTGAAGGTTTCGGGGCCATAAAAGTGTCAATTATTATTTGATTTTCATAAACGTTACACCATGTTATACCTAATGCCATTTGGGATTTCATACAAGTAATTTAAGATTTTCATTATCACCGGAAGTAACGTCATTTTGGCAAAAACTGTATTTTTAGCCTTCAAAACAGATATTTTATTCAAATGAGTCTGTTTTGAAATCTTTTTCAAATTATGGTATTTGATGTCAATCAACAAATAGAATGAAGCCATACGATCATACAGATACCACAAAATGGTTTCTAACTTGTACGGTTGCCGAGAAATAGCCGATTTTTTACAAGTCACTTTTCAAGTTTTTTGGTCTTTAAAAGTGGCAATTATTATTCGATTTACATAAAATTTTCACTATATGATATCGTATGCCATTTCTGATTTCATAAGACTAATTGAACATTTTCATTAACACAGGAAGTAATTTAATTTTGTCAAGATCATTTACAAGTAACAAATGTATAAAATGAATTGATATTGCTGGATTTGGTTGATTCTGCGTCCATTTTATTTGTGTGCAATGTTAATTTGGAAACCTGTTTAGTGGTTTCGTTGGTACCAGAAGCGACATATGTTCAAGGGTAACTTGGCACCGGAAGTGACATGTTTAAGGGTAACGTGGCACCAGTGAAACCCGTCATTCCTGCATGCAGGTCTAGTTACAGTTAATTTTGTTAATAGATTTATTAATTAAATGTTTTCAATAACCTAAAAAATCGTCCAAAATGAAAAATAAAGTAATTTATGTTTAAATCTTTTATGGCATGTAAATAGAATATATAGAAGCATGTTTAGTAAATTTTACTGCAACCAGTAACTAACTATCTGTTTTGTGGAATAATCTACCATTTACTTAGTTTAAGATGTTGCACATATCTATATTCTCTAAAAAAAAAAGGGATATTAAAAACAAATTCATTTAAAATGGCTTTTAATATATTTTTTTATATGATTAAATTGTCACTTTGTAAAGCGTCCCTAAACAAGTTATGAAGAGCACACTATATATATATACACGTGTAGTGTACCAATATCCGTTCTTAAACTTTAATATACAGTATGTATTAACAGTAACAAAATTTTGATTTATAGTATTATTATTAATTTGTCCCCTTTATTTGCAAAACATCTCCCCGATGTTGATAATAAATTTGATTTGAATTATTTATCCGTGCCAGTTGGAAACATAATTGTCTAAGGTCTAATTGAACTGTGAAGTTTAAATCAAATATTAAATAGAATAAGGAAACAGGTAAATATATTTTTGCATAAAAATACAATGCTGTTTGTTTCAAACCCGCATAGGACTATTCATGATCTATTTATTGTAATTTATATTTGATATCTGTGAATGATATCCGACTATCATAAAAAAAGGGCCTTTTAAAAACTAACATCTGATAACGAGATATACATGTATGTTCATTCAGAAAGTATTCAGATATCCTAAATTATCTGCTAACTCTTATAAAAACTTACAATACACACAAACAGGGTAAGCTATATGATCAACGCTTCCCAAAGAGCTACCAATCAATCAGAATTTTCAAAGAAAAAATTGCCAAATGTAATAGTTTATTATTAGTATCTTCTCAAATAAAGCAGCCAAACAGTTTTCCAATACGTGCGAATAAGCTCGTGCATGCCTCTACATGTAAACAGAAGTGATGCTTTGATCAAGGAGACGTACGTAATTTAGATTGTGGAATCTGCACGGACAATGCATGAACCAGAGAGACGTGAGGTCATTTGACATTTGAATTATTTTTTTTTTTTTTGATCATGAATACGGTTATATGGTACAAATTTGAAGACACAAATAATAACTTGTCGGAAGACAAGCTTAAGTATATTTACGAGAATAAGTATATTTACATACGGTAAAGTTACAAGTATTAGTTCTGGAATTAGGATCGTTGGGTTGGGGTGTATGCGATATAAATTTAGCAAAAAGCCACTTAAGCTGGTGGTTTAACGTCCGCTTCATAAGTGATATCGCAATTAATATCGTTATTGGTTGTATATTTTACATTCCAAATGAACCACAGTAGACGGGAATTCAACAATCAAAATATTTAATTCTCTTGCATTTCGTGCGATAGATTAAAGTCAATATTTTTATTTTATTAAATCCAACTTTATCTATAAGTAGCGTGACTTACTATATTGGGTCTTTGAAAAATTGTTGGTTCACTCTTTGTATAAATTTAAATCCCACGTACTAAAAAAGCGGACGACATGTTAATATGTAAAATAATGGTGATATTTTGGTAAAATATCCAACAAATTCTATCTTTTTATAACATATGCTTTGGTAGACCAAATAAGGTAATGTTCACCCCCTGGTCTTGGGAAATGGGGCGGTTTATTCCATATTTGGCCTGGAAATTAAAGTCAAGGTCAGTCTATAGGACTGTCAACTCGGGTGTATGTGTTTCTTCTGTAATTGCATAATAAAACGGCTATTGGAAGTTACAAGTTCTGGAATGAGGATCGTTGGAGGGTATGCGATGTAAATTTACTAAAAAGCTAAAGTAATTTTAGTTTAAATACCATTTGCGTGGGAATTACCACTGTTCGGTTGGTTGTTGTGTCGTATTATTTATCAACAAGGAGATTTCTGTTTTATATATTGCTATTGAAGGTAAGATGTACAATTTACGCATTGTGGACCGTTTTTGCCGGATGTACTCTTTATATTCACGTTGATATCAATTTGGGCGCTGACTGCTTGGTATTTATAAATGACGACATTACTTTCGCCTTTCCGTATACGATAGATTAATCCATATTTTTATTTCATAAAAGGCAACTTTATATATATGGTACGTGATAGGCCTTCAATAGACATAAGAGAAACGTAGATCATAGCGAGCACACACGCTTATCTAAAGACCTCTTTTTATTTTACAAAGACCTGCGTAAAACACACGGCCGAATGATTAATCGCACGGTTAAACAGTTTTACTTCTCAAATTTTGATTTAACACGTACGTGTCAGATAAAGCATGTTGGTCCTTGATTATACTCCTTTTGGTGCAGTTATCGCAACTAGCGAGAAAACACGCCAATTAAACAATACACAACATTGAGATTCATTTTTTACCGGTCGGTTAATTAACACACCTCTACAGAAAACGCACCTAGCGTTAATTAACCCACCTCTCAGACAGTTTTTCACCCTCGTTAATTACAACACCTTTTTACAGTTTTAAACCGGTAATACCGAGTAATAGTCCGAAAATTAATTATCTTCCGACATACGTACAAATAACAACGATCACGACGAATTCTATAGGGGCTGTGCACAAATTCCCTCCTTAGCAGTTCTCAGGGATAGTATCATATAAAAAAGATACAGCAAGTTTATTACCAGACCCGTAATTTGCCGTGTGCAATTGAGGAAAACAAGTTGATGAGTGATATGTGCTCATGGCCCGAACAAGAATTTTATTTTGGACAAGTTTATTACGTATTTTACGACCAAACGGATGTTATATATTAATTACAGCATAGTACGTGCGAGGTTATCGTCTTCTTTAGCGCTGCACGCTATCCTACACAAAACACTATACTATAAATAGTATGTATGCAATATGCAAATAAGGTTGTTTATGTGTGCTGTTAGCCAATAGCTACTGTAAATTTTCCCGCATTTATATGGCTCTAACCAATGAAAAATTATCGTTGTTTGGTGCACGCGTTGAGTAATACTTCAGCCATTTTTATACGCCAACATTGAAATGTCGTCGCCCCCGTCCGTCCGTCCATCCGTCGGTCTGTCGGTCCGTCAGTCCGGCGTCCACAAGTAGAGGCTAAAGTTAATATCCGATTGACTTTAAATTTATACACAGTGTTTAAGGTCATGAGACGAAGAAGCCTATTGTTTTTCAGCGATTTCCGATAATAACTACTAGAGTTATGGACCTTGATCACTTCAAAAAATCTTGTGGACACTCTAGAGGCCAAAGTTAATATACGATTGACTTTAAATTTATACACAGTGTTTAAGGTCATAAGACGAAGAAGCCTATTGATTTCCGATAATTAGTGCCAGAGTTATGGCCCTTGATCACTTCAAAAAATTTTGTGGACGCTCTAGAGGCCAAAGTTAATATCCGATTGACTTTAAATTTATACACAGTGTTTAAGGTCATAGGACGAAGAAGCCTATTGAATTACAGCAATTTCCAATAATTAGTACCAGAGTTATGGCCCTTGATCACTTCAAAAAATCTTGTGGACGCTCTAGAGGCCAAAGTTAATATCCGATTGACTTTAAATTTATACACGGTGTTTAAGGTCATGAGACAAAGAAGCCTCTTGATTTTCAGTGATTTCCGATAATTAGTGGCAGAGTTGTGGCCCTTGATCCCTTCAAAAAATCTTGTGGACGCTCTAGAGGCCAAAGTTAATATCCGATTGACTTTAAATTGATACACGGTGTTTAAGGTCATGTGACAAAGAAGTCTCTTGATTTTCAGCGATTTCTGATAATTAGTGGCAGAGTTGTGGCCCTTGATCACTTCAAAAAATCTTGTGGACACTCTAGAGGCCAAAGTTAATATCCGATTGACTTTAAATTCATACACAGTGTTTTAGATCATGAGACAAAGAAGCCTATTGATTTTCAGCGATTTCTGATAATTAGTGCCAGAGTTGTGGCCCTTATTCACTTCAAAATATCTTGTGGACGCTCTAGAGGCCAAAGTTAATATCCGATTGACTTTAAATTTATACACAGTGTTTAAGGTCAAGAGACGAAGAATCCTATTAATTTTCAGCGATTTCAAATAATTACTTCCAGAGTTATCTCCCTTGATCACTTCAAAAAACCTTGTGACACTATAGAGGCCAAACTTATCATCCGATTGACTTCAGATTGATACACAGAGTTTAAGGTGTTGAAACGAATAAGTATTTTGATTTTCAATGAATTTTGATAACTGAACATCTAAATCCATGATATTAAATGTTTCGTATACTAATTGTTAGCGTGGGGCAAAACTTTATAAAAAGCAAACAAATTCTAATGATTTTCTGATAATTACATAATGAATTGTTACTCTTTGTCAGATTTTAGTTTTAGTGTATTACAAATGTTTCATTACCGAAAAAAAGTAAAAATATGCGACAACCCTTGTTGACTGCCCGGACGATTTAGCTGCTGTGGGCGTATGTTTCGTTGCCTGGCAACCTATGTTTATAAAATTCCCTCTTAATGGAATATGAATAACAAAAATGAATAAAACGATAATCAAGTTCAATCAGTGAATATTTTCATGATCTTTTTTCTATAAATTGTAACCACATAAACGGCTCTCGGTAAAGTGGTAATTTGGTCTAGAATCTGAACGCCTTGTGTTATCAAATACTCAGTTCATTTCTGGACAACGTCCGGGAAAATAAATGCTGTGTCTAAAAACTAAACCCCTTTCAAATCTAAATGGTAGTGTTCATTTTTAAAAACATCCCGAGAAACTGAACGGTTGTAAAGTAGACAATCGAGGTCAAAACTAAACGGTGTTTCTAAATCTATACGGTAGCACAAACTGAGCGGTTTTTGATGAATCTTGACAGCATTTAACACATTCTAGATGGCAATCTATTGACTGGATACATGTATTAGATTCTAGATGGTAAGCGTAGTTTCTTTCCTTTTTTCGTAAAATCTGGACGATACCCGGTCCCTTGTGTGAAGAGCTAACATACTCTCTATATAATATACTGTCCTAAAGTTTTGTTTTGTATTTTTCCCATCTTGTTCATAAGGTAGATGTAATTTTTCAGATACCTGATGACATTATATTTATTGTTTCAATAAATTCAAATACCCCTATTGCAGTTTATATGAAAGTTTTGATATCTGCTATGCAGATCTAGTTTAAATTGTTTCTGATAAGTAATAACAAACTGATTAACTATGAAATAAACAATGTCTGTCACGGTTCGTGATAACAAAACTGATCATTACATACCGCGCTGGTATGAAGCTTTGGTTAATTATCGAGAAATAGTTCCAAATAGGCATTTTTTTTACTTCGTTTTATCTAGTTCACTGCAAGTATTGTTTAACACTATCATAATGAGTAGCACTTTTGGAAAATATCACATGGTTTGCATGGGATTGGAATGAAGGATGAAAGGGGTGAATATTCCTTTGATGTCACATGATTACTGTCATTCCGGCTTCTAGATGCCGATAAAAATTTAGAAATAAGTTGTGACTTACATTGTTATGACTGTATATTTTAACAATTTTACATAATTTGTGTCAACAAATAAAAACTCATAATAAAGATCATTAGGTGTTTTATTTTCAACAATTGTTCTAGAAATGGTGGGAGAATGTCAGTGATAGCCACTGTTGAAGGCAGGTCAGGAAGCTATCACTTTGATGTACAGTTCATTACCGCATGATGAACTAATGCAAATGCACGTATAGACATACTGATGCCGTGCCGATAACTGTAGGAAGCGTGGTCCAATTATTACTTCAAAAACACAGGCTTCGTGTTTGATTCCCGCAGTAAAATAGTACTGTAGTCCCGACTAGTAAAGACAAATATATACATAGATCTTTATGCTATCACTATAAACCTCAGAATGCCTCGTTCGGCATTTCTGTTCAAACGAGGTAAAAAGAATGCCTCGTTGCCTGCAGTTCCAAAACAAGGTTTTTTAAATTGCACTTTTTTTGGAACGAGGTATTTTGTTCAGAACGAGGCTTGGTAAAAATGCCTCGTTTACTAAACGTGTTTTTTTTCAAGATAGTTATTAGCGGTATTTGCTATCGGCGAATTTGTAAAAATTAAAGTTTATGTTATTTAATACGAAAATAAACCAGTCCAAACTATGATATTATAATCAGAGAAATAGACAAGACAAGAACACATGCCATACCACAAATTATTTTCATGTTTTGCATTTATTGCGTGGGGTATTATATAATATATATATTATGGTTTGTACAATTACATAACTTAATAATTCCTGTTGGGAGCTAAAACTAATAGTTTTTAACGTTATTTTATTTGGCTTATCGCCCTTTTTATTGGGAAACTTTATGACCTAACGACGTCATTACCAATGTAACGGCTAATTTACGTTGTACCATTCAGTCGGCAGATGGCTGTCTTCCTAGACGGTCTACATTTCCTATTTGCTTCCTTGTATTCAGTTTTGTTTGTTTCTGTGACGGTTGGAATATGTGCCCTAAATGTAGCGGAATTAATACAATATGCTTGAGTTGTAGGCTATTCCCTGTTATTTTCAAATATTAGTGAAGTGCTAACCCCCGGATCTATTAATTTTTATGTGCCCACATTGAAATGTGGTCGTATATTGTCGTCGCCCCCGTTATGGACGCTCTACAAACCAAAGTTAATATCTGATTGAGTTTAAATTTATACACAGTGTTTAAGGGGTCTTATATAATATATATATTATGGTTTGTACAATTACATAACTTAATAATTCCTGTAGTTTTTAACGTTATTTTATTTGGCTTATCTCCCTTTTTATTGGGAAACTTTATGACCTAACGACGTCATTACCAATGTAACGGCTAATTTACGTCGCACCATTTAGTCGGCAGATGGCTGTCTTCCTAGACGGTCTACATTCCCTATTTGCTTCCTTGTATTCAGTTTTGTTTGTTTCTGTGACGGTTGGAGTATGTGCCCTAAATGTAGCGGAATTAATACAATATGCTTGCGTTGTAGGCTATTCCCAGTTATTTTCAAATATGAGTGAAGTGCTAGCCCCCGGATCTATTCATTTTTATGTGCCCACATTGAAATGTGGTCGTATTTTGTCGTCGCCCCCGTTGTGGACGCTCTACAAGCCAAAGTTAATATCTGATTGACTTTAAATTTATACACAGTGTTTAAGGTCATGAGACGAAGAATCCTATTGATTTTCAGCGATTTCCGATAATTACTGCCAGAGTTATGGCCCTTGGTCCCTTCAAAAAATCTTGTGGATGCTCTAGAGGCCAAAGTCAATATCCGATTGACCTTAAATTTAAACACAGTGTTTAGGGTCATGAGACAAAGAAGCCCATTGACATTCAGTGATTTCCGATAATAACTGCCAGAGTGATCCAGCCCTTGATCACTTCAAAAAATCTTGTGGACGCTCTAGAGGCCAAAGTTAATTTTCCGATTGACTTTAAATTCATACACAGTGTTTAAAGTCATGAGACGAAGAAGCCTATTGATTTTCAGCGATTTCCAATAATTACTGCCAGTTATGGCCCTTGATCACTTCATAAAACCTTGTGGATGCTCTAGAGGCCAAAGTTAATATCCGATTGACCTTAAATTTACACACAGTGTTTAAGGTCATGAGACGAAGAATCCTATTGATTTTCAGCGATTTCCGATAATTACTGCCAGAGTTATGGCCCTTGATCCCTTCAAAAAATCTTGTGGACGCTCTAGAGGCCAAAGTTAATATCCGATTGACCTTAAATTTACACACAGTGTTTAAGGTCATAAGACAAAAAGTCTATTGATTTTCAGCGATTTCTGATAATAACTGATAGAGTTTATGGCCCTTGATCACTTCAAATAATTTTGTTTACGCTCTAGAGGCCAAAGTTAATGTCCGATTGACCTTAAATTTACACATAGTGCTTAAGATCATGAGACGAAGAAGCCTATTGATTATCAGCGATTTCCGATAATAACTGCCAGGGTTATGGCCCTTGATCCCTTCAAAAAATCTTGTGGTCGCTCTAGATGCCAAAGTTAATATCCAATTGACCTTAAAATTATTACCCGATTTAAAAAATCGTTGTTCACATAAAAAAATCTTGTGGTTGCTCTAGAAGCCAAAGATAATATCTGATTGACTTAAAATTTATACACAGTGTTTAAGGTCATGAGACTAAGAAGCCTATTGATTTTCTAATAATTACATGTACTTTGTTCCTTTCGATATCTGCATATATCGGACCATAACTTTATGGATTATGACCCCAGATTGTACGAAAATTTACGATTTTAGGCTGTGGACATTTTAGATATCACATTTTTTTCCGATTTTGATGATACTGGATATGCATCAGTGATGGTATTTCAAAATTTTTCTGAGTGGACATTTTACGGAAAAGACAGGGAAATAACTCTTATCGTTATGTAAGCTGACATATTGATACCACAATTAAAAGTCATGTGTCCACCAAATATTCAAGTCCGGTAGTAATGAAAATGATAATCTGCAAGTTTCATTAATAGGCCTGCAGCCAAAATTTCTAGTTTGCTTAGAAACGCAATTCCGCTACACGGTCCTCCCAAATAAACAAACTATACATTTTTGGAAAGCTTATAACATCAGGTACACAAATCTAGAGAGTTCCAAGCAAAAAGTCTGCAATTAATCAATTTAGGGCCAGATGAAAATTGTGATAATTGTCAAGTAAATGCTATATTTATACTAATAATTATGACATTGACATAAAACTAAATATTGGCGAAAACACCCATTTTCTTCACCCTCTGGTATTGGTTAAATTTGGATTTAAACCAAAATGCAGAAAACATAATGGACAAGGGAACATAAATAATTTTGGAAAGCCATTAACGTAATAGAGAGTTATCCCCCTTTCTGTCAAATATCCGCAATTGATAACAGCATTTCAGGTGTTTACTGCTGATGTTGCATGACGCACATGTATGAGCACACAAATCCAACATTTATATCGTTAATGGGGTGGTGACCAGAAATTATGGATGTAGCGCCAAGTCTTGATGAGCAAGGAGATGTTTGACGTTGGTTGAGCAATATGTCTATGAAGTAATGGAGACCAGACTATGTCCGTAGTTTTGTAAATCGCATTGAAACCACATGATTTTTTCCACCAAAACGTAAACCCAGCCTTTCAATTAGACCCTGCATTAATTTTAATACAGGTAAACTTCTCGTTTAAACCAACACCGTATATATAATTGTGTAATTTGCTAACAAATATAAATTCAAGACAAAATTTATTTATTGAAGTAAATCAATTATTGAAAATAAAAATTACGCAGTTACCCTTCACTTTAAATGTCATCAAAGTTAGTCGTTATCATCATAACTGTCACTGCATGTACGTATAACAATCAAATTCTGTTTCTTTAACTGTCTTTTTCTTCCATTTTCACATTAACACAGATTAGATATGTACATGTACTGGTCACCCTGTCAATGGGCCTGGAGGGAAAACAATAGTTTAAACAATATTTGATTCAACAAACTGAATAGGATTAAACAACAGGTAAGGGGCTACGTGGGTGTAGGGGGCTAATCACAGTTGGGGGGGGGGGGGCTGAGCCTATTTGCCTGAAAAATTTGTCATCCAAATTTTCTGAATGAATCAATCATTAACTAAAATGAATTTTTAACAAAGCTGTGAAGGTTGTTTATTTTGAATTAATTACACAAATATACATTTATATTTCCGTCAGATATGGTCGTGTTCTCCATTCTCTGAAGATTGTGCCCAAAAAATTGAAATACATTGCCCGAAAAATGGACGGTTCAACGAATCTGGAAGGGCGGGCGGGTTGGCATATAGGCTCTCTCAAAACAGTATTTCTAGGAATATATACTCTTCAAAAAAAGAAACGCACAGCCCATTTTTCATCATTTTTTATTTGAACAAGGTCGCTGTATGGATAAATCTTACTTGTTTTTAATGCCATTATATAAGGATAAAAGAAATTCATTATTGATTTTAAAGGTACCGGGTAGGGTTACTAATTGTGACTAGTCATACTTTTCTCCGAAATTTGTTTTCACTGGATTACACCAAGACACAAGAGTTAAACAACTTTGCGAGCTATTCGCATGGAACCTAAATCTTAGGTCTTTAAAATCCGGGGGTTCTCGGTTTCTAAATCAGTTGCCCATGTAAACACTCAACGAACCAAATGATGCCACATCTGAACGAAAACCAATGCAACAACGCTATTGGTCGGTTACAAGCAGGTGAATCCCAGACAGATGTACCCAGACTGCTGAATGTTTCCCTCGGTTCCATCTCTCGCCTTTTTATACGCCCACATTTTCATGTGGACGTATATTGTCGTCGCCCCTGTCCGTCCGTCCGTCCATCCACAATTTGTTTGTGGACTCTCTACAGGTCACAATTCTTATCTGATTTTGACGAAACTTGAAATATAGGTTTATCCCCAAAAGATCTCGGCTGCTTTCAATATTGGCATGTATCGGATCAAAACTTCATGGATTATGGTCCCTGATTGTACAAAAAATCACGTTTCTAGCTTGTGGACCCTATAGAGGTCACAATTTTGAACCGATTTTGATGAAACTTGACATGCATGTTTATAACCCAAAGATCTTGGTTCCTTTCGATATTTGCACCTATCGGAACGTAATTTCCTGAATTATGGCCCCTGATTGTCCGAAAAATCACCTTTTTATACGCCCACATTGAAATGTGGTCGTATATTGCCGTCGCCCCCGTCCGTCCATCTGTCGGTCCGTCCGTCCGTCGGTCCGTCCGTCCATCGTCCACAATTTCTTGTGAACGCTCTAGAGGCTAAAGTTAATATCCGATTGACTTTAAAAATTTATACACGGTGTTTAAGGTCGTGAGACGAAGAAGACTATTGATTTTCAGCGATATCCGATAATTACTACCAGAGTTATGACCCTTGATCATTTTGAAAAATCTTGTGAACGCTCTAGAGGCTATAGTTAATATCCGATTGACTTTAAATTTATACACAGTGTTTAAGGTCATGAGACGAAGAAGCCTATTGATTTTCGGTGATATTCGATGATTACTGCCAGAGTTATGACCCTTGATCACTTTGAAAAATCTTGTGAACGCTTTAGAGGCTAAAGTTAATATCCGATTGACTTTAAATTTATACACGGTGTTTAAGGGCATGAGACGAAGAAGTCTATTGATTTTTGGTGATATCCGATAATTACTACCAGAGTTATGACCCTTGATCACTTTGAAAAATCTTGTGAACGCTCTAGAGGCTAAAGTTAATATCCGATTGACTTTAAATTTATACACAGTGTTTAAGGTCATGATACGAAGAAGCCTGTTGATTTTCAGCAATATCCGATAATTCCTGCCCGAGTTATGACCCTTGATCACTTTGAAAAATCTTGTGAACGCTCTAGAGGCTAAAGTTAATATCCGATTGACTTTAAATTTATACACGGTGTTTAAAGTCATGATACAAAGAATCCTATTGATTTTCAGCAATATCCGATAATTACTGCTAAAGTTATGACCCTTGATCACTTTGAAAAATCTAAAGTTAATATCCAATTGACTTTGAATTTATACACACTATTTACGGTCATGAAACAAAATAGCCTATTTATTTTCAGCGATATCCTATAATTACTGCCAGAGTTATGACCCTTGATCACTTTGGAAAACCCTGTGAATGCTCTAAAGGTTAAAGTTAATATCCGATTGACTTTAAATTTGTACACAGTGTTTAGGGTCATGAGACGAAGAATCCTATTTGATTTTCAGTGATATCTGATAATTTCTGGCACTTGATCACTTTGAAATATCTTGTGGACGAAGGCCTTTAGACAAACCATCAAAACTATTCTAATCATTTCTGATAATTACTTAATGGGTTATTACTCGTAATAAGATTATCATGTGTTGTAAATGTTCTCCTTACTGACAAAAGAAACAATATGCAACAATCCTTGTTGACTGCCCGGACGACTTAGCTGTTGTGGGCGTATGTTTCGTTGCCTGGCAACCTATCTTTTAGCTTGTGGTACCTCCGGAGGTCACAATTATTATCCGATTTAAAAAACCGTTCGATTATATCACCGTTACACCCTAAGGAAGGTTGAGTTCGAATTTCGAGAAAATCGGACCAAAATCGCCATACAAAATGGCCGCCGTTTGTACGCGAATACTGTTAAAAAATGGTATATCAGTGTTGTGGACCCTGTAGAGGTCACAATTTTAATTCGATTTTGATGAAACTTGAAATTCATGGTTATAACCCAAAGATCTTGGTTCCTTTCGATATTTGCGCATATCGGATCGTAACTTCCTGAATTATGGCCCCTGATTATACGCAAAATCGCCTTTTTTTAGCTAGTGGTCCCTCTGGAGGTCACAATTATTATCCGATTTAAAAAAACGTTTGATTATATTACCGTTACACCGTAAGGAAGGTTGAGTTCGAATTTCGGGAAAATCAGACCAAAATTGCCATACAAAATGGCCGCCGTTTGTACGCGAATACAATTTTAATTCGATTTTGATGAAACTTGAAATGCATGGTTATAACCCAAAGATCTTGGTTCCTTTCGTTATTTGCGCATATCGGATCGTAACTTCCTGAATTATGGCCCCTGATTGTTCGAAAAATCGCCTATGGTCCCTCTGGAGGTCACAGTTATTATCCAATTTAAAAAATGTTTGACTCTATCACCGTTACACCCTACGGAAGGTTGAGTTCGAATTTCGAGAAAATCGGACCATAATTGCCAGACAAAATGGCCGCCGTTTGTACACATTTCTAGGTTGTGTACCGTCACACCATAATCATTGTCAGCTTCGAATTTCATGAATATCAGACTGGAACTGACCAACAAAATGGCTGCTCTCAATACAGTATGAAATACAGGACTTAATGATGTAGGAAAAATCACTTTCGGTATTGCTTGTTCTCTATCCATCTCTCGAAAATAAGGGCGTATCCTGCCTGGCAGTGCCAGCCTATCTTTGATAGGTACCGACATCGAAGTTTAACACGTGACCGCTCAACCTCAGGCCAAACAAGAGTGAGCCCACCTGACCGCAATCGTCATTTATGATTACATCATTTGCAGAAACGGTTCTCAACAGCGACCTCTATTTCAGCAACAATTCCTCGACGGCGTAGAATCTCAGAAACCAGATTACGAGCCAGAGCTGCTGTTCCGTTAGAGCTGCTGTTTTGAAATACGCCGATACCGTCAAATCCAACTTCATTGGGTTCAGACCTGAGGGTATGGCCACAGCAACACCGGAGAACAGTTTGCTTCAGTTGCGTGTCGTGGTCCCTGATGCAACGAGGGGACAGTAGAGGGGTATTCCGGCGACGAAATGTCACATTGCGTTTCTTTTTTGGGAGAGTATATATGTAAGCTTTTAATTCAGATTAGATTTGGGGCACTTAAACAATTCCTAACAAATATTTGAATTGGAACAAAGCATCTATATGTAATTTTCTCACTGAAATAGATATATATGGCAAAACCTAAACAATGAAGAGAAAAAAAATCAACCATAATAATGAAGATGTATATACGCTCACCATACATTATGCTATAGGGGAGATTTGGTCCAAACAGCAACGTTACGGCCTACTTTTTATTTCAAATTTAGTGCACGTTAATGTGTGCACCGGAAGTCAGTTTTATATTCCATCCGAATAACTAAGCGCTGCCTATCACAGCCCCCCTCCCTGCACCACTGACAAGGAGTGACACAGGGATCAAACCAAGGACCTCCTGATTAGTGAGCCCCGGACAAGGGGAAACTACGCCAGATTAGGATCAAAACCTGAGCACCCCCACCCCCTAAGTGAGTCAGTCTTTTACTGACTCACCGCTGCTCCATTACACACACAATAACGTATGACTTATGCCCATCTTCATTATACAAGTTGGTACAGAACAGTAAGACATTAAACTCCATTTGATATCTTTTCTCTTTATTGCAATATTGTCACTCCCATTACAGTATTACTGAGTTGCAGCTATATCTATTTTAGTGAGAAAACTAAATATCTGTAGATGATATGTTTCAGGTTGAATATTTGTTAGACCCATAACCTCTAATCCTATTTGAAAATAAAGGTTGAACTTATATAGGCCCTTGTCTGTAGTTATACCTGTTACTATTATCAATGATTATTGATATTTTCCATAAAGGGAGATAACTCCTTTTTAGAATAAATAGATTTCCGAAATTATGTTTCCCTGTCCATAATGTTTTCTGCATTTTACTTTAAATCAAAATTTAACCAACAGCATATTCTTTGCATAGGATGAAGACATTGTATGTTTTCGCCAATATTTAATTTTATGTCAACAATTAATAATATAAATATAGCATTTACTTTACAATTTTCATAATTTTCATCTCGCCCTAAATCGATTAATTGCAGACTTTTTGCTTGGAACTCTCTGGATTTGTATTCCTGGTGTTAAAAGCTTTCCAAAAATGTATAGTTTGATTCTTTGGAAGAACCGTGTGGGCGGAACTTCACGCTAGAAATTTTGGCTGCAGGTCTATAAAATCATGTGGTAATTGCGGTCTGTAGCCTTGCCACATGAAATGTGTGGTAACCTGATATCTTGGAAATCACTAACAGAAACTTTGCCTTTTCTGAGATGTTAATAATGTTATCATAATCTGCAAATTTCATTGAAATCGGTTGGTAATTGCTCTATGTAGCAGTGCACATGAAAGTGTGGTAACCTTGTATCTCGGAAACCACTAACCGGAACACATCCCTGGTGAGTTGCTCGCAGGGTATAAAAAAAGTACACGGGTATTGAACATTATCTAGGGAAAGTACACACCTATTAGGCATCAAAAATATCAAAAAATGAAAATCGCCTATAGAGGGCTTTTTCCATGGTGAGCCAATAACTATGTTCTTAAATTTTTACAAGGGTAGCACATGAAACACGCTCGTCGCAATCTGAATGAATGAAATGAAATGGGGGTTTAATGTGCTACTGTTCAGTTCCGACTCGGTTAATTAAGACGGGCATACGCAATACAGGGTGCTTCGGGGGGAAATTTTGCCCAGACAGCGGCACTGTGGCCTACTCTTATGTCGAATTCCAACTGATCTTTTACGTACACGTCAATGTATACACGGGACCTTGTCAGGTCATCCGTCCTCCACCTCTGACAAGGGGAAACCATGTCCGAAAATCCTGATAAACGTTCTCAGACAATCGAACACCCGACCTCCGGACTAGCAAGCCAGTGTGTTATCCACTTAACCACCGCTGTCGCATTCGGGAAACATGAGATGTTCCAAGCAAATCATGTTAAATGATCATTATTTTTTAGGTCATTTATACAATCATTTCTTTTAACAATTCTGGCGTAATTCGCAAAAAGTCACTCATTCAATTTCGTAAACATCTTTATATCAAATATGGCGAGAGCAATAAACAATTGTGCATGCTAGTAGTTTCGCTGTGTATTCTAGGTTCTTTGTGACTCGTTTGGAGCCCTCGGTCTCCCAGAGTGCCTTTAAGTCCCTGTGAGGCCTGTTCACTACATTGGCTAAGTTTCCGGAATGGTGTTTTGCTCTGGGAAAGTCCGGTATTGAGATTTATTTAGTCCGGTATTGAGATTTGGTTCAGGCGTTCGTCTCTGGTCGATATGGTCAAACATAGCATGAACTTTTGGTCGTCACTAGAATTACTAGCTCATTATATATACTTTTGAAAGACTTTACCGCTTGTTTGAAACCACCATCCAATTTGTTGCCGAAACAAGTGAGTTGGACGTTTTTATCAAGAGAATAGTGCATTGCATCTAGGTGATCCTACCGACGGTTTTCTACAGTGAGGAGATGCAGTTTCATTACCAGAATGAAGTCTATCACCTTTCAGACGAGACACTTGTGATTGATTTCATTCCGGTGATGGAACTGCATCTCCTTCTCACCGTAGACAACCGTCGCCATGAACACCTAGATGCAGCATTCTCTCGATCCCTACAGACCAGGCTTGAGCTGATGCGTTGAGCCTTCGTCGCTCTGAAATGCATGGTGGGGCTTTCAATGGTGTCCGAAGTAGGAATTCCAATAAGGAACAAAAGTTCATGCTATATTTTATCATATCGACCAGTGTGTGGAGAGACAAACTTGGCCACTGGACAGTCCACCGAGTCTGTTCACAGGAACTTAAAGACACTACGACAGAACAGGGGCTACAAATTTAAACGAGACACGAAGCACTCAAAGTACGCAGCGAAACTACAAGCATGTACACATATAATTGTTTATTGCTCTAGTCTATTTGATATCAAAATGTTTACGAAATTGAATGAACGACTTTCTGCGAATGACGTCAGAATTGTTGAAACAAATGGTCGTATAAATGACCCAATATAACTACAGTAGGACAAAAATGACCATTTAACATATTTTGCTCTGAAAACTTTATGTCTCTCAAATGCAACAAAAACAACGAGCGTGTTTAATGTGCTATATCCTTGTAAAAAATTAAAGAAAATAGTTATTGGCTCACCATGGGAAAAGCCCTCTATAGGCGATTTTCGTTTTTTGATATTTTTGATGCCTAATGGGTGTACTTTCCCCAGATAATGTTATTATTATTATTATTTATTATTTATAAGCGTTTATATAGCGCCATTTCCACAAAAGTGCTCTATGACGCTTTACAATAAACATAATATGATATAAAAAATATTGACAAAACAAATATAGGATTAAAAAAGAAAAACATAAAAAGGTGTATAGTATACATAGAAGTTGAGTATAAAGAAGTAATGTATAAAATAATAGATATAATTATCACAGAGATGATTAATTAAAAGCCCTATTAAACAAGTGGGTTTTAAGAGAAATCTTAAATGATGACAGAGAAGTAGATGACCGAATGGAATAAGGAAGTTTATTCCATAGTTTTGGGGCGGCAACCTCAAAAGCCTTCTCGCCAAAACTGATGAGATTAGCATTTTTCTCAATGAGTAACAGATTGTCACCGGAAGACCGTAATTGTCGACGAGGTTCATAAAAACATAAAAGATTACTAAGATAAATAGGTGCAATGTTATTTATACATTTAAAAACTAATAATAAAATCTTAAATTCAATTCTAAAAATTATAGGAAGCCAGTGCAATTTATATAGAATAGGAGTTATGTGATCCCTGTATACTGTTCCCGAAATAAGGCGGGCAGCTGAATTTTGTAATTTTTGCAGTTTTTCTAGATATTTGAGGGGTGCACCATACAGGACAGAATTAAAAGAGTCAATACGCGAAGTAACTAATGAGTTTATCAGTGTTTTTGTGGCATCCAATGACAGATATTTGCGTATTTTAGCTATGTTTCTTAAATTAAAATAACTTATTTTACATATATTGTTTATGTGATTTTCCAGAGAAAAATTTGAGTTAAAAATTACACCAATATTTCGGGCTAACTCGGAAGGGACAATGCAGCTATCTCCTGCTTGTATTGATAGATCAAAGTTTAACTTTTTTCTGTTCAAAGACGATCCAATAACTAAATATTCAGTCTTATCTGCGTTAAGTTTCAAAAAATTGTTGTTCATCCAGACTTTAATGTCCGCAATACAAGTTTCAATACTCAGCTTGGAAATGTCAAAGTCACTTTTAATCGGTTTGAACGAGATGTATAATTGTGTATCATCTGCGTATAGATGAAATAATAATCCATGTCGTCTTACTATAAGGCCAAGTGGTTTAGTGTATAAACTAAACAAGATCGGCCCGAGGACGGACCCTTGTGGTACACCGGAAGCCAGAACAGAAGGGCCAGAAGATATTCCGTTCACTACAACACTTTGTGAGCGGTTAGCAACATAAGAGCGTAACAGACTCAGAGCGTTTCCAGTAACACCAAAATCAGATTGTAGCCTGTGAAGCAAGATATCATGGTCTACAGTGTCAAAAGCGGCGGATAAATCTAAGAGAACTAAAAGCACACATTCACGACGGTCTAAACTCATGTTGATATCATTGTGACCCGAACAATAGCAGTCTCGGTGCTATGAAACTTCCTGTAAGCACTCTGAAACTCTTCCATTAGATTATTGTCACTGATATGGGAGGTGAGTTGGCTTGCTATTACGCGTTCTAAGGTTTTAGATATGAAACTCAGGTTTGATACCGGTCTGTAATTTTTCTCCAGATTCTGATCCAAGTTGAATTTCTTTATTAGTGGGAAGATGATTGCGGTTTTGAAATCATCAGGAACAGTCTGTTTACAAATACAAGTGTTTAAAATATCCGTCATAATGGGTACAATGGTTGGTAGGCATTCTTTTAATAATATTGTCGGGAGGGGGTCAAGTGAGCATGATTTTGAGGACGATTGCTTTATGATTTTAGCCACTTCGGACACAGACACCTGTTGAAAATGAGAGAGAGTTGGAACATCGGAAGATAAATTTTTATGATGGACATGTCCGCTGGTCTCAGTAACCAATCTTTACAATCTTCTGGGAAAAGTAAGCAGAGAATTTCTCTGGGAGTTCCTGTACAGGCACTGTTGTTGGAAGCTTAGTGACGCCATAATTTGGATCGAGAAGTGTATTTGTTACTCTGAATAACTCCTTTTGTTTGTTTTGACCAGTTTCTATTTTATCCGAGTAGTGAGACTTTTTAGCCTTGCGTATTAAATAATTTACTGTATTCTTTTTACATTTAAATATCTGTTCATGAATTGTGAGATTCGTTTCGCGCCACTTACGTTCTGCTTTATTTCGGAGTTTCTTGGCTTCAAGGATATCATTGTTAAACCAGGCCGAATTTGGACGAAGTCTGATTATCTTTGTTTGTAACGGGGCAAGGTTGTCAAGAGTTCGGTGAAGTATTGTAAAATAGCTATGAGCTTTAGCATTAACATCACTTAGAAGATGAATATTAAAAAATTCGGTGTTATCAAGTTCATTCACAATTTGATCGGACGTTACATTCTTGAGCTTCCTAAAAGTTATTGATTTGGTTTCAAAGTCCGGTTTTTGGATTGATATTTTAAATTTCACTGGGAAATGATCAGAAATTAGTTCATCACAAACGTCAAGATCATCAAACACAAGTGAACTGCCCTCTCTTGTTATCACTAGATCTAGTGTGTGTCCGCGATTATGAGTTGGGACATGCACATGTTGTTTAAACGAATGGTTATTTAATAAGTCTTTAAACTGATTAGCAGATGTGCTTAATGAGTTGTCCACATGGAAATTAAAATCTCCAAGAATTAATAGTTCGTTCGTACCACTAATGCTTTCCAGAAAATTAAAAAATTCATCAAAAAAGACGTGTTCCGATTTTGATGGAGCACGATAAATAATAATGCATCGAATTAAATTATTTGATATGGATACATTGGAATCAAGGTATTCAAAGCTGTTAAATTTTTCACCAGTTAGATTACTTAAAGAAATAGATGATTTATGAATTAAAGCAACACCTCCGCCCCTTTTGTGTCGAGGAACATTAATTATAGAAAAGCCAGTTGGTACCAATTCACAAATTGATGAATCAGAACTATCCGACAACCACGTTTCAGTTAAAGCTAATATGTCCAAATCGTTATCACAGATGAATGTGTTTATATCTTGTGTTTTATTCATAACCGATCAACAGTTTAATAAACACATTTTTGTATTGACTGAATCGTTTCTATACTTATTAATAGTTTTGATTTTAATTAGTTTTTTAGGATTTATAACTGAAGTTGCAACTGAATCATTACGGTTCGTAATAAGGCACTTGATGTGACGATGTTTTGTTTTTCGCCGAGTTGGTTTGTTCATTAAAATGTACTTATCTGTGTCCTTTAGATCTTTATAGATCCTTTTGTTGACATTGAGAGGGACACTGTCTATAAGTTGTAGTAGCTGAGATTTTGTATACTGAATAAGATGAGAGGATCTCACACTGTTTGTCATTATCAAGGTCACACTTAAGAACACAGCCAGTTCACTGATTGTTGATATAGTCAATGTCATGCTTCATTAGCCACTATTTAATATCAATAAAATCTTTAATTTAAAATTTTTAAGATACAATATTCCAATTTTTAAAAGTACCTATCACTATATGATCACCATATCTTGATGTATTCACATGTAAAGTCACACTAGATTTGAACACTGATTAAAATGAGAAACTAAAAGAATAGGAGAGAGATACTGAGGAGCAGCCTTCACGCTCAACTCACAACTCAATACCTGTGTACTTTTTTTATAACCTGCCGGCAACTCACCAGGGGTGTGGGAAGTGGTTGAAATTTTGGCTACTCTGAAATATTATTAATGTTATCATATTCTGTAAGTTTCTGGGATATCAGTTGGTAATTGCAGGCTGCAGTCATGCCACATGAAATGCATGGTAACCTGATATCTCCAAAAACCCCAAACTGTAAGTGACCAAAACGTTGCCTACTCTGAGATCTTGTTATTGTAATCATAAGTTTCAATGAAATGGGTTGGACATGTTAATGATTATATACAGAATCAGTTAAATTTTACTGTACTTATATTACGTCTGATTATAGCGAAGATGATAAGCTGTTATAATTGTTAATAATTTCAAAAGAATCTGCTGCATTGCTTATTTATTACAGTTGGGGGTGGAGGAGTTATTGGAGCAGGGCAGTTAAATATATATAATGCTGATCCAATTACTCTTAGTTTTCGTGTAATATTGACAATAATATTATAATTCATAGATTATTGTTAACCAAAATATATGAGAGTTTTTGTATGGACCAGGTATCCCTATTTCATCCTGAAAATGACATTTTTCAAAATGTTTGTTTTGTAGTGTTGAGATTCAATCCAATAAAATACATAAACATTTTCGTTTCATGTTAAACAAAATTATCAAGTATGAAGATGTCAATGGTGATAATAGTTTTGCTCATGAATTGGTTCTGGAAGCAATGCATCAATGTTTAGGAAATAAAGGGCTGATAATTGATCAGTTGCAACATACACAACTCAGACCATTTGTTGATAGGATCTGGCAAGATGTAGATATTATAACATCAGTGATCAACTATTCCATCTCAAAAATGGATAGACGAAATAGTATATCTACAAGCATAATTGAAAATGAAACATTCCAGGCAACCATAAAAAACAGAAATGTAGATTTTGAGGTAAATATAACTTTTTTAAAAGTCCACATTTTCATGCAGACGTATATTGGTGCACCCCCGTCCATTTTTCTGTCTGTCCACAATTTGTTTGTGAACACTCTACAGCTCACAATTTTGGTCAGATTTTGATGAAACTTGAAATATAGGTCTATCTCCCAAAGATCTCAGTTCCTTTCGATATTGACATGTATCGAACCAATATTTCATGGATTATGGCCCCTGATTGTATGTAAAATCACGTTTTTAGCTTGTGGACACACTACAGGTCACAATTTTCATCTGATTATGATGAAACTTGAAATGCATGTTTACAAACCAAAGATCTCAATTCCTTCCGATATATAGGACTGTTACTTCCTGACTTATGGCCCCTGATTGTACGAAACATCACAATTTTAGTTTGTGGCACCTTTGGAGGTTACAATTATATTCCAATTTAAAAAAAATTTGAATATATCACCGTTACATCTTAATGATGGTTGAGTTCGAATTTCGCGGCGGACCAAAACTGCTTGACATGTTGGCAGCTCTTCTTATGAAAATAGTGTAAAGATAGGGCATATCAAGGTTGTGGACCCTCTAAAGGCAACAATTTTGATCTGATTTTGATTAAACTTGCAATACATGTTTATAACCAACTAGATCTTGGTGCCTTTAAATTTTCCGTTTACCGGATTGTAACTTCCTGAATTATGGCTCTTTTAGCTTGTGGTTCTTCTAGAGGTCACAATTTTTATCCCATGTAAAGTAACGTTTGAATATATAGAGAATCTCCTATGAGTGTGGAGGGTGGGATGGCCTAGTGGTCTAAAGTGGTCTTCTCAACCTCGTGGGTTTCCTCCGGGCACTCCAGTTTCCTCCCACTGCTAAAGACCCCTACCTAGAATCAAATTATTGAAATAAAATTGAAACCATATGTTAGTCCCAAAATGACCTAGTTTGTGTCAAGTGGACGTTAGACCCCATTTCTCTCTCTCCCCTCTGAGTGTTTTTTGATATTAAAAAATATCAACACAGAGCCTCCTTTTTTTTACTTTATTAAATATCAAAAAACATGAATTGGAGATTTTATTTATTTCTTACATGCACAAATAAATAGATATAATTTTTTGGTATAGATTTCACTTTTACTGAATCTAATTACATTAAAGCGTAGTGATACATCAGTTTTTTGACAGCACTTTACCTATTGAAAATAAACACAACAGTTCTATGGATAACAATTACTATATTTCTATTAAAGCTGTCATTTCAACAATGATTCTTTTGTCGTTATCAAGCACAATACTGATACAGATACTACTACTACTACTACCTGGTGTTTTAACGTCCGCTTCCACAGAAGTGATATCGCAGACAAGACATAGGAGAGCCGAGGCTTCCTCCTGTTTTTAGAATATGATTTTGCAATCTTTCCATTTGCGGCCTTGAGCCATGGAGTAGGTTTAGTAGAGACAGCATTTATGCAGACATATATGCGTCTCGTCTCTGGATTGGTAGAAGTCATCTTTTGGGGTTTAGTGGTTAGGTGCCAGGACCGTCTTAACGTGGCCTCCCCTTACTCCACTTTGCAAGTTTGGTGTCTTTGTAGTGGATTAGTGTTTAGATGCTGAGCCCGTCTTACCGTGACCCTTCCTTACTCCACTATCCTGCTACTTTGGTGTATATCCCCTATGTAGTTTAGTGTTTAGATGCCGAGCTCGTCTTATCGTAGCCCCCTATTACTTCACTATTCTACTTAATCCAACGGTGTTCATTAAATCGTGAATTAGTTCGAAGATTTGCAGCTTCAGATCGGGTCTTGGAAAGAGTAGGTTCTTAGTGTTGAGCGGTATGTTGTTGGTCTCCATCATCTCCACTAGTTCCGTTCTCTCTTCCTTGTATACCTCGCAGTCTACCAAGACATGGTTCGTGGTACATTCTTCTCCGCACTCACAGACGATGACTTGGTGTTTGTAGTCTCGCAGCCGCTCTTTCACCCTTAGTTTCGATATAAGTTTGCATATATCTCTTCTAGGGTAATTGATAGCTGTCTTCTTGTCATCCAGCCGCAATCTGTATGTGTCAAGTTCAACGAGCTTTTAATTCCCAGAGTGAATTGACCTGTCTTTTTACCATACTGTAGATTTCCGTGGTGCTGTATTCAATGGTGCGGAGTGGTGCTGTGTCCCTGAGACCTTCATTTGCGAGTCGATCTGCTTCCTCTAATGTTCACATGTGATGGAATCCACACGAGCTCTAATTTGCTTCCCTTCTCTAGGACCCTCTGGTACAGCTGCCTGATTTGCAAAATGACTTCTGGTCTTGAGTCCCGAGTTGTCATTTTGGATTGAAATCAGACTGCTCAGAGAGTCGCTTGGGATGACAAACTTACTAGTCTTTTGATAAGAGATCCATGATATAGCATCACGGATGGCCACAATCTCTGCAGTGTACACCGAACAGTTATTGGGCAGTTTCCTGCTTATTCCCTTTTCCCTGTTTGGCAGGTATATTCCAAACGAGCTCGTGCCCCTTTCAGGATTGCGTGAGCCATCCGTATAAACATGTTCCCAGTCATCCGACGGCCAGTTGTCTTCCAGGTGTTCCAGAGCGAGAGCCCGTGCTGCAGTGGGGTTGTTTTTCTTATCACGAGCTCCTTCGTAGTTCTTTGACTGTTTCCCTGATACCCTGGCCAAAGCTTTTCTTTCTAGGATCTCATACATATCTTGTCTTCTTTAGGCTGACAAAGGTCGGGGATCTCTTGCCCAATTGCGAGATCTTAGCCCAATACCTTGTTGCTAGTTCTTTTCTTCTTAGGGATAGGGGCAACTCTCCGACTTCCTGTAGTAATCTACGGCCGTTTTTTAATTTTTTGACACCGCACGAAATTCGACTACTTCCGGTCTGCGCAGAAGTTTCAAAAATAGTTTATCAAGTAGCCAACACATGGTTTCCCGATAGAGAATTAGGTCCCAGATCGGTATCTGTTACAGGCACTGAGAAATAGGCTCCCCCGAAAAATAAAATAATAATAATAACTAGACCTGCAGACCTGCAGTGCTGAATCGGCTTTCAGGAATCAGACAGGAAGTGCCTCATACAATAGTCGATCCATCCAGCTACCAAACGATACTGTAGTTGTTATGATTCAGTGACATCCTCTATCAGATTTGTAAGTAATATTTGCTTGCGAATACACCGGTCAAAATTGTAAAATCTGGCAAAATTACTTCACTTCCGGTGCCAAAAGAAATCATTATCGGTAACAAATAAGTTGAGAATTCGCAATTGAGAATTGTTTTATACATATCACGCAATAAATAATAAACTTAGAACCCATAAACTGAAATTAAAAAGGTAAAAAACTTAAAGGGAGACAAAATATATCTCAAATTAACCGGCACTACCGAGATGAGAGAAATGGACTAGACACAAACTATGTCATTCCGGAACTAGCATGGTTTAATTTTATATCAATAATTCGCTTGCGTAAAATAGCCCATTCATCTAGCTACCAAACGATACTTTAATTGTTTTGATTCAGTGACCAATTGTTTTACTGTATTTTCTTTTCTTTCTTTTTTTTAAACTTTTTTGTGTTTTTTCCCATATACCTGACATTTTTTCGACTACTTTCGGTTTTTTGATCATTGTCGGGATAGCTTTAACAAGTTGTTTAGATACTTAACTTTCTGTCCCTGAAGTGTCAGAAACATCTATTCAGTAGTTTTTTGTAAGAAAGATAAATAAAAGAACACTTTCAATAATATAATGATCTTCAACTTTTTTCAAAGATTGAGTCCATTTTTGGGCCCCTTATATTATTTCAAACCTTTTCCTTTTGGATTCACGCCACAGACCACCGATATGACTCTGCGTTAAAAAAGTTTCAAAAAAATCGTAGGCATCGTTTTCGAGAAAAAGGCGTCTAAAAAGGTTCCAAAAACGGAAAATACTAGATTTTTGGCGTACCATTATTTATTTTCTAACCATCGAAATCGTACCATTGAGATGCCATATAATAGTCGATTAATGGGGATATCCATAGACACTTTACTTCTTTTGGTCCGGTAATATCTGACCGAGAAATTCAACTTTTCGCAAGAACGCAAATTTTTTAAACCTTTTTTTCCATTTTTTGAATACTTCCGGTATGGTGATTAGTGTCGAGATAGTTTTAATAACCAGTTTGGGCAATTAAATAGCCGCAGGGCTCTGTATGGATATATTACATTATCTAATCAGATAAAATACACCTGAGAAATCCTATGTTCAAAAGTGCCAAAAATGCAAAAACATCGAAATATCGAAAATTAAATTTCAGTATTTCAATACATATCATACATCGTTAGAATCGGATTTAGGTCCGCTATCTGAATGTGTAACCATTTTTTGAAAATCTGTTAAAATAAACAAATAATAGAGCATTTTCCAAAAATTTGACGATTTTTCGACTTTTTTCGATTTTCAGTCCCTTTTTTATCCTATTCCAGACATTTCAAAGTCTTTTTGGATGGCTTCATGCAAAATACCTCCAAAAGGACTCTCGATAGAAAAAATTAAAAAACAATTGTAGGTTAAGTTTTCGAGATACAGGCGTCCTAAAACACTCCACATCAGAAAATACTTGATTTTCAGCATGCCATATTTTGCTTCCTCCTCATCGTATCCGTACGAATTGGGTATCATTCAGTGGTCCAATCACCGCCCGACCAAATGATACCTTAATTTGTTTAATCAGTTGATATCGGACGGGAAAATCGTGTGTTTACCCAAAACACCAATTTTTCACGTTTTTTTCAAAATATCGTATATTATTTCGACTACTTCCGGTTTACGGATTGATGTTGAAATTGCTTTAAACGGTGGTTTGACCATATAGCTTTATGTTCCAGGAATTTCAGAAACGTCGATCCGGCCGTAAAACGAAACTTAAGCTCACAAAATGTGAAGAAAATTTGAAAAAAATCAAAAAATAAAGGGCGATAACTCTGAATGAAACTTATATTACTGGAACCGGATTGCCTTCAGGTATCCAAAAATGTAGGTCAAATTTGAAAAATAACAAAAAATGTGTCTTAAACAACATATTTTCATTTTTCGAACGCTAGAAGTCAGCGGCGAAGTTTCGAAATTGCAAAATTTTCAACTGCTATCGTCCGAGAAAAGACTCAAGGTTTCCGAAAATGTAATTTGTATGAAAATAGGTACAGAATTGACAAATCTACGTCCGTTTTTTAATTTTTTGGCACCGCATGAAATTCGGCCACTTCCGGTCTGCGCAGAAGTTTCAAATACAGTCGATCAGGTGGCCACCATATGGTTTCCTGATAGAAAATTATGTCCCAGATCTGTATCTGTTACAGACACTGAGAAATAGGCTCCCCCGAAAAATAAAACAATAATAATAACTAGACCTGCACAGCAGTTTTGAATCGGCTTTCAGGGTCTTTTATATCATTGCCATACTTTTAAATGTACATTTATACTCTAAACAACCGATAGGACTCGGGGTAACAGAAGTTTAAGAAGAGAAATAGAAGTAGTTTTCGAGATAAACGAGTCTGAATAGGCTCCAAAAAAAGAGGAAAAAAACTACATTTTCGGCATCTCATAATCTATTGCCTAACCATCAAATTTGTATCATTCTGATATCATATAAAAGTCCAAAAAGGAAAATACTAGATCTTCAGCGTCCCGTAATATTTGTGATTGAACACGCCATCTTGAGTCGGATTGTGCAAAATCTAATTTTTGAGTAGAGGCAAAATAAGTGAAAATATTGATTTCGATCGAAATTGAGATTTTCTCAAAAATGAGTCTATAAATATAATATCTATCGACACAAAAGATCAAAATAGCAATAAAAGATTTTAGAACACCTTTATTTGAACGTTTTGTAAGAGTTCCGTATTCTTAAATCTGTCCTATTTCTTAAAATTCTCGGCGAAATTAGTTATGCTTCTTCGCTCGTTATGGAACGACCGGTCATTCCTCTTGCATAATAATTGGCATCGCTGTAAAGCGGAGGATCTCTAGATATCAAATATTATCGCTGAATAGATTTTGAACGGACACTAGAAAATATAAACAAACACCATGTGGCCATGCTGTTTACACAACTCGTTTGCTGATTGGCCCAGACATCGCGTGCAAAGCATTATGGTTACGTGGATGGCTGAGCGGGCGATAAATATTTGGTTTAGGCAATAATGTTTTGGGGTACCTACATGCGATTCACTCTGATAAGTGACAGAAAAAAATTAACTCTGATCGTATATAGATTGCCGTTGAGTGTTAATCAAAACCATGTGGCTGATTATGTAAATTAATCGGCAAGCGGGTGTGTGTCGTTGAGTAATACTAATCAACTGTCACGGGTCAATGATAAAGCCGTCGACAACTCATTATTTACTGCGAATAATATCTTATACCATCTTTAAAAAATAATTTATAGGCCTTAAATGGAAATAAAAATGGCCAATAATTTTCTTTTCGAAGGGAATTTTATCGATAGCTGAATTCTGTTAACTGTCGCTTCTTCATACGGCATGTAAAATAAGGAATGTGTATTGGATATCATTGTTTAAAATGTTCTTATCACCATGGGTCGAAAAAATGAGAACGACCAACGAGCCGAAATGCGACAATTCTCGAACCTGCCATTGCTTAATTACATCAAAGCCAAAATGCACGAAAGTGAAGGTAAGCTTTACTTGACTATGAAATTAACAGCTATCTATAGGGACTCATATTTTCATAACGTTACGGTATCTGAAAATACTACAGACGTATCGTACACCCAAAATCTTATTTTAATTCACGTGTTAAATGAACACACGTACAACTGTGGCAGCTGCTTTGATGATTACCCAATCAACAATAATCTTAATCTCCTGTCCACTAGCTGGCACTAACGTGCTAATTAATTGATGAGATTAACTTCAGTTAATCCTACCAAAGTTATAATATACAAATTACTACTAATGTATAGATTGTTCTTCAGTATAACACTATGATGTTGTGGATTTTTCGTTACGGAAAGAGAGCATTTACAACGATATTCGTCTTCAGCACCCTTGCGATTCTAAATAAAAAATTATCAATTGACAAAATAGCAAATAAATGTTGGATATCGTCTGATCAAATATTTACTACGATTTTCGTGTTTAGCACCCCTGAAAACCCCTGAAAAGATATGTTCAACGGCAAAACAGAAAATAAATGGCCTGCTTGCTATGTGATTTTGTTTTGGAACAAACTAATCTTTAACTTGCTTTTTCTCAAAACTTACATTTGTGAGTTGGGTAGCTTCAAATGGACACAGCTCAGTCAATTTTTGTCCAATTCAAATAAACTATACATCAAATTGAAGGTATTGAGAACGGATTTTCACGATAAACTATTATGCACTAAATCACAAGGTCTGTAATTGCATCAAGTTCCGTAATCTCAGATATCCATTACCCACTGTACAGAGTTGAAATTCCTTGGGAACCCTGCTTCGTAGCCGCTGACTTTCATATTCCATCAAAAATATGCACTCTCAGGGTGGAAATCGTACTGCAAAGGCCATAGCGCAGCTGTCCAGACAGATAATCCCTTGTAACAAACTGCATGACATATTCCACTTTTCATTAGCCAGGTTATTCTTGGTAGGCATTCCTCTTGGTAGCCCCGCTTGTAACTCACTAACTTGTAGGTCCCATGTCCAATCCCTGCATTTATCGAGAAATATTCAGATTTGTCAGCATTGTTCCTCCCTTGTCAAAGGTGTAGGGATGGTGCCCTAAAATAGTAGATCAGAGTAGATGCGAAACCGAGGTCCTATGTACACATTTGCTTGCACGTAAAACACCCCGGGTGCCAGTCACATGTTTAAGGAGGGGAGGGGATGTCCAAATGTACATGACAAGGACTAGGTTGTCAGTCCAACCTGCTGCATTTCCTCCACAGCACTGAATCGACTTTCAGGAATCAGACAGGAAATACGTCATACAATAGCCGATCTATCCAGCTACCAAACGATACTGTATTTTTTTTTTGATTCAGTGACACCCTCTATCTGACTTGTAAAAGTAATACTGTATTTTTTTTTTTGATTCAGTGACACCCTCTATCTGACTTGTAAAAGTAATATTTGCTTGCGAAAAGATTGGTCAAAATTGTAAAATCTGGCAAAATTACGTCACATCCGGTGCCAAAAGAAATCATTATCGGTAGCAAATAAGTTGAGAATTTGCAACATGAAACATACAAACTTTGTTTTATACGTATCAGGCAATAAAGACTAAACCTAGATCCCATAAACTGAAATTAAAATTGTAAAAAAACTTAAAAAGTGATCTTGAGAAAATTGGTTATTTCTCGACCAGGGAATATGCTAGAAGCAATTTTTTGACATCAATATGATTGTATTGATCCAATCTAAATGACAATTATAATCAAACATTATAACGTTAAACAAATAAAAATATAATACATTTAAAAAAAATATTTGTTTTGAAGTCTAAAAATACGGTTTTAGCAAAAAAGACATTACTTCCGGTGATAATAAAAATCTTAAATTAGTTTAATGCAATCATAAATGGCATGAGGCATCAAATGGTGAAAATTCTATGAATATCGAATAACAATTGACACTTTTATAGACCGAAAACCTTAAAAAGTGACTTATAGAAGATCGCCTATTTCTCTGTAACCGTACAAGTTAGAAACCATTTAGTGGTATCTATATGATCGTATTGTTTCATACTATTCTTTGATTGGAATGAAATATCATAGTTTTAAAAACATTTTAAATAAGACTCATTTGAATAAAATACTTGTTTTTTAGGTTAAAAAAACAGTTTTTGCCCAAATGACGTCATTTCCGGTCACAGTGATGGGATTCAAATATCATAATTTTAAAAATATTATAAAAAAGACACATTTGAATAAAATATTTGTTTTTTAGGTTAAAAATACAGTTTTTGCCAAAATGACGTCATTTCCGGTCACAGTGAAACTGTAAAATTGGTTTAAACTAGTCCAAATTGGCATTAAGCATCGATTGAAAAAAAAAATATTGAAAATCGGATAATAATTTACTCTTTTATAGGCAAAATAACG
The DNA here is from genome assembly GCA_963678685.1 of Patella ulyssiponensis. Classification (NCBI taxonomy): domain Eukaryota; kingdom Metazoa; phylum Mollusca; class Gastropoda; family Patellidae; genus Patella; species Patella ulyssiponensis. The sequence goes on along the minus strand of OY783229.1, from coordinate 30,342,112 downwards.
TGAAAAGTGATGCATGCAAAATTGCATATTTCTCGGCAATTGCTCATATTACGAACTATTTTTTGCATACATTCTCCTCGTCTGGATTATTACTACCAGTTTATGAAAGTTACGAATAAATAGTTCAAAATATGAAGACGTTGAATGGGTTGTAAATAACTGATTGTTACACTTTTTTTTACATTTATTCGAAATTGCCCGAAAATGAAATTGAAATTAAAAAATCTGATTTGTGCCCCTTTACAGCGCGCATTCTTTTTGCTATATCAGATTTCGAAAAAAATAATATTTCCTTTCAAAAAGTGGTACTGAACTGTCAAAATTGTAGTTTTTGTTAATATTACGCCACTTCCGTTGCGTGCAGGAAAAATTCATGGTAACAAAAAAAATTACAATTGAGACCACGGAGCATATGCACTTTGTTTTATACAAATCGAACAATAAATAATTAATCTAGGTACGAAAAACTAAATTAGCCAATGGCGACTAAAGAAAATTACTGAGACAAAATTCTTTCTCACTTCTGCTCAAGTAGGGTGATACTTTAACTCTGTGTGAACTACCATCAAAAAATATTCATAAATAAAAAAGTTTTCTGTAAATATGTAAAAAAATTTCAAAATTTCGGAGATTTTATCGACTACTTCCGGTTTTACAATCATTGTCGGAATAGCTTTAACAGGTTGATTAGATACTTAACTTCCTGTACCAGAAATATCAGAAACATTCATTGAGTAATTTTCGAAAAAAAGATAAATAAAAGATCATTTTCAATAATTTAATGATTTTTCAACTTTTTTCAAAGATTGAGGTCATTTTTGGACCACCTATAACATTGCAACGCTTTTATTATTAGATGCACACGCTAGGCCACCGATAGGACTCTGAGTAAAAAATATTTAAGAAAAATCGTAGGCGTCGTTTTCGAGAAAAAGGCGTCTCAGAATGCTCCAAAACGGAAAATACTTAGTTTTCGGCGTACCATACTTTATTTCCTAAGAATCAAATTCGTGTTATTTAGATGTTTTACGATCGTCTATTAATGGAACTATCCAACGACACTTTAATTGTTTTGGTCCGCTAATATGTGACGGAGAATTCGAACTTTTGGCAAGAGCTCCAATTTTTTACATTTTTCGTTGTTTTTTTAACTACTTCCGGTATACGAATCATTGTCGAGTAGTTTTCACATTTTTCGACTTTTTTCGATTTTCAGTCCCTTTTTTGTCTTATTCCAATTATATAAAAGTCTAAATGGATGGATCCATGCTAAAGACTACCTGAAGGACCATCGATAGATAAAGTTTAAGAAAAATCGCTGGAGCAGTTTTCGAAATACAGGCGTCCAAAAACGCTCCAAATCAGAAAATACTTGATTTTCAGCGGGCCATATTTTGCTGCCTGATCATAGTATCCGTATGAATTGGGTATCATACGATAGTACAATCCTAGTGCAGTCCAATGGTATCCTAATTTCTTTAATCCATTGATATCGGGCGGAGAAATCGCGTTTTTCCCCAAAATATCCATTTTTTTGCATTTTTTTCAAAATATTTCACATTATTTCGACCACTTCCGGTTGAAGGATTCTTGTCGAAATTGCTTTATAAGTTGGTATTGGACTATAACTTCATGTTCCAAAAGTTTCAGAAACGTCAATTCTGCCATAAACTGAAACCCGAGCTCACAAAATGGGAAGAAAATTCGAAAAAAATCGAAAAATAAAGGGCGATAACTCTGAATAAAACTTATATTACTGGAATCGGATGGACATCAGGTATCCAAAAATGTAGGTCAAATTTGAAAATTTTGAAAAATAACAAAAATTGTCTCGTAAACAACATGTTTTCAATTTTCGAACGATAAAAGTCATAGACAGTTGTTCGAAATTGAAAAATGTGAGATAGCCATTGTCTCAGAAAAGATTCAGGGAATACAAAAATATAATTTGTTTGAAAATCGATAAAGAATTGACGAAACTATGGCCAATTTTCAATTTTTAGACAACGTACAAAGTTCGGTCACTTCCGGTATGCGCAGAAGTTTGAAAATTAGTTTATGCAGTAGCCACCACATGTTTTCCCGATAGAAAAGTTTGTTCCAGATCGATATCTGTTTTCGATCATGGAGATCTAGGCGCCCGCGGTAAATAATAATAATAATAATAATTTTAGTAATCTCAATAGGCTTTCAGACGAAAGTCTGAAAGCCTAATAATTTTAGTAAAAACAATAGTCTTTCAGACGAAAGTCTGAAAGCCTAATAAGAATAATAATAATAACTAGACCTGCATAGCAGTGCTGAATCGGCTTTCAGGGTCCTTTATATCATTGCCATGCTTTTAAATTTACCTTTATACTCTAAACGACCGATAGGACTCGGGGTAACAGAAGTTTAAGAAGTGAAATAGAAGTAGTTTTCGAGATAAACGAGTCTGAAAAGGCTCCAAAAAAAGAGGAAAATACTACATTTTCGGCATCTCATAATCTATTGCCTAACCATCGAATTTGTATCATTCTGATATCATATAAAAGTCCAAAAAGGAAAATACTAGATCTTCAGCGTCCCTTAATATTTGTCATTGAACACGCGATCTTGAGTCGGATCGCGCAAAATCTAATTTTGGAGTAGAGGCAAATAAGTAAAAATATTGATGAGATGTTCTCAAAAAAAGAGTCTATAAATATACTATCTATCGACACAAAAGTTCAAAATAGCAATAAAAGATTTTAGAACACCTTTATTTGAACGTTTTGTAAGAGTACCGTATTTTTAAATCTGTCATATTTCTTAGAATTCTCGGCGAAATTAGTTATCCTGCAGACCTGCAGTGCTGAATCAGCTTTCAGGAATCCGACAGGAAGTGCGTCATACAATAGCCGATCCATCGAGCTACCAAACGATATTGTAGTTGTTATGATTCAGTGACACCCTATATCAGATTTGTGAAAGTAATATTTGCTTGCAAATACACCGGTCAAAATTGTAAAATCTGGCAAAATTACTTCACTTCCGGTGCCAAAAGAAATCATTATCGATAACAAATAAGTTGAAAATTCACAATTGAGAATTGTTTTATACATATCAGGCAATAAAATAATAAACTTAGAACCCATAAACTGAAATTAAAAAGGTAAAAAAGTTAAAAAGTGATCCTTAGAAAATTGGTTATTCCTCGACAAGGGAATATGTTAGAAGCAATTTTTTGATATCATTATGATTATATTGATCCAATCTAAATGGCCATTAGAATCAAACGTTATAACGTTAAACAAATAATAAATATAACTCACTTCAAAAAAATATTTGTTTTGAAGTCTAAAAATACGGTTTTTGCAAATATGACATTACTTCCGGTGATAATGGAAATGTTAAATCAGATCATTGCAATCATAAATGGCATAAGGCATCACATGGTGAAAATTGTATGAAAATTGAATAATAATTGACACTTTTATAGACCAAAAAGCTTAAAAAGTGACTTGTAGAAAATCGTCTATTTCTCGGCAACCGTAAAAGTTAGAAACTTTTTTGTGGTATCTGTATGATCGTATGGGTTCATGCTATTCGTTGATGGGATTCAAATATCATAATTTTAAAAATATTATAAACAAGACTCATTTGAATAAAATATTTGTTTTTTAGGTTAAAAATACAGTTTTTGCCAAAATGACGTCATTTCCGGTAACAGTGAAACTGTAAAATTGGCTTAACCTAGTCGAAATTGGCATTAGGCATTGAATAAAAGAAAAATATTGAAAATCGGATAAATATTTATTCTTTTATAGGCAAAATAACTTGAAAAGTGATGCATGCAAAATTGCATATTTCTCGGCAACTGCTCATATTACAAACTATTTTTCGCATACATTCTCTTCGTCTGGATTATGGCTACGAGTTTATGAAAGTTACGAATAAATAGTTCAAAATATGAAGACGTTGAATGGGTTGTATATAACTGAATTTTACCTTTTTTTTTACATTTTATTCGAAATTTAAATTTAAGAATCTGAGCCAAACATTTTATGCGCCTTTACAGGGTGCATACTTTTTGTTCTATCAGTTTTCGAAAAACATAATATTTGCTGTCAAAAAGTGGTACTTAACACTCAAAATTGTAGTTTTTGTTAATATTACGCCGCTTCCGTTGCGTGCAGAAAAATGTCACCGTAACAAAAAATATTACAATTGACATCACGAAGCATATGCACTTTGTTTTATACAAATCGAACAATAAATAATTAATCTAGGTACGAAAAACTAAATTAGCCAATGGCGACTAAAGAAAATTACTGAGACAAAATTCTTTCCCACTTCTGCTCAAGTAGGGTGATACTGTAACTATGTGTAAACTACCATCAAAAAATATTAATAAATAAAAAAGTTTTCTATAAAAATGTAAAAAAAATTCAAAATATCGGAGATTTTTTCGACTACTTCCGGTTTTGCGATCATTGTCGGAATAACTTTAACATGTTGATTAGATACTTAACTTCCTGTACCAGAAATATCAGAAACATTCATTGAGTAATTTTCTAAAAAAAGATAAATAAAAGAGTATTTTCAATAATTTAATGATTTTTCAACTTTTTTCAAAGATTGAGGTCATTTTTGGACCACCTATAATATTGCAACGCTTTTATTATTAAATGCATACGCTAGGCCACTGATAGAACTCTGAGTAAAAAATGTTTAAGAAAAATCGTAGGCGTCGTTTTCGAGAAAAAGGCGTCTCAGTATGCTCCAAAACAGAAAATACTTAGTTTTCGGCGTACCATAATTTATTTCCTAAGAATCAAATTCGTGTTATTTAGATGTTATACGATCGTCTATTAATGGAAGTATCCAACCACACTTTAATTGTTTTGGTCCGCTAATATTTGACGGAGAATTCTAACTTTTGGCAAGAGCTCCAATTTTTTTTCATCTTTTTTACATTTTTCTTCATTTTTTGAACTACTTCCGGTATACGAATCATTGTCGAGTAGTTTTCACGTCCAGTTTTGGAGTTTGCATGGGAACAGGGCTCTCTAATGATATACGATACTATACGATCAAATAAAATACTTCTGAGAAATCCTATGTTCAAAAGTGTTAAAAATTTCAAAATGTCAAAATATTGAAAATTAAATTTCAATAACTGCATACATATTATACATCATTAGAATTGTAATTAGGTCAGCTTTTTAAATATATATCTTTTTTTTTAAAATCTCTTAAAATAAAAAAATGGTAGAGCATTTTCCAAAATTTCACGATTTTTTGACTTTTTTCAATTTTCAGTCCCTTTTTTATCTTATTCCAATTATATGAAGGTCTTAATGGATGGATCCATGCTAAAGACTACCGGAAGGACCATCGATAGATAAAGTTTAAGAAAAATCGCTGGAGCAGTTTTCGAGATAAAGGCGTCCAAAAACGCTCCAAATCAAAAAATGCTTGACTTTCAGCGTGTCATATTTTATTTCTGGATCATCGTATCTGTATGAATTGGGTATCATACGATACTCCAATTCCGACGTAAACCAACGATACCTTAATCCATTTGATCGGTTGATATGGGACGACGAAATCACGTTTTTCCCAAAGCCCCCATTTTTTGAGTTTTTTTCAAAAAATGAGACATTATTTCGACTACTTCCGGTTTACGGATCGTTGTTGAAATTGCTTTATCCGGATGTCTGACTATATGGCTTAATGTTCCAGAGGTTTCAGAAATATCGTTTTATCCTTTCCAAAAAATATAAGGGGCATAAAATGGGCAGAAAATTCGAAAAAATTCGAAAAATAAAGGGCGATAACTCTGAATGAATCTTATATTACTGGAATCGCTTGGACCTCAGAAATCCAAAAATGTAGGTCAAATTTGAAAATTTTGAAAAATAACAAAAATTGTCTCATAAACAACGTCTTTTCAATTTTCGAACGATAGAAGTCATACACGAATGTTCGAAATTGAAAAATGTGAGATAGCCATTATCTCGCAAAAGATTCAAGGTTTCCGAAAATGTCATTTGACTAAAAATGGGTAAAGAATTGACGAAATTATGGCCGATTTTCAATATCATGACAACCTACAAAGTTCGGCCACTTCCGGTATGCGCAGAAGTTTGAAAAATAGTTTATGCACTAGCCACCACATGTTTTCCCAATAGAAAAGTTTGTTCCAGATTATTTCTCGGCAACTGCTCATATTACAAACTAATTTGCGCATACATTCTCTTCGTCTTGATTATTGCTACGAGTTTATGAAAATTACAAATAAATATTTCAAAATATGAAGACGCTGAATGAATTGTAAATAACTGAATTTTACACTTTATTTTACATTTTATTCGAAATTGCCCGAAATTGAAATTGAAATTTAAAAATATGAGCTAAGGATTTTGTGCACCTTTGCAGGGTGCATCCTTTTAGTTATATCAGTTTTGAAAAAAAATAATATTTGCTTTCAAAAAGTGGTACCGAACTGTCAAAATTGTAGTTTTTATTAATATTACGTCACTTCCGTTGCCGACAGAAAAATTTCACCGTAACAAAAAAAATTGCAATTGGGACCACGGTGCATATGAACTTTGTTTTATACAAATCGAACAATAAATAATTTTTCTGGGTACGAAAAACTAAATTAGCCGATGGCGGCTAACGCAAATTACCGAGACATTTTTTTTTTCTCATTTCTGCTCAAGTACGGTGATATTTTAACTCCGTGTAAAATATCATCAAAAAATATTCATAAATAAAAAAGGTTTTCGTAAAAAAATTATTTTTTTTCAAAATATCGGACATTTTTTCGACTACTTCCGGTTTTACGATCGTTGTTGTGATAGCTTTACGAAGTTCTTTGGATACTTAACTTTCTGTACCAGAAGTGTCAGAAACATCCATTGAGTAGTTTTGGAAAAAAAGATAAATTAAAGAGAGTTTCCAAAAATTTAACGATTTTTCAGTTTTTTTCTAAGTTTGAGGCCATTTTTCGACCACTTATATTATTTCAATGCTTTTCATTTTGGATTCCCTATATAGACAACCGATAGGACTTTGAGTAAGAAAAGTTTAAGAAAAATCGTAGGCGTCGTTTTCGAGAAAAGGGCGTCTCAGAATGTTAAAAAATTGGAAAATACTAGATTTTTGGCATACAATAATTTATTTCCTTACCATCGAAATCGTATTATTTAGATACCATATGATGGTCCATTAATAGGGCTATCCAGCGACACTTTAGTTCTTTTGGTCCGCTATTACCTAAGAGAGAAATCAAGTTTTTCGCAAGTGCGACAATGTTTTTACTCTTTTTTTTCATTTTTTGAATACTTCCGGTATGGTTATTATTGTCGGAATAGTTTTAATAGCCGGTTTGGGCACTAAAATAGCCACAGGGCTCTGTAATGATATATTACATTATCTGATCAGATAAAATGCCCCTGAGAAATCCTATGTTCAAAAGTGTCAAAAATGCAAAAAATTTAAAATATCGAAAATTAAATTTTAATAATTACATACATATTATACATCATTAGAATCGTAATTAGGTCAGCTATCTGAATATACAACCTTTTTTTAAAAATCTCTTAAAATAAAAAAATAGTAGAGCATTTTCCAAAATTTCACGATTTTTCGACTTTTTTCGATTTTCAGTCCCTTTTTTATCCTATTCCAGACATTTCAAAGTCTTATTGGATGGCTTCATGCAAAATACCTCCAAAAGGACTCTCGATAGAAAAAATTTAAAAAAAATTGCAGGTTAAGTTTCCGAGATACAGGCGTCCAAAAACGCTCCAAATCAGAAAATACTTGATTTTCAGCGTGCCATATTTTGCTGTCTGTTCATAGTATCCGTATGAATGGGGTATCATATGATAGTCCAACAATCGTGCCATCAAACGGTACCTTCATTCGTTTAATCCATTGATATCGGACGGAGAAATAGCGTTTTCCCCCAAAATATCCATTTTTTGCATTTTTTTCAAAATATTGCACATTATTTCGACCACTTCCGGTTTAAGGATTCTTGTCGAAATTGCTTTATAAGTTAGTATTGGACTATAACTTCATGTTCCAGAAGTTTCAGAAACGTCAATTCTGCCATAAAACGAAACCCGAGCTCACAAAATGGGAAGAAAATTCGAAAAAAAACGAAAAATAAAGGACGATAACTCTGAATGAAACTTATATTACTGGAATCGGATGGACTTCAGGTATCCAAAAATGTAGGTCAAATTTGAAAATTTTGTAAAATAACAAAAATTGTCTCGTAAACAACATGTTTTCAATTTTCGAACGATAAAAATCATAGACGAATGTTCGAAATTGAAAAATGTGAGATAGCCATTGTCTCAGAAAAGATTCAGGGATTCCAAAAATGTAATTTGTTTGAAAATGGATAAAGAATTGACGAAACTATGGCCGATTTTCAATTTTTAGAGAAAGTACAAAGTTCGGTCACTTCCGGTATGCGCAGAAATTTCAAAAATATTTTATCAAGTAGCCACCACATGGTTTCCCGATAGAAAAGCTAATTCCAGATCGATATCTGTTTTCGATCATGGAGATCTAGGCCCTCGCGGTAAATAATAATAATAATAATAATAATAACTAGATCTGCTACTGTCCCATGCAGATATGAAAGCTTTCATATTCATAGTCACGTGTCATTGATTGTATCAAGTATCCTAAATAAAAGGATAAGAAGAAAAAATTATTAAAATTGGTCAAAAACTCGCGAAATTACAAGTCTAAATATAGTATGAAACATTGCACCCAGGCATAACAATAATCTGAAAACTAAAGGGAAATAACTGAAACTTGTATTACTGTAATGAGACGGATGAGAAAATGAAATGAAAATGGCGGGAAAAAAAATGGCAGGTTGGACAGGCGACCTTACTCCTTGTCACGTACAACCGGGCATTCGAAAACACGCTAGTTAACTCAATGACAGGCGCGCGTGCTAACCATTCAGCCACCCAACCCCCCTTTGAAATCAGACACGTGCAATATGTCATATAGGAAGAATAAGAAGTCGCTCACAACAAAATGGTAAATTAATGAGTTTAGGTCAAAAGGTTGAGCTACTGTTTTAGAGTACTTAATAGTTTTAAAGAGACACGTTAAGGGTTGTTCATAGTTAAATGAAAGTTTAATTTTAAATAAGACCAATAAAATTAGGATTTAATAATGCCAGACTAATATTTCCAATATGTTTGGTTATAAGTAGGAAATCGTGACGACTTCTTAAGCATGTTTTAAACAAAGGATCATGTTTGTTTAAACAAGAATGGCACTCTGCAATAAAAAAACTGGCCAAAGCAAGATTTCTATGCAGAAATTAAATAATTGCTAGAACCAGAAAAATATTTATCCACTATAATAAATAAGCAACATAGAGAAAATGAAATGAAATTGAATGGGGTTTAACGTCCGACTGTTCTGCTCCTAAAATGGGCTAATGAAGACGGGCATATGCCATAAAGTGTGCAATGAGGGAAATTTTACCCGGGCAGCGGCGGTTACGGCCTACGAGGTTGGACAGGCGACCATACTCCTTGTCACGTACAACCAAGAAATCGAAACAACGCCAGTTGACTCAATGACAGACGTTATGATACAGAGCGCACGTGCTAACCATTCAGCCACGCAACCTCCCTAAAATCGGCAAATTGCTGACCTACAGCGAGAAACATTTCAACCGGGCCAAATTTTCTATTGTAACAGTTTAATTTGCACGGTACCTTTAGTTATCAACCGAATATTACAAAACTTTTAAAAATAAGCTCCCCCTGACCAGCTTAAGCGTTCGCAATAAACGTTTGCCCCTTAAAATCGGCAAATTGCTGACTTTAAAGTGAGAAACATTACAACCGGGCGAAATTTTCTGTTTTATCACTTTTACAGTACCTTTGATTACCAACCGATTATTACAAAACTTTAAAAATAAAAGAGAAAGAGAGAAATGCGGCCTAATGTCCATTCGACACAAACTAGGTCATTTCGGGACTAACATATGTTTTTAATTTTATTTAAAAACTCCCCTTGTGCTTACAGGTCTTTAGCCGTTGGGAGGAAACCGAAGGACACGGAGAAAACCCACGAGGTTGGACATCATACTTCATGTCACGTGCAACCTGGAGATCGAAACGACGCCCGTTGACTCAATGACAGACGTTACGATACAGTGCGCACATGCTAACCATTCAGCCATTCAGCCTCCCTGAATTCAGAAAATTGCTGACTTATAGCAAGAAACATTTCAACCGGGCGAAATTTTCTGTTTTAACAGTTTAATGTGCACGGTACTGTAATTACCAACCGATTATTACAAAACTTTTGAAAATAAGCTCCAACTGACCAGCTTAATCGTATGCAATAAACGTTTTCGCCTGAATTGAAAGTTCTGCACGGAGAAAGTTCATCTCGATTTCCCGGCGTGGTTCCCCTTGTCAGTGAGGCAGAACGGAGGGCCTGACAAGCACAGCTGTCTAGTCATTCGGATGGGACGAAAAACCAAGGTCTCGTGTACACATTGGAGTGCACGTAAAATATCCCTAAGCAGCTGGAATTCGATACTGTTGAATAAGCTCTATACAATGACTAAATGTGTAGATTGTAGTCACCCACACTGCATGTTTCGCTTAACAATGAAAGGGTGCCGTTTTCAATGTTCGATCCTTTTGTTCTTCTACTCCTGATATGTTGGACTGTTGATCGATGGTTTCATATAAAAGACTACCAATAAGACTCTTTGTAGAAGAAGTTCCCAAAAAATATTATGTTGACTTTACGAGAAAGACCTCTAAACATGCTCCAAATTGTAAAAATACGACTTTTTGGATTTTCAATCTCTTTTTTCGGCTATCCCTGATATTTAGAAAAAATAATACAATGATTTCACACAACAGGCTAGCTATTAGACTCTCTATTGACAAATGTTTCACCGCCCTCCCTTCATTATAACCGAAGTTATCGTGCCCTAAAGAATCAACAAATTAGCATGCTTATCTCTGCTTACCCTAAGCAGAAAATGCTCATCTTTAAACTCAATCATAACATTGACCTAGTGAACGTCTACACCAAGTTTGAACATTCTAGCTTAATTAGAAGGAGAGTAATTGTGTTCCAAAGTCCCGACCCTTCAAATTGCTTCTATTTTTCATTTTCAATTCAAAATGGTGACCATCACGTGACCGAAATCAAAATTCTATTCGCGACATTTTTTAGGCCTTCCATCAAGGATTCAGAAAATATAACTCCCGAGTCTGTAAGTAAAATAGCAAAAAAGCCTTATTGATTTTTCACTTTTAAATATGGCGGCACTTCCAGTTCAATCGACAAACTCCATATTTTGTGTACAAATCAGTAATTACTTATCTAGTATCCAAAAAAAAAATCAGGTCATTCTGACCTATATTTCGACGATTTTTTTGAAAATTTTGATCCTTAATTTCGTCAAGGGGAGATAATTTAGAAAATTTCTAATTATATTTTTGAAGTCACATCGGTAAGATCTACTTAGATACTAAATTTCATGAAAATCGTACAACTATTAAAGAAGTTGTCAAATTGGTCTAAACTTCCGGTTCGAAATCACAGCGACGAATTTTCGAAATTCGAAAATCTGAAACTGCAGATTTATAGTAATTGTCTCAAGGTACTCAAAGAAAAAAGATTTAGTAAAATAGGTCAAATAGTCACAAAGTTACAGCATTGTAGGTCAAATGCATTCGTTCGTAAAATTCGGTGATTTCGGATACGTAAAACGTTTTGAAAATATATTTAATCAACAGCCACCACCCATTTTTGGGGGGATAGGTAAAAGTTTCAGAACGATCCTATGGTTAGATTCTGAGAAATCCGATTTGTGAATAAAACACAAAAAAAAATAATAATAATAATACTAGATCTGCTACTGTCCCATGCAGATATGAAAGCTTTCATATTCATCGCCACGTGTCATTGATTGTATCAAGTATCCTAAATAAAAGGATAAGAAGAAAAAATTATCAAAATTGGTCAAAAACTCGCAAAATTACAAGTCTAAATATAGTATGAAACATTGCACCCAGGCATAACAATAATCTGAAAACTAAAGGGAAATAACCGAAACTTGTATTACTGTAATGAGACGGATGAGAAAATGAAATGAAAATTGCCGGAAAAAAATTAAAAATGACAGGTTGGACAGGCGACCTTACTCCTTGTCACGTACAACCGAGCATTCGAAAACACGCTAGTTAACTCAATGACAGGCGCGCGTGCTAACCATTCAGCCGCCCAACCCCCCTTTGAAATCAGACACGTACAAGCCACTCACAACAAAATGGTAAATTAATGAGTTTAGGGCAAAAAGGCGTCTACAGCACCCGGTGTTCCCAGGCGGTCACCCATCCTAGTACTAACCGGGCCCGACGTTGCTTAACTTGAGTGATCGGACGAGAACTGGTGTTTTCAACATGGTATGACCGTAGACGAGAGAAGGTGGACAGAACCCGTAGTTATACATACTTGAATTGACCCGCTTATTGATTTTTTGGGGGAGTTTTGTCGGTTTTAAAAAGGCGTCTACAGCACCCGGTGTTCCCAGGCGGTCACCCATCCAAGTACTGACCGGGCCCGACGTTGCTTAACTTCAGTGATCGGACGAGAACTGGTGTTTTCAACGTGGTGTGGCCGTAGACGAGAGAAGCTGGACAGAACCCGTAGTTATACTTACCTGAATTGACCCGCTTATTGATTTTTTTTTTGTTTTTTGTCGGTTTTAAAAAGGCGCCTACAGCACCCGATGTTCCCAGGCGATCACCCATCCAAGTACTGACCGGGCCCGACGTTGCTTAACTTCAGTGATCGGACGAGAACTGGTGTTTTCAACGTGGTATGGCCGTAGACGAGAGGGGGTGGACAGAACCCGTAGTTATACTTACCGGAATTGACCCGCTTATTGATTTTTGGGGCGGTTTTTGTCGGATTTAAAAAGGCGTCTATAGCACCCGGTGTTCCCAGGCGGTCACCCATCCAAGTACTAACCGGGCCCGACGTTGCTTAACTTCAGTGATCGGACAAGAACTGGTGTTTTCAACGTGGTGTGGCCGTAGACGAGAGAAGGTGGGCAGAACCCGTAGTTATACTTACCTGAATTGACCCGCTTATTGATTTTTTTTTTGTGGGGGAGGGGGAGGTGTCGGTTTTAAAAAGGCGTCTACAGCACCCGGTGTTCCCAGGCGGTCACCCATCCAAGTACTGACCGGGCCCGACGTTGCTTAACTTCAGTGATCGGACGAGAACTGGTGTTTTCAACGTGGTGTGGCCGTAGACGAGAGAACGTGGACAGAACCCGTAGTTATACTTACCTGAATTGACCCGCTTATTGATTTTTTTTTGGGGGGGGCGTGGTCGGTTTTAAAAAGGCGTCTACAGCACCCGGTGTTCCCAGGCGGTCACCCATCCAAGTACTGACCGGGCCCGACGTTGCTTAACTTCAGTGATCGGACGAGAACTGGTGTTTTCAACGTGGTGTGGCCGTAGACGAGAGAAGGTGGACAGAACCCATACTTGTGCTTACTCAAATTCTTTTTGTGTCTTATTCCCTGGGGAGACGGGCCGAGCGCAGAGCTGGAGTGGTGCAAAAGAGTGCGCGCTGTGGTCTGATTGGCGGAAAATTGATTTTTTCACGAAGAATCAGGGCAAAAAGGCGTCTACAGCACCCGGTGTTCCCAGGCGGTCACCCATCCAAGTACTAACCGGGCCCAACGTTGCTTAACTTCAGTGATCGGACGAGAACTGGTGTTTTCAACGTGGTATGGCCGTAGACGAGAGAAGCTGGACAGAACCCGTAGTTATACTTACCTGAATTGACCCGCTTATTGATTTTTTGTTTTGTTTTTTGTTTTAGAGTATTTAATTGTTTTAAAGAGACACGTTAAGGGTTGTTCATAGTTAAATTAAAGTTTAATTTTAAATAAGACCAATAAAATTAGGATTTAATAATGCCAGACTAATATTAAATAAAGTTTTAAATTAAGAATAATTAATTATTTGTCTAATGCAATGAAATGCTTTGATTTGACGGATGAAATGTACGATGGATGTTCACACTATGTGGCTAAGGCGTTGGCCTGCTAGCCAGGAGGTCGGGTGTTCGATCCCTGCATTGGCCGAGAAAGTTCATCTCGATATTCTGGCGTGTCCCCCCATCCGCCGTGTACACATTGGAGTGCACGTAAAAGATCCCTTAGCAGTTGGAATTCTATATTGTTGAATAAGCTCTATACGATGACTAAATGTGCAGATTGTAGCCACCCACACTGCATGTTTTGCTTAACAATGAAAGGGTGCGGTTTTCAATTTTCGATCCTTTTATTCTACTTCTCCTGATATTTTGGACTGTTGATCTATGGTTTCATATAAAAGACTACCGATAAGACTCTTTGTAGAAGAAGTTCCCCCAAAATATTATGTTGACTTTAACAGAAAAGGACCTTTAAAAATGCTCCAAATGGTAAAAATGCGACTTTTTGGATTTTCGATCTCTTTTTTCTGCTACCCCTGATATTTAAAAAAAATGATACAATGATTTCACACAGCGGGCTAGCTATTAGACTCTCGATTGACAAGAGTTTCATCACCCTCCCTTCATTATAACCGAAGTTATTGTACCCTAAAGAATCAACAAATCAGCATGCTTATCTCTGCTTACCCTAGGCAGAAAATGTTCATCTTTGCACTCAATCATGACATTGACCTAGTGAGCGTCTACACCAAGATTGGACATTCTAGCTCAATTAGAAGGAGAGTTATTATGTTTCAAAGTCTCGGCCCTTCAAATTGCTACTACTTTTCATATTCACTTCAAAATGGCAACCATCAGTTGACCTAAATCAAAATTCTGCTCCCTACGATTTTTGGGCCATCCTTCAAGGATTCAGAAAATATAACTCCCGTGTCTGTAAGTAAGATAGCAAAAAAGCCTTAGGGATTTTTCATGTTTCAAGATGGTGGCATTTCCGGTTTGATCGACAAACTCCATATTTTGTGTAGGAATCAGTAATTACCTGTCGAGTATCGAAAAAAATTTTCAGGTCATTCTGACCTATATTTCGACGATTTTTTTTAAAACTTTGATCCTTAATTTCACCAAGGGGAGATAATTTAGAAAATTTCTCATTATAATTTTGAAGTCACATTGTTAAGATCTACTTAAATACTAAATTTCATGAAAATCGTACAACTATTAAAGAAGTTGTCAAATTGGTCTAAACTTCCGGTTCGAAATCACAGCGACGAATTTTCGAAATTCGAAAATGTGAAACTGCAGATGAAAATGATTTTTTTCAAGGTATTCAAAGAAAAAAGAATTAGTAAAATCGGTCAAAAAATAGCAAAGTTACGACTATGCATTGTCAGTTTTTTCGTTCGTAAAATTCGGTGATTTCGAATTCGCAAAACGTTTTGAAAATATATTTAATCAACAGCCACCACCCATTTTTGGGGGGGTAGGTCAAAGTTTCAGAAACATCCTATGGATAGATTCTGTGAAATCCGATTTGCAGGAGAAACACAAAAAAAAAAAATAATAATAATCTTAACAGAAACAATAAGCTTTCATATGAAATATGAAAGCTTAATAATAATAATTTTAGTAATCTCAATAGGCTTTCAGACGAAAGTCTGAAAGCCTAATAATAATAATTTTAGTAATCTCAATAGGCTTTCAGACGAAAGTCTGAAAGCCTAACTAGACCTGCATAGCAGTGCTGAATCGGCTTTCAGGGTCCTTTATATCATTGCCATGCTTTTAAATTTACCTTTATACTCTAAACGACCGATAGGGCTCGGGGTAACAGAAGTTTAAGAAGTGAAATAGAAGTAGTTTTCGAGATAAACGAGTCTGAAAAGGCTCCAAAAAAAGAGGAAAATACTACATTTTCGGCATCTCATAATCTATTGCCTAACCATCGAATTTGTATCATTCTGATATCATATAAAAGTCCAAAAAGGAAAATACTAGATCTTCAGCGTCCCGTAATATTTGTCATTGAACACGCCATCTTGAGTCGGATCGCGCAAAAATTTAATTTTGGAGTAAAATTATGTTTTGAAGTCTAAAAATACGGTTTTTGCAAATATGACATTACTTCCGGTGATAATGGAATCAGATCATTGCAATCATAAATGGCATAAGGCATCACATGGTGAAAATTGTATGAAAATTGAATAATAATTGACACTTTTATAGACCAAAAAGCTTGAAAAGTGACTTGTAGAAAATCGTCTATATCTCAGCAACCGTACAAGTTAGAAACTTTTTTGTGGTATCTGTATGATCGTATGGGTTCATGCTATTTGGTGATGGGGTTCAAATATCATAATTTTAAAAATATTATAAAAGAGACTCATTTGAATAAAATATTTGTTTTTTAGGTTAAAAATACAGTTTTTCCAAAATGACGTCATTTCCGGTAACAGTGAAACTGTGAAATTGGCTTAACCTCATCCCAATTGGCATTAGGCATCAAATAAAAGAAAAATATTGAAAATCGGATAATAATTTACTCTTTTATAGGCAAAATAACTTGAAAAGTGATGCATGCAAAATTGCATATTTCTCGGCAACTGCTCATATTACAAACTATTTTAAGCATACGTTCTCTTCGTCTGGATTATGGCTACCAGTTTATGAAAGTTACGAATAAATAGTTCAAAATATAAAGACGTTGAATGGGTTGTAATAACTGAATTTTACCTTTTTTTTTTACATTTTATTCGAAATTGCCCGAAAATGAAATTGAAATTTAAGAATCTGAGCCAAACAATTTATGCGCCTTTACAAGGCGCATACTTTTTGTTATATCAGTTTTCGAAAAAAATAATATTTGCTGTCAAAAAGTGGTACTTAACTCTCAAAATAGTAGTTTTTGTTAATATTACGCCACTTCCGTTGCGTGCAGAAAAATGTCACCGTAACAAAAAATATTACAATTGACATCACGAAGCATATGCACTTTGTTTTATACAAATCGAACAATAAATAATTAATCTAGGTACGAAAAACTAAATTAGCCAATGGCGACTAAAGAAAATTATTGAGACAAAATTCTTTCTCACTTCTGCTCAAGTAGGGTGATACTTTAACTCTGTGTAAACGACCATCAAAAAATATTCATAAATAAAAAAGTTTTCTGTAAAAATGTAAAAAAAATTCAAAATATCGGAGATTTTTTCGACTACTTCCGGTTTTACGATCATTGTCGGAATAGCTTTAACAAGTTGATTAGATACTTAACTTCCTGTACCAGAAATGTCAGAAACATTCATTGAGTAATTTTCGAAAAAAAGATAAATAAAAGAGCATTTTCAATAATTTAATGATTTTTCAACTTTTTTCAAAGATTGAGGTCATTTTTGGACCACCTATAATATTGCAACGCTTTTATTATTAGATGCACACGCTAGGCCACCGATAGGACTCTGAGTAAAAAATATTTAAGAAAAATCGTAGGCGTCGTTTTCGAGAAAAAGGCGTCTCAGAATGCTCCAAAACGGAAAATACTTAGTTTTCGGCGTACCATAATTTATTTCCTAAGAATCAAATTCGTGTTATTTAGATGTTATACGATCGTCTATTAATGGAACTATCCAACGACACTTTAATTGTTTTGGTCCGCTAATATGTGACGGAGAATTCGAACTTTTGGCAAGAGCTCCAATTTTTTTTCATCTTTTTTACATTTTTTGTCGTTTTTTGAACTACTTCCGGTATACGAATCATTGTCGAGTAGTTTTCGCATCCAGTTTTGGAGTTTGCATGGGAACAGGGCTCTCTAATGATATACGACACTATACGACCAAATAAAATATTTCTGAGAAATCCTGTGTTCAAAAGTGTTAAAAATGTCAAAATGTCAAAATATTGAAAATTAAATTTCATTAACTGCATACATATTATACATCATTAGAATCGTAATTAGGTCAGCTTTTTAAATATATATCTGTTTTTTTAAAATCTCTTAAAATAAAAAAATAGTAGAGCATTTTCCAAAATTTCACGATTTTTGGACTTTTTTCGATTTTCAGTCCCTTTTTTGACTTATTCCAATTATTGGAAGATTGTAATGTATTGCTTCATGCTAAAGACCATCGAAGGGTCTCTTAATAGAGAAAGTTTAAGAAAAATCGCTGGAGCAGTTTTCGAGATAAAGGCGTCCAAAAACGCTCCAAATCAGAAAATACTTGATTTTCAGCGTGCCATATTTTGCTTCCAGCACATTGTATCCGTACGAATTGGGTATCATTCAGTGGTCCAATCACCGCTAGACCAAATGATACCTTAATTTGTTTAATCCGTTGATATCGGACGGAGAAATCGTGTTTTTACCCAAGACACCAATTTTTCACGTTTTTTTCAAAATATCGCATATTATTTCGACTACTTCCGGTTTACGGATTGTTGTTGAAATTGCTTTAAACGGTGGTTTGACAATATTGCTTCATGTATCAGGAATTTGAAAAACGTTGATCCGGCCGTAAAACGAAACTTAAGCTCACAAAATGTGAAGAAAATTCGAAAAAAATCGAAAAATAAAGGGCGATAACTCGGAATGAAACTTATATTACTGGAACCAGATTGCCTTCAGGTATCCAAAAATGTAGGTCAAATTTGAAAATTTTGAAAAATAACAAAAATTGTCTCTCAAATAAAATTTTTCATTTTTCGATCGCAAAAAGTCAACGATGAAGTTTCGAAATATCGAAATTTTCAACTGCTATCGTCCGAGAAAAGACTCAAGGTTTCCGAAAATGTCATTTGTATGAAAATAGGTACAGAATTGACGAATCTACGGCCGTTTTTTAATTTTTTGACACAGCACAAAATTCGACCACTTCCGGTCTGCGCAGAAGTTTCAAAAATAGTTTATCAAGTAGCCAACACATGGTTTCCCTATAGAGAATTAGGTCCCAGATCGGTATCTGTTACAGGCGCTGAGAAATAGGCTCCCCCGAAAAATAAAATAATAATAATAAATAATAACTAGATCTGCAAAGCAGATATTAAAGCTTTCATATTAACAGTCACTTCCTGTCACATGTCATGGGTCATGTAAATAATCTCACCAACAAAAAAAAAATCATTAAAATCGGTCAAAATATAGCGAAGTTTTTATGATTTTTCAATCGTAAACAACTTTATCGGCACGGAAAACATCAAAGACAAAATTCGAAAATGTGACATTTTCAAATAACAATATTTCGACCCTGATCCCGGCTATGCAGAAATGTATTCATTTTGGAAATAGGAGACATATTCTCCAAACTACGGCCTATTGCTTTCATTCACGTGCTCGTTAATGTCGATTTTTCAACTTTTTTATATTCAGTTCGAAATGGTGACCATCACGTGACCGAAATCAAAATTCTGATAGATTTTTAGGCATTCCTTCAAGGATTCCGAAAATGTAACTCCCATGTCTGTAAGTAAAATATCGCAAAAGCCTTTGTGATTTTTCACGTTTCAAGATGGCGGCACTTCCGGTTCGATCCACAAACTCAATATTTTGTGTACGAATCAGTATTTACTTACCTAGTATCCAAAAAAAAAATCAGGTCATTCTGACCTTTATTTCTTCGATTTTTTTGAAAACTTTGATCCCTAATTTCACTAAGGGGAGATAATTTAGAAAATTTCTAAGGACATCTTTAAAGTTGCATCGGTAAGATCTACTTACATACTAAATTTCATGAAAATCGTACAACTATTAAAGAAGTTGTCAAGTTGGTCTCTACTTCCGGTTCGAAATCACAGCGACGAATTTTCGAAATTCGAAAATCTGAAACTGCAGTTGAAAATGATTTTTGTCATGGTACTCAAAGAAAAAAGAATTAGTAAAATAGGTCAAATAGTCACAGAGTTACATTAATGCAGGTCAAATTCACTCGTTCGTAAAATTCGGTGATTTCGAATGCTTTAAACGTTTTGAAAATATATTAAATCAATACTCACCACCCATTTTTTTTGCGGGGGGGGGGGTAGGTCAAAGTTTCAGAAACATCCTATGGTTAGATTCTGAGAAAAACGATTTGCAGGAAACACATGTTGACTTTACGAGAAAGACCTTTAAACATGCTCTAAATTGTAAAAATACGACTCTTTGGATTTTCAATCTCTTTTTTTCGGCTACCCCGGACATTTAAGAAAAAATGATACAATGATTTCACACAACAGGTTAGCTATTAGACTCTCAATTGACAAGAGTTTGATCGCCCTCCCTTCATTATAACCAAAGTTATCGTGCCCTAAAGAATCAACAAACCAGCTTGCTTATCACTGCTTACCCTAAGCAGAAAATGGTCATCTTTGAACTCAATCAAGACAGTGACCTAGTGAACGTCTACACCAAGTTTGAACATTCTAGCTCAATTAGAAGGAGAGTTATTGTGTTCCAAATTCTCGGCCCTTCAAATTGCTTCTATTTTTCACTTTCACTTCAAAATGGCGACCATCAATTGACGTAAATCAAAATTCTACTCCGAACGTTTTTTAGGCCATCCTTCAAGGATTCAGAAAATATAACTCCCGTGTCTGTAAGTAAAATAGCAAAAAAGCCTTTGTGATTTTTCACGTTTCAAGATGGCGGCACTTCCAGTTCAACCCACAAACTCAATATTTTGTGTACGAATCAGTATTTACTTATCTAGTATCCAAAAAAAAAATCAGGTCATTCTGACCTATATTTCTTCGATTTTTTTGAAAACTTTGATCCTTAATTTCACCAAGGGGAGATAATTTAGAAAATTTCTATTTATATTTTTGAAGTCACATGGTTAAGATCTACTTACATACTAAATTTCATGAAAATCGTAGAACTATTAAAGAAGTTGTCAAGTGGGTCTCAACTTCCGGTTCGAAATCACAGCGACGAATTTTCGAAATTCGAAAATCTGAAACTGCAGTTGAAAATGATTTTTGTCAAGGTACTCAAAGAAAAAGAATTAGTAAAATAGGTCAAATAGTCACAGAGTTACAGTAATGCAGGTCAAATTCACTCGTTCGTAAAATTCTGTGATTTCGAATTCGTAAAACGTTTTGAAAATATATTTAATCAAAAACTGCCACCCAGTTTTGGGGGGGTAGGTCAAAGTTTCAGAAAGGTCCCATGGTTAGATTCTGAGAAATCCGATTTGCAGAAATGACACAAAAAAAAAAATAATAATAATAATAATCTTAACAAAAACAATAAGCTTTCATATGTAATATGAAAGCTTAATAATTTTAGTAATCACAATAGGCTTTCAGACGAAAGTCTGAAAGCCTAATAACTAGACCTGCATAGCAGTGCTGAATCGGCTTTCAGGGTCCTTCATATCATTGCCATGCTTTTGAATTTACCTTTATACTCTAAACGACCGATAGGACTCGGGGTAACAGAAGTTTAAGAAGAGAAATAGTAGTAGTTTTCGAGATAAACGAGTCTGAATTGGCTCCAAAAAGGAGGAAAATAGTACATTTTTGGCATCTCATAATCTATTGCCTAACCATCGAATTTGTATTCTGATATCATATAAATGCCCAAAAAAGGAAAATACTAGATCTTCAGCGTGCCGTAATATTTGTGATTGAACACGCCATCATGAGCCGGATTGCAAAATAAGTGAAAATATTGATGGGATTTTCTCAAAAATGAGTCTATAAATATACTATCTATCGACACAAAAGATCAAAATAGCAATAAAAGATTTTAGAACACCTTTATTTGAACGTTTTGTAAGAGTACCGTATTCTTAACTCTGTCCTATTTCTTAAAATTCTCTGCGAAATTAGTTATGTTCCTTCGCTCGCTATGGAACGACCGGTCATTCCTCTTGCATAATAATTGGCATCGTTGTAAAACGGAGAATCGCCAGATATCAAATATTATCAAAATATTATCGCTGAATTGATTTTGAACGGACAAGCTCGAGTTTTAAAACCTCTAGAAAATATAAACAAACACCATGTGGCCATGCTGTCTACGCAACTCGTTTGTTGATTGGCCCAGACATCGCGTGCAAAGCATTATGGTTACGTGGATGGCTGAGCGGGCGATAAATATTTGATTTAGGCAATAATGTTTTGGGGTACCTACATGCGATTCACTCTGATAAGTGACGGAAAAAAAAATTCTGATCGTATATAGATTGCCGTTGAGTGTTAATCAAAACCATTTACTTGATTATGTAAGTTAATCGGCAAGCGGGTGTGTGTCGTTGAGTATTACTAATCAACTGTCACGGGTCAATGATAAAGCCATCGACAACTCATTATTTACTGCGAAAAATATCTTACATCATCTTTAAAACATAATTTATAGGCCTTAAATGGGAATAAAAATGGCCAATAATTTTCTTTTTGAAGGTAATTTTATCGATAAGTGAATTCTGTTAGCTGTCGCTTCTTCACATGGCATGTAAAATAAGGAATGCGTATTGGATATCATTGTTTAAAATGTTCTTACCACCATGGGTCGAAAAAATGAGAACGACCAACGAGCCGAAATGCGACGATTCTAGATCCTGCCATTGCTTAATTACATCAAAGCCAAAATGCACGAAAGTGAACGTAAGCTTTACTTGACTATAGGGACTCATATTTTGATAACGTTACGGTATCTGGAAATACTATATTTTAATTCACGTGTTAAATGAACACACGTACAACTGTGGCGGCTGCTTTGATGATTACCCAATCAACAATAATCTTAATCTCCTGTCCACTAGCTGGCACTAAGGTGCTAATTAATTGATGAGATTAACTTCAGTTAATCCTACCAAAGTTATAATATACAAATTACTACTAATGTATAGATTGTTCTTCAGTATAACACTATGATGTTGTGGATTTTTCGTGACGGAAAGAGTGCATTTACAACGATTTTCGTCTTCAACACCCTTGCAATTCTAAATACAAAATTATCAATTGACAAAATAACAAATAAATGTTGGATATCGTCTGATCAAATTTTTACTACGATTTTCGTCTTTAGCACCCCTGAAAACCTCTGAAAAGATAAGTTAACGGCATTTGTGAGTTGGGTAGCTTCAAATGGACACAGCTCAGTCAATTTTTGTCCAAATCAAACAAACTATACATCAAATTTAAGGTACTGAGAACGGATTTTGACGATAAGCTATTATGCACTAAATCACAAGGTCTGTAATTGCATTAAGTACCGTAATCTCAGATATCCATTACCCACTGTACAGAGTTGAAATTCCGTGGGAACCCTGCTTCGTAGCTGCTGACTTTCATATTCCATCAAAAATATGCAGTCTCAAGGTGGAAATCGTACAGCAAAGCCCATAGCGCAGATAATCCCTTGAAACAAACTGCATGACATATTCCTCTTTTCATTAGCCAGGTTATTCTTGGTAGCCCTGCTTGTAACTTACTAACTTGTAGGTCCCATGTCCAATCTCTGCATTTATCGAGAAATATTCAGATTTGTCAGCATAGTTCCTCCCTTGTCAAAGGTGTAGGGATGGTGCCCTAAAATAGTAGATCAGAGTAGATGCGAAGACGAGGTCCTATGTACACATTTGCTTGCACGTAAAACACCCCGGGTGCCAGTCACATGTTTAAGGAGGGGAGGGGATGTCCAAATGTACATGACAAGGACTAGGTTGCCAGTCCAGCCTGCTGCATTTCCTCCACAGCACTGAATCGGCTTTCATGAATCAGACAGGAAATACGTCATACAATAGCCGATCTATCCAGTTACCAAACGATACTGTATTTTTTTTTTGATTCAGCGACACCCTCTATCAGACTTGTAAAAGTAATATTTGCTTGGGAAAAGATGGGTCAAAATTGTAAAATCTGGCAAAAGTACGTCACATCCGATGCCCAAAGAAATCATTATCGGCAGGAAATAATTTGAGAATTTGCAACATGAAACATACAAACTTTGTATCAGGCAATAAATACTAAACCTAGATCCCATAAACTGAAGGTTAAAATACAGTTTTTGCCCAAATGACGTCATTTCCGGTCACAGTGAAAACGTAAAATTGGCTTAACCTATTCCAAATTGGCATTACGCACCAAATGGAATTTTTTTTTAAAAATTCGGATAATAATTTACTCTTTTATAGGCAAAATAACTTGAAAAGTGATGCATGCAAAATTGCATATTTCTCGGCAACTGCTCATATTACAAACTATTTTTGGCATATATTCTCTTCGTCTGGATTATTTCTACGAGTTTATGAAAGTTACGAATAAATATTTCAAAATATGAAGACGTTTGAGATCACGGAGCAATATACACTTTGTTTTATACAAATCGAGCAATAAATAATTAATCTAGGTACGAAAAACTAAATTAGCCAATGGCGGATAACGCAAAATAGGGAGACAAAATTCTTTATCACTCCTGCTCAAGTAGGGTGATACTTTAACCCTGTGTAAAATACCATCAAAACATATTCATAAATAAAAAAGTTTTCTGTAAAAATCTAAAAAAAAAAAAAATTAAAATATCGG
The DNA here is from genome assembly GCA_963678685.1 of Patella ulyssiponensis. Taxonomy (NCBI): domain Eukaryota; kingdom Metazoa; phylum Mollusca; class Gastropoda; family Patellidae; genus Patella; species Patella ulyssiponensis. Next base: position 30,317,604 of record OY783229.1, on the reverse strand, counting down.
ATATTTTTTCGACTACTTCCGGTTTTTCGATCATTGTCGGGATAGCTTTAACAAATTGTTTTGATGCTTAACTTCTTGCACAAAAAGTTTCAGAGACATTCATTGAGTAGTTTTTGAAAAAAAGATAAATAAAGAAGCATTTTCAGTAATTTAATGATTTTTCAACTTTTTTCACAGATTGAGGCCATTTTCGGACCACCTATAATATTTCAGTGCTTATAATTTTGGATGCACACTCTAGACCATCGCTGGGACTCTTAGTAAAAAATATTTTAGGAAAATCATAGGCGTCGTTTTCGAGAAAAAGGCGTCTCAGAATGCTCCAAAACGGAAAATACTTGGTTTTCGGCGTACCATAATTTATTTACTAACAATCGAATTCGTATCATTTAGATGTCATAAGACAGTCCATTCATGGGACTATTCAACGACTTTTTAATTGTTTTGGTGTGCTAATATGTGACGGAGAATTTCAGTTTTTAGCAGGAGCGCCAATTTTGTTTATCATTTTTACACTTTTTTGCCGTTTTTTGAACTACTTCCGATAGACGAAACATTGTCGAGTAGTTTTAACATCCGGTTTTGGAGTTTGAAAGGGAACATGACTCTATAATGATACACTACACTATCCGATCAGATGAAACCCTTATGAGAAATCCGGCGTTCAAAAGAGTCCAAAATGCAAAAATATCAAAATATTGAAAATTAAATTTCAATAACTACATACATATTATACATCGTTAGAACCGTAATTAGGTCAGCTATCTGAATTTATATCCTTTTTTTGAAAATCTCTTCAAATAAAAAAATAGTAGAGCATTTTCCAAAATTTCACGATTTTTCGACTTTTTTCGATTTTCAGTCCCTTTTTTGTCCTATTCCAATTATTTGAAGGTCTTAATGGATGGATTCATGCTAAAGACTACCGGAAGGACCATCGATAGATAAAGTTTAAGAAAAATCGTTGGAGCAGTTTTCGAGATAAAGGCGTCCAAAAACGCTCCAAATAAGAAAATACTTGATTTTCAGCGTGCCCTATTTTACTTCCGGGTCATCGTATCTTTATAAAATGGGTACCATACAATACTTCAATTCTCGTACAACCCAACGATACCCTAATCTTTTTAATCCGTTGATATCGGACGAAATAATCACGTTTTCCCCAAAGCACCCATTTTTTGCATTTTTTTCCAAACATCAGAAATTATTTCGACTACTTGCGGTTTACGGATCGTTGTTGAAATTGCTTTAAAAAATGTCGGACTATATAGCTTTATGTACCAGAGCTTACAGAAATATCGGATTATTCTTTCCCAAAAATATAAGGGTTCGGGAAATGGCAGAAAATTCGAAAAAATCGAAAAATGAAGGGCGATAACTCGGAATGAAACTTATATTTCTGGAATCGGATGGTCTTCAGGTATCCAAAAATGTAGGTCAAATTTGAAAAATAACAAAAATGTCTCTTTTTTTCAGTTTTCGAACGCTAGAAGTCAGCGACGAAGTTTCGAAATTTCGAAATTTTCAACTGCTATCGTCCGAGAAAAGACTCAGGGTTTCCGAAAATGTCATAGACATGTATGAAAATAGGTACAGAATTGACGAATCTACGGCCGTTTTTTAATTTTTTGGTACCGCACGAAATTCGGTCACTTCCGGTCTGTGCAGAAGTTTCAAAAGTGATTTAATGAGTAGCCACCACCTAGTTTCCCGATAGAATATTTGGTTTCAGATCGATATCTGTTTCCGATCATGGAGAAAAAGGCTCCGGTGATAAATAATAATAATAATAATAATTTTAGTAAAAACAATAGTCTTTCAGACAAAGTCTGAAAGCCTAATAATTTTAGTAAAAACAATAGTCTTTCAGACGAAAGTCTGAAAGCCTAATAATCTTAACAAAAACAATAAGCTTTCATATGTAATATGAAAGCTTAATTAACACAAAAATTTCTAAAAAACCTAAATGCCACTATTGCTATGTATAATCTAACAACAAACATATAACCCCCTGTTATTAGTGTAACACTGACCCACCGAGACTAACTACCATCCATGTCAAGTCACATTGTAGACTACAATAATAATAATTAGGACAAAGGCATGCCAAATGAAAGAGTCTATTAGCCATATCTAAAGAAGGAAACAATATACTAACCAATGCTATTTGAACATTGAAGAGCGTATGCAATACAGAAATTAATATAGAAAAAAAAATAATAATCTGTATTCAGTGAGTACTAGTATAACAGTTAAAATAAATTCAGTCTTGTCAAACAGATTATGCAAGAGCAGGAAATCAGGTCGCAATATCGTCATTAGGATAATGGGAAATGATGACACTGGGTTATTTCCATGAGTATTTGAGGCAACTTGAATTTCAAGGGTACTTTTTCAGGATGGAGGATATTATTGGATTTAAAAAAAACCGCAAAACCCAGTGAATTCTTGTCGAAATGTCATGTGTGTATGATATATAGTGATTGTTATACATAGAACTTTGTTGTGTTATGCCAGTGAATGTTATCCATAAAGCTGTCTGTTATATTTCTTTCACTAAAATGATTTTTAAAAATAAATAATCTTTCAAGGTGTATTTATGTTGCCATGTACTTTTTATAAGTTTTTCTCGGTCTATTTGTGGGCAAATCTAGAACACAAAATTGTATATTTTAATCATCTTACATTTTAGAGGCGTATCAGAATGGTGCTTATTGAAGCAAAGCTGAAAAGCTGGGGTAGAGCTGAAACTGTTATAAAGATTGTAGATCACGAAATGGTAAAAGCAGAATTTGAAATGTGCAGCCTAGAAGATGTTATAGAAGCTGTTAGGAATTGTGGTGATTTTCGAAGCTCTTTAGTATACCTTCAACAAGAATGCCAAATTTGTTTTGGATTCTTTCCGATGAATAAGGTACATATATATTTCCACATTGATATTAGGCCACATAAACAAAATATTCTGGTTCTCAGACAATCCGTCCAGAAAAAAAGATGCTGGAAGTGGAGGGCAGTTATTATATGCCATTTTTATAACAATGTCTGTCATTTACTACTTAAATGTTTATTAATCTCAATCAAAGACTAAGCTTGTTACACAGTGTTGAACAACGGGCAACATCACCGTAAGCTGACACGGGCATTATGGTACAGTATAGGACAGTCGATTGATTCGACAAATATATCAACTGTGTCAGCCCTATAAACTTGATTCATTTACTATCGATCCAATCAACTCTATGGCCGTGTACAATCGTACAAGATGTATACAATCGCATACATTCTATTGATCCAATCAACTCTACGGCCGTGTATGACAATCGATTGATTCAACAAATATACCAACTGATTTCGTTTATAGTACAATTGTGCAAATCATATTAACCCAATACGATTGTAATCATATTAACCCAATACGATTGTAATCAACTCAGCAAAAACTCAATAATAGCGCGATCTACACGATCGTGTACGATCATACATAGTCTATTGATCCAATCAACTCTAAGACTGTGTACGATGTTACACGATCGTACACATTCTATCGATCCAATCAAATCTATGACTGTTTACGATCGTGTACGACAATCGATTGATTTGACAAATATATCAACTATGTCAACCCTATCAACTTGTTTCCTTTATATACTATTCAAAAAAAGTAGGGGATATTTGATTTTGGGGGCATAATACTAAAATATGCAAATGACTACGAAAAAAGTCACTATAGAACCTAACAGAAGAAACATTTCCAGTTACATGTGACGCCCAAACGCACCAATAGCTACCGCATGGAATGCAGGTGATGCTTGGGATCATCATGGGAGTCCAACCCAAGATTTGCACGACTCTGACTTTGAATGTTACAGTCATTGTGGCATTGAATTCCAGGGTGGAAACATCAGTTTAATTGTTTTAGTGACCAGAAAACAAATTTTAATATGCGTCGGCTTACCCAAAATGAAAGGTTACGTGCCCTTGGCATGCTACAGATCGGCACAACACAGGCGGTTGTGGCGCGGACGATGAATGTTTCTCAGTCTGTCATAAGCAGGCTATGGTCCAGATACCGTGATACACAATCTGTACAGGACAGACCACGCTCAGGTCGACCAAGGGCGACAACTCAAGCCCAGGATCGATTTATCCGTACCTTGGCCTTGAGAAATCGTGTCATCACAGCAAATCAGATCAGCGCTCGTCTTCAAACAGACACTGGTGTGAGAGTGAGTGGCCAGACGATTCGGAATCGACTGCATAGGGGTCACCTTCGCGCCCGACGTCCTCGCGTGATCCCTTTTTTAGAGATCATCACATTCAGGCAAGACGTCGTTGGTGTACGGATCGTCAACACTGGGATAATCGACGCTGGAGCAATGTGATGTTTTCAGATGAGTCAAGGTTCACTGTTGATTTTTTGGACAGACGTAGGAGGGTGTGGCGTCGTCGAAACGAGCGCTTCCAAGACGTTAACGTCATCAGACATGATCGATTTGGGGGTGGTTCTGTTATGGTGTGGGGAGGCATCACTGTTGCTGGAAGAACGGCTTTACATGTTGTTGCAGGGCGTGTTACGGGCCAGTACTACCGGGACAACATCTTGGCAGTCCATGTTGTGCCGTTCGCACAACGTCATGGCCGCCGTTTCATCTTCCAGGATGACAACGCAAGATGTCACAGGGCCAGGATCGTTACAGGTTACCTCCAACAACAGAACATCACCACATTACCTTGGCCAGCACTGATTCCCGACCTCTCCCCCATCGAGCATGTCTGGGACATGCATGGACAGAGGTTACGTCAACGTCAACAACGTCCTGCCAATGTCCAAGAACTTGCTGCTGCGTTGCAACAGGAATGGGACAATCTGGACCAAAATGACCTTAGACGTCTCATTAGGAGTATGCCACGTCGGATCAATGCTTGTTTGGCAAACAGAGGAGGATTTACCCGTTACTGACTTTGTTGTGATGCTATGGTAACTTTGCTGTTTGACCCCGGGTATCATTTTACCCTTATAATGGTCAGTCTGTGCCTTACTTAGTCTAACGATCATTTGGAATAAATCGATGAATGTGAACTTCATTTCATTTTGTCATTTGTTTCTTCGTCAGTTTCATTAGGTGACTTTAATAACACTTAAAAATCAAATATCCCCTACTTTTTTTGAATAGTATAGTTTGATCGTGCAAATCATATCAACCCAATACGATCATAAAGCTATTTCACACACACATATCTAAAAAAAAACAACTAGACCTTGCGAACTCTGTTTCTGATCGCACGGTTAAGTTTCTGATCGCACATAGTTATAGCACTCGGCAAACCTCGGTGAATTCTGTTACTCTACATCTAGCCGCGGCTGTATGACGGTAAGTGATATGTAATGTACCTACGCCGATACAATTGCGATGCGGTACGGGTTTACATATTGGGTAAACTTGCCGATTTTAAAAATAAGTTATCAAAATTGCGTCGTTCGAAGCGTATTTAGAATTTTCAGAGCAAAGTTGTCCGTGTTTTAAACGGAAGTAGAAATCTCGCGAAAACTATGAAATGAATACCACTCGGTAAACAATCGACAGATTCCGAATGAATACGTAACTAATTTCACGCGTGTAATGTCGAAAAAAAGATTCTATTTTGATGGCATATTGTCAGATGTATGATCATATTTTCAATGAGGTTTATGTTTTTAAATAAAGAAATAAGTACGGTAGGCAATGTTGACGAAGATGCAGGCGCGGATCCAGAGGGGGGGTCCACGGGGTCTGGACACCCCCCCCCTGCTCAGGCTTGAAAATTTGAAACTTAAATCTAAAAGCCTGAATCTGACCCAAAAATTGCGAATTTGTATACATTGATTTGAGTCATGACTTTCATTCCATTGTGGGCAAAAAAACTATCACCCACGTTGTTCGTTCGGAATATTCTTTTAGTTGGAATATGCACCCAGGTGATACATATGTACATATGTAATATTTCATACATATGGATGAGCTAGGATTGGGGGTGTATAGCTCATTCCTGGAGAAGTATTCTGGTGAAGCCGTCACTGTTCATTAAAGGTCCAATTCCAAATCCATTTCAATATTACTTTATATACAGTTTAAAAATACATTATTTACAAATTATATACAAGGCATTCGATCTCCTTGTCTGTCTGTATATCTGTATATCTCCCCATCTGTTTGTGTATGGGTCTTTTAAAGACACTAATTTGCATACACACAAAGGAACAATTTTGACAAATCAGATGAAAGATAAAATTATTGTAACACATCAAATGAAAAGAAGTTAAACTAGACCTGCATGCAGGAATGACGGGTTTCACTGGTGCCATGTTTACCTTTAACATGTCACTTCCGGTGCCAAGTTACCGTTGAACATATGTCACTTCCGGTACCAACGAAACCACTAAACAGGTTTCCAAATTAACATTGCACACAAATAAAATGGACGCAGAATCAACCAAATCCAGCAATACCAATTCATTTTATACATTTGTTACTTGTAAATATGATCTTGACAAAATTACATTACTTCCGGTGATAATGAAAATGTTCAATTAGTTTTATGAAATCAGAAATGGCATACGATATCATATAGTGAAAATTTTATTTAAATTGAATAATAATTGCCACTTTTAAAGACCATAAAACTTGAAAAGTGACTTGTAGCAAATCGGCTATTTCTTTGCAACCGTACAAGATAGAAACCATTTTGTGGTATCTGTATGATCGTATGGGTTCATTCTATTTGTTGATTGGCATCAAATACCATAATTTGAAAAAGATTTCAATAAAGACTCATTTGAATAAAATATCTGTTTTGAAGGCTAAAAATACAGTTTTTGCCAAAATGACATTACTTCCGGTGATGAGATGAAAACGTTAAATTAGTTTTATAACATCGTCCATGACATTAGGCCTCAAAGGGTGAAAATTTTATGAAAATCGAATAATAATTGACACTTTTATGGGCCAAAAACCTTCAAAGGTGACATTTAGAAAACCGCCTATATCTCGGCAACCGAACAAGTTAGAAACAATTTTATGATATCTAAATGACCGTATGAGTTTTGTTAATATGTGAATTTAAACCAAAAGTTAATTTTAATATTACATATTAAATAATTCTTGGTTGAAAAAAATATCGATTTTAAGAGTTAAAAATGCAGTTTTTGACCAAATGGCGTCACTTCCGGTGTCAATTTTAAATTATAATCAATTTGATATGACGCATACTTGCTTTTTGAATCAAATGATGTCACTATTGTGAATATCCATTAATAATTGACTATTTTACAGGCAAAATTCAGAAAACAGTGACTTATGCAAAACTGCCCATTTCTCGGCAACTGCTTATATTACAAACTAATTTTAACATACATTCTCTTCGTATGGATTATAGCTACAAGTTTATAAAAGTTACGTAGAAATATTTTAAAATCTGAAAAGCCTGAATGGGTTGTAAATAGGTCATTTTTACGCCCTTTTTCACCTCTTAATCCAATTTGCTAGAAAATGAAATCGAAATTAAAAAAACTGCTTCCGACATTTTTTGCGCCTTTAAAGGACACACTCTTTGAGTCATATAATTTTTCAAAAAAATAATATTTGTTTTTGAAAAATGGTACCTAACTGTCAAAATTGTAGTTTTTGGTAAAATTATGCCACTTCCGGTGCCGACAGATAACACTTTCGGTAATAAAAAAAATGACAATTGAGACAACGAAGCATATGAACTTTGTTTTATACAAATCGAACAATAAAAAATTAATATAGGACTGAAAAACTGAATTAGCCAATGGCGGCCAAGGAAAATTACTGAGACAATTTTTTTTAACATTTTTGCGCTAGTCAGATGACTCTTTAATTCTGTGCACAACACGACTAAAAAATATTTATAAATAAAAAAGTTTTTTGTAAAATTTTAAATTTTCGAAATTTGGCGCCTAATATTTTCGAAGATTTGCCAAAAATCAAAAATCGAAAGTAGCGCAGCTATGTGCCATGTCTCCGGCTGTGCCAAAATATATCGAAAGTTAAAATCCCATGATTATTGTTAAAATTATTGCAATATTTTAAAAAACGCTAACTTCGGTGATTTCGGACATTTCGCATTGTCGCAGAACGTTCAAAATAGCTTTATCCTCTAAGTCACACCCACTTTCCCAGTAAAACCGAAGAAATCGTAACGATGCGACACGTAGTTGCTGTGATCTATTCAAATTGGAATCTGAATAATAATAATAAGAACTAGACCTGCAGACCTGCAGTGCTGAATCGGCTTTCAGGAATCAGACAGGAAGTGAGTCATACAATAGCCGATCCATCGAGCTACCAAACGATACTGTATTTGTTATGATTCAGTGACACCCTCTATCAGATTTGTAAAAGTAATATTTGCTTGCAAATACACCGGTCAAAATTGTAAAATCTGGCAAAATTACTTCACTTCCGGTGCCAAAAGAAATAATTATCGGTAACAAATAAGTTGAGAATTCGCAATTGAGAATTGTTTTATACATATCAGGCAATAAATAATAAACTTAGAACCCATAAACTGAAATTAAAAAGGTAAAAAAATTAAAAAGTGATCCTTAGAAAATTGGTTATATCTCGACAAGGGAATACGCTAGAAGCAATCTTTTGATATCAGTATGATTATATTGATCCAATCTAAATGGCCATTAGAATCAAACGTTATAACGTTAAACAAATAATAAATATAACTAACTTCAAAAAAATATTTGTTTTGAAGTCTAAAAATACGTTTTTTGCAAATATGACATTACTTCCGGTGATAATGGAAATGTTAAATCAGATCATTGTAATCATAAATGGCATAAGGCATCACATGGTGAAAATTGTATGAAAATTGAATAATAATTGACACTTTTATAGACCAAAAAGCTTGAAAAGTGACTTGTAGAAAATCGTCTATTTCTGGGCAACCGTACAAGTTAGAAACTTTTTTGTGATATCTGTATGATCGTATGGGTTCATGCTATTCGATGATGGGATTCAAATATCATAATTTTAAAAATATTATAAAAAAGACTCATTTGAATAAAATATTTGTTTTTTAGGTTTACTGCTCACATTACAAACTATTTTTCGCATACATTCTCTTCGTCTGGATTATGGCTACGAGTTTATGAAAGTTACGAATAAATAGTTCAAAATATGAAGACGTTGAATGGGTTGTAATAACTGAATTTTACCTTTTTTTTTTTACATTTTATTCGAAATTGCCCGAAAATAAAATTGAAATTAAAGAATCTGAGCCAAAGATTTTATGCGCCTTTACAGGGCGCATTCCTTTTGTTATATCGGTTTTCGAAAAAAATAATATTTGCTGTCAAAAAGTGGTACTTAACTGTCAAAATTGTAGTTTTTGTTAATATTACGCCACTTCCGTTGCGTTCAGAAAAATGTCACCATAACAAAAAAAAATACAATTGACATCACGAAGCATATGCACATTGTTTTATACAAATCGAACAATAAATAATTAATCTAGGTACGAAAAACTAAATTAGCTAATGGCGGATAACGCAAAATACGGAGACAAAATTCTTTATCACTCCTGCTCAAGTAGGGTGATACTTTAACCCTGTGTAAAATACCATCAAAAAATATTCATAAATAAAAAAGTTTTCTGTAAAAAACTAAAAAAAAATTAAAATATCGGAGATTTTTTCGACTACTTCCGGTTTTTCGATCATTGATGGGATAGCTTTAACAAATTGTATTGATACTTAACTTCTTGTACAAAAAGTTTCAGAAACATTCACTGAGTAGTTTATGGAAAAAAGATAAATAAAATAGCATTTTCAGTAATTTAATGATTTTTCAACTTTTTTCACACATTGAGGCCATTTTCGGACAACCTATATTATTTCAATGCTTTTAATTTTGGATGCACACTCTAGACCATCGATGGGACTCTTAGTAAAATATATTTTAGAAAAATCGTAGGCGTCGTTTTCGAGAAAAAGGCGTCTCAGAATGCTTCAAAACGAAAAATACTTGGTTTTCGCCGTACTATAATTTATTTATAAACAATCGAATTTGTATCATTTAGATGTCATAAGATAGTCCATTTATGGGACTTTTCAACGACTTTTTAATTGTTTTGGTGACGGAGAATTTCAGTTTTTAGCAGGAGCTCCAATTTTGTTTATCATTTTTACGCTTTTTTGCCGTTTTTTGAACTACTTCCGATAGACGAATCATTGTCGAGTAGTTTTAACATCCGGTTTTGGAGTTTGAAAGGGAACAGGACTCTATAATGATATACTACACTATCCGATCAGATAAAACCCTTCTGAGAAATCCTATGTTCAAAAGAGTCAAAAATGCAAAAATGTCAAAATATTGAAAATTAAATTTCATGTGACGGAGAATTTCAGTTTTTAGCAGGAGCTCCAATTTTGTTTATCATTTTTACGCTTTTTTGCCGTTTTTTGAACTACTTCCGATAGACGAATCATTGTCGAGTAGTTTTAACATCCGGTTTTGGAGTTTGAAAGGGAACAGGACTCTATAATGATATACTACACTATCCGATCAGATAAAACCCTTCTGAGAAATCCTATGTTCAAAAGAGTCAAAAATGCAAAAATGTCAAAATATTGAAAATTAAATTTCATGTGACGGAGAATTTCAGTTTTTAGCAGGAGCTCCAATTTTGTTTATCATTTTTACGCTTTTTTGCCGTTTTTTGAACTACTTCCGATAGACGAATCATTGTCGAGTAGTTTTAACATCCGGTTTTCGAGTTTGAAAGGGAACAGGACTCTATAATGATATACTACACTATCCGATCAGATAAAACCCTTCTGAGAAATCCTATGTTCAAAAGAGTCAAAAATGCAAAAATGTCAAAATATTGAAAATTAAATTTCATTAACTACATACATATTATACATAGTTAGAACCGTCATTAGGTCAGCTATCTGAATTTTTTATCCTTTTTTTGAAAATCTCTTCAAATAAAAAAATAGAAGAGCATTTTCCAAAATTTCATGATTTTTCGACTTTTTTCGATATTCAGTCCCTTTTTTGTCCTATTCCAATTATTTGAAGGTCTTAATGAATGGATCCATGCTAAATACTACCGGAAGGACCATCGATAGATAAAGTTTAAGAAAAATCGTTGAAGCAGTTTTCGAGATAAAGGCGTCCAAAAACGCTCCAAATTAGAAAATACTTGATTTTCAGTGTGCCATATTTTACTTCCGGGTCATGGTATCTTTATGAAATGCATTCCATCCGATACTTCAACTCCCGTGCAACCCAGCGATACCCTAATCTCTTTAATCCGTTGATATCGGACAAAAAAATCACGTTTTCCCCAAAGTACCCATTTTTTGCATTTTTTTCCAAACATCAGAAATTATTTCGACTACTTCCGGTTTACGGATAGTTGTTGAAATTGCTTTATCCAACTGTCTGACTATATGGCTTTATGTTCCAGAAATTTCAGAAATATCGATTTATCCTTTCCAAAAAATATAAGGGTTTGAAAATGGGTAGAAAATTCGCAAAAAATCGAAAAATAAAGGGAGATAACTCTGAATGAAACTTATATTACTGGAATCGGATGGACTCCAGGAATCCAAAAATGTAGGTCAAATTTGAAAATTTTGAAAAATAACAAAAAATGTCTCCTAAACAACATGTTTTCAATTTTCGAACGATAAAAGTCATCGACGAATGTTCGAAATTGAAAAATGTGAGATAGCCATTGTGTTGGAAAAGATTTAGGGATTCTAAAAATTTAATTTGTTTGAAAATGGATAACGAATTGACGAAACTATGGCCGATTTTCAATTTCAGACCAACGTACAAAGTTCGACCACTTCCGGTATGCGCAGACGTTTCAAAAATAGTTTATCAAGTAGCCACCACATGGTTTCCCAATAGAAAATTTGGTTTCAGATCGGCATCTGTTTTCGATCATGGAGAAATAGGCTCCGGTAGTAAAGAATAATAATAATAAATAATAATAATTTTAGTAAAAACAATAGTCTTTCAGACGAAAGTCTGAAGGCCTAACTAGACCTGCATGCAGGAATGACGGGTTTCACTGGTGCCACGTTACCCTTAAACATGTCACTTCCGGTGCCAAGTTACCCTTGAACATATGTCGCTTCTGGTACCACCAAAACACTAAACAGGTTTCCAAATTAACATTGCACACAAATAAAATGGACGCAGAATCAACCAAATCCAGCAATATCAATTCATTTTATACATTTGTTACTTGTAAATGATCTTGACAAAATTAAATTACTCCCGGTGTTAATGAAAATGTTCAATTAGTCTTATGAAATCAGAAATGGCATACGATATCATATAGTGAAAATTTTATGTAAATGAATAATAATTGCTACTTTTAAAGACCAAAAAACTTGAAAAGTGACTTGTAGAAAATCGGCTATTTCTCGGCAACCGTACAAGTTAGAAACCATTTTGTGGTATCTGTATGATCGTATGGCTTCATTCTATTTGTTGATTGACATCAAATACCATAATTTGAAAAACATTTCAAAACAGACTCATTTGAATAAAATATCTGTTTTGAAGGCTAAAAATACAGTTTTTGCCAAAATGACGTTACTTCCGGTGATAATGAAAATCTTACATTACTTGTATGAAATCCCAAATGGCATTAGTTATAACATGGTGTAACGTTTATGAAAATCGAATAATAATTGACACTTTTATGGCCCCAAATCCTTCAAAAGTGACCTGTAGAAAACCGTCTATTTCTCGGCAACCGAACAAGTTAGAAACAAGTTTATGATATCTATATGACCATATGAGTTGTGTTTATATGTGAATTTAAACCAAAAGTTAAAATTATTAATACATATCAAGTTATTCTTGGTTGAATAAAATATTGATTTAAAAAGTTTGAAATGCAGTTTTTGACAAAATGACGTCACTTCCGGTGTCAATTTTAAATTGTAATCAACTTGATATGACGCTACATGCTTTTTGAATCAAATGATGTCACTTTTATAAAAATCCAATAATAACTGACTTTATTACACGCAAAATAAAGAAAACAGTGACTTACGCAGAACTGTCCATTTCTTGGCAACTGCTTATATTACAAACTAATTTTCACATACATTCTCTTCGTATTGATTATAGCTACAAGTGTATAAGAGTTATGTAAAAAATAATTTAAAATCTGAAAAGCCTGAATGGGTTGTAAATAGGTCAATTTTACGCCTTTTTTCACCTCTTAATCCAATTTGCTAGAAAATGAAATAGAAATTAAAAAAACTGCTTCCGCCATTTTTTGCGCCTTGAAAGGACACACTCTTTGAGTCATATAATTTTTCAAAAAAATAATATTTGTTTTCGAAGAAGGAAAATAACTGTCAAAATTGTAGTTTTTGGTAAAATTATGCCACTTCCGGCGCCGACAGATAACACTATTGGTAACACAAAAAATGACAATTGAGACAACGAAGCATATGAACTTTGTTTTATACAAATCGAACAATAAAAAAATAATCTAGGACTGAAAAACTGAATTAGCCAATGGCAGCCAAGGAAAATTACTAGGACAAAAAATTTTAGCATTTTTGCGCAAGACAGATGACTTTTTAATTCTGTGTACAATACGACTAAAAAATATTCATAAATAAAAAAGTTTTTTGTAAAATTTGAAATTTTCAAAATTTGGCGCCTAATATCTTCGAAGATTTACCGAAAATCAAAAAATCGTAAGTAGCGTAGCTATGTGCCATGGCTCCGGCTATGCCAAAATGTATCGAAAGTTAAAATCCCATGATTATTGTTAAAATTACTGCAATATTTTAAAAAACGATAACTTCGGTGATTTTGGACATTTCGCATTGTCGCAGAACGTTCAAAATAGCTTTATCCTCTAAGTCACACCCACTTTCCCAGTAAAACCGAAGAAATCGTAACGATGCGACAAGCAGTTGCTGAGATCTACTCAAAACAAAAGAAGAATAATAATAATAATAAGAACTAGACCTGCATGCAGGAATGACAGGTTTCACTGGTGCCATGTTACCTTTGAACTTGAACTTGTGTCATTTTCGGTGCCACGTTAACCTTGAACATATGTCACTTCCGGTACCAATGAAATTGATATACAGGTTTCCACATAAGCATTGCACACATCAAATAAAATGGAAACAGAATCAAACAAATCCAGCAATATCATTTCATTTTATACATTTGTTACATGTAATTGATCCTGACAAAATTACAGTACTTCCGGTGATAATGTAAATGTTCCATTAGTTTTATGAAATCAGAAATGGCATAAGGCATCACATGGTGAAAATTTTATGTAAATCGAATAATAATTGCCACTTTTATAGACCAAAAACCTTGAAAAGTGACGTGTAGAAAATCGTCTATTTCTCGGCAACCGTACAAGTTAGAAACCATTTTTTGGTATTTATATGACCGTATGGGTTTAATCTATTTGTTGATTGGAATCAAATATCATAATTGTACAAACATTACAAATCAGACTCATTTGAATAAAATATCGGCTTTGAAGGCTTAAAATACAATTTTTGCCAAAATGACGTTACTTCCGGTGATAATGAAAACTTTAAATTAGTTTTTTAACATCGTCTATGACATTGGGCTTCAAAGGGTGAAAATTTTATGAAAATCGAATAATAATTGACACTTTTATGGGCCAAAAACCTTCAAAAGTGACTTTTAGAAAATCGCCTGTATCTCGGCAACCGAACAAGTTAGAAACAATTTTATGATATCTTTTTGACCGTATGAGTTTTGTTAATATGTGAATTTAAACCAAAAATTAATTTTATTATTATATGTGACATAATTCTTGGTTGAAAAAAATATCGATTTTAAAAGTTAAAAATTGAGTTTTTGACTAAATGACGTCACTTCCGGTGTCAATTTTAAATAGTAATCAACATGATATGACACAGACTTGCTTTTTGAATCAAATGATGTCACTTTTGTGAATATCCATTAATAATTGACTATTTTACAGGCAAAATTACGAAAACAGTGACTTATGCAAAACTGCCCATTTCTCGGCAACTGCTTATTTTAGAAACTAATTTTAACATACATTCTCTTCGTATGGATTATAGTTACAGGTTTATAAAAGTTAAGTAAAAATATTTTAAAATCTGAAAAGCCTGAATGGGTTGTAAATAGGTCAATTTTACGCCTTTTTTCACCTCTTAATCCAATTTGCTAGAAAATGAAATAGAAATTAAAAAAACTGCTTCCGCCATTTTTTGCGCCTTGAAAGGACACACTCTTTGAGTCATATAATTTTTCAAAAAAATAATATTTGTTTTCAAAGAAGGAAAATAACTGTCAAAATTGTAGTTTTTGGTAAAATTATGCCACTTCCGGTGCCGACAGATAACACTTTCGGTAATAAAAAAAATGACAATTGAGACAACGAAGCATATGAACTTTGTTTTATACAAATCGAACAATAAAAAATTAATCTAGGACTGAAAAACTGAATTAGCCAATGGCGGCCAAGGAAAATTACCGAGACAATTTTTTTTAACATTTTTGCGCTAGTCAGATAACTCTTTAATTCTGTGCACAACACGACTAAAAAATATTTATAAATAAAAAAGTTTTTTGTAAAATTTTAAATTTTCAAAATTTGGCGCTCAATATCTTCGAAGATTTGCCAAAAATCAAAAATCGAAAGTAGCGTAGCTATGTGCCATGTCTCCGGCTATGCCAAAATGTATCGAAAGTTAAAATCCCATGATTGTTGTTAAAACTATTGCTATATTTTTAAAAACGCTAACTTCGGTGATTTCGGACATTTCGCATTGTCGCAGAACGTTCAAAATAGCTTTATCCTCTAAGTCACACCCACTTTCCCAGTAAAACCGAAGAAATCGTAACGATGCGACACGTAGTTGCTGAGATCTATTCAAATTGGAATCTGAATAATAATAATAATAATAAGAATAATAATTTTAACAAAAACAATAGTGTTTCACACAAGCCATGCAGTGTGAAACCCTAATAATAATTTTAACAAAAACAATAGTGTTTCACACAAGCTTCGCAGTGTGAAACCCTAATAACTAGACCTGCATGCAGGAATGACGGGTTTCACTTCTGCCATGTTACCGTTGAACTTGAACTTGTGTCACTTTCGGTGCCATGTTATCCTTGAACATATGTCACTTCCGGTACCAATGAAACCAATATACAGGTTTCCACATAAGCATTGCACACATCAAATAAAATGGAAACAGAATCAAACAAATCCAGCAATATCAATTGTTTTTATACATTTGTTACATGTAATTGATCCTGACAAAATTACAGTACTTCCGGTGATAAAGTAAATGTTCCATTAGTTTTATGAAATCAGAAATGGCATAAGGCATCACATGGTGAAAATTTTATGTAAATCGAATAATAATTGCCACTTTTATAGACCAAAAACCTTGAAAAGTGACGTGTAGAAAATCGTCTATTTCTCGGCAACCGTACAAGTTAGAAACCATTTTTTGGTATTTATATGACCGTATGGGTTTAATCTATTTGTTGATTGGAATCAAATATCATAATTTTATAAACATTACAAATCAGGCTCATTTGAATAAAATGTCTGTTTTGAAGGCTTAAAATACAGTTTTTGCCAAAATGATGTTACTTCCGGTGATAATGAAAACGTTAAATTAGTTTTATAACATCGTCTATGACATTAGGCTTCAAAGGGTGAAAATTTTATGAAAATCGAATATTAATTGACACTTTTATGGGCCAAAAACCTTCAAAAGTGACTTGTAGAAAAACGCCTATATCTCGGCAACCGAACAAGTTAGAAACAATTTTATGATATCTATTTGACTGTATGAGTTTTGTTAATATGTGAATTTAAACCAAAAGTTAATTTTATTATTACATATCAAATAATTCTTGGTTGAAAAAAATATCGATTTTAAAAGTTAAAAATGCAGTTTTTTACCAAACGGCGTCACTTCCGGTGTCAATTTTAAATTATAATCAATTTGATATGACGCATACTTGCTTTTTGAATCAAATGATGTCACTATTGTGAATATCCATTAATAATTGACTATTTTACAGGCAAAATTAAGAAAACAGTAACTTATGCAAAACTGCCCATTTCTCGGCAACTGCTTATTTTAGAAACTAATTGTCACATACATTCTCTTCGTATGGATTATAGCTACAAGTTTATAAAAGTTACGTAGAAATATTTTAGAATCTGAAAAACCTGAATGGGTTGTAAATTGGTCAATTTTACGCCCTTTTTCACCCCTAAATCCAATTTGCTAGAAAATGAAATCCAAATTAAAAAAACTGCTTCCGACATTTTTTGCCCCTTTAAAGGACACACTCTTTGAGTCATATAATTTTTCAAAAAAATAATATTTGTTTTCGAAAAATGGTACCTAACTGTCAAAATTGTAGTTTTTGGTAAAATTATGCCACTTCCGGTGCCGACAGATAACACTTTTGGTAATAAAAAAAATGACAATTGAGACAACGAAGCATATGAACTTTGTTTTATACAAATCGAACAATAAGAAATTAATCTAGGACTGAAAAACTGAATTAGCCAATGGCGGCCAAGGAAAATTACTGAGACAAATTTTTTTAACATTTTTGCGCTAGTCAGATGACTCTCTAATTCTGTGCTCAACACGACTAAAAAATATTCATAAATAAAAAAGTTTTTTGTAAAATTTTAAATTTTCGAAATTTGGCGCCTAATATCTTCGAAGATTTGCCGAAAATCAAAAATCGAAAGTAGCGTAGCTATGTGCCCTGTCTCCGGCTATGCCAAAGTGTATCGAATGTTAAAATCCAATGATTATTGTTAAAATTACTGCAATATTTTCAAAAACACTAACTTCGGTGATTTCGGACATTTCGCATTGTCGCACAACGTTCAAAATAGCTTTATCCTCTAAGTCACACCCACTTTCCCAGTAAAACCGAAGAAATCGTAACGATGCGACAAGTAGTTGCTGAGATCTATTCAAATTGGAATCTGAATAATAATAATGTAACAGGACGGGTTGTTATCGATTTGCACTTGAGCGTCGGGCGTGACCGGCTCTTGTGCAAACCGGAAGTCCAGGTTCGTACACAGGATGTCAGGTTTCTCACGTGAACTGAAGTCAAAGAAAACACTTTTATTAAGTTTCAAATTCTTTATTTCATTAATTACAAAGATTTTATTGACCGATACGCGCGTCCGAGTGGTTGGTCTTCTTCTCTCCAATGGTTCACCAGCTGAAATAGAAATTCTTACGCCAAATCCTTCTACCATGTCCCTTCCTAAAACCAAAACGGAACGCCCACTATTGTCAAATCTTGTAACTTCTGAACGAAAATTCTAGGGATAAACTAATTAGAACTCAGCGACATTAGAAACAATATTAGTGCCTGCCTCAGCCCGAACTTATAATATTCGCACAAAGGGAAACAATAAATCTTACATCACCCAATCGGAACCCTTAAAATAACTAGAAACTCATAACTCCACAAATAAATACAATATGTCTGCCTTTTGCCCGAACTTCAATATTCGCACAGAGGGAAACAATAAATCTTACATCACCCAATCGGAACCCTAAAAATAACTAGAAACTCAGAACTTAAACCATCTACTACAAGACTAAACTCTACACCGGAGACCGTGCTTGTTCCGAGCGAAATGAGTGATCATTCCAGCGGAACTCGCTAATCACCAGAAACAGAGTCTCCCTTCCCTTAAAGTTTGGAACGCCCGTCTTAGTTCGTACTTATCCTAAGCGGCATGATTGGTCACGCCAGTAGGACTCGCACGCTACTAAACTCTACTCCGGAGAACTGGCTTGCCCCGAGCGAAATGAGTGATCATTCCAGCGGAACTCGCTAGCCACCAGAGACAGAGTCTCCCTTGGGAATGCTTACCGCAGAGCGAAATATATGAATATTCCAGCTGAGGTCCGCACCCCCCGACCGTTCCACTAAGACTGGCTATTAGTGGCCTTATATACCCGTTGTATACGCGCTGCATTGCGGCATGCACGTGCATGAACCTTGACCTGGCTTTCGTGCTGATTTGAAACCTGCGCTCCCATTGGCCGATTTTTACCCACGTTATCCAGTAGGAGGTGCCGATCTACATGTATTATACAAAGCCCATTTACAAAATGGCGTGTTTCTATACCATTTCTACGTGGGATTACCGGCAATTCCGAGTTTGATGCAACACAGAAAATAATATAAGCCATTTCTATCTACGGGACAAGAATAACTGAAGTCACAGCTATTTCAATGATCTGTAAAATACGAAACCCCCACATTAATAAGAATTTCAATGATCAATGATCTGTAAAATACGAAACCCCCACATTAATAAGAATAATAATTTTAACAAAAACAATAGTGTTTCACACAAGCTACGCAGTGTGAAACCCTAACTAGACCTGCATGCAGGAATGACGGGTTTCACTGGTGCCACGTTACCCTTTAACATGGCATATGACATCATATAGTGAAAATTTTATGTAAATAGAATAATAATTGCCACTTTTATAGACCAAAAACCTTGAAAAGTGAATTGTAGACAATCGACTATTTCTCTGCAACCGCACAAGTTAGAAACCATTTTGTGGTGTCTGTATGATCGTATGGGTTCAATCCATTTGTTGAATGGAATCAAATATAATTTTGAAAACATTACAAATCAGACTCATTTGAATAAAATATCTGTTTTGCAGGCTAAAAATTCTGTTTTTGACAAAATGACATCACTTCCGGTGATACTAAAAAAGTTAAATTAGTTCTATGAAATCGTAAATGGCATAAGAATCATATGGTCAAAATTTTGTGAAAATCGAATAATAACTGATTCTTTTAGAGCCAAAATAAAGTAAAAAGTGGCTTGTGGAAAATCATCCATTTCTCTGCAACCGTACAAGTTACAAACCATTTTCTGGTATCTATATGATCCTATCGGTTCATTCTATTTGTTGATGGGAACCAAATTTCATAATTCTAAAAATATTACAAATAATACTCATTTGAATAAAAAATGTATTTTTAAGGCTAAAAATTCAGTTATTGCCTAAATGACGTCACTTCCGGTAACAGTGAAAGTGTTAAAATGGTTTGGAATAGTCGACTGTGGCAATAGGCAACAGACAGTGAAAGAAAATTGAAAATCAAATAATAATTGATTCTTTTACAGCCAAAATAACGTGAAAAGTGACTCATGCAAAATTGCCCATTTCTCGGCAACTGCTTATATAACAAACTAAATTTCACATACATTCTCTTTGTATGGATTATTGCTACAAGTTTATGAAAGTATCGAAGAAATATTTTAATATATGAAGACACTGGATGGGTTGTAAATAGCTTATTTTTACCCCTTTTTTTACCTTTTAACCGAAATGGCCCGAAAACAAAATCGAAATTAAAAAAACTGAGTCCGAGATTTTGTGCACCTTTACAGGACGCATCTTTTGAGTAAGATCAGATTAGTAGAAAATAGTATTTGCTTTCAAAAAGTTGTACCGAACTGTCAATATTGTAGTTTTTGCTGAATTTACGCCACTTCCGGTGCCTACAGGAAACTTTACCGGTAACAAAAAAAATGGCATTTTGAACCACGGAACATATGAACATGGTTTTATACAAATCGAACAATAAATAATTAATGTAGGACTGAAAAACTGAATTAGCCAATGGCGGCCAAGGAAAATTACAGAAACAAAAAAATGTTGACATTTTTGTTAAAATCAGATGACTCTTTAACCTTGGTTAAAATGTCATATAAAAATATTAATAAATAAAAAAGTTTTTTGTAAAAATTTAAATTTTCAAAATTTGGCGCCTAATATCTTCCAAGATTCATCAAAACTCAAAAGTAACATAGCTATGTCCCCTGTTTCTGGCTATGTCAAAATGCATCATATGCTAAAATCCAATGATTATTGTTAATATTACGGCAATATTTCAAAAAACGACATTTTCGGTGATTTCGGACATTTCGCAATGTCGCAGAATGCCGGGAATAGCTTTAATCTCTAAGTCACACCCACTTTCCCGGTAAAACTGAAGACATTGTATCGATCCGACAAGAAGTTGCTGAGATATAAGCAAATTGGAAAAAAAAAAATAATAATAATAAGAAGAACTAGATCTGCTACTGTCCCATGCAGATATGAAAGCTTTCATATTCATCGTCACGTGTCATTGATTGTATCAAGTATCCTAAATAAAAGGATAAGAAGAAAAACTTATTAAAATTGGTCAAAAACTCGCGAAGTTACAAGTCTAAATATAGTATGAAACATTGCACCCAGGCATAACAATAATCTGAAAACTAAAGGGAAATAACTGAAACTTGTATTACTGTAATGAGACGGATGAGAAAATGAAATGAAAATGGCGGGAAAAAAAAATAAAAATGGCAGGTTGGACAGGCGACCTTACTCCTTGTCACGTACAACCGGGCATTCGAAAACACGCTAGTTAACTCAATCACAGGCGCGCGTGCTAACCATTCAGCCACCCAACCCCCCTTTGAAATCAGACACGTGCAATATGTCATATAGGAAGAATAAGAAGTCGCTCACAAGAAAATGGTAAATTAATGAGTTTAGGTCAAAAGGTTGAGCTACTGTTTTAGAGTACTTAATAGTTTTAAAGAGACACGTTAAGGGTTGTTCATAGTTAAATGAAAGTATAATTTTAAATAAGACCAATAAAATTAGGATTTAATAATGCCAGACTAATATTTCCAATATGTTTGGTTATAAGTAGGAAATCGTGACGACTTCTTAAGCATGTTTTAAACAAAGGATCATGTTTGTTTAAACAAGAATGGCACTCTGCAATAAAAAAAACTGGCCAAAGCAAGATTTCTATGCAGAAATTAAATAATTGCTAGAACCAGAAAAATATTTATCCACTATAATAAATAAGCAACATAGAGAAAATGAAATGAAATTGAATGGGGTTTAGCGTCCGACTGTTCTGCTCCTAAAATGGGCTAATGAAGACGGGCATATGCCATAAAGTGTGCAATGAGGGAAATTTTACCCGGGCAGCGGCGGTTACGGCCTACGAGGTTGGACAGGCGACCATACTCCTTGTCACGTACAACCAAGAAATCGAAACAACGCCAGTTGACTCAATGACAGACGTTATGATACAGAGCGCACGTGCTAACCATTCAGCCACGCAACCTCCCTAAAATCGGCAAATTGCTGACCTACAGCGAGAAACATTTCAACCGGGCCAAATTTTCTATTGTAACAGTTTAATTTGCACGGTACCTTTAGTTATCAACCCAATATTACAAAACTTTTAAAAATAAGCTCCCCCTGACCAGCTTAAGCGTTCGCAATAAACGTTTGCCCCTTAAAATCGGCAAATTGCTGACTTTAAAGTGAGAAACATTACAACCGGGCGAAATTTTCTGTTTTATCACTTTTACAGTACCTTTGATTACCAACCGATTATTACAAAACTTTGAAAATAAAAGAGAAAGAGAAAAATGCGGCCTAATGTCAATTCGACACAAACTAGGTCATTTCGGGACTAACATATGTTTTTAATTTTATTTAAAAACTCCCCTTGCGCTTACAGGTCTTTAGCCGATGGGAGGAAACCGAAGGACACGGAGAAAACCCACGAGGTTGGACATCATACTTCATGTCACGTGCAACCTGGAGATCGAAACGACGCCCGTTGACTCAATGACAGACGTTACGATACAGTGCGCACATGCTAACCATTCAGCCATTCAGCCTCCCTGAATTCAGAAAATTGCTGACTTATAGCAAGAAACATTTCAACCGGGCGAAATTTTCTGTTTTAACAGTTTAATGTGCACGGTACTTTAATTACCAACCGATTATTACAAAACTTTTGAAAATAAGCTCCAACTGACCAGCTTAATCGTATGCAATAAACGTTTTCGCCTGAATTGAAAGTTCTGCACGGAGAAAGTTCATCTCGATTTCCCGGCGTGGTTCCCCTTGTCAGTGAGGCAGAACGGAGGGCCTGACAAGCACAGCTGTCTAGTCATTCGGATGGGACTAAAAACCAAGGTCTCGTGTACACATTGGAGTGCACGTAAAATATCCCTAAGCAGCTGGAATTCGATACTGTTGAATAAGCTCTATACGATGACTAAATGTGTAGATTGTAGTCACCCACACTGCATGTTTCGCTTAACAATGAAAGGGTGCCGTTTTCAATGTTCGATCCTTTTGTTCTTCTACTCCTGATATGTTGGACTGTTGATCGATGGTTTCATATAAAAGACTACCAATAAGACTCTTTGTAGAAGAAGTTCCCAAAAAATATTATGTTGACTTTACGAGAAAGACCTCTAAACATGCTCCAAATTGTAAAAATACGACTTTTTGGATTTTCAATCTCTTTTTTTCGGCTATCCCTGATATTTAGAAAAAATAATACAATGATTTCACACAACAGGCTAGCTATTAGACTCTCTATTGACAAAAGTTTCACCGCCCTCCCTTCATTATAACCGAAGTTATCGTGCCCTAAAGAATCAACAAATTAGCATGCTTATCTCTGCTTACCCTAAGCAGAAAATGCTCATCTTTAAACTCAATCATAACATTGACCTAGTGAACGTCTACACCAAGTTTGAACATTCTAGCTTAATTAGAAGGAGAGTAATTGTGTTCCAAAGTCCCGACCCTTCAAATTGCTTCTATTTTTCATTTTCAATTCAAAATGGTGACCATCACGTGACCGAAATCAAAATTCTATTCGCGACATTTTTTAGGCCTTCCATCAAGGATTCAGAAAATATAACTCCCGAGTCTGTAAGTAAAATAGCAAAAAAGCCTTATTGATTTTTCACTTTTAAATATGGCGGCACTTCCGGTTCAATCGACAAACTCCATATTTTGTGTACAAGTCAGTAATTACTTATCTAGTATCCAAAAAAAAAATCAGGTCATTCTGACCTATATTTCGACGATTTTTTTGAAAATTTTGATCCTTAATTTCGTCAAGGGGAGATAATTTAGAAAATTTCTAATTATATTTTTGAAGTCACATCGGTAAGATCTACTTAGATACTAAATTTCATGAAAATCGTACAACTATTAAAGAAGTTGTCAAATTGGTCTAAACTTCCGGTTCGAAATCACAGCGACGAATTTTCGAAATTCGAAAATCTGAAACTGCAGATATATAGTAATTGTCTCAAGGTACTCAAAGAAAAAAGATTTAGTAAAATAGGTCAAATAGTCACAAAGTTACAGCATTGTAGGTCAAATGCATTCGTTCGTAAAATTCGGTGATTTCGGATACGTAAAACGTTTTGAAAATATATTTAATCAACAGCCACCACCCATTTTTGGGGGGATAGGTAAAAGTTTCAGAACGATCCTATGGTTAGATTCTGAGAAATCCGATTTGTGAATAAAACACAAAAAAAAAAATAATAACTAGATCTGCTACTGTCCCATGCAGATATGAAAGCTTTCATATTCATCGTCACGTGTCATCGATTATATCAAGTATCTCAAATAAAAGGATAAGAATAACAAACTATCAAAATTTGTCAAAAACTCGCGAAGTTACAAGTCTAAATATAGTATGAAACATTGAGTAATCTGAAAACTAAAGGGAAATAACTGATACTTGTGTTGCTGTAATCGGGATGACTTCCGATTTCAAAACTTTCAGAAAAATGAAATGAAAATGGTAAGAAAACATCGAAAAATTAAATGAGATAACTTTGAACAAAACTAAAACTTTTTGAATCAGGTTGAACTCAACTGTTTGAATATGTACGTTAAATGTGTAGATTTGGAAAATTATAAAGACATAATATCAAAATCGGTCAAAAACTCACAAAGTTACAAATTTAAATGTAGTGAGAAACATTGCACCCGGGTAAAAAAATAATCTTTAAACTAAAGGGAAATAACTGAAACTTGTATAGCTGTAATCGGGCTTCCAAGATATGTTATATAATTATGGTTTCCAATATGTTTGGTTATAAGTAGGAAATCGTGACGACTTTTTAAGCATGTTTTAAACAAAGAGTCATAGACTGCAATATACAAGAATGGCACTCTGCAATAAAAAAACTGGCCAGAGATTTCTATGCAGAAATTAAACAATTGCTAGAACCAGAAAAATATTTATCCACTATAATAAATAAGCAACATAGAAAAAATAAAATGAAATTGAATGGGGTTTAACGTCTTACTGTTCTGCTCCTACAATGGGCTAATGAAGACGGGCATACGCCATAAAGTGTGCAATGAGGGAAATTTTACCCGGGCAGCGGCGTTACGGCCTATGAGGTTGGTAAGGCGACCATACTCCTTGTCACGTACAACCAAGAAATCGAAACAAGGCCACTTGACTCAATGACAGACGTTATGATACAGAGCGCACGTGCTAACCATTCAGCCACGCAACCTCCCTAAAATCGGCAAATTGCTGACCTACAGCGAGAAACATTTCAACCGGGCCAAATTTTCTATTTTAACAGTTTAATTTGCACGGTACCTTTAGTTATCAACCGAATATTACAAAACTTTTAAAAATAAGCTCCCCCTGACCAGCTTAATCATTCGCAATAAACGTTTTCCCCTTAAAATCGACAAATTGCTGACTTTAAAGTGAGAAACATTACAACCGGGCCAAATTTTCTGTTTTATCACTTTAACAGTACCTTTGATTACCAACCGATTATTACAAAACTTTAAAAAGAGAAAGAGAGAAATGCGGCCTAACGTCCATTCGACACAAACTAGGTCATTTCGGGACTAACATATGTTTTTTAATTTTATTTAAAAACTCCCCTTGCACGTACTGGTCTTTAGCCGTTGGGAGGAAACCGAAGAACACGGAAAAAACCCACGAGGTTGGACATCATACACCATGTCACGTGCAACCTGGAGATCGAAACGACGCCCGTTGACACAATGACAAACGTTACGATACAGCGAGCACATGCTAATCATTCAGCCATCCAGCCTCCCTGAATTCGGAAAATTGCTGACTTATAGCAAGAAACATTTCAACCGGGCGAAATTTTCTGTTTTAACAGTTTAATGTGCACGGTACTTTAATTACCAACCGATTATTACAAAACTTTTAAGCATGTTTTAAACAAAGGGTCATAGACTGCAATATACAAGAATGGCACTCTGCAATAAAAAAACTGGCCAGAGATTTCTATGCAAAAATTAAACAATTGCTAGAACCAGAAAAATATTTATCCACTATAATAAATAAGCAACATAGAAAAAATAAAATGAAATTGAATGGGGTTTAACGTCCTACTGTTCTGCTCCTACAATGGGCTAATGAAGACGGGCATACGCCATAAAGTGTGCAATGAGGGAAATTTTACCCGGGCAGCGGCGTTACGGCCTATGAGGTTGGTAAGGCGACCATACTCCTTGTCACGTACAACCAAGAAATCGAAACAAGGCCACTTGACTCAATGACAGACGTTATGATACAGAGCGCACGTGCTAACCATTCAGCCACGCAACCTCCCTAAAATCGGCAAATTGCTGACCTACAGCGAGAAACATTTCAACCGGGCCAAATTTTCTATTTTAACAGTTTAATTTGCACGGTACCTTTAGTTATCAACCGAATATTACAAAACTTTTAAAAATAAGCTCCCCCTGACCAGCTTAATCGTTCGCAATAAACGTTTTCCCCTTAAAATCGACAAATTGCTGACTTTAAGGTGAGAAACATTACAACCGGGCCAAATTTTCTGTTTTATCACTTTAACAGTACCTTTGATTACCAACCGAATATTACAAAACTTTAAAAAGAGAAAGAGAGAAATGCGGCCTAACGTCCATTCGACACAAACTAGGTCATTTCGGGACTAACATATGTTTTTTAATTTTATTTAAAAACTCCCCTTGCACGTACTGGTCTTTAGCCGTTGGGAGGAAACCGAAGAACACGGAAAAAACCCACGAGGTTGGACATCATACACCATGTCACGTGCAACCTAGAGATCGAAACGACGCCCGTTGACACAATGACAAACGTTACGATACAGCAAGTACATGCTAATCATTCAGCCATCCAGCCTCCCTGAATTCGGAAAATTGCTGACTTATAGCAAGAAACATTTCAACCGGGCGAAATTTTCTGTTTTAACAGTTTAATGTGCACGGTACTATAATTACCAACCGATTATTACAAAACTTTTGAAAATAAGCTCCAACTGACCAGCTTAATCGTATGCAATAAACGTTTTGCCTGAATTGAAAGTTCGCCACGGAAAAAGTTCATCTCGATTTCCCGGCGTGGTTCCCCTTGTCAGTGAGGCAGAACGGAGGGCCTGACAAGCACAGCTGTCTAGTCCTTCGGATGGGACGAAAAACCAAGGTCCCGTGTACACATTGGAGTGCACGTAAAATATCCCTAAGCAGTTGGAATTCGATACTGTTGAATAAACTCTATACGATGACTAAATGCGTAGATTGTAGTCACCCACACTGCATGTTTCGCTTAACAATGAAAGGGTGCCGTTTTCAATGTTCGATCCTTTTGTTCTTCTACTCTTGATATGTTGGACTGTTGATCGATGGTTTCATATAAAAGACTACCAATAAGACTCTTTGTAGAAGAAGTTCCCAAAAAATAGTATGTTGACTTTACGAGAAAGACCTCTAAACACGCTCCAAATTGTAAAAATACGACTTTTTGGATTTTCAATCTCTTTTTTTCGGCTATCCCTGATATTTAAAAAAAATGATACAATGATTTCACACAACAGGCTAGCTATTAGACTCTCTATTGACAAAAGTTTCACCGCCCTCCCTTCATTATAACCGAAGTTATCGTGCCCTAAAGAATCAACAAATCAGTATGCTTATGTCTGCTTACCCTAAGCAAAAAATGCTCATCTTTGAACTCAATCATAACATTGACCTAGTGAACGTCTACAACAAGTTTGAACATTCTAGCTTAATTAGAATGAGAGTTATTGTGCTCCAAAGTCTCGGCCCTTCAAATTGCTTCTATTTTTCATTTTCAATTCAAAATGGTGACTCCCGGTTGACCTAAATCAGAATTCTATTCGCGACATTTTTTAGGCCTTCCATCAAGGATTCAGAAAATATAACTCCCAAGTCTGTAAGTAAAATAGCAAAAAAGCCTTATTGATTTTTCACGTTTAAAGATGGTGGCACTTCCGGTTCGATCGACAAACTCCATATTTTGTGTACGAATCAGTAATTCCTTGTCTAGTATCGAAAAAAAATACTAGGTCATTCTGACCTATATTTCGACGATTTTTTTGAAAACTTTGATCCTTTATTTCACCAAGGGGAGATAAGTTAGAAAATTTCTAAAGTCATTTTTCAAGTCGCATCATTAAGGTCTACTTACATATTAAATTTCATGAAAATCGTACTACTACTAAAGAAGTTGTCGAGTTGGTGTAAACTTCCGGTTCGAAATCACAGCGACGAATTTTCGAAATTCGAAAATCCGAAATTGCAGATTTGAAGTAAATGTCTTAGGATACTCAAAGAAAAAAGAATTAGGAAAATAGATCAAATAGTCACAAAGTTACAGCATTGTAGGTCAAATGCATTCGTTCGTAAAATTCGGTGATTTCGGATTCGTCAAACGTTTTGAAAATACATTTAATCAAGGTTCGCACCCCATTTTTGGGGGGGTAGGTCAAAATTTCAGAAAGATCCTATGGATAGATTCTGAGAAATCCGATTTGCAGAAAACACACACAAAAAAAAAATAATAATAATAATAACTTTAACAGAAACAATAAGCTTTCATATGTAATACATATGAAAGCTTAATAACTAGACCTGCAAGCAGCACTGAACCGGCTTTCAGGAATCATACAGGAAGTTTATTATACCATAGCCGATCCATTGAGCTACCAAACTATACTTTAGTTGTTTTGCTTCAGTGACAACCTCTATCATATGTAAAAGTAATATTTGCTGGCGAAAAGACCGGTCAAAATTGTAAATTATGGCAAAATTACGTCACTTCCGGTACCGAAAGAAATTTTTATAGGTGAAAAATAAGTCGAAAATTCGCAACACACAAAATACAAACTTTGTTTTATACATATCGGGCAATAAATAATTACCCTATAACCCATAAACTGAAATTAAGAAGGTAAAAAACTTAAAAGTGACCCTGGGAAAATTGGCTATTATTCGACCAGGGAACATGCTAGAAGCCTTTTCTTGATATCAATATGATGGTATTGATTCAATCTTACTGCCCATTAGAGTCAGACGTTATCAAGTTAAACGAATAATAAATATAAATCCCTTCAAAAAAATGTTTGTTTTGAAGGCTAAAAATACGTTTTTTGCAAAAATTACATTACTTCCGGTGATATTGAAAATATTAACTTAGTTCATAGAAGTCATATATGGCATAAGGCATCAAATAGTAAAAAAATTATAAAAATCGAAAAATAATTGACACTTTTATAGACCAAAAACCTTGAAAAGTGACTTATAGAAGATCGCCTATTTCTCTGTAACCATACAAGTTAGAAACCATTTTGTGGTATCTGTATGGTCGTATGGCTTCATTCTATTCGTTGATGGGAATCAAATATCATAATTTTAAAAATATTATAAGGCAGACTCATTTGAATAAAATATTTGTTTTTTGGGTTAAAAATACAGTTTTTGCCCAAATGACGTCATTTCCGGTCACAACGAAAATGTAAAATTGGCTTGACCTAGTCCAAATTGGCATTAGGCATCAAATGGAAAAAAAATATTGCAAATCGAATGATAATTCACTCTTTTATAGGCAAAATAACGTGAAAAGTGATGCATGCAAAATTGCATATTTCTCGGCAACTGCTCATATTACAAACTAATTTTCGCATACATTCTCTTCGTCTGGATTATTGCTACGAGTTTATGAAAATTACAAATAAATATTTCAAAATATGAAGACGCTGAATGAATTGTAAATAACTGAATTTTACACTTTATTTTACATTTTATTCAAAATTGCCCGAAAATGAAATTGAAATTAAAAAATCTGAGCTAAGGATTTTCTGCATCTTTGCAGGGTGCATCCTTTTAGTTATATCAGTTTTGAAAAAAAAAAATATTTGCTTTCAAAAAGTGGTACCGAACTGTCAAAATTGTAGTTTTAGTTAATATTACGTCACTTCCGTTGCCGACAGAAAAATTTCACCGTAACAAAAAAAATTACAATTGGGACCACGGAGCATATGACCTTTGTTTTATACAAATCGAACAATAAATAATTTTTCTGGGTACGAAAAACTAAATTAGCCGATGGCGGCTAACGCAAATTACCGAGACAATTTTTTTTCTCATTTCTGCTCAAGTACGATGATATTTTAACCCTGTGTAAAATACCATCAAAAAATATTCATAAATAAAAAAGGTATTCGTAAAAAAATTAATTTTTTTCAAAATATCGGACATTTTTTCGACTACTTCCGGTTTTACGATCATTGTCGCGATAGCTTTACGAAGTTCTTTCGATACTTAACTTTCTGTACCAGAAGTGTCAGAAACATCCATTGAGTAGTTTTGGAAAAAAAGATAAATTAAAGAGCGTCTCCAAAAATTTAACGATTTTTCAGTTTTTTTCAAAGTTTGAGGCCATTTTTCGACCACTTATATTATTTCAATGCTTTTCATTTTGGATTCCCTATATAGACAACCGATAGGACTTTGAGTAAGAAAAGTTTAAGAAAAATCGTAGGCGTCGTTTCGAGAAAAGGGCGTCTCAGAATGTTAAAAAATTGGAAAATACTAGATTTTTGGCATACAATAATTTATTTCCTTACCATCGAAATCGTATTATTTAGATGCCATATGATGGTCCTTTAATAGGGCTATCCAGCGACACTTTAGTTCTTTTGGTCCGCTATTACCTAAGAGAGAAATCAAGTTTTTCGCAAGTGCGACAATGTTTTTACTCTTTTTTTTCATTTTTTGAATACTTCCGGTATGGTTATTATTGTCGGAATAGTTTTAATAGCCGGTTTGGGCACTAAAATAGCCACAGGGCTCTGTAATGATATATTACATTATCTGATCAGATAAAATGCCCCTGAGAAATCCTATGTTCAAAAGTGTCAAAAATGCAAAAAATTTAAAATATCGAAAATTAAATTTTAATAATTACATACATATTATACATCGTTAGAATCGTAATTAGGTCAGCTATCTGAATATACAACCTTTTTTTAAAAATCTCTTAAAATAATAAAATAGTAGAGCATTTTCCAAAATTTCACGATTTTTCGACTTTTTTCGATTTTCAGTCCCTTTTTTGTCCTATTCCAGACATTTCAAAGTCTTATTGGATGGCTTCATGCAAAATACCTCCAAAAGGACTCTCGATAGAAAAAATTTAAAAAAAATTGCAGGTTAAGTTTCCGAGATACAGGCGTCCAAAAACGCTCCAAATCAGAAAATACTTGATTTTCAGCGTGCCATATTTTGCTGTCTGTTCATAGTATCCGTATGAATGGGGTATCATATGATAGTCCAACAATCGTGCCATCAAACGGTACCTTCATTCGTTTAATCCATTGATATCGGACGGAGAAATAGCGTTTTCCCCAAAATTATCCATTTTTTGCATTTTTTTCAAAATATTGCACATTATTTCGACCACTTCCGGTTTAAGGATTCTTGTCGAAATTGCTTTATAAGTTGGTATTGGACTATAACTTCATGTTCCAGAAGTTTCAGAAACGTCAATCCTGCCATAAAACGAAACCCGAGCTCACAAAATGGGAAGAAAATTCGAAAAAAATCGAAAAATAAAGGGCGATAACTCGGAATGAAACTTATATTACTGGAATCGGATGGACTTCAGGTATCCAAAAATGTAGGTCAAATTTGAAAATTTTGAAAAATAACAAAAATTGTCTCGTAAACAACATGTTTTCAATTTTCGAACGATAAAAATCATAGAAGAATGTTCGAAATTGAAAAATGTGAGATAGCCATTGTCTCAGAAAAGATTCAGGGATTCCAAAAATGTAATTTGTTTGAAAATGGACAAAGAATTGACGAAACTATGGCCGATTTTCAATTTTTAGAGAAAGTACAAAGTTCGGTCACTTCCGGTATGCGCAGAAATTTCAAAAATATTTTATCAAGTAGCCACCACATGGTTTCCCGATAGAAAAGCTAATTCCAGATCGATATCTGTTTTCGATCATGGAGATCTAGGCCCTCGCGGTAAATAATAATAATAATAATAATAATAATAATAATAATAATTTTAGTAATCTCAATAGGCTTTCAGACGAAAGTCTGAAAGCCTAATAATAAGAATAATTTTAACAAAAACAATAGTGTTTCACACAAGCTATGCAGTGTGAAACCCTAATAATTTTAACAAAAACAATAGTGTTTCACACAAGCTACGCAGTGTGAAACCCTAATAAATATATAAATTTCATTGGTTGAAAGTTTCGTAGTGAAATATAATTTATAGGATCTAATAAGCTTTAAGCCATAACAATTAAAAAGCATTGACACTTGATTGGCATTGATCAGACTGCATTGTTAACTGTATAAATCTTTGCTCAAGGTTTTTTCTTAATAAGCCTACTGGCATCCAAAGATTATAAAACAGTCAAAGCCAATCATGCTTTTAGGCAATCACTTTAAATCAAAATATTGACATTAAATGCAAGGAAAGACCAACTGATAACCTTAATATTAGCTATATTGTCTAAATGCTTAATAAATAAATTCTGTATATTCTTAAAAATGAAATTTGAAAAAGTAAAATTCAGTATCACTATTTGGTGATAAATGCCCCCGTCCTGAAAAATTCATGCGTCCTCGTATGATATATATATATACACAATATACTTGATGAAACTATTAATAAATAGTTAAAAGAAAAATATATGCTTATAATTAAAGATTTGTTTAAAGTTTTGTATCACAATATCTTGAGTGAATTATGTTGTTATATGAATATACAGGCTAAAGTCACTTAGGTAATCCTTTGTTGTCGCCTTATGTATAATACACTCTTGTCACATACATAAATATCACTTGCAATAATTATGAAAAAAAAAAGAAGATTTTAAGGAATGCAAAATTCCAATTAAAATGATTTTCAGTCAGTAATCAAACTGAATAAAAAATATATGAAATTTAAAAAGTCAATGGTAAGAGTCATATAATAAAGTATTAGCACTATTCTGACGAAAGTTTCAATATCTTCACTTTTAAAGTCTGCGTCACCGGAATATTTATAATTTGTGGAGGTAATTATTTCTAGCAGTAGTTGTTATGTTAATTAATTGATTGTTTCCAATGCAGTCCACATACACATATTAGTTATTTACACGGTTATATAAAAAATAATTTCTGCTGCAACACACAACTTTAATGAATTCACTGCACTTATATACACAAAATTTTATCAGGAACACACTTTAAATCTTCAGCAATATCTGGAACATTACAATTTACTAGATCAGGGATTATGACTGTAAGGTCCACCACATTCATCTTATTGGTCTAGCACATTTTGTTATCTGGTTATCTTGCAGTCTGTCTGGTGATGAACCATGCGCTAGTACTTCTTCTTCTTGACATGGAGAAATCTCACTTGGTTTGACAAAGTAAACCTTGCCCAGAATAGAAGATATCAGCTTCAAACTTCTTTGGACCAGTCTGTTTTCAGAGATCTTGTTCAGCAAGACGAAACCTGAAATATCTCTTGACCATCTCATATAATAACATTCAATGTGTGACAATAAATCAATTATATTAAAAAATTTTGAATCAAAAGAATGTGGTCATTCCCTGTACTCAACCTAACTAAATGTACTACCATTCTCACTTTCCGTTCCAAATATAATCATGTATGTCTTCAACACTGTCAAATTGTCAAGACTGTGCAAAGGGTCAGAAGATACTCTATTTTTTTTTTTATTCTTGTTTCCCATAAAGTATTATGCAATATTTTAGTTACTATCATGATCATTTCTTATTAGGGTTTCACACTGCGTAGCTTGTGTGAAACACTATTGTTTTTGTTAAAATTATTATTCTTATTCTCATTATTATTATTAAGCTTTCATATGTATTACATATGAAAGCTTATTGTTTCTGTTAAAGTTATTATTATTATTTTTTTTTGTGTGTGTTTTCTGCAAATCGGATTTCTCAGAATCTACCCATAGGATCTTTCTGAAATTTTGACCTACCCCCCCCCCAAAAATGGGGTGCGAACCTTGATTAAATATATTTTTAAAACGTTTTACGAATCCGAAATCACCGAATTTTACGAACGAATGCATTTGACCTACAATGCTGTAACTTTGTGACTATTTGATCTATTTTACTAATTCTTTTTTCTTTGAGTATCCTAAGACATTTACTTCAAATCTGCAATTTCGGATTTTCGAATTTCGAAAATTCGTCGCTGTGATATCGAACCGGAAGTTTACACCAACTTGACAACTTCTTTAGTAGTTGTACGATTTTCATGAAATTTAATATGTAAGTAGACCTTAATGATGCGACTTGAAAAATGACTTTAGAAATTTTCTAACTTATCTCCCCTTGGTGAAATTAAGGATCAAAGTTTTCAAAAAAATCGTTGAAATATAGGTCAGAATGACCTAATTTTTTTTTTCAATACTAGACAAGGAATTACTGATTCGTACACAAAATATGGAGTTTGTCGATCGAACCGGAAGTGCCACCATCTTTAAACGTGAAAAATCAATATGGCTTTTTTGCTATTTTACTTACAGACTCGGGAGTCATATTTTCTGAATCCTTGAAGGAATGCCTAAAAATCTGTCAGATCAGAATTTTGATTTCGGTCACGTGATGGTCACAATTTTGAATTGAAAATGAAAAATAGAAGCAATTTGAAAGGCCGGGACTTTGGAACACAATAACTCTCCTTCTAATTAAGCTAGAATGTTCAAACTTCGTGTAGACGTTCACTAGGTCAATGTTATGATTGAGTTCAAAGATGAGCATTTTCTGCTTAGGGTAAGCAGAGATAAGCATGCTGATTTGTTGATTCTTTAGGGCACGATAACTTCGGTTATAATGAAGGGAGGGCGGTGAAACTTTTGTCAATAGAGAGTCTAATAGCTAGCCTGTTGTGTGAAATCATTGTATCATTATTTTAAATATCAGGGATAGCCGAAAAAAAGAGATTGAAAATCCAAAAAAGTCGTATTTTTACAATTTGGAGCATGTTTAGAGGTCTTTCTCGTAAAGTCAACATACTATTTTATGGGAACTTTTTCTACAAAGAGTCTTATTGGTAGTCTTTTATATGAAACCATCGATCAACAGTCCAACATATCAGGAGTAGAAGAACAAAAGGATCGAACATTGAATACGGCACCCTTTCATTGTTAAGCGAAACATGCAGTGTGGGTGACTACAATCTACGCATTTAGTCATCGTATAGAGCTTATTCAACAGTATCGAATTCCAACTGCTTAGGGATATTTTACGTGCACTCCAATGTGTACACGTGACCTTGGTTTTTCGTCCCATCCGAACGACTAGACAGCTGTGCTTGTCAGGCCCTCCGTTCTGCCTCACTGACAAGGGGAACCACGCCGGGAAATCGAGATGAACTTTCTCCGTGCAGAACTTTCAATTCAGGCAAAACGTTTATTGCATACGATTAAGCTGGTCAGTTGGAGCTTATTTTCAAAACTTTTGTAATAATCGGTTGGTAATTAAAGTACCGTGCACATTAAACTGTTAAAACAGAAAATTTCGCCCGGTTGAAATGTTTCTTGCTATAAGTCAGCAATTTTCCGAATTCAGGGAGGCTGAATGGCTGAATGGTTAGCATGTGCACGCTGTGACATGGTGTATGATGTCCAACCTCGTGGGTTTTCTCTGTGTTCTTCGGTTTCCTCCCAACAGCTAAAGACCAGTACGCGCAAGGGGAGTTTTTAAATAAAATTAAAAAAACATATGTTAGTCCCGAAATGACCTAGTTTGTGTCGAATGGACGTTAGGCCGCATTTCTCTCTTTCTCTTTTATTTTTAAAGTTTTGTAATAATCGGTTGGTAATCAAAGGTACTGTAAAAGTGATAAAACAGAAAATTTGGCCCGGTTGTAATGTTTCTCACTTTAAAGTCAGCAATTTGTCGATTTTAAGGGGCAAACGTTTATTGCGAACGATTAAGCTGGTCAGGGGGAGCTTATTTTTAAAAGTTTTGTAATATTCGGTTGATAACTAAAGGTACCGTGCAAATTAAACTGTTAAAATAGAAAATTTGGCCCGGTTGAAATGTTTCTCGCTGTAGGTCAGCAATTTGCCGATTTTAGGGAGGTTGCGTGGCTGAATGGTTAGCACGTGCGCTCTGTATCATAACGTCTGTTTCGATTTCTTGGTTGTACGTGACAAGGAGTATGGTCGCCTGTCCAACCTCGTAGGCCGTAACGCCGCTGCCCGGGTAAAATTTCCCTCATTGCACACTTTATGGCGTATGCCCGTCTTCATTAGCCCATTGTAGGAGCAGAACAGTAGGACGTTAAACCCCATTCAATTTCATTTCATTTTCTCTATGTTGCTTATTTATTATAGTGGATAAATATTTTTTTGGTTCTAGCAATTGGCCAGTTTTTTTTATTGCAGAGTGCCATTCTTGTATATTGCAGTCTATGACCCTTTGTTTAAAACATGCTTAAGAAGTCGTCAAGATTTCCTACTTATAACCGAACATATTGGAAACCATAATTATATAACATATCTTGGAAGCCCGATTACAGCTATACAAGTTTCAGTTATTTCCCTTTAGTTTAAAGATTATTTTTTTGCCCGGGTGCAATGTTTCTCACTACATTTAAATTTGTAACTTTGTGAGTTTTTGACCGATTTTGATATTATGTCTTTATAATTTTCCAAATCTACATATTTAACGTACATATACAAACAGTTGAGTTCAACCTGATTCAAAAAGTTTTAGTTTTGTTCAAAGTTATCTCATTTAATTTTTCGATGTTTTCTTACCATTTTCATTTCATTTTTCTGAAAGTTTTGAAGTCGGGAGTCATCCCGATTACAGCAACACAAGTATCAGTTATTTCCCTTTAGTTTTCAGATTTCTCAATGTTTCATACTATATTTAGACTTGTAATTTCGCGAGTTTTTTACCAATTTTTTTATAGTTTGTTATTCTTATCCTTTTATTTAGGATACTTGATACAATCAATGACACGTGACGATGAATATGAAAGCTTTCATATCTGCATGGGACAGTAGCAGATCTAGTTATTATTTTTTTTTTTGTGTATTTTCTGCAAATTGGATTTCTCAGAATCTAACCATGGGATCTTTCTGAAACTTTGACCTACCCCCCCATAAATGGGATGCGAACGTTGTTTAAATATATTTTCAAAACGTTTTACGAATCCGAAATCACCGAATTTTACGAACGAAAAAACTGACAATGCATAGTCGTAACTTTGTTATTTTTTTACCGATTTTACTAATTCTTTTTTCTTTGAATAGCTTGAAAAAAATCATTTTCATCAGCAGTTTCACATTTTCGAATTTCGAAAATTCGTCGCTGTGATTTCGAACCGGAAGTTTAGACCAATTTGACAACTTCTTTAATAGTTGTACGATTTTCATGAAATTAAGTATATAAGTAGATCTTACCGATGTGACTTCAAAAATATAATTAGAAATTTTATAAATTATCTCCCCTTGGTGAAATTAAGGATCAAAGTTTTCAAAAAAATCGTCGAAATATAGGTCAGAATGACCTATTTTTTTTTTCGATACTAGACAAGGAATTACTGCTTCGTACACAAAATATGGAGTTTGTCGATCGAACCGGAAGTGTCACCATCTTTAAACGTGAAAAACCAATAAGGCTTTTTTGCTATTTTACTTACAGACTCGGGAGTTATATTTTCTGAATCCTTGTAGGAAGGCCTAAAAAGACGTCGGAGTAGAATTCTGACTTAGGTCAACTGGGAGTCACCATTTTGAATTGAAAATGAAAAATAGAAGCAATTTGAAGGGCCGAGAATTTGGAGCATAATAACTCTCCTTCTAATTAAGCTAGAATGTTCAAACTTGGTGTAGACATTCACTAGGTAAATGTTATGATTGAGTGCAAAGATGGGCATTTTCTACTTAGGCTAAGCAGAGATAAGCATACTGATTTGTTGATTCTTTAGGGCACGATAACTTCGGTTATAATGAAGGGAGGGCGGTGCAACTTTTGTCAATAGAGAGTCCAATAGCTAGCCTGTTGTGTGAAATCATTGTATCATTTTTTATACGCCCACATTGAAATGTGGTCGTATATTGTCGTCGCCCCTGTCCGTCCGTCGGTCCGGCGTCCACAATTGCTTGTGGACGCTCTAGAGGCTGAAGTTAATATCCGATTGACTTTAAATTTATACACAGTGTTTAAGGTCATGAGACAAAGAAGCCTATTGTTTTTCAGCGATTTCCGATAATAACTACCAGAGTTATGGCCCTTGATCACTTCAAAAAATCCTGTGGACGCTCTAGAGGCCAAAGTTAATATCCGATTGGCTTTAAATTTATACACAGTGTTTAAGGTCATAAGATGAAGAAGCCTATTGATTTTCAGCGATTTCCGATAATTAGTGCCAGAGTTATGGCCCTTGATCACTTCAAAAAATCTTGTGGACGCTCTAAAAGCCAAAGTTAATATCCGATTGACTTTAAATTAATACACAGTGTTTAAGGTCATGAGACGAAGAAGCCTATTGATTTTCAGCGATTTCCGATAATTAGTGCCAGAGTTATGGCCCTTGATCACTTCAAAAAATCTTGTGGACGCTCTAAAAGCCAAAGTTCATATCCGATTGACTTTAAATTTATACACAGTGTTTAAGGTCATAAGACGAAGAAGTCTATAGATTTTCAGCGATTTCCGATAATTAGTGCCAGAGTTATGGCCCTTGATCACTTCAAAAAAATCTTGTGAACGCTCTAGAGGCCTAAGTTAATATCCGATTGACTTTAAATTTATACACAGTGTTTAAAGTCATGAGAAGAAGAATCCTATTGATTTTCAGCGATTTCCGATAATTAGTGCCAGAGTTATGGCCCTTGATCACTTCAAAAAATCTTATGGATGCTCTTGAGGCCAAAGTTGATATCCGATTGATTTCAAATTTATACACAGTGTTTAAGGCCATGAGACGAAGAAGCCTATCGATTTTCAGCAATTTCTGATAATTAGTGCCAGAGTTGTGGCCCCTTGATCACTTCAAAATATCTTGTGGATGCGCTAGAGGCCAAAGTTAATATCCGATTGACTCTTAATTTATACACAGTGTTTAAGGTCATGAGACGAAGAAGCCTATTGATTTTCAGCAATCTCTGATAATTATTGCCTGAGTTGTGGCCCTTGATCACATAAAAAAAATCCTGTGGACGCTCTAGAGGCCAAAGTTAATATCCGATTGACTTTAAATTTACACACACTGTTTAAGGTCATGAGACGAAGAAGCCTACTGATTTTCAGCGATAACAAAAATAATTACTTCCAGAGTTATCTCCCTTGATCACTTCAAAAACCCTTGTGACAATATAGATGCCAAACTTATCATCTGATTGACTTTAGATTGATACACAGAGTTTAAGGTGTTGAAACGAACAAGTATTTTGATTTTCAATGAATTTTGATAACTGAACAGCTAAATCCATGATGTTAAATGTTTCCTATACTAATTGTTAGCGTGGGGCAAAACTTTATATAAAGCAAACAATTTCTAATGATTTTCAGATAATTACATAATGAGTTGTTATTCTTAATCAGATTTTAGTGTATTACAAATGTTTCATTACCAAAAAAAGTAAAAATATGCGACAACCCTTGTTGACTGCCCGGACGATTTAGCTGCTGTGGGCGTATGTTTCGTTGCCTGGCAACCTATCTTTTTAAATATCAGGGATAGCCGAAAAAAAGAGATTGAAAATCCAAAAAGTCGTATTTTTACAATTTGGAGCATGTTTAGAAGTCTTTCTCGTAAAGTCAACATAATATTTTTTGGGAACTTCTTCTACAAAGAGTCTTATTGGTAGTCTTTTATATGAAACCATCGATCAACAGTCCAACATATCAGGAGTAGAAGAACAAAAGGATCGAACATTGAAAACAGCACCCTTTCATTGTGAAGCGAAACGTGTGGGTGACTACAATCTACACATTTAGTCATCGTATAGAGCTTATTCAACAGTATCGAATTCCAACTGCTTAGGGATATTTTACGTGCACTCCAATGTGTACATGGGACCTTGGTTTTTCGTCCCATCCGAACGACTAGACAGCTGTCCTTGTCAGGCCCTCAGTACGGCCTCACTGACAAGGAGGAATCACGCCGGAAAATCGAGATAAATTTTCTCTGTGCAGAACTTTTATTTCAGGCCAAACGTTTATTACATACGATTAAGCTAGTGAGTTGGAGCTTATTTTCAAAAGTTTTGTAATAATCGGTTGGTAATTAAAGTACCGTGCAAATCAAACTGTTAAAACAGAAAAATTCGCCCGGTTGAAATGTTTCTTGCTATAAGTCAGCAATTTCCCGATTTTAGGGAGGCTGAATGGTTAGCATGTGCGCGCTGTATCGTAAAGTCTGTCATTGAGTCAACCGGCGTCATTTCGATTTCCAGGTTGCATGTGACATGGAGTATGGTGTCCAATCTCGTGGGTTTTCTCCGTGTCCTTCGGTTTCCTTCCAACAGCTAAAGAACAGTACGCGCAAGGGAAGTTTTTAAATAAAATTAAAAAACATATGTTAGTCCTGAAATGACCTAGTTTGTGTCGAATGGACATGGAGTATGGTGTCCAATCTCGTGGGTTTTCTCCGTGTCCTTCGGTTTCCTTCCAACAGCTAAAGAACAGTACGCGCAAGGGAAGTTTTTAAATAAAATTAAAAAACATATGTTAGTCCTGAAATGACCTAGTTTGTGTCGAATGGACGTTAAGCCGCATTTCTCTCTTTTATTTTTAAAGTTTTGTAATAATCGGTTGGTAATCAAAGGTACTGTAAAGGTGATAAAACAGAAAATTTCGCCCGGTTGTAATGTTTCTCACTTTAAAGTCAGCAATTTGCCGATTTTAGGGGGCAAACGTTTAATGCGGACGATTAAGCTGGTCAGGAGGAGCTTATTTTTTAAAGTTTTGTAATATTCTGTTGATGATAAAGGTACCGTGCAAATTAAACTGTTAAAATAGAAAATTTCGCCCGGTTGAAATGTTTCTCGCTGTATGTCAGCAATTTGCCAAATTTAGGGCGGTTACGTGGCTGAATGGTTAGCACCTGCGCTCTGTATCGTGACGTCTGTCATTGAGTCTACTGGCGTTGTTTCGATTGAATTCCCGGTTGAAATGTTTCTTGCTATAAGTCAGCAATTTCCCGATTTTAAGGAAGCTGAATGGCTGAATGGTTAGCATATACGCGCTGTATCGTATCGTCTGTCATTGAATCAACGGGCGTCGTTTCGATTTCCAGGTTGCACGTGACATGGAGTATGGTGTCCAACCTCGTGGGGTTTCTCCGTGTCCCTCTGTTTCCTCCCACTCCTGAATACCCGTATGCGCAAGGGAAGTTTTTAAATAAAATTATAAGACATATGTTAGTCCCGAAATGACCTCGTTTGTGTCGAATGAACGTTAAGCCGCATTTCTCTCTTTCTCTTTCATTTTTAAAGTTTTGTAATAATCGGTTGGTAATCAATGGTACTGTAAAAGTGATAAAACAGAAAATTTCGCCCGGTAGTAATGTTTCTCACTTTAAATTCAGTAATTTGCCGATTTTAATGGGCAAACGTTTATTGCGAACGATTAAGCTGGTCAGGGGAGCTTATTTTTAAAAGTTTTGTAATATTCGAAAATTCGTCGCTGTGATTTCGAACCGGAAGTTGAGACAAACTTGACAACTTCTATAATAGTTGTACGATTTTCATGAAATTTAGTATATAAGTAGATCTTACCGATGCGACTTCAAAAATATGATTAGAAATTTTCTAAATTATCTCCCCTTGACGAAATTAAGGATCAAATTTTTCAAAAAAATCAACGAAATATACGTCAGAATGACCTAATTTATTTTTGTTCGATACTAGATAAGTAATTACTGATTTGTACACAAAATATGAAGTTTGTCTATCGAACCGGATGTGCCACCATCTTGAAACGTGAAAAGTCCATAAGGCTTTTTTACTATTTTACTTACAGACTTGGGAGTTATATTTTCTGAATCCTTGAAGGAAGGCCTAAAAAATGTTTTGAAGTGAATATGAAACATACAGTAGTAAAAAACCGACATTTACGAACTTGTAAACAAACACAATAGGGCATAGTATGTTCAATGCGTCTCCTATGTCTGAAATTAATACATTTCAGGATAGCCGGGATACAGGTCAAATTTTTGGTATTTGAAAATTTCAAAAATTCGATTTTTGCTTTTGATGTTTTTCGTGCCGACAAAGTTCTTTACGAGTGAAAAATCACATTAACTTCACTAGATTGTTACCGATTTTAATGTTTTTTGTTGTTTTTTTTTTGTTCGGATTATTCATATGACCCATGACATGTGACAGGAAGTGACTGTGAATATGAAAGCTTTCATATCTGCATGGGACAGTAGCAGATCTAGTTTTTTTTTGTGTTTTGTCCACAAATCGGATTTCTCAGAATCTAACCATAGGATCGTTCTGAAACTTTTACCTATCCCCCCAAAAATGGGTGGTGGCTGTTGATTAAATATATTTTCAAAACGTTTTACGAATCCGAAATCACCGAATTTTACGAACGAAAAAATTGACAATGCATAGTCGTAACTTTGTTATTTTTTGACCGATTTTACTAATTCTTTTTTCTTTGAATACCTTGAAAAAAATCATTTTCATCTGCAGTTTCGCATTTTCCAATTTCGAAAATTCGTTGCTGTGAATTCGAACCGGAAGTTTAGACCAATTTGACAACTTCTTTAATAGTTGTACGATTTTCATGAAATTTAGTGTATAAGTAGATGTTACCGATGTGACTTCAAAAATATAATTATAAATTTTCTAAATTATCTCCCCTTGACGAAATTAAGGATCAAAGTTTTCAAAAAAATTGTCGAAATATAGGTCAGAATGACCTAATTTTTTTTTTTTGATACTAGAAAAGTAATTACTGATTCATACACAAAATATGGAGTTTGTCGATCGAACCGGAAGTGCCACCATCTTTAAACGTGAAAAATCAATAAGGCTTTTTTGCTATTTTACTTACAGACTCGGGAGTTATATTTTCAGAATCCTTGAAGGAATGCCTAAAAATCTATCGGATCAGAATTTTGATTTCGGTCACGTGATGGTCACCATTTTGAATTGAAAATGAAAAATAGAAGCAATTTGAAGGGCCAGGACTTTGGAACACAATAACTCTCCTTCTAATTAAGCTAGAATGTTCAAACTTGGTGTAGACGTTCACTAGGTCAATGTCATGATTGAGTTCAAAAATGAGCATTTTCTGCCTAGGGTAAGCAGAGATAAGCATGCTGATTTGTTGATTCGTTAGGGCACGATAACTTCGGTTATAATGAAGGGAGGGCGGTGAAACTCTTGTCAATAGAGAGTCTAATAGCTAGCCTGTTGTGTGAAATCATTGTACCATTTTTTGAAAATGTCCGGGGAAGCCGAAAAAAGGAGTTCGAAATCCAAAAAGTCGTATTTTTACGATTTGGGGCATTTTTAAAGGTCCTTTTCTCTTAAAGTCAACATAATATTTTTTGGGAACTTCTTCTACAAAGAGTCTTATCGATAGTCTTTTATATGAAACCATCGATCAACAGTCCAAAATATCAGGAGTAGAAGAATAAAAGGATCGAAAATTGAAAACGGCACCCTTTCATTATTAAGCAAAACATGCAGTGTGGGTGGCTACAATCTGCACATTTAGTCATCGTATAGAGCTTTATTCAACAGTATCGAATTCCAACTGCTAAGGGATCTTTTACGTGCACTCCAATGTGTACACGGGGGTGGGGGGCACGCCAGAAAATCAAGATGAACTTTCTTGGCCAATGCAGGGATCGAACACCCGACCTCTTGGTTAGCAGGCCAACACCTTAGCCTTTTAGTGTGGACACCCATCGTACATTTCATCCGTCAAATCAAAACATTGCATTGCCATCAGACCAATAATTAATTATTCTTAATTTAAAACTTTATTTTAATATTATTAAATCCTAATTTTATTGGTAGACGTTCGTCTTATGAACAACCCTTAACGTCTCTCTTTAAAACAATTAAATACTCTAAAACAGTAGCTCAACCTTTTGACCTAAGCTCATTAATTTACCATTTTGTATGAGAGCGACTTGTTATTCTTCTTAAATGACATTGCACGTCTGATTTCAAAGAGGAGTTGGGTGGCTGAATGGTTAGCACGCGCGCGCTGTATCATAAAGCCTGT
Organism: Patella ulyssiponensis; assembly: GCA_963678685.1. Lineage (NCBI taxonomy): Eukaryota > Metazoa > Mollusca > Gastropoda > Patellidae > Patella > Patella ulyssiponensis. Next base: position 30,273,086 of record OY783229.1, on the reverse strand, counting down.
CATTGAGTCAACTAGCGTGTTTTCGAATCTCCGGTTGTACTTGACAAGGAGTAAGGTCGCCTGTCCAACCTGGTGGGTTTTCTTCATTTCCTCCGGTTTCCTTCCACTTCATCAAGCGAAATATCGAAATAAAATCGAACTGTATGTTAGTCGCGAAATGATCTAGTTTGGGACACAATAACTCTCTTTCTAATTCAGCTAAACTTAGTGTATGTGTTTATTAGGCCATACCTTGATGACTTTGGAACACAATAACTCTTCTTCTAATTGGGATACAAGGTTCAAACTAGGTAATGTCTTGATGAAGTTCGAATATCAGCATTTTCTGCGTTGGGTAATGTAATACTTTTAGAAGAATTTTTGCTCGAGAAATAAGATGGCATATTATTTCATTAATTAATATCTTTGGTTCACATATATGTAGGTGTGTACTAAAATCAACTTAGTCAATGATTGACATGGTTAAATAAAAAAGAGTTGTATAGCCATAAAAAACTAGTTCTATCTTTCAACAAATTACATGTGCATAGAAGTTTACCTATTGCGTCATCTGGCTTAATTTATCCAATCATATTCTTAATTGCACATGTTCATGGTCATGAACACGCTTGGACCTGCATGATATCCATTAGGCTATAAAACAATCTATATTATAACTTTAAGACAGACTTCGATTAGATTCCAGAGGGTTACCATCTAAGAGTCCTAGGCACCGCGAGGTGTCTAGGTTGAGAAGAGTTTAGTTAGTATTGTAATAGCTGTATTGTAATGTATCCAGCTATGCTATGATATAAACTGTAGAAACTGTACCTGTCATCGTGTTTGTTAAACATAGAATATTTTGGAGCTGACAACGTGGATTGTCAGAACGGCATTTAAAGAAACCTCCTACCTAGTTAAAGAATTACAAATTCAACCACAGATGGCCACAAGATGATCACCAGGGCTGTTCTAAAATATGTAACACAGAAGAAAGAGTATGCGTCACACGTTGGATGTGGGGAGTGTTCCAGGCTTATTTTCCACATCTACCCAGCGACTGCATAGCACTAAGCAATAGTGTTACAGTAAGCAGAGATGAGCAATTTGATTGGTTGATGATTCGACACACAATAACATTAGTTCTGATTAAGTGATAGTGATGAAACTTGGTGTATAGTTTCATTAAATCACTACCTTGACTAAGTTTGACAATGAGCATTTTCTGCTCAGGATAAGCAGAGCGATACGCAAATTGATTGGTCGAGACATTGAAACACAATAACTCTCAGTGTTATTCGGCTAGAATGTTCAAACTTGGCGTAGGTGTTTATTAGGTCAATGCTTTGATGGAGTTCGAAGATGAGCATTTTATGCTTAGGGTAAGCAGAGATAAGCAATTTGATTGGTTGATGATTTCGGACACTTTCACTTCAGTTCTAATTAAGTCAGAGTGATGAAACTTAGTGTATAGTTTCATTACATCAATACCTTGAATACGCGCGACAATGAGCATTGTCTGCCATGGATAAGCAGAGCGATGAGCAATTTGATTGGTCGAGAATTTGAAACAAAATAACTCTCCTTCTAATTGGGGCAGAATGTTCAATCTTGGTGAAGGCGTTCATTAGGTGAATGCCATGATGGAGTGCGAAGATGAGCATTGTCTGCTTACTGTAAGCAGAGATAAGCAATCTGATTGGTTGATACTTTGGGGCACGATAACTTTGGTTATAATGAAGTGAGAGTGATGAAATTCCAAATATAGATTCATTATGTCATAACCTTGACTAAGTTTGATGTTGAGAATTTCTGCGTAGACTTAGGAGCAATAAGCAATTTGACTGATCACATTGGAACATAACAACTCTGTTTTTAATTAAGGTAGAATTGTTTCTCATTATAACTCGGTGAGTTTTTGGCCGATTTCATTAATTCTTTTTCCTTTTTAAGATTCTTTATATATAACTCATGAGATGCGACAGAAACTGACCGTGAATATGAAAGCTTTAATATCTGCTTAGCAGATCTAGTTATTATTATTATTCAGATTCCAATTTGAATAGATCTCAGCAACTAATTGTCACATCGTTACGATTTCTTCGGTTGGGAAAGTGGGTGTGCCTTAGAGGATAAAGCTATTTTGAACATTCTGTGACAATGCGAAATGTCCGAAATCACCGAAGTTAGCATTTTTAAAAATATTGCAATAATTTTAACAATAATCATGGGATTTTAACTTTCGATACATTTTGGCATAGCCGGAGACATGGCACATAGCTACGCTACTTTCGATTTTTGATTTTTGGCAAATCTTCGAAGATATTAGGCGCCAAATTTCGAAAATTTAAAATTTTACAAAAAACTTTTTTATTTATAAATATTTTTTAGTTGTGTTGTGCACAGAATTAAAGAGTCATCTGACTAGCGCAAAAATGTTAATAAAATTTGTCTCAGTAATTTTCCTTGGCCGCCATTGGCTAATTCAGTTTTTCAGTCCTAGATTAATTTTTTATTATAAAACAAAGTTCATATGCTTCGTTGTCTCAATTGTCATTTTTTTTATTACCGAAAGTGTTATCTGTCGGCACCGGAAGTGGCATAATTTTACCCAAAACTACAATTTTGACAGTTAGGTACCATTTTTCGAAAACAAATATTTTTTTGAAAAATTATATGACTAAAAGAGTGTGTCCTTTAAAGGCGCAAAAAATGTCGGAAGCAGTTTTTTTAATTTCTATTTCATTTTCTAGCAAATTGGATTAAGAGGTGAAAAAAGGCGTAAAATTGACCTATTTACAACCCATTCAGGCTTTTCAGATTTTAAAATATTTTTACTTAACTTTTATAAACCTGTAACTATAATCCATACGAAGAGAATGTATGTTAAAATTAGTTTCTAAAATAAGCAGTTGCCGAGAAATGGGCAGTTTTGCTTAAGTCACTGTTTTCGTAATTTTGCCTGTAAAATAGTCAATTATTAATGGATATTCACAAAAGTGACATCATTTGATTCAAAAAGCAAGTCTGCGTCATATCATGATGATTACTATTTAAAATTGACACCGGAAGTGACGTCATTTAGTTAAAAACTCAATTTTTAACTTTTAAAATCGATATTTTTTTTCAACCAAGAATTATATCACATATAACAATAAAATTAACTTTTGGTTTAAATTCACATATTATCAAAACTCATACGGTCAAAAAGATATAAAATTGTTTCTAACTTGTTCGGTTGCCGAGATATAGGGGATTTTCTAAAAGTCACTTTTGAAGGTTTTTGGTCCATAAAAGTGTCAATTATTATTCGATTTTCATAAAATTTTCACCATTTGAAGCCTAATGTCATAGACGATGTTATAAAACTAATTTAACGTTTTCATTATCACCGGAAGTAACGTCATTTTGGCAAAAACTGTATTTTAAGCCTTCAAAACAGATATTTTATTCAAATGAGTCTGATTTGTAATGTTTATAAAATTATGATATTTGATTCCAATCAACAAATAGATTAAACCCATACGGTCATATAAATACCAAAAAATGGTTTCTAACTTGTACGGTTGCCGAGAAATAGACGATTTTCTACACGTCACTTTTCAAGGTTTTTGGTCTATAAAAGTGGCAATTATTATTCGATTTACAAAAAATTTTCACCATGTGATGCCTTATGCCATTTCTGATTTCATAAAACTAATGGAACATTTACATTATCACCGGAAGTACTGTAATTTTGTCAGGATCAATTACATGTAACAAATGTATAAAATCAATTGATATTGCTGGATTTGTTTGATTCTGTTTCCATTTTATTTGATGTGTGCAATGCTTATGTGGAAGCCTGTATATTGGTTTCATTGGTACCGGAAGTGACATATGTTCAAGGGTAGCGTGGCACCGAAAGTGACACAAGTTCAAGTTCAAAGGTAACATGGCACAAGTGAAACCTGTCATTCCTGCATGCAGGTCTAGTTCTTATATTATGATCGTTTCTTTACTTATTATGTGATCTAATTCATTTTCTTATTTATTCTCTTATTTATTATTTGCATGTTATAATTATTAAACAAAAAGAATTGGGGGGTTATTTTTCACAAAATGTGAAAAAGAAAACAATTTATATTTATATATACATATCATTCAATATATTAATAATCAGAACTAGGTCTATGTGGTCTAATCAAACTTTGTTTCGTAATGATTGCACAGTGCTTTACACATTGATCGTCACCAATATGGCACAGCTTTGGCATGTCAGTCAAAAATGGATGGCCAGTCCACCTTGCCTAACAACCTGAATATAGCTAAATAACAATAATTTTAAAAATAATTTAGACACACAGACCTTTTTCTTTTTTAAATGAAGGTAATGTAATTTAAGTAATTTGTTGAAATTTGAGGGTGTCAAATTTTAGTCGCTTTTTACGACAGGCAATTCAACTAAACGTTGGGCCTACTCTTGTCCCCGGTCCCACAGGGGAATATAGTGATTATATCTATTTATTATATGTATTTATTTTTATTTATTTTTTTTCAATGTAACGGATCTGTTCTAACTTTAATTTATGGTTCCTGAGAGGGCGCTTCCGTTTCTTACCAGCTTCATTTCTCGTAATGTGGAACTCCTTGCGTAATTTCTCAGGTATTTGTTCTGTAAATTGCCATTGTGTTGACCCATCAATCAGTTTGATTAGATATGACTTTCGTCCCTGAAACTGTGCTGCTTTAATGATTTTTACAATCTGTGCTTCAGACAACATTTTTGATTTCGACACTTGAGATTGTGTTTGTTGCTGTGAATTAGATTGTAAAGAATCATCAGTAGCTTCGTCCGTAGATTTTTGTTCTGTATCTTGTTCCTCTTCAAGTTCTTCTGGATTTAATTCCTCTTCGGACTCAATAGGTACATTTGTTGGGCGTGTTGCAGGGTCAAAATGTTTCTTTAGACGATTGGCATTTGTAAGATATTTCAAAGGTTTGTCATCAGAACATCTTCTAAGTTTGTAGGTGTATTCTGGTCCAAGGTCTACAATGTAGTAAGGTCCGAGCCACTTCTTGCAAAGTTTTGGTGCTAATCCTACCTTGAATTTTGAACAAAACAACCATACCTTTGTTCCCTTTTCAAAGCTTGGTTCTTCCGATTTCTTATCATGCTGACCTTTGTATTTTCGTTGAGCCCTTTCCATATTCTCTGCTGCAATTTTTCTGGTGATTTCTAGTTGCTCAATGACTTTTGTTAGGTAGTCCTTACTTGATCTTGGTAGTGTTTCTTTGGGTATTAACTGTGAATCAAGCGGAACCCGCATTTCTTTCCCAAAAAGCATTGCAAATGGTGAGGAACCAGTTGACTGTGTGGCTGGACTTAGTCTGTAAGCCATCATGACACCTGGTAGTAAATCTGGCCAGTTGGTATGATTCTCATCGCAATACATCCGTAATGACTGGATAATGAAGGAATTCATTCGCTCACATGCTGCATTGGTCTGAGGATGGTATGGTGTGGTATGGGTTCGCTTGACCTGAAACAATTCTGAAAGTGCCTTGACCAATGATGACATGAAATTTTGACCGAGATCGGAGCAGAGTGACTTTGGAGCTCCGTTCCTGGTAAATATTTCTTTGTACAGTACATTAGCAATTTCAGGAGTCTGCTGTGTCTTTAAAGGAAATGCTTCTGGCCATTTGCTAGTACTTTCAGCAAGTAATAGAACATATTTGTAACCATCTGGTGTTGGGGTTAACTGCAATACATCCATATGCCATCTACTGAAAATCTCGTTAACTGGTAGAGGATTGAGTGGAGTTTTCTTTCCATGGAAATTTCTCTTACATCTTTGGCAATCTTCACAGGTCTTGACATACTGATGAATATCATTGAACATATTGCGCCAGTAGTACTTCATTCTGATGGTTTCAAATAATCTCTCTTGGCCTTGATGACATCCACCAAAATTTGAGTCATGGTATGCAATTAAGACATCATTTTGAAGTGCTTTGGGTACTGCCAATAATTTTCGAAATTTTTCCTCCTTGTTTGGGCCTTTATATTTTAGTTTCCACATATAGAACAAGATTCCATCTTCTAATTCATAATCTTTGGACCTAATGTTGATGGATTTCGCCATCTTCTCGTCATCAGGCAGTATATTACTTTCTTTAAAGATTATGATATCCGACAGATCTTCACAATTACGTTGCAGGTGGCATAAATTTGGATTATTTAATATTGTGCAAGAATTGTGATTACCTTGATCATCCAGAACCTCCGCTTCGTCCATGGCTGCAGCGACTAGTGGAAGAGTGCATGAGGAATGCTGCACTTCATATCGGTCTGTCTCTTACTCGAATGTGTAGATTGTTTCTAGCTTTTTCTCCTGGCAGCAATAGACTGGCTGATCCTCAAGGAACTTATTTGGATTTTCTGATGGAGGGTAGATTCTTCTTGATAAGCCGTCAGCATTTCCATTCTTGGAACCTGCTCTATGTTGGATGTCAAAGCGATACTCTCCTAAAAGCATAGACCATCTTCCAAGGCGACTAGTTTTATCCTTAATGCTTTTTAACCATTTGAGAGAAATGTGATCAGTAAATACGAGAAATTCTTGGTTAACTATGTATGGCCGATATGTTTTTACAGCTTCGATTAACGCAAGGCCTTCTTTTTCAGAAATTGACCATTTCTTTTCAGCCCCATGTAATGCTCGACCTCCGTAAGCAACCACATATTCTCTATTTTGATCATCCTTCTGCCCCAAAACAAAGCCAATAGAATCATTAGATGCATCTGTTGAAATAATAAATTGTTTTCTGAAATCTGGAAATTTTAAAATTGGACCTGAAGTTAGATGCTTCTTAACTCTTAAATGACCCAGAGGTTTGACGTCATAACGTCATAAAAACCCACGTCATAATGGTCGATAGTGCCAAAATATAGGTATGAATTTTAAAATCATATTATTAAATATAACAACTGAAATAGACCCTTCATGTAAATGGATGAAATAATCTAAAATGAATGCCATTTATAAATATGAATTTTAAACAAAAAAATTAAGACATTTCATGCAAAATTCATGTAGGCCTATATAGATCTAATAGTTATTTCTTTTCTTTTTTTTGTTCGGCTTTTGTGAACTAAAACTCATTTATCATGAATCTCTTTTAATTTAAGCTTATTAAAATTTAAAAGTACCGGTAATTAAAATTTTGGTTGATTAGGCCTTGTCTAGCTTCTATTTCTATCATCACGTTCTAACGTAAAACTATGAATATTATATCTACACCACCGATAAAATCTGAATCACTGGTGGGGTGGTAATCCGTCGTAAGGAAAATTTTCGTGTAGGCTTAGACCTAGACATAACACCATTTTAATATAATTTTTCAAGAAGAAACAGTAAGATTTTTAACTGTCAAAATGTCAAACAGGAAGTAAACAAATAAGAAAAGGCCTTCTGTGTATAAGGGAAGTAACTCTCGTTGCGCTAGGAACGTTGCATTCGGCTAACTGGTTTTGTCGACAAAAGTCGCCGTGGGTCAGTTAAGAAGTTAAGATTCTCAAATGCAACATCACATTCTTTTGTCCACAGAAATGTTGCATCCTTTTGCAGTAAAGCATTTAAAGGAGAGGCAATCTTTGAATAATTTTTGATAAATTGTCTATAATAGTTACAGGTTCCTAAAAAAGTACGTACCTGTTTCACATTCTTTGGTGTAGGAAATTCTGTTACTGCTCGTATTTTGTCTTCATCAACGCTAATGCCTTCTTTACTTAAAATGTGTCCCAAATATTTAACTTTCTTCTTAGCAAATTGACATTTTGATGGTTTTACTGTTGGATTTGCTTCGCGAAGTCTGTTGAAGATTTGCCGTAAATCATTTAAATGAGATTGAAAGTTTTGACTAAAAATGATTAAATCATCTACGTAGACTAACGTGATTTTCCAATTTAGCCCTCGCAACACGGAGTTCATCATCATTTGAAATGCGGCCGGCGTCGAGTTACGCAAGCCAAATGGGAGCCGATTAAATTCAAATGATCCTTGGTGCGTGACAAAAGCAGTTTTGTGCTTTGTTTCTGGATCTAATTCCTGTTGCCAAAATCCTGATTGCAAGTCTATTACCGAAAAAATAGTAGCGTTTGCAGCAGCAATGAGATCTATGGTGTCTGATAAAGAGTGGTAATGGATGTGTCATAGGTACTGTGACTTGGTTTAATTTTCTATAGTCTACTGCAAACCTATGACTGCCATCTGGTTTTTTAACTAACACAATTGGAGATGCCCAACTACTGGAAGATGGTTCTATTACACCGTTGTCTAACATTTCCTTGGTTAATTTTTCAGTAATACCCTTTGCCTCAGTACTTTGTCTATATGGCCTTGATCTAATTGGTGGTGCATTATTTGTATTAATTTTGTGCATATATCCTTTTGCTTTGCCTAATTCTGCTAGATTTGTTGCAAATATATCTCTGTATTGACCTAAGAAGCCTAGTAATTTTGTCTTCTGTTTTTGAGATAAATCAGAGTTTTCTAAATTGAATCCCAAAGACTTAGCTACTTCCACCAATTCATGTTCTGGACACTGGATACTTGAGACTGTAAAATTATCATGATTTTGTTTATCTTGCTCTATGTCTAAAATATGATCTTTATTTATGATATGAGCTTTCGCTATTATAGTATTAGCTTTAATTTTAATTTGTTCCTCTGAGGAATTTAAAAACCTAACATAACCTCTATTAACATTTGTTTTAATGATACTTTTACCACCTAATAAATTTTTCTTTTTTTGAATTTTCGATGTGGGTTCAATATATACAATTTCATTTAAAGGTATTTTGGATATTTTAGCTGGAATTAATATTTCTGAATAAGGATCAATTGATATGTCTTTGATGGTCCTGACAAATCCCACTTGATGTTTTCTATATCCTTGGCACTTAAGCATTTTATCTGATGCCTTTGCACTGGGTTGTAGTTTTACTTTAGTACCTTTATGTTTATTTTCTATTGTGCTATCTGGGAGTGCATATGCCACGTGAATTAATCCCTCATTTAAAGTCAAAGTTTTGTTTTTATGACTAATTTCAGCATTTGTATCAATAAGTAAATCATTACCAATTATGAAATCATGTTGGATATAATTAAAGATGTAAAATTTATGAATAATACTAGTGTTGGAAATTTGAAATTCAAGTAGAGTATTGCCTACTACTTTAACAGTTTGACCCCCGACACCAGAAATATAAGTTATATCTGACGATGATATTTCTGCATCTGGTAAAACTTTATCTAACAGTGATTTGGAAATACAAGATATGCTCGCCCCTGTATCAATGAGACTTTTTATGACAGTATTGCCTAAAGTCACATTTACAAAATTTTTATTTAGGGAAGCGATAACATTTGAATCAACTAGTAAATAAGTCTATTATCAAATAGAATGATAATTATTGTCACACACTAAATGTAAATTTTCGAGAATGGTACAAGGAATAGTTGATTTAACTTACCAAACCACTTCTCTGATCTCATATGAACCAAATCTAGGAATCCACTTGTATCTCCAATCTGTTCTTGAATGTCTTTGTTCAAACCATTAGATCTTCAGTTTTTCTCGCTTGGCATGTTAGAGGTTCCGAATCTTCAATTCATCTTCCACCATTATATCACCGATGCGTTCGGGGGCTATTCTTGGTTGGAATATGCACCCAGGTGATACATGTACAATGTAATATTTCATACATATGGATGAGCTAGGATTGGGGGTGTATAGCTCATTCCTGGAGAAGTATTCTGGTGAAGGCGGTCACTGTTCATTAAAGGTCCAAGTCCAAATCCATTTCAATATTACTTTATATCCAGTTTAAAAAATACATTATTTACAAATTATATACAAGTCATTCGATCTCCTTGTCTATGTGTGTGTCTCCAATCTATTTGTGTATGGATCTTTTAAAGACACTAATTTGCATACACACAAAGGAACAATTTCGACAAATCAGATGAAAGATAAAATTATTGTAATACATCAAATGAAAAGAAGTTAAATAAATATAAATATTACGAAGTAATAGCTTTTGTGATCGGGCTGTTCTTTCTACCGTGGCTGCCATTTGCAGGCACTTCCGTTTCCTTTCCCCCTTTTCCCGCCAATTGTACAGCACTTCCGTTTCCTTCCTCTTTGTCTCGCCAATTTGCTCGCAGAGAATTTCTCCAGAGCGCAAAATTTAACGGTTAAGTTCAGTTGACTACGATTACAGTGCTTTTGTTAACTAATTATTTGGTAGTAACAGTGAGTGTGGTATTTGGTTTTAACCTTTACGTGGAAATTCCTATGCGAGGTACTCGGGTAGTTCCTCCGTGCGGTAATGTGGAATGTACATTCCAGTCGCCATTTTATACGGCGACCCGTCTTTTTTTATCGTACGCGGTTATGCAGTCATCTATCTCGTCAAGAATAGGCGACTAGATCGGCACAGTATACAAAATTTTTTTTTTCTGGTGAACATTAGGCGGGATTAAAACCCATCATCTACGGGTTCGTTTTTTACCGTAGGGCGCCCACATCATCCGTTTAGCACTGTTCGATTCTATTGTTATTATTATCCATGTTTGGAATTTTGTTATCTGTCAACGCTTGCTTATTTATTTTCATCCCAGGTTTGGATAGGTATTATGTCGGTAATTATAATCATCCACGTTGGACATTATTTTTAGCTTCCATTATTATGTTGATATTTAATTTCATCCACGCTTGGATATTTATTTTTCATCCATGCTTGGATATTTATTTTTCATCCATGTTTGGATATTTACTTGTTTGTATTATGTTGTTTATCCATGTTTGGATTTTTATTATCATCCATGTTGGGATTTTACTTCATCCATGCTTGGATATTTGTTTCATGAATATCTAGCCCCATCCAGACTTAATTTTTTCCACGTTTGGATCTAATTCAATCCATGTTTGGATCTAATTAAAACCTTGATGCATCCTCCGTTTAGCACTGTTCGATTCTATTGTTAATATTATCCATGTTTGGAATTTTGTTATTTGTTAAAGCTTGCTTATTTATTTTCATCCCATGTTTGGATAGTTATTATGTCGGTAATTATAATCATCCACGTTGGACATTATTTTTTAGCTTCCATTATTATGTTGATATTTAATTTCATCCACGCTTGGATATTTATTTTTCATCCATGTTTGGATATTTACTTGTATTATGTTGGTTATCCATGTTTGGATTTTTATTATCATCCTTGTTGGGATTTTATTTCACCCATGCTTGGATATCTGTTTCATGAATATCTAGCCCCATCCAGACTTAATCTTTTCCACGTTTGGATCTAATTCAATCCATGTTTGGATCTAATTAAAACCTTGATGCATCCTCTGTTTAGCACAGTTCGATTCTATTGTTATTATTATCCATGTTTGGAATTTTGTTATTTGTCAACGCTTGCTTATTTATTTGCATCCAATGTTTGGATAGTTATTATGTCGGCAATTATAATCATTCTCATTGGACAGTATTTTTTAGCTTCCATTATTATGTTGATATTTAATTTCATCCACGCTTGGAAATTTATTTTTCATCCATGCTTGGATATTTATTTTTCATCCATGTTTGGATATTTACTTGTATTATGTTGGGTATCCATGTTTTGATTTTTATTATCATCCATGTTTTGATTTTATTTCATCCATGCTTGGATATCTGTTTCATGAATATCTAGCCCCATCCAGGCTTAATCCTTTCCACGTTTGGATCTAATTCAATCCATGTTTGGATCTAATTAAAACCTTGATTCATCTTCCGTTTAGCACTGTTCGATTCTATTGTTATTATTATCCATGTTTGGAATTTTGTTATTGGTCAACGCTTGCTTATTTATTTTCATCCAATGTTTGGATAGTTATTATGTCGGTAATTATAATCATCCACGTTGGACAGTATTTTTTAGCTTCCATTATTATGTTGATATTTAATTTCATACACGCTTGGATATTTATTTTTCATCCATGCTTGGATATTTATTTTTCACCCAAGTTTGGATATTTACTTGTATTATGTTGGTTATCCATGTTTGGATTTTTATTATCATCCATATTGGGATTTTATTTCATCCATGCTTGGATATCTGTTTCATGAATATCTAGCCCCATCCAGGCTTAATCTTTTCCACGTTTGGATCTAATTCAATCCATGTTTGGATCTAATTAAAACCTTGATTGGATAGCTAGTTATCCCCGTTTCGGATAATTGTAGCCTACACCCCCCCCCTCTTTTTACAGAGATTACATCATGCAGAAGCGAAAGTTACAGGCCCAAGGTTCCCAAAGCTCCAGTGAAGAGGAGGTATCTCCTAATTCGAACATCCGTCCGACTTCTTCAACCTGCGGGTCCAAGTGTTACACCTCTGCTGCAGACACTGTCTTCTTTGCCACAGTTCCCTGCAGTCCCGCCCGCACTGTGCAGCTAATACCCGATGGGGCTTAGTATGAGCTGTCAAACCTTTGAGCGGTTTAGCTCCGCCTTAAAATGGATTATGGAAAATATAATTTTCGCAAGTGTTAGTCACATGATAGACGATTTCCTTTTTATTGGACCTAACAATTCACCTGAGTGTGCGACATCATTACAGTCCTTTCTTGACCTTGCCGATTACTTGTCTGTACCCATTAAAGAATCCAAGACTGTTCGTCCCTCTACAAATATCACAATTTATGGTATAGAAGTTGATTCAGTTTCCGTGGTGTACCGTTTACCCTTTGATAAGCTCTCCCGAATTCGTTTGGCCCTAGAGAATACCTTGATCAAGAAAAAACTGTCGTTAAAAGAGTTACAATCATTGTTGGGATTACTTAGTTTTGCTACACTAGTGGTAGTACCAGGAAGAACCTTTTTACGTCGGTTATTTGACCTAACGATAGGTGTCAAAAAATCTGATCACTTGATCAGAATCACTAATGCCGCACGCCTTGATTTTAAAATCTGGAGTCAGTTTATGCAGGGATTCAACGGTCGATGCATGTTTTTGAATGATGCCTGGGTCGGCTCCGATACTATCAAATTGTTTTCAGATGCAGCCCAATCTTTGGGTTATGCTGCAGTATTCGGATCTAAATGGTTTTCTGGGTCTTGGCCCGAAGGCATGCAACTTTTGAATATAAGTGTCCTGGAACTTTTTCCTATTGTTTTAGCATTAAAGCACTGGAGCCATTTATTGACTAATCACAAAGTTTTATTGCTTACTGATAATGAGGCCATTGTTTATGTTATCAACAAGACCACGTCCAAATGTCCTATTTTGATGTCCTTGGTTCGCTGTTTGATAACTGCTTCCGTTAAGTATAATGTGCTCATAAGGGCGAAGCACATAGCTGGAAAATCTAACAAGGTTGCTGATTGCCTTTCTCGTTTCAAATTTCAGCAAGCACGAGAATGGGCACCATGGTTGGACTTAACCCCTTAGGTGGTGAACCAAACGTAGTTGAGAAGGACTTTTATTTCAGGGCCTGGACAAAGTTTATTTCATTCTGTATTAGCAATAATTCGTCCCCAACTTTTCCTCTTCCAAATGTGTTCATTGTTAATTTTCTTGCTCATCTGTTTGAGTCAGGATACTCGCCCAGTTCCTTTTCTTCTCATGCTTCCGTCATTACTTTTGTGCAAAAAACGTTAGGTTTTTCAGATTCCATAAATACCTTTCTGGTTAAGAATTTAGTGAAAGGTGCCCGTCGTTCCAGATCCTCGGGTCCATCCCACTTACCAATAACAGTAAATATCTTTTGCCAATTGCTTGAGGCTATTCATGTGACAATTTGTGTTAAATCACACCACTCTCTTTTAAAAGCGATATTTTCTTTGGCATTTGCCGGCTTCTTCATGATTGGAGAATTGGTTTTAAAATCTAAATTATATGCTAGTAATGCCATCCATTACTTTACTAATCATAATGTTTTATCTTATATAGAAATAACCATGGTTAATTTTAAACATAAGTCATCGTCATCTCCTGTTAAATTAATTTTGTACTGTCAGTGCAATATTGTAAACTCCTAATTTTGTCCGGTATGTTTATTGATTTAGTATTTAAAAAGTTGTCCCCATACATCAGGTCCATTATTTCAATTTATCGATGGAAACCCTGTCCCATATGCCTTTGTTAAGGTTAGTTTATGCAGACTGGTGTCCTTCTTGGGTTAAGATAATTCAAAGATTAAGTTACATTCGTTTCGAATTGGTGCTGCCACCACAGCCTTCATGAAAGGTTACTCTCGGGATGCTATTAAAATCTTGGGCAGATGGAAGAGCAATGCGGTTAGATCCTATATAAAATTCCCCACCATAGTTATGTAAGATATTATTGGTATCAGTCCATAATTTTATTACATCCCCAGCAGGGGCGGGGATGTATTGTATCCCTTCCTATCATATATATATATTAGTGTACTTGTAGTAAACCCTAATGATTGTGTTGTAGTTCTGCATAGGATGCTCTCATTTTGGGAAATGTTAATATGTACCCTTTCTGTTGATTATTATCGCTGTATATTATGTAATTTGTACCCATTCTTTGAATAATGCTTAATGTATAGGAGCCTGTCGAGCCTTCCTTTGTTGATATTGTGCATGGTGCCGTTTTTGTGCAGTGAGGCACAAGCTGGCAAAATTATATTAATATTTTGCATGTCAAGTAGTTACCTATACTTAATGTAGGCAAAAATCTTTTTCGTTTAGGCCATGGGTTAAATCCAATTATATTATATGTACATTCTTTGAACTAGGCACAGACAGCCTTCCTTTAATTACAGTTTTTGATCGCATATTATTTTCTATTGTCCATCCTAGAGCATGAGGCATAATTCGTATGTAGGCTAGTTGTGTACAGTATTATTGATGTACCTAGTCCGTGAAATATGCATGTGTAGACTACAGGTTCTTTTTGATTGTGTTATTAGTGTCATCAGGTACTTAAGAGGTAGTTCAGTGTTGTTGGTGTGATGTGTCTCGAGTTGGGCACGACATCACATGTAGTGATGTGTATGGCCGGGCTTATTATTTTAATTCAGCCCAACTCATTTAGAAAACATGAGATCCTGGAAATATTTGTTGAAATTGTAACTTTAAATTTTGATACACTTCCTTTCTCATCTCATGTTTTCATTTCGTCATTTTGTAAAATAAATGACATGTCACACCAACACTTGTGTTTGTTATTCATGTAAAATTTGTATGGAGGGGGGTCATTCGCCAGGAGCACAAATATAAATTTCATTGGTTGAAAGTTTCATAGTGAAATATAATTTATAGGATCTAATAAGCTTTAAGCCATAACAATTAAAAAGCACACAATAACACTATTTATGGATTAACAATTACTGGTTTATTAACATGCAACGTTTCGACGATGATACTCTTGTCTTTATCAAGCAAGTGATAACATATATGTAAAACATCTAGTATTTATATACAGTAAAAAGAAGCCATAATTATAGAAAGTATATATAACAAGCACTGATCAAAGCAATGATGACGAAGCCCTAAGTAGTTATAGTGAACAAAGCCATAATTAATTACATATCTAAAGAACTGGGAGAAAGTGTTAATTGGTGATCAGTATTGGTTAATGATGCAAAATCATGTTGTACAAACATTTGTTACATAAATGATTAAAAGAGATTAATAATAAGGGCTAATACAATTTACATGCTTGTTTTATAATGAATAAGATAATAATAATAATAACTAGACCTGCAGACCTGCAGTGCTGAATCGGCTTTCAGGAATCAGACAGGAAGTGCGTCATACAATAGCCGATCCATCGAGCTACCAAACGATAATGTAGTTGTTATGATTCAGTGACACCCTCTATCAGATTTGTAAAAGTAATATTTGCTTGCAAATAAATACACCGGTCAAAATTGTAAAATCTGGCAAAAAAACTTAACTTCCGGTGCCAAAAGAAATCATTATCGATAACAAATAAGTTGAGAATTCGCAATTGAGAATTGTTTTATACATATCAGCCAATAACATAATAAACTTAGAACCCATAAACTAAAATTAAAAAGGTAAAAAACTTAAGAGGTGATCCTTAGAAAATTTGTTATTCCTCGACAAGGGAATATGCTAGAAGCATTTTTTTGATATCAGTATGATTATATTGATTCAATCTAAATGGCCATTAGAATCAAACGTTATAACGTTAAACAAATAATAAATATAACTCACTTCAAAAAAATATTTGTTTTGAAGTCTAAAAATACGTTTTTTGCAAATATGACATTACTTCCGGTGATAATGGAAATGTTAAATCAGATCATTGCAATCATAAATGGCATAAGGCATCACATGGTGAAAATTGTATGAAAATTGAATAATAATTGACACTTTTATAGACCAAAAAGCTTGAAAAGTGACTTGTAGAAAATCGTCTATTTCTCGGCAACCGTACAAGTTAGAAACTTTTTTGTGGTATCTGTATGATCGTATGGGTTCATGCTATTCGTTGATGGGATTCAAATATCATAATTTTAAAAATATTATAAAAGAGACTCATTTGAATAAAATATTTGTTTTTTAGGTTAAAAATACAGTTTTTGCCAAAATGACGTCATTTCCGGTAACAGTGAAACTGTAAAATTGGCTTAACCTAGTCCAAATCGGCATTAGGCATCAAATAAAAGAAAAATATTGAAAATCGGATAATAATTTACTCTTTTATAGGCAAAATAACTTGAAAAGTGATGCATGCAAAATTGCATATTTCTCGGCAACTGCTCATATTACAAACTATTTTTGGCATACATTCTCTTCGTCTGGATTATGGCTACGAGTTTATGAAAGTTACGAATAAATAGTTCAAAATATAAAGACGTTGAATGGGTTGTATATAACTGAATTTTACCTTTTTTTTTACATTTTATTCGAAATTGCCCAAAAATGAAATTGAAATTTAAGAATCTGAGCCAAACATTTTATGCGCCTTTACAGGGCGCATACTTTTTGTTCTATCAGTTTTCGAAAAAAATAATATTTGCTGTCAAAAAGTGGTACTTAACACTCAAAATTGTAGTTTTTGTTAATATTACGCCGCTTCCGTTGCGTGCAGAAAAATGTCACCGTAACAAAAAATATTACAATTGACATCACGAAGCATATGCACTTTTTTTATACAAATCGAACAATAAATAATTAATCTAGGTACGAAAAACTAAATTAGCCAATGGCGACTAAAGAAAATTACTGAGACAAAATTCTTTCCCACTTCTGCTCAAGTAGGGTGATACTTTAACTATGTGTAAACTACCATCAAAAAATATTAATAAATAAAAAAGTTTCCTGTAAAAATGTTAAAAAAATTCAAAATATCGGAGATTTTTTCGACTACTTCCGGTTTTGCGATCATTGTCGGAATAGCTTTAACATGTTGATTAGATACTTAACTTCCTGTACCAGAAATATCAGAAACATTCATTGAGTAATTTTCTAAAAAAAGATAAATAAAAGAGTATTTTCAATAATTTAATGATTTTTCAACTTTTTTCAAAGATTGATGTCATTTTTGGACCACCTATAATATTGCAACGCTTTTATTATTAAATGCATACGCTAGGCCACTGATAGGACTCTGAGTAAAAAATGTTTAAGAAAAATCGTAGGCGTCGTTTTCGAGAAAAAGGCGTCTCAGTATGCTCCAAAACGGAAAATACTTAGTTTTCGGCGTACCATAATTTATTTCCTAAGAATCAAATTCGTGTTATTTAGATGTTATACGATCGTCTATTAATGGAACTATCCAACCACACTTTAATTGTTTTGGTCCGCTAATATTTGACGGAGAATTCGAACTTTTGGCAAGAGCTCCAATTTTTTTTCATCTTTTTTACATTTTTCTTCGTTTTTTGAACTACTTCCGGTATACGAATCATTGTCGAGTAGTTTTCACGTCCAGTTTTGTAGTTTGCATGGGAACAGGGCTCTCTAATGATATACGATACTATACGATCAAATAAAATACTTCTGAGAAATCCTATGTTCAAAGGTGTTAAAAATGTCAAAATGTCAAAATATTGAAAATTAAATTTCAATAACTGCATACATATTATACATCATTAGAATCGTAATTAGGTCAGCTTTTTAAATATATATCTTTTTTTTGAAAATCTCTTAAAATAAAAAAATGGTAGAGCATTTTCCAAAATTTCACGATTTTTTGACTTTTTTCAATTTTCAGTCCCTTTTTTGTCTTATTCCAATTACATGAAGGTCTTAATGGATGGATCCATGCTAAAGACTACCGGAAGGACCATCGATAGATAAAGTTTAAGAAAAATCGCTGGAGCAGTTTTCGAGATAAAGGCGTCCAAAAACGCTCCAAATCAAAAAATGCTTGACTTTCAGCGTGTCATATTTTATTTCTGGATCATCGTATCTGTATGAATTGGGTATCATACGATACTCCAATTCCGACGTAAACCAACGATACCTTAATCCATTTGATCGGTTGATATGGGACGACGAAATCACGTTTTTCCCAAAGCCCCCATTTTTTGAGTTTTTTTCAAAAAATCAGACATTATTTCAACTACTTCCGGTTTACGGATCGTTGTTGAAATTGCTTTATCCGGATGTCTGACTATATGGCTTAATGTTCCAGAGGTTTCAGAAATATCGTTTTATCCTTTCCAAAAAATATAAGGGGCATAAAATGGGCAGAAAATTCGAAAAAATTCGAAAAATAAAGTGCATAACTCTGAATGAAACTTATATTACTGGAATCGCATAGACTTCAGGAATCCAAAAATGTAGGTCAAATTTGCAAATTTTGAGAAATAACAAAAATTGTCTCATAAACATCGTCTTTTCAATTTTCGAACGATAGAAGTCATAGACGAATGTTCGAAATTGAAAAATGTGAGATAGCCATTATCTTGCAAAAGATTCAGGGTTCCCGAAAATGTCATTTGTTTAAAAATGGGTAAAGAATTGACGAAACTATGGCCTATTTTCAATTTTTAGACGACGTACAAAGTTCGGCCACTTCCGGTATGCGCAGAGGTTTGAAAAATAGTTTATCAAGTAGCCACCACATGTTTTCCCGAAAGAAAAGTTTGTTCCAGATCGATATCTGTTTTCGGTCATGGAGAAATAGGCTCCCGCGGTAAAAAATAATAATAATAATAATAATAATAATTTTAGTAAAAACAATAGTCTTTCAGACGAAAGTCTGAAAGCCTAATTAATAATGATGAATAATTAATAAGGAGTTAATCCGTTATACATGATAATTATATTGAATGAAATAATATTGAGAATCTAACAACAACAACAATCCTGATAACATCATATTCAGTAGAATATGATGTTATCAGGATTGTTGTTGTTGTTAGATTAATAATAAGGGCTAGTACAATTTACATGCTTGTTTTATAATGAATAAGATAATAATAATAATAATAATAATAATATTTCATTCAATATAATTATCATGTATAACGGATTAACTCCTTATTACTTATTCATCATTAATAATTATTAATAATATTTCATTCAATATAATTATCATGTATAACGGATTAACTCCTTATTACTTATTCATCATTATTAATTATTATTATTATTATTATTATCTTATTCAATTAATTATCATGTATAACGGATTAACTCCTTATTACTTATTCATCATTATTAATTATTATTATTATTATTATTATTATTATTATTATTATTATTATTATTATTATCTTATTCATTATAAAACAAGCATGTAAATTGTATTAGCCCTTATTATTAATCTAACAACAACAACAATCCTGATAACATCATATTCTACTGAATATGATGTTATCAGGATTGTTGTTGTTGTTAGATTCTCAATTATATTTCATTCAATATAATTATCATGTATAACGGATTAACTCCTTATTACTTATTCATCATTATTAATTATTATTATTATTATTATTATTATTATTATTATTATTATTATCTTATTCATTATAAAACAAGCATGTAAATTGTATTAGCCCTTATTATTAATCTCTTTTAATCATTTATGTAACAAATGTTTGTACAACATGATTTTGCATCATTAACCAATACTGATCACCAATTAACACTTTCTCCCAGTTCTTTAGATATGTAATTAATTATGGCTTTGTTCACTATAACTAATTAGGGCTTCGTCATCATTGCTTTGATCAGTGCTTGTTATATATACTTTCTATAATTATGGCTTCTTTTTACTGTATATAAATACTAGATATATGTTATCACTTGCTTGATAAAGACGAGAGTATCATCGTCGAAACGTTGCATGTTAATAAACCAGTAATTGTTAATCCATAAATAGTGTTATTGTGTTACTGTTCAATTACTAAATGCCACTTAAAGAAATTAAAAAGCATTGACACTTGATTGGCATTGATCAGACAGCATTGTTAACTGTATAAATCTTTGCTCAAGGTTTCTCTTAATAAGCCTACTGGCACTCAAAGAATATAAAACAGTCAACACCAATCATGCTTTTAGGCAATTACTTTAAATCAAATTATTGACATTAGATGTAAGGAAAGACCAACTGATAACCTTAATATTAGCTATATTGCCTAAATGCTTAATAGATAAATTCTGTATATCCTTAAAGATAAAGTTTGAAAAAGAAGTAAAATTTAGTATCACTATTCGGTGATAATAGTATCGTTTACATATAAACACTATGTTATTGGACGCTTTGTCAGCCGGAACAATGACATACTTGTCATGTAAGGCATTGAGATTTTCAACAATGCTAACATCATTGAAAAGAGATTTAGGCCTTGTGTCAAGTAACAAACGTTGCATGTAAGTTCTTCGTTTTAGTAAACGACTAATAGACTTAGTCCAATCTGAGAGGGTATCGATGATAACATCTTCCTTCTTGGCCCATGATCTAGCGTAGTCCTCTATGGCATCCATAATAAGTTTGAAATTTTGATCCCATGAAAATGGTTGCGGTTCTTGGTATTTGGGTCCTTTAGACAAAATCTCACGTAACTTATTATTCTGGACTATATTCAAATCACCAGTAACCACATGTCCAGCTGGCTGGTAAAGGAAGGACGACGTAGAGCAAGAACAGGGCGCAGGGTTATCATATAAGTCTTTTGCATTGATGTCAGATAATCGGTTTCTGTAATTAAATATCTTGGATGCAGTGGGTTTAGTATAAGTAGAAGAAATCCTAGGAACAGTAACAGTTTTGAAGTAAGGAGGGATGTGTGCTGTGACATGCTTATGGTGTAATATTTGGCTTAACCCGATAGCATCAATGCCTTTATTAGCAAATTTCATTTTTAGAAATGAACTGTTGGTGTTAGATACATCGGGCTCAGTCGCAACGTCCAAACGACGATGGGCAATGTCAAGAACAATGGATACAACCCTGTATTCAGTGGATGCAGGATCAGTACAATTTGAATCCAAACATTCAGATTTTAAGTAATTTCAAAATAGTAAGTGGAATAGAATATAATTTAGTGCGAATATGGTGTGGCCCTAGTGGTTCTTGGATAATTTCCAAAAGGGCATCCAATGAAATAGTGTTGAGCTTAGGTGGTGTGTAGCGACGATGTCCATGACTGCGTTTTCGACGACGAAACTTTGGGAATAACGTCATGACATTAACATTGCTACATGGAGGGCTAGACAGATTTCCAATACTAGCTACATTATCATTGCACCCGTAAGGGGTGGCAGTACCTAATGTACGTATCCAATATTCCTCTCGGCTTCTACGAAATGGAGTACTCAAAGTAGGGCTGTTAGTTTGGTGGTAAATTTTCTCTAATATAGACACTCTCATTGATAGTATAGAGTGGTCAGGTTGGTTAAAATGGCTATAAAGAATCTGGTTACTACCCTTATTAATGTTGTGACGATGACCGTTAATGTGTATATGTAAAGGTCCTTTAGTTTCGCCAACATAAACAAGCCTGCAGATTGTACACTCTATACCATAGATAACATTGGAGGTTTTACAATTTAATTTCTCAAACCCACGTGTAAAATATGTTTTATTAGTTAAGGAACTAATTCAAAATAGGACAGGTTTTACAATTATTAGACAGACATTTAGAAATAAAACAATTATATTCATGTGGTGAAAAATGCAAAATATCAGTTAGTTTAACAGAACACGGTTGGGTTGAGATATTTCATCTCTTTTTGAATGGCATGCATACGAACACACACAATTAAACGGTCTGTAATACAAGAATAATTACATAATATCTGATAACGAATGATAACTTTAGCCTCTAGTGATAAAGGGCCATAACTTTGGCAGTAATTATCAGAAATCGTTGAAAATCAATAGGATTCTTTGTCTCGTGTATAAATCTAAAGTCAATCGTATATATTTACTTTAGCCTCCAGAGCGTCCACAAGATATTTAAATGTTATCAAATGTCACAACTCTGATAGTAATTATCAAAAATCTTTTAAAATCAATAGGATTCTTCATCTCATGACCTTAAACACTGTGTATATGACTTTAAAGTCAATTGGTTATTAACTTTCACCTGTACATCCTCCATAATACATTTCAATGTGATCAAGGGCTATAACTCTGGCCATTCAAAATCAAAAGGATTCCTGAACTCATGACAATATGTAGGCCAAACCATTACTCCATTCAGCAATCAGCTAAATAAGCACAAAAGTAATATAAAGCTTAAAAAATCTTGTCATTCCCGCCATGTAGCCCTCCATTTTAATATAACTGGTCATGATTTTGTGTGTACCATAGCACAAAAAATTCTTAATAATGATCAGAAAAAATGGAACACAGCAGTAAGTCTGTGCATTCAAAGACTAGATTGAGATTGGCTTAACAGTTCAAATGAGTTAAATTCAGGGGGTTTCAAAATCGTTCATAATAATCACTGAGAAATAGGTAAGGGTTAATCTGTACGTTTGCATCATAAAAAAGTATCCGAAAGGGTCAATACCTACGTTTGCCTCATTAAAAAATAAAATTCGGATTATAACTCCTCATTATGGCTTAAAATCTCTAGATAAGGTGTGTTAATTAACAAGGGTGAAAAATGGACTGCAAGGCGAGTTAATTATCGGTAGGGTTGAACTGAGTGTGTTAATTAACTGACGGGTTAAAAATGAATGACACGGTGTGTATTGTTTAATTGGTGTGTTTTCTCGATAGTTGTTATAACTGCGCCAAAAGGGTATAATCAAGGACCAACAGGCATTATCTGACGTGTGAGTGTTAAATCAAAACTTAGGAAGGAAAATTAATTTTACCGTGCGATTTTTCATTCGCCGGTGTGTTTTACGCAAATAGGTCTTTGTATAAGGACAGGTCTTTATATGTGGAGTTGTACGGGGCCGTTTCTTCAATGCGTCTTTTGTATTTGTTGATGAACATAAGACACAGTACGTGTATAAGGACAGGTCTTTATATGTGGAGTTGTACGGGGCCGTTTCTTCAATGCGTCTTTTGTATTTGTTGATGAACATAAGACACACTACGTGTTTTATAGTCTCACCATTTATAAAATTGCCTATATGGACGTGTGCTCGCTATATGATTCACGTTTCTCTCATCTCGTCTTTTTGTATTTGTATAAAACCCGTACGCGTTTTATACTTTCACGTTATTTATATATAAATTTACATTTAATGAAATAAAAATGTACGGAAAGGTGAATATAATGTCGTCATAATTATATAGATATCCCACACAGAATCCAAAATTTGAATATCCCCGGGTACACAGCGAGTAAGCTAAATTTTCCGTATGTGTATATTTACTTATTCGTTTGTTCCTTCATTTTTCTTTTCTTCAGGTAGTGGTTTCTCCTTTCAAATCCGTACCGAGTCTAGGCAAAGTGGTGGGACAAATGCCCCCCCCCCCCATTCTATCCCGGACGGAGCTTAAAATACTCAAATTGCCAACGAATTCTAAACGTCAATGAAACTGCTGCCTAAATTGTAAAATCCCGGAGGAAAACGTCCCAGGCACTCACAGCAAGGCGCGGAGAACATACTAGTACGATCCGCGGTCAGTACGAACAATTTAAACAAACAACAATGGGGCCCCCGCCCAGTTGTTGTGTCCCGGGTCCCATCTTACCTTCAATAGCAATATCCATAAAACAGAAATCTCCATGTTGATAAATATTGCGACACAACAACCAACCGAACAGTGGTAATTCCCACGCAAATGGTATTTAAACTTTACTTTAGCTTTTCACTACATTTACATTGCATACACCCCAACGATCCTAATTCCAGAACTAAACTTGTAACTTTACCGTATGTAAATTATACTAAATCTCGTCTTCCGACAAGTTATTATTTGTGTCTTCAAATTTGTACCATGCCCGTATTCATGATCCAAAAAATAATATAATACAAATGTCAACCCATCCATTGGCATTTCAGACTTCACGTCTCTCCGGTTCATGCGTTGTCCGTGCAGATTCGACAATCTCAATTACGTTTCTTTGATCAAAGCAACACTTCTGTTTATATGTAGAGGAATAAACGAGCTTATTCGCACGTACTGGAAAACTGTTCGGTTGCTTTATTTGAGACGATACTAATAATAAACTATAACATTTGGCAATTTTTTCTTTGAAAATTCTGATAAATTGGTATCTCTTCGGGAAGCGTTGATCATATAGCTTACTCTGTGTGTATTGCAAGTTTATAATAGCTAGCAGATAATATAAGATATCTGAATTATTAGATGTTAAGTTTTAAAGGGCCCTTTTTATGATAGTCGGATATCATTCACAGATATCAAATATAAATCACAATAAATAGATCGTGAATAGTCCAATGCAGATTTGAAACAAACAGCATTGTTATTCTATGAAAAAATACATTTACCTGTTTCCTAATTCGATTTGATACTTGATTTAAACTTCACGGTTCAATTAGACCTTAGACAATTATGTTTCCAACTGGCACGGAGAAATAATTCAAATATAATTTATTATCAACATCGGGGAGATGTTTTGCAAATAAAGGGGACAAAGTAATAATAATACTATAAATCTAAATTTTGTTACTGTTAATACATATTAAAGTTTAAAAACGGATATTGATACACTACACGTGCATATATAATTATAGTGTGCTCTTCATAACTTGTTTAGGGACGCTTTACAAAGTGACAATTAAATCATATAAAAAAATATTAAAAGCCAGTTTAAATGACTTTGTTTTAAATATCCTTTTTTTTTGGAGAGAGAATATAGTTATGTGCAACATTTTAAACTAAGTAATAAATGGTAGATTATTCCATAAAAAAGATACGCCAGTATCAAGAGTTAGTTACTGGTTGTCGTAAATTTTACTATACACGCGTCTATGTATTCTATTTACATGCCATAAAAGTTTTAAACATAAATTACCTTATTTTTCATTTTGCATTGCACAATTTTTTAAGTTATCAAAAACATTTAATTAATTAATTAATCTATAATCAAAATTAACAACTGTAATTCAGACAGCAAATTGTAATACACATTTTAGTTGAAATAAATAATCCATGTAGCTTGTTAATTAGTTTATTACTTTATGACACCAATCAAGTGTCTGTGTCTAAACTCTATAAACCGCATTACATAACACCTATATAGGTCAACGTTTTCAAACATTCTGATCAATCAACCAGAACAAAAAGATGGAAATACTTCCCCCCAGTTTGACAGCATATACAAGATACCAGTGCTCTAATATTGTATTTTAGAAAATGGTAAGAAATATAGGCAGTGTTATTGATGAACTATTTAAATGTTCGCAACACATCCCAAGTATTAATATCGTCTAGTTCTATCGGGAGCAGATCTATCGTTCAAAAGTTTTATAATTTTTGCTGAATCCACGGGACAGATACAATACCATGCTGATTTCTATTTTTCATTTTGGTCCCAACGGCTCAGCCTCCAATGTATACTATCAATCATAAGTCAATATGTGAACTTACGGGAACAAGTTGTTTCGACATCGAGCTGGTTCAACACCCGATACCCGATTTGTTTCGACAACATCTATTTGGGTCAGTTTGACTAGGATTTGATTCAGTTGATTATATAAGATTTGTGCATGGTTGATTTAAATAATAAAGATTTTATAATTTTAGCGGCAGTCTTTTCTTTCATAAACATCAAACATATGTTTTACGCAGATCAGTCTTTGTTAAGTGTAGGTCTTTATATGGATTTATACCTGGTGTAGGCCTACATGTAGTTACATATATGCGTTCTTATACGCGTTTCATTTCTTGATGAATACAACGTGTTTTATACTTAGTTCCAATTTGATTATCTGATATATTCTAATCTCGATTGTCAAATCTCAGGGCCTGCTAAAACCACAGGTTTCTGTGATTGTGAATCCAGCCTTTTACAGTACTGTCGATTCATGCACGCTTTTCACACGGAATAGCCCTTTGATGTTGTCAGGCGACGCACTTTGATGTTGACAGACGAGGCACAAGTAAACTCGTGCTGTAATGGATTAGCTGATTGGAATTTGGCAATTGTTACAGTTTATTCAACTAAGTCAGGGGTTGAAATGTTTGTAAACTTTTAGAAATATTTTTTTACTTGTCACTTGGTCATTTCAAGTTGTCACCTTTGATTTTCTTTTTTAATTTTAATAATAATTTTTTTTTTAATAAACTCAGCGTTCACCTTAGCACATTTTGGCGGAAGTAATGAAACAAATGACCACCGTTTTCTCACTCGAGAATCTTCGCTACTCCGACCCATTCGTTGTACGCACATTTCCGACCCATTCCATGGCCATGCCGATAATATATAATTTCAAATAACATCGTTATTGGTTGTATATTTTACATTCCAAATGAACCACAGTAGACGGGAATTCGACTTCCAGGCGTGAAGCCCAGTGCAACCCAGTTTATGGCACCGTCAATCCCCAATACAAATTGTAAAATATGTTTTATTTTCGATTACAGAGTCAGTGGCTGATATCACTCTTGATGTGTTGCGGGCTTTTCCGTGATGCCTCTTCTTGTCGACCCTGCTTGTAAACGCGGAAGAAAATGACTTTTTTTTTTATTTTGTCCATTAACGGTGTATAGATCAAAACCCAAGCCAGACATTTATAGATTTCGGAAACGACAATAAAAATACTTACGGTATGCGTAAAAGATTCGTTGTGTCAATTTCATCAGTAACAAATTATACCAATTATACTATAAAAATTAAAACCCACATGTACATTTTCTGCAAATGATAATTACGGCGATCAAATGATCATTGTTATTGTTTATCTGTATTCTATTGTAAATTTATATTTTAGGTCTGCTGTTTTAATTACCGCTCAATTGATCATATGTACTCTATTGTAAATTTACATATTATTGCTTAATCCATAGAATTTAGTTCTATGCTTAATCATAATTTCCTTAAAACATTTTTAGAGCTACCAATCGCTTGACCTCCAGTTTTAACTCGATTTTATTCTGACGGAGAAGCATTTTATTGTAACTGTATAAAGTATATGTTATTGATATAAATATAGTTTTTTTCTATTGTATCGCAGACAATCAAATAATTAATGGTGATACAGTAATAAGTTTTTACACACCACTTGGCTTTGTTGTTTGTTTTTTACAGGTTTTTATACGCCCACATTTTCATGTGGACGTATATTGTCGTCGCCCCTGTCCGTCCGTCCGTCCGTCCGTCCGTCCACAATTGTTTGTGAACAGTCTACAGGTCACAATTTTTATCCGATTTCAATGAAACTTAAAATATAGGTTTATCACCCTAAGATCTCGGTTCCTTTCGATATTGGCATGTATCGGACCGCAACTTCATGGGTTATGGCCCCTGATTGTACGAAAAATCACGTTTTTTAGCTTGTGAACAGTGTAGAGGTCACAATTTTGAACCGATTTGGATGAAACTTTAAATGCATGTTTATAACCCAAAGATCTTGGTTCCTTTCGATATTTGCGCCAATCGGATTGTAACTTCTTGAATTATGGCCCCTGATTGTCCGAAAAATCACACTTTTTAGCTTGTGGTCCCTCTGGAGATCAAAATTGTTATCCGATTTAAAAAACCGTTTGATTATATCACCGTCCCATGGTTATGAAGGTTGAGTTCGAATTTCGTGAAAATCGGACCAAAATTGACGGACAAAATGGCCGCCGTTTGTACGCGAATAGTGTGAAAATATGTTATATCAAGGTTGTGGACCTTATAGAGGTCACAATTTTGAACCGATTTTGATGAAACTTGACATGTATGTTTATAACTCAAAGATCTTGGTTCCTTTCGATATTTGCGCCCATCGGATCGTAACTTCCTGAATTATGGCCCCTGATTGTCCGAAAAATCGCCCTTTTTGGCTTGTGGTCCCTCTGGAGGTCAAAATTGTTATCCGATTCAAAAAAACGTTTGATTATATCACCATTCCATGGTTATGAAGGTTGATTTCGAATTTCGTGAAAATTGGACCAAAATTGACGGACAAAATGGCCGCCGTTTGTACCCGAATTGTGTGAAAATATGTTATATCAAGGTTGTGGACCTTATAGAGGTCACAATTTTGAACCGATTTTGATTAAAATTGACATGTATGTTTATAACCCAAAGATCTTGGTTCCTTTCGATATTTGCGCCCATCGGATCGTAACTTCCTGAATTATGGCCCCTGATTGTCAAAAAAATTGCCCTTTTTAGCTTGTGGTTCCTCTGGAGGTCAAAATTGTTATCCGATTTAAAAAAACGTTTGATTATATCACCGTTCCATGGTTATGAAGGTTGAGTTCGAATTTCGTGAAAATCAGACCAAAATTGACGGACAAATTGGCCGTCGTTTGTACGCGAATGGTTTGAAAATATGTTATATCAAGGTTGTGGACCTTATAGATGTCACAATTTTGAACCGATTTTGATGAAACGTGACATGCATGTTTATAACCCAAAGATCTTGGTTCCTTTCGATATTTACGCCCATCGAATCATAACTTCCTGAATTATGTCCCCTGATTGTCCGAAAAATCGCTTTTGTTAGCTTGTGGTCCCTCTGGAGTTCAAAATTATTATCCGATTTAAAAAAACGTTTGATTATATCACGGTTTCATGGTAATGAAGAGAGAATTTGAATTTTGTGAAAATCGGACCAGAGTTGACGGATAAAATGGCCGCCGTCTGTACGCGAATTGTGTAAAAATATGTTATATCAAGGTTGTGGACCCTAAAGAGGTATCAATTTTGAACTGATTTTGATGAAACTTGAAATACATGTTTATAACCTAATGATCTTGATTCCATTGCATATTTTTGCGCATATCGGATCGTAACTTCCTGAATCATGGCCCCTGATTGTACGAAAAATCACCCTTTTTAGCGTGTGGTCCCTCTGGAGGTCACAATTATTATCTGATTTAAAAGAACGTTTGATTATATCACAGTTACAC
Source organism: Patella ulyssiponensis (assembly GCA_963678685.1). NCBI lineage: Eukaryota > Metazoa > Mollusca > Gastropoda > Patellidae > Patella > Patella ulyssiponensis. The sequence continues at coordinate 30,243,615 of OY783229.1, read as the reverse complement.
CGTAGTTATGGGTGAGTTTGAATTATGATTTTCTGATGATTACTTAAAATGCAACAACTCTTGTTGACTGCCCGGACGATTTGGCTGCTGTGTGGGCGTATGTTTCGTTGCCTGGCAACCTATTTTTGTGCAAGCGATCAGTCCTAGCAATAAGCTGGGAATGAGTTACGTGGTACTAATCATTACTATATCTGTCCGTCCAACGCTGGATATATAATAATTATTATTGAACTGCTAACATTTCTAGAGTTGTTTTGTTTATAATAATAAATAAAATTGCAAACTCGTTGAACTTTTGACTTTATCTATTAAAAATTGCAATGAGATAAATACGAATTACGTACGTTGTACTAATTTCAACACGCAAAACAATAAACTGGCCATGAGTTACGGGTTGCACGGTACCCATTTCAACATGCAAAACAATAAACTGGCAACGAGTTATCGTTTACGTGGTACCCATTTAAACACGCAAAACAATAAATTGTCAGAACAAAAGAATATATATAGACATGCGGTAAATTTAGATTATCGCTATGTACCCGGATATATTCAAATTGGGGTCTGACTGCTAGATACTTATAAATGACGATATTGTTTTCGCCATTTTACTACAGATGAAGGTCCATATTTATATTTTATTATGCAATTTTATAAATGGCGTGACTATAAAACAGTACTGAGTCTTATGTTCATCAACAAATACAAAAGACGCTTTGAAGAAACGGCCCCGTACAACTCCAAATATGAAGACCTGTCCTTATACAAAAACCTATTTGCGTAAAACACACCGGCGAATGAAAAATCGCACGGTAAAATTAATTTTCCTTCCTAAGTTTTGATTTAACACTCACACGTCAGGTAATGCCTGTTGGTCCTTGATTATACCCTTTTGGCGCAGTTATAACAACTATCGAGAAAACACACCAATTAAACAATACACACCGTGTCATTCGTTTTTAACCTGTCGGTTAATTAACACACTCAGTACAGAAAACGCACCGTCTGAGAGTTGTTCAACCCCAGCGATAATTAACTCGCCTTTCAGTTCATTTTTCGGCCTTGTTAATTAACACACCTTATCTAGAGATTTTAAGCCATAATGAGGAGTTATAATCCGAATTTTATTTTTTAATGAGGCAAACGTAGGTATTGACCCTTTCGGATACTTTTTTATGATGCAAACGTACAGATTAACCCTTACCTATTTCTCAGTGTAATGCTTGCAAAATTTTTACTTCTTTTATAAGCTGACCTTTTATGTTATGTATCTAATAGTAAGTGCAGGAGGACCGCATCATCATTCCTATGATGTCAAAACTTCCTAGGATGTCATAACTGACTTCCAGTCATTTTGTATTTCGTTCTTCATCCTTGAAGAAGTTGGTATTTTTTCTGACGAAGTGCTCGGATAAATCGATGGTTTTTTGAAATTGTATTCTACTAAATATTGTATATCAAATTTCAATGTGGGCGTATGGAAAGGGAGCTTAATATGCCATATATTATATGTACATTATGACAGCATAATTGTTTTTAGAAGTAAAATATCAAATCTCTTATTTTCAGATAACAAGCTTAAATATATGTCCCTGTAAAATTTGTTTGTACTGTATGAAACAACATTTTGCTATCTGTGTGAATGACAGAAATGTAAGAAAATGGACCTGTCCTGTATGTGCTTTACCCAATATGGGTGATCCTGATGTTGCTCAAGAATATTTATCTTTTCTAAAATTGCTGGTAAGTTTATACCTTTTAAATTTGCATGAATAAAATATCTGTGATGATTAAAAAAATTGACAAGTAAAACAGGTTAACAGATATAAAACTTAGCCAAAGATTTTTTAAAACACAGATTAATCATACATTATGCAAAAGCTAAATCTGTCTATTGCAGGTATATCTTTAGGCCTGATATGTAATATAAACTATTAGACATATTAACAAAACAAGACCATAATCAACTCTCGATTTTAACTAGATTAGAACGGTTCGGCATTTAAAGTTTTAATTTAAAAATGGGAAAGCAAGGGTTATTTTCGAATATACCAGTGCTCTGGTTACACTAGGAACCGGGTATCGTCCAGATTTTACGAAAGAAAGGAAAGAAACTACGCTTACCGTCCAGAGTCTAATACACGTATCCAGTCAATAGATTGCCGTCTAGAATGTGTTATATGCCATCAAGATTCATCAAAAACCGCCCATTTTTGCTACTGTGTAGATTTCGAAACGCCGTTTAGTTTTGACCTCAATTGTCTACTTAACGACCGTTCAGTTTCTCAGGATGTTTTTAAAAATGAACACTACCATTTAGATTTGAAAGGGGTTTAGTTTTAAGACACTGCATTTATTTTCCCGGACGTTGTCGAGAAATGAACCGAGTGTTTGATAACACAAGGCGTTTAGATTTTACGCCAAATTACCACTTTACCGAGAGCCGTCTATGTGGTTACATTTAATGTGGTTATGATTTACGTGGTTACAATTAATAGAAAAAAAGATTTTGAAAATATTCACTGATTCAACTTGGTCATCGTTTTATTCTTTATAAAAATGGCTGATGTATTACTCAAGCGTGCACCACACAACGATAATTTTTCATCGGTTAGAGCTGTATAAATGCGGGAAAATTTACAGTAGCTATAGGCTAACACCACGCATAAACAAACTTATTTGCATATTGCATACTATTTATACTAACTTATAGTATTATTAGCTGGAATTATTTTCAAGTGGACAGCCTCAACAGGGGCGGATCTAGGAATTTTGAAAAGGGGGGGCGCCGCAAAATGAGGGCACTTACTGCGGAGACGGGGCATCTGTAGACATTCCAAGAGCTATTTGGCTGATATTTTCGTCTAAGTAAACGTTCGGAGATGACATATTTGGGTCTGAAAAAAGGCACTTTCAGCAGTAAAAAAGGCACTTTCAGCAGTAAAAAAAGGGCACTGTCGAAAATTAGGGGGGGGGGGCGCCTCTGGCCTCAAGGACCAACATACCGTGTTTTGCGTAGAGTCAAGTAGGGTAGCATAGAATTGTAATAATACATAGTATGCAAGTCTAAAATAATTATATTCGTGAAAAATTGTCTTACATTAGCGGTGGTCCACACTGATTTAGGTTAATCCAGTGCACGATGATAAAACTATAGCGTACATATACCAGAAATCAAAGATTACAGGTGCAGATCATTTTATTTACCATCCTTTTTATACGCCTAAACAGGACTGCATCTTCAAGGACTAGACTTGAGAGTTCACCATTACAGATGATGAAGGAACTAAATGCCACAAGGAAGGAAACTGAAAGGTTAGTGAAATTTGAAGAACATTTAAACTTTGTGTTAGCTTGTGAAGAAAAGGATGTAATTCCAAAATCTTTGCAAATCAAGCTCAAACCCCCGTGTGAAGACATTTCCTCAGTTAATGATATTATGGAACACTTCAAAAAGCCTCAGAAATGAATCCATCAACTTTTATAAAACCTGAATTATTGACATTGGGAACAGGTTAGTCTCAGCCAAAGTCAGATTACAACAGCTACTCTCCCCCAAAGATTTCAAATTACAGCTAGAAAAATTGAATACAGTTGCCAGAGACTTAAAAATTCCATACAACAAAATCATCAGAAAAAACTCTTAGCTTTAAACACACTGAAGATTGCCTACACGTCAACAACAAAAAATTGTGTTCCAGTGAGGAAAAAGAAGAAAAATCGCAGATTTAAGAAAACGAAAGATAAAGAACATGATTCCCAAAATTACATCTATAATGTAAGTTCCAGACAGTTAGAACCTGCTGAAGTTAAACTTTTAAATAGAGGATTGTCATTCTGTCCTGTACCACCTAAATATGACCAAATTAGAGAACTTAATGACTTAAGAACATTTCATCGACGACTAAGACTTTCTGAGTTCTTTTTTGAAAAACCATCCAGGCAAATCTTACCTAAATCACGGTATATCAAGAGTGAATGGTCACCACCTTGTGGAAGAGATAAAGCTCTGGAGCTCCACTGTGCCAATAAGTATCAAACAATAAAAAACTACACAGAAAATAAAGTACGAGATAATTTAACTCGCGAAGAGAGGAAAGCCTTATCAAGTTTGAAGCATGACCCTAATATTATCAATATCATTGGTAAAGCTGATAACACTGAGAACTGCTAAGGAGTTAAAAGGTGCACAGCCCTTATAGAAATCTTAATCCTCGTTGTTATTTGTACGTATGTCGGAAGATAATTAATTTTCGGACTATTACTCGGTATTACCGGTTTAAAACTGTAAAAAGGTGTGTTAATTAACGAGGGTGAAAAACGGTCCGAGAGGTGGGTTAATTAACGCTAGGTGCATTTTCTGTAGAGGTGTGTTAATTAACCGACCGGTAAAAAATGAATGTCAATGTTGTGTATTGTTTAATTGGCGTGTTTTCTCGCTAGTTGCGATAACTGCACCAAAAGGAGTATAATCAAGGACCAACATGCTTTATCTGACACGTACGTGTTAAATCAAAATTTGAGAAGTAAAACTGTTTAACCGTGCGATTAATCATTCGGCCGTGTGTTTTACGCAAGTCTTTGTAAAATAATGAGGTCTTTAGACAGGTGTGTGTGCTCGCTATGATCTACGTTTCTCTTATGTCTATTGTAGGCCTATTACGTACCATATATATAAAGATGCATTTTATGAAATAAAAATATGGATTAATCTATCGTATACGGAAAGGCGAATGTAATGTCATTTATAAATACCAAGCAGTCAACGTGAAATAGAGAGTAAATCCAGCAAAAACGGGCCACAATGCGTAAATTGTGCATCTTACCTTCAATAGCAATATCCATCAAACAGAAATCTCCTTGTTGATAAATATTACGACACAACAACCAACCGAACAGTGGTAATTCCCACGCAAATGGTATTTAAACTGAAATTATTTTAGCTTTTCACTAAATTTACATTGCATCAATCCAACGATCCTCATTCCAGAACTCGTAACTTTCAATAGCCGTTTTTATGCAATTACAGAAGAAACACATACGCCCGAGTTGACACGTAATCATTTTTCGAGACTTCGTAGTAATATTGGATTTCCTGGTTATGTTTTCTTCGTGATCGTAACATATAAAACTACAGGCCAGTTCGTTTCTACAAAGTAAACTATGTTATTAAGCTGGATTGGATTCGAAGAACCCTTGTTCTCCATAAATGATAGCTGCTCGGTATACCTGTTGAGCTCTTATCAGTCTCGCTCAACACCCTCTTTTATAACCCCCTTTTTTCTGTACGTCCTATAGGCTGACCTTGACTTTCATTTCCAAGCCAAATGGAATAAACCACCCCATTTCCCCAAGACCAGGGGGAGAACATTGCCTTATTTGGTCTACCAAAGCATATATCATAAACAGATGGAATTTGATGGATATTTTACCAAAATATCACCATTGTTTTACATATAAACATGTCCGCTTTTTTAGTACGTCGGATTTGAATCTATAAGAAAGAGTGAACCAACAATTTTTCAAAGACCCATTTTGGGAAATTAAATTGAAAGCATGCAAGAACAAAATGGATAATTAAACGAAGTCAGACGAATAATCAATCCTTTTTAGTCATCATATTGACGATGGAATAGATGTGGATGCAAATATGATGAGGATCAATCCAAAGCCTGGAGAAAATTTGGATCAAAAGGCAATCTTTTCCGATATTTCTGACAATGAACCGTGATTGAAATTTAGGTATTATCAGAGAAGGATTTGACCGACTGGTTTAAGTGGATTGTATCCAAAAATACTTTACAAAGGAACTTTTGAGCGATAAATACTTTCAAATCTTGCAGTGTGTGGAGAAATAATGTGGGCGGAAAGAAAATTCTGAAAGATATCTTAGACATGGAGTATGGATAACCGATTTAAATATGCCGATAAGTACACCGTCTATTTCGTTACTGAATGCTACAAACTGTACCATAACTCTTTTTTTATATTGTCAAAAGAATAAAATTTTATTTCTGTGTTCTTTGTATTATTTCGATCATCTACATTATCAGCAGTTGATATGAGCCGAATATATCGACCTTGGATGACGTCATCAGCGGTTGATATGAAATATCAACCTGTCAGGACGTCATCAGCGGTTGATATGAACCGAATATATCAACCTCTGATGACGTCATGAGAGGTTGTTATGAGATATAACTGCTATGGACATCAAAGAAAAAAACTACTACCAGTTGTATATATGTAACTACATGTAGTCCTACACCATGTATAAATCCATATTAAGACCTACACTTAAAGTTATATTATGGGAGATAAGATAAAGAGCTCTTCATAACTTGTTTAGGGACGCTTTACAAAGTGACAATTTAATCATATAAAAAATATATTAAAAGCCAATATAATTAATTTGTTTTAAATATCCTTTTATTTAGAGAATAAAGATATTTGCAACATCTTAAACTAAGTAAATGGTAGATCATTCCATAACACAGATACGCCTGTATCAAGTGAGAGTTAGTTACTGGTTGCAGTAATTTTTACAATACACGCTTCTATGTATTCTATTTACATGCCATAAAAGTTTTAAACATAAATTACCTTATTTTTCATTTTGCACGATTTTTTAAGTTATCGAAAACATTTAATTAATAAATCTATAAACAAAATTAACAACTGTAATTCAGACAGCAAATTCTAATACACATTTTAGTTGAAGTAAATAATCCATGTAGCTTGTTGATTAGTTTATTACTTTATGACACCAATCAAGTGTTACGCAACACCTATATAGGTCAACGTTTTCAAACATTCTGATCAATCAACCAAAACAAAAAGATGACAATACTTTCCCCCAGTTTGACTGTATATACAAGATACAAGTGCTTTAATGTTGTATTTTAGAAACCGGTAAGAAATATAGGCGGTGTTATTGATGAACTATTTAAATGTTCGCAACACATCCCAAGTATTAATATCGTCTAGTTTTATCGGGAGCAGATCTATTGTTCAGTGTCATAAGTTTTATAATTTTTGCTGGATTAACGCGACAGATACAATACCATGCTGATTTCTATTTTTCATTTTGGCCCCAACGACTCGGCCTTCAATGCATACTATCAATCGTAAGTCAATATGTGAACTTACGGGAACAAGTTGTTTCGACATCGAGCGGGTTCGACACCCACTACTGGAGTTGTTTCGACACCATCTATTTGGGTCAGTTTGACTAGGATTTGATTCGATTGATTATATAGTGTAGTGTATCAATATCCGTTCTTAAACTTTAATACACTGTATATGTATTAACAGTAACAAAATTTCGATTTATAGTATTATTATTAATTTCTTCCCGTTATTTGCAAAACATCTCCCCGATGTTGATAATAAATTTGATTTGAATTATTTTTCCGTGCCAGTTGGAAACATAATTAATTGTCTAAGGTCTAATTGGACTGTGAAGTTTAAATCAAATATTAAATCGAATTAGGAAACAGGTAAATGTATTTTTGCATAAAATTACAATGCTGTTTGTTTCAAATCTGCATTGGACTATTCATGGTCTATCTATTGTGATTTATATTTGATATCTGTGAATGATATCCGACTATCATAAAAAAAGGTCTTTTAAAAACTAATAACGAGATATATGTTCATTCAGAAAGTATTCAGATATCCTAAATTATTTGCTAGCTATTATAAAAACTTACAACACACACAAACAGGGTAAGCTATATGATCAGCGCTTCCCGAAGAGCTACCAATTTATCAGAATTTTCAAAGAAAAATTGCCAAATGTTATAGTTTATTATTAATATCTTCTCAAATAAAGCAACCGAACAGTTTTCTAATACGTGCGAATAAGCTTGTACACGCCTCTACATATAAACAGAAGTGTTGCTTTGATCAAGGAGACGTAATTGAGATTTTCGAATCTGCACGGACAATGCATGAACCGGGGAGACGTGAAGTTTGAAATGCCAATGGATGGGTTAACATTGATTTGAATTATATTATTTTTTTGATCATGAACACAATAACTTGTCGGAAGTATATTTACGAGAATAAGTATATTTACATACGGTAAAGTTACAAGTTTAGTTCTGGAATTAGGAAAGTTGGATTGATGCAATGTAAATTTATTGAAAAGCTAAAATAATTTTAGTTTAAAGCCCCAATAACACTCTTGTAGTAATTGAATAATATGTCCCAATCTTTATTCTGGTCAACAAATTGTATTATTTTACAATATTCAAATTAATTGAGGATACAAATTTCATCTTAACACACCTAATTTAAAGAATTGGTTAACGTAAACCTTTTCAAATGTGACTTGGATTTTCAAATATTTTCAAACCCTCTGAACAAGTAAAATACGATGTAATGGATAATTTACACAACAGGTAGGACAAATAAACATCTAGTACTTAGAATAAGGCTATTATTTATTTTCTAGAGCTGCCAAGCCAGCAAGAGTGTTATTGTCCCTTTGAATACCATTTGCGTGGGAATTACCACTGTTCGGTTGGTTGTTGTGTCGTAATATTTATCAACAAGGAGATTTCTGTTTGATGGATATTGCTATTGAAGGTAAGATGCACAATTTACGCATTGTGGCCCGTTTTTGCTGGATTTACTCTCTATTTCACGTTGACTGCTTGGTATTTATAAATGACATTACATTCGCCTTTCCGTATACGATAGATTAATCCATATTTTTATTTCATACAATGCAACTTTATATATATGGTACGTAATAGGCCTACAATAGACATAAGAGAAACGTAGATCATAGCGAGCACACACGCCTATCTAAAGACCTCATTATTTTACAAAAACCTGCGTAAAACACACGGCCGAATGATTAATCGCACGGTTAGGCCACACTTTTTTTTTTACTTGGTTTACGGATCCGCCGACCGTAATTTTTGTTAATTGGGAAAAAAAATAAAATTCAAATTTGCCCTTTTTTAAAATACCGCCGACGAAATAAATTGACAATCATTAAAAAAAATTTAGAATATTGGGATGTTACAACAAAATAAATCGTTCAACTGACCGTACATAATTCGTTTTTCAAACTATAAATCTGCCTCAAAGATACCATATCGCGAAGCACAGATGTTCAAACCGGTGAATGCTGACTTTAGATACCAGGATATTTTTGAGTCTGTCAGACATAGATCTACATCGTTGAATGGCTATGTAAAAGTTAATCAATGTCATCATAGATAATACCGTATGATTGTCGACTCATGAATTCTCGACGTTATGTTGCGAAAAGCGTGAAACGGCGAGAAAGGTGATTGATCACTTCCGGTTATCTGTTCACGCTGTTTGTTTACTATAGACCCTGTAGCGATATTTTCATTTAGCGAGAAGCCCAATTCTCAGTGCGTACGTGACATATTCGGCAGTTAACTATTTTCTCCATACACGAGGAAAAAGTAGTTCCGAATGATTAGCACACGTAAATAATTCAAAGTCATATATACACATGTACAATAATTAACATAATTCTTAAACTTATCAATTTATTAACTCGTATTGATATTTTGAGAGCTCAAATAATATCGTGCTAGTATTTTAACTCTATAACATGTAAAGATATTTGCACATATTTCAAAATGGCGGCGATCGTAAAAGCTCATTGTTTTAACCAAATGACTTCTATCAATTGTGATATAAAAGGATTAAATGGATTAAAAACACACCTGGGAATACATCGTTTTGTGTGGGAATATCATATCTTAACCACGGGAATATTTGTGACCATAATTAAGTAGAGAATTTACGGCTGACTTTGTTTTTCGGGGCGGAACTGTCATCCTCGTGGTTCGATGTTGAAGAGGGGGGGATCGGATTCATTGACAGCAATATCATTATCTCGCTTTAATTCTTTTGTTATTCTGGGAGGTGATGAATTTCAACATTTTGAAATGATATATAACATTCTTGTATATATATATATATCATTTGCAAGATTGACATGATTAACTCTTGTGATCAAGTGAAGACATCAAAGAAAAGTTTTTAATTTGTTTGATGTTCAAACAGTGAATTGCCGCACGAATGATGAAAGTCGGTAAATATGCTTTAACAACAAATCAACTTAAAGAATGATCACAGTATTACTAATTATAAAACAAAACACAACTAAGTGAATTGATTAAATGTTGAGCTTTTAATCTGTTTGATGTAGCCCCTTTGTTAATTGTGATTAGAGCAATATACACAAGGATAATTGATTGGTAGTGGTTTCCATTCGTGGGCTACTGAACACTGTTAATTTTATTATACCCGATAGTTTACATCACGCCACGCACCGAGTTTCGTCGTCTCCCGGATTTTATGATTTAGCACAAAATATGCTATTTTTCCGGCGTGCAAAATGACCTACGAGTCTGATCCAGATTCGGTCATTTTCCAAAGCCGTAGGTCCCGACCGGCATATACGGCCGAAATGGAACCCATGCTTCATTCACTGGCAAAATATCACTCAAACGTTCAATTTCACTGACTTGGTTTGTCCAGTATTTTTTTTCTTTCTGCAGCCTACTTTGCTAGAAGCTAATTTGGAAAAAAAAAATCTGAAGAGGCTTTTTTTTTTTTTTTTTTTTTACCACCTACCGACTACAAAATTCCTTTTGAAAATCCGTAAACCAATTAAAAAAAAAAGTGTGGCCTTAAACTGTTTTACTTCTCAAATTTTGATTTAACACGTACGTGTCAGATAAAGCATGTTGGTCCTTGATTATACTCCTTTTGGTGCAGTTATCGCAACTAGCGAGAAAACACGCCAATTAAACAATACACAACATTGACATTCATTTTTTACCGGTCGGTTAATTAACACACCTCTACAGAAAACGCACCTAGCGTTAATTAACCCACCTCTCGGTTCGTTTTTCACCCTCGTTAATTAACACACCCTTTTACAGTTTTAAACCGGTAATACCGAGTAATAGTCCGAAAATTAATTATCTTCCGACATACGTACAAATAACAACGAGGATTAAGATTTCTATAAGGGCTGTGCACCTTTTAACTCCTTAGCAGTTCTCAGTGTTATCAGCTTTACCAATGATATTGATAATATTAGGGTCATGCTTCAAACTTGATAAGGCTTTCCTCTCTTCGCGAGTTAAATTATCTCGTACTTTATTTTCTGTGTAGTTTTTTATTGTTTGATACTTATTGGCACAGTGGAGCTCCAGAGCTTTATCTCTTCCACAAGGTGGTGACCATTCACTCTTGATATACCGTGATTTAGGTAAGATTTGCAGTTCTCAGTGTAAAGGAGGTGGTATTGTCATCTGGAATAATGAAGACTATGTTAAAGAATGTAGGAAACATCTAGAAGATAACTTTGTGTATGAGAAAGTCAGTGGAGACAATTCAAGCAAGATTCATGAACAATTGACAAAATTGGTGACTGGCCTTTAAATTCCAGAAAATGAACAGCGCATTTCTACATTTTAGGAAAAGTTCATAAAGCTCTGAATCCTACAGATATACCACCAGGAAGACCAATATGTCATCGAGTTACAGCACCTACTCGTAAAGCTTCTTCTTGGCTTGACTGGAAACTACAACCGGCGGCACAGCTTTACTGCCTTGAATTAGTTAAAGACACCACTCAGTTTCTTCAAAGGATAGAAGCTATAAACAGCAAATCTATTCCTAGTAATAGTAATCTTATGACTCTTGATGTTATCAGTTTATATCCAAATATTATTATTTCTGAAGGTTTAGAAGCACTGAAACATGCATTACAAGAAACTAAAATTGTGACTAATGAAGATTCTGAATCAATTCTACAAATTGCAGATTTTGTTCTTCACAACAATGAATTTGAATTTTCTGATATGTTTTATAGACAGATATCGGGGACTGCCATGAGTACTCCGTTTGCTGTAACATATGCTAAAATTTATATGTCATAGTGGATGAAAACCTACTATGAAACATTACCTAACAAACACTAAGAAGGAGCTATAGTGTGATTTGTACGTTTTGGGTATGTATAACAACCAACTTGGTTTAATTTGTACGAAACTCGGTTAAATTCTAACTATGGCAATATATCTAATAGAAAGAGGTTAAACTCTGTAGATACGGTGTGTTAATTAACAGGGGTGAGAAATTGACTAAGGAGGATTTAATTATCGCTAGGAGTGAAAATCTGAGCGACGGTGTGTTTTCTGTACTGGGTGTGTTAATTAACGGATGGGTTAAAAACAACTGACACGGTGTGTATTCTACGTTTGGTGAGTTTTCTCGAAAGCGTGTTATAACTGCACCAAAAGTGTCATATCAAGGACTATCAGGCTAAATCTGACGCGTAGGTGTCAAATCTAATTTACTGTGCGATTTCTTAATCGACCGCGTGTTTTACGCAGATCGGTCTTTGTTAAGGGTAGGTCTACTTTATACATGGATTTGTACGTGCTGTAGTTACATGTCTGCCCTCTTTAGTCTATGCTTATTTCATTTGTTGATGAATACTACGTTTCTTATACTGCATACCATTGTCTTGCTACAGTTATTTATATTTCTTGTCTATTTGTGTGTTTCATTTGTTAACATTATCGTGGTACTACTGAACTATAAATGCATGTGTCTTAAAATCGGTCGCACTCAATATCGTTATTTACCAATATCCGGTCCTCAATTTGATGATACGATGTATTGTAATCTCTATTGATATCAGATGCTCTAATCTATTTCCACATATATAACAAACGATAATTCACATATCAAATAACACTAATGCAAATAGGGACACGGACCTGTGGTGATATTGCATTGTCGAACTCGGTGTAATCAGCTTGTCGTTGCGTGAAAATACCGTGCTATGTATGACCTTTTGACCATATATCTCTGACACGTGTCCATATAGCCGCTTGTGATTCAATAAACGTTGTGTCACACTTAACTTAATATGGAAACAGGGGCTTAATTTAATAAGAGCAACTAAATTTAAACACGTGTTAATATTTCTATTGTTTACGATTGTATGGCATAGCTTTATTATTTTTCTCCCGGTACTAATAAACTACGAGGCGAGTGGATCCAATTGTAATTTAGCGTGTATAGAAATACGTGATGACAGATCGAGAGCACGGGCTGCATGTGTCGCCAACTTGTTCTATTTATAAAAGCATGCAATCCCCCTTGGAAATCAGTTAGTTTCCAGTCTAAAACGACCTTATAATTTCTTTTGTTATTTCGGTCGCTTTATTTGAAAGGATTTAAATAATGTGCCATAGTAATTTGTGATTTTGTTTTTATGGTTAATTCTGTTTAATTGTGAACATATCTAAATATTGGACGAAAAACATTAATCGTGGATACGCGTTCAGAATAGTGTTATAGAATGATTTATTTGTTAAGGGTCTGTTAGTACCGTATAATATGAACATCTGACATGCAAAATTGTGTTAGAATTAGACTACTGTCTCTATAGGGACCGATCTCTGCAACAACTATTTATTGCTGTAGTGATCAATTGCAACTTTTTCACTATACGTGTATCTTAAAGTCATAGTTTTAAACTTATATAGCTTCATTTGCGATATTTAGAACCGTGCATAGAACACATGATGTCCAGAATTGACGGTAACAGCTTAACTAATAAATTTAATAAAAGAAAACTTTTTCAGAAGAACGATAATTTCTAATACACCTTTGGTGTAATTAAAATATCTCTAGAGGTGGCGTTTGTTCGTTTGACAAATTAAGGTTTTGAAATAGGATACACAACACAAATATATTAACTTACAGGGTCATATTTTGAATTTTAATAAACCATGTTAATTCAAGAAAATTATTGTTGTCTTCTGATTAAGATAAAATCGTGAAACAGGTCACAGGTTTATAATACACATTCACTAAAATTGTTGAGCTGTGGTGATGATCAATTTTATTACCCTAATAAAGTCTGGCAATTAACAGTTGTTATATAACATCTAGGTCAACGTTGATCGAAATGGTGTTGTTCAGCGTAGCGTAATTCCTGCTCTGATGGCAGTTTGTGTGGTAATATGTGACTTGGAAATACGTTTAATAATTTAAAAAATTCAAGAAGAAGAACAACCAGTGGCATAAAATTTTCGCATATTTCCGATACAACAATTCTTTTTGCTTTGAAATATACTGTAGAAAAATAACTTAGTCCTATAACTTTAGGACGCCATGATAATATCAGCATATATAGGCACAGGGAAAGCCCTTCATCTCTCCATTTCAATGTTATCACGTTTTTCTAGCTCACTATTAAATTCCATTGTTGATAACGTTTCTTTTGAATTGCCCTAATATTCCACAAAATGTCATTATTGGAGCAGAGGTTATACGTGTAGAAGCGAATGCTTCGGCCCATACAAACTGCCAATCAAGGAAAAAATAAATAAAGCAGATAATTAATACGTTACAATTTAATTAAAACGTTTAGTTATGAATGCATATCAATAATGTCTCGTCTTCTCGTCTTTTTTAGTTGTTTGTTTGAACATTTCTCTGATTATAATATACTATTCAAAAAAAGTAGGGGATATTTGATTTTTAAGTGTTATTAAAGTCACCTAATGAAACTGACGAAGAAACAAATGACAAAATGAAATGAAGTTCACATTCATCGATTTATTCCAAATGATCGTTAGACTAAGTAAGGCACAGACTGACCATTATAAGGGTAAAATGATACCTGGGGTCAAACAGCAAAGTTACCACAGCATTCCAAGTCAGTAACGGGTAAATCCTCCTCTGTTTGCCAAACAAGCATTGATCCGACGTGGCATACTCCTAATGAGACGTCTAAGGTCATTTTGGTCCAGATTGTCCCATTCCTGTTGCAACGCAGCAGCAAGTTCTTGGACATTGGCAGGACGTTGTTGACGTTGACGTAACCTCTGTCCAAGCATGTCCCAGACATGCTCGATGGGGGAGAGGTCGGGAATCAGTGCTGGCCAAGGTAATGTGGTGATGTTCTGTTGTTGGAGGTAACCTGTAACGATCCTGGCCCTGTGACATCTTGCGTTGTCATCCTGGAAGATGAAACGGCGGCCATGACGTCGTGCGAACGGCACAACATGGACTGCCAAGATGTTGTCCCAATATTACTGGCCTGTAACACGCCCTGCAACAACATGTAAAGCCCTTCTTCCAGCAACAGTGATGCCTCCCCACACCATAACAGAACCACCCCCAAATCGATCATGTCTGATGACGTTAACGTCTTGGAAGCGCTCGTTTCGATGACGCCACACCCTCCTACGTTTGTCCAAAAAATCAACAGTGAACCTTGACTCATCTGAAAACATCACATTGCTCCAGCGTCGATTATCCCAGTGTTGACGATCCCTACACCAACGACGTCTTGCCTGAATGTGATGATCTCTCAAACAAGGGATCACGCGAGGACGTTGGGCGCGAAGGTGACCCCTATGCAGTCGATTCCGAATCGTCTGGCCACTCACTCTCACACCAGTGTCTGTTTGAAGACGAGTGCTGATCTGATTTGCTGTGATGACACGATTTCTCAAGGCCAAGGTACGGATAAATCGATCCTGGGCTTGAGTTGTCACCCTTGGTCGACCTGAGCGTGGTCTGTCCTGTACAGATTGTGTATCACGGTATCTGGACCATAGCCTGCTTATGACAGACTGAGAAACATTCATCGTCCGCGCCACAACCGCCTGTGTTGTGCCGATCTGTAGCATGCCAAGGGCACGTAACCTTTCATTTTGGGTAAGCCGACGCATATCAAAATTTGTTTTCTGGTCACTAAAACAATTAAACTGATGTTTCCACCCTGGAATTCAATGCCACAATGACTGTAACATTCAAAGTCAGAGTCGTGCAAATCTTGGGTTGGACCCCCATGATGATCCCAAGCATCACCTGCATTCCATGCGGTAGCTATTGGTGCGTTTGGGCGTCACATGTAACTGGAAATGTTTCTTCTGTTAGGTTCTATAGTGACTTTTTTCGTAGTCATTTGCATATTTTAGTATTATGCCCCCAAAATCAAATATCCCCTACTTTTTTTGAATAGTGTATAATGGTTGGGGCTGAGTTTTTTTTCATTTGAGATACCAACCGAAATTTACTATGAGAAACAAAATTAATCGTATACATGTTAATAAAATAATTAAAATATCAAGCTTTATTTAAATGAGATGATAGAAAAGGGAAACATACATTTATGTCATTACAATAAGACCAACACTGAATAGACCACAGTATGCACACACATGACAAAATTGTTCTTTTTGTGGTACTTTGTCATCCAAGGAATAAACTGTCACAGGTAAAAAAAAAAGTCACACTCCGACCAATCATCTTATCTAATCCATTAGAACAGTGTCGTCTTTCCGTCTGAGATCAAAGACCACTGAGATCAAAGAGCAAATAGGTCGGAGTCGAAAGAATAATTTCAGTATACAATAAGGATGAGACTGTAGCCGTGGAGTATCAGTGCTGTGGAGTATTATAGTTGTTGTTAAAATAGCTAGTACTCGTTGACTATTTTGTTATTTGATTTCAGATCGAATCACCTATGATTTTGTTAATGAAGGATCTTGTATTGTTTGTTAATTGGCGTTATGATTTTAGTAGTTTTGATTTTTTAATTAGTATTAACGATGTTTTTGTGATAAAGTCTTGATTGTTATTTGGCGTTATGATTTTAACCTTAATTTGTCTGAAGATTAAAAACACCGCCCCTAGGAGATAAGCTAAATTTAACTCACTGTGATATTAATTACAAAACGGTATATATTGACCGTAAAATGTAACATTCATTACCTACAAGGAAGTGCGTCCCCGACAAGAGGCGTTGCAACGCAAAATTGTTTTAATTAAAAATGAAAATCCATGTTGACAACTTGACAAGTAAAAAATATTTCTAAAATTTTAGAAACATTTCAACACCTGACTTATTGGGATAAATTGTAACAATTGCCAAATTCCAACTAACTATATCAGCTAATCCATTAGTGCACGAGCTAACTGTGCTCGTCTGTCAACATCAGAGAGCAGAACTCACTGTGTTTCATGTCTCAACATCAAAGGACAATTCCATGTGAAAAGCGTGCATGAATTGACAGTATGAATTGTAAAATAATGACTGGGTCGTTTGGGGGCGGTGAAGTAATATATGTCTGCATGAATTACTTTATTGTCCCCCGCCTTTCGAAGAAAGTTGGGGGACTATTAAAATGGGTTCGTCCGTCTGTCTGTCTGTCTGTCTGTCCGTCTGTCTATCCGTCTGTCTGTCCGTCACACTTTTTGGGACACAATAACTCTCTTCCTAATTGAGCTAGAATGTTCAAACTTGGTGTATGTGTTTATTAGGTCAATGCCTTGATGGAGTTCGAAGATGAGCATTTTCCGCTTAGGGTAAGCACTAAGCAGAGATAGGCAATTTGATTGGTTGATGCTTTGGGACACGATAACTTTAGTTCTAATTAAGTGAGATTGATGAAACTTGGTGTATAGTTTCATTACAGTAATACCTTGACTAAGTTCGATAATGAGCATTTTCTGCTCAGGGTAAGCAGAGCGATACGCAATTTGATTGGTCGAGACTTTGGAACACAATAACTCTCCTTCTAATTGAGTTAAAATGTTCAAACTTGGTGTATATGCTTATTAGGTCAATGCCTTGATGGAGTACGAAGATGTGCATTTCCGCTTAGAGTAAGCAGAGATAAGCAATTTGATTGGTTGGTGCTTTGGGACACGATAACTTTAGTTCTAATTAAGTGAGAGTGATGAAACTTGGTGTATAGTTTCATTACAGTAATACCTTGACTAAGTTCGATAATGAGCATTTTCTGCTCAGGGTAAGCAGAGCGATACGCAAATTTGATTGGTCGAGACTTTGGAACACAATAACTCTACTTCTAATTGAGTTTTAATGTTCAAACTTGGTGTATATGCTTATTAGGTCAATGCCTTGATGGAGTTCGAAGATGAGCATTTTCTGCTTAGGGTAAGCAGAGATAAGCAATTTGATTGGTTGATGCTTTGGGACACGATAACTTTAGTTCTAATTAAGTGAGAGTGATGAAACTTGGTGTATAGTTTCATTACAGTAATACCTTGACTAAGTTCGATAATGAGCATTTTCTGCTCAGGGTAAGCAGAGCGATACACAAATTTGATTGGTCGAGACTTTGGAACACAATAACTCTCCTTCTAATTGAGTTAAAATGTTCAAACTTGGTGTATATGCTTATTAGGTCAATGCCTTGATGGAGTACGAAGATGTGCATTTCCGCTTAGAGTAAGCAGAGATAAGCAATTTGATTGGTTGATGCTTTGGGACACAATAACTTTAGTTCTAATTAAGTGAGAGTGATGAAACTTGGTGTATAGTTTCATTACAGTAATACCTTGACTAAGTTCGATAATGAGCATTTTCTGCTCAGGGTAAGCAGAGCGATACACAAATTTGATTGGTCGAGACTTTGGAACACAATAACTCTCCTTCTAATTGAGTTAAAATGTTCAAACTTGGTGTATATGCTTATTAGGTCAATGCCTTGATGGAGTTTGAAGATGAGCATTTTCCGCTTAGGGTAAGTAGAGATAAGCAATTTGATTGGTTGATACTTTGGGACACGATAACTTTAGTTCTAATTAAGTGAGAGTGATGAAACTTGGTGTATAGTTTCATTACAGTAATACCTTGACTAAGTTCGATAATGAGTATTTTCTGCTCAGGGTAAGCAGAGCGATACACAAATTTGATTGGTCGAGACTTTGGAACACAATAACTCTCCTTCTAATTGAGTTAAAATGTTCAAACTTGGTGTATATGCTTATTAGGTCAATGCCTTGATGGAGTTCGAAGATGAGCATTTTCCGCTTAGGGTAAGCAGAGATAAGCAATTTGATTGGTTGATGCTTTGGGACAAGATAACTTAGGTTCATCTTGATTGATGATTTTTATGCCAATACAATGACTGCATTTTCATTCAGTAATGGATTCGACAGTAACAGTGAATAGAAACGATTGACTCAGACACGAGGGCCCTTTCCCTTGGCCAGAGGGGCCCTTTTGTCAAGCGTGGGGGCCCTTTTGTCTGCCTTTAGGGTCCCCCTAACTAGGGTACATTTTCATTTTTCTCATCGGTTTTAGCATTTTTCTTTATAAAACACTTTTGGATGACACTTCGTGTACAGTTTGATTGCTTGATACGTTTGAAAAAAATAAATGTGCGATTAATTAATATGTGTCATCTATTTATTTTGGGATTTCGGCGGGGGACATCAGCCTCACTGTTGGCTTGTTTATTCACGAATGGGCCGCTCAAGCTTGTGGACGACTTTATCATCGTATTATTATATGCCTAAATTAGGTATATGATTTATCTATTAGTGATGCAATTCTGTTTCCTTGGAAAGCCCTATTTACGACCCAGGTAAGAAATACACTTATAAAATATAACAGCGACGAAACATACAGGTTATCATTAGTTGCGAGATTTTTTGTTTATAATCGTGTTTTCGAAATAGATTAGAGCATCTGATATCAATAGAGATTAAAATACGTCGGATAATCAAAATGAGGTTGGACCTGATATCGGTAAATAACGATATTGAGTGCGACCGATTTTAAGACACATGCATTTATAGTTCAGTAGTACCACGATAATGTTAACAAATGAAACACACAAAAAGACAAGAAATATAAATAACTGTAGCAAGACAATGGTATGCAGTATAAGAAACGTAGTATTCATCAACAAATGAAATACGCATAGACTAAAGAGGGCAGACATGTAACTGCAGCACGTATAAATCCATGTATAAAGGCCTACCCTTAACAAAGACCGATCTGCGTAAAACACGCGGTCGATTAAGAAATCGCACGGTAAATTAGATTTGACACCTACGCGTCAGATTTAGCCTGCTAGTCCTTGATAAGACACTTTTGGTGCTTTCGAGAAAACACACCAACCGTAGAATACACACCGTGTCAGTTGTTTTTAACCCATCCGTTAATTAACACACCCAGTACAGAAAACACACCGTCGCTCAGATTTTCACTCCTAGCGATATTTAAATCATCCTTATTCAATTTCTCACCCCTGTTAATTAACACACCGTATCTACAGAGTTTAACCTCTTTCTATTAGATATATTGCCATAATTAGAATTTAACCGAGTTTCGTACAAATTAAACCAAGTTGGTTGTTATACATACCCAAAACATACAAATCACACTATAGCTACTTCTTAGTGAAACCAGATATTTCATGCAGATTCATAGATGATATTTGGGCTTTATCTTCTCTCCCACAAGAAGAATGTAATAATTTTGTTTCAAAATTGAACCAACAACATCCTAAGATCAAATTTACTGCAGATATAAATAGCAACTCGGTTAATTTCCTAGATGTAAAAGTTGAGAAAGAAAAGGAAAGGTTAGAGACTAATCTATATTCCAAGAAAATAGATTGCCATCTTTATCTTCCTCCATCAAGTTGTCACCCCAAACACACCTTTAACACTATACCTTACAGTGGTGCTTTACGTGTAAAACGTATTTGTAGTAAAGATAGCTGGGCCAAATCAAACTAAGACAGCTGGGCCGAATCAAACCTAAAAAATTTTGGATCCTATCTTAAACAATCCGGATATCCTAAGAAAATTATTCTAACGGCATTTAACCGTGCAGATCAGAAGACCTGGACTGAATTATTGACCTACCAATCCAAGACCGATTCCAATGTGAACATTATTCCTTGGACAACTACCTTTGACCCTCGACAACCTCACCTTCACCAAATGATTAAAGACAGAAGTATTTTAGACACAAGTTCACACATGACAAAAATTATGAATAGCAGCAAAATAATAATAGAAGAGAGAAAGAATCATACTATTGGCAATATCTTGAAAGAAAATAAGTCGAGAACTTCTGACACCAGTAAGAACCATATTAAGGACAAAATTTCATACAGCTGTCAACCTTGTTTACGAAAATTATGCAAATCATGCGAGACTATGTGCAATAATCAAGAAGTAACCAGTAAAGACATGAAATCATTCAAGATTAGAGACTCTGTCAAATGTGCCAGTTCTTATGTTGTATATTGTAAATGTTTAACATGTAAAACCTGTAATATGCAATATGTAGGTCAAACCATTACTCCTTTCAGCACTCGACTTAATAAGCATAGAAGCAATATAAAGCTTAAAAAACCTGGCCATTCCCCCCATGTAGCCTCCCATTTTAATATACGTGGTCATGATTTCGTGTGTACCATAGTACAAAAAATTCCTGATAAAGATCAGAAAAAATTGAACACAGCAGAAAGTCTGTGGAATCATAGACTTAATTCAGTTTGGCCTAATGGTTTAAATGAGTTAAATCCAGGGGGGTTCAAAATCATTAATAATCATGCATAATTCTTCCTTAATTTTACCTAAGTTTTAGTTAAGCTAACCTTTCATGTTATGTATCTAAGTCTATGACATCATCATTCCCACGATGTCATAACTTCCTATGATGTCATAACTGACTTCCAGTCATTTTGTATTTAGTTTTCTTTACCTTGAGGAAGTTAGTATTTTTACTGACGAAATGTTGGGTAAAACGATGGTTTTTATACGCCCACATTGAAATGTGGTCGTATATTGTCGTTGCCCCCGTCCGTCCGTCTGTCCGTCGGTCGGGCGTCCACAATTGCTTGTGGACGCTCTAGAGGCTAAAGTTAATATCCGATTGGCTTTAAATTTATACACAGTGTTTAAGGTCATAAGACGAAGAAGCCTATTGGTTTTCAGTGATTTCCGATAATTAGTGCCAGAGTTATGGCCCTTGATCACTTCAAAAAACCTTGTGACGCTATAGATGCCAAACTTATCATCCGATTGACTTTAGATTGATACATAGAGTTTAAGGTGTTGAAACGAACAAGTATTTTGATTTTCAATGAATTTTGATAACTGAACAGCTAAATCCATGATGTTAAATGTTTCCTATTCTAATTTTTAGCGTGGGGCAAAACTTTGTAAAAAGCAAACAAATTCTAATGATTTTCAGATAATTACTGTAAAACATGAAATTATTGCGAGCATGAAATTATTGCGACAATTGCGAGCGAGGCCCTCTCGCAATAATTTCATGTTCGCAATAATTTCGTGACAATTTGTTAAAATGTCGGCCATATTGAATTATCCCCCCTTCATTACTCTTCACAAGAAAGAGTCCCAATAAGTTAAAATTTGTTAAAATGTCGGCCATTGTTTTCGGCAATGACGTATATATTTTCGGTCTTCCGTTTAACACCGCGTTTAGTTATTGAATCTTTCGATTATTTAGTCGGAGTTAACACTTCAATAATCTCACTATTTGCGGCAGTAATATTGTCACGCTCCTCAACAGTGCTTGCATTATCGGGGTTTGGCAAGCCGAGAATTTCCTCAGTAAAACAATTCTCATTTTGTTTCGTTTTAGTTAAAAATTTAAACATCGCCATTTTGATAGTAATGAAAAATGTTGCGTGCCATGTGTTTTATTGTTCGTCAGCTTGGAGTTAATAATCAAGGGATTAAATTTAACAATAATTATTTAAAAATGGAGTTTGATAACGGGTATTTAATTTTCTTTCATCTGTTGAATACCGACTCAAAGCCATAATCCTCAATAGTTGTTTATTTACTGTTACTAATGATCACCAATCAACCGAGCCGACTGTCACCTCAAAATCTACCACATTTTATAGACAAATTTACTAAAAAAAATTATTTAAATTGCAATAATTTTTTCCCCACTATAGAAATTCGCAATAATTACATTTCCCAATTATGTTTCACCACCCCAACGCGCAATAATTTCATGTCACAATAATTTAGTGTTTTACAGTACATAATGAGTTGTTACTCTTAATCAGATTTTAGTGTATTACAAATGTTTCATTACCAAAAAAAGTAAAAATATGCGACAACCCTTGTTGACTGCCCGGACGATTTAGCTGCTGTGGGCGTATGTTTCGTTGCCTGGCAACCTATCTTTTGATATTGTATTCTATTAATTATTTTATATCAACTTATCTGAATATTCATATGCATTTTTTTGACTTTGTCAAAATCGATCCCATCAAATGGTCTGTATTTGGTTTGTGTTTCCTGTTTCTATTGATTGGAAGTTTCACATTGAAATGTGGTCGTATATTGTCGTCGCCCCCGTCCGTCCATCCGTCCGGCGTCCACAAGCTAAAGTTAATATCTGATTGACTTTAAATTTATACACAGTGTTTAAGGTCATGAGACGAAGAAGCCTATTGATTTTCAGTGATTTCCGATAATTACTGCCAGAGTTATGGCCCTTGATCACTTCAAAAAATCTTGTGGATGCTCAAGAGGACAAAGTTAATATCTGATTGACCTTAAATTTATACACAGTGTTTAAGAGACAAAGAATCCTATTGATTTTCAGCGGTTTCTGATAATTACTGCCAGAGTTATGGTCCTTGATCACTTCAAAAAATCTTCTGGACGCTCTAGAGGCCAAAGTTAATATCTGATTTACTTTAAATTTATACACAGTGGTTAATCCTATTGATTTTCAGCGATTTCCGATAATTACTGCCAGAGTTATGGCCCTTGATCACTTCAAAAAATCTTGTGGATGCTCTAGAGGCCATAGTTAATATCTGATTGACCTTAGATTTATACACAGTGGTTAAGGTCATGAGACGAAGAAGCCTATTGATTTTCAGCGATTTCCGATAATTAGTGCCAGAGTTATGGCCCTTGATCACTTCAAAAAATCTTGTGGATGCTCTAGAGGCCAAAGTTAATATCTGATTGACTTTAAATTTATACGCAGTGTTTAAGGTCATGGGACGAAGAAGTCTATTGATTTTCAGCAATCTCTGATAATTATTGCCAGAGTTATGGCCCTTGATCACATCATAAAATCCTGTGGAGCCTGTAGATGCCAAAGTTAATATCCAATTGACTTTAAATTTACACACACTGTTTAAGGTAATGAGACGAAGAAGCCTACTGACTTTCAGCGATTTCAAATAATTACGCCCAGAGTTATCTCCCTTGATCACTTCAAAAAACCTTGTGACGCTATAGATGCCAAACTTATCATCCGATTGACTTCAGATTGATACACAGAGTTTAAGGTGTTGAAACGAACAAGTATTTTGATTTTCAATGAATTTTGATAACTGAACAGCTAAATCCATGATGTTAAATGTTTCCTATACTAATTGTTAGCGTGGGGCAAAACTTTGTAAAAAGCAAACAAATTCTAATGATTTTCAGATAATTACATAATGAGTTGTTACTCTTTATCAGATTTTATTGTATTACAAATGTTTCATTACTGAAAAAAGTAAAAATATGCGACAACCCTTGTTGACTGCCCGGACGATTTAGCTGCTGTGGGCGTATGTTTCGTTGCCTGGCAACCTATTTTTCTTGTTACCAGTAAAGTTTCCTGTAGGCACCGGAAGTGGCGTAAATTCAGCAAAAACTACAATATTGACAGTTCGGTACCACTTTTTGAAAGCAAATACTATTTTCTACAAATCTGACCTTACTCAAAAGATGCGCCCTGTGAAGGTGCACAAAATCTCGGGCTCAGTTTTTTTAATTTCGATTTTGTTTTCGGGCCATTTCGATTAAAATGTAAAAAAAGGGGTAAAAATAAGCCATTTACAACACATCCAGTGTCTTCATATATTAAAATATTTCTTCGATACTTCCATAAACTTGTAGCAATAATCCATACAAAGAGAATGTACTTTTTACATTATTTTGGCTGTAAAAGAATCAATTATTATTCGATTTTTAATTTTCTTTCACTGTCTGTTGTCTATTGCCACAGTCGACTATTCCAAACCATTTTAACACTTTCACTGTCACCGGAAGTGACGTCATTTAGGCAATAACTGAATTTTTCAGACATGATTTTAGCTGATTTTAAAAAAAGCTGAAAATTACCGGGGGGGTTTGGGGGTTCTTCCCCAACGGGGTTATGAGGGGCAGCGCCGCTATGTTGTGGGGGACCAGTCGATATTTAAGTAATGAGGGGGTCCAAAAGTGCTTTTTTTTCACCTAATTTACAAAAAAATTTTGGTTAAATATATTTGATACTTCTACCATTTACAGAAATATCAATTAAAATTACTGGTAAGCAAAAACACTTTGTAAATTAGTTTACAGAATACTTACTAAAAAAAAATAATGTAAATAATTCACATTGTTTACCCTCCAAACTAAGAATATATACATACAATATGTACAACTTTTACAACACACTAAGATCATTTCTCGTTAGCCTTTAATTTTTGATTTAGTTACTGACTTTGAATGTGTTAGTCTGGCTTTTTTGGCTGCCTTTGCAAATATTTCCTTTGCCTTTCTTTTTGTAATAATTTTTTCTGTGGTTGGTGTGATGTCTAATTTTTGTTTCCTTTCTTGGGCAAGTTTCTTTTTATTCTCAAGAACTTCTTTGTACTGTTTGCATGAACTTTTTATATTTCTACAAAGAGTACTATCCACTCTGTCATGTAAGAAATCGTTCTTCTTGAAAAACTGCACTGCACTCTTTTCAGCTGCCTTGAGACCATACTTGATGTTTTGTATTGAATTGTATGTGGCAATGTTTATCCTTCCCGACTTGCTATCAATAATGTCATTCATAACATTAAAGGAGCTTTCCACTTGTGGACCCTGAAAGCAGCTCAAGATTGCCTTCACCATTTTTGATAAGCATGGATATTTTTTTTCAATTTCATCCCTACCCCACCAGGTATCTATTCTTTCCCCTTCTTGAATATAAGGAATTGTGTCTGTCTGAAATTTTCTGACCTCCATGTCATATTGATCAAGCTCATCTTCTGCTAATACATTAGTTAGGAAGGTTGGTATTTTTCTCAGATATGCCAGAGATAGTGAATAACCCCTAGAAGCTGGATGTATTGCAGAAACTGATTTCAGAAAGCTATTACTGATTGGCAGCTTTTCCTGCAGGGTTTTGCCACATGCAATATATGCATCTTCTACCTAAAAAAATAATATGTAAAAATTGCATATAATTATAATTAAATTCAGATGCAGCGGCTGTTACATACGTGCCTATGTTGTGTTTGTCTAAAACCTTTTTTACTGTTATGTTGTTAATGTATAAAACTTTTTTGTTGATGTGTAAAGCTCAGCTAATGACCTGTTTTTGTTCTTGAAACATATTATATTTAAAATACATGCACATACTTGTTTCAAAAAGTCTTTTACTACATGGTCCTTTGCTGTTAATTTCTCCATGATCTTTTGAGCTCTGGAACCAATAAACATGCTTGTCTGTTTCAAGCAGTTTTCTTCTGATGCTATTTCCAGTTCCTTCAGTTTCAAGGAGGATGTAGCTGAACTGATGACCTCTGGTTTCACATAGCAACCCAGAAACTCTTTAAATGACTTCACCTGTTTAATTAAAATTAGTTTTTTAGCAATCGCTGGCGAGAACATAATTATTTCTTGGTGTTTGTCCTTTTTTAAGGGGTTGTCTGGGGGTTTTTTATTGTCCAATGGATCACTCACGTCTAGCATCAAGGTAGCTCTACTTTTGAATATACATATTCATGTTAAATGTGTGTAATCTCCAACAAAATTTACTTATAACACAAATCATTGAATTACACTAACAGTTTAAATCTAAAAAAAAGAGTTTTCACATTTACCATTTAACTCAAATAAACAAGTAAATGAGATGAATCTGTATTACCTGTTGTTCATGCAGTTCGTGGATTAATGGCTCCTTCATTTCAAACAACATAACAAAATGTTTCAGAAGAGGAAAGACCGACGAGTATAAACCCATGATCATCTTGGTGAGTTTTCTCTGATAGAAAATTTTGTCTACTATCCTATCCTTTCTGTCATGTCCATCTCTTGTTAGTTTTTTCTGCACTAGTTCCTGGAAATGACAAAATGAATTACAAAATTACATTATGGAAGCTTTAATGCTATAAGCAGAAAAAATTAAGACAAAATGGAGAACAAAATACATGTTTTCTCTAAATGTGTTGCATTAAATTGGAAACATTAGTCTCTAAGTTTAAAGCTATCCACAGATGTATTACAAGTTGTTTATAACCTTTCATATTATAACAAAACATGATGCAACCTGTAAAATTCTTAAATTCTGTTTGAAAAATAAAATACAAATTCAATAATTACCTTTCGTATTTCTGTTATTCTGTCTCTTGAAGACTCTGAAATTCTAAGTCTGTGATATATCTCCACAACAGTAGGTACATACTTCAGTTGTTCTGATTTGGATATCCAAGGAAAGTAGAAAATCTTCATACAGTCAAAGAGGCGTAATGTATCAAGGGTCATATCATACACTGATAACCATCTATGACTCATATATCGCTGGGGCATTGTGTATTTTATTTGAAGCATTTCACAAATTTCCTGAAAAAATTCTCTTAAACCTGGAGACCATTTGAAGTCATTAAATAAATCATTATATAGTTGCTCAACAGACCACTTGAAGGGTTTGCAAAAAGCCTTGGCTGCGTTGTGAACATGGTGACAAACATCTCCATCTATTTCTAATAAATGTGCGGCCTTTTCACTTCAAAGTCTAACTTCAAGGCCTGATTTTGACCCGCGCATCACATTACATGAATCCGTAAGGACAAACATCAAATTCTTCCAAGGAATATTATGTTTTTCCATCAATGCCACAACTTCGTTATAAAGTGATTCACTGTTAACTTTAATACATGATAAAGATGCAAAATGCTGCACTACGACTTGTTTTTTTTTTGTGGGCAGAAATAACTAACTAAGATAGTTAACCCATTTTTGAAAGTTTGAACTTGTACTTTCATCCATGTTGAATGAAAATGGTGTAGATATTAAAGTTGTTACGAGTTGGTCTTGAAATGTTTTACCTAGGCCAAACTGTGTCTTATATGAAGCGGTTGTTCTGTTCATACTTAAAACATCAAGGGCCTTCTTATCAGCTGCTAAAGCTTTAGCTAGATTGATAATAGCTGGAACTGCAGAAAAAGATAACGACTTTTCAGATGTTAAACCAATAACCATTGCCTCAGCATTAATTATACGGTCATTCAGGGGTGTCAGAGGAACTGGAGCTGGTTCTGGAATTTGTGCTGTATTTTGGAACATTGGATGGATTCCATATGGGGCAGTGTTTCCCTCAACAGTTTTCCCAAATTCACCTGTCAAAAGATGTAGCATCATTTTATTTCATTCATTATTTAAATGTCATTTTGGATTATTTGGCAAAAAATAATGGCTTTTAAAAGAGAAAACAGAGACAGAGAAATTGAGTTTAACATGCACTCAACACAAACTAGATCAACAAGGTTTGTGACATATATTGTTGCATGTTACTTAAAACAGTGGTTCAATGCCTATGATTGTCTGTGATGACTTCCCTTGGAATTTTGAAGTTACTTCCCTTAGTAGGTAATGACCTGTTTCAGACCACCCACACTGAAATAAAAACAACTCGATAACAAGAACATTCTAGCCCCACATTTACAAAAGGGACTTCAAGTTATTAATCTATTTCTTTTTGTATATTTTCTAAGCTGACTGAATTTTCTTAAGAATAATATTAATATAGGCCATAACAGTAGGCTTACTAGGCTTTCTAAAAAGTAAACAATGTCATATATGGGGATATTCCACAAAAAATATAAACAAAATGACCAGCACTGCACCACCCCTGGTATAGATCCTATTAATTTCCCTCTTAACATGTATTACCAATGTGCAAAAGTTTCTTTATCTTTTTTTTCTAAATGAAGTTACTTCCCTTAGATCTAAGATAATGACCTGTGTTAGACCACCCACACCAAATACAACTGGATAACAGGAATATTTTTGTCCAGTCAGCACCTACATTTACAAAGGGGTTTAAAGTTATTAATCTATCTATTTAGTTTTGCATATTTTCTAAGCAAACTGAATTTTCTGAAGAATGATGTTAATTATATAGTATAGGCCTACAACACTAGACTTTCCAAATAGTAAACAATGTCATACCTGCATGGAGATATTAAAGAAAATAATAAATAAAAAAAAAAGAAAAGCACAACCCTTGGACAACTTTTTTTCTACTTGAAGTTACTTCCCTTAGTAAATAATGACCTGTGTCAGACCACCCATACCAACATCAGCACCTACATTTACAAAGGAACTTAAAAATTATTAATCTATCTATATTAAAAGGAAAGTGAATTTTCTCAATGATAATATCCCCCCTCCCCCCCGGGATGGTGCAACAGTTTGGACAGTGATGAGAAATAAAAGAATTAAGAATGCAAAGAAGTGGGGCAGCCCTCCTTATCCTAAAAGAGCATACTTCTTTGCAAAAATAAAAGATAGAGCATAACCTTTCAGTTTCACTGAACTTACTAGATAGGGAGTAGTTAGAATTACAGATCTTTTCATTGTCTCCGTGTAGTTTTTTAGTTATGTGTTGTTCTAGGCTCTTCCATCCTCTTTCTCCGTAATTAATTTCCTTCTTGCACAGGTCACATTTCGTGACCCCTCTTATATTAAAGGACAATATTGGTGTCAGTCATTATCACATATGTGATAGAACTGATTAAACACATTCCAAATATAATTTTAACACAGAGATCATTGCTACGATAGCGGAGTAATAAAGGAGTCATGAATCGGAAGTGACGAACGCCAAAGGAAAACACTAGGCATTCCTCTATATAACTGACTGAAGTGACTAGTGATAACAGATACATGGGCGAATTTCTGCCCACTAATAATTCCTTCGAAGACCAAAATTTGTTGTGTGACACTGTGAGAGGATATCTGACAATTCATAAAAAGAATTGACTGCCACTAGATAAGAGAACACGAAAGAAAAACAAATGAAAAGTCCGTGCATTACCATGTTTTTATAAGGTAGGGGAGACCGGGGTACATTGAACCACCATGGATATATCCTTTATAAATAATAACAGACAACCCAAGGCTATAAAGAAGTGAGATAACTTCTTAGACCAATTTCTCCATCAATAAGCAGTAGCCACGTGCTGTCAATTATTTTTTTATGCAATGAATTTTTCAAAAGAGCTCTTAAAAGTATAAAAATAATTCATACTGGTTAACTTATAATCAGTTTATATGTCTAATCTACAATTCAGATAAACCGGGGCTTGATCCAAATAAGAGGGCATATTGATTTATTTTTTTTTTAATTTTTATCATGAAACTGTGATGGGGCAGATTGAACCACTGTCAGCGGGGTACTTTGAACCATGGTTCAATGTACCCCAGTGAATTATAGACTATATACCATTTAATAATTTGTTTAGCCTAGGAAATTCTTGTATGTCTAATCTAATTTAGAATATCAGTTGATCCAATCGTATAAAAGGAATTAAACTTGTTAGAAACTTGGCTGTGCCATGCAGGAGCGCAATGGGTCTCCCGGACTAGAGTCGCTCGTCAGCAAGTCATGCGCGGCGCGCAGGCTGTGCGAATTTAGACAGAATATTGGACAAATTTTTGTTTGATTTACTACAAAAGTTGAATTTGATCCCACCAAACTGCCAACTTATGTGTACTTTATGGCAATTTGTAGGAGCCTAGGGAATCCAGACTCCTGCTTGTTTCGATCGTTGCATGGATGTCAAATCTGTGGATATTTGTTCTTAACTAAACACGGATTGTTTGCAGATTCATTAGATCACTACGAAATAAGTGACTAAGTTTGAGATCTAAATCCAAATCTATGTTAACATAGAATTTTTACCACTGTTCAATGTGCCCCATTATTTGGTTAAACCTACCCCGACTATTTTGTAAAGAGGGATACACTGAACCATTACAGTCAAGTGGATTGTTTTGTTTTTTTTTAAAGTTAAAGATTAATTTAATTGAATCTGATACACGATAGCAACTGTGATATGTCTTCAAACAATACAATAAAGTAAAGACATCTGCAAATAAAAAAATTTGATATGAAATGAGGACAAACATGTAAGTGAACAAAATGGTTCAATGTGCCCCGGTCTCCCCTATAGAAGGAATAAAAACACGGGATTGTACGGACAATTTCAATTTTTCTCGTGTTCTCTTATCTTATGACACTTAATTACTTTATTGAATCGTCAGATTTCCTCTTGCGGTCCCATATAACAACTTTTTGTCTTCGAAGGAATTATTAGTAAACAGAAATTCGCCCATGTATCTGTTATCAATAGTCACTTCAGTCAAATACATAGAGGGATAACTTGTGTTTTCCTTTGGCGTTCGTCACTTCCGATTTATGAATCGTTTATTACTCCTCTATCGTTGCAATGATCTCTGTGTTAAAATTATATTTGGAATGTGTTTAACCAGTTCTATCACATATGTGATAATGACTGGCACCAATATTGTCCTTTAACTTTGCAAATAAAACAGCCCACAAGCTTGCCTTCCACCTTTCTTTCCAACCATTCCCACTTCCATATATTTTTCAGTCCTTTATCTAATGATTTTGTGTTAATTCTCGATGCACAACCTTAGCCATAGTAGAAAGGTAGTAAAGAACTCTGCTTGGGAGAATGCCGATTACGTACGCGCGAATCTATGTCTACGATAGGCCTACTGTTACGTTAGAATTTGTAAATGATAAGAAAATATTTTTATTGTATCCAAACATCCATTGACGACAGCATACAATATAAACATATGTACATATCATAAATAACAATATGTGATATTTGGCGAAAAAACAACAACAAACTAAACAAATCAAACGCTGTTATATTTTGTTTTATGAATGAACAAAAGAACATTACGTACACGGTGACACAGCGATTCGTTCAATCTCGCGTGAATCTACGATGCCGTTAATGTTTACACACACGACATCCGGTTGTCATTTTAAAAGTAGCGCTACCGGTAGCCTAATGGATTAATATTTTGGGGTGACTAGAGTTACAAATTCGTTATAAAATAATTTTTATGATATTAGCGGGCGTTTTCAAACAAGGAGCTTGAATTAAAGCGGTTCAATACCTCGGAACCGAACTCCAAAAATCGGAACAGGACTCGGGAGTTAGTTTTGTCAAAAATCGGAACCAAACTCCAGAAATCGGTACCGTACCGGACAAAAAGCGGAAATCCACTTTAAAGCGGGAAAAAATCATGTCTGATTTTTAGCCTTGGTCGTATATTGTCGTTGCCCCCGTCCGTCCGGCGTCCACAATTGCTTGTGGACGCCCTAGAGGCTAAAGTTAATATCCGATTGACTTTGAATTTATACACAGTGTTAAAGGTCATGAGACGAAGAAGCCTATTGTTTTTCAGCGATTTCCGATAATTAGTGCCAGAGTTATGGCCCTTCATCACTTCAAAAAATCTTGTGGATGCTCTAGAGGCCAAAGTTAATATCTGATTGACTTTAAATTGATACACAGTGTTTAAGGTCATGAGACGAAGAAGCCTATTGATTTTCAGCGATCTCTGATAATTATTGCCAGAGTTATGGCCCTTGATCTCATCAAAAAATCCTGTGGACGCTCTAGAGGCCAAAGTTAATATCCGATTGACTTTAAATTTACACACACTGTTTCAGGTCATGAGACAAAGAAGCCTACTGATTTTCAGCAATTTAAAATAATTACTTCCAGAGTTATCTCCCTTGATCACTTCAAAATACCTTGTGACGCTGTAGATGCCAAACTTATCATCCGATTGGCTTCAGATTGATACACAGAGTTTAAGGTGTTGAAACGAACAAGTATTTTGATTTTCAATTAATTTTGATAACTGAACAGCTAAATCCATGATGTTAAATGTTTCCTATACTAATTGTTAGCGTGGGGCAAAACTTTATAAAAAGCAAACAAATTCTAATGATTTTCAGATAATTACATAATGAGTTGTTACTCTTAATCAGATTTTAGTGTATTACAAATGTTTCATTACCAAAAAAAGTAAAAATATGCGACAACCCTTGTTGACTGCCCGGACGATTTAGCTGCTGTGGGCGTATGTTTCCTTGCCTGGCAACCTATATTTATTCAAATGAGTATTATTTGTAATATTTTTAGAATTATGAAATTTGGTTCCCATCAACAAATAGAATGGACCCATACGATCATATAGATACCACAAAATGGTTTCTAACTTGTACGGTTGCAGAGAAATGGACGTTTTTCCACAAGTCACTTTTTACTTTATTTTGGCTCTAAAAGAATCAGTTATTATTCGATTTTCATAAAATGTTCACCATATGATGTCTTATGCCATTTACGATTTCATAGAACTAATTTAACCGTTTTAGTATCACCGGAAGTGATGTCATTTTGGCAAAAACTGAATTTTTAGCCTTCAAAACAGATATTTTATTCAAATTTGTCTGATTTGTAATGTGTTCAAAATTATGAAATTTGATTCCAATCAACAAATTGATTGAACCCATACGATCATACAGATACTACAAAATGGTTTCTAACTTGTGCGGTTGCAGAGAAATAGACGATTGTCTACAAGTCACTTTTCAAGGTTTTTGTCCATAAAAGTGTCAATTATTATTCAATTTTCATGAATTATTATCACAGGAAGTAATGTAATTTTGTCAGGATCACTTACAAGTAAGAAATGTATAAAATGAATTGATATTGCTGGATTTGGTTGATTCTGCTTCCATTTTATTTGATGTGTGCAATGCTTATGTGGAAACCTGTTTAATGGTTTCATTGGTACCGGAAGTGACATATGTTCAAGGGTAACGTTGCAGCGGAAGTGACATGTTCAAAGGTAACGTGGCACCAGTGAAACCCGTCATTCCTGCATGCAGGTCTAGTTATTATTATTTTTTTTTCTCCATTTTGATCATGTCTCAGAAACTACTTGTCGGATTGATCCAATTTTTTTTTTTTTACTGGGAAAGTGGGTGTGACTTGATCACTTAAAGCTATTTCAAACGTTCTGTGAAAAATGCGAAATGTCCGAAATCACTGAAGTTGTCATTTTTTGAAATAATACCGTAATATTAACAACGATTGTTGGATTGTAACGTTTGGTAGATTTTGACATAGCCAGAGACAAGGCACATAGCCACGGTTCTTTAGAATTTTGAATTTCGGCGAATCTTCAGAATTAGGCGCCAAAGTTTGGAAATTTAAATTTTGAAAAAAAAAAATTTTTTTAATGAATATTTTTTGATGGCCTTTTACCCAGGGTTAAAGGGTCGTCTGATTTGGGCAAAAATGTTAACATTTTTAGTCCTGATAATTTTCCGTGGCCGCTATTGGCTAATTCAGTTTATCGGTTCTAGATAATTTATTTATTATCCGATTTGTATAAATCAAAGTTCATATGCTCTGTGGCCCAAAATGACATTTTTTTGTTTCCTGTCAGCACCGGAAGTGACTTAAATTTAGCAAAAACTACAATTTTGACAGTTCGGTCCATCTTTTTAATAGCAAATATTATTTTTTCAAATTTTGTATGACTGAAATGCTGTGCCTTATAAAGGCGCACAAAGCTTCGGGCTCAGTTTTTTTAATTTCGATTTCATTTTCTGGTCATTTCAATTTAAAGGCGAAAAAAGGTGAAAAAATGAGCTATTCACAACCCATGCAGGCTTTTCATATTTTGCAATATTTCTTCGCTACTTTTACAAACATGTAGCAATAAGCCATACAAAGAGAATGTATGTGAAAATTAGTTTGTAATATGAGCAGTTACCGAGAAATAGGCAATTTTTGCATGAGTCACTTTTTATGCTATTTTGCCTGTAAACGGGTCAATTATTATTGGATTTTCATAAAAGTGACACCATTTGATGCGTAATGTCAATTTTGACTATGTCAAAACAATTTAACATATTCAATGTCACCAGAAGTGACGTCATTTTGGCAAAAACTGTAATTTTACTATTTTAGACTTCAAAACAGATATTTTATTCAAATGAGTCTCATTTGTAATGTATTTAAAATTTTGATATATGATTATAATCAACTAATAGAATGAACCAATACAATCATATAGATATCAAAAAATGGTTTCTATCTTGTTCAGTTGCGGAGAAATAGGCGATTTTCAACAGGTCACTTTTCGAGGTTTTTGGTCCATGAAAGTGTCAATTATTATTCAATTTTCATAAAACTTTCACTGCGTGATACCTAATGCCATTTACGATTTGATAGAAGTAATTTAAGATTTTTATTATCACCGGAAGTAATGTCATTTTTCAAAAACTATATTTTTAGCCTTCAAAACAGATATTTTATTCAAATGAGTCTGATTGTAATGTTTTTAAAATCATGATATTTGATTCCAATCAACAAATAGATTGAACCCTTACGATCATATAGATACCAAAAAATAGTTTCTAACTTGTACGGTTGCCGAGAAATAGACAATTTTCTACAAGTTACTTTTCAAGGGTTTTTTGGTATATAAAAGTGGCAATTATATTCGATTTACATACAATTTTCACCATGTGATGCCTTATACCATTTCGGATTTCATGAAAGTAATTGAATATTTTCATTCTGCTACCATTTTATTTGATGTGTACAATGTTTATGTGGAAATCTGTTTATCGGTTCCATTGGTACTGGAAATGATCTGAGTTCAAGGGTAACGTGGCACCGAAAGTGACATAAGTTCAAACGTAACGTGGCACCAGTGAAACCCGTCATAACTGCTATGCAGGTCTAGTGATTATTGTTTTTACCAAAAAAAGAATCATCCAACACGTGGGCCGTTTTATTTTCCACTTGAGTATATCTAAGAAACTACTTGACGGATCTATACGATATCTTTGATTTTACAGGAAAGTCAGCATGACTTAGAGATTAAATCTATTTCGACCATTCTGCGACAATGCGAAATGTCCGAAATCACCGAAGTTGTCATTTTTCGAAATTTTACCATAATATTATCAATAATTGTAGTATTTTCATATTTGATATATTTTGACATAGCCGGAAACAAGGCAAATAGTTACAGGTCTTTCATTTTTTTATTTTCGACGAATCTTCGGAGATATTAGGCGCCAATTTTTGAAAATTCAAATTTTTACGAAAATTTTTTTTATTAATGAATATTTATATGTGGTATTTTACCCAGGGTTAAAGAGTCATCTGATTTGATCAAAAATGGCAACAGTTTTTGTCACCGTATTTTTCCTTGGCCGCCACTGCCTATTTCAGTTTTCATACGCCCACATTGAAATGTGGTCGTATATTGTCGTCGCCCCCATCCGTCCGTCGGTGTGTCGTCCACAATTGCTTGTGGACGCTCTAGAGCCCAAAGTTAATATTCGATTGACTTTAAATTTATACACAGTGTTTACAGTCATGAGACGAAGAAGCCTATTGTTTTTCAGTGATTTCCGATAATAGCTACCAGAGTTATGGCCCTTGATCACTTCAAAAAATCTTGTGGACGCTCTAAGAGGCCAAAGTTAATATCCGATTGACTTTAAATTTATACACAGTTTTTAAGGTTATAAGACAAAGAAGCCTATTGATTTTCAGCGATTTTCTGATAATTAATGCCAGAGTTATGGCCCTTGATCACTTCAAAAAATCTTGTGGACGCTGTAGAGGCCAAATTTAATATCCGATTGACTTTAAATTTATACACGGTGTTTAAGGTCATGAGACGAAGAATCCTATTGATTTTCAGCGATTTATGATAATTGCTGCCAGAGTTATGGCCCTTGATCACTTCAAAAAATTTTGTGGATGCTCTAGAGGCCAAAGTTAATATCTGATTGACTTTAAATTTATACACAGTGTTTAAGGTCATGATATGAAGAAGCCTATTGAATTTCAGCGATTTCTGATAATTACTCCCAGAGTTATGGCCCTTGATCACATCAAAAAATCCTGTGGACGCTGTAAAGGCCAAAGTTAATATCCGATTGACTTTAAATTTACATACACTGTTTAAGGTCATGAGACGAAGATGCCTACTGATTTTCAGCGATTTCAAATAATTACTTCCAGAGTTATCCCCCTTGATCACTTCAAAAAACCTTGTGACGCTATAGATCAAGATGCCAAACTTATCATCCGATTGACTTCAGATTGATACACAGAGTTTAAGGTGTTGAAACGAACAAGTATTTTGATTTTCAATGAATTTTGATAACTGAACAGCTAAATGTTTCCTATACTAATTGTTAGCGTGGGGCAAAACTTTATAAAAAGCAATCAAATTCTAATGATTTTCAGATAACTACATAATGAGTTGTTACTCTTAATCAGATTTTAGTGTATTACAAATGTTTCATTACCAAAAAAAGTAAAAATATGCGACAACCCTTGTTGACTGCCCAGACGATTTAGCTGCTGTGGGCGTATGTTTTGTTGCCTGGCAACCTATCTTTTTCAAAAATGGTATGTCTGAAAGGTTGTGCCATGTAAAGATGCAAACATTGTCAGAAGCAGTTTTTTTAATTTCAATTTCATTTTTGCGCCATTTTGATTTAAAGGTGAAAAACGGTGTAAAAATGGTCTATTCATGACCCATTCAGGCTTTTCAGATTTTAAAATATTTCTTCGTAACTTTCATAAACTTGTAGCAATAATCCATACAAAGAGAATGTATGTAAAAATTAGTTTGTAATATGAATAGTTGCCGAGAAATGGGCAATTTTGCACGAGTCACTTTTACGCCAGTTTGCCCGTAAAAGAGTCAATTCTTATTGGATTTTCATAAAAGTGACACCATTTGATGCGTAATGTCAATTTTAACTAGGTCAATTTAATCTAACATTGTCAAAGTCACCGGAAATGACGTAATTTGGACAAAAACTGTATTTATAGCCTTCGAAACAAATAATCTATTCAAAAGAGTTAAATTTGTTAATTGTTTCAAACTTTAATATTTGGTTCTAATCAACCAATAGAATGAATCCATACGATGATAAAAATATCACAAAATGATTTCTAACTTGTTCAGTTGCGGAGAAATAGGCGATTTGCAACAGGTCACTTTTCAAGGTTTTTGGGCTGTAAAGGTGTCAATTATTGTTCGATTTTCATAAAATTTTCACTGTGTGATACCTAATGCCATTTACGATTTCATAAAAGTAATTTAAGGTTTTCATTATCACCGTCATTTTGGCAAAACTGTATTTCTAGCCTTCAAAACAGATATTTTAATTAAAAGGGTCTGATTTGTAATGTTTTTGAATTTATGATATTTGATTCAAATGAACAAATAGACTAAACCCATACGATCATATAGATACCCAAAAATAGTTTCTAACTTGTACGGTTGCCGATAAATAGACAATTTTCTACAAGTCAATTTTCAAGGTTTTGGGTCTATAAAAGCGGCAATTATTATTCGATTTACATGAACTTTTCACCATGTGATGCCTTATGCCATTTCTGATTTCATAAAACTAATAACACATTTTCATTATCACCGGAAGTACTGTAATTTTGTCAGGATCAATTACATGTAACAAATGTATAAAATGAATTGATATTGCTGGATTTGGTTGATTCTGTGTCTCTTTTATTTGATGAGTGCAATGTGTATGTGGAAATCTGTTTATCGGTTCCATTGGTTCAAGGGTAACATGGCAGCGAAAGTGACATAAGTTCAAAGGTAACGTGGCACCGGTGAAACCCGTGATTCCTGCTTCCCAGGTCTAGTCTTGAAATTGTTTTTATAGATCTCAATGTTAAATTTATTTTAGGAATGTGTTTAGCTATTTCCATCATGTGTGTGGAATTCGTAGACACTAACATTGTAATTAGGGTTTCACACTGCGTAGCTTGTGTGAAACACTATTGTTTTTGTCAAAATTATTATTCTTATTATTAGGCTTTCAGACTTTCGTCTGAAAGCCTATTGTGCACTATTGTTTTTGTTAAAATTATCATTAGGCTTTCAGACTTTCGTCTGAAAGCCTATTGTGATTACTAAAACTATTATTATTTAGGCTTTCAGACTTTCTTATTATTAAGCTTTCATATTTCATATGAAAGCTTATTGTTTCTGTTAAGATTATTAAGCTTTCATATTTCATATGAAAGCTTATTGTTTCTGTTAAGATTATTATTAAGCTTTCATATGTATTACATATGAAAGCTTATTGTTTCTGTTAAAGTTATTATTATTATTTTTTTTTTTGTGTGTTTTCTGCAAATCGGATTTCTCAGAATCTATCCATAGGATCTTTCCGAAATTTTGACCTACCCCCCCAAAAATGGGGTGCGAACCTTGATTAAATATATTTTCAAAACGTTTTACGAATCCGAAATCACCAAATTTTACGAACGAAAAAACTGACAATGCATAGTCGTAACTTTGTTATTCTTTGACCGATTTTACTAATTCTTTTTTCTTTGAGTATCTTGAAACATTTACTTCAAATCTGCAATTTCGGATTTTCGAATTTCGAAAATTCGTCGCTGTCATTTCAAACCGAAAGTTATTACCAATTTGACAACTTCTTTAATAGTTGTGCGATTTTCGTGAAATTTAGAATGTTAGTAGATCTTGTCAATGCGACTTCAATGATGTCCTTGGAAATTTTCTAAATTATCTCCCCTTTGTGAAATTAAGGATCAAAGTTTTCAAAAAAATCGTCGAAATATAGGTCAGAATGACCTAATTTTTTTTTTGAATACTAGAGAAGTAATTACTAATTCGTACACAAAATATGGAGTTTGTCGATCGAACCGGAAATGCCACCATCTTTAAACGTGAAAAATCAAAAAGGCTTTTTTGCTATTTTACTTACAGACTCGGGAGTTATATTTTCAGAATCCTTGAAGGAATGCCTAAATATCTGTCGGATCCGAATTTTGATTTCGGTCACGTGATGGTCACCATTTTGAATTGAAAATGAAAAATAGAAGCAATTTGAAGGACCGGGACTTTGGAATACAATAACTCTCCTTCTAATTAAGCTAGAATGTTCAAACTTTGTGTAGACGTTCACTAGGTCAATGTCATGATTGAGTTCAAAGATGAGCATTTTCTGCTTAGGGTAAGCAGAGATAAGCATGCTGATTTGTTGATTCTTTAGGGCACGATAACTTCGGTTATAATGAAGGGAGGGCGGTGAAATTTTTGTCAATAGAGAGTGTCATAGCTAGCCTGTTGTTTGAAATCATTGTATCATTTTTTTTAAATATCAGGCATAGCCGAAAAAAAGAGATTGAAAATCCAAAAAGTCGTATTTTTACAATTTGGAGCATGTTAAGAGGTCTTTCTCGTAAAGTCAACATACTATTTTTGGGGAACTTCTTCTACAAAGAGTCTTATTGGTAGTCTTTTATATGAAACCATCGATCAACAGTCCAACATATCAGGAGTAGAAGAACAAAAGGATCGAACATTGAATACGGCACCCTTTCATTGTTAAGCGAAACATGCAGTGTGGGTGACTACAATCTACGCATTTAGTCATTGTATAGAGCTTATTCAACAGTATCGAATTCCAACTGCTTAGGGATATTTTACGTGCACTCCAATGTGTACACGGGACCTTGGTTTTTCGTCCCATCCGAACGACTATACAGCTGTGCTTGTCAGGCCCTCCGTTCTGCCTCACTGACAAGGGGAACCACGCCGGGAAATCGAGATGAACTTTCTCCGTGCAGAACTTTCAATTCAGGCAAAACGTTTATTGCATACGATTAAGCTGGTCAGTTGGAGCTTATTTTCAAAAGTTTTGTAATAATCGGTTGGTAATTAAAGTACCGTGCACATTAAACTGTTAAAACAGAAAATTTCGCCCGGTTGAAATGTTTCTTGCTATAAGTCAGCAATTTTCCGAATTCAGGGAGGCTGAATGGTTAGCATGTGCTCGCTGTATCGTAACGTCTGTCATTGAGTCAACGGGCGTCGTTTCGATCTCCAGGTTGCACGTGACATGGTGTATGATGTCCAACCTCGTGGGTTTTCTCCGTGTTCTTCGATTTCCTCCCAACGGCCAAAGACCAGTACGCGCAAGGGGAGTTTTTAAATAAAGTTAAAAAAACATATGTTAGTCCCGAAATGACCTAGTTTGTGTCGAATGGACGTTAGGCCGCATTTCTCTCTTTCTCTTTTATTTTTAAAGTTTTGTAATAATCAGTTGGTAATCAAAGGTACTGTAAAAGTGATAAAACAGAAAATTTGGCCCGGTTGTAATGTTTCTCACTTTAAAGTCAGCAATTTGTCGATTTTAAGGGGCAAACGTTTATTGCGAACGATTAAGGTGGTCAGGGGGAGCTTATTTTTAAAAGTTTTGTAATAATCGGTTGATAACTAAAGGTACCGTGCAAATTAAACTGTTAAAATAGAAAATTTGGCCCGATTGAAATGTTTCTCGCTGTAGGTCAGCAATTTGCCGATTTTAGGGAGGTTGCGTGGCCGAATGGTTAGCACGTGCGCTCTGTATCATAACGTCTGTCATTGAGTCAACTGGCGTTGTTTCGATTTCTTGGTTGTGCGTGACAAGGAGTATGGTCGCCTGTCCAACCTCGTAGGCCGTAACGCCGCTGCCCGGGTAAAATTTCCCTCATTGCACACTTTATGGCGTATGCCCGTCTTCATTAGCCCATTGTAGGAGCAGAACAGTAGGACGTTAAACCCCATTCAATTTCATTTCATTTTCTCTATGTTGCTTATTTATTATAGTGGATAAATATTTTTTTGGTTCTAGCAATTATTTAATTTCTGCATAGAAATCTTGCTTTGGCCATTTTTTTTATTGCAGAGTGCCATTCTTGTATATTGCAGTCTATGACCCTTTGTTTAAAATATGCTTAAAGTTGGGTTCCCGGATACAAACTGGGTGATTTGATGATATATTAGAATTAAAAACATATTCAAACTAATTATCTTATCATAATTTTGCTTCAAATCGTTCTCATAACATTTTTATTGACGAGAATAGCCTGCTATAAAAATCTATCGAAAGAGACCATGTTTGCGTCAGGCGATTACCCCTCGCCGTAACCAATGGCAACGGTGGCAGACGACAGGGCAGAATGCATTGCATACACAAGACGATGTTGTCTGTAAGCGCTGACTATTTACTACAAATATAGAATCCTAATTAAATTCTCGGATTATCCACTGCATGCGTCTTTTTCCGTGATTTTTACCCCAGAAATTGTTGTATGTCTAACTTTTCATAAAGTTTTTAAAAATGTAGACAAATCACTCAAGTTCGCGTGCAGCCTTCAACGCCAAGCGTGCAGGTACCCTTATTCGTCGGGTTGACTATTAAGGGAACCCCTTACATTTTTGTCCTGTTTACGCTCCATGAGTGTTTTTCAGGGAATCCAGTATTTTTCTAGTCAGATTGGATATCTCTTCTTTCCATATATACCAAAATTGCCATACTTTTATAGGCAATGACCACCCGATAAATACTTATCTGGGAACCCAACTTTAAGAAGTCGTCACGATTTCCTACTTATAACCGAACATATTGGAAACCATAATTATATAACATATCTTGGAAGCCCGATTACAGCTATACAAGTTTCAGTTATTTCCCTTTAGTTTAAAGATTATTTTTTTGCCCGGGTGCAATGTTTCTCACTACATTTAAATTTGTAACTTTGTGAGTTTTTGACCGATTTTTATATTATGTCTTTATAATTTTCCAAATCTGCATATTTAACGTACATATTCAAACAGTTGAGTTCAACCTGATTCAAAAAGTTTTAGTTTTGTTCAAAGTTATCTCATTTAATTTTTCGATGTTTTCTTACCATTTTCATTTCATTTTTCTGAAAGTTTTGAAGTCGGGAGTCATCCCGATTACAGCAACTCAAGTATCAGTTATTTCCCTTTAGTTTTCAGATTACTCAATGTTTCATACTATATTTAGACTTTTAACTTCGCGAGTTTTGACCAATTTTGATAGTTTGTTATTCTTATCCTTTTATTTGAGATACTTGATATAATCGATGACACGTGACGATGAATATGAAAGCTTTCATATCTGCATGGGACAGTAACAGATCTAGTTATTTTTTTTTTTGTGTTTTTCCTGCAAATTGGATTTCACAGAATCTAACCATAGGATGTTTCTGAAACTTTGACCTACCCCCCCCCCCCCCCAAAAAAAAATGGGTGGTGGCTGTTGATTAAATATATTTTCAAAACGTTTTGCGAATTCTATATCACCAAATTTTACGAAAGGAAAAAACTGACAATGCATAGTCGTAACTTTGCTATTTTTTGACCGATTTTACTAATTCTTTTTTCTTTGAATACGCTGAAAAAAATCATTTTCATCTGCGGTTTCACATTTTCGAATTTCGAAAATTCGTCGCTGTGATTTCGAACCGGAAGTTTAGACCAATTTGTCAACTTCTTTAATAGTTGTACGATTTTCATGAAATTTAGTATATACGTAGATCTTACCGATGTGACTTCAAAAACATAATGAGAAATTTTCTAAATTATCTCCCCTTGGTGAAATTAAGGATCAAAATTAAAAAAAAAATCGTCGAAATATAGGTCAGAATGACCTAAAAAAAAATTTCGATACTCGACAAGTAATTACTGATTCCTACACAAAATATGGAGTTTGTCGATCGAACCGGACGTGCCACCATCTTGAAACATGAAAAATCCCTAAGGCTTTTTTGCTATTTTACTTACAGATACGGGAGTTATATTTTCTGAATCCTTGAAGGATGGCCCAAAAATCGCAGGGAGCAGAATTTTGATTTAGGTCAACTGATGGTTGCCATTTTGAAGTGAATATGAAAAGTAGTAGCAATTTGAAGGGTCGAGACTTTGAAACACAATAACTCTCCTTCTAATTGAGCTAGAATGTTCAATCTTGGTGTAGACGTTCAACGTCATGATTGAGTGCAAAGATGAGCATTTTCTGCCTAGGGTAAGCAGAGATAAGCATGCTGGTTTGTTGATTCTTCAGGGCACAATAACTTCGGTTATAATGAACGGAGGGTGGTGAAACTCTTGTCAATCGAGAGTCTAATAGCTAGCCTGTTGTGTAAAATCATTGTATCATTTTTATACGTCCACATTCATAATGTGAACGTATTATGCCGTCGCCCCTGTCTGTGTGTGTGTGTGTGTGTGTGTGTGTATGTGTGTGTGTGTGTG
The DNA here is from genome assembly GCA_963678685.1 of Patella ulyssiponensis. Classification (NCBI taxonomy): domain Eukaryota; kingdom Metazoa; phylum Mollusca; class Gastropoda; family Patellidae; genus Patella; species Patella ulyssiponensis. Next base: position 30,199,512 of record OY783229.1, on the reverse strand, counting down.
TGTGTGTGTGTGTGTCTGTGGTTCGCCTACAGGGCGCAATTCTTCATGGATTTTCTTCAAACTTGGTATACTTATTCCTTATACCCCAAGGAAGATCCCTATTGTTTTGGGGGCATGCCCGACCCCCAGGGGCCGAGCCACGCCCATTTCTAGTATTTGTTTGTTTGTCGTCTACAGGCCACATTTCTTAACTTATAATCTTGAAACTTTGCATACACATTCTTTGTACCCTAAGGAGCATCCCTATCATTTGGGGTGCATGCCCGACCCCCAGGGGCAGAGCCACGCCCATTTTCTTTTCTTGTGTCTTTGTGTCGCCTACAGGGCGCAATTCTTACTGGATTTTCTTCAAACTTGGTATACTTATTCCTTATACTTGGTATACTTATTCCTTATACCCCAAGGAAAATCCCTATTGTTTTTGGTGCATGCCCGACCCCCAGGGGCATAGCCACGCCCATTTCTAGTATTTGTTTGTTTGTCGTCTACAAGCCACATTTCTTAACGTATAATCTTGCAACTTTGCATACACATTCTTTGTACCCTAAGAAACATCCCTATCGTTTGGGGTGCATGCCCAACCCCCAGGGGCAGAGCCACGCCCATTTTCTTTTCTTGTGTCTTTGTGTCGCCTACAGGGCGCAATTCTTACTGGATTTTCTTCAAACTTGGTATACTTATTCCTTATACTTGGTATACTTATTCCTTATACCCCAAGGAAGATCCCTATTGTTTTTGGTGCATGCCCGACCCCCAGGGGCATAGCCACGCCCATTTCTAGTATTTGATTGTTTGTTGTCTACAGGCCACATTTCTTAACTTATAATCTTGAAACTTTGCATACACATTCTTTGTACCCTAAGGAACATCCCTATCGTTTGGGGTGCATGCCCAACCCCCAGGGGCAGAGCCACGCCCATTTTCTTTTCGTGTGTCTTTGTGTCGCCTACAGGGCGCAATTCTTACTGGATTTTCTTCAAACTTGGTATACTTACTCTTTATACTCTAAGGATGATCCCTATCGTTTGGGGTGCATGCCCAACCCCCAGGGGCAGAGCCACGCCCATTTTTTTTTGTGTGTCTGTGTGTCGCTTACAGGCCGCAATTCTAATTGGATTTTCTTAAAACTTTGTATACTTACTCTTTACACCCTAAGGATGATCCCTATTGTTTTTTGGTGCATGCCCGACCCCCAATGGCAGAGCCAAGCCCATTCCTTGTATTTATTTGTTTGTCGTCTACAAGCCACATTTCTTAACGTATCATCTTGAAACTTTGAATGCTTATTCTTTGTACCCTAAGGAACATTCCTATCATTTGGGGTGCATGCCCAACCCCCAGGGGCAGAGTCACGCCCATTTTCTTTTTGTGTGTCGCCTACAGGCCACAATTCTTAATTGGTCATCTTGAAACTTAAAATACTTATTCCTTATACCCTAAGGATGATCCCTTTTGTTTTGGGTGCATGCCCGACCCCCGTGGGACAGCAACACCCATTTCTTGTATTTGTTTGTCTGTCGTCTACAGGCTGCATTTCTTAATGTATCATCTTGAAACTTTGAATGCTCATTCTTGGTACCTTAAGGAAGATCTCTATTGTTTTTGGTGCATGCCCGACCCCCAGGGACAGTGCCACGCCCATTTTCTTTTTGTCTGTGTGTCAGCTACAGGCCACAATTCTTAATCGATCGTCTTGAAAACTTTTTTTATACTTATTCCTTATACCCTAAGGCTGACCACTATTATTTTTGGTGCATGCCGAACCCCCTGGGACAGAGCCACGCCCAATGCTTTTGTGTCGTGTGTTCGCCTACAGGATGCAATTCTTAACAGATCCTTTTAAAACTTTACATACCTATTCCTTATACCCTAAAGATGACCCATATTGTTTTTGGTGATTTCCTAACCCCCAGGGGCAGAGCCATGCCCATTTTTACTTCGTGTCTGTGTGTGTTGTCTACAGGCCACGATTCTTAATGGATCGTCTTTAAACTTGGGATATGTATTCCTTATAGCCTAAGGACGTCAACTGCATGTCCCGACTCCCACAGGCAAGACACGCCCAATTTTTGTGTTTGTCGTTTACAGGCCGCAATTCTGAATGAAGCAGCTTGGTACTTGTATTCCTTATAGCCTGAGGGCGTCCACTATTGATTTTGATGAATGTCCCGACCCCCAGGGGCAGGGCCACGCCCACTTTTTGCCTTTAGCGTTAGGAAGGCACAATTCTGAATGGATTGTCTTGGTATACTTATTTCTTATACTCTAAGGACGGCAACTATTGATGTTGAGGCACGACCCTCAACGCTAAACAAACCAAATGCCTAGCCTTCTTGACAAAGTACCATATCAATCAAAGCAGGAATGTGGACGTATATTGTAGCGTTAGCGTTATGTTTTTTAAATATCAGGAGTAGCAGAAAAAAGAGATCGAAAATCCAAAAAGTCGCATTTTTACGATTTGGAGCATTTTTAAAGGTGCTTTTCTCTTAATGTCAACGTAATATTTTTGGGGAACTTCTTCTACAAAGAGTCTTATCGGTAGTCTTTTATATGAAACCATCGATCAACAGTCCAAAATATCAGGAGTAGAAGAATAAAAGGATCGAAAATTGAAAACGGCACCCTTTCATTGTTAAGCAAAACATGCAGTGTGGGTGGCTACAATCTGCACATTTAGTCATCGTATAGAGCTTATTCAACAGTATCGAATTCCAACTGCTAAGGGATCTTTTCCGTGCACTCCAATGTGTACACGGGGGTGGGGGGCACGCCAGAAAATAGAGATGAACTTTCTTGGCCAATGCAGGGATCGAACACCCGACCTCTTGTTTGGCTAGCAGGCCAACGCCTTAGCCACTTAGTGTGGACACCCATCGTACATTTCATCCATCAAATCAAAACATTGCATTGCCATCAGACCAATAATTAATTATTCTTAATTTAAAACTTTATTTTAATATTATTAAATCCTAATTTTATTGGTAGACGCTCGTCTTATCTAAAATTAAACTTTCATTTAACTATGAACAACCCTTAACGTGTCTCTTTAAAACAATTAAATACTCTAAAACAGTAGCTCAACCTTTTGACCTAAGCTCATTAATTTACCATTTTGTATGTGAGCGACTTGTTATTCTTCTTATATGACATATTGCACGTGTCTGATTTGAAAGGGGAGTTGGGTGGCTGAATGGTTAGCACGCGCGCCTGTCATTGAGTTAACTAGCGTGTTTTCGAATGCCCGGTTGTACGTGACAAGGAGTAACGTCGCCTGTCCAACCTGCCATTTTTAATTTTTTTCCTGCCATTTTCATTTCATTTTCTCATCCGTCTCATTACAGTAATACAAGTTTCAGTTATTTCCCTTTAGTTTTCAGATTATTGTTATTCCTGGGTGCAATGTTTCATACTATATTTAGACTTGTAACTTCGCGAGTTTTTGACCAATTTTGATAATTTTGTCTTCTTATCCTTTTATTTAGGATACTTGATACAATCAATGACACGTGACGATGAATATGAAATTATTATTAGGCTTTCAGACTTTCGTCTGAAAAACTATTGTTTTTACAAAAATTATTATTATTATTTTATTCCGCGGGAGCCTATTTCTCCATGATCGAAAACAGATATCGATCTGGAACCAACATTTCTATCGGGAAAACATGTGGTGGCTACTTGATAAACTATTTTTCAAACCTCTGCGCATACCGGAAGTGGCCGAACTTTGTACTTCGTCTAAAAATTGAAAATAGGCCATAGTTTCATCAATTCTTTACCCATTTTAAAACAAATGACATTTTCGGGAACCCTGAATCTTTTCGGAGATAATGGCTATCTCACATTTTTCAATTTCGAAAATTCGTCTAGGACTTCTATCGTTCTAAAATTGAAAACACGTTGTTTATGAGACAATTTTTGTTATTTTTCAAAATTTTCAAATTTGACCTACATTTTTGGATTCCTGTAGTCTATGCGATTCCAGTAATATAAGTTTCATTCAGAGTTATCGCCCTTTTTTTTTCGAATTTTCTGCCCATTTTGTAACCCTTATATTTTTTGGAAAAGATAAATCGATATTTCTGAAACCTCTGGAACATAAAGCCATATAGTCCGACAGTTGGATAAAGCAATTTCAACACCGATCCGTAAACCGGAAGTAGTCGAAATAATTTCTGATGTTCGGAAAAAAATGCAAAAAATGGGTGCTTTGGGGAAAAACGTGATTATTTTGTCCGATATCAACGGATTAAAGGGATTAGGGTATCGTTGGGTTGCACGGGAATTTGAGTATCGTATGATACCCAATTCATATAGATACGACGACCCGGAAGTAAAATATAGCACGCTGAAAATCAAGTATTTTCTGATTTGGAGCGTTTTTGGATGCCTGTATCTCGAAAACTTAACCGCAACTTTTTTTTAAATTTTTTCTATCAAGAGACCTTGTGGTAGTCTTGTGTACGAAACATTCCATTACGACTTTGAAATATCTGGAATAGGTGAAATAACGGACTGAAAATCGAAAAAAGTCGAAAAATCGTGAAATTTTGGAAAATGCTCTACTATTTTTTTATTTTAAGAGATTTTCAAAAAAAGGCTGTATATTCAGATAGCTGACCTAATTACGATTCTAACGATGTATAATATATATGTAGTTATTGAAATTTAATTTTCGATATTTTAAATTTTTTTGCATTTTTGGCACTATTGAACATAGGATTTCTCAGGGACATTTTATCTGATAAGATAATGTAATATATCATTACAGAGCCCTGAGTCTATTTTAGTGTCCAAACCGGATATTAAAACTATTCCGACAATAATAACCATACCGGAAGTATTCAAAAAATGAAAAAAAAAGGTTAAAAACATTGTCGCACTTGCGAAAAACTTGATTTCTCCCTTAGGACCAAAAGAACTAAAGTGTCGTTGGATAGCCCTATATTTGGACCATCATATGGTATGTAAATAATACGATTTCGATCGTAAGGAAATAAATTATTGTATGCCAAAAATCTAGTATTTTCCGATTTTTTAACATTCTGAGACGCCCTTTTCTCGAAAACGACGCCGCAGATTTTTAGGAAACTTTTCTTACCCAAAGTCTTATCGGTTGTCTATATAGTGAATCCAAAATGAAAAGCATTGAAATAATATAGGTGGTCCAAAAATGGCCTCAAACTTTGAAAAAAATTGAAAAAACGTTAAATTTTTGGAAACGCTCTTTAATTTATCTTTTTATCCAAAACTACTCAATGGATGTTTCTGACACTTCTGGTACAGAAAGTTAAGTATCCAAAGAACTTCGTAAAGCTGTCACGACAATGATCGTAAAACCGGAAGAAGTCGAAAAAATGTCCGATATTTTGAAAAAAAATAATTTTTTTACGAAAACCTTTTTTATTTATGAATATTTTTTGATGGTATTTTACACAGGGCTGAAATATCATCCTACTTGAGCAGAAATAAGAAAAAAAATTTGTCTCGGTAATTTGCGTTAGCCGCCATCGGCTAATTTAGTTTTTCGAACCCAGAAAAACTATTTATTGTTCAATTTGTATAAAACAAAGTTCATATGCTCCGTGGTCCCAATTGTAATTTTTTTTATTGCGGTGAAATTTTTCTGTCGGCAACGGAAGTGACGTAATATTAACAAAAACTACAATTTTGACAGTTCGGTACCACTTTTTGAAAGCAAATATTATTTTTTTTCAAAACTGATATAACTAAAAGGATGCACCCTGCAACGGCGTATAAAATCTTTAGCTCAGATTTTTTAATTTCAATTTCATTTTTGGGCAATTTCGAATAAAATGTAAAATAAAGTGTAAAATTCAGTTATTTACAATTCATGCAGCGTCTTCATATTTTGAAATATTTATTTGTTATTTTCATAAACTCGTAGCAATAATCCAGACCAAGAGAATGTATGCGAAAATTAGTTTGTAATATGAGCAGTTGCCGAGAAATATGCAATTTTGCATGCATCACTTTTCACGTTATTTTGCCTATAAAAGAGTGAATTATTATTCGATTTGCAATATTTTTTTTCCATTTGATGCCTAATGCCAATTTGGACTAGGTCAAGCCAATTTTACATTTTCACTGTGACCGGAAATGACGTCATTTGGGCAAAAACTGTATTTTTAACCTAAAAAACAACTATTTTATTCAAATGAGTCTGCCTTATAATATTTTTAAAATTATGATATTTGATTCCCATCAATGAATAGAATGAAGCCATACGACCATACAGATACCACAAAATGGTTTCTAACTTGTACGGTTACAGAGAAATAGGCCATCTTCTATAAGTCACTTTTCAAGGTTTTTGGTCTATAAAAGTGTCAATTATTATTCGATTTTTATAATTTTTTTACCATTTGTTGCCTTATGCCATTTATGACTTCTATGAACCAAGATAACATTTTCAATATCACCGGAAGTAATGTAATTTTTGAAAAAAACGTATTTTTAGCCTTCAAAACAAACATTTTTTTGAAGGGATTTATATTTATTATTCGTTTAACTTTATAACGTCTGACTCTAATGGGCAGTAAGATTGAATCAATACCATCATATTGATATCAAGAAAAGGCTTCTAGCATGTTCCCTTGTCGAATAATAGCCAATTTTCCCAGGGTCACTTTTAAGTTTTTTACCTTCTTAATTTCAGTTTATGGGTTATAGGTTAATTATTTATTGCCTGATATCTATAAAACAAAGTTTGTATGTTGCGAATTTTCAACTTATATTTCACCTATAGAAATTTCTTTCGGCACCGGAAGTGACGTAATTTTGCCATAATTTACAATTTTGACCGGTCTTTTCGCCAGCAAATATTACTTTTACATATGATAGAAGGTGTCACTGAAGCAAAACAATTAAAGTATAGTTTGGTAGCTCAATGGATCGGCTATGGTATAATAAACTTCCTGTATAATTCCTGAAAGCCGGTTCAGTGCTGCTTGCAGGTCTAGTTAAGCTTTCATATTACATATGAAAGCTTATTGTTTCTGTTAAGATTATTAGGGTTTCACACTGCGAAGCTTGTGTGAAACACTATTGTTTTTGTTAAAATTATTATTCTTATTATTATTATTATTATTCTTTTGTTTTGAGTAGATCTCAGCAACTGCTTGTCGCATCGTTACGATGTCTTCGGTTTTGTTGAGAAAGTGGGTGTGACTTAGAGGATAAAGCTATTTTGAACGTTCTGCGACAATGCGAAATGCCCGAAATCACCGAAGTTATCGTTTTTAAAAATATTGCAGTAATTTTAACAATAATCATGGGATTTTAACTTTCGATATATTTTGGCATAGCCGGAGACAGGGCACATAGCTACGCTACTTTCGATTTTTGATTTTCGGTAAATCTTCGAAGATATTAAGCGCCAAATTTTGAAAATTTAAAATTTTACAAAAAACTTTTTTATTTATGAATATTTTTTAGTCGTGTTGTACACAGAATTAAAGAGTCATCTGACTTGCGCAAAAATGTTAAAATTTTTGTCTCAGTAATTTTCCTTGGCCGCCATTGGCTAATTCAGTTTTTCAGTCCTAGATTATTTTTTTATTGTTCGATTTGTATAAAACAAACTTTATATGCTTCGTTGTCTCAATTGTCATTTTTTTTGTTACCGATAGTGTTATCTGTCGGCACCGGGAGTGGCATAATTTTACCAAAAACTACAATTTTGACAGTTTTTTACGATCTTCAAAAACAAATATTATTTTTTTGAAAAATTATATGACTCAAAGAGTGTGTCCTTTCAAGGCGCAAAAAATGGCGGAAGCAGTTTTTTTAATTTCTATTTCATTTTCTAGCAAATTGGATTAAGGGGTGAAAAATTGACCTATTTACAACCCATTCAGGCTTTTCAGATTTTAAAATATTTTTACATAACTTTTATAAACTTGTAGCTATAATCCATACGAAGAGAATGTATGTAAAAATTAGTTTGTAATATAAGCAGTTGCCGAGAAAAGGGCAGTTTTGCATAAGTCACTGTTTTCGCAATTTTGCCTGTAAAATAGTCAATTATTAATGGATATTCACAAAAGTGACATCCTTTGATTCAAAAAGCAAGTGTGCGTTATATCATGTTGATTACTATTTAAAATTGACACCGGAAGTGACGTCATTTAGTCAAAAACTCAATTTTTATACGCCCACATTGAAATGTGGTCGTATATTGTCGTCGCCCCCGTCCGTCCGTCCGTCCGTCCGTCCGTCCGTCCGTCCGTCCGTCGGTCCGTCGGTCCGGCGTCCACAATTGCTTGTGGACGCTCTAGAGGCTAAAGTTAATATCCGATTGACTTTAAATTTATACACAGTGTTTGAGGTCATGAGACGAAGAAGCCTATCGTTTTTCAGCAATTTCCGATAATAACTACCAGAGTTATGGCCCTTGATCACTTCAAAAAATCTTGTGGACGCTCTAGAGGCCAAAGTTAATGTTCGATTGGCTTTAAATTTATACACAGTGTTTACGGTCATAAGACGAAGAAGCCTATCGATTTTCAGCGATTTCCGATAATTAGTGCCAGAGTTATGGCCCTTGATCACTTCAAAAAATCTTGTGGACGCTCTAAAAGCCAAAGTTAATATCCGATTGACCTTAAATTTATACACAGTGTTTAAGGTCATAAGAAGAAGAAGCCTATTGATTTTCAGCAATTTCCGATAATTAGTGTCAGAGTTATGGCCCTTGATCACTTCAAAAAATCTTGTGGACTCTCTAAAAGCCAAAGTTAATATCCGATTGACTTTAAATTTATACACAGTGTTTAAGGTCATAAGACGAAGAAGCCTATTGATTTTCAGCGATTTCCGATAATTAGTGCCAGAGTTATGGCCCTTGATCACTTCAAAAAATCTTGTGGACGCTCTAAAAGCCAAAGTCAATATCCGATTGACTTTAAATTTATACACAGTGTTTAAGGTCATAAGACGAAGAAGCATATTGATTTTCAGCGATTTCCGATAATTAGTGCCAGAGTTATGGCCCTTGATCACTTCAAAAAATCTTGTGAACGATCAAGAGGCCAAAGTTAATATCCGATTGACTTAAAATTCATACACAGTGTTTAAGGTCATAAGACGAAGAAGCCTATTGATTTTCAGCGATTTCCGATAATTAGTGCCAGAGTTATGGCCCTTGATCACATCAAAAAATCCTGTGGACGCTCTAGAGGCCAAAGTTAATATCTGATTGACTTTAAATTTACACACACTGTTTAAGGTCATGAGACGAAGAAGCCTACTGATTTTCATTGATTTCAAATAATTACTTCCAGAGTTATCTCCCTTGATCACTTCAAAAAACCTTGTGACGTTACAGATGCCAAACTTATCATCCGTTTGACTTCAGATTGATACACAGAGTTTAAGGTGTTGAAACGCACAAGTATTTTGATTTTCAATGAATTTTGATAACAGAACAGCTAAATCCATGATGTTAAATGTTTCCTATACTAATTGATAGCGTGGGTTAAAACTTTATAAAAAGCAAACAAATTCTAATGATTTTCAGATAATTACATAATGAGTTGTTTCATTACCAAAAAAAGTAAAAATATGCGACAACCCTTGTTGACTGCCCGGACGATTTAGCTGCTGTGGGCGTATGTTTCGTTGCCTGGCAACCTATCTTTAACTTTTGAAATCGATATTTTTTTCAACCAAGAATTATGTCACATATAATAATAAAACCAACTTTTGGTTTAAATTCTTCACATATTAACAAAACTCATACGGTCAAAAAGATATCATAAGAATGTTTCTAACTTGTTCGGTTGCCGAGATATAGGCGATTTTCTAAAAGTCACTTTTGAAGGTTTTTGGCCCATAAAAGTGTCAATTATTATTCGATTTTCATAAAATTTTCACCCTTTGAAGCCTAATGTCATAGACGATGTTATAAAACTAATTTAACGTTTTCATTATCACCGGAAGTAACGTCATTTTGGCAAAAACTGTATTTTAAGCCTTCAAAACAGATATTTTATTCAAATGAGTCTGATTTGTAATGTTTATACAATTATGATATTTGATTCCAATCAACAAATAGATTAAACCCATACGGTCATATAAATACCAAAAAATCGTTTCTAACTTGTACGGTTGCCGAGAAATAGACGATTTTCTACACGTCACTTTTCAAGGTTTTTGGTCTATAAAAGTGGCAATTATTATTCGATTTACATAAAATTTTCACCATGAGATGCCTTATGCCATTTCTGATTTCATAAAACTAATGGAACATTTACATTATCACCGGAAGTACTGTAATTTTGTCAGGATCAATTACATGTAACAAATGTATAAAATGAAATGATATTGCTGGATTTGTTTGTTTCTGTTTCCATTTTATTTGATGTGTGCAATGCTTATGTGGAAACCTGTATATTGGTTTCATTGGTACCGGAAGTGACATATGTTCAAGGGTAACGTGGCACCGAAAGTGACACAAGTTCAAGTTCAAAGGTAACATGGCACCAGTGAAACCCGTCATTCCTGCATGCAGGTCTAGTTATTATTATTTTTTTTTGTGTATTTTCTGCAAATCGGATTTCTCAGAATCTAACAATAGGATCTTTCTGAAACTTTGACCTACCCCCCCAAAAATGGGGTGCGAACGTTGTTTAAATATATTTTCAAAACGTTTTACGAATCCGAAATCACCGAATTTTACGAACGAAAAAACTGACAATGCATAGTCGTAACTTTGTTATTTTTTGACCGATTTTACTAATTCTTTTTTCTTTGAATACCTTGAAAAAAATCATTTTCATCTGCAGTTTCACATTTTCGAATTTCGAAAATTCGTCGCTGTGATTTCGAACCGGAAGTTTAGACCAATTTGACAACTTCTTTAATAGTTGTGCGATTTTCATGAAATTTAGTATGTAAGTAGATCTTACCAATGTGACTTCAAAAATATAATTAGAAATTTTCTAAATTATCTCCCCTTGGTGAAATTAAGGATCAAAATTTTCAAAAAAATCGTCGAAATATAGGTCAGAATGACCTAATTTTTTTTTTCGATACTAGACAAGGAATTACTGATTCGTACACAAAATATGGTGTTTGTCGATCGAACCGGAAGTGCTACCATCTTTAAACGTGAAAAATCACTAAGGCTTTTTTGCTATTTTACTTACAGACACGGGAGTTATATTTTCTGAATCCTTGAAGGATGGCCCGAAAATCGTAGGGAGCAGAATTTTGATTTAGGTCAACTGATGGTTGCCATTTTGAAGTGAATATGAAAAGTAGTAGCAATTTGAAGGGCCGAGACTTTGAAACACAATAACTCTCCTTCTAATTGAGCTAGAATGTTCAATCTTGGTGTAGACGTTCATTAGGTCAATGTCATGATTGAGTGCAAAGATGAACATTTTCTGCCTAGGGTAAGCAGAGATAAGCATGCTGATTTGTTGATTCTTTAGGGCACAATAACTTCGGTTATAATGAAGGGAGGGTGATGAAACTCTTGTCAATCGAGAGTCTAATAGCTAGCCCATTGTGTGAAATCATTGTATCATTTTTTTTAAATATCAGGGGTAGCAGAAAAAAGAGATCGAAAATCCAAAAAGTCGTATTTTTACGATTTGGAGCATTTTTAAAGGTCCTTTTCTCTTAAAGTCAACATAATATTTTTGGGGAACTTCTTCTACAAAGAGTCTTATCGGTAGTCTTTTATATGAAACCATAGATCAACAGTCCAAAATATCAGGAGTAGTAGAATAAAAGGATCGAAAATTGAAAACCGCAACCTTTCATTGTTAAGCAAAACATGCAGTGTGGGTGGCTACAATCTGCACATTTAGTCATCGTATAGAGATTATTCAACAATATAGAATTCCAACTGCTAAGGGATCTTTTACGTGCACTCCAATGTGTACACGGCGGATGGGGGGACACGCCAGAATATCGAGATGAACTTTCTCGGCCAATGCAGGGATCGAACACCCGACCTCCTGGCTAGCAGGCCAACGCCTTAGCCACATAGTGTGAACACCCATCGTACATTTCATCCGTCAAATCAAAGCATTTCATTGCATTATACCAATAATTAATTATTCTTAATTTAAAACTTTATTTAATATTAGTCTGGCATTATTAAATCCTAATTTTATTGGTCTTATTTAAAATTAAACTTTAATTTAACTATGAACAACCCTTAACGTGTCTCTTTAAAACAATTAAATACTCTAAAACAAAAAACAAAACAAAAAATCAATAAGCGGGTCAATTCAGGTAAGTATAACTACGGGTTCTGTCCAGCTTCTCTCGTCTACGGCCATACCACGTTGAAAACACCAGTTCTCGTCCGATCACTCAAGTTAAGCAACGTCGGGCCCGGTTAGTACTAGGATGGGTGACCGCCTGGGAACACCGGGTGCTGTAGACGCCTTTTTGCCCTAAACTCATTAATTTACCATTTTGTTGTGAGTGGCTTGTACGTGTATGATTTCAAAGGGGGGTTGGGCGGCTGAATGGTTAGCACGCGCGTGTTTTCGAATGCTCGGTTGTACGTGACAAGGAGTAAAGTCGCCTGTCCAACCTGTCATTTTTAATTTTTTTTCCGGCAATTTTCATTTCATTTTCTCATCCGTCTCATTACAGTAATACAAGTTTCGGTTATTTCCCTTTAGTTTTCAGATTATTGTTATGCCTGGGTGCAATGTTTCATACTATATTTAGACTTGTAATTTTGCGAGTTTTTGACGAATTTTGATAATGTTTTCTTCTTATCCTTTTATTTAGGATACTTGATACAATCAATGACACGTGGCGATGAATATGAAAGCTTTCATATCTGCATGGGACAGTAGCAGATCTAGTTATTTATTATTATTATTTTATTTTTCGGGGGAGCCTATTTCTCAGTGCCTGTAACAGATACCGATCTGGGACCCCATTCTCTATTGGGAAACCATGTGTTGGCTACTTGATAAACTATTTTGAAACTTCTGCGCAGACCGGAAGTGGTCGAATTTTGTGCTGTGTCAAAAAATTAAAAAACGGCCGTAGATTCGTCAATTCTGTACCTATTTTCATACAAATGACATTTTCGGAAACCTTGAGTCTTTTCTCGGACGATAGCAGTTGAAAATTTCGATATTTCGAAACTTCATGGCTGACTTCTTGCGATCGAAAAATGAAAAATGTTGTTTGAGAGACAATTTTTGTTATTTTTCAAAATTTTCAAATTTGACCTACATTTTTGGATACCTGAAGGCAATCCGGTTCCAGTAATATAAGTTTCATTCAGAGTTATCACCCTTTATTTTTCGATTTTTTTCGAATTTTCTTCACATTTTGTGAGCTTAAGTTTCGTTTTACGGCCGGATGAACGTTTCTGAAATTCCTGGAACATGAAGCAATATTGTCAAACCACCGTTTAAAGCAACAACAATCCATAAACCGGAAGTAGTCGAAATAATATGCGATATTTTGAAAAAAACGTGAAAAATTGGTGTTTTGGGTAAAAACACGAATTCTCCGTCCGATATCAACGGATTAAACAAATTAAGGTATCATTTGGTCGGGCGGTGATTGGACCACTGAATGATACCCAATTCGTACGGATACGATGAGCAGGAAGCAAAATATGGCACGCTGAAAATCAAGTATTTTCTGATTTGGAGCGTTTTTGGACGCCTGTATCTCGAAAACTTAACCGCAACTTTTTTTTTAAATTTTTTCTATCGAGAGTCCTTTCGGAGGTATTTTGCATGAAGCCATTCAATAAGACTTTGAAATATCTGGAATAGGTGAAATAACGGACTGAAAATCGAAAAAAGTCGAAAAATCGTGAAAATTTGGAAAATGCTCTGCTATTTTTTTATGTTAAGAGATTTTCAAAAAAAGATTGTATATTCAGATAGCTGACCTAATTACGATTCTAACGATGTATAATATGTATGTAGTTATTGAAATTTAATTTTCGATATTTTAAATTTTTTGCATTTTTGGCACTTTTGATCATAGTATTTCTCAGGGGTATTTTATCTAATCAGATAATGTAATATATCATTATAGAGTCCTGTGGCTATTTTAGTGCCCAAACCGGCTATTAAAACTATTCCGACAATAATAACCATACCGGAAGTATTCAAAAAATGTAAAAAAAGGTTAAAAACGTTGGCGCACTTGCGAAAAACTTGATTTCTCCCTTAGGTAATAGCGGACCAAAAGAACTAAAGTGTCGTTGGATAGCCCTATTAATGGACCATCATATGGTATCTAAATAATACGATTTCAATGGTAAGGAAATAAATTATTGTATGCCAAAAATCTAGTATTTTCCGATTTTTTAACATTCTGAGACGCCCTTTTCTCGAAAACGACGCCTACGATTTTTCTTAAACTTTTCTGACTCAAAGTCCTATCGGTTGTCTATATAGTGAATCCAAAATGAAAAGCATTGAAATAATATAGGTGGTCCAAAAATGGCCTCAAACTTTGAAAAAAATTGAAAAATCGTTAAATTTTTGGGAACGCTCTTTAATTTATCTTTTTTTCCAAAACTACTCAATGGATGTTACTGACACTTCTGGTACAGAAAGTTATGTATCCAAAGTAGTCGAAAAAATGTCCGATATTTTGAAAAAAATTAATTCTTTTACGAAAACCTTTTTTATTTATGAATATTTTTTGTTGATATTTTACACGGGAATTATTGATATAAAATTAAACCATGCTGGTCCCGAAATGACATAGTTTGTGTCTAGTCGACGTTAAACCCCATTTCTCTCATCTCGGTAGTGCCGGTTAATTTGAGATATATTTTGTCTCCCTTTAAGTTTTTTACCTTTTTAATTTCAGTTTATGGGTTCTAAGTTTATTATTTATTGTCTGATGTGTATAAAACAATTCTCAATTGCGAATTCTCAACTTATTTGTTACCGATAATGATTTCTTTTGGCACCGGAAGTGAAGTAATTTTGCAAGATTTTACAATTTTGACCGGTATATTCGCAAGCAAATATTACTTACAAATCTGATAGAGGGTGTCACTGAATCATAACAACTACAATATTGTTTGGTAGCTCGATGGATCGGCTATTGTATGACGCACTTCCTGTCTGATTCCTGAAAGCCGATTCAGCACTGCAGGTCTGGAAGTCTAGTTAAGCTTTCATATTTCATATGAAAGCTTATTGTTTCTGTTAAGATTATTAAGCTTTCATATGTATTACATATGAAAGCTTATTGTTTCTGTTAAAGTTATTATTATTATTATTTTTTTTTTGTGTGTTTTCTGCAAATCGGATTTCTCAGAATCTATCCATAGGATCTTTCTGAAATTTTGACCTACCCCCCCAAAAATGGGGTGCGAACCTTGATTAAATGTATTTTCAAAACGTTTTACGAATCCGAAATCACCGAATTTTACGAACGAATGCATTTGACCTACAATGCTGTAACTTTGTGACTATTTGATCTATTTTACTAATTCTTTTTTCTTTGAGTATCCTAAGACATTTACTTCAAATCTGCAATTTCGGATTTTCGAATTTCGAAAATTCGTCGCTGTGATTTCGAACCGGAAGTTTACACCAACTCGACAACTTCTTTAGTAGTTGTACGATTTTCATGAAATTTAATATGTAAGTAGACCTTAATGATGCGACTTGAAAAATGACTTTAGAAATTTTCTAATTTATCTCCCCTTGGTGAAATTAAGGATCAAAGTTTTCAAAAAAATCGTCGAAATATAGGTCAGAATGACCTAGTTTTTTTTTTCGATACTAGACAAGGAATTACTGATTCGTACACAAAATATGGAGTTTGTCGATCGAACCGGAAGTGCCACCATCTTTAAACGTGAAAAATCAAAAGGGCTTTTTTGCTATTTTACTTACAGACTCGGGAGTTATTTTTTTTTCTGAATCCTTGTAGGAAGGCCTAAAAAATGTCGCGAATAGAATTCTGATTTAGGTCAACCGGGAGTCACCATTTTGAATTGAAAATGAAAAATAGAAGCAATTTGAAGGGCCGAGACTTTGGAGCACAATAACTCTCATTCTAATTAAGCTAGAATGTTCAAACTTGTTGTAGACGTTCACTAGGTCAATGTTATGATTGAGTTCAAAGATGAGCATTTTCTGCTTAGGGTAAGCAGAGATAAGCATGCTGATTTGTTGATTCTTTAGGGCACGATAACTTCGGTTATAATGAAGGGAGGGCGGTGAAACTTTTGTCAATAGAGAGTCTAATAGCTAGCCTGTTGTGTGAAATCATTGTATCATTTATTTTAAATATCAGGGATAGCCGAAAAAAAGAAATTGAAAATCCAAAAAGTCGTATTTTTACAATTTGGAGCATGTTTAGAGGTCTTTCTCGTAAAGTCAACATACTATTTTTGGGAACTTCTTCTACAAAGAGTCTTATTGGTAGTCTTTTATATGAAACCATCGATCAACAGTCCAACATATCAGGAGTAGAAGAACAAAAGGATCGAACATTGAAAACAGCACCCTTTCATTGTTAAGCGAAACATGCGGTGTGGGTGACTACAATCTACGCATTTAGTCATCGTATAGAGTTTATTCAACAGTATCGAATTCCATCTGCTTAGGGATATTTTACGTGCACTCCAATGTGTACAGGGGACCTTGGTTTTTCGTCCCATCCGAAGGACTAGACAGCTGTGCTTGTCAGGCCCGCCGTTCTGCCTCACTGACAAGGGGAACCACGCTGGGAAATCGAGATGAACTTTTTCCGTGCAGAACTTTCAATTCAGGCAAAACGTTTATTGCATACGATTAAGCTGGTCAGTTGGAGCTTATTTTCAAAAGTTTTGTAATAATCGGTTGGTAATTAAAGTACCGTGCACATTAAACTGTTAAAACAGAAAATTTCGCCCGGTTGAAATGTTTCTTGCTATAAGTCAGCAATTTTCCGAATTCAGGGAGGCTGGATGGCTGGATGGTTAGCATGTGCTCGCTGTATCGTAACGTTTGTCATTGAGTCAACGGGTGTCGTTTCGATCTCCAGGTTGCACGTGACATGGTGTATGATGTCCAACCTCGTGGGTTTTCTCCGTGTTCTTCGGTTTCCTCCCAACGGCTAAAGACCAGTACGTGCAAGGGGAGTTTTTAAATAAAATTAAAAAACATATGTTAGTCCCGAAATGACCTAGTTTGTGTCAAATGGACGTTAGGCCGCATTTCTCTCTTTCTCTTTTTAAAGTTTTGTAATAATCGGTTGGTAATCAAAGGTACTGTTAAAGTGATAAAACAGAAAATTTGGCCCGGTTGTAATGTTTCTCACATTAAAGTCAGCAATTTGTCGATTTTAAGGGGCAAACTTTTATTGCGAACGATTAAGCTGGTCAGGGGGAGCTTATTTTTAAAAGTTTTGTAATATTCGGTTGATAACTAAAGGTACCGTGCAAATTAAACTGTTAAAATAGAAAATTTGGCCCGGTTGAAATGTTTCTCGCTGTAGGTCAGTAATTTGCCGATTTTAGGGAGGTTGCGTGGCTGAATGGTTAGCACGTGCGCTCTGTATCATAACGTCTGTCATTGAGTCAACTGGCCTTGTTTCGATTTCTTGGTTGTACGTGACAAGGAGTATGGTCGCCTTACCAACCTCGTAGGCCGTAACGCCGCTGCCCGGGTAAAATTTCCCTCATTGCACACTTTATGGCGTATGCCTGTCTTCATTAGCCCATTGTAGGAGCAGAACAGTAGGACGTAAAACCCCATTCAATTTCATTTCATTTTCTCTATGTTGCTTATTTATTATAGCGGATAAATATTTTTCTGGTTCTAGCAATTATTTAATTTCTGCATAGAAATCTCTGGCCAGTTTTTTTTTATTGCAGAGTGCCATTCTTGTATATTGCAGTCTATGACCCTTTGTTTAACACATGCTTAAGAAGTCGTCACGATTTCCTACTTATAACCAAACATATTGGAAACCATAATTATATAACATATCTTGGAAGCCCGATTACAGCTATACAAGTTTCAGTTATTTCCCTTTAGTTAAAAGATTATTTTTTTGCCCGGGTGCAATGTTTCTCACTACATTTAAATTTGTAACTTTGTGAGTTTTTGACCGATTTTGATATTATGTCTTTATAATTTTCCAAATCTACATATTTAACGTACATATTCAAACAGTTGAGTTCAACCTGATTCAAAAAGTTTTAGTTTTGTTCAAAGTTATCTCATTTAATTTTTCGATGTTTTCTTAGCATTTTCATTTCATTTTTCTGAAAGTTTTGAAATCGAAAGTCATCCCGATTACAGCAACACAGGTATCAGTTATTTCCCTTTGGTTTTCAGATTACTCAATATTTCATACTATATTTAGACTTGTAACTTCGCGAGTTTTTGACCAATTTTGATAGTTTGTTATTCTTATCCTTTTATTTGAGATACTTGATATAATCGATGACACGTGACGATGAATATGAAAGCTTTCATATCTGCATGGGACAGTAGCAGATCTAGTTATTATTTTTTTTTTTTGTGTTTTTCCTGCAAATCGGATTTCACAGAATCTATCCATAGGATGTTTCTGAAACTTTGACCTACCCCCCCAAAAATGGGTGGTGGCTGTTGATTAAATATATTTTCAAAACATTTTGCGAATTCGAAATCACCGAATTTTGCGAACAAAAAAACTGACAATGCATAGTCGTAACTTTGCTATTTTTTGACCGATTTTACTTATCCTTTTTCTTTGAATACCTTGAAAAAAATCATTTTCATCTGCAGTTTCACATTTTCGAATTTCGAAAATTCGTCGCTGTGATTTCGAACCGGAAGTTTAGACCAATTTGACAACTTCTTTAATAGTTGTACGATTTTCATGAAATTTAGTATTTAAGTAGATCTTACCAATGTGACTTCAAAATTATAATGAGAAATTTTCTAAATTATCTCCCCTTGGTGAAATTAAGGATCAAAGTTTTAAAAAAAATCGTCGAAATATAGGTCAGAATGACCTGAAATTTTTTTTCGATACTTGACAGGTAATTACTGATTCCTACACAAAATATGGAGTTTGTCGATCAAACTGGAAATGCCACCATCTTGAAACATGAAAAATCCCTAAGGCTTTTTTGCTATCTTACTTACAGACACGGGAGTTATATTTTCTGAATCCTTGAAGGATGGCCCGAAAATCGTAGGGAGCAGAATTTTGATTTAGGTCAACTGATTGTTGCCATTTTGAAGTGAATATGAAAAGTAGTAGCAATTTGAAGGGCCGAGACTTTGAAACACAATAACTCTCCTTCTAATTGAGCTAGAATGTTCAATCTTGGTGTAGACGTTCACTAGGTCAATGTCATGATTGAGTGCAAAGATGAACATTTTCTGCCTAGGGTAAGCAGAGATAAGCATGCTGATTTGTTGATTATTTAGGGCACAATAACTTCGGTTATAATGAAGGGATGGTGGTGAAACTCTTGTCAATCGAGAGTCTAATAGCTAGACGGTTGTGTGAAATCATTGTATCATTTTTTTTAAATGTCATGGGCAGCAGAAAAAAGAGATCGAAAATCCAAAAAGTCGTATTTTTACGATTTGGAGCATTTTTATACGTCCACATTCATAATGTGAACGTATTATGCCGTCGCCCCTGTCTGTGTGTGTGTGTGTATGTATGTATGTATGTATGTATGTGTGTGGGTGTGTGTGTCTGTGGTTCGCCTACAGGGCGCAATTCTTCATGGATATTCTTCAAACTTGGTATACTTATTCCTTATACCCCAAGGAAGATCCCTATTGTTTTGGGGGCATGCCCGACCCCCAGGGGCCGAGCCACGCCCATTTCTAGTATTTGTTTGTTTGTCGTCTACAGACCAGATTTCTTAACTTATAATCTTGAAACTTTGCGTACACATTGTTTGTACCCTAAGAAACATCCCTATCGTTTGGGGTGCATGCCCAACCCGCAGGGGCAGAGCCACGCCCATTTTCTTTTCTTGTGTCTTTGTGTCGCCTACAGGGCGCAATTCTTACTGGATTTTCTTCAAACTTGGTATACTTATTCCTTATACTTGGTATACTTATTCCTTATACCACAAGGAAGATCCCTATTGTTTTTGGTGCATGCCCGACCCCCAGGGGCATAGCCACGCCCATTTCTAGTATTTTTTTGTTTGTCGTCTACAGGCCAGATTTCTTAACTTATAATCTTGAAACTTTGCATACACATTCTTTTTACCCTAAGGAACATCCCTATCGTTTGGGGTGCATGCCCAACGCCCAGGGGCAGAGCCACGCCCATTTTCTTTTCTTGTGTCTTTGTGTCGCCTACAGGGCGCAATTCTTACTGGATTTTCTTCAAACTTGGTATACTTATTCCTTATACTTGGTATACTTATTCCTTATACTTGGTATACTTATTCCTTATACCCTAAGGAAGATCCCTATTGTTTTTGGTGCATGCCCGACCCCCAGGGGCATAGCCACGCCTATTTCTAGTATTTTTATGTTTGTCATCTACAGGCCACATTTCTTAACTTATAATCTTGAAACTTTGCATACACATTCTTTGTACCCTAAGGAACATACCTATCGTTTGGGGTGCATGCCCAACACGCAGGGGCAGAGCCACGCCCATTTTCTTTTCGTGTGTCTTTGTGTCGCCTACAGGGCGCAATTCTTACTGGATTTTCTTCAAACTTGGTATACTAACTCTTTATACTCTAAGGATGATCTCTATCGTTTGGGGTACATGCCCAACCCCCAGGTGCAGAGCCACGCCCATTTTCTTTTTGTGTGTCTGTGTGTCGCCTACAGGCCGCAATTCTAACTGGATTTTCTTAAAACTTTGTATACTTACTCTTTACACCCTAAGAATGATCCCTATTGTTTTTTGGTGCATGCCCGACCCCCAATGGCAGAGCCACGCCCATTCCTTGTATTTATTTGTTTGTCGTCTACAAGCCACATTTGTTAACGTATCATCTTGAAACTTTGAATGCTTATTCTTTGTACCCCAAGGAACATTCCTATCATTTGGGGTGCATGCTCAACCCCCAGGGGCAGAACCACGCCCATTTTCTTTTTGTGTGTCGCCTACAGTGCGCAATTCTTAATTGGTCATCTTGAAACTTAAAATACTTATTCCTTATACCCGAAGGATGATCCCTTTTGTTTTGGGTGCATGGGACAGCAACACCCATTTCTTGTATTTGTTTGTCTGTCGTCTACAGGCTGCATTTCTTAATGTATCATCTTGAAACTTTGAATGCTTATTCTTGGTACCTTAAGGAAGATCCCTATTGTTTTTGGTGCATGCCCGACCCCCAGGGACAGTGCCACGCCCATTTTCTTTTTGTCTGTCTGTGTGTCACCTACAGGCCACAATTCTTAATCGATCGTCTTGAAAACTTTTTTTATACTTATTCCTTATACCCTAAGGCTGACCACTATTATTTTTGGTGCATGCCGGACCCCCTGGGACAGAGCCACGCCCAATGCTTTTGTGTCGTGTGTTCGCCTACAGGATGCAATTCTTAACAGATCCTTTTAAAACTTTACACACCTATTCCTTATACCCTAAAGATGACCCGTATTGTTTTTGGTGATTTCCTAACCCCCAGGGGCAGAGCCATGCCCATTTTTACTTCGTGTCTGTGTGTGTTGTCTTCAGGCCACGATTCTTAATGGATCGTCTTTAAACTTGGGATATGTATTCCTTATAGCCTAAGGACGTCAACTGCATGTCCCGACTCCCACAGGCAAGACACGCCCAATTTTTGTGTTTGTCGTTTACAGGCCGCAATTCTGAATGAAGCAGCTTGGTACTTGGCTTATGTATTCCTTATAGCCTGAGGGCGTCCACTATTGATTTTGATGAATGTCCCGACCCCCAGGGGCAGGGTCACGCCCACTTTTTGCCTTTAGCGTTAGGAAGGCACAATTCTGAATGGATTATCTTGGTATACTTATTCCTTATACTCTAAGGACGGCAACTATTGATGTTGAGGCACGACCCTCAACGCTAAACAAACCAAACGCCTAGCCTTCTTGACAAAGTACCATATCAATCAAAGCAGGAATGTGGACGTATATTGTAGCGTTAGCGTTATGTTTAAAGGTCCTTTTCTCTTAAAGTCAACATAATATTTTGGGGGAACTTCTCCTACAAAGAGTCTTATCGGTCGTCTTTTATATGAAACCATCGATCAACAGTCCAAAATATCAGGAGTAGAAGAATAAAAGGATCGAAAATTGAAAACGGCACCCTTTCATTGTTAAGCAAAACATGCAGTGTGGGTGGCTACAATCTGCACATTTAGTCATCGTATAGAGCTTTTTCAACAATATCGAATTCCAACTGCTAAGGGATCTTTTACGTGTACTCCAATGTGTACACGGCGGGTGGGGGGACACTCCAGAAAATCAAGATGAACTTTCTCGGCCAATGCAGGGATCGAACACCCGACCTCCTGGCTAGCAGGCCAACGCCTTAGCCACATAGTGTGGACACCCATTGTACATTTCATCTGTCAAATCAAATCATTTCATTGCATTAGACCAATAATTAATTATTCTTAATTTAAAACTTTTAATCAGACCACAACGGGCACTCTTTTGCACCACTTCAGCTCTCCGCTCGGCCCGTCTCCCCAGGGAAATAGACACAAAAAGAATTTGAGTAAGCACAAGTATGGGTCCTGTCCACCTTCTCTCGTCTACGGCCACACCACGTTGAAAACACCAGTTCTCGTCCGATCACTGAAGTTAAGCAACGTCGGGCCCGGTCTGTACTTGGATGGGTGACCGCCTGGGAACACCGGGTGCTGTAGACGCCTTTTTAAAACCGACACCCCCCCCCCCCAAAAAAAAAAATCAATAAGCGGGTCAATTCAAGTAAGTATAACCACGGTTTCTGTCCACCTTCTCTCGTCTATGGCCAAACCACGTTGAAAACACCAGTCAGTACTTGGATGGGTGACCGCCTGGGAACACCGGGTGCTGTAGACGCCTTTTTAAAACCGACACCCCCCCCCCCAAAAAAAATAAAAATCATTAAGCGGGTCAATTCAGATAAGTATAACTACGGGTTCTGTCCACCTTCTCTCGTCTTCGGCCACACCACGTTGAAAACACCAGTTCTCCTCCGATCACTGAAGTTAAGCAACATCGGACCTGGTCAGTACTTGGATGGGTGACCGCCTGGGAACACCGGGTGCTGTAGACGCCTTTTTAAAACCGACAACCCCCCCCCCGCAAAAAAAATCAATAAGCGGGTCAATTCAGGTAAGTATAACTACGGGTTCTGTCCACCTTCTCTCGTTTACGGCCACACCACGTTGAAAACACCAGTTCTTGTCCGATCACTGAAGTTAAGCAACGTCGGGCCCGGTCAGTACTTGGATGGGTGACCGCCTGCGAACACCGGGTGCTGTAGACGCCTTTTTAAAACCGCCACCCCACCCCACCCCCCACACACAAAAAAAAAAATCAATAAGCGGGTCAATTCAAGTAAGTATAACTACGGGTTCTGTCCACCTTCTCTCGTCTACGGCCATACCATGTTGAAAACACCAGTTCTCGTCCGATCACTGAAGTTAAGCAACGTCGGGCCCGGTTAGTACTTGGATGGGTGACCGCCTGGGAACACCATGTGCTGTAGACGCCTTTTTGCCCTAAACTCATTAATTTACCATTTTGTTGTGAGCGACTTGTTATTCTTCCTATATGACATATTTCACGTGTCTGATTTCAAAGGGGGGGGGGGGTGTGGCTGAATGGTTAGCACGCGCGCCTGTCATTGAGTTAACTAGCGTGTTTTCGAATGCCCGGTTGTACGTGACAAGGAGTAAGGTCGCCTGTCCAACCTGCCATTTTAAATTTTTTTCCGTCAATTTTCATTTTTTTTTTCATCCGTCTTATTACAGTAATACAAGTTTCGGTTATTTCCCTTTAGTTTTCAGATTATTGTTATGCCTGGGTGCAATGTTTCATACTATATTTAGGCTTGTAATTTTGCGAGTTTTTGACCAATTTTGATAATTTTTTCTTCTTATCGTTTTATTTAGGATACTTGATACAATCGATGACACTTTACGATGAATATGAAAGCTTTCATATCTGCATGGGACAGTAGCAGATCTAGTTAGGCTTTCAGACTTTCGTCTGAAAGACTATTGTTTTTACTAAAATTATTATTATTAAGCTTTCATATTACATATGAAAGCTTATTGTTTCTGTTAAAGTTATTAAGCTTTCATTTTACATATGAAAGCTTATTGTTTCTGTTAAGATTATTAAGCTTTCATATTACATATGAAAGCTTATTGTTTCTGTTAAGATTATTATTATTTTTTTTTTGTGTATTTTCTGCAAATCGGATTTCTCAGAATCTAACCATGGGATCTTTCTAAAACTTTGACCTACCCCTCCAAAAATGGGGTGCGAACGTTGTTTAAATATATTTTCAAAACGTTTTACGAATCCGAAATCACCGAATTTTACGAACGAAAAAACTGACAATGCATAGTCGTAACTTTGTTATTTTTTGACCGATTTTACTAATTCTTTTTTCTTTGAATACCTTGAAAAAAATCATTTTCATCTGCCGTTTCACATTTTCGAATTTCGAAAATTCGTCGCTGTGATTTCGAACCGGAAGTTTAGACCAATTTGACAACTTCTTTAATAGTTGTACGATTTTCATGAAATTTAGTATACAAGTAGATCTTACCAATGTGACTTCAAAAATATAATTAGAAATTTTCTAAATTATCTCCCCTTGGTGAAATTAAGGATCAAAGTTTTCAAAAAAATCGTCGAAATATAAGTCAGAATGACCTAATTTTTTTTTTCTATACTAGACAAGGAATTACTGATTCGTACACAAAATATGGAGTTTGTCGATCGAACCGGAAGTGCCACCATCTTTAAATGTGAAAAATCAAAAAGGCTTTTTTGCTATTTTACTTACAGACTCGGGAGTTATATTTTCGGAATCCTTGAAGGAATGCCTAAAAATCTATCGGATCAGAATTTTGATTTCGGTCATGTGATGGTCACAATTTTGAATTGAAAATGAAAAATAGAAGGAATTTGAAAGGCCCGGACTTCGGAACACAATAACTCTCCTTCTAATTAAGCTAGAATGTTCAAACTTGGTGTAGACGTTCACTAGGTCAATGTTATGATTGAGTTCAAAGATGAGCATTTTCTGCTTAGGGTAAGCAGAGATAAGCATGCTGATTTGTTGATTCTTTAGGGCACGATAACTTCGGTTATAATGAAGGGAGGGCGGTGAAACTTTTGTCAATAGAGAGTCTAATAGGTAGCCTGTTGTGTGAAATCATTGTATCATTTTTTTTAAATATCAGGGATAGCCGAAAAAAAGAGATTGAAAATCCAAAAAGTCGTATTTTTACAATTTGGAGCATGTTTAGAGGTCTTTCTCGTAAAGTCAACATACTATTTTTTGGGAACTTCCTCTACAAAGAGTCTTATTGGTAGTCTTTTATATGAAACCATCGATCAACAGTCCAACATATCAGGAGTAGAAGAACAAAAGGATCGAACATTGAAAACGGCACCCTTTCATTGTTGAGCGAAACATGAAGTGTGGGTGACTACAATCTACGCATTTAGTCATCGTATAGAGCTTATTCAACAGTATCGAATTCCAACTGCTTAGGGATATTTTACGTGCACTCCAATGTGTACACGGGACCTTGGTTTTTCGTCCCATCCGAAGGACTAGACAGCTGTGCTTGTCAGGCCCTCCGTTCTGCCTTACTGACAAGGGAACCACGCCGGGAAATCGAGATGAACTTTCTCTGTGCAGAACTTTCAATTCAGGCAAAACGTTTATTGCATACGATTAAGCTGGTCAGTTGGAGCTTATTTTCAAAAGTTTTGTAATAATCGGTTGGTAATTAAAGTACCATACACATTAAACTGTTAAAACAGAACATTTCGCCGGGTTGAAATGTTTCTTGCTATAAGTCAGCAATTTTCCGAATTCAGGGAGGCTGGATGGCTGAATGGTTAGCATGTGCTCGCTGTATCGTAACCTTTGTCATTGAGTCAACGGGCGTCGTTTCGATCTCCAGGTTGCACGTGACATGGTGTATGATGTCCAACCTCGTGGGTTTTCTCCGTGTTCTTCAGTTTCCTCCCAACGGCTAAAGACCAGTACGTGCAAGGGGAGTTTTTAAATAAAATTAAAAAACATATGTTAGTCCCGAAATGACCTAGTTTGTGTCGAATGGACGTTAGGCCGCATTTCTCTCTTTCTCTTTTTAAAGTTTTGTAATAATCGGTTGGTAATCAAAGGTACTGTTAAAGTGATAAAACAGAAAATTTGGCCCGGTTGTAATGTTTCTCACTTTAAATTCAGCAATTTGTCGATTTTAAGGGGCAAACGTTTATTGCGAACGATTAAGCTGGTCAGGGGGAGCTTATTTTTAAAAGTTTTGTAATATTCGGTTGATAACTAAAGGTACCGTGCAAATTAAACTGTTAAAATAGAAAATTTGGCCCGGTTGAAATGTTTCTCGCTGTAGGTCAGCAATTTGCCGATTTTAGGGAGGTTGCGTGGCTGAATGGTTAGCACGTGCGCTCTGTATCATAACGTCTGTCATTGAGTCAACTGTCCTTGTTTCGATTTCTTGGTTGTACGTGACAAGGAGTATGGTCGCCTTACCAACCTCGTAGGCCGTAACGCCGCTGCCCGGGTAAAATTTCCCTCATTGCACACTTTATGGCGTATGCCCGTCTTCATTAGCCCATTGTAGGAGCAGACAGTGGATAAATATTTTTCTGGTTCTAGCAATTATTTAATTTCTGCATAGAAATCTCTGGCCAGTTTTTTTTATTGCAGAGTGCCATTCTTGTATATTGCAGTCTATGACCCTTTGTTTAAAACATGCTTAAGAAGTCGTCACGATTTCCTACTTATAACCAAACATATTGGAAACCATAATTATATAACATATCTTGGAAGCCCGATTACAGCTATACAAGTTTCAGTTATTTCCCTTTAGTTTAAAGATTATTTTTTTGCCCGGGTGCAATGTTTCTCACTACATTTAAATTTGTAACTTTGTGAGTTTTTGACCGATTTTGATATTATGTCTTTATAATTTTCCAAATCTACATATTTAACGTACATATTCAAACAGTTGAGTTCAACCTGATTCAAAAAGTTTTAGTTTTGTTCAAAGTTATCTCATTCATCCCGTTTACAGCAACACAAGTATCAGTTATTTCCCTTTAGTTTTCAGATTACTCAATGTTTCATACTATATTTAGACTTGTAACTTGGCGAGTTTTTGACCAATTTTGATAGTTTGTTATTCTTATCCTTTTATTTGAGATACTTGATATAATCGATGACACGTGACGATGAATATGAAAGCTTTCATATCTGCATGGGACAGTAGCAGATCTAGTTAAGCTTTCATATTACATATGAAAGCTTATTGTTTCTGTTAAGATTATTATTGTTATTTTTTTTTTTGTGTTTTATCCACAAATCGGATTTCTCAGAATCTAACCACAGTATCTTTATGAAACTTTTACCTACCCCCCCAAAAATGGGTGGTAGCTGTTGATTAAATATATTTTCAAAACGTTTTACGAATCCGAAATCACCGAAATTTACGAACGACAAAATGGACAATGCATAGTCGTAACTTTATTGTTTTTTGACCGATTTTACTAAATCTTTTTTCTTTGAATACCTTGAAAAAAATCATTTTCATCAGCAGTTTCACATTTTCGAATTTCGAAAATTCGTCGCTGTGATTTCGAACCGGAAGTTTAGACCAATTTGACAACTTCTTTAATAGTTGTGCGATTTTCATTCAATTTAGTATATGTGACTTCAAAAATATAATTAGAAATTTTCTAAATTATCTCCCCTTGGTGAAATTAAGGATCAAAGTTTTCAAAAAAATCGTCGAAATATAGGTCAGAATGACCTAATTTTTTTTTTCGATACTAGACAAGGAATTACTGATTCGTACACAAAATATGGAGTTTGTCGATCGAACCGGAAGTGCCACCATCTTGAAACGTGAAAAATCAATAAGGCTTTTTTGCTATTTTACTTACAGACTCGGGAGTTATATTTTCTGAATCCTTGTAGGAAGGCCTAAAAAATGTCGCGAACAGAATTTTGATTTAGGTCAACCGGGAGTCACCATTTTGAATTGAAAATCAAAAATAGAAGCAATTTGAAGGACCGAGACTTTTGAGCACAATAACTCTCATTCTAATTAAGCTAGAATGTTCTAACTTGGTGTAGACGTTCACTAGGTCAATGTTATGATGAAGTTCAAAGATGAGCATTTTCTGCTTAGGGTAAGCAGAGATAAGCATATTGATTTGTTGATTCT
Organism: Patella ulyssiponensis; assembly: GCA_963678685.1. Classification (NCBI taxonomy): domain Eukaryota; kingdom Metazoa; phylum Mollusca; class Gastropoda; family Patellidae; genus Patella; species Patella ulyssiponensis. The sequence goes on along the minus strand of OY783229.1, from coordinate 30,171,146 downwards.
TTAGGGCACGATAACTTCGGTTATAATGAAGGGAGGGCGGTGAAACTTTTGTCAATAGAGAGTCTAATAGCTAGCCTGTTGTGTGAAATCATTGTATCATTTTTTTTAAATATCAGGGATAGCCGAAAAAAAGAGATTGAAAATCCAAAAAGTCGTATTTTTACAACTTGGAGTATGTTTAGAGGTCTTTCTCGTAAAGTCAACATAATATTTGTTGGGAACTTCTTCTACAAAGAGTCTTATTGGTAGTCTTTTATATGAAACCATCGATCAATAGTCCAACATATCAGGAGTAGAAGAACAAAAGGATCGAACATTGAAAACGGCACCCTTTCATTGTTAAGCGAAACATGCAGTGTGGGTGACTACAATCTACACATTTAGTCATCGTATAGAGCTTATTCAACAGTATCGAATTCCAACTGCTTAGGGATATTTTACGTGCACTCCAATGTGTACACGGGACCGTGGTTATCGTCCCATCCGAACTAGACAGCCGTTCTGCCTCACTGACAAGGGGGAACCACGCCGGGAAATCGAGATGAACTTTCTCCGTGCAGAACTTTCAATTCAAGCCAAACTTTTATTGCATACGATTACGCTGGTCAGTTGGAGCTTATTTTCAAAAGTTTTGTAATAATCGGTTGTTAATTAAAGTACCATGCGGATTAAACTGTTAAAACAGAAAATTTCGCCCGGTTCAAATGTTTCTTGCTATAAGTCAGCAATTTTCCGAATTCAGGGAGGCTGAATGGCTGAATGGTTAGCATGTGCGCGCTGTATCGTAACGTCTGTCATTGAGTCAACGGGCGTCGTTTCGATCGCCAGGTTGCACGTGACATGGAATATGATGTCCAACCCCGTTTATTGCGAACGATTAAGCTGTTCAGGGGGAGCTTATTTTTAAAAGTTTTGTAATATTCTGTTGATAACTAAAGGTACCGTGCAAATTAAACTGTTAAAATAGAAAATTTGGCCCGGTTGAAATGTTTCTCGCTGTAGGTCAGCTAGAATGTTCAAACTTGATCGAGTTCACAGCAGAAATAACAGTGAAACGATCAACGAACTCATAGCAGAAATAACAGTGCAAAACTTAACGAATTCATGGCAGAAATGAAATGGGGTTTTACGTCCTACTCTTCTGCACCTGACCTGGGCTAATGGAAGACGGCCATACGCCACACAGTGTGCTATGAGGGAATTTGTGCCCGGGCAAGGGATCTTTTACGTGCACTCCAATGTGTACACGGGACCTCGGTTTTTCGTCCCATCCGAACGACTAGGCAGCTGTCCTTATCAGGCCCTCCTTCTGCATCACTGACAAGAGGAAACCACGCCGGAAAATCGAGATGAGCTTTCTCGGCCAATGCAAGGATCGAACACCCGACCTCCAGGCTAACGAGCCAGCGCCTTGCCCACTTAGCCACCGTGATTCCCATAAATAGCAATGAAACGATCAACGCATTTATAGCAGTAATAACACTTCAACAATTAACGAATTCGTAGCAGAAATAACGATGAAGCAATTAACGAATTCGTAGCAGAAATAACAATGAAACGTTCAACGAAATCATAGCCGAAATAAGAGTGGAACAATGAACGAATTAATAGTAGACGAGTTCATAGTAGAAAAAACAGCGAAACAATGAACGAATCATAGCAGAAACCAGAAGGCTATCAATACACTGTGAAATTTGAAACCTAAATGGCCCGGCTAGGAACAATATCTACATGCCCGTAAAAGTTTACTTAACAGTTGGAATTCGAAAGAAAAGACCGTAACGACGCTGTCCGATCAAACTTTAGTTAATTCAGTCGGCGCAAAAAGATAGGTCGTTAAAACCATTTCTGTTCAGTTCATTCCATTTCCTTAAATCTATGAAAGTTGTGTGAATTGGGAATCGCGTATTACTCAACAGTTTCAGGGGAGATAAGCCGTCTTTGAGATTGGAAATCAATTTTTGATATCGACTGTGTATGATTGCTACTAGATCGATTGTGATTCAGGTTCTAATCAGTTTGGATTGAAGAATCGGGGTGGTATATGTGTGTGTGATGGGGTGGGGGTGGTGGCACAAGACGCTATATCCCATTCGCAACCACACACCTAACAAATGCAGGGTATAGGTTGCGATCAGTTCTTTCAAGATTTTCATATATTTAAGCCACTTTATTACACGCCTCATCTAAAAATGTCTGTGTTAGTGTAGATAAATGTTGACCAAATAACATCTTTCACCATTTTGACTTTCAGTTACAGAACTAGCATAGGGGCGTTTTAAGGTTTATCATGGCGGAGGCTGTACTATTTTGAGGGCCCTCTGTCGCGAGGGGAGGTTCTTGATTGATGATTGTCACCCCAATGCAATGGCTGCATTCTCATTCAGTAGTGGATTCGACAGTAACAGTGTATAGAAAACGATTGAGTTGGACTCGGGGGCCCTTTCCCTTGGCACTAGGGACCCTTTTGTCATTCGTCGGACCCTTTTGTCTGTCTTTAGAGCCCTCCCTAACTAGGGCACACTTTCATTTTTCGCATCGGTTTTAGCATTTTTCTCCCGTTTTATTTTTTCAACTGCTTTGTTTTTTTTCGCGGGGAGGCTGGCGCCTCCAGCGCCTCAGCTATAAAACGCTTTTGAACTAACAGTACTATTGACATAATACCGTTTTTTCCAGTAATGGTAACTCACTCGTTTCTTCAAGAATCATTCGGCATTCCAGGTATGCTACATTCTATTCGCTGTCTTCCATAGGAGCGGTAAGATGAGACCTGTTTGTGGGAAAATCCCTAAACAATATGCGAGGGTGGAATAATCGTACATTACTTTAAGGTTTGCGTGAAGTAATTGACATATCGAAATTACAGTTATATGCACTGAATAACCATGACACGGAGAGAGAGAGAGAGAGAGAGAGAGAGAGAGAGAGAGAGAGAGATGGGGTTTAACGTCCACTCGACGCAAACTAGGTCATTTTGGGACTAACATATGGTTTAATTTTATTTCAATAATCTGCTTGCGCATATTAACAGTGGGAGGAAACCGCAGGTCCCGGGATAAACCCAGGAGATTGGACAGGCGAGATTGTAGGTTAGGGTTAGGGTAAGCGCTAAGGTTAGGTCTTGGGTTAGGATTAGGATTAGCGATATCCCTATTTACATCTCGTGACCTTTGACCAAACGTAATGAAGACAGGATGTGACGTATATATGCACATTGAGGTTATCAAGCTATAGACCGGACTAGTAGTAAGCTATAAACGGATAAATAACAAGAGTTTATATGTATATTATTTTATTAAATTTATATATATCTTAACTCCCTGATTTACGTATATACATTATGCATGAACAATAGAAACTATATACTAGTATTTATAAGTATTAAAGCTATGGTAATATTATGCTATCAAATAGCCGTATTGTCTTAATATTTGTTGTAACCGCAACCTTGATAGTTATTGTAAGAAGGATAACGGTTGTAGTTGTTGTATCCGTTACCGTATCCGTTGTTATTGTAGTTGTTATATCCCTTCCCATATTCGTTGTTATTGTGGCCATTGTTGTAACCGTTGTTGTAATTGTAGGGGCCGTTGTAACTATTGTATCCTTTATTATTGTATTGGTTGTACTTGTATAGTCCGTTGTTGTATCGGTTGTATGGCCCGTTGTTGTACCCGTTGTAGTTGTATGATTGTTTGTAAGCTCCAATCTTTCCATGTCCAACAAATCCGTTTCCAATTATACCGTGTCCGATACCGTTACCAACGATACCATGACCAATTCCGTGTCCAACAATACCGTGTCCGATACCGTTACCAACGATGTCATGCCCAATGCCGTTACCTATCTTTCCATGTCCAATAAGTCCGTGTCCGATTCCGTTTCCAATGATACCATGTCCGATACCGTTACCAACGATACCATGACCAATTCCGTTTCCAACAATACCGTGTCCGATACCGTTACCAACGATGCCATGCCCAATGCCGTTACCAATCTCTCAATGTCCAATAAGTCCGTGTCCGATTCCGTTTCCAATGATACCATGTCCGATACCGTTACCAACGATACCATGACCAATTCCGTTTCTAACAATACCGTGTCCGATACCGTTACCAACAATACCATGACCAATTCCGTTACCAATAACACCGACTTTGCCAACAGCTACTATTCCGTGTCTGAGTCGGTTTCCTTGGATACCATGTCCAATACCATGGTTGAGTCCGTTGCCAATAGCTCCTACACCAACAAGACCATGTCCAACACCGGCATGTCCTCTTCCATATCCTTTACCAATTCCGTTTGCAAAGACACCAACACCATGTCCGAAACCGTGTCCGATTTTAGCATCGATGTATTGGGAAGCAGCTACTGTCAAACAGACAGCGAAAGCGACGAAAGCCTGAAAAAGAAAAAAAAACATGTGTTTTACAGAAATAGCCGTAGATTTGATTCCATACTAAAAAAAAATCGCGAGGGTTTATTTATAACCAAAAACTTGACAATCAAGAAATTTTACTGTGCCGCCATTATTTAGTACATGATCGAGTTTTGGCGTTACCAGGCAAAATCACAAGTAATGTTCAACTCTGGGTAATAATTTACACTTTTTATAATTTACCGTTCTGGCCCTAGGAATATAAAACTGCCTTTAATACAATGTCAAGGGCGATAAGCAATAATACAACAGTGACGATGCAATACCATGTTCAACCCTCGGTAATTTCTACCAGTTTTAAATTTAAAGATTGACCTATGGGTATGCATGCCAAGTGCGATAAGCAATCATAAAAAAATTTAGTATGTAATGAAACTTATTAGTGCTATACCAAATTAGATATCAGGTTTCTTGTCTAGAAAGTTCAAGTATATCCCATCTGGGTCACGATCCTTGTCACTACATACCGCTAATTAGAAGTATTGAAGATTATTTAGTCAACAAGTTAAATTTACTCTCTGTAGATTGTTACAATGTTTTACTGTATTAGCCCAGTCTGTACAGAACAGAGGGCGAAAAAGCAAGCCCCATTTAAGATTTCAGGGACCGGGTATGCTTATCTTAAACTTCAAAGATTTGAAATCTTATACGGAGTAGGGCAAAAGTCCTACTTTATACACCGACTGGACCATTGAAGACAAACAGGTAGATTTTGCCCGGACATCTGTATCACGATATACTCTATCAAGGAATCTTTTACGTGCACGCCAATGTGCACACTGAACATTGCTTTTCGTCCCATCCTGACAATTAGACACTATTCCCTGTCAGACCGGGCAGACCTACTGTCCTGTACAGCTAACAAGGGCAGTCAAGCCTGTACAATTGACTTTCTGGTCAGAGATAAGCAGAGATAGGCAATCTGATTGGTTGATTCTTTGGGGCACGATGACTTTGGTTATAATGAAGTGAGAGTGACAAAATTCCAAATATAGATTCATTATGTCATTACCTTGACTAAGTTTGATGTTGAGAATTTCTGCGTAGATTTAGGAGCAATAAGCAATTTGACAGATCACATTGGAACATAACACCTCTGTTTCTAATTAAGGTAGAATTTGAACCGGTTGAATTGTTTCTCGTTATAACTCGGTGAGTTTTTGGCGGATTTCATTAATTCTTTTTCCTTTTTAAGATTCTTTATATAACTCTTGAGATGCGACAGAAACTGACCGTGAATATGAAAGCTTTAATATCTGCTTAGCAGATCTAGTTATTATTATTTTTTTTTGTGTATTTTCTGCAAATCGAATTTCTCAGAATCTAACCATGGGATCTTTCTGAAACTTTGCCCCCCCCCCAAAAAAAAAGGGGTGCGAACGTTGTTTAAATATATTTTCAAAACGTTTTACGAATCCCAAATCACTGAATTTTACGAACGAAAAAACTGACAATGCATAGTCGTAACTTTGTTATTTTTTGACCGATTTTACTAATTCTTTTTTCTTTGAATACCTTTAAAAAAAACTAATTTTCATCTGCAGTTTCACATTTTCGAATTTCGAAAATTCGTCGCTGTGATTTCGAACCGGAAGTTTAGACCAATTTGACAACTTCTTTAATAGTTGTACGATTTTCATGAAATTTAGTATATAAGTAGATCTCACCGATGTGACTTCAAAAATATAATTAGAAATTTTCTAAATTATCTCCCCTTGGAGAAATTAAGGATCAAAGTTTTCAAAAAAATCATCGAAATATAGGTCAGAATGACCTAAAAAAAAAATTCGATACTAGACAAGTAATTACTGATTCCTACACAAAATATGGAGTTTGTCGATCGAACCGGAAGTGCCACCATCTTTAAACGTGAAAAATCAATAAGGCTTTTTTGCTATTTTACTTACAGACTCGGGAGTTATATTTTCTGAATCCTTGAAGGATGGCCTAAAAAATGTAGGAAGTAGAATTTTGATTTAGGTCAATTGATAGTCGCCATTTTGAATTGAAAATGAAAAATAGAAGCAATTTGAAGGGCTGGGAATTTGGAACTCAATAACTCTCCTTCTAATTAAGCTAGAATGTTCAAACTTGGTGTAGACGTTCACTAGGTCAATGTCATGATTGAGTTTAAAGATGAGCATTTTCTGCTTAATTAAGCAAAGATAAGCATGCTGATTTGTTGATTCTTTAGGGCACGATAACTTCGGTTATAATGAAGAGAGGGTGGTGAAATTCCTGTCAATCGAGAGTCTAATAGCTAGCCCGTTGGGTGACTACAATCTGCACATTTAGTCACCGTTAGAGCTTATTCAACAGTATCGAATTCCAACTGCCTAGGGATATTTTACGTGCATTTCAATGTGTACACGGGACATTGGTTTTTCGTCCCATCCGAACGACTAGACAGCTGTCCTTGTCAGGCCCTCCGTTCTGCCTCACTGACAAGAGGGAACCACGCCGGAAAATCGAGATGAACTGAGGGAACCACGTCGGAAAATCGAGATGAACTTTCTCGGTGCAGAACTTTCAATTCACGCCAAACGTTTATTGCATACGATTAAGCTGGTCAGTTGGAGCTTATTTTCAAAAGTTTTGTAATAATCGGTTGGTAATTAAAGTACCGTGCAAATTAAACTGCTAAAACAGAAAATTTCGCAATGTTGAAATGTTTCTATTTCCCGATTTTAGGGAGGCTGAATGACTGAATGGTTAGCATACGCGCGCTGTGTCGTAACGTCTATCATTGAGTCAACCGGCGTCGTTTCGATTTCCAGGTTGCACGTGACATGGAATATTGTGTCCAACCTCGTGGGTTTTCTCCGTGTCCTTCGGTTTCTTCCCACTCCTGAAGACCAGTACGCGCAAGGGAAGTTTATAAATAAAATTTAAAAATATATGTTAGTCCCGAAATGACCTAGTTTGTGTCGAATGGATGTTAAGCTGCATTTCTCTCCTTCTGTTTTATTTTTAAAGTTTTGTAATAATCGGTTGGTAATCAATGGTACTGTAAAAGTGATAAAACAGAAAATTTCGCCCGGTTGTAATGTTTCTCACTTTAAAGTCAGCAATTTGTCGATTTTAAGGGGCAAACGTTTATTGCGAACGATTAAGCTGGTCAGGGGGAGCTTATTTTTAAAAGTTTTGTAATATTCGAAAATTCGTCGCTGTGATTTAGAACCGGAAGTTTAGACCAACTTGACAACTTCTTTAATAGTTGTACGATTTTCATGAAATTTAGTATGTAAGTAGACATTACTGATGCGACTTGAAAAATGATTTTTTAAATTTTCTAAATTATCTCCCCTTGGTGACATTAAGAATCAAATTTTCCAAAAAAATCATCGAAATAAAGGTCAGAATGACCTAATTTTTTTTTCGGTGCACAAAACATGGAGTTTGTCTAACGAACCGGAAGTGCCACCATCTTGAAACGTGAAAAAACAATAGAACTTTTGCGATATTGCACTTACTGACATGGGAGTTACATTTTCTGAATCCTTGAAGAAAAACCTAAAAAAACGTTCAGAGCAGAATTTTCAATTAGGTCAGCTGATGGTCGCAATTTTGAATTGAATATGAAACATAGTGAAAAATCGACATTTACGGACTTGTAAACAAACACAATAGGGCATAGTATGTTCAATGCGTCTCTTATGTCTAAAATTTAATACATTTCAGGATTGCCAGGATACGGATCGAAATTTCGGTATTTGAATATTTCAAAAATTCGAATTTCGCCTTTGATGTTTGCGTGCCGACAAAGTTGTTTACGAGTGAAAAATCACATTAATTTCGCAAGATTGTGACCGATTTTAATGATTTATTTTTTCTTGTTCGGATTATTTATATGACCCATGACATGTGACAGGAAGTGACAGTGAATATGAAAGCTTTCATATCTGCATGGGACAGTAGCAGATCTAGTTAAGCTTTCATATTACATATGAAAGCTTATTGTTTTTGTTAAGATTATTATTATTAAGCTTTCATATTACATATGAAAGCTTATTGTTTTTGTTAAGATTATTAGGGTTTCACACTGCGAAGCTTGTGTGAAACACTATTGTTTTTGTTAAAATTATTATTCTTATTATTATTATTATTCTTCTTTTGTTTTGAGTAGATCTCAGCAACTACGTGTCGCATCGTTACGATTTCTTCGGTTTTACTGGGAAAGTGGGTGTGACTTAGAGGATAAAGCTATTTTGAACGTTCTGCGACAATGCGAAATGTCCGAAATCACCGAAGTTATCGTTTTTAGAAATATTGCGGTAATTTTAACAATAATCATGGGATTTTAACTTTCGATACATTTTGGCATAGCTGGAGACAGAGCACATAGCTGCGCTACTTTCGATTTTTGATTTTCGGCAAATCTTCGAAGATATTAGGCGCCAAATTTCAGAAATTTAAAATTTTACAAAAAACTTTTTTATTTATGAATATTTTTTAGTCGTGTTGGACACAGAATTAAAGAGTCATCTGACTTGCCCAAAAATGTTAAAAAATTTTGTCTCAGTAGTTTTCCTTGGCCTCCATTGGCTAATTCAGTTTTTCAGTCCTAGATTAATTTTTTATTGTTCGATTTGTATAAAACAAAGTTCATATGCTTCGTTGTCTCAATTGTCATTTTTTTTATTACCAAAAGTATTATCTGTCGGCACCGGAAGTGGCATAATTTTACCAAAAACTACAATTTTGACAGTTAGGTACATTTTTTGAAAACAAATATTATTTTTTTGAAAAATTATATGACTCAAAGAGTGTGTCCTTTAAAGGCGCAAAAAATGTCGGAAGCAGTTTTTTTAATTTCTTTTTCATTTTCTAGCAAATTGGATTAAGAGGTGAAAAAAGGCGTAAAATTGACCTATTTACAACTCATTCAGGCTTTTCAGATTTTAAAATATTTTTACGTAACTTTTATAAACTTGTAGCTATAATCCATACGAAGAGAATGTATGTGAAAATTAGTTTGTAATATAAGCAGTTGCCGAGAAATAGGCAATTTTGCATGAGTCACTTTTCACGTAATTTTGGCAGTAAAAGAATCAATTAGTATTCGATTTTCAATTTTCTTTCGCCATTGGATGCCTAATGCCATAGTGGACTATGTCAAACCATTTTACCCCTTGCGCTGCCATCGGAAATGACGTCATTTGCTCAAAACTTAAATTTTAGCCCTCAAAAAACAATATTTTATTCAAATGAGTCGTATTTGTTATTTTTTTCAAATTGTGATATTTGATTCTATTGATCAAATAGATTGAACCCATACGATCATACAGATACCACAAAATGGTTTCTAACTTGTACGGTTGCAGAGAAATGGGCGATTTTCCTTAAGTCACTTTTCAAGGTTTTTATTCTATAAAAGTGTCAGTTATTATTCGATTTTCATAAAATTTTCACCATATGATATCTTGTGTCATTTATGATTTCATAGAACTAATTTAACATTTTCAGTATCACCGGAAGTAATGTCATTTTGGCAAAAACTGTATTTTTAGCCTTCAAAACAGACATTTTTTTCAAATGAGTCTGATTTGTAATATATTTCAAATTATGATATTTGATTCCAATCAACAAATGGATTGAACCCATACGATCATATAGATACCAAAAGATAGTTTTTATCGTGTACGGTTGCCGAGAAATAGACGATTTTCTACAAGTCACTTTTCAAGGTTTTTGGTCTATAAAAGTGGCAATTCTCATTCGATTTACATACAATTTTCGCCATTATGATGCCTTATGCCATTTCTGATTTCATAAAACTAATTGAACATTTTCATTATCACCGGAAGTAATGAAATTTTGCCAGGATCACTTACAAGTAACATATATATAAAATGAATTGATATTGCTGGATTTGGTTGATTCTTCGTCCATTTTATTTGATGTTTACAATGCTTATGTGGAAACCTGTTTGATGGTTTCATTGGTATCGGAAGTGACATATGTTTAAGGGTAACGTGGCACCGAAAGTGACGTGGCACCAGTGAAACCCGTCATTCCTGCATGCAGGTCTAGTTATTGTTATTATTATTTTTTTTTTTGTGTCATTTCTGCAAATCGGATTTCTCAGAATCTAAACATGGGATCTTTCTGAAACTTTGACCTACCCCCCCAAAACTGGGTGGCAGTTTTTGATTAAATATATTTTCAAAACGTTTTACGAATTCGAAATAACAGAATTTTACGAAGGAGTGAATTTGACCTGCATTACTGTAACTCTGTGACTATTTGACCTATTTTACTAATTCTTTTTTCTTTGAGTATTTTGACAAAAATCATTTTCAACTGCAGTTTCAGATTTTCGAATTTCGAAAATTCGTCGCTGTGATTTCGAACCGGAAGTTGAGACCAACTTGACAACTTCTTTAATAGTTCTACGATTTTCATGAAATTTAGTATGTAAGTAGATCTTACCCACGTGACTTCAAAAATATAAATAGAAATTTTCTAAATTATCTCCCTTTGGTGAAATTAAGGATCAAAGTTTTCAAAAAAATCGAAGAAATATAGGTCAGAATGACCTGATGTTTTTTTTGGATACTAGATAAGTAAATACTGATTCGTACCCAAAATATTGAGTTTGTGGATTGAACCGGAAGTGCCGCCATCTTGAAACGTGAAAAATCACAAAGGCTTTTTTGCTATTTTACTTACAGACACGGGAGTTATATTTTCTGAATCCTTCAAGGATGGCCTAAAAAACGTTCGGAGTAGAATTTTGATTTAGGTCAATTGATAGTCGCCATTTTGAAGTGAAAGTGAAAAATAGAAGCAATTTGAAGGGCCGAGAATTTGGAACACAATAACTCTCCTTCTAATTGAGCTAGAATGTTCAAACTTGGTGTAGACGTTCACTAGGTCACTGTCTTGATTGAGTTCAAAGATAAGCATTTTCTGCCTAGGGTAAGCAGAGATAAGCAAGCTGATTTGTTGATTCTTTAGGGCACGATAACTTTGGTTATAATGAAGGGAGGGCGATGAAACTCTTGTCAATCGAGAGTCTAATAGCTATCCTGTTGTGTGAAATCATTGTATCATTTTTTCTTAAATGTACGGGGAAGCCGAAAAAAAGAGATTGAAAATCCAAAGAGTCGTATTTTTACAATTTAGAGCATGTTTAAAGGTCTTTCTCGTAAAGTCAACATGTGTTTCCTGCAAATCGGATTTCTCAGAATCTAACCATAGGATGTTTCTGAAACTTTGACTTACCCACCCAAGAATGGGTGGTGAGTATTGATTAAATATTTTTTCAAAACGTTTAAAGCATTCGAAATCACCGAATTTTACGAACGAGTGAATTTGACCTGCATTACTGTAACTCTGTGACTATTTGACCTGTTTTACTAATTCTTTTTTCTTTGAGTACCCTGACAAAAATCATTTTCAACTGCAGTTTCAGATTTTCGAATTTCGAAAATTCGTCGCTGTGATTTCGAACTCGAAGTTGTGACCAACTTGACAACTTCTTTAATAGTTCTACGATTTTCATGAAATTTAGTATGTAAGTAGATCTTACCGATGTAACTTTAAAGATGTCCTTAGAAATTTTCTAAATTATCTCCCCTTGGTGAAATTAGGGATCAAAGTTTTCAAAAAAATCGAAGAAATATATGTCAGAATGACCTGATTTTTTTTTCAGATTCTAGATAAGTAAATACTGATTCGTACACAAAATATTGAGTTTGTGGTTCGAACCGGAAGTGCCGCCATCTTGAAACGTGAAAAATCACAAAAGCTTTTGCGATATTTTACTTACAGACATGGGAGTTACATTTTCGGAATCCTTGAAGGAATGCCTAAAAATCTATCGGATCAGAATTTTGATTTCGGTCACGTGATGGTCACCATTTCGAACTGAATATGAGAAAAGGTGAAAAATCGACATTAACGAGCACGTGAATGAAAGCAATAGGCCGTAGTTTGGAGAATATGTCTCCTATTTTCAAAATGAATACATTTCTGGATAGCCGGGATCAGGGTCGAAATGTTGTTATTTGAAAATGTCACATTTTCGAATTTTGTCTTTGATGTTTTTCGTGCCGATAAAGTTGTTTACGATTGAAAAATCATAAAAACTTCGCTATAGTTTGACCGATTTTAATGATTTTTTTTTGTTGATGAGATTATTTACATGACCCATGACATGTGACAGGAAGTGACTGTTAATATGAAAGCTTTAATATCTGCTTTGCAGATCTAGTTATTATTATTTTTTTTTTGTGTCATTTCTGCAAATGGATTTCTCAGAATCTAACCATGGGATCTTTCTGAAACTTTGACCTCCCCCCCCCCCAAACTGGGTGGCAGTTTTTGATTAAATATATTTTCAAAACGTTTTACGAATTCGAAATCACAGAATTTTACGAACGAGTGAATTTGACCTGCATTACTGTAACTCTGTGACTATTTGACCTATTTTACTAATTCTTTTTTCTTTGACTACCTTGACAAAAATCATTTTCAACTGCAGTTTCAGATTTTCGAATTTCGAAAATTCGTCGCTGTGATTTCGAACCGGAAGTTGAGACCAACTTGACAACTTCTTTAATAGTTGTACGATTTTCATGAAATTTAGTATGTAAGTAGATCTTACCCATGTGACTTCAAAAATATAAATAGAAATTTTCTAAATTATCTCCCCTTGGTGAAATTAAGGATCAAAGTTTTCAAAAAAATCGAAGAAATATAGGTCAGAATGACCTAATGTTTTTTTTGGATACTAGATAAGTAAATACTGATTCGTACCCAAAATATTGAGTTTGTGGATTGAACCGGAAGTGCCGCCATCTTGAAACGTGAAAAATCACAAAGGCTTTTTTGCTATTTTACTTACAGACACGGGAGTTATATTTTCTGAATCCTTCAAGGATGGCCTAAAAAACGTTCGGAGTAGAATTTTGATTTAGGTCAATTGATGGTCGCCATTTTGAAGTGAAAGTGAAAAATAGAAGCAATTTGAAGGGCCGAGAATTTGGAACACAATAACTCTCCTTCTAATTGAGCTAGAATGTTCAAACTTGGTGTAGACGTTCACTAGGTCACTGTCTTGATTGAGTTCAAAGATGAGCATTTTCTGCCTAGGGTAAGCAGAGATAAGCAAGCTGATTTGTTGATTCTTTAGGGCACGATAACTTTGGTTATAATGAAGGGAGGGCGATGAAACTCTTGTCAATCGAGAGTCTAATAGCTAACCTGTTGTGTGAAATCATTGTATCATTTTTTCTTAAATGTCCGGGGTAGCCGAAAAAAAGAGATTGAAAATCCAAAGAGTCGTATTTTTACAATTTAGTGCGTGTTTAAAGGTCTTTCTCGTAAAGTCAACATGTGTTTCCTGAAATCGGATTTCTCAGAATCTAACCATAGGATGTTTCTGAAACTTTGACCTACCCACCCAATTGACAACTTCTTTAATAGTAGTACGATTTTCATGAAATTTAGTATGTAAGTAGATCTTACCCATGTGACTTCAAAAATATAAATAGAAATTTTCTAAATTATCTCCCCTTGGTGAAATTAGGGATCAAAATTTTCAAAAAAATCGAAGAAATATAGGTCAGAATGACCTGATTTTTTTTTTGATACTAGATAAGTAAATACTGATTCGTACACAAAATATTGAGTTTGTGGATTGAACCGGAAGTGCCGCCATCTTGAAACGTGAAAAATCACAAAGGCCTTTTTGCTATTTTACTTACAGACACGGGAGTTACATTCCTTGAAGGAATGCCTAAAAATCTATCGGATCAGAATTTTGATTTCGGTCACGTGATGGTCACCATTTCGAACTGAATATGAGAAAAGGTGAAAAATCGACATTAACGAGCACGTGAATGAAAGCAATAGGCCGTAGTTTGGAGAATATGTCTCCTATTTCCAAAATGAATACATTTCTGGATAGCCGGGATCAGGGTCGAAATATTGTTATTTGAAAATGTCACATTTTCGAATTTTGTCTTTGATGTTTTTCGTGTCGATAAAGTTGTTTACGATTGAAAAATCATAAAAACTTCGCTATATTTTGACCGATTTGAATGATTTTTTTTTTGTTGATGAGATTATTTACATGACCCATGACATGTGACAGGAAGTGACTGTTGATATGAAAGCTTTAATATCTGCTTTGCAGATCTAGTTATTGTTATTATTATTTTTTATACGCCCACATTGAAATGTGGTCGTATATTGTCGTCGCCCCCGTCCGTCCGTCCGTCGGTCCGTCGGTCGGTCCGGCGTCCACAATTGCTTGTGGACGCTCTAGAGGCTAAAGTTAATATCCGATTGACTTTAAATTTGTACACAGTGTTTAAGGTCATGAGACGAAGAAGCCTATTGTTTTTCAGCGATTTCCGATAATAACTACCAGAGTTATGGCCCTTGATCACTTCAAAAAATCTTGTGGACGCTCTAGAGGCCAAAGTTAATATCCGATTGGCTTTAAATTTATACACAGTGTTTAAGGTCATAAGACGAAGGAGCCTATTGATTTTCAGCGATTTCCGATAATTAGTGCCAGATTTATGGCCCTTGATCACTTCAAAAAATCTTGTGGATGCTCTAGAAGCCAAAGTTAATATCCGATTGACTTTAAATTTATACACAGTGTTTAAGGTCATAAGACGAAGAAGACTATTGATTTTCATCGATTTCCGATTATTAGTGCCAGAGTTATGGCTCTTGATCACTTCAAAAAATCTTGTGGACGCTCTAAAAGCCAAAGTTAATATCCGATTGACTTTAAATTTATACACAGTGTTTAAGGTCATAAGACGAAGAAGCCTATTGATTTTCAGCGATTTCCGATTATTAGTGCCAGAGTTATGGCCCTTGATCACTTCAAAAAATCTTGTGGACGCTCTAAAAGCCAAAGTTAATATCCGATTGACTTTAAATTTATACACAGTGTTTAAGGTCATAAGACGAAGAAGCCTATTGATTTTCAGCGATATCCGATAATTAGTGCTAGAGTTATGGCCCTTGATCACTTCAAAAAATCTTGTGGACGCTCTAAAAGCCAAAGTTAATATCCGATTGACTTTAAATTTATACACAGGGTTTAACGTCATAAGACGAAGAAGCCTAATGATTTTCAGTCCGATAATTAGTGCTAGAGTTATGGCCCTTGATCACTTCAAAAAATCTTGTGGACGCTCTAAAAGCCAAAGTTAATATCCGATTGACTGTAAATTCATACACAGTGTTTAAGGTCATAAGACGAAGAAGCCTATAGATTTTCAGGGATTTCCGATAATTAGTGCCAGAGTTATGGCCCTTGATCATTCAAAAAATCTTGTGGATGCTTTAGAGGCCAAGGTTAATATCCGATTGACTTTAAATTCATATACAGTGTTTAAGGTCATGAGACGAAGAAGCCTATTGATTTTCAACGATTTCTGATAATTAGTGCCAGAGTTGTGGTCCATGATCACTTCAAAAAATCTTGTGGATGCTCTAGAGGCCAAAGTTAATATCTGATTGACTTTAAATTTATACACAGTGTTTAAGGTCATGAGACGAAGAAGCCTATTGATTTTCAGCGACCTTTGATAATTATTACCAGAGTTATGGCCCTTGATCACATCAAAAATCCTGTGGATGCTCTGGAGGCCAAAGTTAATATCCGATTGACTTTAAATTTACACACACTGTTTAAGGTCATGAGACGAAGACGCCTACTGATTTTCAGCGATTTCAAATAATTACTTCCAGAGTTATCTCCTTTGATCACTTCAAAAAACCTTGTGATGCTATAGATGCCAAACTTATCATCCGACTGACTTCAGATTGATACACAGAGTTTAAAGTGTTGAAAACGAACAAGTATTTTGATTTTCATTGAATTACGATAACTGAACACCTAAATCCATGATGTTAAATGTTTCCTATACTAATTGTTAGCGTGGGGCAAAACTTTATAAAAAGCAAACAAATTCTTATGATTTTCAGATAATTACATAATGGCCGAGTTGTTACTCTTAATCAGATTTTAGTGTATTACAAATGTTTCATTACCAAAAAAAGTAAGAATATGCGACAACCCTTGTTGACTGCCCGGACGATTTAGCTGCTGTGGGCGTATGTTTTGTTGCCTGGCAACCTATCTTTTTTGTGTGTAGTTTCTGCAAATCGGATTTCTCAGTATCTAACCATGGGATCTTTCTGAAACTTTGACCTACCCCCCCCCCCAAAAACTGGGTGGCAGTTTTTGATTAAATATATTTTCAAAACGTTTTACGAATTCGAAATCACAGAATTTTACGAACGAATGAATTTGACCTACAATACTGTAACTCAGTGACTATTTGACCTATTTTACTAATTCTTTTTTCTTTGATTACCTTGACAAATATCATTTTCAACTGCAGTTTCAGATTTTCGAATTTCGAAAATTCGTCACTGTGATTTCGTGCCGGAAGTTCAGACCAACTTGACAACTTCTTTAATAGTTGTACGATTTTCATGAAATTTAGTATGTAAGTAGATCTTACCGATGCAACTTTAAAGATGTCCTTAGAAATTTTCTAAATTATCTCCCCTTGGCGAAATTACGGATCAAAGTTTTAAAAAAAATCGAAGAAATATAGGTCAGAATGACCTGATTTTTTTCTTTGATACTAGATTAGTAAATACTGATTCATACACAAAATATTGAGTTTGTAGATCGAACCGGAAGTGCCGCCATCTTGAAACGTGAAAAATCACAAAGGCTTTTTTGCTATTTTACTTACAGACACGGGAGTTATATTTTCTGAATCATTCAAGGATGGCCTAAAAAACGTTCGGAGTAGAATTTTGATTTAGGTCAATTGATGGTCGCCATTTTGAAGTGAAAGTGAAAAATAGAAGCAATTTGAAGGGCCGAGAATTTGGAACACAATAACTCTCCTTCTAATTGAGCTAGAATGTTCAAACTTGGTGTAGACGTTCACTAGGTCACTGTCTTGATTGAGTTCAAAGATGAGCATTTTCTGCCTAGGGTAAGCAGAGATAAGCATGCTGATTTGTTGATTCTTTAGGGCACGATAACTTTGGTTATAAAGAAGGGAGGGCGATGAAACTCTTGTCAATCGAGAGTCTAATAGCTAGCCTGTTGTGTGAAATCATTGTATCATTTTTTCTTAAATGTCCGGGGTAGCCGAAAAAAAGAGATTGAAAATCCAAAGAGTCGTATTTGACCTGCATATCTTATTTCTGTGACTATTTGACCTATTTTACTAATTCTTTTTTCTTTGAGTACCCTGACAAAAATCATTTTCAACTGCAGTTTCAGATTTTCGAATTTCGAAAATTCGTCGCTGTGATTTCGAACCGGAAGTTGAGACAAATTGACAACTTCTTTAATAGTTGTACGATTTTCATGAAATTTAGTATGTGAGTAGATCTTACCCATGTGACTTCAAAAATATAAATAGAAATTTTCTAAATTATCTCCCCTTGGTGAAATTAAGGATGAAAGTTTTAAAAAAAATCGTCGAAATATAGGTCAGTAATTACTGATTCCTACACAAAATATGGAGTTTGTCGATCGAACCGGAAGTACCACCATCTTGAAACATGAAAAATCCCTAAGGCTTTTTTGCTATTTTACTTACAGACACGGAGGTTATATTTTCTGAATCCTTGAAGGATGGCCCAAAAATCGCAGGGAGCAGAATTTTGATTTAGGTCAACTGATGGTTGCCATTTTGAAGTGAATATGAAAAGTAGTAGCAATTTGAAGGGCCGAGATTTTGAAATTAGGGATCAAAATTTTCAAAAAAATCGAAGAAATATAGGTCAGAATGACCTGATTTTTTTTTTGATACTAGATAAGTAAATACTGATTCGTACACAAAATATTGAGTTTGTGGGTCGAACCGGAAGTGCCGCCATCTTGAAACGTGAAAAATCACAATGGCTTTTGCGATATTTTACTTACACACATGGGAGTTACATTTTCGGAATCCTTGAAGGAATGCCTAAAAATCTATCGGTTCAGAATTCTGATTTCGGGCACATGATGGTCACCATTTCGAACTGAATATGAGAAAAGGTGAAAAATCGACATTAACGAGCACGTGAATGAAAGCAATAGGCCGTAGTTTGGAGAATATGTCTCCTATTTCCAAAATGAATACATTTCTGGATAGCCGGGATCAGGGTCGAAATATTGTTATTTGAAAATGTCACATTTTCGAATTTTGTCTTTGATGTTTTTCGTGCCGATAAAGTTGTTTACGATTGAAAAATCATAAAAACTTCGCTATATTTTGACCGATTTTAATGATTTTTTTTTTCTTGATGAGATTATTTACATGACCCATGACATGTGACAGGAAGTGACTCTTAATATGAAAGCTTTAATATCTGCTTTGCAGATCTAGTTATTATTTTTTTTTTTGTGTTTTTCCTGCAAATCGGATTTCTCAGAATCTAACCACAGTATCTTTATGAAACTTTTACCTATCCCCCCAAAAATGGGTGGTGGCTGTTGATTAAATATATTTTCAAAACGTTTTGCGAATTCGAAATCACCGAATTTTACGAACGAAAAAACTGACAATGCATAGTCGTAACTTTGCTATTTTTTGACCAATTTTACTAATTCTTTTTTCTTTGAATACCTTGAAAAAAATCATTTTCATCTGCAGTTTCACATTTTCGAATTTCGAAAATTCGTCGCTGTGATTTCGAACCGGAAGTTTAGACCAATTTGACAACTTCTTTAATAGTTGTACGATTTTCATGAAATTTAGTTTATGAGTAGATCTTACCGATGTGACTTCAAAAATATAATGAGAAATTTTCTAAATTATCTCCCCTTGGTGAAATTAAGGATCAAAGTTTTAAAAAAAATCGTCGAAATATAGGTCAGTAATTACTGATTCCTACACAAAATATGGAGTTTGTCGATCGAACCGGAAGTACCACCATCTTGAAACATGAAAAATCCCTAAGGCTTTTTTGCTATTTTACTTACAGACACGGAGGTTATATTTTCTGAATCCTTGAAGGATGGCCCAAAAATCGCAGGGAGCAGAATTTTGATTTAGGTCAACTGATGGTTGCCATTTTGAAGTGAATATGAAAAGTAGTAGCAATTTGAAGGGCCGAGATTTTGAAACGCAATAACTCTCCTTCTAATTGAGCTACAATGTTCAATCTTAGTGTAGACGTTCACTATGTCAATGTCATGATTGAGTGCAAAGATGAGCATTTTCTGTTTAGGGTAAGCAGAGATAAGCATGCTGATTTGTTGATTCTTTAGGGCACAATAACTTCGGTTATAATGAAGGGAGGGTGGTGAAACTCTTGTCAATCGAGAGTCTAATACCTAGCCTTTTGTGTGAAATCATTGTATCATTTTTTATACGTCCACATTCATAATGTGAACGTATTATGCCGTCACCCCTGTGTGTGTGTGTGTGTGTGTGTGTGTGTGTGGGTGTGTGTCTGTGGTTCGCCTACAGGGCGCAATTCTTCATGGATTTTCTTCAAACTTGGTATACTTATTCCTTATACCCCAAGGTATTTAGTCATCGTATAGAGTTTATTCAACAGTATCGAATTCCAACTGCTTAGGGATACTTTACGTGTACTCCAATGTGTACACGGGACCTTGGTTTTTCGTCCCATCCGAAGGACTAGACAGCTGTGCTTGTCAGGCCCTCCGTTCTGCCTCACTGACAAGGGGAACCACGCCGGGAAATTGAGATGAACTTTTTCCGTGCAGAACTTTCAATTCAGGCAAAACGTTTATTGCATACGATTAAGCTGGTCAGTTGGAGCTTATTTTCAAAAGTTTTGTAATAATCGGTTGGTAATTAAAGTACCGTGCACATTAAACAGTTAAAACAGAAAATTTCGCCCGGTTGAAATGTTTCTTGCTATAAGTCAGCAATTTTCCGAATTCAGGGAGGCTGGATGGCTGAATGGTTAGCATGTGCTCGCTGTATCGTAATGTTTGTCATTGAGTCAACGGGCGTCGTTTCGATCTCCAGGTTGCACGTGACATGGTGTATGATGTCCAACCTCGTGGGTTTTCTCCGTGTTCTTCGGTTTCCTCCCAACGGCTAAAGACCAGTACGTGCAAGGGGAGTTTTTAAATAAAATTAAAAAATATATGTTAGTCCCGAAATGACCTAGTTTGTGTCGAATGGACGTTAGGCCGCATTTCTCTCTTTCTCTTTTTAAAGTTTTGTAATAATCGGTTGGTAATCAAAGGTACTGTTAAAGTGATAAAACAGAAAAGTTGGCCCGGTTGTAATGTTTCTCACTATAAAGTCCGCAATTTGTCGATTTTAGGGGGCAAATGTTTATTGCGAACGATTAAGCTGGTCAGGGGGAGCTTATTTTTAAAAGTTTTGTAATATTCGGTTGATAACTAAAGGTACCGTGCAAATTAAACTGTTAAAATAGAAAATTTGGCCCGGTTGAAATGTTTCTCGCTGTAGGTCAGCAATTTGCCGATTTTAGGGAGGTTGCGTGGCTGAATGGTTAGCACGTGCGCTCTGTATCATAACGTCTGTCATTGAGTCAACTGGCCTTGTTTCGATTTCTTGGTTGTACGTGACAAGGAGTATGGTCGCCTTACCAACCTCGTAGGCCGTAACGCCGCTGCCCAGGTAAAATTTCCCTCATTGCACACTTTATGGCGTATGCCCGTCTTCATTAGCCCATTGTAGGAGCAGAACAGTAGGACGTTAAACTCCATTCAATTTCATTTCATTTTCTCTATGTTGCTTATTTATTATAGTGGATAAATATTTTTCTGGTTCTAGCAATTACTTAATTTCTGCATAGAAATCTCTGGCCAATTTTTTTTTTTGCAGAGTGCCATTCTTGTATATTGCAGTCTATGACTCTTTGTTTAAAACATCCTTAAGAAGCCGTCACGATTTCCTACTTATAACCAAACATATTGGAAACCATAATTATATAACATATCTTGGAAGCCCGATTACAGCTATACAAGTTTCAGTTATTTCCCTTTAGTTTAAAGATTATTTTTTTTGCCCGGGTGCAATGTTTCTCACTACATTTAAATTTGTAACTTTGTGAGTTTTTGACCGATTTTGATATTATGTCTTTATAATTTTCCAAATCTACATATTTAACGTACATATTCAAACAGATGAGTTCAACCTGATTCAAAAAGTTTTAGTTTTGTTCAAAGTTATCTCATTTAATTTTTCGATGTTTTCTAACCATTTTCATTTCATTTTTCTGAAAGTTTTGAAATCGGAAGTCATCCCGATTACAGCAACACAAGTATCAGTTATTTCCCTTTAGTTTTCAGATTACTCAATGTTTCATACTATATTTAGACTTGTAACTTCGCGAGTTTTTGACCAATTTTGATAGTTTGTTATTCTTATCCTTTTATTTGAGATACTTGATATAATCGATGACACGTGACGATGAATATGAAAGCTTTCATATCTGCATGGGACAGTAGCAGATCTAGTTATTTTTTTTTTTTTGTGTGTTTTCTGCAAATCGGATTTCTCAGAATCTATCCATAGGATCTTTCTGAAATTTTGACCTACCCCCCCAGAAATGGGGTGCGAACCTTGATTAAATGTATTTTCAAAACGTTTTACGAATCCGAAATCACCGAATTTTACGAATGAATGCATTTGACCTACAATGCTGTAACTTTGTGACTATTTGATCTATTTTACTAATTCTTTTTTCTTTGAGTATCCTAAGACATTTACTTCAAATCGGCAATTTCGGATTTTCGAATTTCGAAAATTCGTCGCTGTGATTTCGAACCGGAAGTTTACACCAACTCGACAACTTCTTTAGTAGTTGTACGATTTTCATGAAATTTAATATGTAAGTAGACCTTAATGATGGGACTTGAAAAATGACTTTAGAAATTTTCTAACTTATCTCCCCTTAGTGAAATTAAGGATCAAAGTTTTCAAAAAAATCGTCGAAATATAGGTCAGAATGACCTAGTTTTTTTTTTCGATACTAGACAAGGAATTACTGATTCGTACACAAAATATGGAGTTTGTCGATCGAATCGGAAGTGCCACCATCTTTAAACGTGAAAAATCAATAAGGCTTTTTTGCCAGTTTACTTACAGACTCGGGAGTTATATTTTCTGAATCCTTGTAGGAAGGCCTAAAAAATGTCGCGAATAGAATTCTGATTTAGGTCAACCGGGAGTCACCATTTTGAATTGAAAATGAAAAATAGAAGCAATTTGAAGGGCCGAGACTTTGGAGCACAATAACTCTCATTCTAATTAAGCTAGAATGTTCAAACTTTTTGTAGACGTTCACTAGGTCAATGTTATGATTGAGTTCAAAGATGAGCATTTTCTGCTTAGGGTAAGCAGAGATAAGCATGCTGATTTGTTGATTCTTTAGGGCACGATAACTTCGGTTATAATGAAGGGAGGGCGGTGAAACTTTTGTCAATAGAGAGTCTAATAGCTAGCCTGTTGTGTGAAATCATTGTATCATTTTTTTTAAATATCAGGGATAGCCGAAAAAAGAGATTGAAAATCCAAAAAGTCGTATTTTTACAATTTGGAGCATGTTTAGAGGTCTTTCTCGTAAAGTCAACATACTATTTTTTGGGAACTTCTTCTACAAAGAGTCTTATTGGTAGTCTTTTATATGAAACCATCGATCAACAGTCCAACATATCAGGAGTAGAAGAACAAAAGGATCGAAAATTGAAAACGGCACCCTTTCATTGTTAAGCGAAACATGCAGTGTGGGTGACTACAATCTACACATTTAGTCATCGTATAGAGCTTATTCAACAGTATCGAATTCCAACTGCTTAGGGATATTTTACGTGCACTCCAATGTGTACACGGGACCTTGGTTTTTCGTCCCATCCGAACGACTAAACAGCTGTGCTTGTCAGGCCCTCCGTTCTGCCTCACTGACAAGGGGGAACCACGCCGGAAAATCGAGATGAACTTTCTCCGTGCAGAACTTTCAATTCAGGCCAAACGTTTATTGCATACGATTAAGGTGGTGAGTTGGAGCTTATTTTCAAAAGTTTTGTAATAATCGGTTGGTAATTAAAGTATCGTGCACATTAAACTGTTAAAACAGAAAATTTCGCCCGGTTGAAATGTTTCTTGCTATAAGTCAGCAATTTTCCATATTCAGGGTGGCTGAATGGTTAGCATGTGCGCGCTGTATAGTAACGTCTGTCATTGAGTCAACCGGCGTCGTTTCGATCTCCAGGTTGCACGCGACATGGAGTATGATGTCCAACCTCGTGGGTTTTCTCCGTGTCCTTCGGTTTCCTCCCAACGGCTAAAGGCCAGTACGTGCAAGAGGAGTTTTTAAATAAAATTTAAAAAACATGTTAGTCGCGAAATGACCTAGTTTGTGTCGAATGGACGTTAGGCCGCATTTCTCTCTTTCTCTTTTATTTTTAAAGTTTTGTAATAATCGGTTGGTAATGAAAGGTACTGTAAAAGTGATAAAACAGAACATTTCGCCCGGTTGTAATGTTTCTCACTTTAAAGTCAGCAATTTGCCGATTTCAGGGGGCAAACGTTTATTGCGAAAAATCAAGCTGGTCAGGGGGAGCTTATTTTTAAAAGTTTTGTAATATTCGGTTGATAATTAACGGTACCGTGCTAATTAAACTGTTAAAATAGAAAATTTCGCCCGGTTGAAATGTTTCTCGCTGTAGGTCAGCAATTTGCCAAATTTAGGGATGTTACGTGGATGAATGGTTAGCATCTGCGCTCTGTATCGTAACGTCTGTCATTGAGTCAACTGGCGTTGTTTCGATTGAAATGCCCGGTTGAAATGTTTCTTGCTATAAGTCAGCAATTTCCCGATTTTAGGGAGACTGAATGGTTAGCATGTGCGCGCTGTATCGTAACGTCTGTCATTGAGTCAATTGTCATTTTTTTTGTTACCAATAATGTTATCTGTCGGCAACGGAAGTGGCGTAAATTTACCAAAAACTACAATTTTGACAGTTAGGTACCATTTTTCAAAAGAAAATATTGTTTTTTTTAAAAACTGATATAACTTAAAGAGTGTGTCCTTTAAAGGCGCAAAAAATGTCGGAAGCAGTTTTTTTAATTTCTATTTCATTTTCTAGCAAATTGGATTAAGAGGTGAAAAAGGGCGTAAAATTGACCTATTTACAACCCATTCAGGCTTTTCAGATTTTAAAATATTTCTACGTAACCTTTTATAAACTTGTACCTATAATCCATACGAAGAGAATGTATGTGACAATTAGTTTGTAATATAAGCAGTTGCCGAGAAATGGGCAGTTTTGCATAAGTCACTGTTTTCTTAATTTTGCCTGTAAAATAGTCAATTATTAATGGATATTGACAATAGTGACATCATTTGATTCAAAAAGCAAGTATGCGTCATATCAAATTGATTATAATTTAAAATTGACGCCGGAAGTGACGCCATTTGGTCAAAAACTGCATTTTTAACTTTTAAAATCGATATTTTTTTCAACCAAGAATTATTTGATATGTAATAATAAAATTAACTTTTGGTTTAAATTCACATACTAACAAAACTCATACGGTCAAATAGATATCATAAAATTGTTTCTAACTTGTTCGGTTGCCGAGATATAGGCGATTTTCTAAAATTTACTTTTGACGGTTTTTGGCCCATAAAAGTGTCAATTATTATTCGATTTTCATAAAATTTTCACCCTTTGAGGCCTAATGTCATGGACGATGTTATAAAACTAATTTAACGTTTTCATTATCACCGTAAGTAACGTCATTTTGGCAAAAACTGTATTTTAAGCCTTCAAAACAGATATTTTATTCAAATGAATCTGATTTGTAATGTTTATACAATTATGATATTTGATTCCAATCAACAAATAGATTAAACCCATACGGTCATATAAATACCAAAAAATGGTTTCTAACTTGTACGGTTGCCGAGAAATAGACGATTTTCTACATGTCACTTTTCAAGGTTTTTGGTCTATAAAAGTGGCAATTATTATTCAATTTACATAAAATTTTCACCATGTGATGCATTATGCTATTTCTGATTTCATAAAACTAATGGAACATTTACATTATCACCGGAAATACTGTAATTTTGTCAGGATCAATTACATGTAACAAATGTATAAAATGAAATGATATTGCTGGATTTGTTTGATTCTGTTTCCATTTTATTTGATGTGTGCAATGCTTATGTGGAAACCTGTATATTCGTTTCATTGGTACCGAAAGTGACATATTCAAGGGTAACGTGGCACCGAAAGTGACACAAGTTCAAGTTCAAAGGTAACATGGTACCAGTGAAACCCGTCATTCCTGCATGCAGGTCTAGTTATTATTCAGATTCCAATTTGAGTAGATCTCAGCAACTACTTGTCGCATCGTTACGATTTCTTCGGTTCTACTGGGAAAGTGGGTGTGACTTAGAGGATAAAGCTATTTTGGACGTTCTGCGACAATGCGAAATGTCCGAAATCACTGAAGTTAGCGTTTTTAAAAATATTGCGGTAATTTTAACAATAATCATGGGATTTTAACTTTCGATACATTTTGGCATAGCCGGAGACAGGGGACATAGCAACGCTACTTTTGATTTTTGATTTTCGGCAAATCTTCGAAGATATTAGGCGCCAAATTTCGAAAATTTAAATTTTTACAAAAAACTTTTTTTATTTATGAATATTTTTTAGTCGTGTTTTACCCAGAATTAAAGAGTCATCTGACTAGTGCAAAAATGTGAAATTTTTTTGTCTCAGTAATTTTTATTGGCCGCCATTGGCTAATTCAGTTTTTCAGCCCTAGATTAATTATTTTTTGTTTGATTTGCATAAAACAAAGTTCATATGCTCCGTTGTCTCAATTGTCATTTTTTTTGTTACCAATAATGTTATCTGTCAGCAACGGAAGTGGTGTAAATTTACCAAAAACTACAATTTTGACAGTAGGTACCATTTTTCAAAAGAAAATATTGTTTTTTTTAAAAACTGATATAACTAAAAGAGTGTGTCCTTTAAAGGCGCAAAAGATGTTGGAAGCAGTTTTTTTAATTTCTATTTCATTTTCTAGCAAATTGGATTAAGAGGTGAAAAAGGGCGTAAAATTGACCTATTTACAACCCATTCAGGCTTTTCAGATTTTAAAATATTTCTACGTAACCTTTATAAACTTGTACCTATAATCCATACGAAGAGAGTGTATGTGAAAATTAGTTTGTAATAAAAGCAGTTGCCGAGAAATGGGCAGTTTTGCATAAGTCACATTTTACTTAATTTTGCCTGTAAAATAGTCAATTATTAATGGATATTGACAATAGTGACATCATTTGATTCAAAAAGCAAGTATGCGTCATATCAAATTGATTATAATTTAAAATTGACACCGGAAGTGACGCCATTTGGTCAAAAACTGCATTTTTAATTTTTAAAATCGATATTTTTTTTCACCAAGAATTATTTGATATGTAATAATAAAATTAACTTTTGGTTTAAATTCACATACTAACAAAACTCATATGGTCTAATAGATATCATAAAATTGTTTCTAACTTGTTCGGTTGCCGAGATATAGGTGATTTTCTAAAAGTCACTTTTGAAGGTTTTTGGCCCATAAAAGTGTCAATTATTATTCGATTTTCATAAAATTTTCACCCTTTGAAGCCTAATGTCATAGACGATGTTATAAAACTAATTTAACGTTTTCATTATCTCTGGAAGTAACGTCATTTTGGCAAAAACTGTATTTTAAGCCTTCAAAACAGATATTTTATTCAAATGAGTCTGATTTGTAATGTTTATACAATTATGATATTTGATTCCAATCAAAAATAGATTAAACCCATCCATACGGTCATATAAATACCAAAAAATGGTTTCTAACTTGTACGGTTGCCGAGAAATAGACGATTTTCTACATGTCACTTTTCAAGGTTTTTGGTCTGTAAAAGTGGCAATTATTATTCGATTTACATAAAATTTTCACCATGTGATGCCTTATGCCATTTCTGATTTCATAAAACTAATGGAACATTTACATTATCACCGGAAGTACCGTAATTTTGTCAGGATCAATTACATGTAACAAATGTATAAAATGAAATGATATTGCTGGATTTGTTTGATTCTGTTTCCATTTTATTTGATGTGTGCAATGCTTATGTGGAAACGGTCATATAAATACCAAAAAATGGTTTCTAACTTGTACGGTTGCCGAGAAATAGACGATTTTCTACATGTCACTTTTCAAGGTTTTTGGTCTGTAAAAGTGGCAATTATTATTCGATTTACATAAAATTTTCACTATGTGATGCCTTATGCCATTTCTGATTTCATAAAACTAATGGAACATTTACATTATCACCGGAAGTACCGTAATTTTGTCAGGATCAATTACATGTAACAAATGTATAAAATGAAATGATATTGCTGGATTTGTTTGATTCTGTTTCCATTTTATTTGATGTGTGCAATGCTTATGTGGAAACCTGTATATTGGTTTCATTGGTGCCGGAAGTGACATATGTTCAAGGGTAACGTGGCACCGAAGTGACACAAGTTCAAGTTCAAAGGTAACATGGCACCAGTGAAACCCGTCATTCCTGCATGCAGGTCTAGTTTAAAGCTGTTTTTAAACCCGTGTTTTGTATTTAATGTAGGTAAGCAATCTTTGTGAGCAAAATATTCAAGATAAATTTGATAAAAAAGCAACAGATTGGCAAATACAACAAGAACCAAACTTTAGATGGTGCGCCCATGTAAGTACATAGTATATTTATACATTTATTGCAAATACCCGGTACAACAAGAACCAAACTTTAGATGGTGCGCCCATGGAGGTACATAGTATTCATTTGTTATCACTTTCATCAATAAGTCCTCAACTCACGTGTAATGTCCAAATTATTGCATTTGGTATTTATTAGTTATTTGACAATGTGAGTTGAAATGTGAGTTACTCGTGTACAATTTCAGTAATGAGAGTCTAATTGACCTAGTCTCTATTTCTTATTAAGATGTCATTGTTGTATAATCACATCCATTGTCTTAGTGATTGTTGATAATTATGGGATGTGAACGAAACATTGCGTGGCAGGCAAGAATGTCCCCACCAGGTTCGAAACCGTTTTTCACCGCATGTGGTAAATAAGTGAATAACACTTTTGTGAATATGATCAGTGAATCCCCATCAACATTTTGTGAACAATTTATTATGTGGTTAACTCTTAGTTTTCTATAATTTAGCCGTTCTAGTGAAAACCGTGAACATGTGACTTTCTTTCGTGAGTAATTTGTGAACTTTTCATGATTACAAGAATCCTGAACTTAGATTTTATATGTTTTTCATTTGTCTATTGTAAAATGTAATTTGTTGATAAATACATTAACATTTGTATGGTGTCACTGTGAGACCCCCTAATATGTCCCTGTAATGTCTGGGATATGTCTGAGCAGACGGTAATCAAGCAGACGAGTGAAGCGCACAGAATGGCGATGTAAGGCTGGTTTGCAGGCAGTTAGCCCATCGAAGCTGGAAGTAGAGACAGCTAAACAGACGTGTTTTACTGCAGCTCTGAACAACTGAACCGTGATAAAAGCTGATTACACCTATACAGTGGATTTATATAACAATAACAAAGAAAAGGGTACATGTAATTGACATTAAAGTTTATACAGATTATGTCAAATACGACAGTAAGTAGGTGAAATGCCAAAACGAGAATGTAAAACTAATAAGATGGAAGACGATGTTACAGATTCTACACAGCCTAGATCTATTGACTTTATTTCTAAGCAGATTGAAGTGGTGATGAAAAATATGGTAGAAATGTGTGAAAAACAAGACAGTATGAGGAAAATGTTCGAAGATGAATTTGATAATTTAAAACGTGATTTAATAAACAATATTGACACAAAAGTGAAAATATTACATGAAGAGATATCAAAAGACATCGCTTGTGAGCGAGACTGGATTGACCAAGTTGTTAATACGGTTCAAGGTATAAAAGCCAAGGTATCTGAAATGGAAAAGGCTGAACACAATACTACTACTACTCACCAAACCCCAACCTCGAACAATGATATCACAGTGGTTGTATTTGGAGTAAAATATGATGATGGTGAACACATTGAAGAGAAAGCTACACTCATTATCAAAGCAGTTGGTGACGAGATGTCAAAAAATGTTTAAATTGCAGGAGTGTGTCGACTAAGGTCAAGAAACCCAGAAAAACCCAGATTGGTGAAAATAGGCTTTGAAAACACTGAACAAAGAAATCTAATCCTACGAAATAAAGCAAATCTGAAGAATGGTGCCTTCAAGGATGTTTTCCTATCAAAAGCCAAATAATTTGAAGAGAGACTTATTGAGATGTATGCCAGATCAATCCTCCGTCATTTACCGAATGGACCAACACTTAGAGTTAACTCCAATGGGAGTATTTTAACGTGGCAAGACAAGGAAGAGACACAAACTGTGACCTTATAGCCATTGAATTCTCAAAATACAGACATTAATAAGTTAATAAGTTAAGAATATGTTTGCTGAATGTATGTGGAATTAAATCAAAATTACTGTCATCGGATTTTGAAGATTATATTGCACCTTTCGATATTTTGTGTCTGAAAGAAATTAAAGTCGGAAAACTTGATACGATAGAAATCGACAATTTGGAAGTTTACTGTAACTATAGAAAAGACGTTAAAGTTAGTTCAGGTGGGGAGCTGTTCTGATTAAAAACGATTTACAAAATCATGTCAAAATCCATAACACAAATGATGACTTTACTGTGTGGTCAGTGTTTAAAATTCGGTAAGAAAAGTTGTAGGCCAACAGGACCCGCTGGTTGATGCCATTCATGAAAGTTGTGGGTCCTAACATTAACTTGTGGGCCCAATAAATATTAATAAAACACACGTACACTACCCCACCCCCAAATACCTTGAATTTTTAATTTCCGTAGGTGTTAGTTCTACAGCCATTTAGGAGGTTTAAAAATTATTGATTGACTGTTCACATTACAATTTTAACTTTTGGAGGATTTAATGTTTATACTTCGTGTATAGAAAGAAAAAAATCATTCCACTCCAGACTTGATATTCATTTTTTCTGTAATAATAATAAGTATTCACTTGTAATAATCTTAGTGATTATATGTAGGTCTACTATATAGTTCTGACCAGGGCTTCCACTTCAAAATTTTCACAACGGGTCATTTTTATAAGGCACAAAAACTTTGCAAAGTAAATTCATATTTCGTGGTTTTTTTTATTCACGGTAGGGTATTGCGAATTCACGTGTCTGAACCATTTTGTCAGAATGAGGTACACAAAAAATTATATATTGGACTTAAAAATGAAATATTATCAGTAAGGCATTTATTAATTAAATATTCCCTATTGGCTAGTTAAATAATCGACATATTATCAGTAAGGCATTTATTAATTAAATATTCCCTATTGGCTAGTTAAATAATCGTCATTCCAGTGACTGACACGTAATTACCACGTGCTCTATAGAGAATACACTAACCTGGATAATTATGAGTTGTAAATATAATACAATAACTTCGATATGAAGATAAATATATAATTATCCACGGCATATTTCTAACATTTATTGGTTTTAGACCATCTCGTACGACATTACGGGCCGCAGAATTGTGACGTAAATTCTAATAATGAAGAACTAAATATCTAAAGCAAACTTCAATGTTACCGACACTAGCGCCCCCTAGATTATAGTCGTGTGTAAGATGAAACCATTATACACGACATCTTTGTAGCACGTGGAATTATCAATATTAAAATGGTCGTTCATATTCTCCGAAAATTAACAGAAAATATTGTGTATATAAATGAAATGAAACTGGCAACCAAAGTATTTATATCACCTGAATGTGTATTCTTGGATTGATGACAATAGGCCTACAATAGATGGACTGACCTAGTTTAGTAACATACGTGTTTGGTTCACTCCATTGATTGAAGGAATATAATATGCCGGATTATGCATGTGTATTCAATATCGGATAAAAACAAATAAGACAGTAAGTAAGACATACATCGGAACACACACTGATCTATTCCCCACTTGATCAAAATGGTGAAATAATATTTTTGGAGCGTGCTGATATTTGCAAGTGCAGCTTCACTTTTACGGCAATAATTTCGTTCGGTGGACAATTTTATATTCATTTCCGGTAATGAAATACTGTTAAATATCTTTTACGGCGATAATTTCGTTCGGTGGACAATTTTATTTTCATTTACGGTAATGAAATACTGTTAAATATCTGGATAAAACATATTTTGGATATAAATAGGGGCAATATAAATATTTTCAAAGGAGAATTTGATACTGATATTACCATGATTCGCCATGAACAAAATATCCCTGACAAAAACAGTCAGCTCACAGGGCCAACCCACCATCTTCAAAATAAAAAGATGTCGGCCCATCCAGCTATTTATTGGCGACGGACCAACGTAAATTTTAAACACTGTGTGTGGTTTACGTTTTCATAAAATCCTTGGATATGAATTGCTGTTCTGTGCGGCATATATACCACCCTTTAATACCAATTACAGCAAAATTGAAATGTTTGATATGTTAGAAGATAAGTATCTTGAATTACACAAACCAGATTTGAAATTCTGTTTATTAGGAGATGTGAAATTCATGAACGGGTCAACTTCAAGACATCGTAACACCCAATAAATCTAACCATACCGTATATAACCACCTAGATGATTACATGATTGATAACTCCGATTTAGCTGACCATTTTAAAAAGTAACAGGTGTCCAATAAAGAGAACCAGTAAAGAAATTATTACTAACAGGTATGGAGAAAGACTTATTGAAATGTGATTAAATCTTGGCATATGTATAGCGAACGGTAGGTGTGGTAGAGATACCAATGTTGGAAATTACACCTGTGACGAAAAATCTGTAGTCAACTATATGATATGCTCCCATTGAAGGATTCTACACTAGGGACCGGGTATCGTCCAGATTTTACGAAAAAAGGAAAGAAACTACGTTTACCGTTAGAATCTAATACACGTATCCAGAAAATAGATTGCCGTTTAGAATGTGTTAAATGCCGTCAAGATTCATCAAAAACCGCTCAGTTTGTGCTACCGTGTAGATTTAGAAACGCCGTTAAGTTTTGACCTCGATCGTCTACTTTACGACCGTCCAGTTTCTCGGGATGTTTTTAAAAATGAACACTACCATTTAGATTTGAAAGGGGTTTAGTTTTTAGACGTTGTTTGATTTATGTGCGTCATACAATAGCCGATCCATCGAGCTACCAAATGATACTGTAGTTGTTATGATTCAGTAACAGTGAAACTGTAAAATTGGCTTAACCTAGTCCAAATTGACATTAGGCATCGAATGAAAAAAAATATTGAAAATCGGATAATAATTTACTCTTTTATAGGCAAAATAACGTGAAAAATGATGCATGCAAAATTGCATATTTCTCGGCAATTGCTCATATTACGAACTATTTTTTGCATACATTCTCCTCGTCTGGATTATTACTACGCGTTTATGAAAGTTACGAATAAATAGTTCAAAATATGAAGACGTTGAATAGGTTGTAAATAACTGATTGTTACACTTTTTTTTACATTTATTCGAAATAGCCCGAAAATGAAATTGAAATTAAAAAATCTGAGCTAACGATTTATGCCCCTTTACAGCGCACATCCTTTTTGCTATATCAGATTTCGAAAAAAATAATATTTGCTTTCAAAAAGTGGTACTGAACTGTCAAAATTGTAGTTTTTGTTAATATTACGCCACTTCTGTTGCGTGCAGAAAAATTTCACGGTAACAAAAAAAATTACAATTGAGACCACGGAGCATATGCACATTGTTTTATACAAATCGAACAATAAATAATTAATCTAGGTACGAACAACTAAATTAGCCAATGGCGACTAAAGAAAATTACTGAGACAAAATTCTTTCTCACTTCTGCTCAAGTAGGGTGATACTTTAACTCTGTGTAAACTACCATCAAAAAATATTCATAAATAAAAAAGTTTTCTGTAAAAATGTAAAACAAATTCAAAATATCAGAGATTTTTTCGACTACTTCCGATTTTTCGATCATTGTCGGAATAGCTTTAACAAGTTGATTGGATACCTAACTTCCTGTACCAGAAATGTCAGAAACATTCATTGAGTATTTTTCTAAAAAAAGATAAATAAAAGAGCATTTTCAATAATCTAATGATTTTTCAACTTTTTTCAAAGATTGAGGTCATTTTTGGACCACCTATAATATTGCAACGCTCTTATTATTAAATGCACAAGCTAGGTCACCGATAGGACTCTGAGTAAAAAATGTTTAAGAAAAATCCTAGGTGTCGTTTTCGAGAAAAAGGCGTCTCAGAATGCTCCAAAACGGAAAATACTTAGTTTTCGGCGTACCATAATTTATTTCCTAAGAATCAAATTCGTGTTTTTGAGCTGTTATACGATCGTCTATTAATAGAACTATCCAACGACACTTTAATTGTTTTGGTCCGCTAATATGTGACGGAGAATTCAAACTTTTGGCAGGAGCTCCAATTTTTTGTTTATCTTTTTTACATTTTTCGTCGTTTTTTGAACTACTTCCGGTATACGAATCATTGTCGAGTAGTTTTCACATCCGGTTATGGAGTTTGCATGGGAACAGGGCTCTCTAATGGTATACAACACTATACGATCAAATAAAATACTTCTGAGAAATCCTATGTTCAAAAGCGTTAAAAATGTAAAAATGTCAAAATATTGAAAATTAAATTTCAATAACTACATACATATTATACGTCATTAGAATCGTAATTAGGTCAGCTTTTTAAATATATCTTTTTTTTGAAAATCTCTTCAAATAAAAAAATAGTAGAGCATTTTCCAAAATTTCACGATTTTTTGACTTTTTTTTGATTTTCAGTCCCTTTTTTGTCCTATTCCAATTATTTGAAGGTCTTAATGGATGGATCCATGCTAAAGACTACCGGAAGGACCATCGATAGATAAAGTTTAAGAAAAATCGCTGAAGCAGTTCTCGAGATAAAGGCGTCCAAAAACGCCCCAAATTAGAAAATACTTGATTTTCAGCGTGCCATATTTTACTTCCGGGTCTTCGTATCTTTATGAAATGGGTACCATACGATACTTCAATTCCCGTGCAACCCAACGACACCCTAATCTCTTTAATCCGTTGATGTCGGACGAAATAATCACGTTTTTCCCCAAAGCACCCATTTTTTGCATTTTTTTCCAAATATCAGAAATTATTTCGACTACTTCCGGTTTACGGATCGTTGTTGAAATTGCTTTATCCAACTGTCTGACTACATGTATATGGCTTTATGTTCCAGAGGTTTCAGAAATATCGATTTGTCCTTTCCAAAAAATATAAGGGTTTGAAAATGGGTAGAAAAAAATCGAAAAATAAAGGGCGATAACTCTGAATGAAACTTATATTACTGAAATCGGATGGACTTCAGGAATCCAAAAATGTAGGTCAAATTTGAAAATTTTGAAAAATAACAAAAAATTTCTCGTAAACAACATGTTTTCAATTTTCGAACGATAAAAGTCATCGACGAATATCCGAAATTGAAAAATGTGAGATAGCCATTGTGTCGGAAAAGATTCAGGGATTCCCAAAATGTAATTTCTTTGAAAATGGATAAAGAATTGACGAAACTATGGCCGATTTTCAATTTCAGACCAACGTACAAAGTTCGACCACTTCCGGTATGCGCAGACGTTTCAAAAATAGTTTATCAAGTAGCCACCACATGGTTTCCCGATAGAAAGTTTGGTTTCAGATCGATATCTGTTTTCGATCATGGAGAAATAGGCTCCGGTAGTAAAGAATAATAATAATAAATAACTAGATCTGCTACTGTCCCATGCAGATATGAAACCTTTCATATTCATCGTCACGTGTCATTGATTGTATCAAGTATCCTAAATAAAAGGATAAGAAGAAAAAATTATCAAAATTGGTCAAAAACTCGCGAAGTTACAAGTCTAAATATAGTATGAAACATTGC
Source organism: Patella ulyssiponensis (assembly GCA_963678685.1). Taxonomy (NCBI): domain Eukaryota; kingdom Metazoa; phylum Mollusca; class Gastropoda; family Patellidae; genus Patella; species Patella ulyssiponensis. The sequence continues at coordinate 30,135,658 of OY783229.1, read as the reverse complement.
ACCCAGACATAACAATAATCTGAAAACAAAAGGGAAATAACTGAAACTTGTATTACTGTAATGAGAAAATGAAATGAAAATGGCGGGAAAAAAATTAAAAATGGCAGGTTGGACAGGCGACCTTACTCCTTGTCACGTACAACCGGGCAATCGAAAACACGCTAGTTAACTCAATGACAGGCGCGCGTGCTAACCATTCAGCCACCCAACTCCCCTTTGAAATCAGACACGTGCAATATGTCATATAAGAAGAATAACAAGTCGCTCACATACAAAATGGTAAATTAATGAGCTTAGGTCAAAAGGTTGAGCTACTGTTTTAGAGTATTTAATTGTTTTAAAGAGAGACGTTAAGGGTTGTTCATAGTTAAATGAAAGTTTAATTTTAAATAAGACGAGCGTCTACCAATAAAATTAGGATTTTATAATATTAAAATAAAGTTTTAGATTAAGAATAATTAATTATTGGTCTGATGGCAATGCAATGTTTTGATTTGACGGATGAAATGTACGATGGGTGTCCACACTAAGTGACTAAGGCGTTGGCCTGCTAGCCAAACAAGAGGTCGGGTGTTCGATCCCTGCATTGGCCAAGAAGGTTCATCTCTATTTTCTGGCGTGCCCCCCCATCCCGTGTACACATTGGAGTGCACGTAAAAGATCCCTTAGCAGTTGGAATTCGATACTGTTGAATAAGCTCTATACGATGACTAAATGTGCAGATTGTAGCCACCCACACTGCATGTTTTGCTTAACAATGAAAGGGTGCCGTTTTCAATTTTCGATCCTTTTATTCTTCTACTCCTGATATTTTGGACTGTTGATCGATGGTTTCATATAAAAGACTACCGATAAGACTCTTTGTAGAAGAAGTTCCCCAAAAATATTACGTTGACTTTAAGAGAAATGGACCTTTAAAAATGCTCCAAATCGTAAAAATGCGACTTTTTGGATTTTCGATCTCTTTTTTCTGCTACCCCTGATATTTAAAAAAAATGATACAATGATTTCACACAACAGGCTAGCTATTAGACTCTCGATTGACAAGAGTTTCACCACCCTCCCTTCATTATAACCAAAGTTATTGTGCCCTAAAGAATCAACAAACCAGCATGCTTATCTCTGCTTACCCTAGGCAGAAAATGCTCATCTTTGCACTCAATCATGACATTGACCTAGTGAACGTCTACACCAAGATTGAACATTCTAGCTCAATTAGAAGGAGAGTTATTGTGTTTCAAAGTCTCGGCCCTTCAAATTGCTACTACTTTTCATATTCACTTCAAAATGGCAACCATCAGTTGACCTAAATCAAAATTCTGCTCCCTGCGATTTTTGGGCCATCCTTCAAGGATTCAGAAAATATAACTCCCGTGTCTGTAAGTAAAATAGCAAAAAAGCCCTTCAAATTGCTTCTATTTTTCATTTTTAATTCAAAATTGTGACCATCACGTGACTGAAATCAAAATTCTGATCTGATAGATTTTTAGGCATTCCTTCAAGGATTCCGAAAATATGACTCCCGAGTCTGTAAGGAAAAAAGCAAAAAGGCCTTATTGATTTTTCACGTTTAAAGATGGTGGCACTTCCGGTTCGATCGACAAACTCCATATTTTGTGTACGAATCAGTAATTCCTTGTCTAGTATTGAAAAAAAGAATTAGGTCATTCTGACCTATATTTCGACGATTTTTTTGAAAACTTTGATCCTTAATTTCACCAAGGGGAGATAATTTAGTAAAATAGGTCAAATAGTCTCAAAGTTACAGCATTGTAGGTCAAATGCATTCGTTCGTAAAATTCGATGATTTCGGATTCGTAAAACGTTTTGAAAATATATTTAATCAAGGTTCGCACCCCATTTTTGGGGGGGTAGGTCAAAATTTCAGAAAGATCCTATGGATAGATTCTGAGAAATCCGATTTGCAGAAAACACACACAAAAAAAAAAATAATAATAATAACTTTAACAGAAACATAAGCTTTCATATGTAATATGAAAGCTTAATAACTTTAACAGAAACAATAAGCTTTCATATGTAATACATATGAAAGCTTAACTAGATCTGCTACTGTCCCATGCAGATATGAAAGCTTTCATATTCATCGTCACGTCTCATCGATTGTATCAAGTATCTTAAATAAAAGGATAAGAAGAAAAAATTATTGAAATTGGTCAAAAACTCGCGAAGTTACAAGTCTAAATATAGTATGAAACATTGCACCCAGGCATAACAATAATCTGAAAACTGAAGGGAAATAACTGAAACTTGTATTACTTTAATGAGACGGGTGAGAAAATGAAATGAACATGGCGGGAAAGAACTAAAAATGGCAGGTTGGACAGGCGACCTTACTCCTTGTCACGTACAACCGGGCATTCGAAAACACGCTAGTTAACTCAATGACAGGCGCGCGTTTAAACCATTCAGCCACACCCCCCCCCTCGTTGAAATCAGACACGTGCAATATGTCATATAGGAAGAATAACAAGTCGCTTACAACAAAATCGTAAATTAATGAGTTTAGGTCAAAAGGTTGAGCTACTGTTTTAGAGTATTTACCAGTAATTGTTTTAAAGAGACACGTTAAGGGTTGTTCATAGTTAAATGAAAGTTTATTTTTAAATAAGACCAATAAAATTAGGATTTAATAATGCCAGACAAGAGAGAGAGAGAGAGAGAAATGGGGTTTAACGTCCACTCAACACAAACTAGGTCATTTCGGGACTAACATATGGTTTTAATTTTATTTCAATAATTCACTTTCGCGTAGGGGTCTTTAGCAGTGGGAGGAAACCAGAGTGCCCGGAGGAAACCCACGAGGTTGAAAAGGCGTAATAATGCCAGACTAATTTTAAAATAAAGTTTTAAATTAAGAATAATTAATTATTGGTCTAATGCAATGAAATGCTTTGATTTGACGGATGAAATGTACGATGGGTGTCCACACTGCTAGCCAGGAGGTCGGGTGTTCGATCCCTGCATTGGCCGAGAAAGTTCATCTCGATTTTCTGGCGTGTCCCCCCCCCCCTCCGTGTACACATTGGCCTGCTAGCCAGGAGGTCGGGTGTTCGATCCCTGCATTGGCCGAGAAAGTTAATCTCGATTTTCTGGCGTGTCCCCCCCCCTCCGTGTACACATTGGAGTGCACGTGAAAGATCCCTTAGCAGTTGGAATTCGATACTGTTGAATAAGCTCTATACGATGACTAAATGTGCAGATTGTAGCCACCCTCACTGCACGTTTTGCTTAAAAATGAAAGGGTGCCGTTTTCAATTTTCGATCCTTTTATTCTTCTACTCCTGATATTTTGGACTGTTGGTCGATGGTTTCATATAAAAGACTACCGATAAGACTCTTTGTAGAAGAAGTTCCCCAAAAATATTATGTTGACTTTAAGAGAAAAGGACCTTTAAAAATGCTCCAAATCGTAAAAATACGACTTTTTGGATTTTCGATCTCTTTTTTTCTGCTATCCCTGATATTTAAAAAAATGATACAATGATTTCACACAACAGACTACCTATTAGACTCTCAATTGACAAGAGTTTCACCACCCTCCCTTCATTATAACCGAAGTTATCGTGCCCTAAAGAATCAACAAATCAGCGTGCTTATCTCTGCTTACCCTAAGCAGAAAATGCTCATCTTTGCACTCAATCAGGACATTGACCTAGTGAACGTCTAAGATTGAACATTCTAGCTCAATTAGAAGGAGAGTTATTGTGTTTCAAAGTCTCGGCCCTTCAAATTTCTACTACTTTTCATATTCAGTTCAAAATGGCAACCATCAGTTGACCTAAATCAAAATTCTGCTCCCAGCGATTTTTGGGCCATCCTTCAAGGATTCAGAAAATATAACTCCCATGTCTGTAAGTAAAATAGCAAAAAAGCCTTAGGGATTTTTCACGTTTCAAGATGGTGGCACTTCCGGATTGAGCTACAAACTCCATTTTTTGCGTACGAATCAGTGGTCTCTTAGCTAGTACCTAAAAAAAAATTCAAGGTGATCTGACCTATATTTCGTCGATTTTTTTGAAAATTTCGATCCTCAATTTCTCCAAGGGGAGATAATTTAGAAAATTTTTAAAGTCATTTTTAAAGTCGCATCGGTAAGATCTACTTACATTCCAAATTTCATAAAAATCGTGCAACTATTAAAGAAGTTGTCAAATTGGTCATGACTTCCGGAACGAAATCACAGCGACGAATTTTCGAAATTCGAAAATTTGAAATTGCAGGTGAAATTGGTTTTCGTCAAGGTTTTCAAAGAATTTTTTTTTAATAAAATAGGTCTATCAATAACAAAGTTACGACTATGCATTGTTAATTTTTTTGTTCGTAAAATTCGGTGATTTCGAATTCGCAAAACGTTTTGAAAATATATTTAATCAACAGCCACCACCCATTTTTGGGGGGGGGTAGGTCAAAGTTTCAGAGAGATCCTATGTGCATTAATTCCTTAAAGTCATTTCTGTATTTTGGAATAGTCTGAAATAACACCGAAATGTAAAGAATCATTTCCAATAATGTCCTGGCATATTGAACACACGTGGGACTAACACTCGCATGGTCACTCGTTGAAATTGACACATAATTCAAAGAACACTGAATAACACGCAGTACAAATGATCTAGAAAAGTACCTGGAGAGTGAATCTACAGTTCCTCTCAAATGTTTTGGACTGAAATCTCCGCGACACGATGAAAAAAAAAAATCTAAAATCTCTTAGATTTCGCGGTGAAATTTCGCTTCATTTCGCAGTGATTATTCTCTAAGATTGGCTTGGAATCCACCATATTTCTCTAGGAATTCACCGTGTTTCTCTAGGAATTCACCATGTTTCTCTAGGAATACATCGTGTTTCGGTAAGAATACATCGTGTTTTAACATGCTTCCCGCAAGGAATTCGCAAAGAATACATCGTGTTTTAACATGCTTTCTGCAAGGAATTCGCGAGTCTACCTTCAGCTAGGGTCGAACTAATATTGTATGTCATAAATTGGAGTTGTAATATAATAATGCTGCCGTGAAAATGTGTACATATATAATGTACAGGCCGGTTTGAAGAACAACAAAATGAGTTCGGTAATCTCGGGAAAACCGGCATTATGTGTCGGTTAGGATTTTTTTTTTCTAACGCACGGACATGCATAACGTTGACAAAAATGTATGCAACAACGAACAACTTACAATGTTTTAAACGTATCATTACAGCTTCGTCTGTAACTTAGATGTAATCCATCAATTATTGGCTGCTATCAAATCCAAACTTTAAATTATATACGATGAGCTTTTACACATTATTGTACTTCATTACTCGCAGCTTCAGTCAATCTAAAACAATCATTCATACAGCACAGCGCCATAAATCACTCTCCGCGCAGCTTAAACGCGCAAAAGAATGGGACTATATTTTTTTTTACGCTATGTTACTCGGCGGAAAATCTCCGCTGTAACAAAATACATCTACTTTATGTCGCCCAATTCATTTCTGTGGAAACGGATATTGAATAAAGCCATTTCACACACACATACGTGTACATTCCAAGCGCATGTCATATATTTATACAATGTCCATGAGTATGTTAATTCTCGTCTTCACGCCGTTATAATTAACTTATTTTTAGTCACTTTCTGAATGATTCCATTCTTTTGTATGTCCAACTTCCTGATTTCCTACTGCATATTGCAATCTATAAGCTTATACATGTATATGTTAACGTTTAAAATCTAGGTATCAGAAGCTGGAAAGTTATACTAGACGGTCAGCACGCAGGTCTCGTGCATAGACATTGCATAATATCGGACCCATATTTATCTTTTCTACTCGGACTAACCGAAAGGACTGTTCGGACCAATTAAATTACGTTATAAGGCTTGGCTTATTCATTTTAAAAATATAATACAGATAATATGTTATTTATGATTATATCACAATACAAAGAGGCGAATAATTTATAGGTGAGTATATACATAACTTAAGAATGTTCGCTGCCGGCAAGTACTTATTACCAAATATTTATCTTTATTACATCAACGATTTAATTGTTTTTCTTTGATATTCTTTATGATGAAACAATACCACGGGTAAATGCATAATGCTTTATTATTTCGATTCATGTTAAAACAAATACAATTATCAATTATTAAAACAACACTTTATTATTGGTTCGAGTAGTCCAGTACCGATACATACGAATTGATCACTACTCAGTTATCGCTGTTTTTAACTGATTTTCTTTGATGTGCTTCATAATGAAAAAATACCACGGGTAAGTACATAACACTTTATTATTTCAAAGAAAACAGATGCATATTAAAACAAACACAATTATCGAAAGATTAAAACAACAATTAAAACAATACTTTATTATTGATTCGAGTAGTCATATTAATACAAACGCAATTATTAAAACAACACTATATTATTGTCTGAGCGGTCTTTTTGTTTCGTCCGATTGGTCTATTAGTTGGTCCGAGTGGTCATGCATGCGCACAAAAGAATGGAATCATTCAGAAAGTGTACTCAAAATAAGAAAATCATAAGGCGAGAATTAATACACTCGTGGACATTGTATAACTATTTGACATGCGCTTGGAATGTACACAAATGTGTGTGTGAAATGGCTTTATTTAATATCCGCTTCCATCGAAATAGATAGGGCGACATGAAGTAGATGTATATTGTCACAGCGGAGATTATTCTACGGCTACGCAAAATCCCGTAAGAACATTCCTTAGTTTTGTGCATGTAAATGTACAGTGTTTGTAAAATAACAAATACATTGCGCTGTATTACATCTAAGTTATAGATGTAATGGTACTTTTAAAAATTGTAAGTTGTTCATTGTTGCATACATTTTGATCGACGTTATGCATGTATACAGTGCGTTGGGAAAAAAATCTGACCTTAACTTCCTCGCCAACGTTTAACATAGCTGAAATAAGTTACCCTTTTCTTCAACATGCTTAAATTGGGATGACATCGGCACTGAAGCGTTTCATCGTGTTCCACCGCGAAACACCCTATTTCGCGATGATTTGGCTAGCTGGCGTTTCGCTAGCGATTCTCCAAAATCCCTCCGCGGAACAGGGTGTTTTTCCACTGTGTTCGGAGATTCTAGTCCAAAACTCTAGCAGCGTAGTGTATCTCGCCCTTGCAATGACTAAGCTAGTCAATTTATATAAGACGACATTTTGACTATTAAAGACGGACTAAAAAGACGGAGAAAAATTCCTGGACGCTGATTGGCTAATAATTCGAGGCTCGAAATACAAATCGAGACTCGTCGGCACTGAACTAAAAATAAGACACAAAATGAATGTAAACGAAAAAAGAATTCCAATCTATTCAGAACAAGTTATAACTTGAGACCGAGTTCGCTGAGCCCTTGTTGACCACTCTAATTTGGATTCGAAGAACTCTCTGTTTTTCGATCGCGGCTTGTCCAAGGCCAGGGGCGAGACAGTCAAACAGTAAATGATTCGTGGAAGTTGCAAATTGAAAGCCGAAAGTGTCAACCACCACAACTGGCGCATGAAGCATCGAACCAGAATCTTGCCCACATCATCTAAATTAGTGAAAAGCGCTCGAAATGTGTTATTTTCGTGTATCTTTTTCTGTTGTTGACATCATTTTGTGTGGCAGTGAATTACAAAATGTCTGATGATAATGGTGAAATTGATCAAACTTTGCAAAATTATCAGCTACAGTACGATCAACGTGATGTTTCAAAATAATGTTGATAATGAAAATTTAGACAATGCAAAATATTGTCGATCACGACGATATGAATGATCCAGATGAAGGAGATAATGCTGGTAATGTCCCAAATGCAGTATTCGGTCAACACGATGAAGAAAACATTGACAATGGTAATAGATCTAACAACAATAATAATAATAATGTGCCTGTTATTATGCCCGAAGACAATATATCAAATGGGTCTGCAACATCAACAAAATCAAAAACTTTCAGAATGAAGAACATTTAATGTGAAATTGAATTAAGTTACAAGTTAGCGGCCTTGAAAGAAGCTAATGTATTAGAGCAGGAAAAGTCCGAATTACAGTCCAAACTGAAGCAGAGGACTGATGAGCTAACTAGAAGACAAATTGAAATCAGTTTAAAACTAAAAGCCAAACTTCAGGCGATAAAAGATGTAAACTTACCATTTGAATGAATCCGTCATGGTAAAGAATCAGATTCTGAAGTAACATTCAAGAACCCTCTACCGCCAGTCCCACAGTTCCAGTCTGCCAATACAGAAATTGACCATACACCCCCACCCCAAATACAATCAGTGAACACATTGGTGCACCCTAGATCTGTGAATTCTCCCAGTGAAACAGAGAATGAACCAAATGATCTTCCTGCTCAGTCTGTGAAAGAATCCAGTTTGCTACAGTACACTTCAGGGTGAAGTATCAAATTCCTCCCTGTGGGCGTTTTTTCCACTCAAAAATCGCGGTGTTTTTATCATGTCCACTCCTCAGAATTAGCGACGTTCTGGGCGGAAAAAAGTCCGCGAAAATATAAAATTCGCGGAGGATTATTGTCCGCGAAAATTTGAAATTCGCGGCTTATAATTGTCGGTGGAAACATAAAATTCGCGGAGGATCATGTTCCACAGTGATTCAAAATAGTCTTGAGTAATTTAGACAATATTGTCATAGCGTTATTTAATAGTTAATGGAATAATATCACGAGTATATTGGTCGTTTTAGTTAACCTGTAATTTATATATTCATAAGGCCAAAAAAAAAAAGAGTTCTGTTTCCTGTAACAGATGGAAAATAGGGTAGGGTCGGTAGGTAGGGTTTTTTTGTTTTTTTGTTTTTTTTTTTAATATTAGATCTTCTACCACCGGGGGTTCAGGTCAAGGTTTCAAGTGACAGAAACAATTTTTTTTAAAATATTTTTTGAAAACATACATAAAAAGCTACCCAATTTTTTTATTTCATCAAATTATTCCAATTAGATCCAAAATCATGGAATTTTAAAATCCGAGATCGACGTCAAAAATGTAATCAAAACTGACAAAACTGTCCGTAGTGTCCGTATGCGGTATGTCGTATAATATTCTGTGCGAAAATCTTCAATTTTATGTTGGGTTGAGTCGGCGCCGTGAACATAAAGTACGAATAGATTTGTGGTATTCTTGGATAATTGTTTAAAATGTATCAGAGACTCGATTACGATTTAAATATTATCTTTGGTGGCAAAAGAACTTTTAATCGTTCAATGATGATAAAAACAATAGCGTAGGGAGGCCATTTTGTTCAAGGGAAATAACTCACGCTGAAAACTTATATCGTACCGTTGCACGAAATCGGTCCGTAATAAATTTGTCTTCTTTTAAATACCAATCGAACAGATCCTATCCACCTGTTTGAAATATAGGTTCACTTGTGTTTGTCCATTTGCGAGCCGTTAATAATTAGAACAAAAGTTGTGAGCTTCATAGCTTTTCGGAATGTGCATTATCTATACGAAACCTGTAGTCTTGTTTTTCACGTCAGTTAGCAATCTCACGTCAAAAGTATGGCAGATCTTAATAAACGTTCGCTGTACCCGCTTATTCCGATCGGTAAATGCCGATTCAAAGAACGATGACATTAATATTCATTTATAGCAACAAATAATATATATATTTTCACGAATCCGGTAGGTTTAGAGTATTCTGAATGGTCGCTTGGTGAACAAAAATTTTTTTTATTTCTCTTGACGCTAAAAAAAAAAATTGAGTCGGCAGGTTTTGTAATGGGTCGGTCGGGTTACCGGAAACATAATATTTTTTTTTTTTTGGCCTAATACTATTTTCAAATTGTTTTTTGAAAATTAACTAAAGTGTACCAAAGTATTATTTTATTCATATCCTAAAATATCTGTTACGCTCGATTCATTTATAATGTACATGTACATCAGTATTCAATTAGTAAATCGCACCACAAAGTGCATACACATATCAATTTGCTATGTCATTAGTTCATCCGACAAGCAGACAATGAAACCATGTTTCGTGAATTCTGATAACATTGTCTGAAAATGGATGACAATAAACATAATATGTAGCGATTTGCACGTGGGCGTCTTAAAATATGCTGTCGATTTTTTATATACTGATTTATTATCGGTTTTAAATATGAACAAGAATTTAATGACAATCGTAGAAATAAACAAATTAGCATTAATTCTTGGAAGGTATATTTTCTCCCCGATATTTAATTTAACGGTAATTCAATTAAAATGACGATTGGGCTCCCAACGTTCAAATAATACTTTATGTCCCGAAAATCAAATGTCATGTAATGTATAGAAGCTGAAAGATTCTTTACTTATTTCAGTTTCGTATTTGACTTTAAGATACAGAGTCCCTATTCCCCACATTTCAATACAGATCAACATGTCAAATCGTTTCAGATAGCGCTATACATGTATGTATAAGCACAGGAATCTGACCTTCTATCTGTATATATATGCATACACCATACCGAACTAGACAATATATAATAAAAAAGAACAGGAATGCAATGCCTGTTAAATCCTCGATTTTATTGCTCTCGCTTCGGTACGTTTTTGTTCCACAATTCGTAATGTCAGGCAATCTAACCTCTGCCAATTCACCCAGATATGATTTTTCTTCAATCTAAAGACCTGATCTGCGTAAAACAGATGTTTGATGTTTATGAAAGAAAAGACTGCCGCTAAAATTATAAAATCTTTATTATTTAAATCAACCATGCACAAATCTTATATAATCAACCGAATCAAATCCTAGTCAAACTGGCCCAAATAGATGGTGTCAAAATAAATCGGGTAACGGGTGTTGAACCAGCTCGATGTCGAAACAACTTGTTCCCGTAAGTTCACATATTGACTTATACATTGGAGGCTGAGCCGTTGGGGCCAAAATGAAAAATAGAAATCAGCATGGTATTGTATCTATCTGTCCCGTGGATCCAGCAAAAATTATAAAACTTTTGAACGACAGATCTGCTCCCGATAGAACTAGACGATATTAATACTTGGGATGTGTTGCGAATATTTAAATAGTTCATCAATAACACCGCCTATATTTCTTACCATTTTCTAAAATACAATATTAGAGCACTGGTATCTTGTATATGCTGTCAAACTGGGGGAAAGTATTTCCTTCTTTTTGTTCTGGTTGATTGATCAGAATGTTTGAAAACGTTGACCTATATAGGTGTTATGTAATGCGGTTTATAGAGTTCAGACACATGATTGGTGTCATAAAGTAATAAACTAATTAACAAGCTACAAGGATTATTTATTTGGGAACATCTCACTGTGCCACCTGCTATTGTTCTCATGGGGGGATTAATCAAGCAAGGGGATTATCGAATACAATGGTGTTAAAAGTATAGTCCGCTTTTTAAAACTAACTAGGCTGAAACTAATTAACAACTTTATTCGCAATAAATTACATAAAAGTAACAACAAATACATATATCAAACATAAATCACAACCCTACTAAATGTTACAAGCGTCAGTATATTCAATCGCACTTTTTACTTCATTTAACAGTTTGATTTTAGATCATTTATAGATTTTTCTATTCTTATATATTTTCGCCTGTCAGGAGGCAATCGTTCCCCGTTATCCAACTGAACTATTGTATTTTCAGTAAAAGTCTGCTCTTTTGACACAATGTTAATAAATTTAAATATATTTGGGTGGCTTGCTCCGGTCTTCTTCATTTTACTGTGCCATCCCTCAACGTGATTGGTCCTCCGTGAACCATCTGTGTTGAAGTGATTCCACATAGCCCTTCCATAGCTTTTTACCCATTGTTCAGTAACATAATCTGCAAACTTTAAAATATTGTCATCCTCCAAATCAGCTTTTTCTAAGGCATTCAACAAAAAGTCGACGCAAAAGTAAATTTACTGCTGGGCTGTCTGCGAAAGGTCTCTGTTGTCCAAATTTCTGCGCATTTCGCCAAATTGCTTGGCGAAAAAAAAACGGGCAACCTTTCAGCTCCCTCCCCTTAAATAAACAAACTCATGTTTGGATGGAGGAAAAATGTCATTTATTAATGTAAGTATCCTAATCTAACTAAAATTTAATAAATGACTGTACGTACACAAAGTACTTCAATAACACATAATAAATGACTGTACGTACACAAGGTACTTCAATAACCTGATGTTGGGCTTAACAAGATGACAAAATATGGCCAAATGAATTGCTGTCTGAACAAGGACAGGCAGACAATTTCAGGCCCAACACAGGCGACATAAATCTCCACCCCACGAGTATGTAAATCTATAAACATAACATGTGATAAACCTTTTAGCAAGAGATAATTCTATAAATGGAGAATTCAGATCCCAGCTGACGCACCCTACTTAGGACCATGAATACATACTGAAATTGCAGAGCATACAAATGAGACTCGATCGGACTACTCTGACAAGTGAGAATGCTCTGCACTTATGCCTATATAAAGAAATTGCACAAACACCGTAAGACATTATGGGTTGCAACTAAATACATGTACTACTACATGTATAAAGTATAATGGACACCAATAAAGCATAGAGGTCGAGGTACATAGTAACATCTAATACAAGTAGTAATTGCTTTTTAAATATAGGACATCTCAAATATGAAAGGTTTCTCAACTTAACTCATGTGTTGGGATGTACAGAAAAACAAAGGAAGATTTCCAAATACATGCATAAATGTAATAATTACGAATACAATTTATAAAAGGTATTATCAAGTTTACAGTGGACGGAAGTGCAACACCAGATATATTTACATTCAGATGTAGGTATCCAGACAACAAAAGACCCTGCAAACTACTCTGGAGAGTCTGAGGCTGTCCCCGTGTTACAATGAACAGGAAATTACCAAAAATTTTATTTTTAATACATGTGTAAATGTAACAATTATGAATATACATTATAACAAACAGTATTATGAAAAATGACATCGGACGGAAACTTAAAAACCAGATCTATTTTCATACAAATATAAGTATCCAGTCAACAAACAAGACCCTGCAAACTACTCTGGAGAGTCTGAAGCTAACAAACTAAACCACAATATTTATACCGTAACGGAAGGCACAGGATTCAGGACCATAATCTTAATCTAATGAATTTAGGCAAGGCAAACGGATATACGATTGGAAAGCGTTGCTCTTCCATCGTCCAAAACGACGGATAGTGTCCTCAGAATGGCCTTTCAAAAAGGCAGTTGTAGCAGCGCCCATGCGAAAGGAATGGAGCTTGTAGCGCGAAACATCCAACCCTAAAAAAGCTACTAATTTTGATAATTGAGCATTTACAAAGGAATACATTGCTGGTTTACCAACAGGCAATTGGAATAAAGGTCCAGTAGAATGTGGGAAACATTTCAAATAATGGAATAATAAGCAAGGGGCACAAGCCCTGCTGGTTGGTGAGCATGAGCATTTCAATAGTAGTCTAGTCGGATCCGACGTGGATTTATGTTTAAAATAGATTAATGTTATTTCAACTGACGACAACACACTTTCAGTGAGGATAAAGCGTACATGATTAGTTTGGACTACGAAGGTAGATTGGTTTTTAGATTTTTGCACTAGCTCTCCCAAACGGAAAAAGCCTGCAAATGCTAGAGCAAAAATTGCCCGCAACAAAATTTGGTGCGCCTGCAAGGTAATTACTGTCGGAATCGCTGATAACAAACGTGAAAGAATGTTATTTGTGATTGGGAGACGATTTTCACAAGGAACATGAAGTTTCTTAGCGCCCTTCAATAAATTTGTGACCAAAAAGGAATGCACTGTATCGGGAAAACCCAACGATTTTTGTACGAATGCCAAGACTGACACATGTGAGGCGATTGAAGATGGTGCAAAGCCATTCTCAAACAAAAAGGCCAAAAAATTCAAAATTACCGTCGAAGGAATCGGAAATGTAGGGTATAGAGTATAACGTTTGCAAAAATCAGTAAACCTAGACCAAGATCGATGATATGATGCACGCGAACCAGTAGATAACGCTTGACCGACTAACAACTTTGCTGTGGCTGTCAAATCGTCAAGATTGCGGGATCCACCACCTGTGGAGATGGATCTAACCATGGAGCATGTTATCTCGCTCGCTGAAATAGAAAACGAGACAAGGAATCAGCAACAGTATTAGAATGTCCCGGAATATGTTTAGCTCGTATTAGAATATTGAAACGGAGTGCCACTAACAACAAACGCCGCACTAGTCTCATGAGAGCCGGACATTTTGAAGTGGCTTTGTTTATCACAAAAACTACACACTCATTGTCGGTTAATAGTAAAAGTTTATGATTTTTTAGAAGGGGTCCAAAGTGTTTTGCATAGCGGCTACAATTGGGAACAATTCTAAAACATTAATGCTGAAGGATGCAAATTCATCTGACCATTCACCAACGAACCATTTTGAGCCTAGGACGGCCGCAAATCTGTAGGATGTAGCCGCATCAGTATATAATTTCAAAAAATCGGATCCCACCCAAGTATCATGCAAAAACATGCATCTGCCATTAAAATTGGACATGAAAAGATGCCATGCACGCAGATCTAGCCGTGCAGCATTAGTAATGCGTATTTTGAAAAAGGGTTTTGATATTCCAATTGTTAGATCATACAATCTTCGCAGGAAAGTACGACCTGGTACTACTACCATGGTGGCAAAATTAAGGAGGCCTAATAAAGATTGTAATTCATTTAGGGTAACTTTTTTCCGTGACATCAATTCTGTGAGACGATCACAGATTTTGACTATTTTATCTTGCGGCAAACGCACTTCCATTGTCATTGAGTCCACTTCTATTCCATAAATCACTATTTTATTTGACGGAAAAACGGTTTTTGATTGTTTTATAGGAATACCTATGTACTCTGCTAATTTAAAGAAATAATTCAAGGAGTCCAAACATATTAGCGAGTCAGCTGGCCCGGCAAAAAAGAAGTCATCTATCATGTGGCTTACGGCAGATTGATGTTTGTTAATCATAATCCAATGCAGGGCCGAACTGAATCGTTCAAATGTTTGGCAACTCATACTTAACCCCATGGGAAGGCACATATCTGCAAAATACTACAGTTGGTTATCGATACTAATGGTAAACCCCAACAATTCGTAATCCTCCGGGTGGATTGGAAGTAATCGATAAGCGTCCTGTATATCTGCTTTAGCCATTAGTGCCCCCTGCCCAGCGAGCGAACAATTTCAACAACATTATCAATAGTTTCATATTTTACAGAGCAAAATTCCTCTGGAATGCCAGAGTTTATGGAGTCCTCAAAGGGAAAGGACAAGTCGTGGATTAAACGAAAAGCACCAGACTCCTGCTTGGGGACAACACCTAAAGGCGAGCAGCGAAGGTTTGAAAATGGGGGATGTTTAGAGGGTCCCAATACCCGACCCTTGGATATTTCTATATTTATTTTCCTAATTAGTATGTCCATGTGGTCCACACAGGATTTATGATTTCGTGCAACCGAAAATACCCGTTGACCCGCAAATGGTATTCGGAACCCCTCCGAAAACCCCTTAAATAAAAATAAGCGCTCTTCTTCATTATATCCATTTAATTTTTTGTAAAGCCTATTTGGGTCCACTGAAGTTGGCACCGGTGCCGGATTGTTTCCTACGAAAGGAATAGCGAGAAGACGAACCGGTAGCATTCAATGATTCTGTAGGGTTGGTAACCTTTACTACCGGACGGGACGAAGCAGTCAGTTGAGCGGGGGCGTTTGCACGGTTTGGGTTGTTGGAGATGTCATTGAAATTAGTAGTGGTTGACGGAACAGATGAGGACTGGTTTGAATTTCGGTTACGGCGCGAGTAACAGCTAACCACAGGGTGATTAAATCCACACCTCGAACATACATGTCTATATCTACAATTATGAAATGAGCAGCCTTGATTCGAATTGAATGCAAAGCAAAGATTCAAACGAGTATTCGTTCGAGGGGAGACAGCACTATTGGGTTGAATACTGTTAGCAGGGATTTTTGCCAATTTTGAGGCATACAAAGTGGTGGCTTGCAGCCACAACTCTGGATGCAGTCGATTCCAAGGTAGGTCCTGAGACTGACGCAGAGTCCTGAACCCTGTGTCGTAAAATTGCAAGGCAGCCCCCCCATAATTTTGCGCCAAATCTGTAACAAATGACATATACGCCAGTAAACTCGGCACTGACTGGGGCGACATTTGGACAAACACATCCATAAAAATTGCAAATGCCTTCCGCCATTGGTCCAATGACAAGCTTTTGGCCTTGGGTGAGGAAACCAGTTTAAAAACTGGTTCCTCATTCACCTCTGAAATACTTAGGGCCAATTGATCTGGTACAGAGCCAGGAAGGAGGCTCGTAAAATTTACGAACTTGTTTGTCCAAATGTCTGTTTTTAATTTTTCTGAAATGTGGCTCGAAATGAGCCACCCCTCACCCATACTGGAGGTAGGCGGTTGGAGTTCTTGACCTGTGAAAAGTTGTGTTGCCTCCACTGCAAACACGCTTGGGGCAGTAGTGCCACTTGATGTCTCAGCTTGGACTGTAACAGGCACTGTTGTTGGAGGAACATCAGGTATTGATGCAGGTGAACTAGCAGTACTGGGAGCTGGTGGAGGATTTGAATCTTCCAAGACAGTAGATGCATCGGGTGACTTAACTAAAAGTCCCCGTTTAAACAATTTCTGCAATAGAATGTTTGTTAATCTATCCTCTGCCGTTGTCGGTACGATTTCAGTGTCTTCTTCATCATCACTTTGACACTGGTTTCTGCGACGCTTGGACATCCTGAAACAGTTCCAATCCAACATAAAATACCCACAAATACAAGCCTTAAATGTAGAATGCAGTGGAAGCTACTCAATATGTTCAAAAGGAAATAGCACACCTACTGCACTAACATGCCACAACAATGGCCCAGCACAAGTACTACTCACACACATACCCCATAGTATGGCACCATAACTGATTAGCTGTACAAGCACTACCCACACACATACACCCAAAGTATGTCACCACAGAAATAGAATATAAATATATATTCCAATTAAAAACATCTGTGTATTATTTTATATAATACACACACTACATGTACCACAACACACACTAATCTACCCCATAATAGGGCACCACAACTGATTAGTTGTACAAACACTACCCACACCCATACAACCAAAGTATGTCACCACAGAAGTAGAATATAAATATATATTCCAATTAAAAACAGCTATCCAGACAAAGAAATAAAACAACCATATATATATATATACATATATAAAGTAATACACACACTACCAAAACGATTACATGTAATCTACTATACAATTCCAAAACGATGGGTACAATGGACAAACCCCAACACAAAGATAATACACTGACAGATTACGACAGCGTCACAATCGCCCAACTAAGAGGTGGGAAGCAGACAAAACCAGCGGATATGTCGTAGAATGGCATCTCTTACACTGCGACCGAAAAGTGGGTAACCTATCTCCTTTGATAAATGAATACCATCAGTATCATAAGGGTTACGGACTGGGTTTAATAGCCCTGCTCTATGGTGCCATAACGAAATATTTGAACGATCAATGCACAATGATGCCAATATTTTATTTGTCTCGGCTACTTTCTCGTTATAAGTAGCATGAGTCACTAGTTTCCGGGGTAAAAGTTCCGAAATTACTACGCACTTCGGATTCCATCCATGAATAATATAATCGGCAAAGGACACAATGGCTAGCGCCAATTGATATGGATTACTGTTCAAATCCGACAAATCATTGGAGCCCATATGTAACAATATAATATCGGCATTATGAAAATCTAAATTGTTTGACTTAAAAAGGCGTCCGTGCGGATCGCCTCGAACAAGTAAACCGCCATAACCGCGGAAACTAATCCTACATAATCGAGGGTCTAAACCTAAATTTAAGTAAGACTGATTGAAAGTCGTGAAATCACGAAGCCGTTTTATGTAGCTAGAACCAAAAATGCACACCTGCACTGGGTCAGATAACGAACTTGATTCCGGAGTAAGCGACTGCTGACCAACTTGGAACAAAGGAAAAGCCGCCATTTTTTGGCGGAGATTACACCGAAGCAGATAAATGTCGATACTGACCGAACAAAAATTGTACGTACACCACACGTTAATACAATCGACAGAAATACTAAGTATACTTAACTTATGACAATAATTGGTGCAAAAAACACTTTCCACAGCACAGGCACTAAACAACAATTGAAATCGAAATCTTCAGCGATCGTTCACGTGTGGTCTCATTGCCATATACGCTCCGAATGAAATCTCGCGAGAGCACCGTGGTCACGAGGTCAGCTCAAATTACATTATTGTAATAATGTATATTTCAATAGCTGAATTTTGTGCTGCTATTTCAAAATCAGTGATGATGGTCACATGGGATAAATAATAATGCTGCCTTTTGCTTTAAAACTTGAAAAAAAAGAACTGTAACCGATGACACGTGAATTTAACTTATATATTGTAATCATTAAAACAGATTAAAAATCTTAACTAGGTGAACAGTACCAATAATGATACAGTCTATAATCCTTTGTTTATTTAAATTTTCACACCAGTAGCCAAAACACCAGTTGATTAGGTGGCACAGTGAGATTAAACCATTTATGGTTTATTTATTTCAACTAAAATGTGTATTACAATTTGCAGTCTGAATTACAGTTGTTAATTTTGTTGATAGATTAATTAATTAAATGTTTTTGATAACTTAAAAAATCGTGCAAAATGAAAAATAAGGTAATTTATGTTTAAAACTTATATGGCATGTAAATAGAATACATAGACGCGTGTATAGTAAAATTTACGACAACCAGTAACTAACTCTTGATACTGGCGTATCTTTTTTATGGAATAATCTACCATTTACTTAGTTGCATATAACTATATTCTCTCTAAGAAAAGGATATTTAAAACAAAGTCATTTAACCTGGCTTTTAATATTTTTTTATATGATTAAATTGTCACTTTGTAAAGCGTCCCTAAACAAGTTATGAAGAGCACACTATAATTATATATGCACGTGTAGTGTATCAATATCCGTTCTTAAACTTTCATATGTATTAACAGTAACAAAATTTCGATTTATAGTATTATTATTACTTTGTCCCCTTTATTTGCAAAACATCTCCCCGGCGTTGATAATAAATTATATTTGAATTATTTCTCTGTGCCAGTTGGAAACATAATTGTCTAAGGTCTAATTGAACCGTGAAGTTTAAATCAAGTATCAAATCGAATTAGGAAACAGGTAAATGTATTTTTTCATAGAATAACAATGCTGTTTGTTTCAAATCTGCATTGGACTATTCACAATCTATTTATTGTGATTTATATTTGATATCTGTGAATGATATCCGACTATCATAAAAAGGGACCTTTAAAAATTAACATCTAATAACGAGATATAATATGTTCATTCAGAAATTATTCAGATATCCTATATTATCTGCTAGCTATTTTAAACTTACAATACACATTAACAGAGTAAGCTATATGATCAACGCTTCCCGAAGAGCTACCAATTTATCAGAATTTTCAAAGAAAAAATTGCCAAATGTTATAGGTTATTATTAGTATCGTCTCAAATAAAGCAACCGAACAGTTTTCCAGTACGTGCGAATAAGCTCGTGCACGTCTCTACATGTAAACAGAGGTGTTGCTTTGATCATGGAAACGTAATTGAGATTGTCGAATCTGCACGGACAACGCATGAACCGGAGAGACGTGAAGTCTGAAATGCCAATGGATGGGTTGACATTTGAATTATATTATTTTTTGGATCATGAATACGGTTACATGGTACAAATTTGAAGACACAAATAATAACTTGTCGGAAGACGAGATTTAGTATATATTTACGAGAATAAGTATATTTACGAGAATAAGTATATTTACATACGGTAAAGTTACAAGTTTAGTTCTGGAATTAGGATCGTTGGAGTGTATGCAATGTAAATTTAGTGAAAAGCTAAAGTAAAGTTTAAATACCATTTGTGTGGGAATTACCACTGTTCAGTTGGTTGTTGTGTCGTAATATTTATCAACATGGAGATTTCTGTTTTATGGATATTGCTATTGAAGGTAAGATGGGGGCCCCATTGTTGTTTGTTTAAATTGTTCGCACTGACCGCGGATCGTACTAGTATATACTCCGCCCCTTGTTTTGAGTGCCTGGGATGTTTTCCTCCGGGATTTTTTTTTAAAATTAGGATTAATTTCAGTGCAACTGAGACAATTTAGGCAGCAGTTTCATTGACGTTTAGAATTCGTTGGCGATTTGAGTATTTTAAGCTCCGTCCGGGATAGAATTGGGGGGGGGGGGACATTTGTCCCACCACTATGCCGAGACTCGGTACGGATTTGAAAGGAGAAACCACTACCTGAAGAAAAGAAAAATGAAGGAACAAACGAATAAGTAAATATACACATACGGAAAATTTAGCTTACTCGCTGTGTATGCAATTTCATTAAATGCAAATTTATATCTAAATAACGTGAAAGTATAAAACGCGTACGGGTTCTATACAAAAACAAAAAGACGAGATGAGATAAACGTGAATCATATAGTGAGCACACGTCCATATAGGCAATTTTATAAATGGCGAGACTATAAAAAAAGTAGTGCGTCTTATGTTCATTAACAAATACAAAAGACGCATTGAAGAAACGGCCCTGTACAACTCCACATATAAAGACCTGTCCTTATACAAAGACCTATTTGCGTAAAACACACCGGCGAATGAAAAATCGCACGGTAAAATTAATTTTCTTTCCTAAGTTTTGATTTAACACTCACACGTCAGATAATGCCTGTTGGTCCTTGATTATACCTTTTTGGCGCAGTTATAACAACTATCGAGAAAACACACCAATTAAACAATACACACCGTGTCATTCGTTTTTAACCCGTCGGTTAATTAACACACTCAGTACAGAAAACGCACCGTCCGAGAGTTGTTCAACCCTACCGATAATTAACTCGCCTTGCAGTCCATTTTTCACCCTTGTTAATTAACACACCTTATCTAGAGATTTTAAGCCATAATGAGGAGTTATAATCCAAAATTTATTTTTTTATGAGGCAAACGTACTTATTGACACTTTGTGATCATTTTTATTACGGCAAACGTACAGTTTAACCCTTACCTATTTCTCAGTGTAAAGTGGTTTCTATTTTAGTCAATGATAAATTCCTTTTGATGGCACGTGTGAATTCACCTAATTTGCAAAGTTGATTGACAGTATGCATTGACTCAGACTCCTTGGTACCTAAATGAAAAGGTCGTCACGGTATTTTCCGACTGATAGTTTTAATGTACATGTGTTCAGTAAGGTTGACAGTGAATTTTGGCGATATGTGCTTAAAAACATGAGATGAAGGCATTTCATTCATTTGGGAATTAAATCAGAATATATTACTTGAAGTGTGATTTACCGATTTAAAATGCATTTTGTAACTTATTTGTCAGAATGGAAATGGCTATTTTAATGTACAACACTGTGTGTAAATATGTGTGTAAATTTTGAAATTTTCGTAATTTGAATGAGTTTGAAATAGTCGAACGATGCAAGTTTTAAAAATATCGAACATATTAATGAAGTAATGTATCGATAGAGGGTGAAACGATCGTGGGATGAACTGACCCATATTCGCCTGTTTTTAATATTCCATTTTTGTGATTTATTGTTAAGTCTAATAAAACAATATTTTAATAGTATAAACACTTACAATTACCATGCCAACGCGTTGCGGATTGAAACCACGGCTTTAAAACTATGAGCGTGCTCACTTTTTTTAATTATTTGAATAGAAGCTCTAATAACATTGTCAACACGTTTCGGATTGAAACCACGGCTTTGTAACAATGAGTGTACTTACTCACTTTTCTTTATTCTTTGCCGACATACATAAAAGGTAAACGGCTTCGTAGCACATTGTTGTTTTAAAACAAAATCAAAAACAAAAACATAGTAACAGAATACAGACTACATACATGTGTGTAAATGTATAAGTCATTAATGGACAGTCAAGCGGACGTTAAATAAAGCTGAATAATACCAATTTACAAATGTTCGTCCATATGATTATTTGTAAGGTTTGTTATATATGCCGTACATGTAACAAACGAGTATGCGATGTTGTAAATTATACATCGATGCTGACATCGATAATATATGCATAATATATTTTAATTCAGAGTTTTAAAAGCATGCCGATAATGTTGTTTTCTGGATTGGACTACTGAATTATGGATACGAATACAATGTAAAGCATACGTGTAACAATAATTTCATAATATTAAATTTCGCGCTGGGGTCGGTGGTTTAACAATTCCGCGGCAGTCGGTGGTTTAACAAATCCGCGGTGGTCGGCGGTTTACTCAAATTCGCGGCGGAAATTTAGAGCGGAATTTACAGCGAGACCTGAGCGGATTAATAGCCTGTAGTTCGTGATTTTTCAATTCCGCCCAGGTCGGACCACGGAGGAATTTCATACTTCCGCCTGACGTGTACTGTACAAGCATTCAACAAACTTTTAGAAAATCAAAAAGGTCAAAGTTTACTGTCCCAGGACCTCAAACACTTTGACGGCAGTGACATTTTGTTACATCAAACATTGATTAAAAACTTTGAGCTTGTTATTGAGAAAAATACAAGTAATCCAGAACAGTGTTTAGAATACTTACTAAAGTATACCCAAGGTGAAGCGCATGATTTAATCAAATTTTGTCCATTAATTTGAACAAGGTTATGTACGAGCTAGATCTATACTACAGAGTGATTATGGTGGCCCCCCTCTTATTGCATCTGCCTTCCTTAGTAAAGCGGAAAACTGGACAAAAATACAGTCTTTGATAAAATTTGACTTTCAATAATTTTGATTAACTGTGTAAACTGTAAGCAGAATAACTGTGAAATGAATAGCATGGATAGATTTGAATTTATAAAAACATTATGTTCAAAACTCCCATACCTTTACAACAACAGTGGATTGCAAAAGTAGGTAAAATATGTGAATGTGAATCTAGATCCCCAACCCTTTGTGACTTTGAAAAATTTGTAGGTCTTATATCGAAATAGAAGCAGACAACAATATCAGAACTGTGGACCTGAACCTGTTAATAAAACTGAACCAAAACCCTCTGTATCTTCTGGTTGTGTAAAAGCGAACATTCTGAACAGCAGTAATCCATTAATGGCTATTGTTCTAGCGAAACTGAAACCTTAACTCAGTGATATCACTGTACAAACCCATGCCTTTGCCGATAATGGGTGTAGTGTTCTATTTCTAGACTTATGAATGCCTTAAAGTTGCAGTGTAAGTCAACACAAGTTATGTTGAAGAGCATGAACTTAGAAGAGACAATAAAAACGCTTTTGGTAATTGATGTGCTGCAGATCAGTGATTTCAAAGGTGACAAATTTTTACATTTACCCCAAGCTTATGTGAAAGATAAATTGCCTGCTTCAGCATCCGATGCTCCCATAATGATAGGAATAAACTTCCCAGCCGCAACCATGCCATTGGAAGTTGCTGTTGGTAACATAGGAGAGCCCTATGCAGTGAAATCAACTATTGAATGGTTATTTTATGGCCTTCCTGGTAAATTAAGTGATCATGTTTCTAATACTGTGAATGTTAGTTATTGTCGATTGGATGATAATTTAGAAGCTCTTAAAGTGAAAAGGTGCTTCAACTTAGAATTTGGTGAAAAATTATGTGAAGATAAGAAACTGTTATCTGTGGAGGACAAACAGTTCCTGAATATGATGGATAATTCCATAAAGTTAGTTGACAATCATTACATGATAGATCTTCCATTTCGTGATAGGACTATTTGTATACCAAATAACAAACTAGAGGCAGAAATATTTGCATATATAGAATTCAAAAGAGATTAGCTGCCAATAGTACCCTGCGTGAACAGTACACAGAATTCATGACCAATTTAGAAATCAAGAATTATGCCGAAAAGGTTCTGAAAAATGAAATTAATAGAAGTGATGGAAGAGTATGGTTTATTCCCCACCACAATGTTAGCCATCCTTGCAAACCAGACAAAGTAAGAGTTATCTTCAACTGTCCGTTGATATTTGACGGTGTATCGCAAAATTCACTGTTATTACCCGGTCCTGATTTAACAAACAAACAATTAGTAGTTTTATTAAGATACCGACAAGACATTTATGGCAGACATTGAAAGTATGTTTTACCAGGTATGTGTGAACAAGTTTGATTGTGACATGATGAGTTTTCTATGGTGGCCTGGTGGTAACATAAATATGGTACAGAACGTGTGCAGTACAGAATGCTGGTGCATCTTTTTGGTTCTATAAGTTCACCGAGCTGCGCAAGTTACGCATTGAAACGTGTTGTTAAGGACAATGCTTGTATTTATAATCAAGAAACTGTGAATACTATTAATCAAGACTTTTATGTTGACGTTTTGTAAATGTCTGTCTCTAGTGAATATGAAGACATAGAATTAGCTAATGACATGTCCAGTGCATAAAAATCAGGTGGATTCAATTCAGAGGCAAAAGTGGATGAAGGACTTAGTCAATCTTCAAAACGTATCATTCGAATGTTGCATTAAAACCAAAGAAATTTGGAAAAATCAGTAATATCCTGTTACATCATTTTGCAGACGCCTCAATTAATGGTTACAGTACAGTAAGTTACGTTAGATTTGAAAGTGAAAATGAAGAAATAAGCTGTTCGTTTCTACTTGGTAGATCACGTGTCGCTCCCTTGAGATTAGAATCATCTGCGGCTACTTCTGTTGTAAGAATAAACAATATGTTGATGTCCGAATTCACCAAGCGCTTTTCAACGAACCCTTACAGAAGTTCTCAGAAATCTGACATGGAAGATAGCACTAGTTTACGTCGATGATATTATAGTTTGGTCCAGATCATTCGAAGAACATTTGAACCATCTAACCTTAAGTTAAAACCTTCCAAGTGTCACTTTGCTGCTCAAAAGGTTTTATACTTAGGTCATATCATCTCAAAAACTGGTATTGCTGTGGACAAAACAAAGACCGAAGCAGTACAGACATTTCCTCAACCAAAGAACGTCGGTGAAGTTAGAGCATTTATAGGACTGTGCAGCTACTACAGACGTTTTGTTAAAAACTTTGCACAGAAAGCAGCGCCACTCAACCAATTGCTACGGAAAGATGTGGCATTTCAATGGACACCGGAAATAGATGATGCATTCAAAATGTTAAAGAGGGCTTTGATATCACCACCAATACTTTGATACCCCGATACCCAAATTTTGAAAAGACGTTCTTGTTGCATGCAGATGCAAGCTTCAATGCCATTGGATATATATTAGGACAACATGATGAAGAAGGCAAGGAAGTTGTAATTGCATATGGTGGACGGGCCTCAAATGACAGAGAAAAGCGAATGTTTAGCTATAATAGAAGGTGTCAAACAATTTCATATATATTTACCGTATTTTCCGGTGTATACGGCTCATGCGTAGATAAGGCACAGGGCGACTTTGGCAGAGGTGTTTCAGGAAAAAAAAATATGCGTGGTTTAGGCGCACCCCTTTCCCAGCGCCTCGTGAAACTTATACCATACCATACGTGACTCAAATCCACCTGCGATCTCCAGTAACTGGGCCAAACTCTTTTGTTTACAGTTATAATAATTACCGATATTTAGCCGTATCAAGTTATATATATATTTCTTTATGAAATAAATTGCATTTGTTACATTTGTTTCTATTAATTATAACGTACAATTGATTATTCATAACTTTTAGCAGTACTTTTGTTACTCGTACGGTAGTGAAATTGACATTCAAGTCCCGCCCACAGCAAACATGGCCGTCTATTACATCGTGTTAAATTTGTGAGTAATTGGCTGTGATAATTGTATTGATGATAAACAAATTAAATGTTAACTGTTGTAGAAATAATTTCTCATGATCAGCTACTCACGACTTAAATCTTGACTACAACAATTCCAGGTTTACTCTAAGTCATGCAAACAACTGACAAACAATCGATAGCGTTCGTTGCCCCGCCCACTACACGCGTCATGACAATACCCAGATTGTAGCCATTTAATTAATAGATCTATCAGTAAAATAATACAATAGCATTTTTAAAACCAATCAAGGAAACAATGATTTTGTTATCTACAAACAACTTCGTAAAGAAAACGGTAACAACTCACTGGCTGATAATTAACTATACCGGTAATTTATAACAATGGGTCAATCACTGAATCCATGTTGAATGAAAACTGTCGGTAACTTAAAACGGTTATATGTTTAAATTATAAGACAGTATTGCTCAAAGAAAACACCCGGTGTATATAAAATATGAATGAACATTCCATCATTCTTACAAATTATATATTCAGAATGGCTACGAGACGAACCGCTTATACCGCTAAGGACAAGTTGAGAGTAATTAGTTACGCTGAAGCCTATGGTATACTGAGCGTGTGCTCAATCGATGTTATCTTTCTAAAAGCCAATGAAATGTCTTGTCTGTCGTAAGCCCCGCCTTTTCGTCAACTGACTGACAACACCGCCATTGACGAGAAGTAGCCAACACAGAATTCACGATTTACACAAATCATGTAGCCTTTACGTATGTTAAGTCCATGAAATTTAAATCTGGTAGACTCTACAGATGATCCCTTAAACTAAATGAGTACCATAATCTTTAAGTGGCATTGTGCTTGATAACGATAAGAGGATACTTGTCGAAACGTCGTGCTTTTAGAATAAACCAGTGATTGTTTCCCATAAAAATTGTGTTCTATTAAATGAGTACCAGTTCAAGATGATACACAAAAAGGGAAAGAACCACACGAATGCAGATGCATTATCACGTAGAACCTATGATGTACCAATTCAAGATGTAACTGTCCAAAGTGATGATGAAGACATCAACAATCAGAGGACTGTGAAGAAAGTGCAAGAGATATGTCAGGAAGCCATAATAGAGGATCCGCTGCAGCAGACACCAATGAATCATGTGGAAATTCAGTTTAAGAGCATGTCAACAGCTGAAATATTGGTAGCAGCAGAGCAAGCTTATTTCCAACAAGCACCATTAGGAAGTACTGACAATACTGCTAAATGAGATTCAGAAGCTTCAGGCAGAGGATGTTTTATTGCAAACCCTCATCAAATTTCTAAAAGATGACATTCTCCCAAAAGATGAAATAAAGGTCAGAAGAATCCTAATTAAACAATGCTTTTACCAACTAACAAATAGCGTACTATATCATCTTCATTCACGAGGGAAAGGCACCAAAATAGAAAGAGAGATCAAACAACTATGCATACCTCAAGATATGAGAGATGATATTTTAAAGAACTACCATGACTTCTTAGGTCACCAAGGCCAAGACAGAACACAAAAAGCCATTCAATTAAAACACTTCTACCCAAAAATGTATTCAGATATAGAAAAATATGTCCAGTCATGCAAAACCTGTCAAACATCAAAACCTTACTACCATAAAAAGCCAGCCACACTTCGTCGACTACCAATTGGCCCCACCTTTAGCAGAATTCATATGGATATCTTGGGCCCACTGAAGACAACAAAAGAAGGATATCATTCAATTTTATTCATTGTATGTCCCTATTCAAAATGGATCGAAGCATTTCCCTTGAAGTCAATAGAGGCCATAGTGATTGCAAAAATACTTTTTGCAGAAAAAATATGCCTAATGAACACCAAAGGAAATTCTGACAGACAGAGGGCAGAATTTTATGAGCAAATTGATAAATGAATTATGTAAACTTCTGGGTGTTAAGAAACTTAATACATCAAGTTACCACTCACAAACGAACGCAGCATGTGAAAGGACGAACTCAACAATACTGACAGCAATCCGATCTTATTGCAAGCCAGATCAATCAGATTGGCCAGATATCCTTCCAGGAGTCCTTATGGCTTACAGAGCAACACCAGCTACAGAATCTACAAATATGAGTCCCTTCCGTATGCTATTCGGTCGCGAGCCCAAATGGTTTGGTTATACTGTACTAAGGTACAGATAGGATTTTGCAGGAAACTGCAGCGTAAATGGGTAGGACCATATTATATCTGTCATGACTTTGAAAACAACACATATAAATTAAGAAGGAATGCTGATCACCAGCTCGTCAAGTCACCCTTTGCTAGTTGGAGTATATTTTTAAAGTTTTGTCAAAATCGGTTGCTAACCAAAGGTTCTGCACAACTTAAACTGTTAAAACGGAAAATTTTAGGGTTGTATGATCATCCAACGACACAATTTACTTGTTTGAAATTTTCCTGCCATTTTTGAGCTATTTTCTGCCATTTTCATTTCATTTCTCATCGGTCCTGTTTTTCAACATGATCTAGATCTTTATTTTAAACTTCTGGCGTCGGGTATGAATTCGATTACAGCAATACAAGTCTCTGTTATTTCCCAGATTTGTTTTGCCCGGGTGCCATGTTACTCGCTCAGGGGTGCACAATTACCATCGCTCGACGCCCGGGACAGGTAAATCATTTTGTTGGACAGCTGATATTACGTCATCCGTCCCCCCGCGGACAGGCCGATTTTCTCTGACAGAAATTCTTACTTTGTGATTACAATGTATTTAAAGCATATTAGTTCCAGTCTGTGTAATAAGGTTTTAATAGTTGAATAGCAGAATAGGCCAGCTTCAGTCACAACTAAACTTACTGGGCACATGATAGTGCTACCGACTTGTACCGGTAGCTTCCGTTACTAAAAATAACTCTTCTAAAAATAAACGAGTATTGTCGAATGACAGCATTCCTTACCAATACGAATACGCATTTTTTTCTCTCTCTATTTTGTTAAAATATGTCTTCCTTTTATTGTCATTTACCGCAATAGATACTGTTATAAATTTCCAAGAATTCATTTCACGATCGATTGCAAACGCCGTGATATAGCGTTTTCACATCACATGACTTTTCCACACGACCGGTGGTACTGTACTTGTTAGAATTGTCCCTGTTTCTTCTTGATTTTTCAAAGGAATCGTTGATTTTCTGATTAAAATATATTTCATTATATAGGCAGAAATATGAATAATGCTATGTGTACGGTGAGGTATCGGTAGACTGATTATCAATGACATTATAAAATGTGTCATGGTGGTCCGTAAATCGCATGATCCGAAAAACCGCTATTTATTTTGGGTAATGGGTATTTTTTTGAGACAGCACTGGACTGATGTTGTATGGTTTAATTAAGTATTCTTGTAAGGGTAAATGAATATCTTCCTATATCGAATCTGTAGCTATAAAAATGGCCGAAAGACAACATATACCTTTTTATTCCTCCGTTTATATGGTTCTTATTGTCTATTAGTAATAACGTCCAATACATTATTGATGATATATGGAAAGGTTGAGACAATATTGGAACATTTGGATGCTTAAATATTTGTTTACTTTGTTATTATTTTTATGTTTAGTCATTAAAATAAATTAAAAACAAAACGACCATATTTTTATATTTTGGGCAGGTATATTTTTCTGTAGGGCTAGCAAATTTTGTCATGACACCTGTCCATGGGCTAGTGGTTCAAAAGTGAAATTGTGCACCCCTGCTCGCTATATATACGCATATATTGTTTTGATCGTTTTTAATAATTTTTTTTCCTTGTTGAAATTCTTTGTATAACCCATGACATGTGAATAACATTGTGACTTTCTGATTTATTTTACTTTAAATCTGCTATTTCCGATTTTCGAACTTGGAATATTACGTCATTGGCATCTCATTCAGGAAGTAAAACAACATGACAACTTCTTGAATATCAGTATGATGAAATTATGAATATAAGTAGATGTGGTTGATCCTACTTCAACGATGCCATCATAAGAAATTTTCTAACTTATCTCCCCTTTTTGAAAAAAAAAAAATGCTGAAATTTGAAATCAGGTCAAATGTTGATCGCCATGAATAAAGTTGCACATAAGGTGCTTATTTTAAAGTTTTATCATAATCGGTTGGTAACAAAAGATTCTATGCAACTTATAAGATGTTAAACGGAAAAGATGTTCAACGGAAAATTTTGCCCAGATGAAATGTTTCCCATTATAACTCGGCAACTTTTTGCCACATTTTAATAATTCTTTTCTTTATAAGACTCTTTACAATATTGCAAACATGTGACATGATGAAGTGATGCCTCATTGAAATATCTCGTTATAATATAGTGATGCCTGGTTGAAATATCTCTTTATAATCTAGTCAATTAATGGCCAAAAGTGATGTCATTAATTCTGCTTGTGGGAGTGTATTTTTAAAGTTTTGTCAAAATTGGTTGCTAACCAAAGGTTATACGCAACTTAAACTGTTAAAACAGAAATGTTTACCCTGATAACCTAGCTAATAATTCTGTTCTCTTTAAGATTGTTGACAAAATCAGTAACATCTGATGGGGAAGTGATGCTTGTTTGTTATGACCGTTTTGGACCGATTTAATTCCAAACAAATAACGGCAAATTTTGCCCGGTGAAATGTTTCTCAGCGAGTTTTTAGCCGATTTTAATAATACTTTTTCCTTTTCGATATTCTTTATATAACCCATAACATGTGACAGAAACTGCCCATAAAAAATATGAAAATTTTAATATCTGCCTAGCAGATCTAGTTGTATGTGTATTTATGAAACTAATACGCTTTTTATTTCAGTGTGAGTTTGGTTTTATTTTTCCCGGAAGTCGTAGTAGACTGTGTATGAAATGCGAAAACTGTAAAAATAAGACTTGTTTTAATTGCAAAAAAAAGGTATGAAAAGATTACTTACATTAACTAAGATACATTTCTTCATTCATTAGACCATATAAATTTAACTTAAATTGAAAATCTTAAGGAAATAAATTTATACATTAAGATTTGTTTCCATTCTGTAAATAAATTCTCGATATGATATATTGACTTTGTACAGTTATATATTGAGAACATTTAGATAAGATTGCAGTAAAATCTGTGTAAGATCTCATAGACTAACAGGCATATTAAGATTGATTATGAGTCATTACTCCAATTAGATAGTGATTAGCTTTTTGATAAGGTGAGTTTAAGGTTCTTTTGAATATAGTATGTAAAATTGATTGCATTTATTTCCATTTTTTCTTTTTATCACCACATGCATACAAATATATAACATAACTTTTCCAGCAGCTGAAGCATATGTGCACCAGCAACTAATTCTGACGGACCAAATGGCTTCAACTTCTACGCGAATAGTGTAAAAATATGGTATATCAAGATTGTGGACCCTGTAGAGGTCACAATTTTCATCCAATTTTGATGAAACTCGAAATGCATGTTTATAACCCAAAGAATTTGGTTCCCCTCGAAATTTGCACATATCTAGTAGTAACTAAAATTACCAGACAAAATGGCTGCCCCTCGTATACGAATAGTGTAAAAATATGGTATAGAAAGGTTTTGGACCAGGGATGGGATTTTGCTCGTATATTCCGGACTTGTCCGACGCCAATTTCCAAACGCACAAAATTGTCCGAACGGAAATATGCCCAATCGGACATCAAGACATGGTGAATAATATTCAAAATTCCACAATTAATATAGTTTACTGAGTGTCTAACAACCACTCAACTTGATTATCGTTGATAACACGCTGGATTGATTAGGTAATTAAGTGATCAACATATTTATCGTGTTATACCACCTAACACCTACCTTGATTAACTAGTTAATCTGCCTTAATCCTTTATCGGACAATTCATTAATCCAATCCTGAACAGAAGTCGTTGCTTCTCCTTTGTCGGGATATGTATCAATACAACAACAGTGATTATAAACTTAATCTACGTGATTGACCCATTGTCGGGTGTATTCCTATTATAATCTCCTTGATGTCGGGCGACAGCAGGTAGAAATTAGTCGTATATTTCACATATCCTAATCTGCGATATCACTTTGGTGGAAGCGAGCGTTAAATAAAGCTATTTCACACACACATATCTAAAAAAAAATAGACCTTGCGAACTCTGTTTCTGATCGCACGGTTATAGTTTCTGATAGCACATGGTTATAGCACTCGGCAAACCTCGGTGAATTACGTTACTCGACATCTAGCCGCGGCTGTATGACGGTAAGTGATATGAAATGTACCTACGCCTATACAATTGCGATGCGGTACGGGTTTACATATTGGGTAAACTTGCCGATTTTAACGTATTTAGAATTTTCAGAGCAAAGTTGTCCTTGTTTTAAACGGAAGTAGAAATCTCGCGAAACTCGTGAAACTATGAAATGAATACCACTCGGTAAACCTCGACAGATTCCGAATGAATACGTGACTAATTTCACGCGTCTAATGTCGAAGAAAAGATTCTATTTTTATGGCATATTGTCGGATGTATGATCATATTTTCAATGAGGTTTATGTTTTTAAATAAAGAAATAAGTACGGTAGGCAATGTTGACGAATATGTCGAATGGAATAGTGCTTGATTTAAGTGTTAGTATTTAGCAGAGGGTGTCACCACAATGAGCGACGTTTACTGCCAAATGAATATATATGGGTATAATATTTTTTATCCTCCGTATATAAGCCGAAACGGATCATAAGACGAATGTCGAACTTCCGCTGAAGAATGTATCGAATTAAATGACCCGAAAATACGGTACTTTTCGAGGAATTTGAAACAGTATGGATAAACAGTAGTCGGCAGTCGGCTTTCATTCTATTGTATTACGACATCACATAATGTTTTAGAAATATTATATTATAACTGGCATAAATTTTAATACCGTACAGGAAAGAGTTAATTACACACAATGATTAAAATATACACAAAAAATACTTGCTTTTCTTATTTTAATTTCGTCGATTTGGAAACCAACCGCAACGCAAAATAAGATGATTAATCCGCAAATCAATCTAAAATCCAGTTATCGGTTGTAAAGGGAGATAACTGCACATTCATTTCCATTCTCTGCGAATTATCGAATATTCCTCGCAGTAATTAAACTAATGTTTTGCTATTTGACAACATAAGGTTATTATTTGATGATAGTGGGTAGTATGTGATAAGTATTTGATAGTATTTGGTTAGTTTTTGCTTGTTTTAGGGTGATATAGGGAGGCAAAAGGAACAGCCAGACATCTGTAATCGCATTTGAAGTACAATTCCCACGGTATAACTAATTATTTTTGAAAAAATTCAATAGATATGCACATTTTGCAGTATTATGTTGTAGTATTTGGTAGAATGTGGTGATTTTGAGGTAGTACTGGGGTGGTATTGGGTAGTATTGGGTAGAATTGGGTAGTATTGGGTAGTATTGGGTAAATCGTCCCGCCGCCCTGATTGTACAAAAAATTGTTTTTGCTTTTAGCTTGTTCTCTATCCATTTCTTGCAAAATGTGGTGGTATCCTGCCTGGCAGCCGCTGGTTATACATTTCACCAGTGTGGTTACTTTTATAGTTAAATTTTACTACAAAATGTTTACATTCATATTTCTTGTAACATATAGCAGATCATGAAACTTGAAATGCATGTTTATAACCCAAAGATCTTGGTCCCCTTCGATATTCGCACATGTTGGATCGTAGCTTCCTGAATTATGGCCGCTGTTTGTACGAAAAATTGCCGTTTTTAGCTTGGGCCAAGCATTTTAGATTTTTCGGATCACGGATCCGCCGACGACAGTTCAAAACTGCCGCTCGGAAAATAAAAAATGCGTGTGTTTTTTATTTTTATTTAAACCGCCGAAGCATATAACGAATAGTGATTCTGAAAAAAAAATGCTTACAATTACATCGAAGCTTCTTGTCATTTTAAAATACCGCCGTACCGGAGTTTTGACAGATTAATCATGGCAGTCACTTTCTGGTAATATTTTACGACAGTATACGAGCACGGCGGGCCAAGCATGGCCCAGGCGGCAATTAACCACTTTGCGACTTACGGGCATGCCGATTTCCGTTACCTCGTGGTGACACGAAAAATCGGATCAACAATAACATTGAAGATGTAGCTATGTGACAATTCTGGCTTCTCGACAGTGCAAACTTTGTCAACAGCCTCGTTTTCGTTTGGACTGCCGGAACTTCAGCGTTGGTCCCCCCCCACTCATAAAATCGGTGTTTTGGTGTTTATTTACATTAGTGGGGGTCTACAGTCTACACACATTTTGCTGACGTAGATAACAAGCCCGCTATTACGCTCGTCTTGATTTTTTTCCGATTGGATTTGTAGAAGTTTAACACGAAGATCGGCATGTTCTGCGATTTTTCAAGTCATCAAAATCACTTCGCTTTACTAGAAAATAATTAAAATATTTTTTAAAACTATTATAATATTTTACTGTGGTTATCTGACGATCTACTTGTCAAATTTCAGGCAAATCTATCGACTCCCATGGAGTGAATTTGTCTGCGCAGTTATTTCGCCTCCGGTATTTCATTGAGGTTTGTTGGTCACGTGACCCATTTCCCCGCACACCCATTGACTGAATTGTTTGGCACAAGAAATACTATGCCTATTATATTTAATAATAAATACAACTGATATTGACCTGTGCAATTAATCATGTTTTAGACTCGTGGGGCTTCTGTTGTGTTTTCCAATGGTACCAAGTTTATTGAAATTGAACAATAATTGAGAAAGATACAAAACATTTAGTGAGGTGTTAAATTGGGTCACAAAGTTCTTCCGCGAGCGCTTACAAAATTAATTGACGCGTTATAATGACTAATTATGCAACATTTAAATTGCTCTAACTTTCTTGCTGTTTATTGCAGAAAGGTGATTTTGGTGTCATTGGAATGGCCTGCCAAAGGGTTTTCTAATAGTGGTATTTGCATTGCCATCCATTGACTTTAATTTTTTTTGTCACATAGCTATGCGGTCGTGTTGGTTAGAGATTTCGGCTGTATATATATATATATATATATATGATCTGGTAAAATTAATCATTAGTCGAAAAATTATTTTTTTATTATAGCCCGACATCAAAATTTTACTCTTTAAAAAATAAAAAAAAAATAAGACACTGACATCTTTTTTTTTTTTTTATTTCGACCGACATCATCAATTCTATGTCCTAAAAATCCGTGAACCTAATAATCAAAAATTGGTGGCCTTGTGATCCTTTTGGAGGTCACATTTATTATCTGATTTAAAAAAAACGTTTGATTATATCACTGTTACTGTAACCCGGGGTCCTCAACTCGAACAATAGGGGATGATATATGAGGGTCGGATTAACCAATAACGGGTTCTGGTCGATTTAGCCAACTGACAGAGCCACACCTATAAATAAAAACACAAGAAGGTGAATTTGAAGTTTAAGAGTCATTCCACGAGAAAACCATGCAGAAGGTGGGGGTCGGCAGATCGAGTTCATCTCGGGGGGATTTTATCGACTGCTCTGGACTACTTCACAGCCAGAACAGCCGATCTCAAAATTTAATCGTTATTGAGATATAACCTCAGATTGATTTTTGGACATTTTTGCCCTTTTTCACGTCATTTTTGGTCAATTTTCAGCCACCTATTCTGGCGAGTCTAGGGTTTAGATGAAACTAGTGGTGGTTGGTGATGTTAGTGGAGGTCTTCCTGTGCCCCATTGTAAAGACCTTATGATTGCATCTATTCTCTGGGAGTAATGGTCAGCAAAATTGTAACATATGACGAACAAAATAGAAAATATACACCTTCGAAGATTAGCCCTATTTTCTATGATGCGGGGGTAGGTCAAAATATCGAAATGGTTTTATGCACAGCTCGACCCCCTCTATCGATATAAGAAATATAATCTCTGTCATCTCGTTTCATTCAATGCGAAATCATGAGTCAAAGTTTGTGAATTTTCCATATTATAAATCTCGATTCTCTATGAAATGACCAACTACTTTCATACAGGGTAAGCCAGCTTTCTCCAATTCTTCACCAAATCATTCGCCCATGCTCGCTGGTAGCAGCAGTAAACCGGTTCGAGCAAAACTGGTCACTTTGATGAAACTTGGTATCCAATCCAAGATGGCCACACCCGGGACTGCAGAAAATTGAGGTTTTTCTTCATTTTTGGCCATTGAATGTGGCACATATCCCAACATATGAGAACTAAAATGACTTCATACAATTGAAAGACTGTACTTAAAACATTAAGGTCCACCTCATTACATAGCAATAAGAGATGTGAGAACCGAATATGAACTGATTTCTTGACGAAGTGGAAATTTTGATCTTATTGTGCTTCCAGTCGCTACCTCCTGGATCTCAAATGCAAAAGGACGTAAATATTCCCTGCATGGTACCACACCTATGGGGAATCCATACAAAGACTATGCTGTGTACTAAGAGTGTACTAATATAAGAACATCACATTAAGGTCCACCGTTTAGCACATTACATAGCATTAAGTGATGTGACAACCGAATGGGAGTTGATTTCTTGACGAAGTGTATTTTTCTTAACATGATTCGTCCAGTTTAGATGTAAAGGTGATATGTGCTGCCCATCGCTACCGCCTCGGTTACAAATGGAATATTCCATAAGGGGAATCCATACAAAGACCTTGATGTGTCACTTAGAATCTGTTTATTCTGATCGACAACAATTGACTGAGTTAAGCGATGGACTTCAGAAGTCCTCAAACTAGCTGCATTGAGTCTGATATAGCTGTAATACCTTTACTGGAGGCTAGCTTGTTAATTTTAGAAATTTTTTCTTCTGTTCTAGGTATATGCTGGAAATGTTACAATGTCAATAATGAGGAAATGAACTGTAAAAAGAGCCAGGTTAGTTCTTCAAATAAATAATATGGTATAGGGTCAAAAATTCAACTTCATCATGTGATCATTTCCAGAGCCCAAAATGGATCTTGACAGGCCTTTTAAAACTAAATTATTTCACGTGGTTTGATATTACTGTGGGAACTGATGACATCCATCCCACTGCTACATCATCTGCAGCTACTGGTAGTGCCTCCAACACCCATTATCAATCTACTGCTACTACATTATCTGCAGCTATGGGTAGTAGAATTGAAACACCGCCTCCACTTCCTGTAACAGCTACTAGTACATAGAACTGCCAAAAGTGGGAGGGATGTCATCAGTTCCAACAGTAATTTCAAACCACATAAAACAATTTTCTAAACTTATTCCATATAAAATAATTTACTAAATTCATTTTCTAAGTATTTGCATGGATCAAAATTTGAAAAATTTTCTTTACAAATCAAGTGTCCAACTGATCAACTAGCCTGGTCCCTGTTACCAGCCAGACCGTCATTCGGAGACTAGATACAAGAAAATTTTCAATGGCAAATATACGTTGCGGTTGATATTTTGAGAGGTGGCCCCTGATAGAAATATCGTGGGTGGGGAGTCAAAAGGTCGTATCTGGATTTTGGGAAATTGTCCAGGAGAGCCTAAACAAGCACAGGACAAGCATAAGAATCAAAATGTCTTATGAAATCGTTGTATGTAAAAGGTCATATTTCTGAAGCTTTTCTCAAATATTTATTTACAAAATGTATGTGTAGCCATTTAAACAGTATGTAACTATCTGCACATATCAAGCTCAACATCTAGTACAGAAATAATGAGTGTCTCCGGAAAATATTCACCATTACCTGCTTCAATTTCATAGGTTTCACAAAGTAAAGCCTCAACAATAATTTCAATAATAGGTATTTAATCATAAAACACTACTGGCTATACTTCATTTGATTGTAATACTTAGGTAAGACACAAAGTTGATTTTTTTCAAGAAAATACAACATTTTCGCTCTTAATAATTTCTGTTTTTGGAACACCCCATATACGACATTTTGAAACAATATCTATAAACCCTCTTTTTATTGGCTTAGAAATACGACAACCAGCTGAAAAGATGTACAAGAAAATTCTCATTCTGACGAAGTAAAAAAGTGAATTTTGCAAAATATGCTTGATACAACATTTTGACTCCCCTTCATGTACACATGTAGTTTTACAAGGTCTGGCAAGATCCATTTTGGGCTCTGAAAATGATCATATGATGAAGTTGAATTTTGGACCCCATGCCGTATTATTTATTTGAAGAACTAGCCTGTTTTTTTTTTTTCACAGTCCATTTCCTCATTATGGACAGCATAACATTTCCGGTATGTACCTTGAATAGAAGAAAAAAAATCTAAACCTAACAAGAATTTTTTAATGCTGCCAGGTTAAAAAAAACCAACACCTTCAGTAAAGGTATTACAGTTATATCAGACTCAAGGCAGCACGTTTGAGGACTTCTAAAGCCCATGGCTTTACCCAGTCAACTCGAGGTTCACCGCACAACTCTTTTCGGCCAATTGTGTATACACCGCACAACTCTTTTCTGCTAAATTAGTTGTGGTCAAGCACACATAGAAGGTTTTTATTGATATTTCAAAGACACAATTTTATTCCTTCCTTTTTTCAATAGTATTTTATTTCACTTAGCTGATTCTAAGTGACACAGCACGTTTTTTCTATGTATTTCCCTTGGGTGTGGTACCATGCAGGGGATGTTTACGTCCTTTGGGAATATTGCGTTTGAAATCCAAGCCTTAGCAATAGGCAGAACATTAATATCAAAATTTCCACTATACGTCAAGAAATCAGTTCCAATTCGGTTCTCACATCACTTATTGCTACGTAATGTGCTAAAGAGTGGACTTTAATGTTTTTAGTACAGTCTTTCAATTGGATGAAGTCATTTTAGTTCTCATGTGTAGGATATGTGCCACATTCAATGGCCAAAAATGAAGAAAAACCTCAATTTTCTGTGGTCCCGGGCGCGGCCATCTTGGATACAAAGCTTCATCAAATAGACCAGTTTTGCTCAAGCCGGTTTACTGCTGCTACCAGCGAGCATGGGCGAATGATTTGGCAAAGAATTGGAGAAAGCTGACTTACCCTGTATGAAAGTAGTTGACCATTTCATAGAGAATCAGAGATTACAATAGGGAAAATTCACCAACTTTGACATATGATTTCGCATTGAATGAAACGAGATGACAGAGATTATATTTCTTATATCAATAGAGGGGGTCGAGCTGTGCATAAAACCATTTCGATATTTTGACCTACCCCTGCATCATAGAAAATAGGGCTAATCTTCGAAGGTTTATATTTTCTACTTTATTCGCCATATGTTACAATTTTGCTGACCATTACTCCCAGAGAATAGATGTGACCTTAAGGTATGTATATTAGGGCACAGAAAGACCCCACTAACATCACCAACCACCACTAGTTTCATCCAAACCCTAGACTCACCAGAATAAGTGGCTGAAAATTGACCAAAAATGACCTGAAAAAGGGCAAAATTGGCCAAAAATCAGCCCGAGGCTGTATCTCAAGAACGGTTAAATTTTGAGATCGGTTCTTCTGGCTGTGAAGTAGTCTTGAGGAGTCCATAAAATCCCCCCAAGATGAACTCGATCTGCCGACCCTCCACCTTCCCGATTCTGCATGATTTTGCATGGTTTGCTCATGGAATGACACTTAATAACTAAGTAAGAGGTTGTCCGAAGACAGAACAGAACTGTAAAAGTTCTAAATATAAAATATTGAATACACAAACTTAAAATGTAACATACTGTAGACATAATACAATGTTATTAAATTGATATATTAACCCATAAACAACAGCATCAACAGTTAACCAGGGACTATATCCCAGAAGGTTACCAGGAGATTACTTTACCATGGATTTTTAATAGTAGGCCATATACAAGTCTCTGGGCTGATTAATGTGGCCATTTGTTCTCAACCAAGGGAGTGAACAACATTCATACCAATGCACAGGACTGGGGCACTAAGGGGTTAATGTATAGCAAGTTGAATTGTCAAATTGCAATAGTACTAATACTAGTAATAGTAGGTAATAAGGGTTAAACATGGGCAAGAATAACATATCTCTAATCCCCGGTAACAATATTGCAATACAATGTCAACGAAATATTGGAATATGTATATCAAGCAATTGAAAAATAAAACCAAGTTCAAGAATTCCCACACAATGTCTGCTCAGTCATAACATAATTTGAGTACAAAGATTTGAGAGAAGTGATCCGAATATGATTTAAACTAACATTTATA
This sequence comes from Patella ulyssiponensis, assembly GCA_963678685.1. Classification (NCBI taxonomy): domain Eukaryota; kingdom Metazoa; phylum Mollusca; class Gastropoda; family Patellidae; genus Patella; species Patella ulyssiponensis. The sequence continues at coordinate 30,095,495 of OY783229.1, read as the reverse complement.
TATCTGTATGACGGAAGAAATTGAATAAATAACAAGTAATTGTCAAAGGCCTTATCGACACAATGTCAACAAACCAATATGCGGTCACCGGAAGCCTTGCACTGAAAGCCTCGCTTTGACTTTTTGTAAATACGAGCGTGGAAGGCGAGGGGTTTACGCAGGAATTTTCTGACAACAATGTTGGAAATGAGAAAGGGTGGCGGGGACTGCACATTTTAGGAAATTGCCATTATTTAATTAAATACACATATTTAATCATTTAAACAATTTCAATTTATAAACCTATAAATGAAAACACAAGAAGGTGAATTTGAAGTTTAATAACTAAGTAACAGGTTGTCCGAAGACAGAACGTCCAAGTGATGCTACAAAATGGCGGCCTAGATTCCCAAGATGCAATTTGGGTAGAATCTAATCTTTGGACATGGACTGAACCTAGTTTGTCTAAATTCTGGCAATGGATTTTGTAATAAGTGCAAGCATAGAATTAAACCAATTCATTCAAACTAGTAGACATCTGAATGTTTGTATATACCAGGAATATTACCATATACATGACCACATTGAATTACCCTATTATATGTACCTACATGAGGCTGGCTACATTACACTGTAGTGAAAGTTGAGGTAGAATTTTGTGAAAATCGCACCAAAACTGGGAAACAAAATGGCCACCCCTTGTACGCAAATAGTGTAAACATCTGGGTCCGAATTCAAACGTTTTCTCAAAGTTAAGTAAAAATACTTAATTTTTCCACTTAACCAAGTGTCTTACCTTAAATCGGTATTCAAAGGCTCTATTTTACATGTACTTGGCTATGTGAAAGACTTAACTGCACACTTAAAATATGGAATATCCACCTTAGCCAAAAAGGATGAATTTGTACCATGGACTACCCTCTACTGCCAAAAATCATGAATTACTCACGTTGCATTATACACTATAAAAATCTTAGATGTCTATACTAGGAAAAATTCGAAATATCATATTGTAAAGCATGAGAATAATAGGACAATAATGTGTGATAAATTATGATAGTACGCATTGGCTGTCAGAACAGTTGTTTTCGTAGATGTTTTTAAAAACTTCAGTTTCAATAGATTTCCATTAGTGCTGGGTATTGCGACTGCAGTCACGATACGATACGTATTGCGATTCATGTGCCACGATACGATATGTATCGCGATTCATAACTAGGTCATAGATTTATCAATAAAACAACAAATTAAATATGTGATTGTGTTTTTAATGAAGTCACTAAAACCAGGAAATAAATAAACTTGATTAGGCCTGCTATTTAGAAATAAACTCTAATCCTAGCAGACGAACTTAGACAAGACAGTCGCCACTATATGGACACTATGGTGTCTTGTCAAGTGAGTGCTGAGATTGGTTGTATTACCACAATATTTTAGAATAGTTTTGCATATTCTACAAACAACTTTCGTTGTGTTCCCTTTTAAAAACCCAAAATTTTCCCAAAGTTTAGATTTATATTTCGCTGGAGGATTTGTTATTGCGACTGTGTTTACCGCCATTTTTATTTTTACAAGAGCTACTATCTATTATATTTACGTTCTAAATTTATAAAATTCGAGTGTAAAATGTCGTTTTATGTATTCAAATATGTATGTTTTATTACCTAAGCCTTATAACAAACTTTAAAATTCGGAATCAAAACGAAAAGACATTAAAATGTTGTTAATCTTTACCTATGAAACTAGCGGTAATTACGGTCGTGCGCTATTTATAGTAACACACATGTCAAGACTACTGGAGATAGTTTGCGAAGTGTCATTGTTTCAAATAAAGTTTAGGGTTGTGGATATAATTTAAAGTTTTTAAAGTTCATGATATATTTGATAAAAAGCAAAAAATAATTGTGAAAAATCGATTCGGCATCCTGCGATTCAATACAGGTATCGTGAGACGGTGAATCGCGATACATCGATTCAACGATTTATCGTGCCAGCACTAATTTCCATTGCAGTTTTTGAAAAGTGGTAATGTAATGATGGCTATTGTAAAATGTATTATTTTAACAATGTATATCGATAGAAAACAACATATTATTAATACGCAAGGACCGTTTGCTTTTTAGTTGAACTGTAGGAATCATCGCAGTGTTGATCAATCTATCATTAAATTTAGGAAATTCATAGAAACTGTGTCAGTGCCTACACTTTAGAATCCGACGGGCCTGGCATTGACGGTGCATTGTCCGTATTTCTACCCGAATAAATATTACCGCTTAAAACTAAATAGGTAAATCATTGGTGGCACACTTGGGTCTGAAATCATCATCATATTTGTAAATTTATATATGAACGACGACAGTAACATGTTGTAATCATTAATTGTTAATTTGCAGCTAACTTGAAATATGTATAAGTGAATGAATTGTAAAAAAAAAAAAAATCGTGATTTGCTTATCGCGGCAGTATAAATATTTTTTGAAATTTACAATGAAATAATAATAACGCGATAATACTAAAATTAAAGTTTCTATTGTGCTTTTCAAGTTTTCTCAATTGAACTACGGAAACGCCTCTGTAAACAGGAACGTCTTTAGCTGGCATTTAAATGCATCTAGGGAGTTAATGGTTCTAATGTTGTAAGGCAGCGAATTCCATAACATAGGAGCAGAGAACGAGAAAGATCTTTTTGCTATTTCAAGATTCACTGATGGTTGATACAGAAATTGTTTATCTGTGGATCTAAGGGTTCTTGTGGATTTATATGGGGTAATCAGGTCTTTGATATATTTTGGTGATTGATCATGTAACGCTTTGAAAGTCAACAGTAATATTTTGAACTTGATACGTTGTTGAACTGGGAGCCAGAGTAGATTTTCCAGAATCGGGGTGATGTGGTCTGATTTTTTTGTCCTTGTCAAAACTCTGGTGGCAACATTTTGAATTCGTTGAAGGTGTTGAATTTGATAATTCGGAAGGCCAAAAAATAAGGCATCATGATAGTCTAGTTTATTTGTAATGAATGAATGAATGAGGAGTTCTGTGCTCTGAGCATTTAGGTATTTCTTTATTTTGTTAATTCTGTAAAGATAGAAATAGGAAGAGGAGCATACAGATTTGATGTGGGAGCTAAAGGACATGGTGGAATCTAGAACTGCGCCGATGTTTTTGGCTTCTGGAGATTGAGCAAGACATTCGCTTGAAATTTAAGAGTAATTGGTATTGAGAACCTACTAAGTTGTTGTTTTGTTCCAATTACCAGATTCTCAGTTTTTTCAGGATTTAGTTTCAGAAAGTGTGATGTCATCCATAACCTGATTTCTTCCAGACAGTTTTCAATATTAGTTAAAGCTGAATTAGTGGATTGTTGATTGTAGGACGCATATATCTGTGTGTCATCAGCATACAAGTGAATACTAAGACCAAACTTTTCAGCAATTTTAGTTAATGGTCGGGTGAAGATAATGAACAATAAGGGCCTAGAACACACCATAGGGACCTTATAATTAACAGAATTGACATTGTTGATCTTGACACATTGTTGTCTGTTTTCTAGGTATGCTCGGAACCAGCTTAAAACAGGGCCTCTAGCCCTTATTTCTTCCTGCAGAGCTTGGAGAAGGTCTTCGACATCAAGAGTAAAAGTCCAAAAGTATCAGCAAAATACATTTTTGATGATCAATAGTTCGGTATATATCATTAGTTATTTTGATTAAACGTTTGTATGCGGACTGTAAGATGTTTGTTAGGTTGTTGGATTCCATGTATTTTGACAGTTGATCAAGTACACATTTCTCTATCAGTTTTGAAAGGTATTTGAGGTTACTGACAGGCCTGTAATTTTTCATTATATCACGATCAAGGTTCTGTTTCTTGAGAAGTGGTCGAATGAGGGCTTTGCTCAGTTCTTGAGGGAACACACCTTCCTGTAAGGAACTATTAACAATGCCACAGAGAACTGGAAGAAGAAGATGAATGTTGTCTTTGACAAGAGTGGTTTGTGCTGGATCCAACTCGCAAGACTTTGATTTAGTTTCCTGGATTATCTTAAGAAGAGATTCGTTTGTATAGGTGTGGAAATTATTCCATACTGAACTTTATTACAGGCGAAGCAAAATGTTTTGCTGTAGCCAAAACATGTATACAAATATAAAAAAAATAAACATTAATAGTTAATAAAAGTATGAATAACAATAGAGTGTAAATACCCCCACCTCCCTAGGTGCAAATTCATATCACTACCCTAAATACTTCGAAAATTTATGTACACATATATAACTATATATATCAGGGACAAAGACCATAGAATATAATATACTATTTTGATAACGCCCCCCAACCCAACCCCCCTTTCAGTTTCTACCAAATAATAATTTAAATAAAATAAAACCTTATACATGTACTATATTACACACGCAAAATTTAACACATCGCCATCAAGTAAAAACGAATTATGCCCACCCCGTCACCGCGCACTCACGCATAGTATGATAGACTAAGGATATTTATTCATGGTCGATTTATAATTAAAAGTATTACGATTCTAACAGTTGATTTCTAATTTTCATTGAATAGTATAAATACTTTCCAAGATTAGCCAGTGACTTTATATTGTTATTACCTTGAATCATCAGGTTTCTAAACTTTTGGAGTGATGGAAAAGACCAAAAATAATGCGAAAAATATTTTCTTCGGAGAGAAATAAATATAAGCGGGACAGCACAACAGAAAGTGGAATTCATCTTCAACAGCTCTAAGATTGCAACATTTACATACCGGTAATCTGTTGTTTCTTTCTATTTTGTTATAGCGCCCGTTTTCAATATTTAGCTGGAGAATACCACAACGAAAATGACAGATAATAGTTTTGTATTTCATTTGAATATTCGATTGCAAGTAGCTTTCGGGTTCATGAATAGTCTTGAATAGTTTATAAAATCTAAGTTTACTTGAGTCTTCCAGTGTGGCGAACCATTCCTGGTAATATTGATCCATAGATTTGCTGTAGTGATTCTGTAAGTAGGCATTGATAGTGTCATAGAAGCTTGAACCTCCATGATATCAGTCCTTATCTTCAGAATCTTGTCCTTGAAGTAGATTACAAACCTGTCTGCAAGTTCGTTGACAGAATTATGTGTTGGGAGGGTCTCGCTGATTCTTTGCCTATCCAATAATTTATTGGTGATGGAGAATATCTTCTTGTGGTCTTTGTTGCATTTGTGGATTCGTTTGTGGTAGAAGTCACGCTTTTTTGCATCCACAAGTTTGACCACTCTTTTCGATTCTGTTGAAAATATTTGTTTGTGTATTTCCAGTTTAGTTCTGGTCCATCTCATTTCAGCCTTACACCTGATCCTTCTAGCATCCCTGATGGTGCCATCGAACCATGGGTATTGTGGTTTTACAATCACGGCTCGGTGAAGTTCAGGGGCGTTATAATTGTATATATGCTTTAATTGACTGTTATATAAATTAATAAGTGCATCACATGATAACTTTTCGAGAGACGACTGGAGTGGACTTTCCACGATGTGTTTTGAGAACATTTCAGCATTGACTGGTTTGCGTGGCTTGACAAATCTTTTAGGTAATTCATTTTTATACGCCCACATTGAAATGTGGTCGTATATTGTCGTCGCCCCCGTCCGTCCGTCCGTCCGTCCGTCGGTCCGTCCGTCGGTCCGTCGGTCCGGCGTCCACAATTGCTTGTGGACGCTCTACAGGCTAAAGTTAATATCCGATTGACTTTAAATTTATACACAGTGTTTAAGGTCATGAGACGAAGAAGCCTATTGTTTTTCAGCGATTTCCGATAATAACTACCAGAGTTATGGTCCTTGATCACTTCAAAAAATCTTGTGGACGCTCTAGAGGCCAAAGTTAATATCCGATTGACTTTAAATTTATACACAGTGTTTAAGGTCATGAGACGAAGAAGCCTATTGTTTTTCAGCGATTTCCGATAATTAGTGCCAGAGTTATGGCCCTTGATCACTTAAACAAATCTTGTGGACGCTCTAGAGGCCAAAGTTAATATCCAATTGACTTTAAATTTATACACAGTGTTTAAGGTCATGAGACGAAGAAGCCTATTGATTTTCAGCGATTTCCGATAATTAGTGCCAGAGTTATGGCCCTTGATCACTTCAAAAAATCTTGTGGACGCTCTAGAGGCCAAAGTTAATATCCGATTTACTTTAAATTTATACACGGTGTTTAAGGTCATGAGACGATGAATCCTATTGATTTTCAGCGACTTCCGATAATTAGTGCCAGAGTTATGGCCCTTGATCACTTCAAAAAATCCTGCGGACGCTCTGGAGGCCAAAGTTAATATCCAATTGACTTTAAATTTATACACAGTGTCTAAGGTCATGAGACGAAGAAGCCTTTTGATTTTCAGCGGTTTCCGATAATTACTGCCAGAGTTATGGCCCTTGATCACTTCAAAAAATCATGTGGATGCTCTAGAGGCCAAAGTTAATATCCGATTGACTTCAAATTTGTAGGTAGTGTTTACAGTCATGAGACTAAGACGTCTATCGATTTTCAGTGATGTTCAATAATTGCTGCCAGAGTTACGCCCTTGATCACTTCGAAAAAATCCTGTGGAAGCTCTGGAGGCCAAAGTTAATATCCGATCGACTTTAAATTAACACACAGTGTTTAAGGTCATGAGACGAAGAAGCCTATTGATTTTCAGAGATTTCAAATAATTACTGCCAGAGTTATCTCCCTTGATGACATCAAAAAATCTTGTGACGCTATAGAGGCCAAACTTATCATCCGATTGACTTTAGATTGATACACAGAGTTTAAGGTGTTGAAACGAACAAGTATTTTGATTTTCAATAAATTTTGATAACAGAACAGCTAAATCCATGATATTAAATGTTTCATGTATATACTAATTGTTAGCGTGGGGTAACACTTTATAAAAAGCAATCAAATTCTAATGATTTTCTGATAATTACATAATGAGTTGTTACTCTTAATCAGTTTTTAGTGTATTACAAATGTTTCATTAGCGAAAAAAGTAAAAATATGCGACAACCCTTGTTGACTGCCCGGACGATTTAGCTGCTGTGGGCGTATGTTTCGTTGCCTGGCAACCTATCTTTAAATATTCTTGAACGGTAAACTGAAATGTATGGCATAATGGTCACTTAGGCATGAATCAAAAATTTGAATATTGGAAATACTTAATTCTTCAGTTCTGGTTAATACTAAGTCTAATGTATGACCTTTTGAGTGGGTCACCACAATGTAAAATTTTACAATGAATTTAACGCAGCAAACTTTATTATATGGCAGTCGTGGAAAACATGATCAAGCATTACGAACATAATAAATTACCAGAAAAAAAAAACCTTGACCATCTCGGTGGTAGTAACCTTTTATACTATTATGGCACTACAACCTAAATAGTCCGATTGGTGCAGGAAAATAGGAAAATGGAAAGAAATGGACTTTAACGTCCTATTGTTCTTCTCCGACAGGGCTGGTGAGCTATGAGGGAAACTTTGCCCGGATAACGGTGCTACGGCCTACTCTTCTATTGAATTCCAATTGTCAGGGGATCCTTTACATGTGCACCAATATGTTCATGGAGAGTAAAGTTTTGTGTCCCATCCGAAGAACTAGATGTTATCCCTTGTTCGGCCCTTCATCCTACATCCCTGTCAAAGAGGGCAACATATAGACATCACGACGTGATACCAATCAGCCACTATATCAAAGCTGATGATAAAAAAAAAGTTTGAGGCAACTGCGCTCGGCGACATTGTCTGTGTTTCAATCTCAATCCGCTAACTTTTAAAATCACCATAGCCCGCCTGCTACTTCATTGTGTACCGTGGTTAAAAGATGTCATTATAATCTCGCTTAACTTTAAGGTACCTCCCATAGGTAAAGGACAATATTGGTGCCAGTCATTATCACATATGTGATAGAACTGATTAAACACTTTCCAAATATAATATTAACACAGAGATCATCGCTACGATAGAGGAGTAATAAAGGATTCATGAATCGGAAGTGACGAACGCCAAAGGAAAACACGAGTTATTCAAATGTTGTCCTTCAAAGAAAATTAATCAAGTTTTAATAAATTTGTCGATAATTAAGAACAAGTGATGACAAATTTATTAAATTTATTTTTTACCGGTCGGTTAATTGGGTCATTCTACAGATTGGGTTCCATTCCAGATCCCGTCAGTTATAGCAGATCTGTAGTAAATAGTAAAAAGATCAAATGAGTTTTTTTGTAATTATATACATCCTACAATACATATAATGCAATAAACAATACATTTATGACATTTTTCTATTTTGGGGGGTAATAAGGCATTTTCACATTATAGAGAGTATCTAAATACTCTATGTCCCAGGACCGGATGCCTTTTAAAATAACATAATACCACCTATCATATTTGGAAACTTACCTTTTTTTTGGTCTGATTATGTAGATAATATGTACATGTCCAATCCTTGTGTGAGTTTTAGAAGTCAACTTTCGATATTTTAAAAATATACCAAATTTTAACATTTCCCTAAAAAAAATTTCATTTCTGCGAAAGTGGGGGTCGCACCAGTTTATCAAGTGAAGTAATTGTTGTCTGGGTAAACCTTTTTTGTAACATAGAGTTACCGACCTTTATTAACCTAGGCAAATGGCGCCGACATCATCAGCAAATTGATAGTAGAGATACCGACACATTTGTAAGTAATTTTTATGAGTATATTTATTGTATGTCAATCTGGCGACGTAGATTTTAGTGTCAAAAATATATCAAAGCTGTTGATTTTTGCATGTATCTTAGAAACCATCTGATTTTCTTTTAAATGGTATCTGATGGTTGGCGCTAAATATTAGACTCGAATCTCCAGGCTATCTTTGTCCAGATTCGTCAATTCCGCGAATGTCATTTTTGCGATATGTTCAATGGCGTGGTAAATGACTGAATATCGCAGTAATGACTACATATACCAAGAAGACGTTTGTTAGCCAATGGTAATAATAATTTTTGCATAGCTTAGGGTTAGAGTTTAGGTTAAGAATAGGACTGACATAATAATAATAATATTCAGTAATATTTCGTGATATGACAAACAGCGCGGTAAAGGACTGAATATCGTGGTAATGACTGAATAACCAAGAAGATGTTTGTCAACCAATGGTAATATAATATTTTAACGTAGGGTTAGGGGTTACATTAAGAATACAACTAACATTATAATAAAAATATTCAGTATGTAATCACGCGTTTTAATTTTATTTATTTCAGGCTATAGATGGGTAAACAAAGAACCTTTTCGGAAAAGGACCGAAAATATCGAAATAAAATTAAAGAAGACCCTGTGAGGTATGCCGAATACCTCAAACATGAGAGGGAGCGCTATCAAAGAAAAAAAGAAAAGAAACAAGTGAAACTGATAAAAGATCTAACAACAAGAGAAAAAAGACAAAAAAGAAAACAGTGGAGGATAGCACAAAGACGCCACAGAAATAAAGTTGGTGAAGATAGGCCTACTAACAGTAATTTGATAACACCCCCCACATCACCTATCGATGATCCCGGTCCTGGTCCCAGTGGTGGTATTAATAATGTATTTAATTTTGATCGACCTTCAAGAGGAAGAAAGCGAGTGCGTCGAGATAGGTCAGCATCCTACAGGAAAATACAGAAGTTAGAAAGCGAGCTGGAAGGGAAGACGCGATTGTTAGAAAGATATAAGAAAAGATATTACTGAACACTATCACGTCAGCACCCGAAACCCCCAGGAGTAAAACGGCAAGACTGCTCGGCGGAAGACCTGTTTCTAGTAAAGTCAAAAAAACTTTAATTTTTCATTACTGTTTATCATCCGAATTACAAAACAAACGTATCATGAAAAGACACTGCTTACAGCAGCTGCAAAATTCAGTAAAAGAATTTTTAGAAAGGGACGATTCTAGTCGACTTAGTGCTGGAAAAAAATCTACTATAACCAAAAATAAGATAAAGAAGCAAAGGAGATATTTAGTTGATACTCTTAAAAATCTCCACCTGAAATTTCTATCTGAAAGTAACTTTGTATGCTCATATTCACTGTTTTGTAGATTTAGACCATTTTGGGTGTTAAAACCGGACTTGAGTCAACGTGAAACGTGTATTTGTCAAATTCATGACAATTTAGCGTTTAAGGCTACTGCCCTGAAACATGCCAGAGCAATTCATACTTCTGATATTGATGAGTTAATTTCCAAGATCTGCTGTGATCTTGAAAACAAAGCGTGTATGTATCGAGAATGCGATCGCTGTAAATTATTCGCTATTACAACCGACATAGACGAAGAAGGTCAGCAGAAATTTATTACCTGGTCCAAATGGTCGAAAATCTCAGAAAAAAGGCAAAAGAGAAATGCAGATGGATCAATGAAAGATTATACAGCCGTATTTACAGCTAAAGTTACCGACGAATCTAGTATGTGGGAGTTATTGGAGGACTTTAATAAATACCTTCAGAGGGCGTGTAAGCACGTGTTTAACATCAAGCATCAATATAGTCAAATCAGAAACCTTAAATCTAACCTTGGGGAAGAGAACTGCCTCATACACATGGACTTTAGCGAGAATTATGGATGCAAATATCATGCGCAAGTTCAAAGTGCTCATTTCGGCGCTAGTCATCACCAAGCGTCCCTTCACACATGTGTCCTTTATACAGCCTCCTTGACTGTTTCCATCTGTACCATATCGGGTTCACCTCGCAAAGATCCAGCAGCAATATGGTCTCATCTAAGTCCTGTTTTCGATATAATTAAATCAGATTTTCCTAAAGTAAAGATTGTTAATTTTTTAAGTGACGGTCCAAGCGGTCAGTACAAAAATAAAACCAACATGGCAATGTTTTCGAGGAAAATATACGACTGTGGGTTTATTGGTGGAACCTGGAACTTTCTGGAAACAAGCCATGGAAAAGGAGCCCCAGATGGAATTGGTGCGGTAGTTAAACGTACGGCAGACAGATTAATAGCTGAAAAGCACGATATACCGGATTCCAGGACAATGTATCAAGTTTTAAAGGATAAAACTACGGTAAAGTTATTTTATATCGACCCTGAGAGTATTACAGATGAATCTAGCACGTTTTCACACGTTTCCCCAGTAAAAGGAACCATGGCACTCCATCAAATAATATCTCGATCACCGGGTATAATTTTGATTAGAGATGTTAGCTGTTTTTGCCAGGGATTAATGTGTAGCTGTTTTCAACCACGAATTATTCCCATACTACCTAATCATCAATACACGGAAAAACCGAGCACTCAGGATGTCACCAACCTTCCTGAAACAAGCAATGGTCTTAAGAGTACATCTATAGAAATCGACGAAACTTTGATTAACAAGTGGTGTCTGGTAAATTATTACGGCTACCTATATCCGGGAATAATAAATGATGTCGATGACGAAGAGATTGAGGTCACCGCAATGAGCAGTGCTGGAAGAAACAGATACTTTTGGCCAAGGATGGAAGATAGGATATGGTATAGTCTAGACAAATTTTTAACCCTTATTCCAGAACCTCAACCAATTACTGGTCGTCATTTCCAAGTAGATCATGATATCTTTGAAAAGATCGCCCTAAATTTGAAAAGTTCACAAAATAAAACAATCGTTATTGTTTTACCATTAACAATTATATGTTATAGAAATTACAGTTGTTTCTTTTAATGGACCCGTCCCAAATTAACCAGATATAGGAGCTGTAGTGGGACGTTAGACTCAATTTAAATATACAAATCAATCTTAGTCATTTCCGCGAGTCATTGCATGTGTTATTTTTTCTTATTGAACAATCATTGTAAATTGAAATTGTATACTGAATTAAAAGTATTAAAACACATAATAATATTACTTCCATGTGAAATTTGTTTATTTTATCCTTTTGGGGTTATCGTAACGAGTGGATTTGTCATCTCCACGAGTATAGGTCAACACCGCTTCTGACAGTCATTTACCGCGATTGGGATTTAAATTAAAAAGTACATAAACATACAATATACATGGTCCAACCTTTCATGTCTTTACTTTCTCAACATACATATCCACCATTTAGAACAATATATGTGACAACCACTGCCGATAGAACCACGTGACCGAGTATTAATGTCAGCAAAGTTACGAATTTCATTGTGTTAACACTTTAACATTCAATAAAACGACATAGTATTGCAGTATTTTATTCTTGAAAACAAATTACAATCTAAATCATCAAGCATTTAATTGATTCGACACACAATTAGACCACAATTATAAATTGATATATTATTTTTTCGCTGATTTGATGCTGTCGCTGAAATGACGAAGTGTACCTGAGACGTCTCCGTAATTTACATATAATTACGAAAGTAAACATTAGGTAAACTGCTCATATACAAAATAACATTAAAAAATGGTTCAACACTTGAAATGTAATTCGTTTATGTGAAATTGGGTAACAGTATTTGTGAAAATATTTAATCTCAAAATGGCACCCAATCTGTAGAATGACCCAATTAACACACCTCTACAGAAAACGCACCTAGCGTTAATTAACCCAACTCTCGGACAGTTTTTCACCCCCGTTAATTAACACACCTTTTTACAGTTTTATACCGGTAATACCGAGTAATAGTCCGAAAATTAATTATCTTCCGACATACGTACAAATAACAACGAGGATTAAGATTTCTATACGGGCTGTGCACCTTTTAACTCCTTAGCAGTTCTCAGTGTAATTAAGGAAGCATATCAGCAACTGTGTAACTTACAATCTCCTGTTCTTTCGGCTTTAATAAACCTTTGTAATATGTCAACGGTTTCCATATATTGAATCCACATACCTGCAATAGGATATTGCAGAAGTTCTCATTTGTGTCTTTCAAGCTTCGATCTTACGTTGTCAAAGACAGGGTGATTGCTTATGTCCTCCATACCAATAGCCTTGCTCAACAGTTGATCGTACAAAGAAGCAATAACATCAACATCTTTATCTACGTGGTCATGTATATCTTCCAGTTCCCTGTCTTGGGGGTAACGGATAAACCGTATATATCTGAAACAATCAGCATATTTAGTGCTGAATCAACCAGAAGATGTCCCCGTACAGCTCGAGAGATTGCCTTGCCACTAAACATGTGCTGTACAGCATTTGTAGCATAAACTGTTTCCATTGCCTCTTGCAAGCCGGAAGACTGCATTAGATGCCCAACACTGTAAATGAAATCCACCGAGTCGTAGTACAATGTTCTTTAACGGACTGTCTTCCTTCTCCCTTTCAATGATAATGGAAGCTTTCCAATAAAGGGGCTGATCGAATGTCACAATTGGAGTTATTTGGTGTTTTACAGCTTGCTCACAAACATAATGCAAAGTTGAATAGATACATGATAAATCACCAAGATGCAAGTCGATCATTGGTAAGAAATTTATTGACGATTGTACGGGAAAGGAACCCGATTGAACAGTCTGCATAAAACCGGACCAAACGGGACACATAGACTTGATAGGTCGAATTACTTTTAACATCAGTTCTAAGTTATCCGTTTTGTCAACCACTGGCTTGTGAATTAAACACTTGAACTTTAAAGATGGTTGTTCTTTTGGTGATTTGTAGAATTTTATGTTAATTCTACCCGAAGCTAATAGAAGGTCTGGAGAAACTGTTAGGCGTTCCAGTTTAGATTCTTCTGACAAACCAGGAGTTACTGTTGCGATAATCCCCATTCCGTGGAATGTGTTGTGACCATCTAATGTTCTGATATTATGATCAACATTATTATGATCAACATTGTCGGCGACGAATTGTACAGATTGGGTTTCATTCAACTTTGAAATGTGAGCACTACATTCAAACCGCATTACTTCTTTGTAATTAGAGCAAAATCCAAACTTATTAAGTGTATTGATGAGGAATCGTGACGAAAATTGGTTGTGTAGTTGAACTGCAAGACCTAATAGTATGGGGTATAAAGATACTTTGGGTCTTACAGCTTGCATAATTGACTGTCCTAAAGAGGCAATTTTGACAGAATTTGTCTTTGGTGGACACATAAGGAAAGAAAAGTCTTGAGTGACTGGGGTAGATAATCTAGCTGACCTTGCACAGACGACAAATTATGTGGAGATGGATATTTGTCTTTACAGACAGGAAGATCCTTGATGTCATTTTGAATAAATTTAGCTGCTGCTTTAATTATAAACATTTTTGTCTCATTTTCAGCTTGATTTTTAGGATGATTGTAAAATTCATTCAGTATGGTAGAAGCAATTGCTTTGAAGGCTACCACATTGGGGATGCCATTTAATTAACGATTATTTGATCTTTAAAATACTCCAATAGTTTGTTCTTCATATATGTAGAACTGTAAGCATCACCAGGACACAAATCATCCATCTGTTTTACAAGATCGCCGATAGTTATTTCTTCGTCGTCATTCTCTTGTAGAAACTTGGCTACTTTAAGAAAAGCTGTCAATTGAGTCTGATTTTCTGACCTCCCTCTAGAGAACTTATGTGAAGGTGACTCGTCTTTCTGCTTAGAAACGGGCATATACTTCCCAGTTCTAAAATTTACATTACAAGTCTGATGGTATATAGCATCAGCTGTGGGAAAATCCAAAGCATACTCTAGTCGTGTGAGAACTTGATTCCCCCATGCATCATTTCTTTTTAAACAAATTTCTTTTACAGTATTTTGAAAATCAAACGTTCGAACAGGAAAGACTTCCAAACCTCTTTTGGCATTCTGTTGACAAAAAAGACAATGTTTTTCAAAATCGAACCCGTTTTCTTCTGACCGAAGCCTACTATACTCTTCACATAAATTGTCAATATGTTGGGAACGTCGGAACTCTTTTTGTCTACAGTAGTTACGCCTACAGTCTCTATGTACAGCTTGTTGAGGGATTACGTCAGTAGAAAGATTCAGATTTTCACTAATCGAGTTTATAGTTTCACAACCCTTCTGTCCAAAAATTACTACTGGTTGGTCATTGTCTAAACGATTTTCACAAAAGATACAGAGCTCACTATAAAAAAAAAGAACACAGCCCAGCACCTCTCAAAACTCCTATCATCTTTAGGCAAGTCCGCTAAATCCTTCATCCGTGATTCATCAGAATTTTGTGACGAAATTAAAAATATACAAAACCCTGGAAAAATTGTGTCATATGATGTAGTTGACCTATTTACAAATGTCCCCAGATCTGAAGCTATAGAAGTTCTCCGCCAACGCCTAGACCAACTTGAAACACCTTTAAATACACAGCTCACCACAGACAGTATAATAAAATTAATAACAGACTGTGTCAACACCACCTACTTCACCTGGGGTGATGACTTATACCAACAGATACATGGCCTACCGATGGGGAGCCCCCTATCTCCACTTCTAACCGAAGTTTACATGACCTCCTTGGAAGAAAAAGCTCTACAGTCCTCACCAATAACTCCCATCTGCTATTATAGAAAAGTCGATGATACGTTTGTAATGCTGAAAGAAGAAGATGACCCCAACTGCCTTCTACAACACCTAAACAACCAGCACCCCAGAATCAAATTTACGATGGAGAAAGAAAACTGTGGAATCATCCCCTTCCTAGATGTCCTTGTAAATAGAAATGGCAGTACCATCCAAACCAGTGTATATCGGAAGCCCACACACACCGATCAATATATCCATTATCAATCTAATCATCCCATCAAAGTTAAAGCAGCTATCATCTCAACCCTCGCCCACAGAGCCAAGAAAATCTGCAACCCTGAACTCCTCAATAAAGAACTAGAACATATAAAACATACATTCTGCAACCTTAACCAATATCCTGAACAGTTAGTCAAGAAAGTCATCAATACCGCTACCAGCAATGAACCCAAACCAGCTAAGACTAAACAAGATTCACAAATTCGCATCTCTATTCCATTCCACAACAAGCTATCCTACCAAATCCGGAGGCTCCTTAAACCAGCAGGAATAGACACCAGCTTCTACACTGGTTCTACAATAAAAGATATCCTCAGCGCAAATGGTAAATGTCGACCAACTATACCTCTTCAACCAAAGGGATGTGTGTACCAGATTACCTGCTCCTGCAAGAAATTTTACATAGGCGAAAGTAAACGACCATTAGACATCCGTCTCAAAGAGCACCAGTCCAAAGGCACCACCAATGACTCAGCTGTATCAGAACACCTGAAAAACAACCCACGCCACAGAGTGAACTGGTCAGCTGTAAATACCCTTAACATCAATATCAATCAAAAGACAACTAGAAGATTAATGGAGGGAGTACAAATTAAGAGACATCAACCAGAACTTAACAGAGACAGTGGTTTATATATCCCCAGAGCCTATGATGAATTAATAAAAACAGACCAAAACTAATAATTAACATAGACTTTACTCTCATACATATCCTTAGTGCCTTTTACTTAGTTCAAGAAGTACAGTTTAATTGTTACAATTATATGCAGCACATAATTATTATAGTAGTTATAATTCATAACATCAATAATATATATTTATTCAGTTTCTCTGTAACTTGTTAACACACAAATAATTGTATACAGTTTCACGGTGAAGAATTCCAACAGGTTAATCAAATGGCCTCGCAATTTATCTATTGTAGTGCTATTTATACATATCAAAGGTCCTAACCTTATGTTAATCAGTGGTTTTCCATCCATGTGTATATTACAATTAGAGGTTTATGTTAATCTATATGGTTTCATTAATTAGAACAAGGGTCACTGTTTTTCACAATTTATGGTTTCATTGAATGTTATGATTGTACATAGTATATATATCTCATTCCTTCTATCTGTATCAGTATTGTGCTTGATAACGACAAGAGAATCATTGTTGAAACGTAGCTTTAATAGAAATATAGTAATTGTTATCCATATAACTTTTGTGTTTATTTTTAGTATTTATACCGTCACTGGGCTTCATCACGTCATTGAAAAGGCTGTTTACCTAAATTCGCTGATAAAATTTGTCATAAATGAAACGCATATCTATTGAATGTAAATTATTTTAAATTTAAGATTGCAAAGTTTGAAATGAATTTCATTTAGGAGATAAATACCTCCTGTTTAGAATTTAGAGGACTGTTATTGTCCATTTGATAAGTATCGCTTGATAAATAAATGAGTATTTATACCGTCACTGGGCTTCATCACGTCATTGAAAAGGCTGTTTACCTAAATTCGCTGATAAAATTTGTCATAAATGAAACGCATATCTATTAGACTGTCGTCTGTATTGGGAAAATGTGCTTAAAAATCGATTTTTGTTGCACCCCCCCTGGGTCTAAAAAATGTTGCCATTTTCTTATAATACAAGGTTTCTAGTGATGGAAAATCCATATTCCCACCTTCAGATATTGCCAGATAATTGCATAGACATATTTGATTTCAACCAAAAAAACAATACATAAACGTGATATTTCAAAGAGGGGTCCCAGGTAAAAAGGTATAAGGGGAGATAACTCATATCATAAATGACCTATAAATATTGAACAAAGACTAAATTTCTCCTTGGCAACCCACCCTATCACCAAACAAAGAATGAAAATAAATTTAAAACATTAATCTTTTATGTAATGACTAGTATTAAAGGTTTAAATAGATATAAATTAGGCCTTTGTATTGCAATTTACAACAACATTACAATATCAATATTTTTTTAAAATACAGAAAACATTTTTTTCATTTTTAATAACTGTTATATCAATAATTTTTTTAAATGTTGCTTTAACATTTGTGCAATAATTAATGCTTAAACAGTTAAAATATGAAATATAAAAAAAAATAAAAACAGTTAAACAAAGTACTAAAATCAACAAATGGAAAAGTATTTACACTTTTATTTATCTTTCGATATATTGTTTGGTTATCTTTTAAAGATATGAATCATGCCTGTGTATTATAATTAAAAACAACATTTCAAAACTAGTTTAAAATACAGAAATCCCTTTGTTTTGTTAAAATAATAATTCAATTAAATCTGGACATAAAGTAGTTAAATATAATACATGTAGTTAGTATGTAAAATACAGGTAAAACAAACAGTTAAACAAAATACTAAAATCAAAAAATGGAAAAGTATATACATATTTATTCATCTTTATCTAGTGATATATTTTTTTTAAAGGTTAAAATAAATATAAATCATGTCTGTGTATTGTATTTAAAAAACATTTCAAAACTAGTAAAAGTGCTAGTAAAAAATGTTGACACATTCTTAGAACGGATGTTTTAGTGCATTTGGACACCACAATCTAGTCATTTTGTGCCAATTCACTTGCACTACATGTACTTATACTATAGAGTATAGAATAAATCGGCTACTCCCACACCTTGTCATTGAGGTCGCTGATAATGGGATTCGAACTCAAGTCCATTGATGACAGACCTTTTTGTAACCACTTGGCTATATAAATCCCTTCCCACCCACTAGTTGCCTATGTAGGCCTATGATATAAAATAGATATAACAACAAGCCACAAGGACACAACAACTACTACAAGTATGAAATAAATTTACCCTGACGACTGAACTGTGGGTTTTCTTGTTAGGAATCGAACATAATCCTTGTAGCATCGTAGATGGTACCTAACTTCAACAGCAACACAGTCTTTATCTCTGATGTGCCTGAGAATGGTTTCATCTTCTTTCTTAATTGCTGCTTCTCTAAGTCGCCCTAAAAAGATATGGAAAATTGTAAATATCATGGATATCATAAACCAACTCTAAGTAGAATGCATATTCGTTTTCTGGTTACATATGCATAAATAAAAAAACCCATAAAATTCTTTATGCAACAGTTTTTATGTGTATAATAGGCTTTGTATGGAGCAGCCTACTTTTAACAATGAACTAGACAACTTTTGGCAGACCTGGTAAATACATGTACATAACCCTGCGTGTTCGGATAGGCTACTCCCACACGTTTTCACTGAGATCGCAGAGAATGAGAATCGTACCCTCGACTATTGATGACAGACTGATAGATAACACCTATCGGCCACCCGACCACTCTCCCCAATAAACGCCTTTTACGACACGCTGAGGAGGGTCGATGGGCCTATTCCACTAGGTAACACTGGGCATAGCCAGGAAAGGAGGGGGGGGGACAATATTAAATCACAACGGTTGAACAAATAATAAAAACTTACCCCCATCTTTAATTTCTGCTAAAACCAGCTTATCAGAGACAGTCTTATTCTGACACCTGTAGAACAAAGGTACTTTTTTGCAGATAATGCACACAGGAGGAAAGAGATGTCCTCGCAGGTGAACAGCTTGGGTGGTTGATGATTTACTAGTGGAGGCTGATCGCAAACCTTGTCTAGAGGTGGATTGACTCTCATCACTCGTTTGCTTCTCACCAGACTGTAGCCTAATGCAACTCTTTTAGTAGCTCGTTCAATCTTTGTTCTGTCTGTGAATCTCGAATAACACTTGGAATGATAGCCATAAACCCATAGTCACATAGTGCATCATCTTTATTCCCTATAAATACAAACATACTGACTCCTAATTTTATTGCACACATAAACAAAATAAGCAAATTAGAACCTGAGAGAAGAATTTAGGTGGCAACGAATATCCATAATAAAAATTACTTTTCTTTTATGAAAAACAATAAGACACTGCCACCTGTTTGCACTTGATTTGTGAAAAGACACTTAGACAATCTGGGGTTAATAAAATAAAACCAAAGGCTAGCGTGAATGCTATCGATTTTAAAACAAACCTATCTCTATGAACTATATATAACGAGACTATACAATGTGAATGTCAACAAACATTATTATTATTTATCGTAACTTGCACACAGCAATGACAACAAACAAGAAATATTATACGGACGTAAGCTCTCGTTGCGTTGTACAGTCCCGATCATTTGTGATGAGTACAGGTGTCTATAAAATTTAATCCGCCTATCATTTTGTGTTTCGCTGAAAAATAAAATGGCGACTCTACTTTCAATTTTAGTTTGATTTAGTTGATAAACTTACCATCAAATACATCTTTATATTGTTGGCACACTTTTAGCTCGTTTCCATCAAGATTTGTCCATTCTTTAAAACTTAAAACAACCTTATTCCAACTGGTATCTGTAAATTTAATCAGCTTTCCACAATCTTTGTCTACGAGGTGGATGGATAAGGCACTTCATCGTCTTAAAGTAAACACGCTAACTCAGACTCACCTTTTGACCTTTGAACTTGAGGTCAAATTGGCTCTGGAGTGTTTTTGATTGGTTGTTTGTTTTAATGATATGCATCAGGTGTAAATAGTGGTTGATAAACTTCATGGCGCGAACAGAAACTTGCGACGACTCGTTTATAAAAACTGGGACATTCTAGAAGCGGGAAGGCGGCTTTTTATCCATATAAATTCACATTTTACTAATGTGTGAATTTACAACTAAACCCATTTTATAGAAATTTTTTGAAACGATAGCTACTGACAGACGACAGTCTATATTGAATGTAAATTATTTTAAATTAAGATTGCAAAGTTTGAAAGGAATTTCATTTAGGAGATAAATAGCTCCTGTTTAGAATTTAGAGGACTGTTATTGTCCATTTGATAAGTATCGCTTGATAAATAAATGAGTAGTTATACCGTCACTGGGCTTCATCGGATCACGTCATTGAAAAGGCTGTTTACCTAAATACGCTGATAAAATTTGTCATAAATGAAACACATATCTATTGACATACGATTACATCATGTGTACCTACTTCAAGAATACACATGATGGCAAATGGCCGCCATTTAAAATACTACGCCCGCCTCTTAGAGACGATAACTTAACTCGCTATAAATTGTAAAAAAATTTACTTCGGCTAGAATTAAAAAACACCTAAGATTAACATTTGCTAAAAATTTCTAAAAAACAACCTAAATTTATGGAAATGGGGCCAAATCAAATCAGGCAAATTACATCAAATAGTCCATGTTAAACGTATAGCAAAAATTTTAAACTAACGCGAGCACGCGCGTTTCTAGACAACGCCATAGCGGGTCATAGCAACCAGTGAGTATAAATTGGAAATCCCCAATGACGTAGATATTATAAATTGGAAAGCCGAGTCTGTCTTAAAATAAGTAGTACCGTCAGTAAACAAGATGGAAGCCATCTGCTATCGTGTTTGATCATGGAGTAGGCAAGCACAGGTGTGTCGTATGATCTATTGAATGTAAATTATTTTAAATTTAAGATGCTAAGTTTGAAAGGAATTTCATTTAGGAGATAAATACCTCCTGTTTAGAATTTAGAGGACTGTTATTGATACCGCTTAAATCATTAGAGGCCGAGATCGCGCAGCGATCGAGTGCCTCTAATGAAAAATTTAAGCGGTATCAAATGGACAATAACAGTCCTCTAAATTCTAAATAGGAGGTGTTTATCGATATTGTAGCCCAAAATATTTAACATTTTTAATGGGATTCTTTCTTTCGCGATTGCTGACGGTCGTTTTCTGGTTTATGTGACGTAATAACCAAATAAAACAATTTTGACGTAATGAAAATATCCGTGACGTAATAAGAT
The DNA here is from genome assembly GCA_963678685.1 of Patella ulyssiponensis. NCBI lineage: Eukaryota > Metazoa > Mollusca > Gastropoda > Patellidae > Patella > Patella ulyssiponensis. The sequence goes on along the minus strand of OY783229.1, from coordinate 30,073,925 downwards.
AACACGCTCTTCCGTTCTATTTGGTTCACTGAGCGACTGGTAATTTGTGTCTGTTTGGAAAGGGAGGTCACTCTGCGATAATTTTGAAGATCGGAAACAGAAATCGTAAGTGTATTTTATGTACTTTTTAAATAATTTTGAACTTCAGCGGTAACTAGAGTCGAAGTAAATTGCATATCACGTTTGATAAATGTCCATACACTCGGGCAACCGTGTAGATACATGCTGTGTAGCGTACACATGCGGTTGCTATGCTTGTTTGAAAACTGTACCACGTTGTCATTTCGACGGTGTGATGTTTTTCTTCGCAACAAAACCCTGTATGAAAATTAGTTTCTGTCCTATTCATATCAATCAATCAGCCCGACTTATAAATTATATCGCCATCAGTTATTTAGGGTCCCAATGGAGTTCAATAAATAGTAGTATTTTTATTCACTTGTTGAAAATCTTAGATTTTGACCAGTCTGATTATGACAGAATGACCATAGCAACCATTATAGTCAGGCCAGCCTTGAAATGAAATTTTCCTATTATCTTTATAATATACTCACTAACTTTATTTTTTTGTGTTTCAGGTGTGTGTTTCAATAAGCCAATGGTTGAATTTCATTGTTAATGACATACAAAAAAAGAATCATGAAGATTTCCAGGAATAAAGTTTTGAGGTGTAGAAGTTTTGGCCACTGCAAACAAGAGTCTAGCACCCACAAAATATTCATTCGCAGTGAGTCGCCCAGGAAATTTAGAGGACTGTTATACATATTCGACTCCACTTTCGACCAATCAGAATCCAAGAAATTTCCATTTTGGGCTACAATAATTGATATGTTGGCATCAAATTTAACGAGACGTTGCCAAGGCTTGATTGAAGTACATTGCTTAATCGTGTAACGTCACATTATTTTCAGTCTTGAAATAATTACCGAAATTCCATATATTCACAAATTTTAAAACTTTTTGAACTAAATAAGTATTATTTCATCTATTGTGATATTATTTGAAGTAATTAATTTGATTTCTGCTCTGCCTAAGACGTTTTGTTGATATTAGCTAGTGTCGTCTGCTACTTCGGGCGACGAATTAATCAACTACGGAAGCCCGCCGACGTCTTAGTTTATCATTACTATAGCGACATATTTGTTGTCCCCCGCCTTTCGAAGAAAATTGGGGGACTATTAAAATGGGTTCGTCCGTCCGTCTGTCTGTCTGTCTGTCCGTCTGTCCGTCACACTTTTTGGGACACAATAACTCTCTTCCTAATTGAGCTAGAATCTTCAAACTTGGTGTATGTGTTTATTAGGTCAATGCCTTGATGGAGTTCGAAGATGAGCATTTTCCGCTTAGGGTAAGCAGAGATAAGCAATTTGATTGGTTGATGCTTTGTGACACGCGTTGAGTAATACATCAGCCATTTTTATACAGAATAAAACGATGACCAAGCTGAATCAGTGAATATTTTCAAAATCTTTTTTTTCCATTAATTGTAACCACATAAATCAAACACTTGCGGTTCATTTCTCGACAACGTCTAAAAACTAAACCCCTTTCAAATCTAAATGGTAGTGTTCATTTTTAAAAACATCCCAAGAAACTGGACTGTCGTAAAGTAGACGATCGAGGTCAAAACTTAACGGCGTTTCTAAATCTACATGGTAGCACAAACTGAGCGGTTTTTGATGAATCTTGACGGCATTTAACACATTCTAAACGGCAATCTATTTACTGGATACGTGTATTAGATTCTAAATAGTAAACGTAGTTTCTTTCCTTTTTTCGTAAAATCTGGACGATACCCGGTCCCTAGTGATAGCTGAACAATCTTAATTTTGAATTTTGTGTGTGATTTCCGTCCGTAACAGGAAGGGGTATTTTTGATTTGACCAAAATACCGGAAAACACACAACATACCGGAAAACACCCTAAATAGGTAACCAGGAGTCTGATCCTCTGTGAAGGGGTGAGGGTTAGGTTTTTCCGTTGTGGTTTAGGGTTAGGTTTAGTTTTTATACATCCACATTGAAATGTGGTCGTATATTGTCGTCCCTGTCCGGCGGTCTGGCGTCCACAATTGCTTGTGGATGCTCTACAGGCTAAAGTTCAAGATCCGATTGACTTTAAATTTCTACACAGTTTTTAAGGTCACGAGACGAAGAATCCTGTTGATTTTCAGCGAATTTCGATAATTACTACCGGAGTTATCTCCCTTGATCACTTTGAAAAATCTTCTGTAATGCTCCAGAGGCAAAACTTATAATCATCCAATTGACTTCATTTTGATACACAGAGTTTAAGGTTTTGAGACGAATAAGTATATTCATTTTCAATGAATTTTGATAACTGAACAGCTAAATCCATGATTTTAAATGTTTCGTATACTAATAAGCGTTAGCATGGGGCAGAACAAATTCTAATGATTTTCTGATAATTACTTTATGAGTTGTTAATCTTACACAGATTTCAGAGTATTAACTATTATAAATGTTTCATTATCGAAAAAGGTAAGAAAATGCAACAACTCTTGTTGACTGCCCGGACGAATTAGCTGCTGTGGGCGTATGTTTCGTTGCCTGGCAACCTATCTTTTTGTGTGTTTTCTGGAGGACCAGGCTCCGAGTTGCCTATTTAGGGTGTTTTCCGGTATTTAGTGTTTTATGGTTTCAGTATAACATGGTGTTTTCCGGTGTTTTTCAGTATATAGTATAGTCCGTTCAGTTGACGTTCTTGGAACAACTAATCTGAACGTTTGTAAGTAAACGTCAGCAGAACGATAATAACTAATGTTTAGTAACGTCTCACAGTATTAACGATATAACATCATAGAAAACCGAGTTGAAACATTAATCTAATCTAATCTAATCTAACAAACATTCTGAACGCAACCATATTAGAACCAACAAGCCAACAGTGAGGCTGATGTCCCCCGCCGAAATCCCAAAATAAATAGATGACACATATTAATTAATCGCACATTTATTTTTTTCAAACGTATCGAGCAATCAAACTGAACACGAAGTGTCACCCATATATTGCTTATCTCTGCCTACCGTAAGAAGAAAATGCTCATCTTTGAACTCCATCAAGGCATTGACCTAATAAGCACACACACCAATTTTGAACATTTTAACTCAATTCGAAGGAGAGTTATTGTGTTCCAAAGTCTCGGCACATCAAATTGCTTATTGCTCTGCTTACCCTGAGCAGAAAATGCTCATTATCGATCTTAGTCAAGGTATTACTGAAATGAAACTATACACCAAGTTTCATCACTCTCACTTAATTAGAACTAAAGTTATCGTGTCCCAAAGCATCAACCAATCAAATTGCTTATCTCTGCCTACCCTAAGCAGAAAATGCTCATCTTCGAACTCCATCAAGGCTTTGACCTAATAAGCATATACACCAAGTTTGAACATTTTAACTCAATTAGAAGAAGAGTTATTGTGTTCCAAAGTCTCGACCAATCAAATTGCGTATCGCTCTGCTTACCCTGAGCAGAAAATGCTCATTATCGAACTTAGTCAAGGTATTACTGTAATGAAACTATACACCAAGTTTCATCACTCTCACTTAATTAGAACTAAAGTTATCGTGTCCCAAAGCATCAACCAATCAAATTGCTTATCTCTGCTTACCCTAAGCGGAAAATGCTCATCTTCGAACTCCATCAAGGCATCGACCTAATAAGCATATACACCAAGTTTGAACATTTTAACTCAATTAGAAGGACGGACGGACGGACGGACGGACGGACGGACGGACGGACGGACAGACAGACAGACAGACGAACCCATTTTAATAGTCCCCCAACTTTCTTCGAAAGGCGGGGGACAATTATGAATGTTACCAAAACGTTTTGTATTTGCTGGATTGTTAATCGGAGTATTGACCAATCATAATTTGGAACAGCAGTGGGATTAGCTCTAAACACTGCAAGGTGTATGATTTTCAACTGTTTTCGATAATTCTGCTGTAGTTACGGCCCCTAATACCCTCGAAAATCTTGTAGAAGTTCTTGAGGCTAAAGTTAATATCTGATTGACTTTCAATGTATAGACAGTGTTTAAGGTCATGAGACACAGAAGCTTATCGATTTTCAACGATTTCCAATAATTTTGGCACAGTTATGGCCCTTGATCTCTTTGAAAATTCTAGTGGACCGTCTAGAGGCTAAAGTTGATATCCTATTGACTTTAACTTTATACGCACACTTTAAGGTCATGAGACAGAGAATCTTATTGATTTGCAGCGATTTCCAATAATTACTGTCACTTGATCACTTTGAAAAGTCTTGTGGACGCTCTGTTCATATAAATTGTTTAAGGTCATGAGACAAACAATCGCAACAAATTCTAATGTTTTCTGGTAATTACTTCATGGGTTATTACTCGTAATCAGATTCTTACATGTTGTAAATGTTCTCATAACTTGACAAAAGAATAAATATGTGACGACACTCATTGACTGCCAGACGACTTAGCTGCTATTGGCGTATGTTTCGTTGCATAGCAACCTATCTTTTATTATTTAGTAGGAAGATGCACACGACGGTATATCTTGTGAAGACTTTGATCAATGGAAAATCGACAATGACTAAAGTTCATATCAGTTGTTTAAGTTCATGAGACAAACAATGAAAACAAATTCTAATGTTTTCTGGTAATTACTTCATGGATTATTAGTCGTAATCAGATTCTTCATGTTGTGAATGTTCTCATAACTTGACGAAATAATAAATATGTGACAGCACTGCATTTGTTGTCTGTCGGACGACTTAGCTGCTGTTTGCGTATGTTTCGTTGCATAGCAACCTATCTTTTATTATTTAGTGGGAAGATGCACACGACGGTATATCTTGTGAAGACTTTGAACAATGGAAGATCGACAATGACCCCACTAATCAGGCACTTGGATTAGCAAAACATCTAGAAGAAAATGGAATAGGTATGTTTTATGTCATATTGAAAAATACTTTAGGGTATATCTTGCATTTTAATTGGTTAATTAGACACCATCAATTGGATAATAACTCCCCTCTGTTTTAGTGAGGCGAATAACTTGTGTATAGCTATTACCGTCTCCGTCTACAATTTGTTTGTTGACACTCTGCAGGTCACAATTCTTATCCAATTTTGACGAAACCTGAAATACAGGTTTATCTCCAAAAGATCTTGGTTGCTTTTGATATTGGCATGTATCGGGTCAAAACTTCATGGATTATGGCCCCTTATTGTACCAAATATAGCATTTTTGGCTTGTGGTTTCTCTGGAGGTCACAATTTTCATTCTATTTTAATGAAACTTGAAAAGCAAGTTTATAACCCAAAGATTTCGGTTCCTTTCGATATTTGCGCATATCGGATCCTAACTTCCTGAATTATGGCCCCTAATTGTACGAAAAATGCCATTTTAGCTTGTGGTTTCTCTGGAGGTCACAATTTTCATTTTATTTTAATGAAACTTGAACTTTATAACCCAAAGATCTTGGTTTCTTTCGATATTTGCGCATATCAGATCCTAACTTCCTGAATTATTACCCCTGATGCTTGACTTCGAATTTAGTAAAAATTGGAGCAAAACTGTCTGACAAAATGTACGCAAATAGTATAAAAATGTAGTATTTCAAGGTTGTGTACTCTCTAAAGGTCATAATTTTGGTCCGATTTTGATGAAACTTGAAAAACCTGTTTGTAACCCAGCGATATTGGTTCCTTTCAATATTCGGGTATATTGGATCGTAAATTCCGGAATGATGGCCCTTGATCGAACGAAAATTCAAGTTTTTAGCTTCCGTAACATTGATGACATAACACCCATCAATGATAATGATAATTTCAATAAATATAAAGGTGAAATTTATCCTCCTGAACTTATATTAAATAAAGAAAATTCAGGCACTATAAATGCATCTGTCTGACCTGGCCATCAATATAATTAACGATAAATTTAATGTCGGTATATTCGATAAAACAGACAAATTTGGTTTTGAAGTAGTAAACTACCCGTCAACTTTCAGTAACATACCAGATACTACACTATATAATGTTTTCTATTCACAGGCATTACGATTTTTGAAAATATGCAACAATAAAGAACTATTTCTTTCCCAAATAAAAACTCTTAATATTAAGTATTTCTTCAAAATACTAAGTTTGACATTTCTTATAAATATATTACTGACTACATATTGTATAATGATTCAATATAATATTTATTTAAATTTCTTCTGTAGTTGTCTAATTCTGTCTGGATTATCGCCCTTATTTATTATGCCTTTATAAATACACTAATAGTCTACGATTTCTTCAGCATTCCTGTTTTTCATTTCTTGCGCAGGGTATTATATAATAATTATATTATGGTTTGTACAATTACATAACTTAATAGTTGGTCGCAAAAACTAATAATTTTTTTGTTTTTAATGTTATTTTATCCGGATTTTCGCCCTTTTTTTATTGGGAAACATTGCACCTTTTAAGCTACGACATCATTACCTCTATAACGGCAAATTCACGTCACACCATTCAGTCAGCAGACGGCTGTCTTCCAAGACAGTCTACATTCCTTTGCTTCCTTGCATTCAGTTTTGTTTGTTTCTGTGACGGTTGTAATATGTGCCCAAAAATGCTTTCAATATACTTCGATCCTCTTTTTTTATTGATTTAGTGCATCTCTGATACATTTACCAGAGTGGTTGCTTGTGTAGCGGAATTAATACAATATGCTTGCATTCGTGTTTCTTGCAATATATGACAGATCATGACTCATGCTTACGTTACATAATTATTTCTTTGGGTTGTATTCCCAATTGTTTTCAAATATGAGTGAAGTCTGTGTCACCACAGGCCCGGGACTTTACAGAGCAGTGGACGCTTACGACTAGCCCCCGGATTCATTCACACTTTTTATACGCCAACATTCTAATGTGGTCGTATATTGTCGTCGCCCCCGTCCGTCCGTTGGTCTGGCGTCCACAATTGCTTGTGGACGCTCTAGAGGCTAAAGTTAATATCCGATTGACTTTAAATTTATACACAGTGTTAAAGGTCATGAGACAAAGAAACCTATTGTTTTTCAGCGATATCCGATAATAACTACCAGAGTTATGGCCCTTGATCACTTCAAAAAATCTTGTGGACACTCTAGAGGCCAAAGTTAATATCCGATTGACTTTAGATTTATACACAGTGTTTAAGGTCATGAGACGAAGAAGCCTATTGATTTTCAGCAATTTCTGATAATTAGTGCCAGAGTTATGGCCCTTGATCACTTCAAAAAATCTTGTGGATGCTCTAGAGGCCAAAGTTAATATCCGATTGACTTTAAATTTACAGTGTTTAAGGTCATAAGAAGAAGAAGCCTATCGATTTTCAGCAATTTCCGATAATTAGTGCCAGAGTTATGGCCCTTGATCACTTCAAAAAATCTTGTGGACGCTCTAGAGGCCAAAGTTAATATCCGATTGACTTTAAATTGATACACAGTGTTTAAGGTCATAAGACAAAGAAGTCTATTGATTTTCAGCAATTTCCGATAATTAGTGCCAGAGTTATGGCCCGTGATCACTTCAAAAAATCTTGTGGATGCTCTAGAGGCGAAAGTTAATATCCGATTGACTTTAAATTTATACACAGTGTTTAAGGTCATGAGACAAAGAAGGCTATTGATTTTCAGCGATTTCTGATAATTAGTGCCAGAGTTGTGGCCCTTGATCACTGCAAAAAATCTTGTGGCCAAACTTATCATCCGATTGACTTCAGATTGATACACAGAGTTTAAGGTGTTGAAACGAACAAGTATTTTGATTTTCAATGAATTTTTATGATATTAAATGTTTCGTATACTAATTGTTAGCGTGGGGCAAAACTTTATAAAAAGCAAACAAATTCTAATGATTTTCTGATAATTACATAATGAGTTGTTACTCTTAATCAGATTTTAGTGTATTACAAATGTTCCATTACCGAAAAAAGGAAAAATATGCGTCAACCCTTGTTGACTGCCCGGACGATTTAGCTGCTGTGGGCGTATGTTTCGTTGCCTGGCAACCTATCTTTGAACTGTTTTGTTTGTGGTCTCTGAGTGCGATGTCTTGTCTATGTATTTGTGTTTTTTTGTGTAGAATTGTGTGTGGTGCAGTCCCCCTGCACTTACTATTAGAGCTAAAAAATTTTAATCTAGAGGCAACCATTTTCATCCAATTTTGATGAAACTTGAAATACATGTTTATAACCCCAAGATCTTGGATCCTTTTGATATTCACACATATCGTATCGTGACTGCCTGAATTATGACCCTTGATTGCAGAAAATTCAAGTTTTTAGCTTGTGGTTCCCCTACAGCTAACAATTTTTATCCGATTTAAAAGAACGTTTGAATAGATCACCATTAAACTGTAATTGGTGTATTCAATATTGGTGTATCTGGGGTCGTAACGTCCAGAATTAATTCCTTGGTTGTTCGAAAAATCGCATTTTTTAGGTTGTGATCCCTATGGTGTAACAATTGTTATCCGATTTAGGAAAACGTTTGACAAAAATTACCTCCCCTCAAACGCAAATAGTGTAAATATCCTAAACAGCACCCCCCCCCCCCAAACCAAAAATACAAAAAAACATCAGTATGATTTCAAAATCAGAGAGGCACTTTAGAAAACGTCTTACAAAATGGGTCAAAGCAATTTTTTGAGAACAGTATAGTATGTTGACACATCAGTGATTAATTCATCACAATTCCAAGACATCACGAGAAGGTTTAGAGTCTGTACACAGTCTATAAATCAGTATCTTGTCCACCACGAGTTCCAATAGCATCTGCGCAGCGTCTGTACATGCAGTGAACCAGACAATTGATGAACGCCATTGACACATCAGTGATTAATTCATCACAATTCTAAGACATCACGAGAAGGTTTTGAGTCTGTACACAGTCAATACATCAGTATCTTGTGTGTCCACCACGAGTTCCAATAACATCTGCGCAGCGTCTGTACATGCAGTGGACCAGACGATTGATGAACGCCATTGGCACAATCCATCAACTGTGTTTAGTCAGGGTACGACTTTATTAAGTCTCCTCTGAATTTCATCCCAAAGATGTTCAATCAGGTTTCAGTCAGGACTAAGGGCTGGCCAGTGCATAACCTTGACATCGTTCTGCTGTAGAAAGTCCCAAGTAACTCTGGCGGTGTGGGCACTGACGTTGTTATGCTGGAAAACGTTTGTTTCGATGACGTGCAAAATGTGGCATGACCCCCGGAAAAGGTTTTTTTTTCAAATGGCGTCAAAGATGGCCATGAAACACGAGACATCTTAAAATGATCATAATAATAATAATGATAATAAACACTGAATTTATAGAGCGCAAAAACACTCTGTTTAAGTTGCTATTGCACTTTCACCAAAGGTTTCAGTTCTGGTAAGGGAAAGCTTCGTTGAATAATAAAGTTTTTAGTTCTTTTTTGAAAATCATTATTGAGCTTGATTGTCTCATGGTTTGAGGTAGCGAGTTCCAAAGGAACGGTGCCGCATACCAAAATGACCTTTTTGTCATTTCAAGATTAGTTGCAGGTTGATGGAGCCTTGACTTTTCTGATGCAATACGGGTTCTGGTTGGTTTATGTGGAGTTATTAAGTGGGAAAGGTATAGAGGTGCAGTTCCGTTGAGGGCTTTATAGGTTGTCAGTAGGATTTTGAATTTGATTCTCTGTATTACTGGGAGCCAATGTAGTTCAGATAATTACGAGGTAATGTGTTCTGATTTTTTCGTTTCTGTAAGAAGGCGTGCTGCAGAATTTTGAACTCTTTGTAATTTCTCAATCTGATATTTAGGAAGGTTATATAGAAGTCCGTTTTGATAATCTAATTTATTTGTAATGAAGGTGTGGACAAATAATTCTGCTGTATCTGGAGTGAGGTATTTCTTGATTCTGCTTATTTTGGTGAGATGATAGAAAGACGATGAGCAGAGAGTTTTGATATGGGCATTAAAAGATAGGTTGGTGTCAATCACTGCTCTGATGTTTTTGGCAAATGAAGTGGGGGTTAAAGACTGCTTTTGAAAGTTTAGGGTAGGTGTTCCAAATTTCCGGAGTTGGTACTGTGTTCCTATCACAAGAAATTCGGTTTTCTCAGGGTTCAATTTGAGAAAGTGGGAAGACATCCATCTATGAATTTCTTCAAGGCATTGCTCAATGTTGCCTACAGCTTGGATTGAGGATTTCCGGTCGAACGCCAGATAGGATTGAGTATCATCCTCGTAAAGATGCATGCTAAGACCAAACCTTTCAGCGATTCTTGTAAGAGGCTTTGTAAATATTATAAATAATACCGGGCCTAACACAGACCCTTGTGGGACACCAGAAAGCATTGGTAACGACTCTGATTTCGCACCATTTATGATTATGGGTTGTGTTAAGTAGCTGTGGAACCATTTCAGAACATCTCCACGCAATCCAATCTCTATTTCCAGGGCTTGAAGTAGATCTGTGGAATCGAGTGTATCAAACGCTGCAGAAAGATCTAGCAGAACCAGTAACACACATTTTTTATCATCAATTGACTTGTAAATATCACTGGTGATTTACTATGAAACTTCTTGTGTGCAGACTGGAGAACATTGTCTAGGTTATATTTATTCATATGCGCTGTGAATTGATCATGCACACATTTTTATCCCCCGCCTTTCGAAGAAATGGGTTCATCCGTCTGTCTGTCTGTCCGTCTGTCTGTCTGTCACACTTTTTGGGACACAATAACTCTCTTCCTAATTGAGCTAGAATGTTCAAACTTGTTGCACAGAGTAAAAATAACCAGAGTGGCGACTCGCATTACTCCCTATACAAACAACCCGACCCACAATGCATGATGGGATTCGTCTGTAATACACACACACGTCAGTACGCTCAACGTTACAATACCTATATCGATGAACTAAATCTCTTTAATTTTGTAGTTTTATAGTATTTTCGGTAAAACTAATTACTGAGAATTATCACATACAATCATGTTAGGTGTGTGTGTGTGTTCGGGAATTTATAAAAAATGATTAATATTTTTAAAACATGCATATGAATATGAAATGAAGTAATGAAGTGAAAGACGGCAATTGTGGCGGTTTACGAATTGGTTTATAAAGGCCGTAAACTATTATTGATTTTATTTTTTTTTTATTAACTTTAAAACTAATCCACCAAATACTTGTTGTTTCGATTCCTAGATTTGAAATATACATTCCCATAAACCTTAAAATGTCCCATTTAAAAATGTCAAAGAACCACGCCCTTTTTAATTTTTGGATAAGGCTTATTTTACTAAACATGATTTATTTTTTCTCCCAAAGAAAAATACCCGTCTTCTAGAGCGTATTACTTAATTAAGTATGCTTTCATTAAAATATTAAATAATAATTTAAGAATATTAAAATTGAATTTTTTAAATAGCCCTATAACATTTTCCAATAAACAGATTTGAGCCGTTGGTTGTTTTCCAAGAAAAAATGCCTTTGGCTCCAGTGTGTTCTTTTATGATTTTTGTTCTTTTAATTAATGTAGGCTTTCATTTTTAAAAAATGAAAAAAAATAATTAAATATTTTATTTTCAATAGTATTACATTTTTCAATAAACATATTTGAGTTGATTAGTTTCTCTTTTTACAAAACCAAAAACAACTTGAAATTGAATGTTTTGACCGCCTTTATATAGACCCCCTAATACCACGAAATTGTCCATTTTACCCCACTGCATAAGAATATATTAAATTATTATCATCTGAAGTGTGCTCTAGATATCATGACATTAGGTCTGATCTGTGTTCAGAGTTACTTTTATTTTTGTGATATTTTTGTCAAGTTCTGGTTATTTAGAAATAGAAAATTTAATTTATACTGTGTATACTATAATGGAATTATTTAGAAATAGAAAATTTAATTCATACAGTGTTCTATTATGGAATTTATAGGTGGTCGGATTAAGGCCTACATTAAAACTATTAAAAGGGAAAATGTGATTTTGAATAGCATAACAGTATTATTAGGCTTACTGTTTTATTTAAAGTTTATTGCAACTGATAATTGAGCAAAACAGTATTTTTGTTAGGAAATTTGGAAATGTGTATTACAGATACCATAAACTTAACACTTTGTTTACCACAAGTAATTGTAGGCCTATATAGAATCGCATATTTCGATACAGAATCTTAGAAAAAATTAGGCTTGTTCATTATATCATATGCCAGAATCCAATTCTTCTGAAAATATAGTTAGTTCCCTCACACACGATTCTTTTTCAATTTCTTTAAATGGTAGCATAGGCTTTTTATATTATGGAATGTAAAAAGAACATGTGCAGCTTGTGCAGACTTAATGGGTAAAGCTTACTATTTAAAATTTGATCCTTTAAAAAAGAACACATGCAAGGAATGGGTTTGGTTACATCGGGGCGCAACTACTTCTTGTCCGGCGTACGCGAAAGTATTAAAAAAAGGCCTATAATTAAAATAACAGAATATTGATATTATTAATACTTTTATTAGACCTATGACATGTCATTGAGTCAGGTGGCGCTGTTTCGATTCCCCGCTTGTACGTGACAAGGGGTAGTGTCGTCTGTCGAATATCGTGGGTTTTCTCCGGGTCCTCTAGTTTCCCCTCACTGCTAAAAAAGACCCATACATACCTGTATTACTGTAAGTGAATTATTGAAATAAAAATTAACCATGTTAATCCCGATATTTCCTAGTTTATCATGAGACTAGGAGCATAGATCTACTTCTCGGGCAGTACTCGGTAGGCTACTGACAGTAGGCCTATGGACTGGTTCAAGTTGCCTACTTTAACTTGGATTAGGCCCCCGAAAAATTCAATATAATTTATAATGCCAATTAACCAATCAAATATGAAAACATCTTTCACCAAATATGTAGGCCTACTCTTACAAAATAACATTTTTGATAATATATATATAGATGTTATTATAACCTATTATGTTATTATAGCTCAGTATTTATTTATATTTATAGCACTAGGCCCACATAGTAAAACTGTGCTAGGCCTAGCACTCGACGATTACTCGTATCGTACTCATAGCAGACGACGCGACATAGACTGAGATGTTTTTCTTTGGGAAATCTAAAGAATTTTAATCCCTTAAATAGTACCTAAAATTAATACACCCTGCGTAGGACATACTCTGGGTACCATATCCACCACTCGGATGTTTACATTTTCTTTTGTTCTACTGCGAAACGTCTTCTTTAGCCGCCATGTTTAGTGACACTACAGACGAGACCCAAAATGCAATGCGCGACCTCCTCCGTATGCAAATGAAGAAGTCTCCACTCTGGTTATTTTTACTCTGTGCTTGGTGTATGTGTTTATTAGGTCAATGCCTTGATGGAGTTCGAAGATGAGCATTTTCCGCTTAGGGTGATTTGATTGGTTGATGCTTTGGGACACGTTAACTGTAGTTGTAATTAAGTGAGAGTGATGAAACTTGGTGTATAGTTTCATTACAGTAATGCCTTGACTAAGATCGATAACGAGCATTTTCTGCTCGGTAAGCAGAGCGATACGCAAATTGATTGGTCGAGACTTTGGAACACAATAACTCTCCTTCTAATTGAGTTAAAATGTTCAAACTTGGTGTATATGCTTATTAGGTCAATGCCTTGATGGAGTTCGAAGATGAGCATTTTCCGCTTAGGGTAAGCAGAGATAAGCAATTTGATTGGTTGATGCTTTGGGACACGATAACTTTAGTTCTATTTAAGCGAGAGTGATGAAACTTGGTGTATAGTTTCATTACAGTAATACCTTGACTAAGTTCGATAATGAGCATTTTCTGCTCAGGGTAAGCAGAGCGATATGCAATTTGATTGGTCGAGACTTTGGAACACAATAACTCTCCTTCTAATTGAGTTAAAATGTTCAAACTTGGTGTATATGCTTATTAGGTCAATGCCTTGATGTAGTTCGAAGATGAGCATTTTCCGCTCAGGGTAAGCAGAGATAAGCAATTTGATTGGTTGATGCTTTGGGACACGATAACTTTAGTTCTAATTAAGTGAGAGTGATGAAACTTTTTTGTATAGTTTCATTACAGTAATACCTTGACTAATTTCAATAATGAGCTTTTTCTGCTCAGGGTAAGCAGAGCGATACGCAATTTGATTGGTTGAGACTTTGGAACACAATAACTCTCCTTCTAATTGAGTTAAAATGTTCAAACTTGGTGTATATGCTTATTAGGTCAATGCCTTGATGGAGTTCGAAGATGAGCATTTTCCGCTTAGGGTAAGCAGAGATAAGCAATTGGATTGGTTGATGCTTTGGGACACGATAACTTTAGTTCTAATTAAGCGAGAGTGATGAAACTTGGTGTATAGTTTCATTACAGTAATACCTTGACTAAGTTCGATAATGAGCATTTTCTGCTCAGGGTAAGCAGAGCGATACGCAATTTGATTGGTCGAGACTTTGGAACACAATAACTCTCCTTCTAATTGAGTTAAAATGTTCAAACTTGGTGTATATGCTTATTAGGTCAATGCCTTGATGGAGTTCGAAGATGAGCATTTTCCGCTTTGGGTAAGCAGAGATAAGCAATTTGATTGGTTGATGCTTTGGGACACGATAACCTTAGTTCTAATTAAGTGAGAGTGATGAAACTTAGTGTATAGTTTCATTACAGTAATACCTTGACTAAGATCGATAATGAGCATTTTCTGCTCAGGGTAAGCAGAGCAATAAGCAATTTGATTTGCCAAGACTTTGGAACACAATAATTGAGTTAAAATGTTCAAAATTGGTGTGTATGCTTATTAGGTCAATGCCTTGATGGAGTTTGAAGATGAGCATTTTCTTCTTAGGGAAGGCAGAGATAAGCTATTTGATTGGTTGATACTTTGGGACAAGATAACTTAGGTTCATCTTGATTGATTATTTTTATGCCAATACAATGACTGCATTCTCACTCAGTAATGGATTCGACAGTAACAGTGTATAGAAACGATTGACTCGGACACGAGGGCCCTTTCCCTTGGCCAGAGGGGCCCTTTTGTCAAGCGTGGGGCCCTTTTGTCTACCTTTAGGGTCCCCCTAACTAGGGTACATTTTCATTTTTCTCGTCGGTTTTAGCATTTTTCTTTATAAAACACTTTTGGATGACACTTCGTGTACAGTTTGAAAAAAATAAATGTGCGATTAATTAATATGTGTCATCTATTTATTTTGGGATTTCGGCGGGGGACATCAGCCTCACTGTTGGCTTGTTTATATTAAAACAAAACGAACAAACTATAACAATACTGCTAGATTTACTAAACTTGTTAGACCGAAGTATAAAGTTTACAATCGAACAAAGTAATATATCTGGATGTAACAGTCAAATTATCAGCAGGGGGTACAATAGAAACAGATTTATTCTTTAAAAGTACAGATACACACCAGTACCTAAATTTCAAATCGTGTCATCCACCCCATACAAAACGAAACATCCCGTTTAGTCTAGCTAGAAGAGTGTGCACAATCGTATCGAACCATGAAACTAAACTCGTCAGACTAAACCAATTGAAAGGTTATCTACTTCGACAGAATTATCCTATTAAACTTATTTTGGATGCAAACAAAAAAGCCCTCTCCCTTGATCAGACAAAATTAAGACAACCGAAAATTTACGAAACTGTTTCAACAAATAAGGAAATAGCGTTAGTTACAACTTTCAACCCATCACAAGAGAGGGGCAAATTAATATATGACAAACACTGTCATATTCTTCAAAATAGCGACAAAATGAGCCAAATTATTAATCAAACCACAATAATTAACAGTCTTAAACAACCGCATAGTTTACGAACAATGTTGACATCTTCAAAATTTGATTCCATATTTCCTACACCCACAGTTTCTAAATATAATGATAATCGATATTTAACATGTAATGATATTATCGAAGGGTCGTCTATCACTGTCACAAATCATCAAATATTTACAGTCAAACAAAATATGAATTGTAAATCAAATAATGTAATTTATTTGATGATATGTACAGGTTGTAAGGGTAGATACATAGGGAAACAGAATTACAGAATTACAATTAAGTAGACGAATGAACCTCCATCGTTCTCAAATTAAAAACGCAGAAAATAGAACTATTCCTTTAAGCGAACATCTAGATCTCTGTGGCGGAGGTAAATACACGGTTTTCCCTATGTATAAATTAAATGTATCAAATCAAGCGCTATTAGAAATAAAAGAAAGCGCGTTTATACGGAAATACAATCCCGAACTTAATGTTAAAGTTTAACTCATGTATTTTATAAATATATTTCATTATATAAATATGTATATTTCATTGTATATTTAACTAAATTTCAACGTAAATTGTTATTAACAGTAGTAACTCAACATATTGTAAACGTCGGATGTGACGTCTTTCTATTGTTAACATTTTTGTTTATATAGTTACGCTATCATATTAAAAAGTCTGAAGAGGTTCCGACGGAACTGAAAGCGCTAGCTTTAAATATGTAGTCTGTTTCCTTTTCAAACATTTTTTTTTTTTTTTATATTTTTTTTTTTTTTTTTTTTTATATTTAAACGTTATTTTGTATGGATTATCGCCCTTTTATCAGGAACCACGACGTCATAACAACTATTACGGCAGATTCACGTCACACCACTCAGTCAGCAGACGGCTGTCTCCCTAGATAGTCTATTCCTTTGCTTCTTTGTATTCAGTTTTGTTTTTGTTTCTGTGACGGTTGCAATGTATGTCCTAAATGCATTTAATATACTTCAATCCTTTTATTGATTTAATTTTAAACTAGGCCTACTTCTGATACATTTAACTATGTGGTTACTTGTGTAGCGGAATTTATACAACAATATGCTTGCATTCGTAATTCTTGCAACATATAATAGATCATGACTCATACTGACACTATATAATTATTTCTTTGGGTTGCATTCCCAGTTGTTTTCAAATATGAGTGAAGTCTGTGTCACCACAGGCCCGGGACTGTACAGCGCAGTGGACGCTTACGGCTAGCCCCCGGATCCATTCACTCTCTTTGATTTGTTTATGTTTGTGGTCTTTGAGTATGATGTCTTGTCCATATATTTGTTTTTGTGTAGAATTGTGTGTGGTGCAGCCCTCCTGCACTTACTATTATGTATTTATATATCACCTGAGAGTTGTTTCCAGAACTTTTTGTATATATATATATATATAATAGAAATGCATACCCTTCGGACACGGCAAATGCCCCAGCTATTGTTCTGGGTTTGTGTTATTCACCATGTAACAAATACTAGTATTTATTTACTTACTTTTATTGTTCTTTAGGTAAGAGGTGTGTGTGTGTGGGGGGGAGGGGGGGTTAACCTTGTGGTTTTTCTCCTGGTCTTTCTCCTGGTGGCCTAAAATCCCATCTTCTTTTTCTCTCTCTCTTTTCTCTCTCCCTCGACTGTTTTGAGTTTTAAATGGCCCACTGACAATGATTGACTTTGGTTGTTTATTCCATAGAAAAGGTCTAGCGTAGGACAAAGCACGTTTTCCAAGTTGTAAGTTATAAGTTGGAGGTTTTAGAAGATGTATGTTTTTACAAAATTATTCAATTATAAAATGTGGATTAATTATATTCATTTAATTTTATTTTCTTTGTGTGGTGTCAGTCGTGATGTAGTCTGTGCTAGTGGTTGTAGTTGTAATGCAAGACAGGGGGTGGGGTGTCAATGTTATATAAATTATATTCGTTGATTTCTGTCTTGGTTGTGTGCAATATTTTCCAATTCTTATGTTTATTACATATATAAATGTAAATGAAATAGGGGTTTAACGCCCGACTGGGTTCACGAAGAGGTGCATACGCCATATTTTGTCCTATGAGGGGAATTGTGCCCGGGGACCGGTGCTACGGCCTACTCTTATATTGAATTCCAACTGCCAAGTATTTTTTTGCGTCTCATCCGAATGAGTATACGTTATCCAAGGCCCTCTGTGTTGCAACAGTGGCAAGGGGGAACCGCACAGGTGGATTTCGGTGGATTTTCAGTATGATGTACAGGGAAAGGTCATCTACAATTGCAAGTTGGTACCAAAAGACCTTCTAAAGGAATTTGTGGTGGGTCTTTCAGTATTTTCACTAAACTAATACTCAAATTATAGACTATCGCAAGACTAGCTTCACGCATATTACTGAAATAGAAATCGTCCATGTGAGGAATTGCCGGACATTTTGATTGATATTCGGGACGCGGGACATGGAAACATTATGCAGGACTGTCCCGCGAAATGCGGAACGGGTGGTCACCCTAGATCTGGGATGCCTACCCCCATTTGACCGGTTTGTATTAGAAGAAATATCCCTTCGCTCTTCACCTGTCAATCTGACAAAAACGCTTGCCGACAAGTCCATAACCTCAGGAATGCTTAGTAATTCCTCTTGCGTGACTTGGCCACATTCATGGCGACGACCTAAAATTCGTTCGGCCGCTATAGGACTAACGCCTAAGTCCAACAAATCTGACAAGGATGCGGTATTAATATTTACCGACATATTTCAAACTAAATAGAAGTATCAAAACCCCTTTAATTATTTATAAATATAAACACTATCAAATAATTAGACACCAGTGGTATACGACCATACAATGCCTCCACGTGCTAATCTGCACGTGCAGTGCACGCGTACCCGTGCGCTATTGTCAATAGACCACTTGTACAAGTCACAATAATGTCAATAAACTATTTAATAATATACTGTAACTTCTCCTCTCCCCGTCAATAGAAAAAAAACTTTTTTTCAATCAACGTATACTAAATATTTTTAAATTCGCACTACCAATAATGTGTAAATCCGAAGTCCCACTCCGGTGTATGTCCGCTAAACTACAAACAACAACAATACCTTATTAACTCTGTAAATCTACTGTAAATTCTGGCCCCCTCTATTCATTCCTACTACTATTTATAACTCCGGCGTAGGAATGCCTCACGAAGTAGTCCCGTCTACTGTCGGGTCTCAGACCACTAACCACAACATAAAGAAATCATTGGTGATTGAAATGGAACATCACCAATTGCATTATTATAGTTTGATTCTCGTTTACGAGATTTACAGGCCTTTTTTGAGACCTTTGCGGAAGATTTACGTTTATTATTACGATCATTTTTACTTACCGGTGCATTGCTACCGACTCCGGAAGACTGACCGACATCGTCGGGCTGTAATCATCCGGTTTGTACTCGATTGTCCTATTCAACATGAATAAAATCTCTGTCTAAAAAAGCCGTATTACTGACATTTAGATCTAGTATATCCACGTTGGCGCCTACATTGTGATCATTTAACAGGTCCGCCTCGCAGAACCCCTCGAAATCGCTTTCCTCCATAAAGAAAGAAAAAAGGTCAACACTGCGTGATGACCGTGAATAATAATAGTAAAACGATCAACAAACAGGTGAATGATCAGCGATCAATTCTACCTGTAATGGCTGTATATGAAAACGAAAAATTATATATGACCAAAGCAAAAGGAAATAATCGGAAAAGAACAAAAAATATAAATTGATAACAGCGTTATTACTTGCACACGAAGTGCACGGTCTTGATCAAATAAGAATAAGACAATATGGGAAGTGTTGTGATCGTTTATATAGGGCGTGGTCACGTGTCATCAGATGCATAAACACACCAATGTGGTGAGCTATTTTTAGCCTTTTAAGTTTGAGCGAGAGTGCATGGTCAGCGAGAGTAATAAGTAATATGCAATATAAATCCGAGATGCCCAAGGGCATATATGGAATATAAACAAATTCAAATTGTTGTGATGTGATAATCACATTTATATGCCCCTGTCTCTAGTGAGTTTTCGTTAATCAAGTCGCAACAATACAAGACTTACACTTGTTGAATGCAACCTCTTCCCTTTGTGCTCAGTTAGTTAGTCTTTAGAAGCCGATTTTCTTCTCCTTGTTGTGTTGTAGCACCAATAATTGAAAGGTTAACCATATAGAATTTAATCTTGATATATCTATAATACCAATTCTCGCTACTTATGAGGTGTCATATTTGTTAATATCTTTTTAGTATACAAATTGCAAATTATTGTGACAAGTTAATGATACCTCTCTCTCTCTCTGTCTCTACTTCTCTCTGTGGTTTGCACTTAGCATTTGAATAATCCAAATATTATATTCCCCCTCACAGTAATATTTGAGTGGTTCAGAGAGTCAATTATTTGTCGTTATAAAAACTGACCCACTTATCTGTCTGATTGCCTTATCGAGGGTTTTCCCTTAAGTGAGCGATATTTAGTCCCGGGCACGTGAATTTGGAGGTCGCAGCAAATATACGTCACAAATAGCTTTTCACGTGGTATTATACAAACATGTATTGGTATATAAAGCCAAGTAAAAATACAGTCATTACGCGCTTCGACTTTCTTGTTTCTATAATAGCGAACTTGAGCAAAAATTTTGATTTCACTCCTTGATTTGATTTTTGATTTTGGCGATTTGGGTGATTTAAATACAGAGCTAGCTGTAATAGCTTCGTTTAATTTCTAACTTTCAACCACATGAGATCGTCGGGATAAATTCATTACAGCCTTTCGAGATTTACTTTTATTTAGTAGTTACAACCTTGGTTTACGCGATGATCTATTCTGGTTAAGAAATAAATATTTGCTAGCTCTAAATACGCACAACTATTTGAGACCGGAAAATAACCGAAACAAACTTTATTGTATTTGTAATACTTATAGAATATCGTCTCCATACTTTATTCGCCAATGTGTTTTTTTTCATAACAAACATCATATAGCACAATATATTTATTTATCTGTGGGACATAAAATAAAGTCTTAAATTAATAGATTAATAGATTTATAGACGTCTTTATCCCTCTCTCTCACTCTCCGTATTACATGCCATTATATTTTCCTTGTACTTTACCCGGCAATTTATTTTTCATAACAAACATCATACTGCACAATATAATATTTATTTATCTTTGTGACTAACATTAAAGTGTTACATTATTAGATTTATAGATATCTCTCTCTCTCGTCTCTCTCTCTCGCTCTCTCTCTATAACATGCCATTATAAACAGACCAGTGTCTGTGGGTATAAATAAATAAATGCACTGTTCATTTCAATACATGAATTAGGCTAATCTTGAAATAATTCATGTCTAACCTATATCTTTTCATATTCATCTAAACATGTATTTTAATTTCCACTGTAGCATTATAAACACAGTTAATATTAAGACATTTGAAGGCGTGGGTCTACTGTTATTAAAACAACTAAGCGCTGAGAACTGCTAAGGAGTTAAAAGGTGCACAGCCCGTATAGAAATCTTAATCCTCGTTGTTATTTGTACGTATGTCGGAAGATAATTAATTTTCGGACTATTACTCGGTATTACCAGTATAAAACTGTAAAAAGTTGTGTTAATTAACGGGGGGTGAAAAACTGTCCGAGAGGTGGGTTAATTAACGCTAGGTGCGTTTTCTGTAGAGGTGTGTTAATTAACCGACCGGTAAAAAATGAATGTCAATGTTGTGTATTGTTTAATTGGCGTGTTTTCTCGCTAGTTGCGATAACTGCACCAAAAGGAGTATAATCAAGGACCAACATGCTTTATCTGACACGTACGTGATAAATCAAAATTTGAGAAGTAAAACTGTTTAACCGTGCGATTAATCATTCGACCGTGTGTTTTACGCAGGTCTTTGTAAAATAATGAGGTCTTTAGATAGGCGTGTGTGCCCGCTATGATCTACGTTTCTCTTATGTCTATTGTAGGCCTATTACGTACCATATATATAAAGTTGCATTTTATGAAATAAAAATATGGATTAATCTATCGTATACGGAAAGGCGAATGTAATGTCGTCATTTATAAATACCAAGCAGTCAGCGCCCAAATTGAATGTCAACGTGAAATAGAGAGTAAATCAATCAAAAACGGGCCACAATGCGTAAATTGTGCATCTTACCTTCAATAGCAATATCCATCAAACAGAAATCTCCTTGTTGATAAATATTACGACACAACAACCAACCGAACAGTGGTAATTCCCACGCAAATGGTATTTAAACTAAAATTATTTTAGCTTTTCACTAAATTTACATTGCATCAATCCAACTACCCTAATTCCAGAACTAAACTTGTAACTTTACCGTATGTAAATATACTTATTCTCGTAAATATACTTAATCTTGTCTTCCGACAAGTTATTATTTGTGTTCATGATCAAAAAAATAATATAATTCAAATCAATGTTAACCCATCCATTGGCATTTCAGACTTCACGTTTCCCCGGTTCATGCATTGTCCGTGCAGATTCGACAATCTCAATTACGTTTCCTTGATCAAAGCAACACTTCTGTTTATATGTAGAGGCGTGCATGAGCTTATTCGCATGTATTGGAAAACTGTTCGGTTGCTTTATTCGAGAAGATATTAATAATAAACTATAACATTTGGCAATTTTTCTTTGAAAATTCTGATAAATTGGCAGCTCTTCGGGAAGCGCTGATCATATATATAGCTCACCCTGTTTGTGTGTGTTGTAAGTTTTTATAATAGCTAGCAGATAATTTAGGATATCTGAATACTTTCTGAATGAACATATATCTCGTTAGTTTTTAAAAGACCCTTTTTTATGATAGTCGGATATCATTCACAGATATCAAATATAAATCACAATAGATAGACCATGAATAGTCCAATGCAGATTTGAAACAAACAGCATTGTAATTTTATGCAAAAATACATTTACCTGTTTCCTAATTCGATTTAATATTTGATTTAAACTTCACAGTCCAATTAGACCTTAGACAATTATGTTTCCAACTGGCACGGAAAAATAATTCAAATCAAATTTATTATCAACATCGGGGAGATGTTTTGCAAATAACGGGAACAAATTGATAATAATACTATAAATCAAAATTTTGTTACTGTTAATACATATACATGTATTAAAGTTTAAGAACGGATATTGATACACTACACGTGTATATATAATTATAGTGTGCTCTTCATAACTTGTTTCGGGACGCTTTACAAAGTGACAATTTAATCATATAAAAAAATATATTAAAGTGCACATAAAATGGCCCTGAAAACTTCCCTATGTGAGCAGTCCATGGTTATTTTATCCACTTTACGGCAAATTCACATCAATCCGACTAAAATTAAATCAGCTATCTTCATTAAAAGTCGTAAAAATAGACCTCCCGTAAAAACGACTTTGCCAATTATTGAAAACACTCTTAATCCCCGCAGACGCCAGTGACGTCACAGTGACCGAATGCATATTCGGAATGTTTATTCCTTAATTACCTATATACAGCCGGCGTGTATATTCCTTAACGCCTGACTGATTCCTTAATCCCCCTAATTAAATAAAACAATTGACTACGGAATAATTTGTTTTATAATTCAATTTAATTCAAGATCCAATTTAGAATTTGTTTCATAATGTACGGTCGTTCTGTTTTCTCACGGCAGCGATTTTAATACAATCTACCATCGTGTGCAGTCCAAACGATTCGAGATACATTTTCGTCAGAAGAGTATCGTCGTTCTAATTTAGAATTTGTTTCATAATGTACGGTCGTTCATTTTCACACGGCAGCGATGTCATACACTCTCCTATGTGTGCAGTCCCATCTATTCGAGATACATTTTCGTCAGAAGAGTATTGTGGTTCGAATTTCCCCGAGTAAAAGAGTATAGGAGTAAAAAGATGTGGTCACGCAAAATATATCATAAATTTCAAACACGATTGAAACGCGATTTGTAAATGACGATCCGTTATCGACGTACGGCGCCTTTATTTCTGCTTGCGAATTTGACTTTATTACTCTGAAATAGACCGTAAAAATGAAATACGAAGAAATATCTCAATATACGTTAGAATTAACAGATTCAGAAGGATCACCTAACTATCTATGTGTATCGCAAGTGTAGTGTCGTTAATACCTGTAATTAATCAATCAGACTAAATTTGAACAGTGATTGGGTCATAAAGTAATTTAGAATGTTGATTAGGTAATTATCTTTTTCTTTGCTCACCGATGTTTTTGTAATAAAGTAGCCTCGTATTATTTGTTGATTGGTGTTTAAACAACATCTAAATATAAATCCTTCGATGGATATACGTTTGTGATAAGATAAGGTTATAATGTCTAACATCATTTAACTTTTTTATAAAGAATACAAGTATTTTACAATTCAATTGACAGTTGAATCACTCACCAAACGGCACCAGGAACTCCACAAGTGTATTTGATATTCATTATTACAAATTGATCTGGCCGGCGTAACAAAAAATGATAATTACCCTTCTAAATTAGAACCACAATACTGACGAAAATGTATCTCGAATCGTTTGGACTGCACACGATGGTAGATTGTATTAAAATCGCTGCCGTGAGAAAACAGAACGGCCGTACATAATGAAACAAATTTTAAAATGGATCTTGAATTAAAATGTATTACAAAACAAATTATGCCGTTGTCAATTGTTTTATTTAATTAGGGGGATTAAGGAATCAGTCAGGCGTTAATAAATACACACGCCGGGTGTGTATAGGTAATTAAGCAATCGTTCGTAAAATGTTCACTGCAGATCACTGTTGTGGCTGTAGGTTGCCAATCAGGATTTGATTTGTTTACAAACGCATTCCAATTTTTCCGTACCATTTCATCGTTGGGAAATTTATGAAACGCCGGTACATTATTCCCCTTTCCCTTGCTGGGATTTCCACAACTCTCAATAACACAACGGTAATGTGGCATCTTGAAATACACTCGGTAATATTCTAGTCACAAATATATAATCTATTACAACTCAAGACGAGAAAGGTCGGCTTTTACTACTACTACTACTTGGTGTTTAACGTCTGCTTCCACATAAGTGATATCGCTTTTGTCGGCTTTTGAAAATGCTTTGACTATTATAGTATAGTGATATGTAGCTTACGTGTTAAATTGATATGTAGCTTACGTGTTAAATTACGAGTTAATGATTACGCCAGTCAAATGTTAATTGGACCGACAAATACACACGTGTTAACTGGCGGTGTGTATACAGTGATATATCGTACAGATAGTGCTATATTGTATAGATAATGTGTATAGATTATGTGTAGTGCCTGTGACGTCACCAGCCAATCAACCGGATAAAGGTTGTAATTGAAAATTTGAAAACCGTTTTTGGCTGTCTGATGTTTAAACGTTAATATCTCAATTAATTTTAATCAGATTGGAGTGAACTTGACGTAAAATGAATGTAGTAACTCTTGGCTATCATTATATGCAATTAAAAATTATTATTTTATGTGGTCTTTAAAAGCCAATATAATTAATTTGTTTTAAATATCCTTTTATTTAGAGAATATAGATATTTGCAACATCTTAAACTAAGTAAATGGTAGATCACTCCATAAAACAGATACGCCTGTATCAAGAGAGAGTTAGTTACTGGTTGCAGTAAATTTTACAATACACGCTTCTATGTATTCTATTTACATGCCATGAAAGTTTTAAACATAAATTACCTTATTTTTCATTTTGCACGATTTTTTAAGTTATCAAAAACATTTAATTAATAAATCTATAAACAAAATTAACAACTGTAATTCCGACAGCAAATTCTAATACACATTTTAGTGGAAGTAAATAATCCATGTAGCTTGTTGATTAGTTTATTACTTTATGACACCAATCAAGTGTTACGCAACACCTATGTTCTGAATAGCTCTTTTGCTACTTCAGTTTTGATAAGTTGTGTCAGCGTGACTGTCCCTTTAATTTATATTTTATAGCGCGTTAACTATTGTCTGCTAACTTAGTTTTTTAGCCAATCACAACATTTTTATGTCATACGTCATTTGTGTCATAGTCGCCATTGTGAATGCATTCTTGAAGTCGAACGTGTCAACGTCTTAATTATGTCTATTTATTTGAGCCTCAATCATTTTGGGACGGGATGATCACTAATTCCAGGTAGCATTTTATCTTTGTCATACATGGTCATGTTGTTTTACCGCTGCTAGAGTCTATTTATGCATAATATTGACAATATTGTCCAAATGTTCTAGAAGTCTATCGCACGAGCATTTCACGAAGATTGCCAGTTTCGTCATACGGTGTACGATATTCTATTTAGCTAGGGAGTTCAGTCAGTAACGTCATACGTCATAAAGAAATGGCGAATCTATAAATTTTCATGTTTCATAATTCATCAGTAGAAATAATATTGTAGGCCTTAACAAGCAAAATACTTTATTTTTATTTCATTTAAATATCATTCTTCAAGTAGCATTGCCAAAGGGTTTTTAAATACACAAAATGTCTCCGAAATAATTATATCACTGTCAGCGTCAACTATTTAGATGCAATAATCTGAAAGAATTTTGAAAAAATATTGAAAATTAAGAAAGTTATGGCATTTTGAAGACGGCGAATTGGAGGCATTAAAATACGGCTTTTTTTAAAAACGCAAAAAAACTGACCGAAGCTTATATCTCAGAAACTATAATAGGTAGATCCATGAAACTTGCAGAATATGAAGTTCGGGATGAACTTGTTCGAAGAAAATTATCGCGAGACTCCTCGGTTATATTGTATTTATGCTATAGACTCTCGAACTTACGACCGAGACAATTTTCGTTCAAGGTCACAGCAAAAAAATGGCCTGTCAGTTAATAACAAACCATGTAGAAGTCTCAGGGCTTTGAAATCTTTACCCAATCCGTTTCTTGATGTGATGAATACAGAAAAAATGTTTTCGCATTGTTATCGTATTTATTTTTTAGACACTAGCTACTCAAATTGCATTTTTTGTCTATACCATGTCAAGGTCATACAGAAAGGGTAAGGTCACGGGTCAACTGCAGGTCCGGAGGCTATGGAATATTCACAGAGTCTTGTCCTGGATACATATACATGAGAAAACGCATAGACTGTGTTCATCTTTTAGCTGACAAAAATAGTTGTTTAAGGAATGGAAAATCACAAGTATTATGAGTCTGACCAATAGAAAATATCTTTATTTCAATTAACAAAACCAATAACACTTAAAATTAAAATCAACCAAAAATAAATAAAATATCAGAATTTTTCTGGGTCACAACTTCTGACCAAAATCAAACAATAACAAAAAACAAAACTGTGTATCATGTTCAACCTCAATCATATGAAAAGTACTTAATACAAAACAAAACTAAAAAATTAAAATTTAAAAAAAAATTAACAATATATGATATAATCATAGGGATTACAAATGACAAAATCTTTTCTTTTTTTTGGCATTCATGACTGGACGTCATCAAAGTCATCTGCAAATACAAAAAATATAGATGTATAAGATAAAGTAATCGAATGTTATGACATTATTTACCAAACAAAGAATCACCCCTCCTCTAGAAATAACAAATTATAACAACTATATCTGGTTATGAAATTAAAAAAAAAGATTTGCAACAATACATAATGAGTAAAAAAAAATTGCATACAATGATAAATTAATATCAATGCTAATGGCACATTTTCATTTTGCCTATGCCAAGTCAGTCTTATTTGGGAATATATTGTTCTTAAAAGTCATTGTTTTTACTAGTAATTTTATCAAAATAAAATAAAAATTGATACTGACATTTTGCAAAAATCATCTAAATATTTCACACTTAAGAACGTATCCGCGAGAGCACCATGCAGGTGGTGACAGGGGTCATGTCAGCGATTTCGGCCATATTTTACATGTGGGATAGGTTAGGGCTCAAATGCACGCAAAAGCGATATTTGACCGATTGGACCCCTCCTTATCCTCCGGAATGGGGTTTGGAGTTTTATCCTCAGAAAAACGGCAAAAATCGATTTTTTTGAGGTTGAAATTTAAGAGGCTGCCTCATGTAAACCAATGGAGATACAATAACCTTATTGGGATATAATATAGTCAAGGTTTCTCTAACAGTACATAATAGTTAAAGTTCGAAATCTGCACAGTGGTCCTTATTCAGACTGGATGCCAAACCCAATCCTAGGAACCATAGATTTGATACCCTAACTTTGAACAGTTGTAGCGCCCCCTTTGCGGGGTTGCGGGAGAAATGTGGTACCCAGGGAGAACAAGTGTGACCAGTAGAATCGTATTCAAGAAAAAAATCCATTGCAGCCCAATGTTGTGGATCACAGTGAACGGTGAAAAAAGAAGAAAATTTAAGAAAAACGGCGAATTTGATATATCTATCATATTGTATTTCTCAATATAGTCCGGCAGCAGGTCGACGAACCTGGAAACATAGTCCACCTAATATTTTAATGGATTATATATCATCCCTGACACCTTTGGGGAAATTCTATATTCAAGATGGCCGCCCTGAGGCATTTTCTGGTTATTTACTTTAATTTAATGGGGTATAATTCGGAAAAAAATCTCTCGGACCTCAGTATGAAGGTTGTTTCTGTAAGAATTTGATCCGCTGAATCTAATGAGCTTGGGTATTCATCCTAAAAGTGACGAATAATTCCGCTAGGGGGCCAAAGTCATAATGGCAGCTCCTTTTTTGAGGTAAACTCATAGTGTCCCCCTATACGGTGTGTAATATATTGAAATATAGGTTTTCATTGTCAATTTCTTCAGATATAAACATAAATACAGGTTCAAGCAAGAAGTGTTGAAATCCAATGATATTCTTCCCCTAATATTCTTATAAGGACACAGAGTATACACGGTCAAACACAATCAACTATCAGACCATCGTGAGTTGATGGCAATTTGTCACACATTGTCACATATTTGTCTTGTGCAAC
Source organism: Patella ulyssiponensis (assembly GCA_963678685.1). Lineage (NCBI taxonomy): Eukaryota > Metazoa > Mollusca > Gastropoda > Patellidae > Patella > Patella ulyssiponensis. The sequence goes on along the minus strand of OY783229.1, from coordinate 30,045,091 downwards.
CTCGGGAATTTGTCTAACTCACCCTCTCTTGAATCACTGGAATACTCGCAATCGGTAGAACATTCTGATTCTTCCCATTTCATCCATGTTATGCAATGTTATTCTACTCAGTTTTCTATTAGAGGAGGTGACACGGACGGGTGTCATAGTGGATCATAATTTATGCTTGACAATTCGCTCTCCGTAGCTTTTGTTCATATGGCTCTCTGATTTGTGCTCTTAGTCAAGTGATACATAAGTTTTTACGTTAACGGCTCTATTATTTTCCATGGTCACTAAATTTAGTTATTTTGTTGAACTTGGGAAACAGATTGGTGTTTCGTTCGGTCATGGCATATTTCACCATTCAGATATGAAATTTGGCGACCCCGAAAAAAACCTATACATTATGAATATTGTTATGCCTTGCCAAATATGGCCACCATTTTGAATTTAAGCTCAATCTGGAATACTTGTTGATCAGAACATGTTTTTATGTTTATATCTGAATTAAATGACACCGAAAACCTATTGTTTAATATATTGCACAGCCTTTTGGGGCGACTTTATGAGTTTCACCAAATAATATCCTCCATTTTGAATTTGGACACCTTGTGGAATTGGACAGCTTTTTAAGGAAGAATACCCAAGATTTTTGGATTCAGAGGGTCACATTCTGACAGAAATCACCTTTATATCGAAATCCGAGAGAATCTGTCCCGAATTTTACCCCACTAAACTAAAGTCAATTATCAGAAAATGCCTCATGACGGCCATTTTGAATTCTTTTAATATACTCAAGGATGCCAGGAGGGCATCATCCGGATTCTGAAACTGCACAGATTGAAGATATATAATACACCAAAAACCTATCTTTCAATAAATTACACACCGTTTCAGGAAACTTTATACATTTCCAGCCAAAATAAGCCACCATTTTGAATTTGGCCTCCTAACGGATTCAATGGGTCAAATTCTTGTAAAACCCATCTTCAACTCGTGGTTCGAGAGACACTGTCACATATTTTACCCAACTCAACAATCAGAAAATCTCTCATGGCAGCCATCTTGAATATTTAAATTTCCCCAAGGGCGCCGGATTCATAATCTACACATACTGAAGATATATGATCCATCAAAAAACATTAGGTGGACTAAATTTCCACGTTAAAGCTTAAAATGGAGCTTGGCTGCCGGACTAGTATTATCGTTGTAAAAGTAAAAGGCTATAAAAAAGAGTAGAGGATATCGCACCAACCATAATAGGCTACTGACCAGATTCGTCGTATAAAACGTACTAGATACTGTATAAAACAGTAGTGGGCGTGGCACCTTCATTGTCTACGATGTCACCTTAGGTGGAAGTGGACGTTAAACCCCACGAACGAACGAACGAACGGCACCTTCATTTGCTTATGTGGGGGCGGCCGAATGGTTAGCACGTGCGTGGTGTATCATAAAGCCTGTCATTGGGTCAACTGTTGTGGTTTCGAATCCCCGGTTGTATGTGGCATGCTTTTAGAAATTTTCTGAAGGCAGGGGCTCTTGCATGACTGGAGTCCAAACCTCACTGATCAGCACGCGTCTTGTCGGCACTGTTGACACCATGTTTAATACTGAGAGATGGAATGAAGCAGAATCAAATGGCCTGAAACAGTGAATCAACAGTGAAGGAAAATATCATAAAGATCTAATTTTCACATTTTTACGGGTGCCACTGCTCATCCCACTATTGCGTTGCATCCAATTTTATTTTTTATTTTGATAAAGCATGGTATGAACTTCATAACGACCGTATAAGTTACTATGAAATACCTGCAAAGGAGGTGCTACAAGGATTTTTGGGAATGGTGTATTTTGCCTCTTAAAAGATATACCATTTTGACTGAGCTCTGAAATACCCATAATACATCATTTTCTAAAAATGGTGCCCATGTTAGAAAGTCGGAAAAATGGCCTTTGCAATTAGAGCATGACAACTACCGTACATAACATATTTTATGAACAACGATATTTCAAACATTTGATATTTTCAATGAAAATTCAATGAAAAAATGGCTATTTTCGAGTGAAAAACTACTGTTCCAGCTGTAGGCTCCAGGGTAGGTTTTGGGCTCTGGGACTTCACGACATTTATAACAATGCTTAGGTGGTCCAATAACCAGAGTAAGGTTAAAAATTTCAAACTTAGTACTTTGGCGTTTTTTTCGAATTTTGCATGGTTTTCTCGCGGATTCATTCTTAAATAAGTACGGTTTGCAAAGGTTAGATACAAATAATTATTCATTGTGGTCTGATCCCATACACGTTCTACCAAGAGTTGTCTTTCCCCGATTCCTCCCCGATTTCACTTTCCGTCCTATTGCCAATTCCTACGGGGGATTTTGGCAAAACAAAAGCTCAAACTATACAAAATATATACCAGGCTATCCAAAAATGCTGATATCTCGAACGGAATGCTCTTTTTTTCAAAGTTTCTATTACATTTAATAATTAAAAACAAGAAAAATAAGCGAAAATTCGATCAAAATCTTACCTGATATGGCAGTCCGCGAACTTCAGCTCACTAGCTTCCGGAAAAATGCCACTTGACCACTTTTTGACTTCCCGAATATTCATGAGACCCCGTAATAAAAACGGTACTTTTTTCGGTCAGGTTTTTTAGCGTACCAGTAATAGGACAGCCAGCGCCTCTAGCGGCGTTTGGCATCGCTACTTCAAGATAAACTATTTGGTGTGGGTTTTAAATGTTTTGTAGTAATAAATATTTATCGTTAAAACTACGTTACTTTCTGCTACCGCTCGAATTACGGCACCGTTTTTACGCTCTCGATAAAATGGGTTCCCCGCTATGTTTATAAATAGACACGATTTCGCGTTTTCCCACCTAGTTGAACCTTATATGGGTATTTTCGGCATTTTCCGTAGATTCTTGTCGTGTGTGACGCGTGTTGATACAAGCAGACGCCCGGAAACCCTATGTCAAAACCTGGAGGTAAGTGACATTTTCAATCGTTTTAGTAAAATTTCGGTAGACTCAATTTTTTTTTCCATTGGAAGCACCCATTTTAAGATAGTTAAACATGTTAGCTAATTAATGATTATAATTATGAAATGGTTTCCATTTATAAAATGATGTGCAAATTGGGTTTTTTATCGGTAGGTTTTCTCAACTTACGGCGCTTGACGGCAAAATGGCCGAACTTGACAGTTCACCACTTGCACCTCAACTTGCAGATACAACAAACCACATAAATGTTGATTGTTTGAAAAATCCGCCTAGTATTGGTAAGAATTTTTTTTTATCGAAATGTATGTTTGGTTTGAACAAAATAGGCTAAATACTCTTGTTTATTGTAAAAAAAAATAACAAAACGGTAAAGTGTCACAAAATACGAGGGTGGAATCACAATAACTAGAATAGCTCTGTTGGTGGCATTTGTACTTACTTGCTGTTCAAATTTTTATTTTTCGCGCATGCGCAATGATAAAACGGCGATTCTGTTAGTCATCTTCCCTCCCTCGGCACGCACACGTTGATTTTTTTTTTGTTTAATTATTAACAAATAATAGGTAGTACAGGGCTGTAAATTCATACGAATCTCCGTAAACGATTGCGAGCGAATTCTAATAAATTGTGACAACTGTCATTTACTTTTTATTCACTTATTGATGTCAACAAACACTGAATTGACAAGACGAATCTTCGACTCGCTCATATCGGCATCGCTGTCGAGTGTCGACCAGGACAACATTGAAACAAAATATCTTTTACATTGAAGTATTTTTATGTTCAAGAATGTTTTAAGAACAAACGGATATCCATTTATTATTCGGCAATATTATAAAATCATCAAATTGTCTTGTCAATATTTTAAATAGCAATTTTTTGCCGAAACTGGCACAGTTGTTCATTTATGTTAGACTCGAATAACACCGATACATTTCCATTATGCCATATAGTAGTCTCGATTGTCATATATAAAGAGAGACACGGTTAGATGTCAACAAACAATTTGTTTGTTGACAAAATTAATAAATATTGTTTTATGGCACGTCGACACCGTAAATTAAGCAAATTTGCGCTAATTTGTATGTTAATAAACCCATGTTAATACGTTATTAAAAATAAGAAAAAAAGCTCCCTTTGATTACTTTGAATAAAAAATAAATCAAAGTTACAGTTACAAAGTAGCAGTAGCCACTTCATAAAACTATAAACATCAGATATTATTTTGGTATACACATTTGGACAGTAAATCCCAATTTGACATTATTGGTCTTGTTTAACAAATTTTGAGTTATAAATTATAAAATTAATAAACGCTATTTTGTTATGTTTTTTTTTTACAATATTACTATAGATTTGATCAGATCGCATATGAGGGTCATCTTAGATTGATATTTACAAATTAATACTATAAGTTTTTAGTCAACACGTCAAACAATTTGGTTTTTTTTTTGCATTTAATTTAAAAGCTGGCTGAACACTGTGATTATGAACTTAATATTTATTTAAAAGGGCCTGTGTTAGGCGACTGAAAAAAAAAATTAGTTGGTGATTGTCCACGCCCACACACCTGTCCTGATTTTTTTTAAAATTTTTTATTTTTAAAATTTACCCTCTTATGCTGTTTTAAACCAATGATAAACGTGTAAAACTCCTATGTGAGCGCGAATTGTGGCTTCAATGTGAACATTTTGTAAGCAATGAAAATAATTAATGCCGTAAACATTTAATCTGAATATTAATTAAACATATCCACACAAAGTAAACTGTTAAAAACAGTAAAAGACAAACACATATATAAAATAAACAAAACTAGTTATGTGAACTTTCTATATGGCTTGAAAAGTGGTATCAGGTGTTCTGAATGGGTAAGCATACCCTGCCCTGTGCACATCACCCGTTACAAACCAATAAATAGCAATGAAACACAACCTTTATGTAATCGGCAAATGATTTAGTAGGGCCAGGGGAGTTATCCCCGCTATCAGGCACATAAAGGCTATGCAAGCTAGACAAGAAACAAAACATATACAAACAGTAAAGCCACTAAAGGACTTGGATTATTATCTAAAAGCTACAGTACTGGGTTGGATATTACATTATATCTGAACGGTTTTTCTGCTTGTATGCAGATGACTTGTGTTTTGACTTGAAATTAAAGCTTTATTCCTACAGTATTGCATGTTCATTTAAAAATAATAAAATCCTCCCTCCCGCCTACATTGAAAAAAAAAAAGGACATTCACCAACTTTTTTTTTTAAGTGGCAAAATACTAGACTATGGCAAGTCAAGTCATGCCTACAAGTGACAAGGTATCCACATTTGTATTTTTAATTAGCTTACAAAGGCCTGGCTTTAGTTTTCGAATTTTAAAAAAAAAACAAAAAAATTAATAATATTTAATAGTTTTAATTATTTATTTTATCAAATCATTTCAGGACCACACTGTAAACAGCTTGGAATTAGCTTTGAATGGCTTAATGGCTCTACTGGGTCTTCAAAACCATTAACCAGTTCAGTTACCAATGGTGTTATTATTGAATTACATGTACAGTTGTTCAGTACACTTTATACTCTGTTAAATGGCTTAGATGATAACGAAATGATAAAAACAGGGTCAAAAAGGCTCAAAATATGCAAATTAGGTGCATATTATGCAAATTAAGTATACCTTATGATAATTAACTATCTATGTTTTTGTAAATAATTCCTCTCAATTACATGTACAGTTGTTCAGTACACTTTATACTCTGTTAAATGGCTTAGATGATAACGAAATGATATAAACAGGGTCAAAGAGGCTCAAAATATGCAAATTAGGTGCATATTATGCAAATTAAGTATACCTTATGATAATTAACTATCTAGGTTTTTGTGAATAATTCCTCTCAATTACATGTACAGTTGTTCAGTAAGCTTACACTTTATACTCTGTTAAATGGCTTAGATGATAACGAAATGATATAAACAGGGTCAAAAAGGCTCAAAATATGCAAATTAGGTGCATATTATGCAAATTAAGTATACCTTATGATAATTAACTATCTAGGTTTTTGTGTATAATTCCACTAAATTACATGTACAGTTGTTCAGTACACTTTATACTCTCTTAAATGGATTAGACGATATCGAAATGATGAAAACGGGTCAAAAAGGCTCAAAATATGCAAATTAGGTATGTATTATGCAAATTAGATGATCTAATGATCTAATTTGCATGGTTTTTTTTGTCATCACATAAAAAACTAATAAATGTTTAATTGTGTTAAATTTTGAATAGTTGTAATTCATAGTTTAAGAAATATGTTACCTTAAAGTGAGAAAACAGACAATTTTATGCTAATTAGATACACATTAAGCTAATCAGCATAAATTATTTAAATTAGTTTTTTTAATTATTTTTCAAATTCCCATTGAAAAATATTTTATTGTTAAAGGTGCGAAATTTTTAATAAGATATCTCGTAAAATAAAAAAGTTATGATTTAAATAACAATAAAAAATCAAAATAATGTGACATTCTTGGTGCCATTGTGCATTTAACCTCTATGTTAAATCGCTATTGTTTTAAGCCGCAAATGTCCTCAATATGTCGCATTTTTTAAGAATAAAAACATGCATAAAATCTGAACCCCTTAACCGATTTTAAAAAAAATTATGTTTTATAAAAGCTTGGAATCTCAACTGTCATAATATTATATTCTTGATTGTGTTTCTGTATTTATGATTTTTTGACTGAACTCCCTAATTTAGCTATCATTAGTATCATTTGTCATTATTTGTATTCAGTCCTTATACTTTTATACTCATTTCCCCGTGAGTTTAGCCAATGTTCTTATTGGAAATTTACGGTTCGTTTGCGCTGTGCTTAGTCAATTGTTCGACCTGTACTAGCCTGCAAGAATTTGTCATTCGCGCACTGTCTGTATACTAATAATGCGGGTTACCTCCCTTAGTCATTTTAGTCCTTCAAGTCTAAGCCTATATACTGTCTAAGAGATCATTATTGTCATTATCTTATGATTGTAATTTTTGTCTTACAGAATAAAGCTATATGTATGAACGACTTTCAATATATATGGTGTATTTAAGGAGGTCCTCATCCACTGCCACATAGTCCCTCCCAATGGTGCATCTGATTTACTCCAACCTATATAGGTCAACGTTTTCAAACATTCTGATCAATCAACCAAAACAAAAAGGTGACAATACGTTCCCCCAGTTTGACTGTATATACAAGATACAAGTGCTCTAATATTGTATTTTAGAAAACGGTAAGAAATATAGGCGGTGTTATTGATGAACTATTTAAATGTTTGCAACACATCCCAAGTATTAATATCGTCTAGTTCTATCGGGAGCAGATCTATCGTTCAGTGTCATAAGTTTTATAATTTTTGCTGGATTAACGCGACAGATACAATACCATGCTGATTTCTATTTTTCATTTTGGCCCCAACGACTCGGCCTTCAATGCATACTATCAATCATAAGTCAATATGTGAACTTACGGGAACAAGTTGTTTCGACATCGAGCTGGTTCGACACCCACTACTGGAGTTGTTTCGACACCATCTATTTGGGTCAGTTTGACTAGAATTTGATTCGATTGATTATATAAGATCTGTGCATGGTTGATTTAAATAATAAAGATTTTATAATTTTAGCGACAGTGTTTTCTTTCATAAACATCAACCCTTTTGAAATAAAGTAATTATTATTATTATAAACATCTGTTTTACGCAGATCAGTCTTTAATTGTAGGTCTTAATATGGATTTATACATGGTGTAGGCTTACATGTAGTTACATATATGCGTTCTTATACGCATTTCATTTCTTGGTGAATACAACATGTTTTATACTTCGTTCCAATTTAATTATCTGATATATTCTAATCTCCATTGTCAAATCTCAGAGCCTGCTAAGAAACCATAGGTTTCTGTGATTGTGAATCCAGCCTTTGTTTTACAATACTGTTGATTCATGCACGCTTTTCACACGGAATTGCCCTTTGATGTTGTCACGCAACACACAGTTAGCTCTGCTCTTTGATGTTGACAAGCGAGGCACAGTTAAATCGTGCACTTACGGACTAGCTGATATAGTTGGTTGGAATTTGGCAATTGTTACAGTTTATTCCAGTAAGTCAGGCGTTGAAATGTTTGTAAACTTTTAGAATTATTTTTGTCCCCCGCCTTTTCTCTGTCTGTCCTTCTGTCTGTCCGTCACACTTTTTGGGACACAATAACTCTCTTCCTAATTGAGCTAGAATGTTCAAACTTGGTGTATGTGTTTATTAGGTCAATGCCTTGATGGAGTTCGAAGATGAGCATTTTCCGCATAGGGTAAGCAGAGATAAGCAATTTGATTGGTTGATGCTTTGGGACACGATAACTTTAGTTCTAATTAAGTGAGATTGATGAAACTTGGTGTATAGTTTCATTACAGTAATACCTTGACTAAGTTCGATAATGAGCATTTTCTGCTCAGTGTAAACAGAGCGATACGCAATTTGATTGGTCGAGACTTTGGAACACAATAACTCTCCTTCTAATTGAGTTAAAATGTTCAAACTTGGTGTATATGCTTATTAGGTCAATGCCTTGATGGAGTTCGAAGATGAGCATTTCCGCTTAGGGTAAGCAGAGATAAGCAATTTGATTGGTTGATGCTTTGGGACACGATAACTTTACCGGTAGTTCTAATTAAGTGAGAGTGATGAAACTTGGTGTATAGTTTCATTACAGTAATACCTTGACTAAGATCGATAATGAGCATTTTCTGCTCAGGGTAAGCAGAGCGATCAGCAATTTGATTTGCCGAGACTTTGGAACACAATAACTCTCCTTCTAATTGAGTTAAAATGTTCAAACTTGGTGTATATGCTTATTAGGTCAATGCCTTGACGGAGTTCGAAGATGAGCATTTCCGCTTAGGGTAAGCAGAGATAAGCAATTTGATTGGTTGATGCTTTGGGACACGATAACTTTAGTTCTAATTAAGTGAGAGTGATGAAACTTGGTGTATAGTTTCATTACAGTAATACCTTGACTAAGATCGATAATGAGCATTTTCTGCTCAATGTAAGCAGAGCGATCAGCAATTTGATTTGCCGAGACTTTGGAACACAATAACTCTCCTTCGAATTGAGTTAAAATGTTCAAAATTGGTGTGTATGCTTATTAGGTCAATGCCCTGATGGAGTTCGAAGATGAACATTTTCTTCTTAGGGTAGGCAGAGATAAGCAATTTGATTGGTTGATACTTTGGGACAAGATAACTTAGGTTCATCTTGATTGACGATTTTTATGCCAATACAATGACTGCATTCTCATTCAGTAATGGATTCGACAGTAACAGTGTATAGAAACGATTGACTCGGACACGAGGGCCCTTTCCCTTGGCCAGAGGGGCCCTTTTTTCAAGCGGGGGGCCCTTTTGTCTGCCTTTAGGGTCCCTCTAACTAGGGTACATTTTCATTTTTCTCGTCGGTTTTAGCATTTTTCTTTATAAAACACTTTTGGATGACACTTCGTATACAGTTTGATTGCTCGATATGTTTGAAAAAAATAAATGTGCGATTAATTAATACGTGTCATCTATTTATTTTGAGATTTCGGCGGGGGACATCAGCCTCACTGTTGGCTTGTTTTACTTGTCACTTGACACTTGGTCATTTCAAGTTGTCACCTTTGATTTTCGTTTTTAACTTTAATAATTAAAAAAAAATTAATAAACTCAGCGCGTTCACCTTAGCACATTTTGGCGGAAGTAATGAAACAAATGACCACCGTTTTCTCACTCGAGAATCTTCGCTATTCCGACTCGTTCGTTGTACACACGTTTCCGACCCATTCCATGGTCATGCCGATAATATATAATTTCAATTAATATCGTTATTGGTTGTATATTTTACATTCCAAATGAACCACAGTAGACAGGAATTCAACAATCAAAATATTAAATTCTCTTGCATTTCGTGTGATAGATTAGGGTCAATATTTTTATTTTATTAAATGTAACTTTATCAATAAGTAGCGTGACTTACTATATTGGGTCTTTGAAAAATTGTTGGTTCACTCTTTCTTATAGATTCAAATCCGACGTACTAAAAAAACGGACGACATGTTTATATGTAAAACAATGGTGATATTTTGGTAAAATATCCATCAAATTCCATCTGTTTATGATATATGCTTTGGTAGACCAAATAAGGCCATGTTCTCCCCCTGGTCTTGGGGAAATGGAGTGGTTTATTCCATTTGGCCTGGAAATGAAAGTCAAGGTCAGTCTATAGGACGTGCAGAAAAAAGGGGGGTTATAAAAGAGGGTGTTGAGCGAGACTGATAAGAGCTCAACAGGTATTCCGAGCAGCTATCATTTATTGAGAACGAGGGTTCTTCGAATCCAATCCAGCTTAATAACATAGTTGTAGAAACGAACTGGCCTGTAGTTTTATATGTTACGATCGCGAAGAAAACATAACCAGGAAATCCAATATTACTACAAAGTCTCGAAAAATGATTACGTGTCAACTCGGGCGTATGTGTTTCTTCTGTAATTGCATAAAAACGGCTATTGAAAGTTCTGGAATGAGAATCGTTGGATTGATGCAATGTAAATTTAGTGAAAAGCTAAAATAATTTCAGTTTAAATACCATTTGCGTGGGAATTACCACTGTTCGGTTGGTTGTTGTGTCGTAATATTTATCAACAAGGAGATTTCTGTTTGATGGATATTGCTATTGAAGGTAACACTATAAGATTGGTATCATTAAATCTTGCGTAAATAGCGTTATTTTCTAAGCTATGTGTAATTATTCATAAATACTATGGAATTTGGGCTAATAGCGTTCAATTTGTCCTTATATGTAACTTAAATCTCAACGTTCAATTTTGATTACCAAGCGTTAATTAACTAGCGTTTAGTTTGTCGACAGGTGTGGAATAATAAGCGTCCCGCTTAATTATTACGACTGTTGAATAATTACTTGGATCGTTGAACTTCCCGAGCCGTGAATAATTTTAGTCGTGGTGTCCAATTATGCAAGATGTTCAATTTAGTTATCAAACATCCAATTTCACGTGCGATGTTCAGATATTACGATGTGTTTAGTTGTGGGTCATCGTTCAGTTTTGCTGCACGAGGTTTAAATACTGTAAAAAGTGTTAGTTTTAGTACTGACCTGTACGGTGAAATATTTTTCAGGATTCCTACGACGGCATGTATCTATATGCCTGTCATTGTCCTGGGATTATTTTCCAAGATCACTACGGTAAACAAATTCTGGATTTTTAATGGCGACGGGATGGTTCCGAAGCAAAGCTTTCTTGAGATCCACATAACGTTTCGTCTCCAATTATAAAACGTTTATCTATATATCCATTTAAATTTTATTTCCCACGCTGACATAACACATCCACGAATGATAAATCTCGCGCATCTGATTTTCGTGTGTGTGTACACGTCGACTCCCTGATTAAATTCTATTGTTTAAATGTCTTCGCAATTAAGACTAGCGGCAGCTTGGATATTGCACCTGCTTAAAATCACATGACGTACGTCACACACATTGGCCGCCTCCATCTTGGTGGACAACAGACAGCACGTGGCCCGATAGTTACAATGTGATTGCAGTTGGAATTATGATTGTAGCGCTTCTGTCATATGTGATATTTATTTTGAATAAATTGTCTATGTATTTTAAAGTTTACATTTATTTTCTATTAATATCCGAATTCGACCGTGGCATAACGCGTTTATAGCGAAAGAACTGTGTTTGTTTATTATAGGCTATATAAAATAATTGAATTCGTGACATATAAAGGCGTTTGTTTATAATATACAATAATAACAAATTCTGTTTTTCTACGGGGTAAGAATTTGAAAAAAAAATAATATTTTTTTGATTATTTTGGCGAACTAGCCCTGCATCGTGTTTATGTACCTACATGTAGGCCTACATGGATAATGTCTGACGTGGGAAATTATAAGTTAGTTGCTGAAGCGACATTTCAAGACCTACATATGTAAATTCATCTTTTATTTTTATTTTTTTTTTATTATAAAAAAGAACCCATTAATTAAACACACACACTTATAATAGAAACGCGTGAGAAGCTGGATACCGTAGGCATACGTAAAGTTATCAATTGAACGTTTGGAAAAATTGTTCGGAGTCAATGGACATATTTTCTTTCTTTGTTTGTAAGTTTTAATTTGGGGTTTATTAATTATTCAATGATTCGTCGATATAATCATCGTTTATTGTTTCAATAATTCATCTTTAATCAAGTGAAAATAGCATAAAAATGCGGATTGTTCGATCGATGTCGCCAACTATTTTATCATTGGTTAGAGCCGTCTAAACGCGGGAAAATTTACAATAACTATTTGCTAACAGTGTGCGAGCACGGAGGTCAACGATCTTATTTTCATATTGCATAGTTTATAGACCGATATCCTCAATGACCAATATGTAGTACCGTAGGTATATACATGTATAGTGTACAGTTGCTATATAATTTGCCAATGGGTCAAATTAAAAAAATAAGAAACTAATAGAATTATTTCACGTCAAAAAAATATTATAAGGGGCAATTAATACATGTGTCTGAAGCTAACAATACGTCTATTGTGTAAGACAACGTGAAATTCAACCAATAATACGATTTTTGTCTATTTCTTTGTATTATGACATGTATTTATAGGATTACATGTCATTTCGGTCCCGCGTCATTTCAGACTTACGACATTTCGGACTCCAAAAAATATGGCCTCGAGGTTTCGGACTCGGTATATGACATTTCGGACTCGGGTAGGTGACGCTTCAGACTCTGGAATAAGTTGAAAGGAAAGGTTGAACACAACTGTCAAATAAATATATAATACGCCGTGGCTATTCTTAATAGCCCAACAAAAAATAACATGCAGGTTAAATTATATAATTTTCCGTTCGCCATCAAGTTGAAGTGGGCCTTCGGCAAGTGGAGTCGTGCATAACGAACCCACACGACAAAATTTCCAATGTTGAATGTTTACGAACAGAACGTTTTACTTCTTTATACATGTATCGCTGTACTATGTATATAAAAAAGTTGCTGATGAATTTATTAGAAATAGGCCAATATTTATTAACATGAAACACGTGGTTAGTAAAAGGCTCCACCAAACGATAAAAATTACTTGCACTTACGGTTCTTTGATAATCATCGTTTCCCGTAAAAGTAATGTATTTGTTTAAAACCAATAATATGCTGACGAATTTATTTGAAAATGACATACAGCATAAATAATTATTTACACGACATGCACTCTTTTTACAAGTCCCCAGAAATTGTTAACGATAATCCGTGCTGCACATTGACATACATTCCTCCCGCTTGGCAATACCAATCGATAAATAAATGCATACAAAGCAAAATGTTTGTGTGGAAAATATTAGGAATAGCAACGATCAAAGCGGGATAATTAAAGCTGATTAACCGATAATCCCGATGTTATTGTAGTATATGCAAAGAAATCTTGCGGTTCTTTGGTGGATGATGAAAAACATGAGCTGTCAATCATTGATAATGGCGGCCGTGTGTTGATTGCAATTAATCCGTTTCACAAAAAAAAACTTTAGCACTAGCAGTGATCGGTCAATCAAGCTCGTTTACTATTTGACAAAAGAAAAACAATGAAGTATTACTAAGAATACACAAATTTTTCAACAATATTTTGATTGCCAAGTTCAATGCTCGTCGATGAAACAAAACAAAAGAGAACAAGCAGTGTTAATCGCGACATCAACAATCGCTGATCAATTAAATAAGAATACGACAACTATCAGTCTCACATAAAACGAACGAACGAACGAACGAACTGTACCATTACATATATTTTCTACAGTCTTTTAATTATTAATCAGAGTCCGAAAAGTCGCTTGACTGAGTCAGAAACGACGTTTGTGTTGAGTCCGAAATGACGCGGCCCCTTTTCTCTGAAAATCAAATAAACCAAAGTATACTTCATGCATATTTGTAACGCATAACTTTGCCAAACTTTATTTCAGAGAAAGCCAATTTAAAAAGGAATTGTATCATAAAGAATGGGGATTACAAAAAAAAAAGTTAGTTCGATGTTTTTGTTGGACGTACAATATGAGATGATATCGAAAGCCCATTTAGAATAGAGGTTACGAACCACAAGGAAGCTGGAATTAATACGTCGAACGGAACTGTTCTGCAGATTTAAAGGCGACGCCAATCATTAATTTTACAGAGTTCGTGCTGCCAGACTGCTCTTTGGAATTAATGTCTTTGTTAGAAATTTTGGCATTTACCTGTGACAATAATTTTTGCGATATTTAAGGATGTAGAATGGTTGATGCGCCATGCAAAGCTCATGAAACATAATATAGTAGTTTCAACTTGTAAGAAATGTTAGAAAATGACTAACAAACAATTAACATTGTTGATTGTAAAACATCCTTGGTTCATTTTCTGCTTGAACGATTACATGTCGCATGTTTTAAGTTTTATTGCCCAATCAAGACCATTACGTAATATCTAGGTCAGGGTTTTATTTGGCTGCGATCAACGAACCGTACTGTGCTTATAACCTGTAAATACTCACCTCACCTCATTTTGTTAACCGAAACTGGCACTAACATCATATTAAAAGATGACATAGAAAATGTACATCATATTTTCTGTTGTGTATTTTGTACACAGTAAAACAGCCCATTTGCTGATTACACTGTTTTGCTTATAACGTTTTTTAGGACTTCGAATTTTGTCTAATGCTTTGGATTGTTCGTACTTGGTTTTATTTTATTCCTATAGTCATTATATCGTGAATTGCAAATGTGAAAATCGCAAACACTTTAACAAAATATTTAGTTGTATGCAGCTCTAACCCCTCAATGCCGACAGCGTGGATGTTTAGCAACATCCAGACAAGTAATAGCACATGTAACTGTGATGAAATTGAAGACGGGTTTCATGCTCTGTTAGTTTGTCCATCTTATAAAGTATATCAGAGAAAAGTACATCGAAAAATACTATTGGTTAAAACCATCAATGTATTGTTAGTTTGTCCATCTTATAAAGTATATCATAGAAAAGTACATCGAAAAATACTATTGGTTAAAACCATCAATGTATTGACATTGCTATTAAAAAGTACAAAAATTCAACATTGAATAGACGCCCGTATTCACAAACACTCACTCCACTTTCAACGCAAGATAATTCAAAAACGCAGATTTTACAATATGGCGCCAAGGCGTCTGGCTCCAATCCCAAACTGTCAATCAACATTCCATTATTTAGACTTCAAAAGAAAAAAAAGGACCGGTACAAGACCGAATTGTTTTTTCACAAGTCGAATAATGACACGGCACGGCATATACACCATGGAACTGTGTGCGATACCAATCTACATATTATTGATATATATTTGTAATATTGATATCGGAAACGAATTAATATATGCCTAACCTTGTGATGTCCGTCTGTTTTTATGATGTAATATTTAAAATAAATCCTTGGCGGTTTAATAAACAAATTTATTACTAAATATCGACATCGAATCGTCGCCAATATTCACACATACAGACCTTTGCGTGACGCATCAACCATTCTATACCTTTATATATCGCTAAAATTATTGTAACAGGTAAATGCCGAAATTTCTAACCAAGACATTAATTTCAAAGAGCTATTTCGGTTTAGAAATTTTGAAGCTATTCCTAATTTATAAAAATGGTTGCTGAGCCAGAATTCGAATATGCACGAAATTTAAACCTCAAATTGATAAAGCATAAATAAATGATTTGATCAAATCCAAGGCTATGCTAAATTTATAAAAATGGCTGTCGAACGAGAATTAGCTACGATGATTTAATAACAAAAAGCAAATTGTATGCATTGATATAATAACAGGAATATAAAACATTTAAAGTATACCACAGTCTGTTGAAATATTATGAAGATAAAAAAAAACGCGTCACGATGCAAATCCATCAAATAGATTCCGTATTGTTCATACCCCGTGATATAACAGTATATCCTGTACGGTGCATTTTAACAGATCAAAGAAACGCGTACGTCAATATTTGCACGTAGGCACCTTTGATACTTGCTGTGTTCTATTTTTAGACTCAAATAACCCAAGCATCGCAGAAAGCATGCGTTCCCACCTTACAATGATATAAATAATACAATGTGTCGCATTTTGGAATTCTTAGTATATTCAATCGTTTGTAACAACCTCCAGTTGATTATCTTCTATAATCACAACTCACTGAGCAGAATGGGTGTAATAATCAACACCAGATAAAATATTTTTCAGTCGTTCTTTAACTAATCAATTGTCAATAATTACCACTCAATGAGCAGAATTGGTTCAATATCAACACCACATTAAACAATAGACAGGTGATCGTTTATGATTTCAATTTATTTCAACAGGATATAGGAACAGATGCGATTCAGTTGAGGTATACAGATCAAGTGTATATTCTAATTCGCCGTTGGATTTGATCAAATCGAATTATATATAGCCTTTATTACAATTTCTTTCAATTACATTTGGGAACTAATGAATTTGCGGTACATATTCTGGTTCGGTATATTAATATTCAATTTCTTTAAACTGATTTCAACAATAAAGGAAAGGTACGAATAAATTTGAGGTACGAAGTAAAGTACGAAACGAAACGGCTTTTGTGACGTATAAGCGTTCTGTTTTTATTTGATTTGCATCAAAAAAGGGCCGTGCTATAATAATAAAAAGAAATCGAATTATTAGTTTATTTTCGCGTACTGCCTTACACAATAGACATATTGTTAGCTTCAGACACATGTGTATTAATTCCACAAACGTTCTATGTTTATTGCCAAAGATAATCGCACTACCCTTCAACCCAAAATGCTTTCTATAGATCCTATGTAATATAAGGTTGGTGCAATATCCAAGCTGCCGCTAGTCTTAATTGCGAAGACATTTAAACAATAGGATTTAATCAGGACAGGGAGATGCACGAGATTTATCATTCGTGATGTGTCATGTCAGCGTGGGAAATAAAATTTAAATGGATATATAGATAAACGTTTTATAATTGGAGACGAAACGTTATAAGATCTCAAGAAAGCTTTGCTTCAGAACCGTCCCGTCGACATTAAAAATCCAGAATTTGTTTACCGTAGTGATCTTGGAAAATAATCCCAGGACAATGACAGGCATATAGATACATGCCGTCGTAGGAATCCTGAAAAATATTTCACCGTACAGGTCAGTACTAAAACTAACACTTATTACAGTATTTAAACCTCGTGCAGCAAAACTGAACGATGACCCACAACTAAACACATCGTAATATCTGAACATCGCACATGAAATTGGATGTTTGATAACTAAATTGAACATCTTGCGTAATTGGACACCATGACTAAAATTATTCACGGTTCGGGAAGTTCAACGATCCAAGTAATTATTCAACAGTCGTAATAATTAAGCGGGACGCTTATTATTCCACACCTGTCGACAAACTAAACGCTAGTTAATTAACGCTTGGTAATCAAAATTGAACGTTGAGATTTAAGTTACATACAAGGACAAATTGAACGCTATTAGCCCAAATTCCATAATATTTATGAATAATTCTACATAGCTTAGAAAATAACGCTATTTACGCAAGATTCCATGATACCAATCTTATAGTGTAAGATGCACAATTTATGCATTGTGGCCCGTTTTTGCTGGATTTACTCCCTATTTCATGTTGATATTCAATTTGGGGGCTGACTGCTTGGTATTTATAAATGACGACATTACATTCGCCTTTCCGTATACGATAGATTAATCCATATTTTTATTTCATAAAATGCAACTTTATATATATGGTATGTAATAGGCCTACAATAGACATAAGAGAAACGTAGATCATAGCGGGCACACACGCCTATCTAAAGACTTCATTATTTTACAAAGACCTGCGTAAAACACACGGCCGAATGATTAATCGCACGGTTAAACAATTTTACTTCTCAAATTTTGATTTAACACGTACGTGTCAGATAAAGCATGTTGGTCCTTGATTATACTCCTTTTGGTGCAGTTATCGCAACTAGCGAGAAAACATGCCATTCTAGTTTAATAATTAGACAATACACAACATTGACATTCATTTTTTACCGGTCGGTTAATTAACACACCTCTACAGAAAACGCACCTAGCGTTAATTAACCCACCTCTCGGACAGTTTTTCACCCCCATTAATTAACACACCTTTTTACAGTTTTATACCGGTAATACCGAGTAATAGTCCGAAAATTAATTATCTTCCGACATACGTACAAATAACAACGAGGATTAAGATTTCTATACGGGCTGTGCACCTTTTAACTCCTTAGCAGTTCTCAGTGTAGAGTGTATTCTATTACTTCGCAGCAAGTAAATAAATATTATATATTGTTGTACACCAATGATACTTTACATGTCACTTGCATGATGATAACACTTTCCAAGAACATACATAACGTTCAATACCAAATATAGCTGTATATATTTTGTAAATATGTTAGGTTTGTCAACTCGCTGTATATACCTTGTAAATATGTTAGGTCTTTCAGCTCTTTGTTTAATATGTATCTTATTTCACTGAGAACTGCTAAGGAGTGACTTTGTGCACAGCCCTCATAGAATTCATGATCATCGTTGTTATTTGTACGTGTGTCGGAAGATAATTAATTTTCGGACTATTACTCGGTATTACCGGTTTAAAACTGTAAAAAGGTGTGTTAATTAACGAGGGTGAAAAACTGTCTGAGAGGTGGCGCTAGGGACCGGGTATCGTCCAGATTGTGCTACTATGTAGATTTCGAAACGCTGTTTAATTTTGACCTAGATCGTCTACTTTACGACCGTTCAGTTTCTCGGGATATTTTTAGAAATGAACACTACCATTTAGATTTACAAGGGGTCTAGTTTTTAGACACTGCATTTATTTTCCCGGACGTTGTCCAGAAATGAATCGAGTGTTTGATAACACAAGGCGTTCAGATTTTACGCCAAATTACCACTTTACCGAGAGCCGTCGTTGTGGTTACAATTTATGGAAAAAAGATTTTGAAAATATTCACTGATTCAACTTGGTCATCATTTTATTCTTTTTGTTATTCAAATTCCATCAAGAGGTAATTTTATGAAAATGGCCGAAGTATTACTACGTACACAAAACAACGATAATTTTTCATTGGTTAGGACCGTCTAAACGCGAGTAAATTTACTGTGTTTGCTTTAATATGACAAATCGAACCAATACGGATTTTAGTTTGTAGAATTTGATAATACACATTGTTGTAAAGAACAACATTTTGATTGTTGAATTCGTAATAAAGAAGATTCTCGAGTGAGAAAACGCTGAGTTTATTTATATATATATATATTTATTTTTTGAAAATCAATTTGAAATGACCAAGTGACAAGTAAAAAATATTTCTAAAATTTTACAAACATTTCAAACCCTGACTTATTGGAATAAACTGTAACAATTGGCATTGCCAAATTCCAACCAACTATATCAGCTAATCCATTAGAGCACGAGCTAACTCTGCCTAGTCTGTCAACATCAAAGAGCAGAGCTAACTGTGTGTCGCCTCACAACATCACAGAACAATTACGTATGAAAAGCGTGCATGAATCGACAGTATAAATTGTAAGGCTGGATTCACAATCACAGGGTTTATCAACTTTAAAATACGCCACGTGCATTTATAGTTCAGTGGTACATACAATAATATGTAAAGATATTTAACCGAGAAAAAAGACAAATATATGTATAAATAACTGCAGCCCACCTATGGTACGAAGTATGAAAAATGTAGGCCTAGTAATCATCTAGAAATGAAATACGTATAAGAACTGTAAAATTTCCCGCATTTATGTACGCCAATTTTTATGTACGTGTAAGGTTTACCGACCGAAGCCAGAAATCGATATTTACAAAAACTTTGATATAATATCATATAAGAAAGATATGGCAAGTTTATTATGAGACCCGTATTGGCCGTATGCAATTGAGGAAAACAAGTGAATGAGTGATCCATGCTCGTGAAATATCAACCTGCCATGACGTCATCAGCGGTTGATATGAACCGAATATATCAACCTCTGATGACGTCATTAGAGGTTGTTATGAGATATAACTGCTATGGACATCAAAGAAAAAAACTACTACCAGTTGTATATATCCATATAAAGACCTACACTTAACAAAGACGAATCTGCGTAAAACAGATGTTTGATGTTTATGAAAGAAAAGATTGCCACTAAAATTATTAAATCTTTATTATTTAAATCAACCATGCACAAATCTTATATAATCAACCGAATCAAATCCTTGTCAAACAGACCCAAATAGATGGTGTCGAAACAACTCCAGTAACGGGTGTCGAACCAGCTTGACGTCGAAACAACTTGTTCCCGTAAGTTCACATATTGACTTATGATTGATAGTATGCATTGAAGGCCGAGCCATTGGGGCCAAAATAAAAAATAGAAATCAGCATGGTATTGTATCTGTCCCGTGGATCCAGCAAAAATTATAAAACTTATGATACTGAAGGATAGATCTGCTCCTGATAGAACAAGACAATATTAATACTTGGGATGTGTTGCGAACATTTAAATAGTTCATCAATAACACCGTCTATATTTCTTACTGTTTTCTAAAATACAATATTAGAGCTCTGGGCCCTGTTTCACAAAAACTTAAGCTAAAATCACTAAAATCAAAATGAAATTTTAAATTTTTTGCGTTTCACGAAGATTGATTGTAACCTAAAATGCGATTTTAATAGATTTTAGTTAAAATCGCTTGCGCCCGCGCAGTGCACATTTCTGCTGCAGGTACTTACAGTGAAAACAAACACGCTTCGAAACTGAAAACTGTTGGCAGGTTGAATTAACGGTTGCAATATCAATGGGGAGAGTTTCATATGTTGAAGCAATGTTTGCACACGGTCAGACATTTGTAGATAGGTGAAATAAATGAGTGTACTGCATAATATGTGATTCGAAAAGTATCGGTGGGTTGGCCTTGAACTTGGCCTTTGATTCGTGACATGGGAATTTGATATACTCGCAGGCTTCAGTGGAAATAATGTGTATCGATAAACTAAATTGCATGGATTTGTAGTTTTATTGAGAATTGTCACAAACACATTGTAATATTTCTGACTCAAACGGCTCATCTAGGTTGTAATTTTCGTCGCATTTTAAAAGTATTTATCGACTTTGAAATTAATACACCAAATCGCCAATGTTCCGATGCTTTATAGATTTGACATGTCATTTTCATAGACCCACCCTTTCAATGATACTTTGAAAATGATACTTACTCAATTAAATAATTTTTTTCCATAAGATAAAATAGCTTTGGCTGCTAAAATGCCAATTATTTTTGTTGTTTTATTAACGTAAGACTTCATTAAGAAATAATAATAAATTTACATGAAAATTTAATTTCAAATAGGCCTAGGCCTATAACATTTTTCAATAAACACATTTGAGACTATTGATTTATCTCTTTAGTATTTACATATCATCATTAGGGGTGTAACGATACATCGAACAATCGATGCAACGCGATAGTTCGACTGTCGATGGTATGTATCGATATTAAAAAGAAACTATCGATAAAAATTGCGATAGTCAAGCACACTATCGATAGTTTCGATAGTTTGTAATAGCGAATGTAAAATGACTCAAATTCACTCGTATCTGTCGAATAATTACTCTGTTATCACTAAAATAGCGAAATAGCGTTACACGATCTCAATATCACATGTAAATCTTCGTCTACCATATTAGGCATGGCTTACTAAGAAATGTGTAAAATGTTTGATTTTGGCGCGAAAAAGCTGAAAATGGTCACGTCCGCCAATAACAGACATGCTGAAAGCATGCCGCATATGACAGGAAAGTTGGTTATGCTTTTTTTTTACAAGTTACTAAACTACCAATTTATATAATATAAAGAAAAAACCCCAATGTACTTTATTATTTAACTTACTATCAGAATGCGACGTTACCGTTACCCGAGATACCAGCTAGGAGGCTCTTCTATTCGCCCCCACCCTTTTGCCGTACCATTAGAAGACACGTGTTGTTTTTGTTTTTATCTGTACCGTCTTATGTCGCTTCTGTCGTTTTTTTGTCGATATGATTACCAATATCCGTGTTAAAATATTACGTACTGATTTACGGAGAGAGATGTTGAACTAGTGAATTGTAATCTATTGCCAGTACTGGATTTTTAATTAGCAGTTAAAGCAGTAGGGGTAAGTCAGAATGCGGGAATGTCTGATACAGGCCAACCGATACGATTTTTGGCGAGGCGATTACCCTATTCAAGAATTTTGTAATTGTGACAACACTAAAAATCAGTATGGTTATTTTCTGGGAAAAGCATTCCAGTCACCCATAATATAATCAGTAATATCATTATTTTGTTCTGCTTATTCGAGAGTCCGTTATAAAAATTGACTCTTACATTGACTTGTCAATTAAACGATTGTCCGTTATAGAGTGTCCATTGAAAACAAAGAAATTTTTATTACAAAAATCGGGACCAAACTGTTGTGTCCGTGTAAGCGATTGTCCGTTGTATGCACATCCGTTATATTATTCGGGGTCTACTTGTATTATATTATCTAACATTACCTGGAACTTTCTAGTGTTTCAAAATTTTTAGTTTGATTAAATGTTATAATAAATGTATACCTGACAGTGTGTTTTAAACTTAAACTAATAAACAGATCAAACTATCGCAATAGTCCAATAGTATCGCAATATTTAATCCCCAATAGTAATAGTATTGCAATAGCTGTTTACCCAATAGCAATACTATCGCAATAGTGAAAATTACCAACAATAGTCACCCCTAATCATCATAACCGTCAAAAGTATGCGTAAATACTACATATGGTTTGCCTAGTATTAAAGGCCTTTAGGCCTTCTAAAACCAAGAAATAGGGCATATTAAACAATTGTACCCGAACATATTTTCTTTATAGATAAGAGGGCTCTTCTTTCCAAGAAATTGGATATGAATGATTGATTTTCTTTTAGTGTTTTGTTTACTGGGGTTTTAAGTGGGGTTTTTTCTCTTGGGTTCTAATATGGAGCGCCATTCAAATGCTTGAATTGACTTACAATAAAATAAACGGGTGAAAAGAATTTGAATGAGAATTGTTTTTGTGAATGATGGTTGGAATATTAAAATTATGTGACCCGGGCCGTTCACAATATTATCATTATTCCAATTATATCTATATATCACAATATATGTAACAGTGTAGCTCTAATCAATGTTTGTTAATGTCTTGATTTTAAGTTAGGACAGGGTGACGGCTATCCTAAGTTAAAATTGATTTTAGTTAAAATTGTCCTTAAAATACGTTTGTGAAACGCTAATATTTTAAGTTAAGATTAGATTTTAACTTACAATACTATTTTAGTGGATTTTAACTAAAATGCTTAAAATCGTTTTGTGAAACTCATCTGTCTTAAGTTAGGATGAAATTTTAGTTAAGACGATTTTAAGGAGATTTAAGTTTTTGTGAAACAGGGCCCTGGTATCTTGTATATACAGTCAAACTGGGGGAAAGTATTGCCATCTTTTTGTTTTGGTTGATTGATCAGAATGTTTGAAAACATTGACATATATAGGTGTTGCGTAACAGATGCGGTTTATAGAGTTTATAGACACTTGATTGGTGCCATAAAGTAATAAACTAATTAACAAGCTACATGGATTATTTATTTCGACTAAAATGTGTATTAGAATTTGCTATCTGAATTACGGTTGTTAATTTTGTGTATAGATTTATTAATTAAATGTTTTCGATGACTTAAAAAAATCGTGCAAAATGAAAAATAAGGTAATTAAGCTTTCATATTTCATATGAAAGCTTATTGTTTCTGTTTAGATTATTATTATTTTTCTTTTTTGTGTTTTGTCCACAAAGAGAGAGAGAGAAATGGGGTTTAACGCAGGGCTTCCACTTCAAAATTTTCACTACCGGTCATTTTTGATAACGCACGAAAACTTTGCAAAGTAAATTCATATTTCATATTTTTTATTCATCGTGGAGTATTGTGAATTCACGTGTCTACACCACTTTGTCAGCATGGGGTACTCAAAAAAATATATATTGGACTTAAGAATGAAATATTAGTAAGACTTATGATAATTATTTAGTAATTAAATATTCCCTTTGGGCTACTTAATTAATCGAAATAGCTGAATTGGCCGTAGAAAGACCATTCCAGTGGGTGACACGTAATTACCACGTGCTCTATAGAAAACACACTGACCTGGATAATTTAGGAGTTGTAATACAAAAAATACGATATGCTGATAAATATATAAGTATCCATGGCATATATCTCACATTTATTTGTTTTAGAACATCTCTTACGGCGTTACGGGCCGCAAAATTGTGACGCAAATGTTAATAATGAATAACTAACTTCGGACTGCTAACTTCCAAGCTAGCGCCCCCTATAATATCGTCGTGTGTAAGAGCTCGGCTTCCATATATACACGGCATTTTTATAGCATGTGGAATCATCAATATTGCTACACGATAGCACTGGAATACGTAATCTTCTAAATTTTTGGGTAAGCAAGTTAACTAATCTCTAGATTTTATTTCTACAATTCCCGCAAAGCCGTAATATCACTATAACAAATTATAATGCAGTTTTCTCCAAACACGTACGTTGTCGAGGATTTACGTAATTTCTGTGCTGTTTTATTTAATATGACAGTTGGTTGGATTCGAAGAGCAGTACTTCATATAAACGGCCCTTTTTTCGAAGATCGTTCTTTCGTTCGTTTATGGGGTTTAACGTCCACTTCCACCGAGGGTGATATCGTAGACTAGTTTGTTTTTTTTTCGAAGATCATAATAATCTCGTTTATATTGTACGTAACTGTAATAGCGGTAAACGGCTTTGTTCTAGAAAATTCTTATGACACGTGGACAATAGGTGATCGACAAAGCGTGGACCGCTTCACGCCTTTGATAAAATTCCCAAATATCAATTAACTTTTATTGTTCTACTACAAGACAATCATCATTAATTATCAACACAAAGCCCAGTATAATCTATTGACGACTACGTATACAACTCTTATAACATCAATCATGAGATTATGTGGCTTCTCTTATCTTTACGTGCGCTGGCCGTACAATTTTATTGCCGATGTCGATCGTAGCCATGTTCGAAAATTTGGGTTTGGAAAAAAAAGCCTATTTTTCCGGCTTGCAAAATGACCGTTGGGTCAGATCTAGTTACGGTCATTTTATATAGCCCCCGGTCCCGACCGGCATATACGGTCGACGTGGAACCCATGGTTTAACGTCCACTCGACACAAACTAGGTCATTTCGGGACCAACACATGGTTTAATTTTATTTCAATAATTCGCTTGCGCGTAGTGGTCTTTAGCAGTGGGAGGAAACCGAAGTGCCCGGAGGAAACCCACGAGGTTGAGAAGGTGCCCCTATCTCCATGCCGCATACGCTCACACCAGGGATCGAAACCACAGCCGCAAGCCAGAGGTGACTGGCCAGCTAGAGGTCGAAGCGCGGCACTCTAGACCACTAGGCCATCCCAACCCCCGAATTCTGGAATAAACTTGACAACAAAGTCTTTGATGTACATAGCAGCAACGGTGAACTTAAGATCCACAAACAAGCCTTTTCTGTTAAAACCCAAGAGACGTCTACGAAGATAGCGGACAATTTTAATATTAACCAGCTAGAGAAAATAAGTTCCTGGCGTAAAGTTAGGAAGATTATCTCTGTTTGGACACATCTAATCAGCATCTATAAATCCAAATATAGAGGTGTTCAAATTAATCCAGTGTATCAAAAGACAGCTGATAATCTTCATCAAGCAGAAACCGACATAATTAGACTACTTCAGGAAGACCACTTTAAAGACAAACTTAAGACATTAATTAGACTTGCAGAAACCAACGACAAACTACCTACACTGATGAAATCATCGTCTTTAATTCGACTCAACCCCTTTGTTGACAGTTATGGTATACTTCGAGTTGGGGGCCAAATTAAGCACTCAACACTGTCATTCAACGAGAAACACCCTGTCATCATCCCGAAAAGAAGTCATCTTGTTAAACTTCTCATTTGACACTACCACACCCGACAAGCACATGCGGGCAGAAATATAACGCTATACGAAGCAAGTATTGGTTAATTAACGGACCAAGCGCAGTTCGACACTACACTTCAACTTGTGTTACCTGTTCCAAATTGCGGGGCAGACCTCAAGTCCAACAAATGAGTGACCTTCCAGAAGATAGAGTGATTGAATCAGCACCATTCAACTACTCAGCATGTGACCTCTTTAGACCTTTCAAGATCAAAGTAAAGATAGCCGAGGTTTCATGTCAAGCCAGCAGAGCAGTTCACATTGAAATTCTTCACACTATGACGACAGACTCCTTCCTCTGCAGTCATAGAAGATTTATATGTCGTTGTGGTGAAGTCAAAGTAATTTGATCTGATTGTGGAAGCCAGATATTAGGAGCATCTTCAGAACTAGAGAGACTGAAACAAAAACTAGACCACTCTGTTATCAGAGAAGACATGTTACGGCAATTTGATTGTGAAGTTAAAGTATTTGAAGCTTTGCTTCATCAACACAGTAGTCAGGTGAACGGCGAATCTTTATTGACCTCAATGGTAGAAGCAGAGGCTGTAATCAATTCGAGGCCTTTGACCATAGAATCGTTATCTGACACGGAATCAAAGCCACTTTCTCCAGCTAATCTTCTAACACTAAAACTGGCGTGGTACTTCCACCACCCGGTAACTTTACATGACAAGATTGACGTCTTCAAAAACAATGGAGACGAGCTCAGTATGTTGGTAATGAGTTCTGGACGAGATGGAAGAAGAAAGTTCTTCAAAACTTCCAAGAATGAAGCAAGTGGCAACAACCAGTAAGAAATCTAAGGGTTGGTGATATAGTACTTCTGATAGATGACAGCACGTCACGTAATACTTGGCCAATGATGATAATCGAAAGAGTTTACCCCAGCGATTATGGTGAAGTTAGGAAGGTCGACATAGCGACACCTAGAGGAGAACTTCGACGATCCAAGCAGATAACTATAGCCACTCGGAGACGAGTTACTTATACCCGAGTCGTCAATCAACTTGTACTCTTAGTGCCGTAGGAAATGACAAACTTTGAATTTTTATGTAATTGGATATGTCAGTTAAAGTGACACTAAGCATTTTTCGAAATTTTTAATTTTTTCAATTCATATTGGAAAAATCATCCAAATTGTTTCATTTGACGGAATTTTTGAGGAGCCATGTTAGTGTTATCTATCTGGAAAAATGTGTGACAGTCGCTTTAAACCGCGGTTCACTTTATGGTTAGTTGATCACGTGACTCGAGCAGACGCCATGCTGACAATCGACATGACACGCTCAAGAAGATATTTTTTGAAGACTATGAAACCCAACTGTCTAAAACCACTAACCTAAACCCAGTGTGTTTGTTGAAGACTTCATAGCGACACGATACAAGAAATTTAATCAACATTGTCATTTGGTCCAATTTGAAGCCCTGTTTAAAAAGTCTAATGGAATTTTTACGCAGTTAGCTATTGGTTGTTAATCGGACTATTGACTAGTCATAATTTGGAACAAGAATTTGCTTCAATTGCAACAGCGTTAAGTGGGATCAGATCTATTAAAACGAAACACTGCGGGGAGTAAATAATTCTATATCTCAAATTAACTACGTAACAGTTTGGTTCATTCCTTGACATCTGGCCTCAAATAATAAACTGTAGATAAGAATAATCAATTATTCAAGGGGTTATATTTCGAAGATTCACATGTTATATTTTCTTGTCTATAAAACTTTTTATGTATACTTATCTATATTTGTCTATGTATACTGACCTATGTGTGTTTATTGATTGCTTGCAGGCTAAAGTAATACCGTAATGACCTCGCCAAAACCTAAAGCAACTCACTCTTTGGTGTGAAAAACAGTTAGGGGAGGAATTGCATATAGAAACAGCTGGATTTGCCACTTGACTCCTACCTTTTAAAAATGATATCATAACTAATATGATGTATCTGACGAGAACTACTAGGGCTGGTTAAAGTGGACGTTCTAAAAAAAATAGGTTGCCGGGCAACGAAACATACGCCCACGGTAGCTAAGTCGTCCGGGCAGTCAACAAGAGTTGTCGCATATTTAAGTAGCTAAGTCTCTAACTCAGTATCATTCAAAATCTTCAACATTGAAAACATGAATTATTGGTCAATTTAAATCAACATTGATGTTGTGATCTTACCGGAAAAAGATGGGCTTCTGATATCCAATATTTAAGACAAAATAAACATTTTCTCAGACAAAATAAACATTTTCTCATTGGTACACGAATCTGTACCATGGTGTGCTTCAACCCCAGTTCTAGCAAGAGACTCGAGAAACGAGGCTAGAAACATTACACCAAATCAAACGGCGTATGTAGACTGGAATAACCAGACACTAGAAATTTCATCCGATTTAAACTGCAGGCTTATTTCGCCGAACAAAACTGATTTGAAAAAACGGACACCATTGAATGCAAATCAGTTTATATACATTCATATTACAGTATTATACGCGTTGCGACCCACTTGTGTCAATTTCTAGGTCCCAAATGTTAGCGAATTAGCTCCTTTAAGTAATTATCAGAAAATCATTAGAATTTGTTTGGATTTTATAAAGTTCTGCCCCATGCTAATGTTTAGTATACGAAACATTTAATATTATGGATTTAGCTGTTCATTATTGATTTTCAAGAAACTCAACCATCATTAATGTGTAATGGAGATATAGTCAAACGTTATTTTAATTCAGAATAAAATTGTCCACAAGGGAAAAAACATGATTTTTCGTACAATCAGGGGCCATAATTCAGGAAGTTATGGTCCAATCTGCCCAAATCGTGATCTTTGGGTTATAAACTTACATTTCAAATTTCATCAAAATCGGATTAAAATTGTGACCTCTACAGGGTCCACAACCTTGATATACCATATTTTTACACCATTCACATAAAAGTGGCGGCCATTTTGTTCAGCAATTTTGGTCCAATGTTCATGAAATTCGTACCGAACATTCATTACAGTGTAACGGTGATATTATCAAACGTTTTTTTAAATCAGGTAATAACTGTGACTTTCAGACTGACCACAAGATAATAAAGGCGATTTTTCGTACAATCGGAGGCCATAATTCAGGAAGTTACAAACCGATATGCGCAAATATTGACAGGAACTAAGATCTGCCGATTTATTTTTTGGCAAAAGGCGGCAACTCCAATGAAAAACACATCGTTATTCAACATTTTATATCAAAAACCTGCAAATAGCTACAACTCCAATTTAGGCAATCATGTGCCAATATGCGATCACGCTGCACTTACATCATTCCAACATGGCGGCGCCCATGAATTCTCGGTTAAACAGATGTCCCACGTATACATTAACATGCACATAGAAGATGCCTTTGCAGTTGGAATTCCATAAGAGTAGGCCTTAGCACCGCTGTCCGGCTAAAATTTCCCTAACAACACACTCCTTATACTCACCTGTTATAAGTTTGTATTCACAAAGCAAAATAGTTGAGATTTCTGTGCAATTTTGAAATTATTTAAAAAGTGTGGAGTTGTCCATTTTTGAAAGAAAAAAAAATGTTGGAGTTGTCTGTTTTTGTAGTGAAACACAATAAAAAACCTCATAATTTCATTTTTCTATAAAAGTTTCATATGTAGAAAACACTAGTTAATAATAATTAGGTTTGGCCTAGAAAACATTAAAAGAAAATTCATTTTAAACAAACAACAAAAATGGACTTGTCTGTTTTTGCATATGAACTCTTTAATTGTGACCTCTATAGGGTCCACAGCCTTGATATACCATATTTTTACACTATTCACGCACAAACGGCAGCCATTTTGTTTGTCAATTTTGGTCTGATTTTTGCGACATTCCTACTCAACCAAAATTACCCTGTAACGGTGATATAATCAACGTTTTTTTAAATCAGGTAATAATTGTGACCTCCAGAGGTACCATAAGCTAATAAAGGCGATTTGTCGTACGATCAAGGGTTATAATTCAGGAAGTTACAATCCGATGTGCCTGAATATCGCAAGGAACCAAGATCTGTGGTTTATAAACATACATTTTAAGTTTCATCAAAATCGGATCATAATTGTGACCTCTATGTCCACAACCTTGATATAACATATTTTCGCGCGTACAAACAGTGGCCATTTTGTCTGTCAATTTTGGTCCGATATTCACGAAATTCGAACTCAACCTTCATTACCATGTAACGGTGATAAAATCAAACGTTTTTGTAATTCAGATAATGATTTTGACCTCCAGGGGGACCACAAGCTAAAAAGGGCAATTTTTCGGTCAATCAGGGGCCATAATTAAGGATGTTACAATCCGATGGGCGCAAATATCGAAAGGAATCAAGATCTTTGGGTCATAAACATACATGTCAAGTTTTATCAAAATCGGTTCAAAATTGTGACCTCTATAGGGTCCACAACCTTGATATAACATAAGATTTCGAAATCTCACTCAAACGCACCAAGCAAGGAAAAATGAAAAATATAAAGAGAATGTTAAACTATTTAATACAGAACATTCCCAACTGTTTGATATCTATTGTGACGATGCTAAGTGCTTTCTAACCTCTGTATTGTCACAATAGATATCAAACAGTTGAGAATATTCAGTGTTAAAAAGTTTAACATTCTCTTCATATTGTTTGATATCTATTGTGACAATACAGAGGTTAGAAAGCGCTTAGTTTTCGTGGCGTGAAAATGACCTCAGTCGAATTTAATTTCTTTGAAGATTAATGGAATGTGAAAACTTCATTGATGAACAATGAATGAAAACTATGGAGACATTGAGGCATTAGAGAAACGTGGTATCAAGCAGAAGAAGTAACTTATCTACTTCGAAATTGTGGGAAGTTTAGTCGGTAATAACGTTTAAACAGACTTGTGACTGGTAAAAGCATCTCTACTTCCCATAATTTCGAAGTAGAGAAGTTACTTCTTCCGCTCGTTAGCAGGCTTCTCTTATGCCTTAATGTCTCCATTAAGGTCATTTTCACACCATGAAAACTAAGCGCCTTCTAACCTCTGCATCGTCACAATAGATATCAAACAGTTGGGAATGTTCTGTGTTAAATAGGTTTAACATTCTCTTTATATTTTTCATTTTTCCTTGCTTAGTGCGTTTAATTGAGATTTCAAAATCTTAGGTAAGGAGTTAGTGTTCTGCATTTTTATACGCCCAGTCATGACTGCATCGTATTTAAACTTTTCCATACCTTCCTGAGCTGTTTCAAAACTCTTTATTTGCAACATAAATACCGGTATTTTAATATTCCTCGCTGTTCACTGCTGCATCATAGATATTCATAGTATTAAAGGGTGGTGTTAAATATGGATTTTTTCGGGGCCCCCTCCAAAAGTTGGAGATACCCTACTCATGTATGAACTTATTTTTTTTTTTAAATTTCTGACCCTCCTAACCCCCCTGTACATAGGAAGTTATGGAAAAGTTTAAATACGATGCAGTCATGACAGGTTTCACCGGTGGCCATAATCCCTTAACGGACGTCAGTTAACGTATTCCCATGAGCATGATACACGTGTTAACAATTTAAGAGCGTGTCCACCAGAGCACCATGCAGATTGTGATAAACCTTGGGTCAGTGATTTGGACCAAATTTTTTCTGTGAGATGGGTTAGTACCCAGATACATTCCCACAAAATTTTAGATTGATTCAGTTGATACCAACCTGGCAAATTGGAAAAATATTTTTTTAATAGAAAAATACTCAAAAATGCTCTAATTTGGAACTAAATTTGTATGATCTGTTATTCGGACAATAATTGATTTGGACAGACGGAGTTTTGGGCATTAGTAGAACCAGCCCGACTCCTCTTACACACATAGGTTTAAGTTTCTACTGCCAATGATATCTTGGTACTGGGCAGATACTCAACTCGCTCTGAAAATTGAATTTAACGAAAACCAAAGTTTGGGAGGCTATAGTTCGTTCTTGGCATGGACTAGGATCAAATTTGAATGTTACACACAACTAGCAACCCTCCTACTTACAAATTAAAAATTAAAAAGGGCGGGACAGGCATAATTAAAAAAGTAGAAATAAATTATAAACACCAAAAATTGGGATAAAATGTCCCGTTTATCAATACATCAGATGAAGAATATGTATGGACATCTTTACAAATGTAATATATTCCATTTAATCATTAGCAAGAATGATTTAGACTTGAGAAGGAGAAGAAAAATGGGTTTAACGTCCACTGGACACAAACTACTGTCTGTTCCAGGTAATACTACAACTCGGAAATTGCTTGTCATTTCTTCAAATTTTAATAAAGATGGCTAAAACTTCGTGACATACCTGGAATTGTCACCCCATTGCTTTCTTTCTTGTGAGAACTAAGTTCAGATCAAGCTTTTTATCCTCTCTCCCTTGAAAAATCGACGTTTGTTGATATCTTACTACTAGAATCAGCCATGTTTGGCCTAGTTATCTGGACGAGCCTAAGTGGACAAGGGGTGCTGGGTTTGCTTTAAGTCGTAACGGCCCAGTAAAGTATATAACTCTTTTGAAAGAGTTATTTGCTGAATCCCAGACCACAGTTGTTTGTCTCAGAAAACAAAATTCAGAATCATTTTACCCGACATATTTATTCAAATTAAAATAAGGGCTACCCTTCTACACCAATTTACTTATTTCGGAGAGTTCGTATGGTTCTGACATGTGCCGACTTTTCACAATAATAGCTTTAATCTTTAAGTCACTCCATATTATCCAGTGAGAATTTTTGTGCGAAATAAGCAAGGTGGAAACAAAAAAAAACCTATCAATCAGAACAAAAACAATATTGTTTCACTCAAGCTTCAAAGTGTGAAACCCTAAAAAGTATTATTGTCGCGAAACATACGGGCGAATTCTCCTTCACTAGACATTTCTAACCGAATGCACCAAATTTATAAAGTACCTGTCTACCCTAATGCGATATGCAAGTGTCCCATTCAACGCACACGCAATCATAATGTTTATGTTCTGAGAAAGTGACAATGTCTAAAATATATGAAATTTGCAAGAGAATACTGGATTTTATCGGACTTCTAGTCATTTATTCTAAGGGGAAAAATCAAAGGGACGACAATTCTAGGCAAGTCACAAAATTTTATCCATTTTTATTAAAAATTGAAGAAATAGCAAGCATTTTTTGAGTTTGCGTATCACCTGGAACAGACAGTAGGTCATTTTGGGACGAACATATGGTGATGCACATGTTTGGTCATCTTTACAAAGTTTATATAATCCTTTTAGTCGTTGTCAAGGATGCTTTTGACTTGAGAGAGAAATGGGGATTAAGGTCCACTCGACAAAAACTAGGTAATTTTGGGACTAACATATGATACAGTATCAGGTGCGGATCCAGGATTTGTTGCAGGGGGGGGGGGGTCAACCAATTAACGGGGGGTTTGGGGGCCCTCCCCCAGAAAAATTTGGTAAATTAGATTCAATTTGGTGCATTCTGACGTATTTCCGTAAGGTAAATTCCAAAATTACAGGTCTAAAAATTGCCAATAAAATCGCATAAAAAATTTTCAAGTCTGAGCAGGGGGGGGTCCCACCGCCGCCAGCGCCGAAGGCGCTCAACCAATTAACGGGGGGGGGGGGGCCCTCCCCCAGACAAATTTGGTAAATTAGATTCAATTTGGTGCATTCTGACGTATTTCCGGAAGGTAAATTCCAAAATTACAGGTCTAAAAATCGCCAATAAAATCGCATAAAAAATTTCAAGTCTGAGCAGGGGGGGGAGGGGTCCGGACCCTCCCTCTGGATCCGTGCCTGAGTATTTATTTCAATAATTCGCGTGCGTGAAAAGAGAGAATCCGTGAGATTGGATAGACAACACTAGACTATGTTACATACAAGCTTGTAATGATCTAAAGCGCATGTTTTAGACCACTTTTGACTTAACCAAGGGACAAGTTTCATGAATGTCCAATAAAATTTACACAGAATAAATCTTATATGAATATGATATAGTAATGAAATGAAACATAATCTAAGTAAGTGAACACTTCTGCTCAAACATAGGTATATGCCTGAGGTTAGCATGTGTAGTCAAAATTATCCTTGATTGTCTGGAGTGCCATGAAACCTGTTGTGATCTATGTCATCTTCCCCTTGCGGGATTTTAATATGGAAACCATGACGATCTCCTAAACAAGAACACCACCAGATATTAAATGCCTCTCCATGCATGAAAACTTGAAAATATTTTTTCTTGTGGTTCTTCTCACGTGAGAATGTGGATAATAGATATATCAAGTTTGTGATAGTCATGGCAGCCCTTAAATCTGGACCCTGTATAGATGGACAAGCAATGACCACAAAGCATTTAGAATTCTGTGCTGCACAAAAAAGCAGACCTGACAATCGTCACTAAAATAAAATCCCCCCCCCCTCGCGCAATTACCAGTATTAAGTTTAAAAGCAAAGAAACAAATCAATTCATAATATTTTTATTAATTTGCTACTCTTTTTTTCAACCTATACATAGATTATACGTACTGGTGATTGGGGTGTAAATGTACCAAAACATCGTCTTGTGTACTCCTGACTTCAGACACGCCGATGTGAATCCGAAAAAAAAAACCATGTCGAGTTTCCGTTAAAAGCAAACCTACGAAAACGCTCTTTTAATTTTTACTTCTGCACAATTAATCATCATTCCAGACATTATTATACCAGAACTGTATTTTCATAATTTTAAAATCATTCATACTTACAGGAATTTGGATTATTAGACAATACCAAGAAGCTTACAAAAACTACGAAAATATTGAAATCAATCATTTCACAATTTTCAACTGCGTTGTGTCTCACCTGAGCGGCAGAGAATTAAACCAAAGGGAGTTGCCTGTCCATCTATGTATGGTCCATGATCTTACTAACCAGCGAAAACTTTATCATTTTTGACCAAAATAACCCATTTGACAGGCATGTTCAAATAACAAAAGTATTAATGGTGATGATCAGTGGTCATTTAAAAATAATCATTGGTCATTGGTGAAAAAGCTTTGCTTTGGTTAGATTGTGCTGATATAAGAGCTTGCCATGCGAGCCCATACATTTATACACTTCCCTGCTACTAACTACAGAATACAAATGAGAATAATTGTTGTCTTATTTCGCAAATATTGTACACCAGTTACACCCCTTCCATACGATGATCGTGAAAGTCCAATTTTGTTACCAAAACTTAATGATTTTTAACCAAAATAACATATTTGGCACGAGGAATGCTCAAATAACCAAATATATTACTAATGACATGTTGATAATCGATGGTCATTGTTACTCCTTAAGATAGTCGTCGGACATCAGTAAAAGAAAAATCGCATGAAAAAAGCTGATTTTTACACATTTTCAGGATATTGTACCACACTAGTGGATTTAGTGCCAGTCAATTTGTTTCTTCTGACATATACTTGGTCGAATGCCCTTCATAACGACACCCAACAATTCTAGGTCAGACCCGCAAAGAAGCTGCTATATGCGTTTTAGGATGACACTGTTTTCAACACACGTAAAATGACCACTGGTATCTCACAGAAAATTCCACGCGATCCATTTACTCTCAAACGACTGCTGGATTTTAAGTTGACCACTTGACCTTTCATACCTGACCAATATCAAATTTTAACAGTTACAACATTTCGAGTAGGAGCGTTTTGAAATTTGGGCAGAAAAAGTTGTCATTTAATTTTTTTTTCACTGCATCATGTCACTTCTTATATCGAATTCAAACTGCAAAGGGATCTTTAACGTGCACGCTAATGTGTACACAGGACCTCGGTTTTTCGTCCCATCCAAACAACTAAACAGCTGTCCTTGTCAGGTCCTACATCACTGACAAAGGGAAACCATGCCGGAAAATCTGGATGAACTTTCTCGGCCAATGCAGGGATCAAACACCCGACCTCCAGGCTAGCGAGCCAGCGTCTTACCAACTTAGCCACGTGATCCCCTATACGCTAAAAACTGCAAGGCCAAAGGGAAATATAATACGGAACAGACAGTAGTTTTCTTGTTTTGTAGATATATGTTCTGAGGACGTGCACTTTGCTGGCGCCTGTCTGAAACTCTCAAGCTATCAGTCAGAGTCCTTACGTAAGCAAGGGTTCCTAAAATATTACAGGAACACAGTTAACTGATATGAAGTATTTAATATCCAGAATGGGAGTGATGTATACGTAAATATATAAACATACAGATAACTTACATGGATATCTATCCTAAATATACATTAATTAAGAGTTTAATAAAGAGTTGGCCATTCTTGTTAAAATAGTTTGAAAATAGATAATGTAAAATGAATAATTTGAAAATATTTCATCCAAATTACTCTATTGTGAGCGAAGATATTAGCCTTACATGGTTTGACAAGACGTGTGCGATAACTGCAACTGGTTGTTCGAAGCTAAGTCTCGATCGTCCATTTTTTAATTAATCAAGATATGGTTGAACCCCTTCTTATCTATTTAAAATTGGAGAAATCCTATGCCATCGAGAGTTGATTTTGGCTTGGATCAGTTAATTAATAATTTAGATAACATTTCAGGCCTAAAGAAAAACCCACAATAGGCAGATTGGGCTCTTGCATAATGTATGTTAATTTTGGTTTCCATGTATATAGACTGGTATCCTAGAGATTACATCGTTATAGTTTAACTAATTGCTAATTCCTTTTTGTCTGGTCTGATCATGAAATGTAAATCAGTCACTATATTCACACTTGTTGAAAATTAGTAAAAACATACAATACAAATGTTTGTGTATATATTAAAAGTCTCCTTGAAATTGGTTAACAGACAAAATAAAATGTCCTTGTATCTTAAAAAGTCAATTTAAAGCACATTTATAAAATCGCTGTTGTGAGAAGAGAGGGTGGGTCATCTTCTCTCTTTGTCATAATCAAAACATGGTAAAACAGGAGGTCCAGCTGACCGATGTTTGGCGCCATCAGTGCGGATATATGGACCTGCGGAGTATTTACATATTAAAAAGTGTTCGTCCACCAAGTTCCATATGGTTTAAAGTTAGTTGAAAGTCTGAGTAGTAATTCTTCAAGCGTTATGTTTTTATTGCAGCAGATAATCGCACTACCCTTCATCCCAAAATGCTTTCTATAGATCCTGTATCATGTAAAATATGTTGGTGCAATACTCATGCTGCTAGTCTTAATTGCAAAGACAATTAAACAAAAGGATTTTTAATCGGGACAGGGAGTCGACGTGGACACATGATTTATCATTCGTGGATGTGAGGGAAATACTGTTTTAAATGGATATATATGTATAGATACACGTTTTATGATTGTGGACGTATGATGTGAATTTCAATAAGGCTTCGCTTCGGGATCGTCCCATCGCCATTAAAAATCCAACATCTCTTTCGCCGTAGTGATCTTATAAGATATTAGCTGGACAATGACAGGCATACAGATACCTACAATCGTATGGATCCTGAAAAATGTTTTACCGTATCGCAGCAGCTTAGTACAGTATTTAAACATCGTTCAGGTGAATCTAACACCGTGTGGTGAAATATTTGAACACAGGACAGAAATTAGTGCTATTTATGCGAGATTAAACGATACCAATGCAACGGTGTGTAATCCTTATGCGATTTTGTACAGATTAGGCATGATCATTCCTTTCAAAATAGGATAGTTCATTAGGGATTTCAGATAGGATTTCAGTATTTTTTTTAATTTACCACTTTGCATTTCAGAATGTCCAGAATGTAAGATGAGGTTTGCTTTAGCCAAAGGTGGTTGTATGCATTTCATTTGCCCCCAGTGCAGTTATGAGTTTTGCAGCGGCTGTAATAAACCTTTTTTTCATGAAGTAAGTAAACCAGTTTTTATATGCCCACTTCGAAATGTAGTCGTATATTGTCGTCACCCTTTCCGTCAGTTAGTGAACACTCTACAGATTATATGTGTGACCCGTTACATCAAAATGATTTGGAATGTGCACAATCTAACACTGAGAACTGCTAAGGAGTTAAAAGGTGCACAGCCCTTATAGAAATCTTAATCCTCGTTGTTATTTGTACGTATGTCGGAAGATAATTAATTTTCGGACTATTACTTGGTATTACCGGTTTAAAACTGTAAAAAGGTGTGTTAATTAACGAGGGTGAAAAACGGTCCGAGAGGTGGGTTAATTAACGCTAGGTGCGTTGTCTGTAGAGGTGTGTTAATTAACCGACTGGTAAAAAATGAATGTCAATGTTGTGTATTGTTTAATTGGCGTGTTTTCTCGCTAGTTGCGATAACTGCACCAAAAGGAGTATAATCAAGGACCAACATGCTTTATCTGACACGTACGTGTTAAATCAAAATTTGAGAAGTAAAACTGTTTAACCGTGCGATTAATCATTCGGCCGTGTGTTTTACGCAGGTCTTTGTAAAATAATGAGGTCTTTAGATAGGCGTGTGTGCTCGCTATGATCTACGTTTCTCTTATGTCTATTGTAGGCCTATTACGTACCATATATATAAATTTGCATTTTATGAAATAAAAAAATATGGATTAATCTATCGTATATGGAAAGGCGAATGTAATGTCATTTATAAATACCAAGCAGTCAACGTGAAATAGAGAGTAAATCCAGCAAAAACGGGCCACAATGCGTAAATTGTGCATCTTACCTTCAATAGCAATATCCATCAAACAGAAATCTCCTTGTTGATAAATATTACGACACAACAACCAACCGAACAGTGGTATTTCCCACGCAAATGGTATTTAAACTAAAATTATTTTAGCTTTTCAATAAATTTACATTGCATCAATCCAACTATCCAAATTCCAGAACTAAACTTGTAACTTTACCGTATGTAAATATACTTATTCTCGTAAATATACTTCCGACAAGTTATTATTTGTGTTCATGATCAAAAAAATAATATAATTCAAATCAATGTTAACCCATCCATTGGCATTTCAGACTTCACGTCTCCCCGGTTCATGCATTGTCCGTGCAGATTCGACAATCTCAATTACGTCTCCGTGATCAAAGCAACACTTCTGTTTATATGTAGAGACGTGTACGAGCTTATTCGCATGTATTAGAAAACTGTTCGGTTGCTTTATTTGACAAGATATTAATAATAAACTATAACATTTGGCAATTTTTCTTTGAAAATTCTGATAAATTGGTAGCTCTTCGGGAAGCGCTGATCATATAGCTTACCCTGTTTGTGTGTGTTGTAAGTTTTTATAATAGCTAGCAAATAATTTAGGATATCTGAATACTTTCTGAATGAACATATATCTCGTTATTAGTTTTTAAAAGACCTTTTTTTTATGATAGTCGGATATCATTCAAAGATATCAAATATAAATCACAATAGATAGACCATGAATAGTCCAATGCAGATTTGAAACAAACAGCATTGTAATTTTATGCAAAAATACATTTACCTGTTTCCTAATTCGATTTAATATTTGATTTAATCTTCACAGTCCAATTAAACCTGTACAGCGCAGTGGACGCTTACGGCTGGCCCCCGGATCCATTCACTTGATTTGATATTTTCCGCAGGTTAATCTTATAGGTTTTTTGTTTTTTGTGTAGTGCGGTCCTCCTGCACTTACTATTAGACAATTATGTTTCCAACTGGCACGGAAAAATAATTCAAATCAAATTTATTTTCAACATCGGGGAGATGTTTTGCAAATAACGAGAACAAATTAATAATAATACTATAAATCGAAATTTTGTTACTGTTAATACATATACAGTGTATTAAAGTTTAAGAACGGATATTGATACACTACACTATATAATCAATCGAATCAAATCCTAGTCAAACTGACCCAAATAGATGGTGTCGAAACAACTCCAGTAGTGGGTGTCGAACCCGCTCGATGTCGAAACAACTTGTTCCCGTAAGTTCACATATTGACTTACGATTGATAGTATGCATTGAAGGCCGAGTCGTTGGGGCCAAAATGAATAATAGAAATCAGCATGGTATTGTATCTGTCGCGTTAATCCAGCAAAAATTATAAAACTTATGACACTGAACGATAGATCTGCTCCCGAGAGAACTAGACGATATTAATACTTGGGATGTGTTGCGAACATTTAAATAGTTCATCAATAACACCGCATATATTTCTTACCGTTTTCTAAAATACAATATTAAAGCACTTGTATCTTGTATATACAGTCAAACTGGGGGAAAGTATTGTCATCTTTTTGTTTTGGTTGATTGATCAGAATGTTTGAAAACGTTGACCTATATAGGTGTTGCGTAACACTTGATTGGTGTCATAAAGTAATAAACTAATCAACAAGCTACATGGATTATTTACTTCAACTAAAATGTGTATTAGAATTTGCTGTCTGAATTACAGTTGTTAATTTTGTTTATAGATTTATTAATTAAATGTTTTCGATAACTTAAAAAATCGTGCAAAATGAAAAATAAGGTAATTTATGTTTAAAACTTTTATGGCATGTAAATAGAATACATAGAGGCGTGTATTGTAAAAATTACTGCAACCAGTAACTAACTCTTGATACAGGCGTATCTGTTTTATGGAATGATCTACCATTTACTTAGTTTAAGATGTTGCAAATATCTTTATTCTCTAAATAAAAGGATATTTAAAACAAATTAATTATATTGGCTTTTAATATATTTTTTATATGATTAAATTGTCACTTTGTAAAGCGTCCCTAAACAAGTTATGAAGAGCTCTTTATCTTATCTCCCATAATGTAACTTTAAGTGTAGGTCTTAATATGGATTTATACATGGCGTAGGCCTACATGTAGCTACATATATGCGTTCTTATATTCGCATTTCATTTCTTGATGAATACAACGTGTTTTATACTTCGTTCCAATTTAATTATCTGATATACTCTAATCTCCATTGTCAAATCTCAGAGCCTGCTAAGAAACCATAGGTTTCTGTGATTGTGAATCCAGCCTTTGTTTTGCAATACTGTCGATTCATGCACGCTTTTCACGCGGAATTGCCCTTTGATGTTGTCAGGAAAACACAGCTCTGCTCTTTGATGTTGACAGAGGCACAGTTAAATCGTGCACTTACGGACTAGCTGATATAGTTGGTTAGAATTTGGCAATTGTTACAGTTTATTCCAATAAGTCAGGCGTTGAAATGTTTGTAAACTTTTAGAATTATTTTTTTACTTGTCACTTGGTCATTTCAAGTTGTCACCTTTGATTTTCGTTTTTATACACCCACATTGAAATGTGGTCGTATATTGTCGTCGCCCCCGTCCGTCCGTCGGTCCGTCCGTCGGTCCGGCGTCCACAATTGCTTGTGGACGCTCTAGAGGCTAAAGTTAATATCCGATTGAC
Source organism: Patella ulyssiponensis (assembly GCA_963678685.1). Taxonomy (NCBI): domain Eukaryota; kingdom Metazoa; phylum Mollusca; class Gastropoda; family Patellidae; genus Patella; species Patella ulyssiponensis. The sequence continues at coordinate 30,003,496 of OY783229.1, read as the reverse complement.
TTTAAATTTATACACAGTGTTTAAGGTCATGAGACGAAGAAGCCTATTGTTTTTCAGCGATTTCCGATAATAACTACCAGAGTTATGGCCCTTGACGACTTCAAAAAATCTTGTGGATGCTCTAGAGGCCAAAGTTAATATCCGATTGGCTTTAAATTTATACACATTGTTTAAGGTCATAAGACGAAGAAGCCTATTGATTTACATCAATTTCCGGGGGGTTGGGATGGCCTAGTGGTCTAGAGTGCCGCGCTTCGACCTCTAGCTGGCCGGTCACCTCTGGCTTGCAGCTGTGGTTTCGAGCCCTGGTGTGAGCGTATGTGGCATGGAGATAGGGGCGCCTTCTCAACCTCGTGGGTTTCCTCCGGGCACTCCGGTTTCCTCCCACGGCTAAAGACCCCTACGCGCAAGCGAATTATTGAAATAAAATTGAAACCATATGTTAGTCCCGAAATGACCTGGTTGTGTTGAGTGGACGTTAAACCCCATTTCTCTCTCTCTCTCTTTACATCAATTTCCGATAATTAGTGCCAGAGTTATGGCCCTTGATCAGATCAAAAAATCCTGTGGATGCTCTAGAGGCCAAAGTTAATATCCGATTGGCTTTAAATTTATACACAGTGTTTAAGGTCATAAGACGAAGAAGCCTATCGATTTTCAGTGATTTCCGATAATTAGTGCCAGAGTTATGGACCTTGCTCACTTCAAAAAATCTTGTGGACGCTCTAAAAGCAAAAGTTAATATCCGATTGACTTTAAATTTATACACATTGTTTAAGGTCATAAGACGAAGAAGCCTATTGATTTACATCAATTTCCGATAATTAGTGCCAGAGTTATGGCCCTTGATCAGATCAAAAAATCCTGTGGATGCTCTAGAGGCCAAAGTTAATATCCGATTGACTTTAAATTTACACACACTGTTTAAGGTCCTGAGACGAAAAAGCCTACTGATTTTCATCGATTTCAAATAATTACTTCCAGAGTTATCTCCCTTGATCACCTCGAAAAACCTTGTGGCGCTGTAGATGCCAAACTTATAAATCATCCGATTGACTTCAGATTGATACACAGAGTTTAAGGTGTTGAAACGAACAAGTATTTTGATTTTCAATGAATTTTGATAACTGAACAGCTAAATCCATGATGTTAAATGTTTCCTATACTATTTGTTAGCTTGGGGCAAAACTTTATAAAAAGCAAACAAATTCTAATGATTTTCAGATAATTACATAATGAGTTGTTACTCAGATTTTAGTGTATTACAAATGTTTTATTACCCAAAAAAAGTAAAAATATGCGACAACCCTTGTTGACTGCCCGGACGATTTAGCTGCTGTGGGAGTATGTTTCGTTGCCTGGCAACTTATCTTTAACTTTAATAATTAAATTTTTTTTAATAAACTCAGCGTTCACCTTAGCACATTTTTACGGAAGTAATGAAAAAAATGACCACCGTTTTCTCACTCAAGAATCTTCGCTATTCCGACTCGTTCGTTGTACACACGTTTCCGACCCATTCCATGGTCATGCCGATAATATATAATTTCAATTAATATCGTTATTGGTTGTATATTTTACATTCCAAATGAATCACAGTAGACGGGAATTCAACAATCAAAATATTAAATTCTCTTGCATTTCGTGCGATAGATTAGGGTCAATATTTTTATTTTATTAAATGCAACTTTATCTATAAGTAGCGTGACTTACTATATTGGGTCTTTGAAAAATTGTTGGTTCACTCTTTCTTATAGATTCAAATCCGACGTACTAAAAAAGCGGACATGATTATATGTAAAACAATGGTGATATTTTGGTAAAATATCCATCAAATTCCATCTGTTTATGATATATGCTTTGGTAGACCAAATAAGGCAATGTTCTCCCCCTGGTCTTGGGGAAATGGGGTGGTTTATTCCATTTGGCCTGGAAATGAAAGTCAAGGTCAGCCTATAGGACGTGCAGAAAAAAGGGGGTTATAAAAGAGGGTGTTGAGCGAGACTGATAAGAGCTCAACAGGTATACCGAGCAGCTATCATTTATGGAGAACGAAGGTTCTTCGAATCCAATCCAGCTTAATAACATAGTTGTAGAAACGAACTGGCCTGTAGTTTTATATGTTACGATCACGAAGAAAACATAACCAGGAAATCCAATATTACTACGAAGTCTCGAAAAATGATTATGTGTCAACTCGGGCGTATGTGTTTCTTCTGTAATTGCGTAAAAAGGGCTATTGAAAGTTACGAGTTCTGGAATGAGGATCGTTGGATTGATGCAATGTAAATTTAGTGAAAAGCTAAAATAATTTCAGTTTAAATACCATTTGCGGGGGAATTACCACTGTTCGGTTGGTTGTTGTGTCGTAATATTTATCAACAAGGAGATTTCTGTTTGATGGATATTGCTATTGAAGGTAAGATGCACAATTTACGCATTGTGGCCCGTTTTTGCTGGATTTACTCTCTATTTCACGTTGACTGCTTGGTATTTATAAATGACATTACACTCGCCTTTCCGTATACGATAGATTAATCCATATTTTTATTTCATAAAATGCAACTTTATATATATGGTACGTAATAGGCCTACAATAGACATAAGAGAAACGTAGATCATAGCGAGCACACACGCCTATCTAAAGACCTCATTATTTTACAAAGACCTGCGTAAAACACACGGCCGAATGATTAATCGCACGGTTAAACAGTTTTACTTCTCAAATTTTGATTTAACACGTACGTGTCAGATAAAGCATGTTGGTCCTTGATTATACTCCTTTTGGTGCTGTTATCGCAACTAGCGAGAAAACACGCCAATTAAACAATACACAACATTGACATTCATTTTTTACCGGTCGGTTAATTAACACACCTCTACAGAAAACGCACCTAGCGTTAATTAACCCACCTCTCGGACCGTTTTTCACCCTCGTTAATTAACACACCTTTTTACAGTTTTAAACCGGTAATACCGAGTAATAGTCCGAAAATTAATTATCTTCCGACATACGTACAAATAACAACGAGGATTAAGATTTCTATAAGGGCTGTGCACCTTTTAACTCCTTAGCAGTTCTCAGTGTAAGTGAAAATATTTATTTGGACCCGACCATATTCTTAAATCTGTCACTTTCTGAATATGCGCAGCGAAATTAGATATTTTTCTCTGCTCGCAGCGGGACGACCGGTCAATCCTCTTGCATAATACTTGGCATTATTAAAGCGGAGGATTTCCAGTATATACACATGACCAAAGTATTGCTGATAAGATATAAACGAGTTTTAAAACACCAAAAATGTAAACATAAGGCATGATATTATGAATCGGTTGATATGAATGAGTAATATATAGAAGATAGAAAGTTCTTGGATATCTAAAAGTCACTTTAAAACACAATTTTAGAACTAGAACTGCGATGTAGTAATGATGGGTTTCACCGGTGCCATCTTACACTTTAACTTATGTCACTTCCGGTGCCACGTTACCAGTCCTTCACGTTTTAGGTGAGCTTTCGCTACTGCTCCTCTCAACGCACCTCGGCTTTCCTTCGCGGGAGTCATTAAAGACTCCTGCAAATTAGCTAAATCGCTCTCCTAAATATTGAGATTAATAAACCACTTTCAGTTTTTGTTTATTTTTAAACTGTATACATTCGAGGTATCTTTTTCTATGTTGATCATACTGATGCTACCATATTCACCAAATATTAAACAAGACCAAATACAATTTGGCTGTCCTTTCTTCAAGTAAATGTAGCATTACTCTTGCAATATGATTAAGAAGAGTTTTGCAGGAGCTTTTTTTCTCATTTTTGAAATTGGCAGGAGCTTTTTATGACTCCTGCACAATTTTATAAACGTGAAGGACTGCGTTACCCTAGAACTTATGTTACATACAGTACCAATGAAACGCAGAATCAACCAAATCCAGCAATATCAATTCCATTTATACATTTGTTACCGTGTATTACATACGTCAAAAAAGTGATCCTGACAAGAGTTGTTACTAACTTACCGCTAAGTTAGCTGACAACCTGTTGGGAAATTAAAATGCGAAAAAAAATCTTAAAAGGTGATTCTGACAAAATTGGTTATTTCTCGACAAGGGGAGATGAAAACATTACAAATAAGAATCATTTGAATACAATATCTCTTTTTAAGTCTAGAGTACAGTTTTTGCCCGATGTTAAATTGGTTTGACCTTGTCAAAATTGGCATCAAGGCATCAAATGGTAAAAAAAATGATTGGCTCGTTTACAGACAAAATAACATGAAAAGTAATGCACACAAAATTGCCTATTTCGCGGCAACTGCTCATATCACAAACCAAATTTTACAAGCATTCTCTTTGTATGGATTAATGCTATGAGCTTATGAAAGTTACAAAGAAATATTTTGAAATATGAAGTCGCTGAATGGGTTGTAAATATCCTGATTTTACACCTTTTTTCACCTTTATGTTGTAATAGCCAGAAAACGAAATCGAAATTAAAAAAAAATAAAATTTTGGTAATATCAAATTTGAAAAAAATGATATTTGCTTTCAAAAAGTTGTACAGAACTTTACACCTTTTTTCACCTTTATATTGAAATAGCCCGAAAACGAAATCGTAATTAAAAAAAAAAAAATTTTGGTAGTATCAAATTTGAAAAAAATGATATTTGTTTTTAAAAAGTTGTACACAATTGTCAGAATTGTAGTTTTTGCTAAAATTTATGTCACTTCGGTGGCGAAAGGAAACTTCACCGGTAGCAAATGATATATTGTACGGAGCCCCTTAAGTGCACGATTCCACTCTTATATAATTTTTTCGTACATGATTCCACTCTTATATAATTATTTCGTTTAAACGAAATACTAATTCGTTATAACGAAATATTAATTCGTTTAAACGAAATATTAATTCGTTATAACGAAATAATTAATTCGTTATAACGAAATAATTAATTCGTTTAAACGAAATAATTAATTCGTTAAAACGAAGTAATTAATTCGTTATAACGAAATATTAATTCGTTTAAACGAATTAATTATTTCGTTATAACGAATTAATATTTCGTTTAAACGAATTAATTATTTCGTTATAACGAATTAGACAAGTGACCCAGCTCTATGTCACGTAGAAGCGGCCAATTGGCGGAGAAAGTTGATCTGCAGTGTTCTTCGTGGTTTCCAGTTGTGAGTGATGCAGGAAGGAGGGTCTGGCAAGGGCAACTGTCTAGTGTTTTGGATGGTACAAAAAATTCGAGGTCCCGTATACAGATTGGCGTGCGCAACAAAGATCCATTGGCAGTTGCAATTTCATATAAGAGTAGGCTGTGGTGATTTTGTTTGGGTAAAATATCCCCCAAAGCACAATATTTGGCGTATGCCCATCTTCATTAGCCCCGTCAATTTCAAAGCAGAACAGTAGGACGTTTAAGTCCATTTCATAAGGGTATACACCCTATCGATTTGTTAGTGTTACGTGACTTGCCGTTCCAGCGAAATGGAAGTTGGGTGGTCTAGTGGTGCGTGTGAAACTATGAGGTCTGTCATTGGGTCAAGCGGCGTTGTTTCGGTTGACTGCATGTACGTGACAAGAAGTATGATTGCTTGTACATCCTTGTGGGTCTTCAGTTTCATCCCATTGCTAAATACCCCTACGCGAAAGCGGATTACATGTGTTAGTCCCGAAATGACCTAGTTTGTGTTTCTGTTCCAAAATTACCGACTCAAACCCACCGCAAATTGATAAAGTTTTTGTTTTTTGGGGTTTTTGTTACATCTTTTATTTTCAAATTTGGTGTTTTGAGCATTTGGGTGTACACTGGACTTGTTTGTTCGTCCAGTCCGAACTTGACAGCTCTCCTTGTCAGGCCCTCCGTCCTGCACCACAGACAAAACCAGATGAACTATCTTGACAGCTCTCCTTGTCAAGCCCTCCGTCCTGCATCACTGATAAAAACCAGTTGAACTTTTTCCGCCAACACCGAGAACGTACCAGCGACCTCTAAAGCTTGTGAACCCAATGGTTAATTCCCTAAAATATATGTTAAAAACTATAGGGTTCACAGGGTTTTCGTAAGGGGGATAATGTTTGGGAACTGGGTCTCTGGAGAAGTAGGTAGCGGAAACGATAGGATCCGTTTTCTCATTAACCCCAATGCTTCACACCAATATATGAAGAAAACAAAACTGATTTGAAGTGTATTCTCACAATAGGGGGAGGAGGAACCCGGGCTATCTCTTTATGTCACCAATGCTTCATAGACTCAATATCCATCACATGATCCCCATTACGAAAACCTATGAAGAGAAAAAAACTGATTTAAAGTGTATCCTCAGAATAGGGGGAGGAGGAACCCGGGCCATCTCTTTATGTCACCAATGCTTCATAGAGTCCATACCAATCACATGATCCCCAGTACGAAAACAGCGTAAACATGAGGTCTGTTATTGGGTCAAGTGCCGTTATTTCAATTAACCGCCTCTACGCGACAAGCAGCGGGATCGCTTGTCCAGTCTCGTGGGTTCTCCCCGCGCCCACTGCTACATATCCTTACGCGCAAACGAATTATTAAGATAAAAATAAACCACGTGTATATCCCGTATATCGATAACGATAGAGATCACGATTGTTAAATTTTTTTTTCAACTTCGATGTTTGGAGCATTGGGGTTAGTCGACGTGTTAAATCAACATTGATTAATTCGTTTAAACGAAATAATTAATTTGTTTAAACGAAATAATTAATTCGTTTAAACGAAATAATTAATTCGTTTAAACGAAATAATTAGTTCGTTTAAACGAAATATTAATTCGTTTAAACGAAATAATTAATTCGTTTAAACGAAATATTAATTCGTTATAACGAAATATTAATTCGTTATAACGAAATATTAATTCGTTAAAACGAAATATTAATTCGTTAAAACGAAATAATTAATTCGTTAAAACGAAATATTAATTCGTTATAACGAAATAATTAATTCGTTATAACGAAATAATTAATTCGTTAAAACGAAATAATTAATTCGTTTAAACGAAATAATTAATTCGTTATAACGAAATAATAATTCGTTTAAACGAAATATTAATTCGTTATAACGAAATATTAATTCGTTATAACGAAATATTAATTCGTTATAACGAAATAATTAATTCGTTATAACGAAATAATTAATTCTTTTAAACGAAATAATTAATTCGTTATAACGGAATAATTAATTCGTTAAAACGAAATAATTAATTCGTTTAAACGAAATATTAATTCGTTTAAACGAAATATTAATTCGTTTAAACGAATTATTAATTCGTTTAAACGAAATATTAATTCGTTATAACGAATTATTATTTCGTTATAACGAATTAATTATTTCGTTATAACGAATTAATTATTTCGTTATAACGAATTAATTATTTCGTTATAACGAATTAATATTTCGTTTAAACGAATTAATAATTCGTTTAAACGAATTAATATTTCGTTTAAACGAATTAATATTTCGTTATAACGAATTAATATTTCGTTTAAACGAAATAATTATATAAGAGTGGAATCATGTATGAAAAAATTATATAAGAGTGGAATCGTGCACTTAAGGGGCTCCGTAATATTGGGACCACAGAGCATGGAAAATTATCGAGACAAAAATTGTTCGTATTTTTGCTCAAATCACATGTCCCTCTAATTCTGGGCAAAACGCCATAAAAGATATTCACAAATCAAAAAGTTTTTTGGTAAAATTTCAATTTTGAAATTTAGGCGCCTATTTCCAAAAATTCGTCGAATACAAAACATCTAAAGAATCTTATCTATTTGCCTGGTTTCAGGCTATGTTAAAATGTTAACATTGTTAATATTACGGCAATTATTTAAAAAAAACCTACAACTTGTTGCTTTCGGACAGTTTGCGTTGTGGCAGAAAGTTTGAAATAGCTTTACACGGTAAGACACACCTACTTTCTCAGTAAAAACCAAGACATTGAAGTTGTTTCTGAGATATAGTCAAGTGGTAAAAAAAGAAGAACTAGAACTGCTAAGCAGATATTAAAGCTTTCATATTCACACACACTTCCTGTCACATGTCATGGGTCATATAAATAATCTGAACAAGAAAAAAAAAGTCATTAAAATGGGTCACAATCAAGTGAAGTTAATGTGATTTTTCATTCGTAAACAATTTTGTCCGCACGAAAAACGTCGAAGGCAAATTTGGAATTTTTGAAATAGTCAAATACCAAAAATTCGACCTGTGTCCCGGCTATCCTGAAATGTATTAATTTCAGAAATAGGAGACGCATTGAACATACTATGCCCTATTGTGTTTGTTTACAAGCCCGCAAATGTTGATTTTTCACTATTTTTCATATTCACTTCAAAATGGTGACCATCAGTTGACCTACATCAAAATTCTGCTCTGAATGTTTTTTAGCCATTCCTTCAAGGATTCAGAAAATATAACTCCCATGTCTGTAAGTCCATTATCGCAAAAGCCTTAGGGACTTTTCACGTTTCAAGATGGTGGCACTTCCGGTTCGATCGACAAACTCCATATTTCTTGTACGAATCAGTAATTACTTCTCTAGTATCGAAAAAAAAATTAGGTCATTCTGACCTATATTTCGATGATTTTTTTTTTAAAATTTTGATCCTTAATTTCATTAAGGGGAGATGATTTAGAAAATTTCTAATCATATTTTTGAAGTCGCATCGGTAAGATCTACTTACATGCTTAATTTCACGAAAATCGTACAACTATTAAAGAACTTGTCAAATTGGTCATAACTTCTGGTTCGAAATCACAGTGACGAATTTTCAAAATTCGAAAATCTGAAACTGCAGATGAAAAGGATTTATTACAAGGTACTCAAAGGAAAAAAAATTAGTAAAATAACAAAGTTACGACTAAGCATTGTCAGTTTTTTCGTTCGTAAAATTTGGTGATTTTGAATGCTTAAAACGTTTCGAAAATATATTTAATCAACGTTCGCATCCTATGGTTAGATTTTGAGAAATCCGATTTGCAGAAACTACACAGAAAAAAAATAATATCTGCACATAGCAGATATCAAAGCCTTCATTTAAACTGCAAAATGGGTATTTGAATCTATTGAAACAATAAGTATAATGTCAACAGGTATCTCAAAAATTACATCTACCTTACGAACAAGATGGGAAAAATACAAAACAAAAATTTAGAACAGTATATTATATACAGAGTATGTTAACTCTTGAATATACCTTTTATTAGTTTCTCCTACGCAGGACAGGAAGTAGTTGCGCTTTAATGTAAACAGGCCAGTTCCTTGCATTTAGGTGTGATTTTCAAATAATTTAATCAGAAATCGCTGAAAATCAATAATCTTCTTCGTCTCATGACCTTAAACACTGTGTATAAATCTAAAGTCAATTAAACATAATTTTGAAAGTGGTCAAGGGTCATAACTCTGACAGTGATTATCGGAAATTATTGAAAATATCTAGGCTTCTTCCTCTTGTGACTTTAAACACTGTGTATCAATTTAAAGTCAATTGGTTATTAACTTTAGCCTCTAGAGCGTCCAAAAGATATGTCAAAGAGATCATAGGCCATAACTCTGGCACTCTCAGTGTTGGCAGAGAAAATTCATCAGTATATTCCGGCACAATTTGTCCTTGTTGGTAATGCAGAAAGGAGGGCCTGAGTATGCCCATTAAGTATAAAGATGGATAAGTAAAGTGGGAAGAAGATAAAGACTTCCCCCTTAAATATGAATTATGAATTTAAAACAAACCATCCATATTACTACCAAATTCAATTGCAACTTTACTTAATTTATGTAATGTTGATATTGCTGACTTTTTTATATTTACCCCTAGCATCACAACTCAAGTGGGTTGTAATCATTCCATCATGGAAAATCTACTGAAAGTTCTGAGAATCAAATTTATGAGTATCTTGCTCCCTGAGATTGTCTCTAGAGTCGGTGATGACACTGAAAATGCACGTAAAATACCGTATATTGCTCCTGAAAATGATAGCATGTGATTCCATCAGTTGCAAGACTGAGTGGTACCATTACGCGTGTATAAATATATATGCGTGCACCAAAATATTCATGGTTTTGTTCAAATTGCAAATCTGAGACAAAGATATAATTTAAGCAAGTTCACAAATGTTCAATACAATGATTATAATTATACATGTGCTTCAATGTAAACAGGCCCGTTCCTTGCATTTAGTTTTAGAGTTAGGATTGCTGAAATTTAGAGAGAGAGCGAAATGGGGTTTACAAGTGGGGAGAGAGAGGGAGAAATGGGGTTTAACGCCCACTCGACACAAACTAGGTCATTTCTGTTTAATTTTTTTATTTCAATAATTCACTTGTGCGTAGGGTTCTTTAGCAGTGGGAGGAAACCGGAGTACCCGGAAAAAACCCACGAGGTTGAACAGGCGACCCTACTCCTTGCCACGTACAACTGGGGATTCGAAACCGCGCCAGTTGACTCAATGGCAGGCCGTATGATACAGCGCGCACACGCTAACCATTCGGCCATCCAACCCCCCTTTAGAAGTGGGAGGAAACCAAAGGACCCTGAGAAAACCCGACAGGCGACCCTATTCCTTGTCACATACAACCGGGGAATCGATGCTGAAATTGAAAACAACATCGGGCGTGATACGGTTGACATATACTATTTCAAATATAAGCTAAACAACAATTTTTCATTCTTTTTGATTCCTTCCTTTACCGACCTGGGGCTTGTTTCACAAAATTTTAACTGGGATAAAATCCAAACATTAGTAATTTGATTGGAAAATATAAGATTGATTTTAGTGCTTAGCCAATCAAAATTGAAGTATCTACTAAAAGTTGGATTTTATCTTTAGTTAAGATTTCGAGAAACAAGGCCCAGACTAAATTTATGGTAGTGTTTTTCCAACAATATATATTCATGTTGCATGAAGTGATACAGAATTTCATGGATAGCGGTGTTCTTGACAAAATTTAACCAAAATACAATGGGGTTTATCTTCCTACTTTTCTACACCAATTGGCTAATGAAGACCGACTTATGCCATACAGCGTGTCATCTGTGAAATTTAGCCCGGATAGACGGTCTACTTTTATTTTGAATTACAGCTGCTAAGGGTTTTCGTAGGATCCAAACGACTAAACACTGTCCCTGCCTTCAATAATGGCAGCCTCTGCAAATCACAGGGACGGAACTAATAATGTCAGAAATATGATACTTTTATTACGAATTAAAGCTGCCAGGGATTTTCGTACGACCCAAATGACTAAACACTGTCCCTGTCTACAATAACGGCAGCCTCTGCAAATCACAGGGACGGTAATTATCATGTCAGAAATATTATAAAGCCGTAAAACCTATTATTCCAGACAAAAATCTTCATTTTTTACACACTGAACTGAAAGTAAGGTGAAAGAAAGATACTCACGGACAATATGGTAATTATATTCTTGACGGCCCTTCTTGACGTCATTTACCAGAGTTATCTACCTTGCATCGCTAAGATGTTAATGCCTATTTTTCTTTCATAAACAACTTTGTCGGCACTGAAAACGTCAAAGATGAAATTCGAAATTCTTAAGAATGAATCCCGAGAAAACCATGCAAAATTCGGAAAAAACGCCAAAGTGCTAAGTTCAAAATATTTAACCTTACTCTGGTTATTGGACCACCTAAGCATTGCTATAAATGTGGTGAAGTCTCAGAGCTCAAAACCTACCCTGGGGCCTACAGCTGGAACAGTAGTTTTTCATGCGAAAATAGCGATTTTTCATTGAATTTTCATTGAAAATAGCAAATATTTGAAATGTCGTTGTTCATAAAGTATGTTATTGTTATGTAGGGTAGTTGTCATGCTCTCATTGCAAAGGCCATGTCTCCGACTTTCTAACATGGGCACCATTTTTAGCAAATGTTGCATTATGGGGGTTTCAGAGCTCAGTGAAAATGGTATATCTTGTAAGAGGCAAAATACAGCTATCCAAAATATCCTTGTAGCACCCCCTTTGCAGGTATGTCATAGTATCCCATACGGTCGTTGTGAAGTTCATAGCATGCTTTATCAAAATAAGAAATAAAATTGGATGCAACGCAATAGTGTGATGAGCAGTGGCGCCCGTAAAAATGTGAAATCTGATCTTTATGATATATTCCTTCCCTGTTGCTTCCCTATTTCAGGCCGTTTATTTGTGCTTCATTCCATCTCTCGAATTTCCCCAAGTATTAAAAATGGTGTCATCACTCCATCAGTGCCCGAGAGACGCTTGCTGATCAATGAGGTTTGGACTCCACCCATACGAGAGCCTCTCCCTTCAAAAAATTGAAATTTCTAAAAACATGTCAAATTTGGGCCAAAATGCGCGTTTTCGACCTTTCGCCCATCCATGGAGTGTGGATTACATAGCGCATATCCAAGAGAAAGGACTATAGTGGCAGTACTCTAAACTGTGGCGGACTAGGGATTGGAAGAGTTTATTGAGTGTTGTTTTTTCGAGATACTTGAACCCTCATTTGATCATTCCCACTTTTTGGTTTGCCTTCTTTGTTGTTTCAAGAATGTGTGAATGGAATTCAAGTTGATCATCGACTAACACACCAAGATCCTTTTCTTCTTTCACGGTTGTGAGTTTCACCACTTCAGCCTCATTGTGTATTCATTGTGCATGGTGTATTCCTTCTGGTGGTGACCTTTACCTAATCTCATCACTTTACATTTGTCGGGTCGGAATTTCACCCACCATTCTGTAGCCCAATCTTCGAAAGTCTGGATGTCTTGTTGGATTGAGTCACAATTTGCATCACTAAAGTGTTTTGTGTCGTCGGTGAATAACTTTACGAAATTTACTGCTAGAGCAGGTAGATTGTTAATGATTATTAGGATTAGAATGGGACCGATAACGCTACCTTGAGGGACACCACTGCATACTGCTGTTGGTTGGGATAACCTACCATTTTCTGCAACTTGTGAACGGTTAAATAAGTAGTTTCTTACTGATGCAAGGACATGGGGTACCATGTCGAAAGCCTTCTTGAAGTGAAAGAAGACACAATCTAAGGGTTTACCTTCTTCAAGCATATCTATCCAGCATTCGAGTATGTTAAGTAGTTGCCATGAACAAGGCATTTTTCCGTTGAATCCAAACTGATCTGATCATAGCAAATCGTTTTATATGTGCGACAGTAAGGACTTGGTTATTAGGGGCTCTAACAGTTAGCAAAGACATGGAATGAAACTTACCGGACGGTTATTTCCAGGGTCACTCTTTCTGTAGATTGGAGAAACGTATGCTAACTTCCAGTCAGATGGGATGATACCGGTCTCGATGGACTTTTTGAGAAAGGCAAATATGTCGGCCAGTTCTTTGAGCATAGTGGGATGGATCTCATCGGGCCCCGTGTTCTTATTCGGGTCATCCACTGTGAAAACTATGTCTTTAAGTAACTTGTCACTTTTGATGTCAATCACTTATGATGTCAACGAAGACGTAACTAAAGAATGAATTTAGGGTCTCAGCTTTCTCGGAGTCGGTGACTGTTTTACCATCTTGGCTTTCGACTTCGAGTATGGGAATACTTTCTTTGACTTTGGTGCGCTTGTTAACTGCTTTGTAGAAGAGGATGGGTTGGACATAGCTAGTTCAGCAACTACATTCTTATAGTTTTTGATTGCTTTGGCTTTCACTCGATTTACTTCCCGAACCGTCTAGTCATAAGCGTTTTTCGTGTCATCAGTACATTCACGCCTGGCAATGGAGTAGCATTGGATTTCTTTTTGCAAAGAACTTTCAGCTCTTTAATCATCCATGGCTGGTCACTATTTTTCTTGCTTTGGTTAAGTGTTACTGTTAGGATATTGTTTTTGGTGCCCGACTTGAGAACATCTTTCAGCTCTGACCATATCTCTTTAACAGAAGAGTCTTGGTTGTAATTCCGTTGATGATGTTGCACGTTTTCTCTGAGGCTGTCATAGTCACCTTTATGGTACTTTTTAATCACCTTCGGGACAGCACTAGTGGCAGTTTAACGCTTGATTTGAAAGTTTAGGCAATCGTGATGACTTTTAGCTGTCAGTGGTTCGTGAGTTAATTGTTCCACCATGTTGGGCTAGTTTTAAAATATTAAGTCGATTAGAGATGGTTTCTGCTGTTTTCTATGGTGGGTGTAAAATATGACGAGCTGTGTTAGGAGCAGATCTTGGTTCACCTGTAAAAATTTGGAGGCCGGGTGGTTTGTTGATTCAAGGCAGTGATACAGTTCTTCAAACTGAATGGAAACTCATTCTGGTTAGAGTTTCAAAAGTTTAACTGCTCAAAAACTGTATGCCCAGTTCATCGATACAATTTGGGTCCGAGCTGGCAGCAAATTCGATTCTTTTAAATGAAAAAGCAAAAACTGCATTTATCCTATCATATTGACAATATTCCGAAGATTTTTGTGTCCATTATTTTCCGTGGCCGACCGACATGACCTTGTGTCATGAACACTTTTTAATATGCAATAGTATGATCTCTAAACCTATTTTTGTTCCTTAGTGCTGCCGCCCCTGAATTGCAGATAGTGTACCTTTCTCGTTGCTGTATTTTATTTTCCTTGCAAAAAATTGTACCATTCTCATTGCTGCATTTTATTTCTAATGAGTCTAGTCATAGGACAGCGACACTACGATGGAATCCAAATTGTTCTTTTTGCACCATGTTCTCCCTGTTCAATTTTACATTGTGATTTTTCTTAGGATGAATTTGGCATAGATCAGTAGGACTGCGATGGAGCGTGCATTTCCGCATTGTATTCGGTGTCCTTGCTATATTCTCCCGGGTATCTGCGATACGCGGTAACCCATCCGATCAGCACAGCAATATTGTGCTAATGTCCGGCTATAGTCAAAATTGTGTCAAATGTATGTCAAAATAGTCCTTTTGTCTGTCTTGTCACCATATTTGCTAGTTTTGCATGAATAATTGCAATAAACTGAGGTATTGGTACAGACATCGTGTCGGAAGCATGGCAGTGGCCTCTCACTGTGATTCAATGTGCACGGGCGGACTCCCAGTGTGAGGCAGTAGCAAAACTTCGGTATTGATTTCGTTTGACCACCTGCATGTATCAATTAATGAAAACTAACTAGTACGTCTGTAATGCCAGGTCAATGCTCACTCAAACTTGATCAACCCTAAGGATCAGTTATATCATAAGCAAATGAATGTGCCACGCCCACTTCTGTTTTATGGCGCATCTAGTACGTATTTTTACTACGAATCTTATCAATATCGTTGGTGCGATATCCTCTACTCTTTTATAGCATTTCACTATGATAATATTGAGAAATACACTATGGCATATATATCAAATTCGCTGTTTTTCTTAAATTTTCTTCATTTTTTCTCTATTTTTAATCGTTCACTGTGATCCACAACATTGGGCTGCAATGGGTTTTTTTCTTGAATATGATTCTAGTGGTCATGCTTTTTCTCCCCGGGTACCATATTTTTCCCGCAACCCTGCAAAGGGGGCGCTACATCGCTCAAAGTTAGGGTATCAAATCTACGGTTCCTAGGATTGGGTTTGGCATCCAGTCTGAATATGGGCCACTGTGCAGATTTCAAACATTAACTAATATGTACTGTAAGAGAACAACATTGACTACATTGTATTCGAATTAGGTTATTGTATCTCGATTGGTTTACTCGAGGCAGCCTCTCAAAGTTCAACCTCTAAAAATCGACTTTTTGCTGTTTTTCGGAGGATAAAACTCCAAACCCCATTCCTGGGGATAAGGAGCGGTCCAATCGGTCAAATATCGCTTGTGCAGGCATTTGGGCCCGAACCAATCCCACATGGGACATATGACCGAAATCGCTGACATGACCCCTGTCACCACCTGCATGGTCCTCTCACGGATACGTTCTTAAATATTCAAATACCAAAAATTCGACCACGAGCCAGGCTATCCAGAAATGTATTAATTTAAGAAATACTAGACGAGTTGACCAAACTACGGCCTATTGTTTTTATTTACAAGCTCATTAATGTAGCTTTTTCAGCGTTTTTATACGCCCACATGGAAATGTGGACGTATATTGTCGTCGCCCCCATCCGTCCGTCTGTCCGTCCGTCCGTCCATTGTCCACAATTTCTTGTGAAGGCACTAGAGGCTAAAGGTAATATCCGATTGACTTGAAGAAGCCTATTGATTTTCAGCGATATCCGATAATTATTGCCAGAGTTATGACCCTTGATTAGTTTGAAAAATCTTGTGAACGCCCTAGAAGCTAAAGTTAATATCCGATTGACTTTAAATTTATACACAGTGTTTAAGGTCATGAAACGAAGACGCCTCTTGACTTTCAGCGATTTGCGATAATTACTGCCAGCGTTATGACTCTTGATCACTTTGAGAAATCTTGTGAATGCTGTAAAGGCTAAAGTTAATATCCGATTGACTTTAAATTGATACACAGTGTTTAAAGGTCATGGGGCAGAGAAGCCTATTGATTTTCAGGGATTTCCCATAATTACTGCCAAAGTTACCTCCCTTGGTCACTTTGAAAAATCTTGAGACACTTTAGGGGCCAAACTTATTATCCAATTGACTTCAAATTCATACACAGATTTTAAGGTCTTGAGATGAACAACAAGTATATTAATTTTCAATGAATTTTGCTAACTGAACAGCTAAATCCATGATATTAAATGTTTTGTATACCATGCTAAATGTTAGCATGGGCCAGAACTTTATAAAAACCAAGCAAATTCTAATGATTTTCTGATAATTATATACTTTATGAGTTGTTACTCTTAATCAGATTTTAGTGTAATATAAATGTTTCGTTATCGAAAAAAGTAAAAATATGCGACAACTCTTCTTGACTGCCCGGATGATTTAGCTGCTGTGGGCGTATGTTTCGTTGCCTGGCAACCTATCTTCCATATTCAATTCAAAAAGGTGACCATCAGTTGACCTAAATCAAAATTCTAGGATTCAGAAAATGTTCTGCTGGAAAGCACATAATGTAATGTACCACGCAGACAGTATAAACCATTTATTCAGGAATAAATATGCATGGTGAAAAGCTACAAAAGAAATAAAAAAGTCAAATTAAGTTTCAATTTCTATGATGTACAAATTAATGTAATTATGGCCAGAACGGGTTTCCATACATTTTTGACCCGCAAGCGAAACGTAACGGTAAATCATTCGTAAATAACAAATACCATAAATAACAAAGAGATAATGACTTATAACGTTAAAGTATACAAACAATATAAATGTATAGGGCGTAACCACCGTGACAAACTAATTGAACCTAATTCCTCGGTGAGAAACACGACACGGAAACATCGGGATGTTTACAATTGCAAACACAATGATTTTTTACCTGACAACATAAAGTAGCCTACATGGTAAACGCTAAGTAAATAAGTAATGAAACATAAAACATATTATAAGAAAGAAATAAAAGATTCTTACACTGTGGCCAGCCAAACTTATGGAAAGCCCTCTATATGAACCGCCCGTGTAGTAAGACACGTAAAGAGGATAGCCCACCTCTTTGAGTTAGCACAACCACCACGAGTTCTACGATGTACAACAAACCAAGGACCAAATGTGTGGACTCCAACATTTGTAAAGGGAGGAGTAGTCTCAATCCTGTCCGTAGGAAGGTCTGCCATCTTTTGAATTGTCAAACAGCCTCTTAGTTGTCGACACTGTACACAATGGTGTATGATTGAAGAAACAAGACGTTTCATCCCCACGATCCAATAGCTCGCGGTGCGAATAGCGCCTTCCGTAAAATGTTGGCCTTGGTGCTTAACTTGTCCATGTAGATGTAACACTAAAAGTTTCGAGAGATGGCATTTCCCAGGCAGAAGGAGTGGGTTCTTTTCTTGGTATGGTAGATTCGACTTCTTAAGCCTGCCCCCAACACGTACCATACTGTCTTCATCCAGGAAAGGGTCCAGCCGGGCGATACCACTATTCTTCGGGAGGTTTTTATTATTCTTAAGGCAGTCAATCTCTGACTCGTAGACCTCACGCTGCACCGTCTAAATTAGAAACGCTTCCGCCTTTCTCATTGATTGGACTATATCAACAGTGTTCAATGCAACTTTCTGAGTTCTAAATTGAATGAATCTGTGTAAAACAGCCACACCGCGGATTACTGACTCCCATGTTGAGAATCTCTGGAATCGCTCCAATCCTAATAAAGCTTTACCTCCAATCGTCGTCTTAGTCACTGTGACGGAAGGCCGTATCTCTCTATCCGTTTCTGGATCAACTAAAGCTGTGAAGTCTTCAGTAGATTCTTCCACAATTCGTAGATCATTAGCTAGGAATTCTATAGGTCCTTTAAGCCAATGGCTTGAATCAATGTCCTGTGCGAGGACGGATCTGGTTGCCTGGTCTGCAGGGTTTAGTGATGTTGGTACAAAATTCCACTGTTCTGGTTTGGTAGAATTGCGTATTCGATCAATTCTGTTGTCTACATAGATATAGAAACGACGGGTTTGGTTATGAATATAGCCAAGAACCACCTTACTATCGGTGTAAAACTTTATGACATCGAACGGCATGCGAAAGTTTTCAACAACTGTGTTGGTGATCTCTACTGCCAAGACAGCTGCACAGAGTTCTAACCTCGGTATCGTGTGTCCATGTTGAGGAGAAAGTTTTGCTTTACCCAAAATGAAACCAGTTTCAGAGTTTCCATCAGGTGTGATAATATGTAGGTAAGACACCGCCGCAATAGCCTTTTCTGAAGCGTCCGAAAATGTGTGTAATTCCAATGATGCCGTTTCGCTGATAGAAGTTGGAACATACATGGGTCGAATTTCCAAATGTGAAAGAGCAATAAGCGAGTTCCTCCAGGTTTCTCATTCTTGCCTACTTGGTTCAGGAAGAGGTTTGTCCCAATCGAAGGACTGTGATATAAGTTTCTGAAAGATGAACTTCCCGAGTATTATAACCGGTGCTACAAATCCAAGCGGATCAAACACGCTATTTAAAGTTGACAGTACACCACGGCGTGTGAATGGCTTAGTGTCATCCGAGATGTGAAAAGTGAAGCTATCAGTACCTAAGTCCCAATATAATCCTAGACTCCTCTGCAGCGGAACGTCATCAGAGTCAAAATCCAAACTCTTCAAATCCTGGGCAATGTCTTCTTGTGGAAGAGCAGACATTACCTTATCGCTGTTTGATGCGAACTTATGTAGCCTGATATTTCCTTCCTTCATTAAGGTTTCCTGAGTAAGCGTCAGCAGACTTATCATATCTTCAGTGCTGTCTACTGAGATGAGTCCGTCATCAACATAAAAGTTCCTTTCAACAAAGTCCTTTACATCCGGATCAGCTAATTCTGCACATTTCCTCAGGCCGTATATAGCCACCGCAGGAGACGGGCTATTTCCGAATACATGCACAGTCATCCTATAAGCTACGAGTTCCTTGTCCATATCATTGTCTTTATGCCACAAGAAGCGTAGAAAGTCCCTGTGTTTCCTGTCCACCGAGAACGAGTAAAACATTTGTTGGATGTCAGCAGAAGCTGCGACACGATTTTTCCTGAAGCGAATAAGAACACCAAGGAGAGAGTTGTTTTGGTCGGGTCCTTGCATAAGTACTTGATTTAGAGAAACCTCATTAAACTTAACCGAGGAGTCAAAAACACATCGGATCTTCCCTGTTTTTTTGGGGTGATAGACACCAAACACTGGTAAGTACCACGATTCAACTCCCGCTTCTAACTCTGGTGCTATTTCAGCGTGATGATTGTCTATAAGATCCTGCATGAATCCAAAAAAATGTTCACGTTTTTCCTTGTTGGAGCGAAGACTCCTATCCAGCGTGTTTGCTCGTCGCAACACCATAGTATAATTGTTCGGTAGGCGTTTCCGATTAGGCCTAAATGGCATTGGGGCACTCCATTTTCCGCGTTCGTCCTTGTGAAATTCTTGATCCATTTTGACTAAGAAGATCTTGTCTTCAACTGATTTACCAGGTTTATTATCATGTTCTGTTCGGTGGAAGACACCATCGCCTAGCTTAACATCATCGAAGTCGAAGTTGTCAACTTCATTCTGGCTAGCGAGTAACTCCTGTACACTTAAGGTGTTGGTGCATGGTTTTAAGAGGGAAGGTCGTCCCTCTGAATGTATGTATGTTTTGTAAGATTCCACTACGTCTGGAACATGTCTGTGTTTGAGACAAACATCTCCTATTATTACCCATCCTAACTTCAGTCGTTGTGCATACGGCAAATGAAGTGGACCAATTCGTTGATCGCAAACATGGTGAGATTCAAGAAGGTCTCGTTCTACCAATAAAAGAATGTTGACACTTTCATCCAAGGGTTCGAGTTCATGTGAGATAGAACGTAGATGTTCGTAATAGCTGGCTATGTCAGGAGTCGGTATCTCCTCACGATTGTTGGATATTTCATCGCATTCTATAACTGTGGGAATATGCATCTTTGCTGTTCCATCGAGAGATTCAAGCACAAGACCCGTAATCCTTCTACCAACCAACTTAGTGCGACCCAGAGTTGGGATTTCGCCCGTATATTCCGGACTTGTCCGAATTTTTTTTCCAAACGCACAATATTGTCCGACCGGGAATATGCCCAATCGGACATCAAGACATAGTGAATAATATTCAAAATTCCAAAATTAATATAGTGTACTGAAAGTATAACTACCACTCAACCCGATTATCGTTGACAATAGGCAGGATTGATTAGGTAATTAAGTGATCAACGTATTTATCGTGTTATACCGTCAATAAACCTACCTTGATTAACTACTTAATACGTCTTGATTGATTGACTTAATCCTTTGTCGGACAATTCATCAATCTAATCTTAAACAGAAGTCATTGCTTTCCCTTTGTCGGACTATTCATCAATCCAATAAGAGTGATTATAATTTTAATCCACCCGTTTACCTCGTGGTCTTCAATTGTCGGGCATTTTAATCGCATTGATGTGAGCCGACAGCATTTATAAACTATTCATAGATGTCACATATCGTAAGAGTATATTATTTTATAACACCCTACATGTAATTCATTTTGTCTACGATATCCTTTACGTCTTTTAAGAATCCATATATAAATTCTCATCCACAGTGGCACTTTCCTGTGATCTCGAGCGCCGCACGAATATTGCTTAACATGTTAGGCAGTGCTTACTATGAAGCTGTGTGCTGTAAGTCACGTACGCCATAGCGGCAATACGCTGAAGTCAGCTATGCCTTTTCTCATCACCACAAGTATTACTATTTCGAACGCTTTTCTTTCATTTGCTGCCGTGTTCTTATTTATATTACGCACGGATTTGAATATTTTGTTGACATTTTATAAAGAAAAAACGATGTTCTGACATCACAAACTATTCTTATTTCGGGAGTTCGGCATTCATTTGCTGTCACGTAAATCTAAAGGAATATTACGGTTGTGAATTTTATGCCGAAGCAGGATCGGCAAGGTTTCATTCAATGTATTACGAAAATGCTTAATTTTGTACGACATTTACTGACATAATTTTGAATGCCGTACGGGAATTAGGTGTGAAAAATAGCGAGGTTCACCAATTTTATGACGTACGGGATTTGAATATTTTGTTGACATGTGATTTTTAATTGTGGTATGAATTGAATACCGTACGGGAATTAAATATGAAAAATAGCGAGGTTCACCTTATTTGTTATGTACGTGATTTGAATATTTTGACGACATGTGACTTTTAATTGTGGTATGAATTCGTCTGCTTAAATAACGATAAGAGTTATGCCCCTTTATTTTCGGTAAAATGTCCGACACGAAAAATTTTGAAATCCCATCCCTGGTGCGACCGGAACAACTCGTCAGAGTGTAAGTTTCGGGCCTCTCTGTGACACCAAATGTATCGAAAAGTTCCTTCCTGCCCAAGGATTTGTTGCTTTGTTCATCCAACATTATATAAATCTTCAACCGCTTGGAAGGAGAATCACGATGAGAAACATACGCAGGCAGTATCTTGGCACATGATTTACCTGAAAAACCTCCTTTACAAATCTCAGTACAACATGACTTCACAGCTGTGTCGTCGGTTTCCTCCCCGCCGTGCTTTGACGCGAATTTGGACTTCGGCATATCACCAACGTGCATGCCTGAATTATGACGAGTACTTTGACATTCCTTGCAAGAAATAGATTTTGTACATTCTCGACTTAGATGATCCTTTGACTCCAGGCATTTGAAGCAAATACCCTTTTCTAATAAAAATCTACGACATTCCTCTATGGATTGGGATCTAAAGAATTTGCAGTCTCTCAATGAATGATTTGTATTATGAATTGCGCACTTCATTGGTATTTTCGTGGATTCTTGTGAATTTGACGTTTCTGTCTTGCTTACATTAATCCGAGGCCTTGAAACTGGGGTTCCGCGATCCCGTGGAACTGAGTTAGTACTATAATCCATTTTGAAGATGAATCCAGGGTCATTTAATGTGCTAGCTTGTTCTGATATAAAGTCTACAAAGAAAGAAAAAGGCGGGTATGCAACATCATGTCGTTTTTTATAAGTCGTTGCCCGATCCCTCCACTTAGTTTGTATGAAGGGTGGTAGTTTACTAATTATCGGATTTATACCAACAGACGAGTCAGAATAGCTCAATAGTTTCTCATACACAGGATTTTCTTTGGTTGACAGTATTTCCGATAAAATGTCTTGAAGATCAAAGAACCTTTTCCTATCTTTGAATGTAATCTTTGGAAATCCATTTAACTTCATCTTAAGAGAAGTTTCCACCAATTCCAGGCTGCCATAACGTTCTTCAAGTCGCTGCCATATTTTCTGTAATCCATGACTTGGGTTGTTGAAGTTGGAAGCGCGTATACTCTGAGCAAACCTAGAAGACTCGGGACCGAGCCATTTGATTAGAAGTTCACCTTCCTCAACCGCAGTAACCAATAATTCGTTAGTAATGGCGAGAAAACTCGATTTCCACATGGCGTATGATTCTGGTCTATCATTGAAGCGACTAAACCTTGACATTAACAAGTCCTTTTTTAAGAGAAAGCGTGAAAGTTCACTCATTGTCCTATCGTTCGAATTGTCTGGTGACGAACGCACTTCATTAACATCGGCTGATTGGGCTGTATTTTCCTGAAAATGATAATTTTCTCCGAATTCACGTGGTGTTCTATGAAAAGATGTGTTTTGTGTATTAACAACCTGGTCCATTTGATTAAGTGTACTAGGACATACTGAACCTTCGGCACGGTTTGAGTAGTAACCTGAGGCGCAGTGACAGTAGTTTCCCGAAGGGATTCCTGTTTCTCTACAAACTGTTTTGTACGTTCCATTGTATTCTCTTTGGGAATATCCTTCAAAGACTCCAAATCGTAATGCCACCCAGCTTCCTCTGTAACAGCTTGGTATTCTGCGCAGGAAGAGGCTGCTTCCTTTTTTTTAGTTAAGAATTCTAAATCTGCTTGAATGTTCATCCTTTTGAGGTGAGTTTCAGCATCTGCTTTCTTAAGCTCTGCTTCTTTTGCCGCAAAATCTAATGTAGCCTTGGCTGCTTCAGCTTTAGCTTTCATTCGTAAGATCACTGATGAAGTGGTCAATTTGAAACTTGATCTTGAAATGTTTGACCTCGTCTTATACGACCCTGTATCCGTGGCGTCATCTCGTATTCTTCTCATTTCTCTTAAAACAATGTCAGCCGTTTCTTCTAGAGCCCTGTATTCTGATCTGTGAACAGCAAGTACCTCAATACTATTATCTGTGTTTTTTCTACTCAAGTACTTTGAAAATTCATCCGCCATTTCCATGTATTTTTTGAGTGCGGCAATTCACTGTTTGAACATCAAACAAATTAAAACATTTTCTTCGATGTCTTCACTTGATTACAAGAGTTAATCGTATCAACGTTGCGAATGATATAGATATATCAGAAATGCTACTAGCATTCTCTATATCATTTCAAAATGTTGAAATTCCTCACCTCCCAGAATAACAAAAGAAAAGAAAGCGAGATGACGATATCGCCGTCAATGAATCCGACCTCCTTTCTTCAACATCGGCCCACGAGGATGACCCGAATTCCGCTCCGAAAAACAAAGTCGGCCGTAAATTCTCTACTAAATTGTCACAAATATTCCCTTGGTTAAGATATGATATTCCCACACTAAAAGATGTATTCCCAGGTGTGTTTTTAATCCATTTTTTCCTTTTATATAACAATTGATAGATGTCATTTGGTTAAAACAATGAGCTTTTACGATCGCCGCCATTTTGAAATATGTGCAAATGTCTTTACATGTTATAGTGTTAAAATACTGGCACGATATTATTTGAGCTCTCAAAATATCAATACGAGTTAATAAATTGATAAGTTTAAGAATTATGTTAATTATTGTACATGTGTATGACTTTGAATTATTTACGTGTGCTTATCATTCGGAACTACTTTTTCCCCGTGTATGGAGAAAATAGTCAACCGCCGAATATGTCACGGACGCACTGAGAACGGTGATTCTCGCATCAAAACATAATTAAAACCAAGTTACGATGTTCCTTGAGCATGAAAAATCTTGACGAATTAATGAGAATTTCTATGAAGAGGCCACCACTTGCAGAATTTCAAGTGGCACGTGCTTTATAGAAATGGAAATCCTGTAAAAACCGACGAGTATATAAGGGTGATGTCGTAAACAAATTAAGAAAATACTGTACTTTCGATAAATGAATGCATCTTTTTATTGTTATACTTTATGAATGTATAAATAACTAAATGATAATAATTGATGATTACATGTGTTTTTTTATTAAGGGGATAGGTGGGTGGGTATATAAATGTCGATGTGAGATTGACTTTTTGTGTGACTGTCCTTGACCCAATTAAAGTCGATCGACCTTCCGATAGCGTGTAGTTTTTGGCTTCTTATTATGTGCTTAAAATAGCACCACTTTCTCCGTGAGAAAAATGACTGGTTGGGAAAATTTTGAAGTGGAGGCCCTGGTTTCTACCTGTCTTTTACACAACGATAGAGAATCAAGTTTGTGTTCCTCCGAATTGAATATCGTTATTTCATACTCGACGTTAGCCTTTAAGCAAGATAATTTAGAAGTGTACTTCTTCAAAGTGTGCTCGTAATTTTCTTGAGCCTTTTCGGTTAGCTTGTGTAACCGCCTTTCCTTGGTTTCCATTCCAGAATTGCTGGGGAGATCCGTTTGGTGTGTTCCAAGTGTTGTCTCTTGGTCGAGACATTCCATTTTTAAACCTTTATCCATGTCGCTGCTGAGTAGAGTCTTTTCACTGTTCTGCCGGAAAGCAAATAATGTAATGTACCACGCAGACAGTATAAACCATTTATTCAGGAATAAATATGCATGGTGAAAAGCTACAAAAGAAATAAAAAAGTCAAATTAAGTTTCAATTTCTATGATGTACAAATTAATGTAATTATGGCCAGAACGGGTTTCCATACATTTTTGACACGCGAGCGAAACGTAACGGTAAATCATTCGTAAATAACAAATACCATAAATAACAAAGAGATAATGACTTATAACTTTAAAGTATACAAACAATATAAATGTATAGGGCGTAACCACCGTGACAAACTAATTGAACCTAATTCCTCAGTGAGAAATATGACACGGAAACATCGGGATGTTTACAATTGCATTTTTTACCTGACAACATAAAGTAGCCTACATGGTAAACGCTAAGTAAATAAGTAATGAAACATAAAACATATTATAAGAAAGAAATAAAAGATTCTTACACTGTGGCCAGCCAAACTTATGGAAAGCCCAAAACCACGCGACTTTGTACACAAAAACATGGCGAACTCGAACAAAGGGCCGTCACTCTCCGCAATAAGTATGGAAGCCGGAGTGAGACAAAATAATAAATATACGCGATCTATAACCATAGAATTTATAAAAAGAAATTACAAATGAAAGATTCTAATTCAAACGTCAACACAGTTCCTGTACAGAAAATATAACTCCTGTGTCTGTAAGTGAAATATCAAAAAAGCCTTAGGGATTTTTTTTTTCTTAAACAATATTTTATTCAGAAATTGAAAGGGATTGAGGAACAGGCATAGCCTATATGACCTCTCTCCTAAATACAAGAATTAATATGGATATGTAAAAGAAGTAATTGAGTAAACAACTAAACAATAAAATGAATACTTAATCAACAACATTTTATATATACATATTTACACATTGGATACGCAGATGTTCATGATCACATTTTGGTTGATAAAGATGTTATACTGATCTTAAAACCTTCTGCTGATGTCAAAAAACATGTGGACCCTTTCAAAGATGATTGACGAAATATGACTGCTGCTTACACCGTATAACAGATTATGTGTATTGATAAAATTCGGTGGTAAAAGATTGCCTGGCAACCTATCTTTATAATAGCTAGCAAATAATTGAGGATATCTGAATACTTTCTGAATGAACATATATCTCGTTATTAGTTTTTAAAAGACCTTTTTTTTTTATGATAGTCGGATATCATTCACAGATATCAAATATAAATCACAACAGATAGACCATGAATAGTCCAATGCAGATGTTTTGCAAATAACGGGAACAAATTAATAATAATACTATAAATCGAAATTTTGTTACTGTTAATACATATACAGTGTATTAAAGTTTAAGAACGGATATTGATACACTACACTATATAATCAATCGAATCAAATCCTAGTCAAACTGACCCAAATAGATGGTGTCGAAACAACTCCAGTAGTGGGTGTCGAACCCGCTCAATGTCGAAACAACTTGTTCCCGTAAGTTCACATATTGACTTACGATTGATAGTATGCATTGAAGGCCGAGTCGTTGGGGCCAAAATGAAAAATAGAAATCAGCATGGTATTGTATCTGTCGCGTTAATCCAGCAAAAATTATAAAACTTATGACACTGAACAATAGATCTGCTCCCGATAGAACTAGACGATATTAATACTTGGGATGTGTTGCGAACATTTAAATAGTTCATCAATAACACCGCCTATATTTCTTACCGTTTTCTAAAATACAATATTAAAGCACTTGTATCTTGTATATACAGTCAAACTGGGGGGAAGTATTGTCATCTTTTTGTTTTGGTTGATTGATCAGAATGTTTGAAAACGTTGACCTATATAGGTGTTGCGTAACACTTGATTGGTGTCATAAAGTAATAAACTAATCAACAAGCTACATGGATTATTTACTTCAACTAAAATGTGTATTAGAATTTGCTGTCGGAATTACAGTTGTTATTTTGTTTATAGATTTATTAATTAAATGTTAAAAAATCGTGCAAAATGAAAAATAAGGTAATTTATGTTTAAAACTTTTATGGCATGTAAATAGAATACATAGAAGCGTGTATTGTAAAATTTACTGCAACCTGTAACTCTCTCTCTCTTGATACAGGCGTATCTGTTTTATGGAATGATCTACCATTTACTTAGTTTAAGATGTTGCAAATATCTTTATTCTCTAAATAAAAGGATATTTAAAACAAATTAATTATATTGGCTTTTAATATATTTTTTATATGATTAAATTGTCACTTTGTAAAGCGTCCCTAAACAAGTTATGAAGAGCACACTATAATTATATATACACGTGTAGTGTATCAATATCCGTTCTTAAACTTTAATACACTGTATATATGTATTAACAGTAACAAAATTTCGATTTATAGTATTATTATTAATTTGTTCCCGTTATTTGCAAAACATCTCCCCGATGTTGATAATAAATTTGATTTGAATTATTTTTCCGTGCCAGTTGGAAACATAATTGTCTAAGTTCTAATTGGACTGTGAAGTTTAAATCAAATATTAAATCGAATTAGGAAAAACAGGTAAATGTATTTTTGCATAAAATTACAATGCTGTTTGTTTCAAATCTGCATTGGACTATTCATGGTCTATCTATTGTGATTTATATTTGATATCTATGGTGGCCCATGATCGCAATAGCGTTTTTTTGTATTTCATTTAAAAAAATGAAAAATGTTAGAAAAAAAAAGTTTCTTTTTTTTTTGTTTTAAAAAATAAATAAAAAACTTTTTAAAATTTAAAATAATTTTTTTTTTAAATTTAAAATAATAAAAAATCTTTTTTTTTAAAAATTTAAAATAATAAAATAATTTTTTTTCAAAATTTAAAATTACAAAAAAAAAATTTAAAATAATTTTTTTTTTTTTAAGTCAAAATAATTTTTTTTAAATTTAAAAAAAATATTTTTTTTTTTTAAAATTAAATCTAAAAAAAAAAAATCTTTTTAAAAATTTAAAATAAAAAAAAATCTATACCGTCGTGGCCCATCGTCGCAATAGTGTCTTGAGTATCCAGACATAGTATCATTAGACAAGAGAGACTAGAAACATTGTGGCCCATTGTTGCAGTAGTATCTCGATTATCATGTGTGGGATCTATGAAGAAGGTATAGACTCGAGCGACAAGAAACGAGCCTGTAGTTATCTTACATCATCATGTGAGTGATGGAACTTTGGCAAGTTTATGTTCACCTGACGATGTCCACCAAGGCTATTATGCTCTATTTTATCTTTGAAATTGATATTGTGTGCCACTGCACTTTCGCACCTCTCACGATGACCTCCGGGAGAGCAGGGATTTCACAAATCTAAAGCTAAAATCACTAAACATTGACTTTTACAAAAATCAAAGTGAAATTTTATAAGTTTCACGAAGATCGATTTTAGCTAAAATTTAAATTTAATTTTAATCGATAATCTGAACAACAGACACATCTTACATGCAGAGCCTTATATATAGTTATGAGGCCCTGCCTACATGTACCTGTGGAGACGTTACACAGGTCATGAGGTCAACCCACTACATTTTGTACGGTACTGGAAACAGCTTGTAAACAAACAAACGAACGTAAAATATGGCTTCAACGAACAGAAAACCTGCGTCGTATCAAGGCTGTCAATGTCAGTGGGATAACTAACACTCATTGAGTAATATATCCCCCGATGAAATGTGATTTTAACAGAATTAGCAAGTTGTATAGGACATATCTCATATCTGTCGATCACAATTATGCCGTGTGGAAGAAAAACCTGCGTTTACACCAATAATCTCTTGGTTTATATATAATATTTAAATAGAGAAAATCCTCGTGTTATTGTTATTCGACAAGAATATATTGGTGAAACGCTGTTTTTTCTTCGACGGCATAATTGCGACAGATAGGCCTAGCGTTCCTCGCTAATTCTTTTAAAATTCCATTTTCTTCGGGGGATTTATTACTCAATGAGTGTTATTCCGCTGACAGCGACAGCTTTGATACGACGCAGATTTTCTGTTCGTTTAAGCAATATTTTACGTTCGTTTGTTTGTGTACAAGCTGTTCCAGTACAAAATGTAGTTTGTTGACCTCATGACCTGTGACCTGTGTCACTTCTCCGTAGGCAGGGCCTTATATCGACAATCTACATAAGGCTCTGCATATTGGGCGGGCCTGTCGTTCAGATTGTCGATCATCTTGTGTGGGATCTATGATGGACATAGACTCGAGCGACAACGAACAAGTCTATAGTTACCTCACAACAAAGTGAAATTTTATTAATTTTATAAGTTTCGATCACGAAGATCGATTCTAACTTAAAATTCAGTTTTCATAGATTTTATTTAAAATTACTTGTGCCTTGATGCGAGGTAGCTATAGACTTCCAACCATCCAATCAGACTGTTGCAGCTGCATTCACAAATAATAATCAATGTCAGAAGAAGTGTCGCACAAAGTAGTGTGGATCCAGTCAAAATGTTTTAATCCATAGTCAACTCAGTACAAATTCGTGGTATTCAATTAAAAGAAAAGTAAAAGTAGTGTTTTATTAGGGCTCGGTGACAGTTAGGGAAGCAAAACTAGAAATGCCCGAAAAAAAATTAAGGTTTCCAGACAGTGGCGCCGAGTCGAAGAAGTGGGGCTGAATTTGTATGGACACCAACAAAAATTTGGAATATCTGACGACCGCAAACGCGTCTTACTGCTCTTCCAGTCGGTAAAATTAGTGTTTTATTAGATTTAGGGCACTTTAATTTGCCAAGTTTATGAAACAATTTTTTTTATTTTACCCGTCTGCCCGAAAAGTCAGCTTGCCCCCCTGGCTCGTACGCCTATATATGGGCCTCATGTCTATATATAAGGCACTACATGAAGGATGGGTCTGTTGGTCAGATTATCGATCGAAATTAAATTTAAATCTTAGTTAAAATCGATCTTCGTTAAACTTATAAAATTTAAAATTTCACTTCTTTTTTAGTAAAAGTCAATGTTTAGTGAGTTTAGCTTTAGTTTTGTGAAATCCCTGCTCTCCCTGAGGTCGTCGTTAGAGGTGCGAAAGTGCAATGGCACACAATATCAATTTCAAAGATAAAATAGAGCATAATAGCCTTGGTGGACATCGTCAGGTGAACATAAACATGCCAAAGTTCCGTCACTCACATGTTGATATAAGATAACTACAAGCTCGCTTCTTGTCGTTCGAGTCTATACCTTCTTCATAGATCCCACACATGATAATCGAGATACTACTGCAACAATGGGCCACAATGTTTCTAGTCTCGCTTGTCTAATGACAGTTGTATACTGGGTCTGGATACTCTAGACACTATTGCGACGATGGGCCACGACGGTATAGATTTTTTTTTATTTTAAATTTTTAAAAAGATTTTTTTTTTTTAGATTTAATTTTAAAAAAAAAAAATATTTTTTTTAAATTTAAAAAAAATTATTTTGACTTTAAAAAAAAAAAAATTATTTTAAATTCTTTTTTTGTAATTTTAAATTTTGAAAAAAAATTATTTTATTATTTTAAATTTTTAAAAAAAAAGATTTTTTATTATTTTAAATTTAAAAAAAAAATTATTTTAAATTTTAAAAAGTTTTTTATTTATTTTTTAAAACAAAAAAAAAAGAAACTTTTTTTTTCTAACATTTTTCATTTTTTTAAATGAAATACAAAAAAACGCTATTGCGATCATGGGCCACCATAGATATCTGTGAATGATATCCGACTATCATAAAAAAAAAGGTCTTTTAAAAACTAATAACGAGATATATGTTCATTCAGAAAGTATTCAGATATCCTAAATTATCTGCTAGCTATTATAAAAACTTACAACACACACAAACAGGGTAAGCTATATGATCAGCTCTTCCCGAAGAGCTACCAATTTATCAGAATTTTCAAAGAAAAATTGCCAAATGTTATAGTTTATTATTAATATCTTGTCAAATAAAGCAACCCAACAGTTTTCCAATACGTGCGAATAAGCTCGTGCTCTACATATAAACAGAAGTGTTGCTTTGAACAAGGAGACGTAATTGAGATTGTCGAATCTGCACGGACAATGCATGAACCGGGGAGACGTGAAGTCTGAAATGCCAATGGATGGGTTAACATTGATTTGAATTATATTATTTTTTTGATCATTAACACAAATAATAGTTACGCGAATAAGTATATTTACTACATACGGTAAAGTTACAAGTTTAGTTCTGGAATTAGGATACTTGGATTGATGCAATCTCGAGAATCTTCGCTATTCCGACTCGTTCGTTGTACACACGTTTCCGACCCATTCCATGGTCATGCCGATAATATATAATTTCAATTAATATCGTTATTGGTTGTATATTTTACATTCCAAATGAACCACAGTAGATTGGAATTCAACAATCAAAATATTAAATTCTCTTGCATTTCGTGCGATAGATTAGGGTCAATATTTTTATACGCCCACATTGAAATGTGGTTGTATATTGTCGTCGCCCCCGTCGGTCCGTCCGTCCGTCCGTCGGTCCGGCGTCCACAATTGCTTGTGGACGTTCTAGAGGCTAAAGTTAATATCCGATTGACTTTAAATTTATACACAGTGTTTAAGGTCATGAGACGAAGAAGCCTATTGTTTTTCAGCGATTTCCGATAATAACTACCAGAGTTATGGCCCTTGACGACTTCAAAAAATCTTGTGGACGCTCTGGAGGCCAAAGTTAATGTCCGATTGGCTTTAAATTTATACACAGTGTTTAAGGGCATAATACGAAGAAGTCTATTGATTTTCAGCGATTTCCAATAATTAGTGCCAGAGTTATGGCCCTTGATCAATTCAAAAAATCTTGTGGACGCTCTGAAAGCCAAAGTTAATGTCCGATTGACTTTAAATTTATACACAGTTTTTAAGGTCATAAGACGAAGAATCCTATTGATTTTCAGCGATTTCCAATAATTAGTGCCAGAGTTATGGCCCTTGATCACTTCAAAAAATCTTGTGAACGCCCTAAAAGCCAAAGTTAATATCCAGTTGACTTTAAATTTATACACAGTGTTTAAGGTCATAAGACGAAGAAGCCTATTGCTATTGATTTGCATCTATTTCCGATAATTAATGCCAGAGTTATGGCCCTTGATCACATCAAAAAATCCTGTGGACGCTCTAGAGGCCAAAGTTAATATCCGATTGACTTTAAATTTACACACACTGTTTAAGGTCCTGAGAGGAAGAAGCCTACTGATTTTCATCAATTTCAAATAATTACTTCCAGAGTTATCTCCCTTGATCACTTCAAAAAACCTTGTGGCGCTGTAGATGCCAAACTTATCATCCGATTGACTTCAGATTGATACACAGAGTTTAAGGTGTTGAAACGAACAAGTATTTTGATTTTCAATGAATTTTGATAACTGAACAGCTAAATCCATGATATTAAATGTTTCCTATACTAATTGTTAGCGTGGGGCAAAACTTTATAAAAAGCAAACAAATTCTAATGATTTTCTGATAATTACATAATGAGTTGTTACTCAGATTTTAGTGTATTACAAATGTTTCATTACCAAAAAAAAGTAAAAATATGTGACAACCCTTGTTGACTGCCCGGACGATTTAGCTGCTGTGGGCGTATGTTTCGTTGCCTGGCAACCTATCTTTATTTTATTAAATGCAACTTTATCTATAAGTAGCGTGACTTATTATATTGGGTCTTTGAAAAATTGTTGGTTCACTCTTTCTTATAGATTCAAATCCGACGTACTAAAAAAGCGGACGACATGTTTATATGTAAAACAATGGTGATATTTTGGTAAAATATCCATCAAATTCCATCTGTTTATGATATATGCTTTGGTAGACCAAATAAGGCAATGTTCCCCCCCTGGTCTTGGGGAAATGGAGTCGTTTATTCCATTTGGCCTGGAAATGAAAGTCAAGGTCAGCCTATAGGACGTGCAGAAAAGAGGGTGTTGAGCGAGACTGATAATCTCAACAGGTATTCCGAGCAGCTATCATTTATTGAGAACGAGGGTTCTTCGAATCCAATCCAGCTTAATAACATAGTTGTAGAAACGAACTGGCCTGTAGTTTTATATGTTACGATCACGAAGAAAACATAACCAGGAAATCCAATATTACTACGAAGTCTCGAAAAATGATTACGTGTCAACTCGGGCGTATGTGTTTCTTCTGTAATTGCATAAAAACGGCTATTGGAAGTTACGAGTTCTGGAATGAGGATCGTTGGATTGATGCAATGTAAATTTAGTGAAAAGCTAAAATAATTTCAGTTTAAATACCATTTGCGTGGGAATTACCACTGTTCGGTTGGTTGTTGTGTCGTAATATTTATCAACAAGGAGATTTCTGTTTGATGGATATTGCTATTGAAGGTAAGATGCACAATTTACGCATTGTGGCCCGTTGTTGCTGGATTTACTCTCTCTATTCAATTTGGGCGCTGACTGCTTGGTATTTATAAATGACGACATTACATTCGCCTTTCCGTATACGATAGATTAATCCATATTTTTATTTCATAAAATGCAACTTTATATATATGATACGTAATAGGCCTACAATAGACATAAGAGAAACGTAGATCATAGCGAGCACACACGCCTATCTAAAGACCTCATTATTTTACAAAGACCTGCGTAAAACACACGGCCGAATGATTAATCGCACGGTTAAACAGTTTTACTTCTCAAATTTTGATTTAACTCGTACGTGTCAGATAAAGCATGTTGGTCCTTGATTATACTCCTTTTGGTGCAGTTATCGCAACCAGCGAGAAAACACGCCAATTAAACAATACACAACATTGACATTCATTTTTTACTGGTCGGTTAATTAACACACCTCTACAGAAAACGCACTTAGCGTTAATTAACCCACCTCTAGGACAGTTTTTCACCCTCGTTAATTAACACACCTTTTTACAGTTTTAAACCGGTAATACCGAGTAATAGTCCGAAAATTAATTATCTTCCGACATACGTACAAATAACAACGAGGATTAAGATTTCTATAAGGGCTGTGCACCTTTTAACTCCTTAGCAGTTCTCAGTGATAATATTATTTATATGCAAAATATTTCATTCAATTATTATATACTATAAAGACAAAAAATAAACACACTTGTATGGATATACTACATCTGAATTTTATTGACATGTTATGTTTCAATACACATACAGGTATCATTATCAAGAAAATAATGATTAGTTAACAAAAATGTGGTGCAATATACTATTCAAAAAAAGTAGGGGATGTTTGATTTTTAAGTGTTATTAAAGTCACCTAATGAAACTGACGAAGAAACAAATGACAAAATGAAATGAAGTTCACATTCATCGATTTATTCCAAATGATCGTTAGACTAAGTAAGGCACAGACTGACCATTATAAGGGTAAAATGATACCCGGGGTCAAACAGCAAAGTTACCACAGCATCACAACAAAGTCAGTAACGGGTAAATCCTCCCCTGTTTGCCAAACAAGCATTGATCTGACGTGGCATACTCCTAATGAGACGTCTATGGTCATTTTGGTCCAGATTGTCCCATTCTTGTTGCAACGCAGCAGCAAGTTCTTGGACATTGGCAGGACGTTGTTGACGTTGACGTAACCTCTGTCCAAGCATGTCCCAGACAAGCTCGATGGGGGAGAGGTCGGGACTCAGTGCTGGCCAAGGTAATGTGGTGATGTTCTGTTGTTGGAGGTAACCTGTAACGATCCTGGCCCTGTGACATCTTGCGTTGTCATCCTGGAAGATGAAACGGCGGCCATGACGTCGTACGAACGGCACAACATGGACTGCCAAGATGTTGTCCCGGTAGTACTGGCCTGTAACACGCCCTGCAACAACATGTAAAGCCGTTCTTCCAGCAACAGTGATGCCTCCCCACACCATAACAGAACCACCCCCAAATCGATCATGTCTGATGACGTTAACGTCTTGGAAGCGCTCGTTTCGACGACGCCACACCCTCCTACGTCTGTCCAAAAAATCAACAGTGAACCTTGACTCATCTGAAAACATCACATTGCTCCAGCGTCGATTATCCCAGTGTTGACGATCCCTACACCAACGACGTCCTGCCTGAATGTGATGATCTCTCAAACAAGGGATCACGCGAGGACGTCGGGCGCGAAGGTGACCCCTATGCAGTCGATTCCGAATCGTCTGGCCACTCACTCTCACACCAGTGTCTGTTTGAAGACGAGCGCTGATCTGATTTGCTGTGATGACACGATTTCTCAAGGCCAACGTACGGATAAATCGATCCTGGGCTTGAGTTGTCGCCCTTGGTCGACCTGAGTGTGGTCTGTCCTGTACAGATTGTGTATCACGGTATCTGGACCATAGCCTGCTTATGACAGACTGAGAAACATTCATCGTCTGCGCCACAACCGCCTGTGTTGTGCCGATCTGTAGCATGCCAAGGGCACATAACCTTTCATTTTGGGTAAGCGGACGCATATCAAAATTTGTTTTCTGGTCACTAAAACAATTAAACTGATGTTTCCACCCTGGAATTCAATGCCACAATGACTGTAACATTCAAAGTCAGAGTCGTGCAAATCTTGGGTTGGACCCCCATGATGATCCCAAGCATCACCTGCATTCCATGCGGTAGCTATTGGTGCGTTTGGGCGTCACATGTAACTGGAAATGTTTCTTCTGTTAGGTTCTATAGTGACTTTTTTCGTAGTCATTTGCATATTTTAGTATTATGCCCCCAAAATCAAATATCCCCTATTTTTTTTGAATAGTATATATAGATGGACACTTTGGAAGCCATTTAGCAGTTAAAACAATAACAACTTAATTAACCAAGATGAAAGATATAATATATAGACAACTAGTAGAAACCATTAATGCAGATAACACCATAACAACAATTAATTAACCAGATCAAAGATAACAAGTAGAAACCGTTTATAGAAGATAAACCACAATTAACAAGATTAAATATAAAAATAACAAGGAGAAACCAATTAGCAGGAAAAATAAGAAAGTAAAAAACAAGAGTTTGGGAGGGAGGGGGTGAATACATGAACTACACAGTGATTAAGGATTAAGTAAAACTACCCATAGTTTAGGACTTTGGAGCATCTATCGACTGGACTGTAGATAGATGCTCCAAAGTCCTAAACTTAATGAGAAAAATAACGGGTAGCACCTGGGGAGCCAATAGAGTTACACTTATAATGGTGTATCGTGCTCTAATACGCTGTGTATTAGACTACGGATCACGGATCTTTGGTCTTCATGAACTGCGCGCCAACACTCTTAAGTAAGCTTGACACCATCCAATACAAAGCTCTGTATATTGCGACTGGAGTAGGGCTTGGGACCTGGAGAGAGGCATTACTACAGGAAGCCGGAGAGTTGCCCCTATCCGTAAGAAGAAAAGAACTAGCAACAAGGTATTGGGCTAAGATCTCGCAATTGGGCGAGAGATCCCCGGCCTTTGTCAGCCTAAAGAAGACAAGATATGTAAGAGATCCTAGAAAGAAAAGCTTCGGCCAGGGTATCAGGGAAACAGTCAAGGAACTACGACTGGAAGAGCTCGTGATAAACGAACACGACCCACCATCGATCGCTCCTTGGACACTCCCAATACCACCGGTCAATCTAGATCTGCTGCAGAAAACCGACAAGAAAAACAACCCCACTGCAGCACGGGCTCTCTCTCTGGAACACCTGGAAGACAACTGGCCGTCGGATGACTGGGAACATGTTTATACGGATGGCTCACGCAATCCTGAAAGGGGCACCAGCTCGTTTGGAATATACCTGCCAAACGGGGAACAGGGAATAAGCAGGAAACTGCCCAATAACTGTTCAGTGTACACTGCAGAGATTGTGGCCATCCGTGATGCTATATCATGGATCTCTTATCAAAAGACTAGTAAGTTCGTCATCCCAAGCGACTCTCTGAGCAGTCTGATTTCAATCCAAAATGACAACTCGGACTCAAGACCAGAAGTCATTTTGGAAATCAGGCAGCTGTACCAGAGGGTCCTAGAGAAGGGAAGCAAATTAGAGCTCGTGTGGATTCCATCACATGTGAACATTAGAGGAAACGAGGAAGCAGATCGACTCGCAAATGAAGGTCTCGGGGACACAGCACCACTCCGCACCATAGAATACAGCACCACGGAAATCTACAGTATGGTAAAAAGACAGGTCAATTCACTCTGGGAATTAAAGCTCGTTGAACTTGACACATACAGATTCCGGCTGGATGACAAGATCTACACGAAGACAGCTATCAATCACCCTAGAAGAGATATATGCAAACTTATATCGAAACTAAGGGTGAAAGAGCGACTGCGAGACTACAAACACCAAGTCATCGTCTGTGAGTGCGGAGAAGAATGTACCACCAACCATGCCCTGGTAGACTGCGAGGTATTCAAGGAAGAGAGAACGGAACTAGTGGAGATGATGGAGACCAACAACATACCGCTCAACACTAAGAACCTACTCTTTCCAAGACCCGATCTGAAGCTGCAAATCTTCGAACTAATCCACGATTTAATGAACACCGTTGGATTAAGTAGAATAGTGAAGTAAGAGGGGGCTACGATAAGACGAGCTCGGCATCTAAACACTAAACTACATAGGGGATATACACCAAAGTAGCGGGCTAGTGGAGTAAGGGAGGGTCACGGTAAGACGGGCTCGGCATCTAAACACTAATCCACTACAAAGACACCAAACCTACAAAGTGGGATAAGTGGAGTAAGGGGAGGCCATGATAAGACGGGCCTGGCACCTAAACACTATACCCCAAAAGATGACTTCTACCAATCCAGAGACGAGACACATATATGTCTGCATAAATGCTGTCCTTACAGATCAACTACCAAACAATATGTGTTTTATTAAATAAAGGGAAGAACTTCTCACTAAACCTACTCCATGGCTCGAGGCCGCAAATGGAAAGATTGCAAAATCATATTCTAAAAACAGGAAGAAGCCTCGGCTCTCCTATGTCTTGTCTGCGATATCACTTCTGTGGAAGCGGACGTTAAAACATCAGGTAGTAGTAGTAGGAGGAAATGTCCTGTGTCTCTGTTTAATTTGAGCTTATGTTTTTGGATTTCTAGGCCTTCTCTGAGAACTCTGTTTTTCCACACTGTCAAGTTCCTGGCTAGAATTTCCGTGTTTTCCCATTTAATTTCATGCCGCGGGTTGTTGTAAATATGTTCGGCAATTGCTGATTTATTGTATTCTTGCTTTCTTACTGCTGTGTGGTGTTCTTTAATTCGTACTGAAGTCGTTCTGGATGTTTCTCCGATGTATACGTCATCACACTCACATTTTATTTTATATATGACACCCTTTGGGTCGTTTCTTAGTGGTTTTATTCTGCCATTTGCGTTTAACATGGTTTTCAGTGTAGTTCCACTGCTAAACGTCATCACACTCACATTTTATTTTATATATGACACCCTCTGGGTCGTTTCTTAGTGGTTTTATTCTGCCATTTGCGTTTAACATGGTTTTCAGGTAGTTCCACTGCTAAACACTACATCTGCACTTATTTGCTCTTTTAAAATTCTTTTGATTTGGTAGCTGACTGGTCCTATGAATGGAATTGTGAAGAATATCGTTGTTTTTTGTATTTTAGAGGAGAGTCGAAAAAAGCTCCCGTCAATCAACAAATTCAAACAATCGCTCCCCTAAAAAACCTCTCCCAGTTTCGCTAAAAAGACTGATTTAGGAATTAAGGAGAGTGATCTGATATTAAGGAGAGTAATTAGTTGCGTATATGGGAAATGGTTGTGAACATCAATAAATTCATGTAATGGGGTCATTCCTGGTTTTATAAATGATAACAAACCCCAAAAATAGGTTGCCAGGCAACGAAACATACGCCCACACAGCAGCCAAATCGTCCGGGCAGTCAACAAGAGTTGTTGCATTTTAAGTAATCATCAGAAAATCATAATTCAAACTCACCCATAACTACGGTGTAACTGTGATAAAATCAAACGTTTTTTTAAATCAGGTAATAATTGTGACCTCCAGAGGGACCACACGCTAAAAAGGGTGATTTTTCGTACAATCAGGGGCCATGATTCAGGAAGTTACGATCCGATATGGGCAAATATGCAATGGAATCAAGATCATTAGGTTATAAACATGTATTTCAAGTTTCATCAAAATCAGTTCAAAATTGTGACCTCTATAGGGTCCACAACCTTGATATAACATATTTTTACACAATTCGCATACAGACGGCGGCCATTTTATCCGTCAACTCTGGTCCGATTTTCACAAAATTCAAATTCTCTCTTCATTACCATGAAACCGTGATATAATCAAACGTTTTTTTAAATCGGATAATAATTTTGAACTCCAGAGGGACTACAAGCTCACAAAAGCGATTTTTCGGACAATCAGGGGACATAATTCAGGAAGTTATGATTCGATGGGCGTAAATATCGAAAGGAACCAAGATCTTTGGGTTATAAACATGCATGTCACGTTTCATCAAAATCGGTTCAACCTTCATAACCATGGAACGGTGATATAATCAAACGTTTTTTTAAATCGGATAACAATTTTGACCTCCAGAGGAACCACAAGCTAAAAAGGGCGATTTTTTGGACAATCAGGGGCCATAATTCAGGAAGTTACGATCCGATGGGCGCTAATAACGAAAGGAACCAAGATCTTTGGGTTATAAACATACATGTCAATTTTAATCAAAATCGGTTCAAAATTGTGACCTCTCTAAGGTCCACAACCTTGATATAACATATTTTCACACCATTCGCGTACAAACGGCGGCCATTTTGTCTGTCAATTTTGGTCCGATTTTCACGAAATTTGAACTCAACCTTCATAACCATGGAACGGTGATATAATCAAACGTTTTTTTAAATCGGATAACAATTTTGATCTCCAGAGGGACCACAAGCTAAAAAGGGCGATTTTTTGGACAATCAGGGGCCATAATTCAGGAAGTTACGATCCGATGGGCGCAAATATCGAAAGGAACCAAGATCTTTGGGGTATAAACATACATGTCAATTTTAATCATAATCGGTTCAAAATTGTGACCTCTATAAGGTCCACAACCTTGATATAACATATTTTCACACCATTCGCGTACAAACGGCGGCCATTTTGTCTGTCAATTTTGGTCTGATTTTCACGAAATTTGAACTCAACCTTCATAACCATGGAACGGTGATATAATCAAACGTTTTTTTAAATCGGATAACAATTTTGACCTCCAGACGGACCACAAGCTAAAAAGGGCGATTTTTCGGACAATCAGGGGCCATAATTCAGGAAGTTACGATCCGATGCGCGCAAATATCGAAAGGAACCAAGATCTTTGGGTTATAAACATACATGTCAAGTTTCATCAAAATCGGTTCAAAATTGTGACCTCTATAAGGTCCACAACCTTGATATAACATATTTTCACACTATTCGCGTACAAACAGCGGCCATTTTGTCCGTCAATTTTGGTCCGATTTTCACGAAATTCGAACTCAACCTTCATAACCATGGGACGGTGAGATAATC
The DNA here is from genome assembly GCA_963678685.1 of Patella ulyssiponensis. NCBI lineage: Eukaryota > Metazoa > Mollusca > Gastropoda > Patellidae > Patella > Patella ulyssiponensis. The sequence continues at coordinate 29,962,604 of OY783229.1, read as the reverse complement.
AAACGGTTTTTTAAATCGGATAACAATTTTGACCTCCAGAGGGACCACAAGCTAAAAAGTGCGATTTTTCGGACAATCAGGGGCCATAATTCAGGAAGTTACGATCCGATTGGCGCAAATATCGAAAGGAACCAAGATCTTTGGGTTATAAACATGCATTTAAAGTTTCATCCAAATCGGTTCAAAATTGTGACCTCTACACTGTTCACAAGCTAAAAAAGGTGATTTTTCGTACAATCAGGGGCCATAACCCATGAAGTTGCGGTCCGATACATGCCAATATCGAAAGGAACCGAGATCTTAGGGTGATAAACCTATTTTTGAAGTTTCATTGAAATCGGATAAAAATTGTGACCTGTAGACTGTTCACAAACAATTGTGGACGGACGGACGTCCGGACGGACGGACGTACGGACGAACAGGGGCGACGACAATATACGTCCACATGAAAATGTGGGCGTATAAAAATGACTTTGTAAAGAAAAGCGATTTTCAATTTAAGGGGAGGGAAAATTACCTCCCCTCAGTCAACATTCAGGTGAGCGGCAGGTGCGCGAGAGCGATTGCTCGCCTTAAAAAACAATGACTGTAAAGATAAAAAGAATACTAGATAATATCATTCCTATACAAAACATTTCATTCAATTAATATACTATAAAGATAAATAGAATACTAGATAATATCATTCATATGCAAAATTTTTCATTCAATTAATATACACTAAAGATAAATAGAATACTACATCATTCCTATACAAGACATTTCATTCGATTAATATATTATAGAGATAAATAGAATACTACATAATATATATCATATACAAATCATTTCATTCAATTATTATACTATAAAGATAAATAGAATACTACACAATATTATTCATATGCAAAACATTTCATTCAATTATTAGCCTATGAAGATAAATAGAATACAACATAATATTATTCATATACAAAACATTTCATTCAGTTATTATACTTTAAAGATAAATAGGATACTACACAATATTATTTATGTGCACAACATTTCATTCAATTATAATGCTATATAGAAAAATAGGTTGCCAGGCAACAAAACATACGCCCACACAGCAGCTAAATTGTTCGGGCAGTCAACAAGAGTTTGTCGAATATTAAGTAATTATTAGAAAATCATTAGAATTTGTTTGGTTTTTATACGCCCACATTTTCATGTGAACGTATATTGTCGTCGCCCCTGTCTGTCCGGACATCCATCCACAATTTGTTTGTGGACTCTCTACAGGTCACAAATCTTATCTGATTTTGACAAAACTTGAAATATAGGTTTATCCCCAAAAGATCTCAGCTGCTTTCGATATTGGCATGAATCAGATCAAAACTTCATGGATTATGGCCCCTGATTGTACGAAAAATCACGTTTTTAGCTTGTGGACCCTATAGAGGTCACAATTTTGAATCGATTTTGATGAAACTTGACATGCATGTTTATAACCCAAAGATCTTGGTTCCTTTCGATATTTGCGCCTATCGGAACGTAATTTCCTGAATTATGGCCCCTGATTGACTGAAAAATCACCTTTTTATACGCCCACATTGAAATGTGGTCGTATATTGTCGTCGCCCCCGTCCGTCCATCCGGCGATCCGGCGTCCACAATTGCTTGTGAACGCTCTAGAGGCGAAAGTTAATATCCGATTGACTTTAAATTTATACGCAGTGTTTAAAGTCATAAGGTGAAGAAGCCTATTGATTTTCAGCGATTTCCGATAATTAGTGCCCTTGATCACTTCACAAAATCTTGTGGATGCTCTAGAGGCCAAAGTTGATATCCGATTGACTTCAAATTTACACACAGTGTTTAAGGTCATGAGACGAAGAAGCCTATTGATTTTCAGCGATTTCCGATAATTAGTGCCAGAGTTGTGGCCCTCGATCACTTCAAAAAATCTTGTGGATGCTCTAGAGGCCAAAGTTAATATCTGATTGACTTTAAATTTATACACAGTGTTTAAGGTCATGAGACGAAGAAGCCTATTGATTTTCAGCGATCTCTGATAATTATTGCCAGAGTTATGGCCCTTGATCTCATCAAAAGATCCTGTGAATGCTCTAGAGGCCAAAGTTAATATCCGATTGACTTTAAATTTACACACACTGTTTAAGGTCATGAGACGAAGAAGCCTATGATTTTCAGCGATTTCAAATAATTACTTCCAGAGTTATCTCCCTTGATCACTTCAAAAAACCTTGTGACGCTATAGATGCCAAACTTATCATCCGATTGACTTCAGATTGATACACAGAGTTTAAGGTGTTGAAACGAACAAGTATTTTGATTTTCAATGAATTTTGATAACTGAACAGCTAAATCCATGATGTTAAATGTTTCCTATACTAAGTGTTAGCGTGGGTCAAAACTTTATAAAAAGCAAACAAATTCTAATGATTTTCAGATAATTACATAATGAGTTGTTCCAGTACTCTTAATCAGATTTTAGTGTATTACAAATGTTTCATTACCCAAAAAAGTAAAAATATGCGACAACCCTTGTTGACTGCCCGGACGATTTAGCTGCTGTGGGCGTATGTTTCGTTGCCTGGCAACCTATCTTTAGCTTGTGGTTCCTCTGATTATATTACTGTTGCACCGTAAGGAAGGTTGAGTTCGAATTTCGTGAAAATCGTACCAAAATTGCCGGACGAAATGGTCGCCGTTTGTACGCGAATAGTGTAAAAATATGGTATATCATGGTTGTGGACTCTCTACAGGTCACAGTTCTTATCCGATTTTGACGAAAAAGTCACATTCCTAGGTTGTGGTACACACCATAATCATTGTCGGCTTGGAATTTCATGAATATCAGACTGGAACTGACCAACAAAATGGCTGCTCCCAATACAGTATGAAATACAAGACTTAATTATGTAGGAAAAATCACTTTCGGTATTGCTTGTTCTCTATCCATTTCTCGAAAATGTGGGCGTATCCTTATAAAGGTCTGCCCCATGCTAACGTTAAGTATACGAAAGATTTAATATTATGGATTTAGCTGTTCAATTATGGATTTTCAAGAAATTCACACTCAACCATCATTAATGTGTAACGGGGATATAGTCAAACGTTTTTTTTTGATTCGGAATAAAATTGTGACCTCCATAAGGTCCACAAGGTAAAACACATGATTTTTCGTACAATCAGGAAGTTATGGTCCAATATGCCCAAATATCGAAAGAAACTGTGATCTTTGGGTTATAAACTTACATGTCAAATTTCATCAAAATCGGATTAAAATTGTGACGTCTACGGGGTCCACAACCTTGATATATCATATTTTTACACTATTCACGTATTAGCGGCAGCCATTTTGTCCGGAAGTTTTGGTCCGATTTTTACGAAATTCGACCTCAACCTTCATTACAGTGAAACGGTGATATAATCAAACATTTTTATACGCCCACATTTTCATGTGGACGTATTATGTCGTCGCCCCTGTCCGTTCGGACGTCCGTCCGTCCACAATTTGTTTGTGGACTCTCTACAGGTCGCAATTCTTACCCGATTTTGACGAAACTTGAAATATAGGTTTATCCTCAAAAGATCTTGGCTGCTTTCGATATTGGCATGTATCGGATCAAAACTTTATGGATTATGGCCCCTGATTGTACGAAAAATCACGTTTTTAGCTTGTGGACCCTATGGAGGTCACAATTTTGAACTGATTTTGATGAAACTTGACATGCATGTTTATAACCCAAAGATCTTGGTTCCTTTCGATATTTGCGCCTATCGGAACGTAATTATGGCCACTGATTGTCCGAAAAATCACCTTTTTTAGCTTGTGGTCCCTCTGGAGGTCACAATTATTATCTGATTTAAAAAACCGTTTGATTATATCACCGTTACACCCTAAGGAAGGTTGAGTTCGAATTTCGGGAAAATCGGACCAAAATTGCCATAAAAAATGGCCGCCGTTTGTATGCGAATACTGTAAAAAAAATGGTATATCAAGGTTGTGGACCCTGTAGAGGTCACAATTTTAATTCAATTTTGATGAAACTTGAAATTCATGTTTATAACCCAAAGATCTTGGTTCCTTTCGATATTTGCGCATATCGGATCGTAACTTCCTGAATTATGGCCCCTGATTATACGCAAAATCGCCTTTTTTTAGCTTGTGGTCCCTCTGGAGGTCACAATTATTATCGGATTTAAAAAAACGTTTGATTATATTACCGTTACACCATAAGGAAGGTTGAGTTCGAATTTTGGGAAAATCAGACCAAAATTGCCATACAAAATGGCCACCGTTTGTACGCGAATACTGCTAAAAAATGGTATATCATGGTTGTGGACCCTGTAGAGGTCACAATTTTAATTCGATTTTGATGAAACTTGAAATGCATGGTTATAACCCAAAGGTCTTGGTTCCTTTCGATATTTGCGCATATCGGATCCTAACTTCCTGAATTATGGCCCCTGATTGTACGCAAAATTGCCTTTTTATACGCCCACATTGAAATGTGGTTGTATATTATCGTCGCCCCTGTCCGTCCGTCGGTCCGTCCGTCCATCCGTCGGTCCGGCGTCCACAATTGCTTGTGGACGCTCTAGAGGCTAAAGTTAATATCCGATTGACTTTAAATTTATACACAGTGTTTAAGGTCATGGGACGAAGAAGCCTATTGTTTTTCAGCGATTTCCGATAATAACTACCAGAGTTATGGCCCTTGACGACTTCAAAAAATCTTGTGGACGCTCAAGAGGCCAAAGTTAATATCCGATTGGCTTTAAATTTATACACAGTGTTTAAGGTCATAAGACGAAGAAGCCTATTGATTTTCAGCGATTTCCGATAATTAGTGCGAGAGTTATGGCCCTTGATCACTTCAAAAAATCTTGTGGACGCTCTAGAGGCCAAAGTTAATATCCGATTGGCTTTAAATTTATACACAGTGTTTAAGGTCATAAGACGAAGAAGCCTATTGATTTTCAGCGATTTCCGATTATTAGTGCCAGAGTTATGGCCCTTGATCACTTCAAAAGATCTTGTGGACGCTCTAAAAGCCAAAGTTAATATCCGATTGACTTTAAATTTATACACAGTGTTTAAGGTCATAAGACGTAGAAGCCTATTGATTTTCAGCAATTTCCGATAATATGGCCCTTGATCACTTCAAAAAATCTTGTGAACGCCCTAAAAGCCAAAGTTAATATCCGATTGACTTTAAATTTATACACAGTGTTTAAGGTCATAAGACGAAGAAGCTTATTGATTTTCAGCAATTTCCGATAATTAGTGCCAGAGTTATGGCCCTTGATCACTTCAAAAAATCTTGTGGACGCTATAAAAGCCAAAGTTAATATCCGATTGACTTTAAATTTATACACAGTGTTTAAGGTCATAAGTCAAAGAAGCCTATTGATTTTCAGCGATTTCCGATAATTAGTGCCAGAGTTATCTCCCTTGATCACTTCAAAAAATCTTGTGGACGCTCTAAAAGCCAAAGTTAATATCCGATTGACTTTAAATTTATACACAGTGTTTAAGGTCATAAGACGAAGAAGCCTATTGATTTGCATCAATTTCCGATAATTAGTGCCAGAGTTATGGCCCTTGATCACATCAAAAAATCCTGTGGATGCTCTAGAGGCCAAAGTTAATATCCGATTGACTTTAAATTTACACACACTGTTTAAGGTCCTGAGACTAAGATGCCTACTGATTTTCGTCGATTTCAAATAATTACTTCCAGAGTTATCTCCCTTGATCACTTCAAAAAACCTTGTGGCGCTGTAGATGCCAAACTTATCATCCGATTGACTTCAGATTGATACACAGAGTTTAAGGTGTTGAAACGAACAAGTATTTTGATTTTCAATGAATTTTGATAACTGAACAGCTAAATCCATGATGTTAAATGTTTCCTATACTAATTGTTAGCTTGGGGCAAAACTTTATAAAAAGCAAACAAATTCTAATGATTTTCAGATAATTACATAATGAGTTGTTACTCAGATTTTAGTGTATTACAAATGTTTCATTACCAAAAAAAAGTAAAAATATGCGACAACCCTTGTTGACTGCCCGGACGATTTAGCTGCTGTGGGCGTATGTTTCGTTGCCTGGCAACCTATCTTTTTAGCTTGTGGTCCCTCTGATTATATCACCGTTACACCTTAAGGAAGGTTTGAGTTCGAATTTCGGGAAAATCGGACCAAAATTGACAGACAAAATGGTCGCCGTTTGTATAGGTCACAATTTTAATTCGATTTTGATGAAACTTGAAATACATAGTTATAACCCAAAGATCTTGGTTCCTTTCGGTATTTGCGCATATCGGATCGTAACTTTCTGAATTATGGCCCCTGATTGTCCGAAGAATCGCCTATGGTCCCTCTTGAGGTCACAATTATTATCCGATTTTAAAAAACGTTTGACTCTATCACCGTTAAACCCTACGGAAGGTTGAGTTCGAATTTCGAGAAAATCGGACCATAATTGCCAGACAAAATGGCCGCCATTTGTATGCGAATAGTGTAAAAATATGGTATATCAAAGTTGTGGACCCTGTAGAGGTCACAATTTTAATTAGATTTTGATGAAACCTGAAATGCATGTTTATAACCTAAAGATCTTGATTCTTTTCGATATTTGCGCATATCAAATTGTAACTTAATGAATTATGGCCTTTGATTGTAGGAAAAATCATTTTCGGTATTGCTTGTTCTCTATCTATCTCTCGAACAATTATTATCCGATTTAAAAAAAACCTCTGATTATATTACTGTTGCACCGTAAGGAAGGTTGAGTTCGAATTTCGTGAAAATCGTACCAAAATTGCCGGACGAAATGGTCGCCGTTTGTACGCGAATAGTGTAAAAATATGGTATATCATGGTTGTGGACTCTCTACAGGTCACAATTCTTATCCGATTTTGACGAAAAGTCACATTTCTAGCTTGTGTACCGTCACACCATAATCATTGTCGGCTTGGAATTTCATGAATATCAGACTGGAACTGACCAACAAAATGGTTGCTCCCAATACAGTATGAAATACAGGACTTAATGATGTAGGAAAAATCACTTTCGGTATTGCTTGTTCTCTATCCATCTCTCGAAAATGTGGGCGTATCCTGCCTGGCACTGCCAGCCTATCTTTTAAAATCGGATAATGGTTGTGACCCCCAGAGGGACCACAAGCTTAAAAAGGTGATTTTTAGTACAATCAGGGGCCATAATTCAGGACGTTACTATTCGATATGCACAAATGTTGAAAGGAACCAAGATCTTTGGATTATAAACATGCATGTAAAGTTTCATCAAAATCAGATTAAAATTGTGACCTCTACAGTGTCTACAACCTTGATATACCATATTCTTATAGTATTCGCGTACAAGCCACGGCCATTTTGTCCATCAGTTTTGGTGCCATTTCCACGAAATTCAACCTCACCCTTCATTACGGTGAAACAGTGATATAATCAAACGTTATTTTAAATCCGTTAATAATTGTGACCTCCAAACGAACCACAAGCTAAAAAATGGCGATTTTCTTACAATCAGGGGCCATAATTCAGGAAGTTACGATCAGATATGTGCAAATATGCAATGGAACCAAGATCTTTAGATTATAAACATGTATTTCAAGTTCCATCAAAATCGGTTCAAAATTGTGACCTCTATAGGATCCACAACCTTGATATAACATTTTTTCACTCTATTCGCGTACACACGGCGACCATTTTGTCTGTCAATTTTGGTCCGATTTTCATGAAATTCTAACTCATTCTTCATTATCATGTAACGGTGATATAATCAAAAGTTTTTTTTAAATCGGATAATAATTTTGACCTCCAGAGGGACCACAAGTTAAAAAGATAGGCTGGCAGTGCCAGGCAGGATACGCCCACATTTTCGAGAGATGGATAGAGAACAAGCAATACCGAAAGTGATTTTTCCTACATCATTAAGTCCTGTATTTCATACTGTATTGGGAGCAACCATTTTGTTGGTCAGTTCCAGTCTGATATTCATGAAATTCGAAGCTGACAATGATTATGGTGTGACGGTACACAACCTAGAAATGTGACTTTTCGTCAAAATCGGATAAGAATTGTGACCTGTAGAGAGTCCACAACCATGATATACCATATTTTTACACTATTCGCGTACAAACGGCTACCATTTCGTCCGGCAATTTTGGTACGATTTTCACGAAATTCGAACTCAACCTTTCGTAGGGTGTAACGGTGAGAGAGTCAAACGTTTTTTTTAAATCGGATAATAATTGTGACCTCCAGAGGGACCATAGGCGATTTTTCGGACAATCAGGGGCCATAATTCAGGAAGTTACGATCCGATATGCACAAATACCGAAAGGAACCAAGATCTTTGGGTTATAACCATGCGTTTAAAGTTTCATCAAAATCGAATTAAAATTGTGACCTATACAGGGTCCACAACCATGATATTATACCATTTTTTAACAGTATTCGCGTACAAACGGCGGCCATTTTGTCTTTCAATTTTGGTCCGATTTTCCCGAAATTCGAACTCAACCTTCCTTAAGGTGTAACGGTGATATAATCAAACGTTTTTTTAAATCGGATAATAATTGTGACCTCCAGAGGGACGACAAGCTAAAAAATCAGGACAATCAGGGGCCATAATTCAGGAAATTACATTCCGATAGGCGCAAATATCGAAAGGAACCAAGATCTTTGGGTTATAAACATGCATGTCAAGTTTCATCAAAATCGGTTCAAAATTGTGACCTCTATAGGGTCCACAAGCTAAAAATGTGATTTTTCGTACAATCAGGGGCCATAATCCATGAAGTTTTGATCCGATACATGCCAATATCGAAAGCAGCCGAGATCTTTTGGGGATAAACCTATATTTCAAGTTTCGTCAAAATCAGATAAGAATTGTGACCTGTAGAGAGTCCACAAACAAATTGTGGACGGACGGACGGATGGACAGGGACGACGACATAATACGTCCACATGAAAATGTGGGCGTATAAAAAGTGATTTTTCGGACAATCAGGGGACATAATTCAGGAAGTTACGATCCGATGGGCGCAAATATTGAAAGAAACCAAGATCTTTGGGTTATAAACGTACATGTCAAGTTTCATCAAAATCGGTTCAAAATTGTGACCTCTATAGGGTCCACAAACTTGATATAACATATTTTCACACTATTCGCGTACAAACGATGGCCATTTTGTCTGTCAATTTTGGTCCGATTTTCATGAAATTCTAACTCAACCTCCATAACCATGTAACGGTGATATAATCAAACGTTTTTTTTTAAATCAGATAACAATTTTGACCTACAGAGGGACCACAAGCTAAAAAGGGTGATTTTTCGGAGAATCAGGGAATATAATTCAGGAAGTTACAATCTGATGGGTGCAAATATCGAAAGGAACCAAGATCTTTGGGTTATAAACATGCATTTCAAGTTTCATCCAAATCGGTTCAAAATTGTGACCTCTACACTGTTCACAAGCTAAAAACGTGATTTTTCGGGCAATCAGAGGTCATAACCCATGAAGTTACAGTCCGATACATGCCAATATCGAAAGGAACCGAGATCTTAGGGTGATAAACCTATATTTTAAGTTTCATTGAAATCGGATAAAAATTGTGACCTGTAGACTGTTCACAAACAATTGTGGACGGACAGACGGACGAACAGGGGCGAATACTACATAATATCATTCCTATACAAAACATTTCATTCAATTAATATACTATAAAGATAAATAGAATACTACCTAATATCATTCATATACAAGACATTTCATGAGATAATTACTACTAGAGTTATGGCCCTTGATCACTTTGAAAAATCTTGTGGGTGGTCTAGAGGCCAAAGTTAATATCCGATTGACTTTAAATTTATACACAGTGTTTAAGGTCATGAGACGTAGAATCCTATCGATTTTCAGAGATTTTCGGTAATTACTGCCAGAGTTATGGCCCTTGATCACTTTGAAAAATCTTGTGGATGGTCTAGAGGCCAAAGTTAATATCCGATTGACTTTAAATTTATACACAGTGTTTAAGGTCATAAGGTGAAGAATCCTATTGTTTTTCAGAGATTTCCGATAATTAATGCCAGAGTTATGGCCCTTGATCACTTCAAAAAATCTTGTGGATGCTGTAGAGGCCAAAGTTTTTATCCATTCGACTTTAAATTGATACACAGTGTTTAAAGGTCATGGGGCAGAGAAGCCTATTGATATTCAGCGATTTCCCATAATTACTGCCAAAGTTATCTCCCTTGGTCACTGAAAAATCTTGAGACACTTTATTTACTATCTCCCTGATTCTGTCTACTACATCGTTATCACTGTTCATCACGTGCATTTTGCATAGCGATGGTTCATTGGCCAATCACGCTATTTTACAAAGATTTGGTAATAATTTTGATGCAGCTATGGCAAGTGTGGCGCCAGACAGGGTAAGCTTACTCTTCCAGACACCTGTTACCACTGTTTGTCGTGTATTTTGTACACGGTGAACAGTCCATTTGCTGATTACACCATTTTGCCTATAACGTTTTTTAGGACTTCAAATTTTGTCTAATGGTTTGGATTGTTCGTACTTGGTTTTATTTTATTCTAAAGATTCACTAGCATGAAACAAATCAATCCAAAGATATTTCAGGAAAATGGTTTCTACAATAGCAATGACAATAAGTTAATAATAGTCGATATCGTTTGTGTTTCAGAACTGTCCAGAGAGATGTAAACTTGGAAATGGATTACACTGTCATCATCCAAGAGATTGTTTCTTTTATTTGAGAGATGAAGATTGTGTCTTTCTTCAGGAACTATTAGTGGTGAGTTAATGGTTGTTTCAACTACCATATTTTTCGGGGTAGTCAAAGCAGGGATCTTAATTGACTAGGTATAGTCTACTTCAGCTGTTTGACTTTAAAAAAGTCATGGTTGTTTCAATTACCATATTTTTCGGTCTTGCCCAAGCAGGGATCTTAATTGTCTAATTATAGTCTGCTTCAGCCGTTCAATGTTTTAAAAAGCTGATTGATAAAGCAATGAATGTGGCCACTCGAGTGTTAGAAATCAGCTTACATGTACTTTTGGCTCAATAACAAATATTTGGTTATTAATTGCTTGTTGCGTAAGAATCAAGAAGATTGTAAACTTGGCAGCTTAAATTGTGGGCAAATAAGTGGTCACCCATCTATATTGACGGATATTTTTGGAAGTTGCTGCGATGGTCTTGCCACCAGGGTCTGTCCAGACCTTATAATTATCTCTTTATGGTTTGATTAATTATGGGTTACCATAATATATGACATCTTTTAGCAAACCAGCAGTCTTCTTAATCAGTAGTTAAATAGGAATGCGACCGAATAGGATAATGTTAATTGTAATATTTTAATACATGTATAGTTTAAGATTATAAGCCTGTTTTCTTTGTTTATTCGGGATGAATAAATTAAAACTGGACTCTTGTCATACCCCCTGCTGGTCAATAGTCTGATTAATAACCAATAGCAAACTGCATGACAATATGATAATGCTATAAACAAAGCAACAAATTGGACCAAATATGTTTACATCACTTACGTCACAACTCAAGATTTTAACCAGTGCATAGCAGAATGTATCAGAAAACAGAAAAAACTAATTGCGCGACAAACGAGACTATCAACACGGATGCAATGTAAACAACACTGCGTGAAGGCAAACAAGATTTCACAGTTTTAAATACCTTAAATAACTGTCCAAAGTTTTCGGGAAGACCCCAATTAGCTATTGGTTAATTCAGTTTATTAGTTTAGATTCATTATTTATTGCCCGATATGTATAAAACAAAGTTCATATGCTCCATGTCATTTTTTTGTTACCGGTGAAGTTTCCTCTCGGTACCGGAAATGATATATTTTTAGCAAAAACTACAATTTGGCAGTTAGGTACCACTTTTTGAAAGCAAATATTATTCTTTTCAAATTTAATATAACTGAAAGGGTGTGCCTTTAGTTTAAGAAATACCGTTTAGTTTTGACATCCATCATGTAGTTTATGACCATTTAGCTTAGTTTTGATATTGGTCATCCAGTTTATAACCCTTTAGTTTCATAAACTAGACAAATGATGTCAAACTAAATGGTAGCACAAACTGGGCGGTTTTTGATGAATCTTGATGGTAATTAACACTTTCTGGATGGCAATCTATTAACTGAATATGTGTATTAGATTCTAGATGGTAAGCTCAGTTTCTTACCCTTTTTTCATCAAATCTGAATGATACCCGGTCTCTAGTGTAAGTAGGAATGTATGTAAAAATTAATTTCAAATATGCCCAGTTGCTGAGAAATAGGCAGTTTTGGCTGTAAAAGAATCAATGGTTATTCTATTTTCAATTTTCTTTCACCATTTGATGCCTAATGCCACAGTCGACTAGACCAAACCATTTTAACACGTTCACTGTCACTGGAAATGACGTCATTTGTCAAAAACCTAATTTTTATCCTTCAAAACAAATATTTTATTCAATTTAGTCATACTCGTTATTTGTTTCTCCCCCCTGGGGTGTAGGGGGTGATAAGAATATACCCTTCGTATGCCCTGTGTGTCATAAAAGGCGACTAAAAGGATCCCTGTAATGGGGCAACGTGTTTGCCGTGCGTTGCGACCCGTGTTGGTGGAGAGTGGAATCCTGGTAATTGAGTGGGGATTTGGCTTGCAAGCCTTTTCTCTGCAACACATTGCTTTGGCCCATGGTTCACCTAGACGGGAGGTCAGAGTGGCCCACTCTCATCAATCGACTTTGGTCGTTTTTGTTCTCCATAAGGTGATATATTACCCTCTTTTTTGCTTCGTTTTAATACTCAGCAAACTAACCTTTGTGTCCTAGTCACCTTATCGGAGAGCAACGGCTCGGGTCAATCAAGTTAGAATGTATATTTTACTTATATTTCAGGCTTGAGTATATCCTTCGTCTATCCCTGGAGCCACGCACTGGACATCCGTGCTAGTCTCCCCCATCGTAGGCAGGAAAGTAACTTGGGGGATGACGAAGGGTGAATTTCTAGTCTTAATTTCATGGATCCCCAATCCACCCCCACATCAAACAAGGAAAGATCGTTAAAAAGACAAAGATCGATAGATGATAATGCTGCCCCGTGTAGCTCATCTAAAAATATAAGAACATTGCCAAGGTTTCTCTTGATAGAGAGCACCTCTGAAGTTGATTTATCTAAAGGTATCACTGGCCGCTGAACCAAAATCAGTCAAGAAATTGAAAAATGGAACACTTCTGGTGGAATGTGCCAAGGAAAAACATTCAGATTTACTCTTAAAATCCGAATCCTTGGCTAACATTGCCATCAGAGTATCGCCCCATAAATCATTAAATTCTTCAAGAGGTGTCATTCGATGTCGGGACCTAGAAGGCAGTAGTGAGGAGGAAATGGTGGAGAACCTATCATCACAAGGCGTCACACACGTCAAAAGAATCAGTGTGAGACTTAATGATGTGGTTATCCAGACAAGTACTTACATTCTCACTTTCAACCGTCCCGATTTGCCGAAGGCAGGTTATTTGAATATACCTGTTGATCCGTATATCTCAAATCCACTCCGATGCTTTAATTGCCAAAAATTTGGACATAGTAAAAATGTCTGCAAAGGTAAAACTACCTGTGCTAGATGTGGGGTTTCTGGAAAGGCAAGCACTTCGCATATTCCCGGGAGTGCACAATTTGGCAAAAAGAGAAACAGATCCAACAGGTACTATTTGAACGGAAAATTTCTTATTTTGATGCAAGAAAGCAAGTGGAACTTACATCACTGATTTCGACCCCGCAAGGCGGCAAGTCGTTTTCTAGTGTTGAAAAAGTGTCCACCAAAAGTAATTCCGTTCAGACCGATTATAACTGGCCTGACAAAGAGGAACATCCCAAAATATTAAAAGATCAGCAATTATGGGATTTCGAGCTCTTCTCAGACATCTGAGAGCTCGAATATAATATTAAATGAAATGAACAATTCATCTCTTCCCTCTTCATCCGCAACACCTTCTGGGACTTCTTCTCCAAAGGAGAAGTCTGCTATTCCCAAAGGGAAGAGTGGGCGTAGAAGAAGTTCTTTGCCATCTTCACAGATATCTGATGGGGAAAAGGCAGACAGACCTAAGTCGAGCCCCTCACCTTCATCAAAAGAGAAAGAAAACGCTGCTAAAAAAGAAAAGAACAGATTGGCGAAGTTAAGAGGGGGGAGAAAAAGGGTAGTAATGACGCTATTTCACGCCACAATAGATATGGGGATGCTGATCCGATGGACGGTGTTATCATAGCGGATGTCCATATGGACTCCGTTGGTAAGCCGTCAAAAATTAATTATCCCTGACAATGGTAAAATTCCATTATTCAATGGAATTGTCATGGTTTAAAACCAAATTTTAATGAAGTCCAACTTTTAATTCAAAAGTACAATCCTTTAGCTGTTTGGTTACAGGAAACTTTTTTGAAGAATTCTGACACTTTGTCTTTTAGACATTTTGTTGGTTACCATCATCACTCAGTTGGTGATGGTACAGTTCACGGGGGTGTTTCTATTATTCTTAATGGAGACATTCCTCAGAGTCAAGTAACACTCGACTCGCCTTTTTAGAGGCAGTTGCAGTTAGAGTGACTCTGCACATTCCTATTACAATCTGCTCCGTATATCTTCCACCGAGTTTACATCTGAACTCCAGAGACCTTGATGATCTTGTTTCACAACTTTCTCTCCGGTTTATAATTACGGGAGATTTCAATGATCATCATTCTCTTTGGGGTAGTCCAGATGATAACAACAGAGGTAAACAAATAGTGGACTTAATTATTTGTGTTTATTAAATGATGACTCGCCTACTTATCTACATCCTGCCACAGCTTCTTTTTCTTCCCTCAATCTCTCCATTTGCTCTCCGGTCCTGTTTCAGGATTTTACATGGAGAGTAAATGACGATCTATGTGGTAGTGACCACTTCCCTATCTTGATTGATAATAATGGTCCCTCTCCAGTCGAAAGACCCCAGAGGTGGAAGTTGCATAAGGCTGATTGGGCTCTTTTCGAATCTTTGTCTCTTCTCTTTTGATGCAAAGGATTTAGAAGATGCAGATGAGCCTATGGCCTTATTCACTTCAATTCTTCAAGATGTAGCTGAGCAGGCAATTCCCAAAACCACGACTGAACCAAAACATTTCAATAACCCATGGTTTAACGACGATTGCAAATCCGCTCTCAAAGAGCGTGATCGTATCCTGAGACGATTAAAGAACCATCCTTCCATGGAGAATATTGCGGCATTCCAAATGGTCCGGGCGAAGGCAGGGTTATGTCTCAAAGATCAATTCCTGTACAACATCCAAATCGGTATGGTATAGGATTCGTAGGATTAAAGGTAAAAGTAGTGCTTTATCAGTTAACCATCTCAATGTTGATAATACCACCTTGACAACATTCCCTGATTTGGCAAATTCTCTGGCCAGTACTTTTTCATTTAATTCATCATCCAATTTCTCCTCCGATGCCTTTCGAGGCATTAGACAACAACAGGAGAAAAGGCGACTTAATTTCAAGTCCCGTAATGATGAATGTTACAATGACACCTTTTCCATTGCAGAGCTTCGTGATTCGCTAAAGCGAGCTCGGGACAATGCAACGGGTCCAGATGAAATACACTACCAGATTTCTAATCTTACTGGATCTTTTCAACCGGGTTTGGGGCGATGGGAATTTCCCTCCTTCGTGGCATGAAGCCACAATAATTCCCATCCCTAAACCGGGTAAAGATCATACGAATCCTACCAATTATCGTCTGATCGCTTTAACTAGCTGTATTTGCAAAACCATGGAGTGATTGATCAATCGAAGACTTGTTTGGTACCTTGAGTCCAACAACCTCATTACAGACCTCCAATGTGGATTTCGGTCCCAAAGGAGCACTCTTGATCATCTCGTTAGATTTGAAACGTTCGTCAGGGATGCTTTTATCCAGAAGCAACATTTAGTTGCAATATTCTTCGATCTGGAGAAAGCATATGATACCACGTGGAAACATGGTATCATGCGCGACCTCCATAATCTCGGCCTACAAGGTCGCTTACCTATCTTCATTAAAGATTTCCTGGAAGAAAGGTCATTTAAGGTACGGCTGGGATCAATATTCTCTGACCCATTTCCTCAGGAGATGGGAGTTCCTCAGGGAAGCATATTATCTCATACACTTTGTGCGATTAAAAATTAATACAATCCCAGCATGCCTTAAACCAGGTATAAACGGCGCTCTTTCAGATGTGCTATCGTTCTACAGACATGCGGATAATCAAACGTAAGTTGCAGCTTTGTTTGAATTCACTTCAACAATGGGCAACCGAAAATGGATTTCGTTTTTCGAAATCCTAGACTGTCTGCATGCATTTCTGTCAGAAACGAGGTTTGTATCCTCATCCAGAACTTTTCTTGGATGACAACCGCCTTCCAGTTGTGGATGAAACCAAATTTCTGGGGCTGATATTTGATAAGAAATTATCATTTAATCCCCCACATTAAAAACCCTAAAAACGAAATGTCTGAAAGCCCTCAACATATTGAGAGTCTTATCAAATACTGACTGGGGAGCAGACAGTAAGGTCTTGCTCAGATTATATCGAGCGTTAATAAGATCAAAACTCGATTATGGGTGTATTGTGATTAGGGCTGTGTCGATATATCAATACACCAATATGTATCGATACGTTCCAGCGATATTTATATCGATATGTAATATGACCGTATTGTCGTATCGTTGAAAAAATTCTTCAGTTCAGAAAGACCATGAATTGAAACCCACGTGGCGAAAGAAAACGATCTCGGCGTGATCGTGATGGTTTGTCAATCGAACGTCTTCAACTCCCCGTATGAATTCCATGTACCGCTAAATATTATAATAACTGGATCATACATTGATGGATTCACTGACCAGTTGTTAGGTAAATTTAAATCTTCATTTAATATAATCCCCTGATAGAACACCGAATACACCGAGAAACAATCATTTTATAATATATTTTCCCGATGGCATCTCCAATGCTGAATTCCAATGACACGTGACATCGGTTGCAAATTAGGTCAATAAACCAGTTCTAAATAGGGCTTACCATGACTTTTTTTTTATTATATACACATTCTGACAAAAGTTTAATTTAATAAATATTGTCGTTTTTATACGCCCACATTGAAATGTGGTCGTATATTGTCGTCGCCCCCGTCCGTCCGTCCGTCCGTCTGTCGGTCCGTCCGTCCGTCCGTCCGTCCGTCCGGCGTCCACAATTGCTTGTGGACGCTCTAGAGGCCAAAGTTAATATCCGATTGACTTTAAATTTATACGCAGTGTTTAAGGTCATGAGACGAAGAAGCCTATTGTTTTTCAGCGATTTCCGATAATAACTACCAGAGTTATGGCCCTTGACGACTTCAAAAAATGTTGTGGACGCTCTAGAGGCCAAAGTTAATATCCGATTGGCTTTAAATTTATACACAGTGTTTAAGGTCATAAGACGAAGAAGGGTATTGATTTTCAGCGATTTCCGATAATTAGTGCCAGAGTTATGGCCCTTGATCACTCCAAAAAATCTTGTGGACGCTCTAAAAGCCAAAGTTAATATCCGATTGACTTCAAATTTATACACAGTGTTTAAGGTCATAAGGCGAAGAAGCCTATTGATTTTCAACGATTTCCAATAATTAGTGCCAGAGTTATGGCCCTTGATCACTTCAAAAAATCTTGTGAACGCCCTAAAAGCCGAAGTTAATATCCGATTGACTTTAAATTTATACACAGTGTTTAAGGTCATAAGACGAAGAAGCCTATTGATTTTCAGCGATTTCCGATAATTAGTGCCAGAGTTATCTCCCTTGAACACTTCAAAAAATCTTGTGGACGCTCTAAAAGCCAAAGTTAATATCCAATTGACTTTAAATTTATACACAGTGTTTAAGGTCATAAGACGAAGAAGCCTATTGATTTGCATCAATTTCCGATAATTAGTGCCAGAGTTATGGCCCTTGATCACATCAAAAAATCCTGTGGACACTCTAGAGGCCAAAGTTAATATCCGATTGACTTTAAATTTACACACACTGTTTAAGGTCCTGAGAGGAAGAAGCCTACTGATTTTCATCAATTTCAAATAATTACTTCCAGAGTTATCTCCCTTGATCACTTCAAAAAACCTTGTGGCGCTGTAGATGCCAAACTTATCATCCGATTGACTTTAGATTGATACGAACAAGTATTTTGATTTTCAATGAATTTTGATAACTGAACAGCTAAATCCATGATATTAAATGTTTCCTATACTAATTGTTAGCGTGGGGCAAAACTTTATAAAAAGCAAACAAATTCTAATGATTTTCTGATAATTACATAATGAGTTGTTACTCAGATTTTAGTGTATTACAAATGTTTCATTACCAAAAAAAAGTAAAAATATGCGACAACCGTTGTTGACTGCCCGGACGATTTAGCTGCTGTGGGCGTATGTTTCGTTGCTTGGCAACCTATCTTTATTGAAGGCTATATCATAATCGTACGGAATTTTTATTTTAAAGCAATTTCAAGTATGGTTGTCACGTGACAATTGTGTCGTGTGTCTATCATCATTGGCGAATGAATAAAAAACTTTTGCAAGTTACGTGACTAGTTACGTTATAGATTTAAGCTACAAATTGTGTTATGAAGAAATGCCATGGTGCCGTATCAGCTTATTTTGGCTACGGTATTTTCTGATATTGACAGTAGTAGAAAAATGCTAATATTTTAGATCATCGACTTAAAAAAATTGAAACGCGAATGTTTCATCGAATAAACGAAGACGGTAATTTTTATTGATTATTCTGGAATATTACTGACGTAATTTCAACATGGTATGTGAATTAAATATGGACAATATTCAAAAGGTGTACCTGTTGTTATTTTTGTGGTAATCACGTACATTAAAATACGACATTCTCCATAAAAAAATTACCACGTCTATTTTTAAAGGGAATGGACGCATATAATTAACCCATTTCCTACGGGACCTCAATTACCGTTTCGTTTTAAAATGGATTTAGAAGCCTGATGGCCCGATGTTTACCCATCACAAACAACGTCTTGAAACAGAATGTAGTTTGGGATTATTTTTGGCATAATTTAAGACGTCACCATATCGCGATACGTATCGCATATCGGTTTGCCGTATCGCCAATACGTATCGTATCGAAAATGAACTGTATCGACACAGCCCTATTGTGTATGGGTCTTCCCACGAGTCATATCTCAAAGAGCTCGACACCATACACAACCAAGGACTTAGAATCAGTTTAGGAGCATTTCGTACATCTCCAGTGAACAGTTTATACGTCGAGGCGCATGAGCCCTCACTGCACAACAGACGTGATAAACTGGCACTGCAGTATGCTACGAAAATTGCATCACTTCCGAATCATATTTCGTGTAACACCATATTTAGACCTCGTCATGAGCATTTGTATCTGGTAAAGACGAATGTTGTTCCATCATTCGGTATTGGCATACAACCCATTTTGTCTGAGGCTGGTATCGACCTTGACAGTATTGCGAATACCCCTGTCTTTAGTACTCCACCGTGGGCTGTATCTTCCCCAAAGATCGATTTCCAGCTTACTCGACATAAAAAGAGAGATACTAGCTCTACGGTGTTCCAGTCTCTCTTTCGAGAGCTAAGGTCTAAATATGGTGATTATGCTCCAATATATACAGATGGTTTGAAAGATGGTGATCGGGTAGCTTCGGCTACCGTGAGGCCATCTAAGATTATTTCTGTCCACCTTCCACCCGCTGCTTCCATCTGATTCTAAATATATCATCTTTACTAATTCTTTGTCCTCACTTAGACCTATTAACATTTATGGTCTTCTAATATCAAATAAGTTCATTAGCAAGGACACTGTCCTTTGCTGGCTCCCCAGTCATATTGATATAAAAGGGAATGATCAAGCAGACTCGGCTGCCAAGTCTGCTTTGGATCTTCCCTTATCCGAATTTTTAACGCCATATAAAGATTTTAAATTTATTATAAATAATTTCGTATATGGCCGCTGGCTACGGTCTTGGGATCTTGCAGGCACAAATAAACTTCATCACAGTCTCTTAGGAGACTAGCCAAGCTCCTATCGTACGAGCAGGAGGGATGAAGTTGTCTTGTGTCGCTCTCGCATAGGTCATACTTTTTTTAACACATATTTTCATCTTAAAGCGAGAGCACCAACCAGAATGTGAAAATTGTCATGTTCCTTTGACAGTTAAACACATTTTGATCGAGTGCAAGCATCTCAAACATACAAGATCAAGATATTACTGTTGCCAGACACTACATCATTTGTTTGCCCAACCTGGGTTATATTGCGAAATGCTAATTTTTTTAAAAGAGAAAGGATTTTATTATAAATTTTAATGTGTGTGTGTATATATATATATGTATATTAAAGTAGATAAAGTACAAGTAAAAAATTCTCCACTTTACTTCATTCTGACATACATTAAATATAAGCTAGCTATCTGCCTTCTATGGGCGTCTTCAATCGACGGGATTGTAATATTGAAAATGCGCCCTTATTTGTAAATAGACATATCTTTAAATGTGCGAAACACCTACAAATAAAATTTCAAATTTTCCCTTTTTATAAAATGAAAGTCAATGACACCACGAAAAGGAAATTAATGGAAAATCATTTTATTAAAAAATATGTTCCTCGACTTAATAGCCAATAAGTAACAATTGGCGATTAGTCTCATTAATTTTTCTTAAATCGATCCCGTGATTATCTTCCACTCATTGTTCCAAAATTTGAACCCATATACTACAGATTAACACACGTGTGTACATGTTTTGTATTAGTTGGATAAACTGTGTAACCATAGACAATGGTAACTATAGCCAATTAAAACCACAGTGTTACTATGTAAATATGTATAAATATACTATACTGTCCAGAGCTCCAAAGCTATTGCTGAGTTTATCATAGATAAAGAAGCCTAGCCAAGACTCAAGAATCCAAAGACTCCTCAAATCCAGAAAGACTACTAGATACTGCAAAGATCTTCCAGTCCTAAGTAATTTAAGGTTGTTTTTATTTTTATACCCTCACAAGGTATAAGCCTTTATTTTCTTTTATTTTTCTCTACTTTTTTTTTGTTCATTACTATTTATCTTTTTATACGCCCACATTTTCATGTGGACGTATTATGTCGTCGCCCCTGTCCGTCCGGACGTCCGTCCGTCCGTCCGTCCGTCCGTCCGTCTGTCCGTCCGTCCACAATTAGTTTGTGGACTCTCTACAGGTCACAATTCTTATCCGATTTTGACGAAACTTGAAATATAGGTTTATCCCCATAAGATCTCGGCTGCTTTCGATATTGGCATGTATCGGATGGAAACTTCATGGATTATGGCCCCTGATTGTACGAAATATCATGTTTTTAGCTTGTGGACCCTATAGAGGTCACAATTTTGAACCGATTGTGATGAAACTTGACATGCATGTTTATAACCCCAAGATCTTGGTTCCTTTCGATATTTGCGGCCATCGGATCGTAACTTCCTGAATTATGGCCCCTGATTGTCCGAAAAATCGCCCTTTTTAGCTTGAGGTCCCTCTGGAGGTCAAAATTGTTATCCGATTTAAAAAACCGTTTGATAATATCACCGTTACATGGTAATGAAGGTTGAGTTCGAATTTCGTGAAAATCGGACCAAAATTGACATACAAAATGGCCGCCGTTTA
Organism: Patella ulyssiponensis; assembly: GCA_963678685.1. NCBI lineage: Eukaryota > Metazoa > Mollusca > Gastropoda > Patellidae > Patella > Patella ulyssiponensis. The sequence continues at coordinate 29,940,802 of OY783229.1, read as the reverse complement.
TACGCGAATAGTGTGAAAATATGTTATTTCAAGGTTGTGGACCCTATAGAGGTCACAATTTTGAACCGATTGTGATGAAACTTGCCATGTATGTTTATAAGCTAAAGATCTTGGTTCCTTTCTATATTTGCGGCCATCGGATCGTAACTTCCTGAATTATGGCCCCTGATTGTCCGAAAAATCGCCCTTTTTAGCTTGAGGTCCCTCTGGAGGTCAAAATTATTATCCAATTTAAAAAACCGATTGATAATATCACCGTTACATGGTAATGAAGGTTGAGTTCGAATTTCGTGAAAATCGGACCAAAATTGACATACAAAATGGCCGCCGTTTATACGCGAATAGTGTGAAAATATGTTATTTCAAGGTTGTGGACCCTATAGAGGTCACAATTTTGAACCGATTGTGATGAAACTTGCCATGTATGTTTATAAGCTAAAGATCTTGGTTCCTTTCTATATTTGCGGCCATCGGATTGTAATTTCCTGAATTATGGCCCCTGATTGTCCGAAAAATCGCCCTTTTTAGCTTGTGGTCGCTCTGGAGGTCAAAATTATCATCCGATTTACAAATCCGTTTTATTATATCACCGTTACATGGTAATGAAGGTTGAGTTCAAATTTTGCGTAAATCGGACCCAAATGGACAGACAAAATGGCTCCTGTTTGTACGCGATCAGTGTGAAAATATGTTATATCAAGGTTGTGGACCCCATAGAGGTCACAATTTTGAACCGATTTTGATGAAACTTGACATGCATGTTTATAACCCGAAGATCTTGGTTCCTTTCAATATTTGCGCCCATTGGTTCGTAACTTCCTGAATTATGGCCCCTGATTGTACGAAAAATCACCCTTTTTAGCTTGTGGTCCCACTGGAGGTCAAAATTATTATCTGATTTTAAAAAACGTTTGAGTATATCACCGTTACATGGTAATGAAGATTGAGGTAAAATTTTGTGAAAATCGGACCAAAATTGACAGACAAAATGGCCGCCGTTTGAACGCGATTAGTGTGAAAATATGTTATATCAAGATTGTGGACCCTATAGAGGTCACAATTTTGATCCGATTTTGATGAAACTTGACATGCATGTTTATAACCCAAACATCTTGGATCGTAACTTCCTGAATTATGGCCCCTGATTGTCCGAAAAATGACCTTTTTTTTAGCTTGTGGTCCCTCTGCGGTCAGAATTATTATCCCATTTAAAAAAACGTTTGATAGTATCACCGTTACATCGTAATGAAGGTTGAGGTCGAATTTCGTGAAAATCGAACCAAAATTGACAGCTGTTCTTTTCAGGCCATCCATCCTTCATCACTAACAAGGGGAAACCACGCCAGAAAATCTAGATGAACTTTGTCACCCAATGCAGGGATCAAACACCCAACCTCAAGGCTACCGAGCCAGCATCTTACCCACTTAGCAACATGATTCCCAGTCGAATTTGAAGCCTACTGAAATGCACCTTTATAACCCAAAGATCTTAATTCATTTCGATATTTGCACATGTCATATTCTAACTTAATGATGTAGGAAAAATCACTTTCGGTATTGCTTGTTCTCTATCCATCTCTCGAAAATGTGGGCGTATCCTGCCTGGCAGTGCCAGCCTATCTTTTTCTTTTTTGTTAATTTCATTTTTATACGCCCACATTTTCATGTGGACGTATTATGTCGTCGCCCCTGTCCGTCCGTCCGGACGTCCGTCCGTCCACAATTGTTTGTGGACTCTCTACAGGTCACAATTCTTACCCGATTTTGACGAAACTTGAAATATAGGTTTATCCCCAAAAGATCTCGGCTGCTTTCGATATTGGCATGTATCGGATCAAAACTTCATGGATTATGGCCCCTGATTGTACGAAAAATCACGTTTTTAGCTTGTGGACCCTATAGAGGTCACAATTTTGAACCGATTTTGATGAAACTTGACATGCATGTTTATAACCCAAAGATCTTGGTTCCTTTCGATATTTGCGCCAATCGGAACGTAATTTCCTGAATTATGGCCCCTGATTGTCCGAAAAATCACCCTTTTTAGCTTGTGGTCCCTCTGGAGGTCACAATTATTATCCGATTTAAAAAAACGTTCGATTATATCACCGTTACACCCTAAGGAAGGTTGAGTTCGAATTTCGGGAAAATCGGACCAAAATTGCCATACAAAATGGCCGCCGTTTGTACGCGAATACTGTTAAAAAATGGTATATCAAGGTTGTGGACCCTGTAGAGTTCACAATTTTAATTCGATTTTGATGAAACTTGACATGCATGTTTATAACCCAAAGATCTTGGTTCCTTTCGATATTTGCGCCTATCGGAACGTAATTTCCTGAATTATGGCCCCTGATTGTCCGAAAAATCACCTTTTTTAGCTTGTGGTCCCTCTGGAGGTCACAATTATTATCCGATTTAAAAAAACGTTTTATTATTTCACCGTTACACCCTAAGGAAGGTTGAGTTCGAATTTCGGGATAATTGGACCAAAATTGCCATACAAAATGGACGCCGTTTGTACGCGAATACTGTTAAAAAATGGTATATCAAGGTTGTGGACCCTGTAGAGTTCACAATTTTAATTCGATTTTGATGAAACTTAAAATTCATGGTTCCTTTCGATATTTGCGCATATCGGATCGTAACTTCCTGAATTATGGCCCCTGATTATACGCAAAATCGCCTTTTTTTAGCTTGTGGTCCCTCTGGAGGTCACAATTATTATCCGATTTAAAAAAACGTTTGATTATATTACCGTTACACCGTAAGGAAGGTTGAGTTCGAATTTCGGGAAAATCAGACCAAAATTGCCATACAAAATGGCCGCCGTTTGTACGCGAATACTGTTAAAAAATTGTATATCATGGTTGTGTGGACCCTGTAGAGGTCACAATTTTAATTCGATTTTGATGAAACTTGAAATGCATGGTTATAGCCCAAAGGTCTTGGTTCCTTTCAATATTTGCGCATATCGGATCGTAACTTCCTGAATTATGGCCCCTGATTGTACGCAAAATTGCCTTTTTTTTTTAGCTTGTGGTCCCTCTGGAGGTCACAATTATTTTCCGATTTAAAAAAACCTTTGATTATATCACCGTTACACCTTAAGGAAGGTTTGACTTCGAATTTCGGGTAAATCAGACCAAAATTGAAAGACAAAATAGCCACCGCTTGTACGCGAATACTGTTAAAAAATGATATATCATGGTTGTGGACCCTGGATAGGTCACAATTTTAATTCGATTTTGATGAAACTTGAAATGCATGGTTATAACCCAAAGATCTTGGTTCCTTTCGTTATTTGCACATATCGGATCGTAACTTCCTGAATTATGGCCCCTGATTTTCCGAAAAATCGCCTATGGTGCCTCTGGAGGTCACAATTATTATCTGATTTAAAAAAACGTTTGACTCTATCACCGTTACACCCTACTTGAGGTTGAGTTCGAATTTCGAGAAAATTGGACCATAGTGTAAAAATATGGTATATCATGGTTGTGGTCACAATTCTTATCCGATTTTGCCGAAAAGTCACATTTCTAGGTTGTGTACCGTCACACCATAATCATTGTCGGCTTCGAATTTCATGAATATCAGACTGGAACTGACCAACAAAATGGCTGCTCCCAATACAGTATGAAATACAGGACTTAATGATGTAGGAAAAATCACTTTCGGTATTGCTTGTTCTCTATCCATCTCTCGAAAATGTGGGCGTATCCTGCCTGGCAGTGCCAGCCTATCTTTCTTTTGTCAAATTTCCCTTCTTCCTTGCTTTATTATTAGGATAATATCTCTTCTTACTTATTCAACGTATATAGGGTTTTTTTGTTCTTTTTTTATACTAGTTTTACCCATCTCTCATTTATAATCTACGCTATTTAGTTACTTTTTCGTTTTATTTATTCTTTTTGTCTTTCCATCCATCACTCATTAGTCGAAAAGCTCAGTGAACAAGCCAATCAACTGATTGTACTCATAACAAGCTTCTTAATAAAAACAAGAACAAGCTAAACTATTCTTACAGTTAACAAGCCTGACAACTGTTAAGTAAACTCACACAGGCAATAAGAGCCCATAGTTAATTAGCTTTAAATAACATTAATTAACTAGCGGCTCTCTGTGAAAAGGGTTAACAACAGTTAAATCAGCTTACAAGCTTAATTAACAACAGCTTTAAACTCCAATCAACACTGTTCGGGCCCTCCTTTTTTTTTTGATTATTTCGACAGCATAAGAACGATGGCGTCAGAGGCTAGCTCAACCATGTCCATGGCTGACGCTTTTAAAAGCAGCCCTGCACCAAAGTTCTTTCCTGTGACAAAAAGGAGAGAGGAGCAGACTCACGTCGTTCTTGTGAAGCCACTTGAGGGCAAGTCCTTCCAAGGGGCCAAACTTACGGCTGTGGGGAAGGAGATAAAAAGTAAGTGGGGTATCACCAGCATACCCGATATCAAGATAGCAGTGCCAGGCCATCTCAGACTAGCCCTAAAAAGCAGGTCTGACATGCATATGGCGTTGGGACAGAAGGCACTTCTTGGTATGTCCGTGATGGTGTCCGAACCGATCACCTTGTCAATAGACAAGGTGGTTGTCCATGGGATACCAGCCGAATATACCGGGGATGAAATTCTGGAAGACTTGACAGAGAGGGGGTACCAGACAACTGAGGTGTACCGGTTTAAAGTGGCCGAGGGGAAGGACCAGGGAAGCGTCGCCCTGTCCTTCAAGAAAGGAACAGCGCCCGAGGCCCTAAAAATCGTGTACCTGAATAGACGTACCCACCCGTATGTTCAGAGGGTGAGGCAGTGTGCCAACTGCCAGAAACTGGGACACACAGTCAAGTACTGCAAGGGAAAGACTGTGTGCGCCCAGTGTGGGGGGAGTCATGCGGCGACTGATTGCAGGGCGGGCATACCAAATAAATGTTCGGACTGCAAAGGCGAACTCACCCGAATGCCCAAAGATTCAAAATACCAAGGCAGCCTTAAAAATACAGGTGAAAGAAAAACTAAGTTTTAATGAAGCCTCATTAATCCTGAAAAAGAAGGAGGGGAAGTCCAAAGGGGTCAGGAATAAGACTCCGGTCGCAAAACCAACCCCGGGGCCGATTCCTTCGACACCGCAAGTACAGCCGAAGGAACCAATCGCAGCACCCCGCCCAGAACAACAACCAACCACACCCAAGAAAAAGACAAAACCCAAGATGAAAGAGGGGGAACCGAAAACGAAAGCTGATGAAGGCCACTTTGTCCCGAAATTTAAATCGGAGAGTGGGTTCATGAGCTTCATGATCGAGTTCCTGAGGGTGGCTGTGTCCAATGACGACCAAACAACAAAAATGGCCAGTCTCCTCGGTAAGCTACGAACGTACATGGTCAACGCCGATGTACTGATTGTAATGATTAACTCCATCAATACAGTCAAAAAAAGAGAAGAAGACGACGAAGAATCTATAAAAGCCGATCAATCAGTAAATCTCGCGCTCCGTAGAAGGATATCGCATGTTCGTCACTACAGCACTGGCGATATGCCCAGTTGCTTGCCGGTGTTAACACCAAAGGCGAACACTAATGAGGTACCTACTACGGAATGTGAGACGCCGATAGATCAGTAAACCCCACAAGACTGAGAGGCATCCATCCAGGCAGTCATCATGGAGGGCCAGGTAAAAGTCCTACAACTTAATATCAATGGACTGGCTCCCAGGTGTGCTGAACTGAGAAAATACATAAACCGCAACCCCAAAGATGTAATATGCCTCCAAGAAACCAAGCTACTACCAACGAAGAGCGACATCTACTTACCCGGATATATTTGTCAGAGAAGGGACAGACCGGGCAGCACGACACGTGGCGGCGGCCTTGCCATTTACGTCAGTGACAACATAAATTACATTTCTGTTCCACTGAATGTAACCAACCCCCTAGAAGCAATGGGCATAGCCATCACATTGAGCAATAAAACAAAGTTGACAATAGTGAATGTCTATGCACCCCCAGAGGTCACAATAGAACCAGATGACTTCCAGTCACTTCTCGATCAGCTTCCACGGGGGGAATCAGTGCTTTGTGGAGATTTCAACGCAAAGCACGCTCTGTGGGGGTCACCGAGGAATGACTGCAGGGGGACTAGCCTATGCTCAATAATAGAAGGGAACGACCTATGCGTACTGAATGATGAGAGCCCTACATTTGTTGGAGGAAATGCCCCACCTTCACACCTAGATCTCACATTCTGCAAGCCTGGTATGGCAAACCGCTGCGATTGGCTAGTACATGAAGATGAGACACTTAGCAGTGACCATTTGGTGATAGAATTTAACATCCAAGCTGAAACCAACAGAGAAGTCTATAACGGAAGACCCAGTTGGAAAGTGATAGAAGCTGATTGGGCTAACTTCCGTGTAGGCTGCCTCGATTGGAAGGAAGAAGATATCATCGACACCGACATCGACGTGTACTCCGCCAATATCACGAATGCAATTATAGGTGCAGCAGACAACTCCATTCCAAAGACTTCTGGCAGAAAACCAAGGAATACAAAACCCTGGTGGTCTTCAGAATGTCAAGAGGCAGAAAGAAAGAAGGCACTTCGTCTACGAAAACGCCACTACAATGAAGTCAACCACCAAAATTACCTGAAGTTGAAATACGCCGCAAGAGACACCATCCAGAAGGCACAAAGTGGGCACTGGAGGACATTCTGTAATGCGTTGAACCAAAACACGCAAACAGGTGTCGTCTGGAAGAAACTGAACGCCATGCACGGAAAACGCAGATCGTTCAACATACCAAACCTTGAAGATGGAGACAAGTACGTTACCAACGGCAATGAAAAGGCAGATTTACTTGCTAAGACATTTGCAGATGCAAGTAAAGATGAAAACCAACCACCAGAATTCATGAAGAGGAAAGAAATCTTTTACTCACAGCACCCTTCATTAGTAATTGAATCTAATGTAGAGGCTGAACCAATCAATCTGCCCTTCTCAGAGGAAGAGTTAAATAAGGCTCTTTCCCTCAAGAAGGATAGTGCGGCTGGTGAGGACAAAGTCAAGTACCCAATGCTCAAACATCTGCCTAGAAATGCCAAAAAGATACTACTGAACTTCTTCAACACATCTTGGTTGACAGGGGAGGTACCTAAAGAATGGCGGAAAGCCAACGTCATCCCTCTTCCGAAAGCAGGGAAAGAGAGAACAAAGGCAGAGTCCTATCGACCAGTAAGCTTGACATCCACACTGTGCAAAACCTTGGAGACAATGGTTAACATCCGACTTCAGTTCTACCTGGAGAGTAACCGACTGATCGACGAAAATCAAAGCAGGTTCAGGAAGGGACGATCAACAATGGACCACTTGGTGCGACTACAGGGCACCTGCTATGTGCCGTGTTTGTAGATTTAACCAAGGCTTTCGATTTAGTTTGGTTGGACGGGCTGCTTTTCAAGCTGGGACGTATCGGAATAACGGGCACAATGTTTCGGTGGATCAAAAGCTTTCTGAGCGATAGAAGGATACAGGTGAATGTTGACAGATTCCTGAGTGCCGAGCAAACATTAGAAAATGGCACGCCTCAGGGGTCGGTCATCAGTCCCACTCTCTTCAATATTATGATCAACGACATACAGAAATCTTCATATCTCGACGCCAGAACTGAGCTAGCAAAATTTGCCGACGACAGCACAATATGGAGGAAAGGGACGAGGTTCTGTGAACTTCAAAAGAATATGCAAAAGGCCTTAGACAAATTCATGACATGGGCAAACGACTGGGGATTTAAGGTCTCAGAGAAGAAAACAGTCGGCATGCTTGTGTGCAGGGATAGAGGGATAAGCAGAATGACTCTGTGTATGAACGGGAAAACCATCGAGTTTAAAGACCAAACCAAGTTCCTTGGCGTAATCTTTGATCGAAGGCTGACCTGGAAACCGCACATCGACTGGACTGTAGATAGATGCTCCAAAGTCCTAAACTTAATGAGAAAAATAACGGGTAGAACCTGGGGAGCCAATAGAGTTACACTTATAATGGTGTATCGTGCTCTAATACGCTCTGTATTAGACTACGGGTCTTTGGTCTTCATGAACTGCGCGCCAACACTCTTAAGTAAGCGTGACGCTATCCAATACAAAGCTCTGTGTATTGCGACTGGCGTAGGGCTTGGGACCAGGAGAGAGGCATTACTACAGGAAGCCGGAGAGTTGCCCCTGTCCCTAAGAAGAAAAGAACTAGCAACAAGGTATTGGGCTAAGATCTCGCAATTGGGCGAGAGATTCCCGGCCTTTGTCAGCCTAAAGAAGACAAGATATGTAAGAGATCCTAGAAAGAAAAGCTTCGGCCAGGGTATCAGGGAAACAGTCAAGGAACTACGACTGGAGGAGCTCGTGATAAACGAACACGACCCACCATCGATCGCTCCTTGGACACTCCCAATACCACCGGTCAATCTAGATCTGCTACAGAAAACCGACAAGAAAAACAACCCCACTGCAGCACGGGCTCTCTCTCTGGAACACCTGGAAGACAACTGGCCGTCGGATGACTGGGAACATGTTTATACGGATGGCTCACGCAATCCTGAAAGGGGCACCAGCTCGTTTGGAATATACCTGCCAAACGGGGAACAGGGAATAAGCAGGAAACTGTCCAATAACTGTTCGGTGTACACTGCAGAGATTGTGGCCATCCGTGATGCTATATCATGGATCTCTTATCAAAAGACTAGTAAGTTCGTCATCCCAAGCGACTCTCTGAGCAGTCTGATTTCAATCCAAAATGACAACTCGGACTCAAGACCAGAAGTCATTTTGGAAATCAGGCAGCTGTACCAGAGGGTCCTAGAGAAGGGAAGCAAATTAGAGCTCGTGTGGATTCCATCACATGTGAACATTAGAGGAAACGAGGAAGCAGATCGACTCGCAAATGAAGGTCTCGGTGACACAGCACCACTCCGCACCATAGAATACAGCACCACGGAAATCTACAGTATGGTAAAAAGACAGGTCAATTCACTCTGGGAATTAAAGCTTGTTGAACTTGACACATACAGATTCCGGCTGGATGACAAGATCTACACGAAGACAGCTATCAATCACCCTAGAAGAGATATATGCAAACTTATATCGAAACTAAGGGTGAAAGAGCGGCTGCGAGACTACAAACACCAAGTCATCGTCTGTGAGTGCGGAGAAGAATGTACCACCAACCATGTCCTGGTAGACTGCGAGGTATTCAAGGAAGAGAGAACGGAACTAGTGGAGATGATGGAGACCAACAACATACCGCTCAACACTAAGAACCTACTCTTTCCAAGACCCGATCTGAAGCTGCAAATCTTCGAACTAATTCACGATTTAATGAACACCGTTGGATTAAGTAGAATAGTGAAGTAAGAGGGGGCTACGATAAGACGAGCTCAGCATCTAAACGCTAAACTACATAGGGGATATACACCAAAGTAGCGGGCTAGTGGAGTAAGGGAGGGTCACGGTAAGACGGGCTCGGCATCTAAACACTAATCCACTACAAAGACACCAAACCTACAAAGTGGGATAAGTGGAGTAAGGGGAGGCCACGATAAGACGGGCCTGGCACCTAAACACTAAACCCCAAAAGATGACTTCTACCAATGTAGAGACGAGACACATATATGTGTGCATAAATGCTGTCCCTACAGATCAACTACCAAACAATATGTGTTTTATTAAATAAAGGCAAGAACTTCTCACTAAACCTACTCCATGGCTTGAGGCCGCAAATGGAAAGATTGCAAAATCATATTCTAAAAACAGGAAGAAGCCTCGGCTCTCCTATGTCTTGTCTGCGATATCACTTCTGTGGAAGCGGACGTTAAAACATCAGGTAGTAGTAGTAGTAGTATCTTTATACAATAACATTATTTATGAATAGTCCCAAGACGGACGAAAAGTACTTTAAAATGTTAAAATGTTATTAAACCTGTGTTTGTGTCGACATACCTTTTATCTCTCTTCGTCGTTTACCGTGAAACAAAGTAGTACAACTTTGCAGTTGTACTAATAATTTTGGATATATATACATATATATATATGAAAAATTATTTTGAAAAAAGAAATAAACACATGTTTATGGTTAACGTTTTCAGTTCTCTTGAACCTCTTCAGACCATTTTGATACATTTATTATATCAAAATGGTCTGAAGAGGTTCAAGAGAACTGAAAACGTTAACCATAAACATGTGTTTATTTCTTTTTTCAAAATAATTTTTCATATATTTCTCTGGGAGTAGTTCAAAGAAACATTTTTTGTATATATATATATATATATATATATATATATATATATATATATATATATATATATATATATATATATATATAGTAGAATAGTTAATTAAAGCTGCTCTTTGGTAATATATAATTGAAATTAAAGATGGCAAAATAAAACTACATTTTTATGCTAACGTTTTCACCGCGATAGCGGCTCATCATGCGTTTTATTAAACAATAATTGAATTAACAATAGTCTATGACGTCACGGTGTCGTAGTTACATGATAAAATTATTGTACAGGCAAGGGTAGTTAGTTAGTCTACAGACTACAAATATTTAATCCCACCACAATCTTTATTTCATATAACTTATATATTCTCTTATTTAGAATTAAGTTTTGGGTGGTACTTCTCAATAAAATAGCTTTCTATTGCCTCCAAGAGGTCATTGTTTTTGCTATTAAGTTTATATAAAGGAAAAACACTAAATTTACCCCCACCACATACTTCAAGGTGCTCACTGAGCGGGATCATCCTATATTTTGGTTGAAGTATGTGCTGTCGATGAAGGTTCATTCTCAGCCTAAGCATCATTTGGGTCTTTCCTATATACTTCCCCTTGCATCCCGGACACGTTATAAGGTAAATTACATAGTTTGATTGGCAATTCATTGCCTGTTTGACATAAAATGTATTATCATCATTAATTTTTATGGATGATCCCTCAATGATAATGTCACAGGTTTTACACTTTGAACTACCGCATTCAAATTCCAAAACGAGGTTTTTTTTTAAATTGCCCTGTTTTTGGAACGAGATATTTTGTTCAGAATGAGGCTTGGTAAAAATGCCTCGTTTACTAAACATATTTTTTTTTCAAGATAGTTATTAGCAGTATTTGCTATCAGCGAATTTGTAAAAATTAAAATTAATGTTATTTAATACGAAAATAACCTATCCGAACTATGATATTATAATCAGAGAAATAGACAAGACAAGAATACACGCCATAGGTGGAGGTGTAAAACTATTGAAGACAGGCAGCTACCTTGATTAATTTATTGCCCAATCAGGTATAGGTGTTAAGTAACAACAGAGGTGTTGTGAAAGCTAAATTTAGGTTGTAAATTAATCAAGGTAGCTGTGTGTTTTCACCTCCACCTAACTGATATCGCAGACAACAAATTAGTGTTTATCTGATCTAAATACAACAAATAATCCATTCTTATTAATCAAAAAAAGCATTAAATTTCATCTCATAAATTCCAATACGCCAGTTTATTTTTTATACGCCCACATCGTATATTGTCGTCGCCCCCGTCCATCCGTCAGTCCGTCGGTCCGTCCGGCGACCATAATTGCTTGTGGACGCTCTAGAGGCTAAAGTTAATATCCGATTGACTTTAAATTTATACACAGTGTTAAAGGTCATGAGATGAAGAAGCCTATTGGTTTTCAGAGATTTCCGATAATAACTACCAGAGTTATGGCCCTTGATCACTTCAAAAAATCTTGTGGACGCTCTAAAAGCCAAAGTTAATATCCGATTGACTTTAAATTAATACACAGTGTTTAAGGTCATGAGACGAAGAAGCCTATTGATTTTCAGCGATTTCCGATAATTAGTGCCAGAGTTATGGCCCTTGATCACTTCAAAAAATCTTGTGGATGCTCTAAAAGCCAAAGTTAATATCCGATTGACTTTAAATTTATACACAGTGTTTAAGGTCATAAGACGAAGAAGTTTATAGATTTTCAGCGATTTCCGATAATTAGTGCCAGAGTTATGGCCCTTGATCACTTCAAAAAATCTTGTGGATGCTCTAAAAGCCAAAGTTAATATCCGATTGACTTTAAATTTATACACAGTGTTTAAGGTCATAAGACGAAGAAGTTTATAGATTTTCAGCGATTTCCGATAATTAGTGCCAGAGTTGTGGCCCTTGATCACTTCAAAATATCTTGTGGATGCTCTAGAGGCCAAAGTTAATATCCGATTGACTTTAAATTTATACACAGTGTTTAAGGTCATGAGACGAAGAAGCCTATTGATTTTCAGCGATCTCTGATAATTATTGCCAGAGTTGTGGCCCTTGATCACATAAAAAAAATCCTGTGGACGCTCTAGAGGCCAAAGTTAATATCCGATTGACTTTAAATTTACACACACTGTTTAAGTTCATGAGACGAAGAAGCCTACTGATTTTCAGCGATTTCAAATAATTACTTCCAGAGTTATCTCCCTTGATCACTTCAAAAACCCTTGTGACAATATAGATGCCAAACTTATCATCCGATTGACTTCAGATTGATACACAGAGTTTAAGGTGTTGAAACGAACAACTATTTTGATTTTCAATGAATTTTGTGAATTTTGATAACTGAACAGCTAAATCCATGATGTTAAATGTTTCCTATACTAATTGTTAGCGTGGGGCAAAACTTTATAAAAAGCAAACAAATTCTAATGATTTTCAGATAATTACATAATGAGTTGTTATTCTTAATCAGATTTTAGTGTATTACAAATGTTTCATTACCAAAAAAAGTAAAAATATGAGACAACCCTTGTTGACTGCCCGGACGATTTAGCTGCTGTGGGCGTATGTTTCGTTGCCTGGCAACCTATCTTTATATTTAAGAAAAAAGAATTAGTAAAATCGGTAAAAAAATAACAAAGTTACGACTATGCATTGTCCATTTTGTCGTTCGTAAATTTCGGTGATTTCGGATTCGTAAAACGTTTTGAAAATATATTTAATCAACAGCTAGCACCCATTTTTGGGGGGATAGGTAAAAGTTTCATAAAGATACTGTGGTTAGATTCTGAGAAATCCGATTTGTGGATAAAACACAAAAAAAATAACAACTAGATCTGCTAAGCAGATATTAAAGCTTTCATATTCACGATCAGTTTCTGTCGCATCTCATGAGTTATATAAAGAATCTTAAAAAGGGAAAAGAACTAGATCTGCAAAGCAGATATTAAAGCTTTCATATTCACAGTCACTTCCTGTCACATGTCATGGGTCATGTAAATAATCTCATCAAGAAAAAAAAATCATTAAAATCGGCCAAGATATAGCGAAGTTTTTATGATTTTTCACTCGTAAACAACTTTATCGGCACGAAAAACATCAAAGACAAAATTCGAAAATGTGACATTTTCAAATAACAATATTTTGACCCTGATCCCGGCTATCCAGAAATGTATTCATTTTGGAAATAGGAGACATATTCTCCAAACTACGGCCTATTGCTTTCATTTACGTCCTCGTTAATGTCGATTTTTCACCTGTTCTAATATTCAGTGCGAAATGCTGACCATCACGTGACCGAAATCAAAATTCTGATCCGATAGATTTTTAGGCATTCCTTCAAGGATTCCGAAAATGTAACTCCCATGTCTGTAAGTAAAATATCGCAAAAGCCTTAGTGATTTTTCACGTTTCAAGATGGTGGCACTTCCAGTTCAAGTCACAAACTCAATATTTTGTGTACGAATCAGTATTTACTTATCTAGTAACAAAAAAAAAAAATCAGGTCATTCTGACCTATATTTCTTCAATTTTTTTTAAAACTTTGATCCTTAATTTCACCAAGGGGACATTTAGAAATCTTTAAAGTTGCATCGTTGAGATCTACTTACATACTAAATTTCATGAAAATCGTACAACAATTAAAGAAGTTGTCAAGTTGGTCTCAACTTCCGGCTTGAAATCACAGCGACGAATTTTCGAAATTCGAAAATCTGAAACTGCAGATTTAAAGTAATTGTCTCAAGGTACTCAAAGAAGAAAGATTTAGTAAAATAGGTCAAATAGTCACAAAGTTACAGCATTGTAGGTCAAATGCATTCGTTCGTAAAATTCGGTGATTTCGGATACGTAAAACGTTTTGAAAATATATTTAATCAACAGCCACCACCCATTTTTGGGGGGATAGGTAAAAGTTTCAGAACGATCCTATGGTTAGATTCTGAGAAATCCGATTTGTGGATAAAACATACAAAAAAAAATAATAATAATACTAGATCTGCTACTGTCCCATGCAGATATGAAAGCTTTCATATTCAACGTCATGTGTCATCGATCGTATCAAGTATCCTAAATAAAAGGATAAGAAGAAAAAATTATCAAAATTGGTCAAAAACTCGCGAAGGTACAAGTCTAAATATAGTATGAAACATTGCACCCAGGCATAACAATAATCTGAAAACTAAAGGGAAATAACTGAAATTTGTATTACTGTAATGAGACGGATGAGAAAATGAAATGGAAATGGCGGGAAAGAACTAAAAATGGCAGGTTGGACAGGCGACCTTACTCCTTGTCACGTACAACCGGGCATTCGAACACACGCTACTTAACTCAATGACAGGCGCGCGTGCTAACCATTCAGCCACCCACCCCCCCTTTGAAATCAGACACGTGCAATATGTCATATAGGGAGAATAACAAGTCGCTCACAACCAAATGGTAAATTAATGAGTTTAGGTCAAAAGGCTGAGCTACTGTTTTAGAGTATGGGTTGTTCATAGTTAAATGAAAGTTTAATTTTAAATAAGACCAATAAAATTAGGATTTAATAATGCCAGACTAATATTAAAATAAAGTTTTAAATTAAGAATAATTAATTATTGGTCTAATGCAATGAAATGCTTTGATTTGACGGATGAAATGTACGATGGGTGTCCAGACTATGTGGCTAAGTCGTTGGCCTGCTAGCCAGGAGGTCGGGTGTTCGATCCCTGCATTGGCCGAGAAAGTTCATCTCGATTTTCTGGCGTGTCCCCCCCCCCCCGCCGTGTACACATTGGAGTGCACGTAAAAGATCCCTTTGCAGTTGGAATTCGATACTGTTGAATACGCTCTATACAATGACTAAATGTGCAGATTATAGCCACCCACACTGCATGTTTTGCTTTACAATGAAAGGGTGCCGTTTTCAATTTTCGATCCTTTTATTCTTCTACTCCTGATATTTTGGACTGTTGGTCGATGGTTTCATATAAAAAAACTACCGATAAGACTCTTTGTAGAAGAAGTTCCCCCAAAATATTATGTTGACTTTAACAGTATACACTCACCCCCTAAATAGGAGTTTTAACACTGGTATCTGTTACTGGGCAAATGGTAAAAAATAATTCTTAGAAGAACCACATGTTATATGTTTCTGATAAGGGCATTGGCAGGGCTTTCTATAGGGGATCATTTTGTTGACCCCACGTGCATGAACTTTGACCTTGACCTTTTTTATTTGACCTTTGACCCCAAAAATAAGTTTAACTTTTCCATTTGACCTCAAACAGACCACAGGGATTATAAGCTGGTAGGGTTTTTGATGTAGATTCAAAGAAAACAACTATTTTGCCACAAATCTGTGTATTATTCATAATTGTAGCACTAAAATCAAAAAAGTTATGAGACATCAAAGATGATAAACATTGCGATAAAATACAGCAATGGAGTTTTAAGTATTCACATTGTAGCAATTGTGATTTAATGAATGGATTTAAATATAACAAAATAAAATATCACAAATATATGATTAGAATTAAAAAATAAAGACATAATTAAGTAATTATGCAAATGACCTTTGACATATTATTGACCTTTGACCCCACTATTGACCTTTGACTCAATGGGTTGACCTTTGACCTGCCACACTGACTTTCGACCCCAAAATTAGTTTTTTTTATACTTCTGTTGTTAAAATAATACCCACAGCTGCTATTATGAAAATATTACAGCATTTGCCATAAGGTAAACACGATCCCAAAGACAATAGCCCTTTTTTACACCGAAATATGAAAGTAGGCACAAGGCGGATAACAAAAATTCAGAAGGAATACATACAATCAAGTAGATACATGTACACAGGCCTAGGAAAATCATGCAACAATCAATAATTATGTTATTAACAATAAATATAGCAATGACAAAAAATCTGCTATGTTATCTAGTTTTCAAACAGACTAAATTCCATTGTGCCAACTGCCAACTCATGAAACTCCAATTCCATGTCTTGGAATAAACTTCGGTATACTGGGCTCTGTGTCTATACACTGTCCATGCTTCCATTCTTCTGTGCTAATATTATGACTTATCTTCTGATGATCACAAGGCTGGGATGCAGATGGCTGTGTTCTCTTCAATGGTAAATTTTCTTCAAAAGAATCTTCTGCATAGGAAAGCTTCTATGTTTCTTGACCCCTTGACCTGGTGGTACATGTACTTTTGTTATACTGTTGTACCCAAACTTTCTCAACAATATCATTGGGTCTACCTATTTCCATCTTCAGATAAGGGCCTTCAAATATAAATAAATAAATGTAAAGCATTCAGTGCAATAAAAAAAACCCAAAGACTTCTACATTGAGTAACCTTAGGTAAAATAATTTGAAAGAGGAAGGTCTAAGACTATCATTAGCCTACCATGTCCATTTGCAGTATCTTCAACTGAGGTTGAAGGCCTAGGAAAAAATATTAAATAACACACTTTGATTAAATAGTGTACATGTAAAACACAGAAGGATAGTCACACACACTTTCGTTTGGCATTTATAATATACATGTGTAGGCCTATTATTTATTTTTACCAAAGGGTAGAGATAGAAATCTAAATTATCATAAGTGATTTAGCCTTACTTGCCCGAGGCCTAGTCCCAACAACGGTCCAACCCCCTCGATCATTGCTGGAATTGGAACTAAAGCAAACAAACGAAAAGTGACAATAATTAGTGGCCAAGCCTTTTTGAAATTTGAATAACTATACGTGGGTTTCTCCATTTCATGCCAAAATTGTCTAATTGAAACAGAAAACATCCCCTTTTCATCAAGTCAGCCATGTGTGTACTCCGCCATACGCACGTGACCGAGAAATGTACTACTATAGTACTATTACTATTAGCTACATTTTAGGCCCACATATTTGATCTAATTTACCGATAATTCGATGCTAAATGGATGATTAATGGTAGAAATAAGCACACATTCTACAATTAAATAATTATCATCATCAAGTTTACGTTTGTTCGGGTGTAAAAAAATAAATTAGTAAACAAAACTCACTCATCTAATCTAATCAGGATCTCTCGTTGACAAATTCTTCGTCGGACGAATCTAGGTCACATGTTTGCTCATTTGAATTCATCGGCATCTCTCACATATTCAAGATCACACGTGTTTAATCATTGGAAAACTTAACAAAACTTCTATTCTTAATTTTCGGTTTAATAATTTCTCTTTTAGACGTAATAAACCACCTTTTACGGCTATAGGTTCACGAAATAATAGGACTTCTGCTAAATATAAATAACACAACGTCATTTGTTTACGCTCACAGAGTTACCCATCTTTGTTAGACTCTAGACTCGTATAACACGACTTCTATGTTGAATAATCGCCCGTTCTTAGTCTCATTTTACGGGGAATTTTCGTGGCTTTCGAATGATATAAATGATATTCGTTTATACTGTGAATATTTTTCCGGATATGACGTGATGAATTTATCGATCGCCGGCGATCGATTTTAACAGGGGAGGAGTTCTTAGGGTTAAGAGAAAAGGACCTTTAAAAATGCTCCAAATTGTAAAAATACGACTTTTTGGATTTTCGATCTCTTTTTTCTGCTATCCCTGATATTTGAAAATAATGATACAATGATTTCACACAACAGGCTAGCTATTGGACTCTCGATTGACAAGAGTTTCACCACCCTCCCTTCATTATAACCGAAGTTATCGTGCCCTAAAGAATCAACAAATCAGCATGCTTATCTCTGCTTACCCTAAGCAGAAAATGCTCATCTTTGAACTCAATCATAACATTGACCTAGTGAACGTCTACACCAAGTTTGAACATTCTAGCTTAATTAGAAGGAGAGTTATTGTGTTCCAAAGTCCCGGCCCTTCAAATTGCTTCTATTTTCCATTTTCAATTCAAAATGGTGACCATCACGTGACCGAAATCAAAATTCTGATCCGATAGATTTTTAGGCATTCCTTCAAGGATTCCGAAAATATAACCCCCGAGTCTGTAAGGAAAATAGCAAAAAAGCCTTATTGATTTTTCACGTTTAAAGATGGTGGCACTTCCGGTTCGACCGACAAACTCCATATTTTGTGCACGAATCAGTAATTCCTTGTCTAGTATCGAAAAAAAAATTAGGTCATTCTGACCTATATTTCGACGATTTTTTTGAAAACTTTGATCCTTAATTTCACCAAGGGGAGATAATTTAGAAAATTTCCAAGGACATCATTGAAGTCGCATTGGCAAGATCTACTAATATTCTAAATTTCACGAAAATCGCACAACTATTAAAGAAGTTGTCAAATTGGTAATAACTTCCGGTTCGAAATGACAGCGACGAATTTTCGAAATTCGAAAATCCGAAATTGCAGATTTGAAGTAAATGTTTCAAGATACTCAAAGAAAAAAGAATTAGTAAAACAGGTCAAATAGTCACAAAGTTACAGCATTGTAGGTCAAATGCATTCATTCGTAAAATTTGGTGATTTCGGATTCGTAAAACGTTTTGAAAATATATTTAATCAAGGTGGGCACCCCATTTTTGGTGGGGTAGGTCAAAATTTCAGAAAGATCCTATGGATAGATTCTGAGAAATCCGATTTGCAGAAAACACAAAAAAAAATAATAACTAGATCTGCTACTGTCCCATGCAGATATGAAAGCTTTCATATTCATCGTCACGTGTCATCGATTATATCAAGTATCTCAAATAAAAGGATACGAATAACAAACTATCAAAATTGGTCAAAAACTCGCGAAGGTACAAGTCTAAATATAGTATGAGACATTGCATAATCTGAAAACTAAAGGGAAATAACTGATACTTGTGTTGCTGTAATCGGGATGACTTCCGACTTCAAAACTTTCAGAAAAATGAAATGAAAATGGTAAGAAAACATCGAAAAATTAAATGAGATAACTTTGAACAAAACTAAAACTTTTTGAATCAGGTTGAACTCAACTGTTTGAATATATACGTTAAATATGTAGATTTGGAAAATTCTAAAGACATAATTATCAAAATGGGTCAAAAACTCACAAAGTTACAAATTTAAATGTAGTGAGAAACATTGCACCCGGGCAAAAAAATAATCTTTAAAGTAATGGGAAACTTGTATAGCTGTAATCGGGCTTCTAAAATTAGAGATATGTTATATAATTATGGTTTCCAATATGTTTGGTTATAAGTAGGAAATCGTGACGACTTCTTAAGCATGTTTTAAACAAAGGATCATAGACTGCAATATACAAGAATGGCACTCTGCAATAAAAAAACTGACCAAAGCAAGATTTCTATGCAGAAATTAAATAATTGCTAGAACCAGAAAAATATTTATCCACTATAATAAATAAGCAACATAGAGAAAATGAAATGAAATTGAATGGGGTTTAACGTCCTACTGTTCTGCTCCTAAAATGGGCTAATGAAGACGGGCATACGCCATAAAGTGTGCAATGAAGGAAATTTTACCCGGGCAGCGGCGTTACGGCCTACGAGGTTGGACAGGCGACCATACTCCTTGTCACGTACAACCAAGATATCGAAACAACGACAGTTGACTCAATGACAGACGTTATGATACAGAGCGCACGTGCTAACCATTCAGCACGCAACCTCCCTAAAATCGGCAAATTGCTGACCTACAGCGAGAAACATTTCAACCGGGCCAAATTTTCTATTTTAACAGTTTAATTTGTACGGTACCTTTAGTTATCAACCGAATATTACAAAACTTTTAAAAATAAGCTCCCCCTGACCAGGTTAATCGTTCGCAATAAACGTTTGCCCCTTAAAATCGGCAAATTGCTGACTTTAAAGTGAGAAACATTACAACCGGGCGAAATTTTCTGTATTATCACTTTTACAGTACCTTTGATTACCAACCGATTATTACAAAACTTTAAAAATAAAAGAGAAAGAGAGAAATGCGGCTTAACGTCCATTCGACACAAACAAGGTCATTTCGGGACTAACATATGTCTTTTAATTTTATTGAAAAACTTCCCTTGCGCGTACGGGTCTTTAGCCGTGGGAGGAAACCGAGGGACACGGAGAAAACCCACGAGGTTGGACACCATACTCGATGTCACATGCAACCTGGAAATCGAAACGACGTCGGTTGACTCAATGACAGACGTTACGATACAGCGCGCACATGCTGACCATTCAGCCATTCAGGCTCCCTAAAATCAGGAAATTGCTGACTTATAGCAAGAAACATTTCAACCGGGCATTTCAATCGAAACAACGCCAGTTGACTCAATGGCAGACGTTACGATACAGAGCGCAGGTGCTAACCATTCAGCCACACATCCTCCCTAAATTTGGCAAATTGCTGACCTACAGCGAGAAACATTTCAACCGGGCGAAATTTTCTATTTTAACAGTTTAATTTACACGGTACCTTTAATTATCAACCGAATATTACAAAACTTTTAAAAATAAGCCCCCCCCCCGACCAGCTTAATCGTTCGCAATAAACGTTTGTCCCCTAAAATGGGCAAATTGCTGACCTTAAAGTGAGAAACATTACAACCGGGCGAAATTTTCTGTTTTATCACTTTTACAGTACAGTACAGTACAGTACAACCAATTATTACATTAAATACAAAACTTTAAAAATAAAAGAGAAAGAGAGAAATGCGGCTTAACGTCCATTCGACACAAACTAGGTCATTTTGGGACATATGGATGGGACGATAAACCAAGGTCCCGTGTCCACATTGGAGTGCACGTAAAATATCCCAAAGCAGTTGGAATTCGATACTGTTGAATAAGCTCTATACGATGACTATGCAAACCATTATTAATCGATGAATGTGTTAAAATGTACAAAATATAAACAGTATTAATCTTAATCAATAACATAAATGATTACAAATTTTTTTTTTAGATAGTTTTAAAATAGAAAACAAATAATTATATCAAATCAAACCTATTCAATTTCAATTAATATGAGGACTGGCTGCAAAGTTCTAAGCCTATGTGTGCAAGACCTATATAATGTTGATGTTTCCTTTTATTTTTCTATATAGTTTCCATCCAATCTCAATTTTTTCATCAGTTATTTTCGGTGATTTTGGATTCGCAAAACCTTTTGAAAATATATTGATACCAAGGCCACCACCCATTTTTGAAAGGAGGCTTACCAGAAAAGTAAAATAGATCACAAAATCACGAACTAACACAGCTGTCAAGGTCAATTTTTTCATCAGTTGTTTTCCGTGATTTTGGATTCGCAAAACGTTTTGAAAATATATTTCCAAGGCCACCACCCATTTTTGAAAGGAGGCTAACCAGAAATGTATTGATTTCCCAGATTTGAGACGAAATCGCGAATCTGCGATCTATTTGATTATTTTCAAGCTGTTAATCGGAGTTATTCACGCGAAAACAACTTTGTCGGTACGGAAAACATCAAAGGTGAAATTTGAAATTTTGAAATTTGCAAATACCAAAAATGAGCCAGGCTATCCCCAAATGTATTAATTTCAAAGATAGGAAACGAATTCAACAAACTACGGTCTACTCTGATAATTTACATGCCCGTTAATGTCCATTTTTCACTATTTCTGATATTCAATTCAATATGATGACTATCCATTGACTTAAATCAAAATTCTACTGCCAACATTTTATAGCCATCTCTTAAGGGATTCAGAAAATATAACCCCCGTGTCTGTATGTAAAATAGCAAAATGGCGTTTGAGGTTTTTACATTTCAAGATGGTGGCACTTCCGGATTGAGCTACAAACTCCTTTTTTTGTGTACGAATCAGTGGTCTTGTAGCTAGTAACCAAAAAAAAATTCAAGATGATTTGACCTATATTTCGTCGATTTTTTTTAAAATTTCGATCCTCAATTTTAAGGGGAAGATAATTTAGAAAATTTCTAAAGTCATTTTTCAAGTCGCATCATTAAGGTTTACTTACATATTAAATTTCATGAAAATCGTACAACTACTAAAGAAGTTGACGAGTTGGTGTAAACTTCCGGTTCCATATCACAGCGACGAATTTTCGAAATTCGAAAATCCGAAATTGCAGATTTGAAGTAAATGTCTCAAGGTACTCATAGAAAAAAGAATTAATTAAATAGGTCAAATAGTCACAAAGTTACAGCATTGTAGGTCAAATGCATTCGTTCGTAAAATTCGGTGATTTCGGATTCGTAAAACGTTTTGAAAATATATTTAATCAAGGTTCGCATCCCATTTATGGGGGGGTAGGTCAAAGTTTCAGAAAGATCCTATCGTTAGATTCTGAGAAATCCGATTTGCAGAAAATACACAAAAAAAAAAATAATAATAATAACTAGATCTGCTAAGCAGATATTAAAGCTTTCATATTCACGGTCAGTTTCTGTCGCATCTCATGAGTTAAATAAAGAATCTTAAAAAGGAAAAAGAATTAATGAAATCCGCCAAAAATTCACCGAGTTATAACGAGAAACAATTCAACCGGTTCAAATTCTACCTTAATTAAAAACAGGGGTGTTATGTTCCAATGTGATCAGTCAAATTGCTTATTGCTCCTAAATCTACGCAGGTAATGACATAATGAATCTATATTTGGAATTTTGTCACTCTCACTTCATTATAACCAAAGTTATCATGCCCCAAATTAGTAACCAATCAGATTGCTTATCTCTGCTTACAGTAAGCAGACAATGCTCATCTTCGCACTCCATCATGGCATTGACCTAATGAACGCCTTCACCAAGATTGAACATTCTGCCCCAATTAAAAGAAGAGTTATTTTGTTTCAAATTCTCGACCAATCAAATTGCTCATCGCTCTGCTTGTCCATGGCAGACAATGCTCATTGTCGAATGTATTCAAGGTATTGATGTAATGAAACTATACACTAAGTTTCATCACTCTGACTTAATAAGAACTGAAGTGAAAGTGTCCGAAATTATCAACCAATCAAATTGCTTATCTCTGCTTACCCTAAGCATAAAATGCTCATCTTCGAACTCCATCAAAGCATTGACCTAATAAAGACCTACGCCAAGTTTGAACATTCTAGCCGAATAACACTGAGAGTTATTTGTGTTTCAATGTCTCGACCAATCAATTTGCGTATCGCTCTGCTTATCCTGAGCAGAAAATGTTCATTGTCGAACATAGTCAAGGTAGTGATTTAATGAAACTATACACCAAGTTTCATCACTATCACTTAATCAGAACTAATGTTATTGTGTGTCCAATCATCAACCAATCAAATTGCTCATCTCTGCTTACCCAACGCAGAAAATGCTGATGTTCGAACCTCATCAAGACATTGACCTACTGAATGCCTATACCAAGTTTGAACATTGTACCCCAATTAGATGAAGAGTTATTGTGTTCCAAAGTCACCAAGGTATTGGCCTAATGAACACCTACACCAAGTCTAGCTGAATTAGAAAGAGAGTTATTGTGTCCCAAACTAGATCATTTCGGGACTAATTGTTTTAAAGAGACACGTTAAGGGTTGTTCATAGTTAAATGAAAGTTTAATTTTGAATAGGACGAACGTCTACCAATAAAATTAGGATTTAATAATATAAAAAATAAAGTTTTAAATCAATAATAATTAATTATTGGTCTGATGGCAATGCAATGTTATATGATTTGACGGATGAAATGTACGATGGGTGTCCACACTAAGTGGCTAAGGCGTTGGCCTGCTAGCCAAGAGGTCGGGTGTTCGATCCCTGCATTGGCCAAGAAAGTTCATCTCGATTTTCTGGCGTGCCCCCCACCCCTGTGCACACATTGGAGTGCACGTAAAAGATCCCTTAGCAGTTGGAATTCGATACTTTTGAATAAGCTCTATAAAATGACTAAATGTGCAGATTGTAGCCACCCACACTGCATGTTTTGCTTAACAATGAAAGGGTGCCGTTTTCAATTTTCGAACCTTTTATTCTTCTACTCCTGATATTTTGGACTGTTGATCGAAGGTTTCATATAAAAGACTATCGATAAGACTCTTTGTAGAAGAAGTTCCCCAAAAATATTATGTTGACTTTAAGAGAAAGGGATTGTTAAAAATGCTCCAAATCGTAAAAATACGACTTTTTGGATTTTCGATCTCTTTTTTTCTGCTAGCTAGCTATTAGACTCTCTATTGACAAGAGTTTCACCGCCCTCCCTTCATTATAACCGAAATTATCGTGCCCTAAAGAATCAACAAATCAGCATGCTTATCTCTGCTTACGCCAGGCAGAAAATGCTCATTTTTGAACTCAATCATGACATTGACCTCGTGAACGTCCACACCAAGTTTGAACATTCTAGCTTAATTAGAAGGAGAGTTATTGTGTTCCAAAGTCCCGGCCCTTCAAATTGCTTCTATTTTTCATTTTCAATTCAAAATGGTGACCATCACGTGTAGGGGTGGGTATTGCCAAAAAAATCGTATTGTGATATAGTGCGATACGATTTGTCGTATTGCAATACATATTGCAATATATTGTGAAAGTGTTAACTACAGATTTATTGCAAAAGTACAGCCTTAAATGTATCTCATAGCAACACTGAAACTCATGTGAAGGTCTTTGAAAATGCAATTCTTCTATTGTACAACTAGTCAACTACAAGAACAAGATATCCACAAAACCCATGTTTTTATTTACCTCACTTAGGCGTTACATTTATTGCATAATGCAACATTCAACATTAAACACCCTGAGCCAATTAAAAGATTAGCTACCCTACCCCTAAGCTCATTAAATCAGCAGGGTCCATCTCCCTCAGCCAATTAGTGGATTATTGTTAATCCTTATTTTCTGTTTGAGCGAAAGTATCCAAGATGGCGGCGACACGTTTGATCTCGGCTCGAGTAGACGCATTCTTCGCATCATAACGTCAAAAAAAAAAAAATAAATAGTTGATTTCTTCGACATTATCATATTCCACAATATGCCTGGCAGTAAATTATAAAATCGGATTCTATTTCACTTTCAATATCATATAATTATTAGCCGTAAGTGACAGCGTGAAAATATTGGAATAGCGCCAAAGTGATTCGCACGGTGTGAATTTTCACCTCTGACCTATTACGTAAATACTGAAAGATCAGGTGTTGAAACATATATTTCTTATTGGATGATTAGCGAATTAAACATTCCTTTTCATCGCGGGTTTTACTTTTATTACCCAATCACCATTAATTAATGAATTAGAAACAGTAGAAATAAGTTCATTGATTTCTCGCTTGGGTTCGCTAATGCCGTTGCCAAGTACGAAGGGTCCGCGAGTTGATTCGCTACCGCCTGGCACGTGTCGCGATCTGTTTCGCTAACGTCAAAAATGCGTCAAGGAAATTCTCAAGTTTTCAATAGAATTGACAGTCTCACGGAATATTCCGATGATTATTACGGAAGTTGCCGATCGTATTGACTGAACCGGTTCTTGGACGTGTATCACGATATGATGTATTGGCAAGTTTGAATCGCAATACACCGGTATACCGGTTATATCGCCCACACCTAATCACGTGACCGAAATCAAAATTCTGATCCGATAGATTTTTAGGCATTCCTTCAAGTATTCTGAAAATATAACTCCCGAGTCTGTAAGTAAAATAGCAAAAAAGCCTTATTGATTTTTCACATTTAAAGATGGTGGCACTTCCGGTTTGATCAACAAACTCCATATTTCGACAATTTTTTTGAAAACTTTGATCCTTAATTTCGTCAAGGGGAGATAATTTAGAAAATTTCTCATTATATTTTTGAAGTCACATGGGTAAGATCTACTTATATACTAAATTTCATGAAATTCGTACAACTATTAAAGAAGTTGTCAAATTGGTCTAAACTTCCGGTTCGAAATCACAGCGACGAATTTTCGAAATTCGAAAATGCGAAACTGCAAATGAAAATGATTTTTTTCAAGGTATTCAAAGAAAAAAGAATTTGTAAAATCAGTCAAAAAATAACAAAGTTACGACCATGCAGTATCGAATTCCAACTGCTTAGGGATATTTTACGTGCAATCCAATGTGTACACGGGACCTTGGTTTTTCGTCCCATCCGAACGACTAGACAGCTGTGCTTGTCAGGCCCTCCGTTCTGCCTCACTGACAAGGGGGAACCACCCCGGGAAATCGAGATGAACTTTCTCCGTGCGGACCTTTCAATGCAGGCCAAACGTTTATTGCATACGATTAAGCTGGTCAGTTGGAGCTTATTTTCAAAAATTTTGTAATAATTGATTGGTAATTAAAGTACCGTGCAAATTAAACTGTTAAAACAGAAAATTTCGCCCGGTTGAAATGTTTCTTGCTATAAGTCAGCAATTTCCGATTTTAGGGAGGCTGAATGATTAGCATACGCGCGCTGTATCGTAACGTCTGTCATTGAGTCAACCGGCGTCGTTTCGATTTCCAGGTTGCACGTGACATGGAGTATGGTGTCCAACCTCGTGGGTTTTCTCTGTGTCCTTCGGTTTCCTCCCATTTCGCAGGGTTGTAATGTTTCTCACTTTAAAGTCAGCAATTTGCCGATTTTAAGGGGCAAACGTTTATTGCGAACGATTAAGCTGGTCAGTGGGAGCTTATTTTCAAAAGTTTTGTAATAATCGGTTGGTAATTAAAGTACCGTGCACAGTAAACTGTTAAAACAGAAAATTTCGCCCGGTTGAAATGTTTCTTGCTATAAGTCAGCAATTTTCCGAATTCAGGGTGGCTGAATGGTTAGCATGTGCGCGCTGTATCGTAACGTCTGTCATTGAGTCAACCGGCATCGTTTGGATCTCCAGGTTGCACGTGACATGGAGTATGATGTCCAACCTCGTGCGTTTTCTCCGTGTCCTTCGGTTTCCTCCCAACAGCTAAAGACCAGTACACGCAAGGGGAGTTTTTAGATAAAATTTAAAAAAACATATGTTAGTCCCGAAATGACCTAGTTTGTGTCGAATGGACGTTAGGCCGCATTTCTCTCTTTCTCTTTTATTTTTAAAGTTTTGTAATAATCGGTTGGTAATCAATGGTACTGTAAAAGTGATAAAACGGAAAATTTGGCCCGGTTGTAATGTTTCTCACTTTAAAGTCAGCAATTTGCCGATTTTAAGGGGCAAACGTTTATTGCGAACGATTAAGCTGGTCAGGGGGAGCTTATTTTTAAAGGTTTTGTAATTTTCGGTTGATAACTAAAGGTACCGTGCAAATTAAACTGTTAAAATAGAAAATTTGGCCCGGTTCAAATGTTTCTCGCTGTAGGTCAGTAATTTGACGATTTTAGGGAGGTTGCGTGGTTAGCACGTGCGCTCTGTATCATAACGTCTGTCATTGAGTCAACTGGCGTTGTTTCGATACTTGGTTGTACGTGACAAGGATTTCCTACCTATAACCAAACATATTGGAAACCATAATTATATAACATATCTCTAATTATATAACATATCTCCAAAATTAGAGATATGTTATATAATTATGGTTTCCAATATGTTTGGTTATAAGTAGGAAATCGTGACAACTTCTTAAGCATGTTTTAAACAAAGGGTCATAGACTGAAATATACAAGAATGGCACTCTGCAATAAAAAAACTGGTCAAAGCAAGATTTCTATGCAGAAATTAAATAATTGCTAGAACCAGAAAAATATTTATCCACTATAATAAATAAGCAACATAGAGAAAATGAAATGAAATTGAATGGGGTTTAACGTCCTACTGTTCTGCTCCTAAAACGGGCTAATGAAGACGGGCATACGCCATAAAGTGTGAAATGAGGGAAATTTTACCCGGGCAGCGGCGTTACAGCCTACGAGGTTGGACAGGCGACCATACTCTTTGTCACGTACAACCAAGAAATCGAAACAACGCCAGTTGACTCAATGACAGACGTTATGATACAGAGCGCACGTGCTAACCATTCAGCCACGCAACCTCCCTAAAATCGTCCAATTGCTGACCTACAGCGAGAAACATTTCAACCGGTCCAAATTTTCTATTTTAACAGTTTAATTTGCACGGTACCTTTAGTTATCAACCGAATATTACAAAACTTTTAAAAATAAGCTCCCCCTGACCAGCTTAATCGTTCGCAATAAACGTTTGCCCCTTAAAATCGGCAAATTGCTGACTTTAAAGTGAGAAACATTACAACCCTGCGAAATTTTCTGTTTTATCACTTTTACAGTACCTTTGATTACCAACCGATTATTACAAAACTTTAAAAATAAAAGAGAAAGAGAGAAATGCGGCCTAACGTCCATTCGACACAAACTAGGTCATTTCGGGACTAACATATGTTTTTTAAATTTTATTTAAAAACTCCCCTTGCGCGTACTGGTCTTTAGCCGTTGGGAGGAAACCGAAGGACACGGAGAAAACCCACGAGGTTGGACATCATACTCCATGTCACGTGCAACCTGGAGATCCAAACGATGCCGGTTGACTCAATGACAGACGTTACGATACAGCGTGCACATGCTAACCATTCAGCCACCCTGAATTCGGAAAATTGCTGACTTATAGCAAGAAACATTTCAACCGGGCGAAATTTTCTGTTTTAACAGTTTAATGTGCACGGTACTTTAATTACCAACCGATTATTACAAAACTTTTGAAAATAAGCTCCAACTGACCAGCTCAATCGTATGCAATAAATGTTTGGCCTGAATTGAAAGTTCTGCACGGAGAAAGTTCATCTCGATTTCCCGGCGTGGTTCCCCATTGTCAGTGAGGCAGAACGGGGGGCCTGACAAGCACAGCTGTCTAGTCGTTCGGATGGGACAAAAAACCAAGGTCCCGTGTACACATTGGAGTGCACGTAAAATATCCCTAAGCAGTTGGAATTCGATACTGTTGAATAAAGCTCTATACGATGACTAAATGTGTAGATTGTAGTCACCCACACTGCATGTTTCGCTTAACAATGAAAGAGTGCCGTTTTCAATGTTCGATCCTTTTGTTCTTCTACTCCTGATATGTTGGACTGTTGATCGATGGTTTGATATAAAAGACTACCAATAAGACTCTTTGTAGAAGAAGTTCCCAAAAAATATTATGTTGACTTTACGAGAAAGACCTCTAAACATGCTCCAAATTGTAAAAATATGACTTTTTGGATTTTCAATCTCTTTTTTTCAGCTATCCCTGATATTTAAAAAAAATGATACAATGATTTCACACAACAGGCTAGTTATTAGACTCTCTATTGACAAGAGTTTCACCGCCCTCCCTTCATTATAACCAAAGTTATCGTGCCCTAAAGAATCAACAAATCAGAATGCTTATCTCTGCTTACCCTAAGCAGAAAATGCTCATCTTTGAACTCAATCATAACATTGACCTAGTGAACGTCTACACGAAGTTTGAACATTCTAGCTTAATTAGAAGGAGAGTTATTGTGCTCCAAAGTCTCGGCCATTCAAATTGCTTCTATTTTTCATTTTCAATTCAAAATGGTGACTCCCGGATGACCTAAATCAAAATTCTACCGCCGACATTTTTTAGGCCTTCCTACAAGGATTCAGAAAATGTAACTCCCGAGTCTGTAAGTAAAATAGCAAAAAGGCCTTAGTGATTTTCACGTTTAAAGATGGTGGCACTTCCGGTTCGATCGACAAACTCCATATTTTGTGTACGAATCAGTAATTCCTTGTCTAGTATCGAAAAAAAAAAAATAGGTCATTCTGACCTATATTTCGACGATTTTTTTGAAAACTTTGATCATTAATTTCACCAAGGGGAGATAATTTAGAAAATTTCTAATTATATTTTTGAAGTCACATCGGTAAGATCTACTTATATACTAAATTTCCTGAAAATCGTACAACTATTAAAGAAGTTGTCAAATTGGTCTAAACTTCCGGTTCGAAATCACAGCGACGAATTTTCGAAATTCGAAAATGTGAAACTGCAGATGAAAATGATTTTTTTCAAGGTATTCAAAGAAAAAAGAATTAGTAAAATCGGTAAAAAAATAACAAAGTTACGACTATGCATTGTCCATTTTGTCGTTCGTAAATTTCGGATTCGTAAAACGTTTTGAAAATATATTTAATCAACAGCTACCACCCATTTTTGGGGGATAGGTAAAAGCTTCATAAAGATACTGTGGTTAGATTCTGAGAAATCCGATTTGTGGATAAAACACAAAAAAAAAATAACAATAACTAGATCTGCTACTGTCCCATGCAGATATGAAAGCTTTCATATTCATCGTCACGTGTCATCGATTATATCAAGTATCTCAAATAAAAGGATAAGAATAACAAACTATTAAAATTGGTCTAAAACTCGCGAAGTTACAAGTCTAAATATAGTATGAAACATTGAGTAATCTGAAAACTAAAGGGAAATAACTGATACTTGTGTTGCTGTAATCGGGATGACTTCCCACTTCAAAACTTTCAGAAAAATGAAATGAAATGAAAATGGTAAGAAAACATCGAAAAATTAAATGAGATAACTTTGAACAAAACTAAAACAGGTTGAACTCAACTGTTTGAATATGTACGTTAAATATGTAGATTTGGAAAATTATAAAGACATAATATCAAAATCGGTCAAAAACTCACAAAATTACAAATTTAAATGTAGTTAGAAACATTGCACCCGGGCAAAAAAATAATCTTTAAACTAAAGGGAAATAACTGAAACTTGTATAGCTGTAATCGGGCTTCCAAGATATGTTATATAATTATGGTTTCCAATATCTTCGGTTATAAGTAGGAAATCGTGACGACTTCTTAAGCATGTTTTAAACAAAGGGTCATAGACTGCGGCCTACGAGGTTGGACAGGCGACCATACTCCTTGTCACGTACAACCAAGAAATCGAAACAACGCCAGTTGACTCAATGACAGACGTTATGATACAGAGCGCACGTGCTAACCATTCAGCCACGCAACCTCCCTAAAATCGGCAAATTGCTGACCTACAGCGACAAACATTTCAACCGGGCCAAATTTTCTATTTTAACAGTTTAATTTGCACGGTACCTTTAGTTATCAACCGAATATTACAAAACTCTTAAAAATAAGCTCCCCCTGACCAGCTTAATCGTTCGCAATAAACGTTTGCCCCTTAAAATCGACAAATTGCTGACTTTAAAGTGAGAAACATTACAACCGAGCCAAATTTTCTGTTTCATCACTTTTACAGTACCTTTGATTACCAACCGATTATTACAAAACTTTAAAAATAAAAGAGAAAGAGATAAATGCGGCCTAACGTCCATTCGACACAAACTAGGTCATTTCGGGACTAACATATGTTTTTTAATCTTATTTAAAAACTCCCCTTGCGCGTACTGGTTTTTAGCCGTTGGGAGGAAACCGAAGAACACGGAGAAAACCCACGAGGTTGAACATCATACACCATGTCACGTGCAACCTGGAGATCGAAACGACGCCGGTTGACTCAATAACAGACGTTACGATACGGCGCGCACATGCTAACCATTCAGCCATTCAGCCTCCCTGAATTCGGAAAATTGCTGACTTATAGCAAGAAACATTTCAACCGGGCGAAATTTTCTGTTTTAACAGTTTAATGTGCACGGTACTTTAATTACCAACCGATTATTACAAAACTTTTGAAAAAAAGCTCCAACTGACCAGCTTAATCGTATGCAATAAACGTTTTGCCTGAATTGAAAGTTCTGCACGGAGAAAGTTCATCTCGATTTCCCGGGGTGGTTCCCCTTGTCAGTGAGACAGAACGGAGGGCCTCACAAGCACAGCTTTCTAGTCCTTCGGATGGGACGAAAAACCAAGGTCCCGTGTAGACATTGGAGTGCACGTAAAATATCCCTAAGCAGTTGGAATTCGATACTGTTGAATAAGCTCTATACGATGACTAAATGCGTAGATTGTAGTCACCCACACTGCATGTTTCGCTCAACAATGAACGGGTGCCGTTTTCAATGTTCGATCCTTTTGTTCTTCTACTCCTGATATGTTGGACTGTTGATCGATGGTTTCATATAAAAGACTACCAATAAGACTCTTTGTAGAAGAAGTTCCCAAAGAATAGTATGTTGACTTTACGAGAAAGACCTCTAAACATACTCCAAATTGTAAAAATACGACTTTTTGGATTTTCAATCTCTTTTTTTTCGGCTATCCCTGATATTTAAAATAAATGATACAATGATTTCACACAACAGGCTAGCTATTGGACTCTCTATTGACAAAAGTTTCACAGCCCTCCCTTCATTATAACCGAAGTTATCGTGCCCTAAAGAATCAACAAATCAACATGCTTATCTCTGCTTACCCTAAGCAGAAAATGCTCATCTTTGAACTCCATCATAACATTGACCTAGTGAACGTCTACACCAAGTTTGAACATTCTAGCTTAATTAGAATGAGAGTTATTGTGCTCCAAATTCTCGGCCCTTCAAATTGCTTCTATTTTTCATTTTCAATTCAAAATGGTGACTTCCGGTTGACCTAAATCAAAATTCTATTCGCGACATTTTTTAGGCCTTCCTACAAGGATTCAGAAAATATAACTCCCGAGTCTGTAAGTAAAATAGCAAAAAAGCCTTAGTGATTTTTCACGTTTAAAGATGGTGGCACTTCCGGTTCAATCGACAAACTCCATATTTTGTGTACGAATCAGTAATTCCTTGTCTAGTATCGAAAATTTTTTTTAGGTCATTCTGACCTATATTTCGACGATTTTTTTGAAAACTTTGATCCTTAATTTCACCAAGGGGAGATAAGTTAGAAAATTTCTAAAGTCATTTTTCAAGTCGCATCATTAAGGTCTACTTATATATTAAATTTCATGAAAATCGTACAACTACTAAAGAAGTTGTCGAGTTGGTGTAAACTTCCGGTTCGAAATCACAGCGACGAATTTTCGAAATTCGAAAATCCGAAATTGCAGATTTGAAGTAAATGTCTTAGGATACTCAAAGAAAAAAGAATTAGTAAAATAGATCAAATAGTCACAAAGTTACAGCATTGTAGGTCAAATGCATTCGTTCGTAAAATTCGGTGATTTCGGATTCGTAAAACGTTTTGAAAATCTATTTAATCAAGGTTCGCACCCCATTTTTGGGGGGGTAGGTCAAAATTTCAGAAAGATCCTATGGATAGATTCTGAGAAATCCGATTTGCAGAAAACACACAAAAAAAAAAATAATAATAACTAGATCTGCT
The DNA here is from genome assembly GCA_963678685.1 of Patella ulyssiponensis. Taxonomy (NCBI): domain Eukaryota; kingdom Metazoa; phylum Mollusca; class Gastropoda; family Patellidae; genus Patella; species Patella ulyssiponensis. The sequence continues at coordinate 29,907,393 of OY783229.1, read as the reverse complement.
ACTGTCCCATGCAGATATGAAAGCTTTCATATTCATCGTCACGTGTCATTGATTATGTCAAGTATCTCAAATAAAAGGATAAGAATAACAAACTATTAAAATTGGTCAAAAACTCGCGAAGTTACAAGTCTAAATATAGTATGAAACATTGAGTAATCTGAAAACTAAAGGGAAATAACTGATACTTGTGTTGCTGTAATCGGGATGACTTCCCACTTCAAAACTTTCAGAAAAATGAAATGAAAATGGTAAGAAAACATCGACAAATCAAATGAGATAACTTCGAACAAAACTAAAAGAGGTTGAACTCAACTGTTCGAATATGTACGTTAAATATGTAGATTTGGAAAATTATAAAGACATAATATCAAAATCGGTCAAAAACTCACAAAGTTACAAATTTAAATGAGAAACATTGCACCCGGGCAAAAAAATAATCTTTAAACTAAAGGGAAATAACTGAAACTTGTATAGCTGTAATCGGGCTTCCAAGATATGTTATATCATAGGATATAACAAAGGATCATAGACTGCAATATACAAGAATGGCACTCTGCAATAAAAAAAACTGGCCAAAGCAAGATTTCTATGCAGAAATTAAATAATTGCTAGAACCAGAAAAATATTTATCCACTATAATAAAAAAGCAACATAGAGAAAATGAAATGAAATTGAATGGGGTTTAACGTCCTACTGTTCTGCTCCTACAATGGACTAATGAAGACGGGCATACGCCATAAAGTGTGCAATGAGGGAAATTTTACCCGGGCAGCGGCGTTACGGCCTACGAGGTTGGACAGGCGACCATACTCCTTGTCACGTACAACCAAGAAATCGAAACAACGCCAGTTGACTCAATGACAGACGTTATGATACAGAGCGCACGTGCTAACCATTCAGCCACGCAACCTCCCTAAAATCGGCAAATTGCTGACCTACAGCGAGAAACATTTCAATCGGGCCAAATTTTCTATTTTAACAGTTTAATTTGCACGGTACCTTTACTTATCAACCGAATATTACAAAACTTTTAAAAATAAGCTCCCCCTGACCAGCTTAATCGTTCGCTATAAATGTTTGCCCCTTAAAATCGACAAATTGCTGACTTTAAAGTGAGAAACATTACAACCGGGCCAAATTTTCTGTATCATCACTTTTACAGTACCTTTGATTACCAACCGATTATTACAAAACTTTAAAAATAAAAGAGAAAGAGATAAATGCGGCCTTACGTCCATTCGACACAAACTAGGTCATTTCGGGACTAACATATGTTTTTTAATTTTATTTAAAAACTCCCCTTGCGCGTACTGGTTTTTAGCCGTTGGGAGGAAACCGAAGGACACGGAGAAAACCCACGAGGTTGGACACCATACTCCATGTCACGTGCAACTTGGAAATCGAAACGACGCCGGTTGACTCAATGACAGACGTTACGATACAGCGCGCGTATGCTAACCATTCAGCCTCCCTAAAATCTGAAAATTGCTGACTTATAGCAAGAAACATTTTAACCGGGCGAAATTTTCTGTTTTAACAGTTTAATTCACACGGTATTTTAATTACCAACCGATTATTACAAAACTTTTGAAAATAAGCCCCAACTGACCAGCTTAATCGTATGCAATAAACGTTTGGCCTGAATTGAAAGTTCTGCAACGAGAAAGTTCATCTCGATTTTCCGGCGTGGTTCCCCCTTGTCAGTGAGCAGAACGGAGGGCCTGACAAGGACAGCTGTCTAGTCGTTCGGATGGGACGAAAAACCAAGGTCGCGTGTACACATTGGAGTGCACGTAAAATATCCCTAAGCAGTTGGAATTCGATACTGTTGAATAAGCTCTATACGATGACTAAATGTGCAGATTGTAGCCACCCACACTGCATGTTTTGCTTAACAATGAAAGGGTGCCGTTTTCAATTATCGATCCTTTTATTCTTCTACTCCTGATATTTTGGACTGTTGATCGAAGTTTTCATATAAAAGACTACCGGTAAGACTCTTTGTAGAAGAAGTTCTCAAAAAGTATTATGTTGACTTTAAGAGAAAAGAACCTTTAAAGATGCTCCAAATCGTAAACATACGACTTTTTGGATTTTCGATCTCTTTTTTTCTGCTATCCCTGATATTTAGAAAAAAAGATACAACGATTTCACACAATAGGCCAGCTATTACACTCTCGATTAACAAGAGTTTCACCGCCCTCCCTTCATTATAACCGAAGTTATCTTGCCCTAAAGAATCAACAAATCAGCATGCTTATCTCTGCTTACCCTAAGCAGAAAATGCTCATCTTTGAACTCAATCATGACATTGACATAGTGAACGTCTACACCAAGATTGAACATTCTAGCTCAATTAGAAGGAGAGTTATTGTGTTTCAAAGTTTCGGCCCTTCAAATTGCTACTACTTTTCATATTCACTTCAAAATGGCAACCATCAATTGACCTAAATCAAAATTCTGCTCTGAACAATTTTTAGGCCATCTTTCAAGGATTCAGAAAATATAACTCCCGTGTCTGTAAGTAAAATAGCAAAAAAGCCTTAGGGATTTTTCACGTTTCAAGATGGTGGCACTTCCGGTTCGATCAACAAACTTCATATTTTGTGTACAAATCAGTTATTACTTATCTAGTATCCAAAAAAAAAATCAGGTCATTCTGACCTATATTTCGATGATTTTTTTGAAAATTTTGATCCTTAATTTCGTCAAGGGGAGATAATTTAGAAAATTTCTAATTATATTTTTGAAGTCACATCGGTAAGGTCTACATACATACTAAATTTCATGAAAATCGTACAACTATTAAAGAAGTTGTCAAATTGGTCTAAACTTCCGGTTCGAAATCACAGCGACGAATTTTCGAAATTCGAAAATGTGAAACTGCAGATGAAAATGATTTTTTTCAAGGTATACAAAGAAAAAAGAATTAGTAAAATCGGTCAAAAAATAACAAAGTTACGACTATGCATTGTCCATTTTGTCGTTCGTAAATTTCGGTGATTTCGGATTCGTAAAACGTTTTGAAAATATATTTAATCAAGGTTCGCACCCCATTTATGGGGGGGTAGGTCAAAATTTCAGAAAGATCCTACGGATAGATTCTGAGAAATCCGATTTGCAGAAAACACACAAAAAAAAAAAATAATAATAATAATCTTAACAGAAACAATAAGCTTTCATATGTAATATGAAAGCTTAACTAGATCTGCTACTGTCCCATGCAGATATGAAAGCTTTCATATTCATCGTCACGTGTCATCGATTATATCAAGTATCTCAAATAAAAGGATAAGAATAACAAACTATCAAAAGTTGGTCAAAAACTCGCGAAGTTACAAGTCTAAATATAGTATGAAACATTGAGTAATCTGAAAACTAAAGGGAAATAACTGATACTTGTGTTGCTGTAATCGGGATGACTTCCGATTTCAAAACTTTCAGAAAAATGAAATGAAAATGGTAAGAAAACATCGAAAAATTAAATGAGATAACTTTGAACAAAACTAAAACTTCTTGAATCAGGTTGAACTCAACTGTTTGAATATGTACGTTAAATATGTAGATTTGGAAAATTATAAAGACATAATATCAAAATCGGTCAAAAACTTACAAAGTTACAAATTTAAATGTAGTGAAATACATTGCACCCGGGCAAAAAAATAATCTTTAAACTAAAGGGAAATAACTGAAACTTGTATAGCTGTAATCGGGCTTCCAAGATATGTTATATAATTATGGTTTCCAATATGTTCGGCTATAAGTAGGAAATCGTGGCGACTTCTTAAAGTTGGGTTCCCAGATAAGTATTTATCGGGTAGCCATTGCCTATAAAAGTATGGCAATTTTGGTATATATGGAAAGAAGAGATATCCAATCTTACTAGAAAAATACAGGATTCCCTGAAAAACACTCATGGAGCGTAAACAGGACAAAAATGTAAGGGGTTCCCTTAATAGTCAACCCGACGAATAAGGGTACCTGCACGCTTGGCGTTGAAGGCTGCACGCGAACTTGAGTGATTTGTGTACATTTTGAAAAACTTTATGAAGAGTTAGACATACAACAATTTCTGGGGTAAAAATCACGGAAAAGGACGCATGGAGTGGATAATCCGAGAATTTAATTAGGATTCTATATTTGTAGTAAATAGTCAGCGCTTACAGACAACATCGTCTTGTGTATGCAATGCATTCTCCCCTGTCGCCTGCCACCGTTGCCATTGGTTACGGCGAGGGGTAATCGCCTGACGCAAACATGGTCTCTTTCGATAGATTTTTATAGCGGGCTATTCTCGTCAATTACAATGTTATGAAAACGATTTGAAGCAAAATTATGATAAGATAATTAGTTTGAATATGTTTTTAATTCTAATATATCATCAAATCACCCAGTTTGTATCCGGGAACCCAACTTTAAGCATATTTTAAACAAAGGGTCATAGACTGCAATATACAAGAATGGCACTCTGCAATAAAAAAAATGGCCAAAGCAAGATTTCTATGCAGAAATTAAATAATTGCTAGAACCAAAAAAATATTTATCCACTATAATAAATAAGCAACATAGAGAAAATGAAATGAAATTGAATGGGGTTTAACGTCCTACTGTTCTGCTCCTACAATGGGCTAATGAAGGCGGGCATACGCCATACCCGGGCAGCGGCGTTACGGCCTACGAGGTTGGACAGGCGACCATACTCCTTGTCACGCACAACCAAGAAATCGAAACAACGCCAGTTGACTCAATGACAGACGTTATGATACAGAGCGCACGTGCTAACCATTCAGCCACGCAACCTCCCTAAAATCGCCAAATTGCTGACCTTCAGCGAGAAACATTACAACCGGGCGAAATTTTCTATTTTAACAGTTTAATTTGCACGGTACCTTTAGTTATCAACCGATTATTACAAAACTTTTAAAAATAAGCTCCCCCTGACCACCTTAATCGTTCGCAATAAACGTTTGCCCCTTAAAATCGACAAATTGCTGACTTTAAAGTGAGAAACATTACAACCGGGCCAAATTTTCTGTTTTATCACTTTTACAGTACCTTTGATTACCAACCGATTATTACAAAGCTTTAAAAATAAAAGAGAAAGAGAGAAATGCGGCCTAACGTCCATTCGACACAAACTAGGTCATTTCGGGACTAACATATGTTTTTTTTAACTTTACTTAAAAACTCCCCTTGCGCATACTGGTCTTTAGCCGTTGGGAGGGAATCGAAGAACACGGAGAAAACCCACGAGGTTGGACATCATACACCATGTCACGTGCAACCTGGAGATCGAAACGACGCCCGTTGACTCAATGACAGACGTTAAGATACAGGGCGCACATGCTAACCATTCAGCCTCCTTGAATTCGGAAAATTGCTGACTTATAGCAAGAAACATTTCAACCGGGCGAAATTTTCTGTTTTAACAGTTTAATGTGCACGGTACTTTAATTACCAACCGATTATTACAAAACTTTTGAAAATAAGCTCCAACTGACCAGCTTAATCGTATGCAATAAACGTTTTGCCTGAATTGAAAGTTCTGCACGGAGAAAGTTCATCTCGATTTCCCGGCGTGGTTCCCCTTGTCAGTGAGGCAGAACGGAGGGCCTGACAAGCACAGCTGTCTAGTCGTTCGGATGGGACGAAAAACCAAGGTCCCGTGTACACATTGGAGTGCACGTAAAATATCCCTAAGCAGTTGGAATTCGATACTGTTCAATAAGCTCTATACGATGACTAAATGCGTAGATTGTTGTCACCCACACTGCATGTTTCGCTTAACAATGAAAGGGTGCCGTATTCAATGTTCGATCCTTTTGTTCTTCTACTCCTGATATGTTGGACTGTTGATCGATGGTTTCATATAAAAGACTACCAATAAGACTCTTTGTAGAAGAAGTTCCCAAAAAATAGTATGTTGACTTTACGAGAAAGACCTCTAAACATGCTCCAAATTGTAAAAATACGACTTTTTGGATTTTCAATCTCGTTTTTTCGGCTATCCCTGATATTTAAAAAAAATGATACAATGATTTCAGACAACAGGCTAGCGATTACACTCTCTATTGACAAAAGTTTCACCGCCCTCCCTTCATTATAACCGAAGTTATCGTGCCCTAAAGAATCAACAAATCAGCATGCTTATCTCTGCTTACCCTAAGCAGAAAATGCTCATCTTTGAACTCAATCATGACATTGACCTAGTGAACGTCTACACCAAGTTTGAACATTCTAGCTTAATTAGAAGGAAAGTTATTGTATTCCAAAGTCCCGGCCCTTCAAATTGCTTCTATTTTTCATTTTCAATTCAAAATGGTGACCATCACGTGACCGAAATCAAAATTCGGATCCGACAGATTTTTAGGCATTCCTTCAAGGATTTTGAAAATATAACTCCCGAGTCTGTAAGTAAAATAGCAAAAAAGCCTTTTTGATTTTTCACGTTTAAAGATGGTGGCACTTCCGGTTCGATCGACAAACTCCATATTTTGTGTACGAATCAGTAATTACTTCTCTAGTATTCAATAAAAAAATTAGGTCATTCTGACCTATATTTCGAAGATTTTTTTTGAAAACTTTGATCCTTAATTTCACAAAGGGGAGATAATTTAGAAAATTTCCAAGGACATCATTGAAGTCGCATTGGCAAGATCTACTAACATTCTAAATTTCACGAAAATCGCACAACTATTAAAGAAGTTGTCAAATTGGTAATAACTTCCGGTTCGAAATGACAGCGACGAATTTTCGAAATTCGAAAATCCGAAATTGCAGATTTGAAGTAAATGTTTCAAGATACTCAAAGAAAAAAGAATTAGTAAAATCGGTCAAAAAATAACAAAGTTACGACTATGCATTGTCAGTTTTTTCGTTCGTAAATTTCGGTGATTTCGGATTCGTAAAACGTTTTGAAAATATATTTAATCAAGGTTCGCACCCCATTTTTTGGGGGGGTAGGTCAAAATTTCGGAAAGATCCTATGGATAGATTCTGAGAAATCCGATTTGCAGAAAACACACACAAAAAAAAAATAATAATAATAACTTTAACAGAAACAATAAGCTTTCATATGTAATACATATGAAAGCTTAATAATCTTAACAGAAACAATAAGCTTTCATATGTAATATGAAAGCTTAACTAGATCTGCTACTGTCCCATGCAGATATGAAAGCTTTCATATTCATCGTCACGTTTCAGTTATTTCCCTTTAGTTTTCAGATTATTGTTATGCCTGGGTGCAATGTTTCATACTATATTTAGACTTGTAACTTCGCGAGTTTTTGACCAATTTTGATAATTTTTTCTTCTAATCCTTTTATTTAGGATACTTGATACAATCAATGACACGTGACGATGAATATGAAAGCTTTCATATCTGCATGGGACAGTAGCAGATCTAGTTATTATTATTTATTTTTTTTTGTGTGTTTTCTGCAAATCGGATTTCTCAGAATCTATCCATAGGATCTTTCTGAAATTTTAACCTACCCCACCAAAAATGGGGTGCGAACCTTGATTAAATATATTTTCAAAACGTTTTACGAATCCGAAATCACCGAATTTTACGAACGAATGCATTTGACCTACAATGCTGTAACTTTGTGACTATTTGATCTATTTTACTAATTTTTTTTTCTTTGAGTATCCTAAGACATTTACTTCAAATCTGCAATTTCGGATTTTCGAATTTCGAAAATTCGTCGCTGTGATTTCGAACCGGAAGTTATTACCAATTTGACAACTTCTTTAATAGTTGTGCGATTTTCGTGAAATTTAGAATGTTAGTAGATCTTGCCAATGCGACTTCAATGATGTCCTTGGAAATTTTCTAAATTATCTCACCTTGGTGAAATTAAGGATCAAAGTTTTCAAAAACATCGTCGAAATATAGGTCAGAATGACCTAAAAAAAAATTTGATACTAGACAAGTAATTACTGATTCGTACACAAAATATGGAGTTTGTCGATCGAACCGGAAGTGCCACCATCTTTAAACGTGAAAAATCAATAAGGCTTTTTTGCTATTTTACTTACAGACTCAGGAGTTATATTTTTAGAATCCTTGAAGGAATGCCTAAAAATCTATCGGATCAGAATTTTGATTTCGGTCACGTGATTGTCACCATTTTGAATTGAAAATGGAAGCAATTTGAAGGGCCGGGACTTTGGAATACAATAACTCTCCTTCTAATTAGGCTAGAATGTTCAAACTTGGTGTAGACGTTCACTAGGTCAATGTCATGATTGAGTTCAAAAATGAGCATTTTTTGCCTAGGGTAAGCAGAGATAAGCATGCTGATTTGTTGATTCTTTAGGGCACGATAACTTCGGTTATAATGAAGGGAGGGCGGTGAAACTCTTGTCAATAGAGAGTCTAATAGCCTGTTGTGTGAAATCATTGTACCATTTTTTGAAAATGTCCGGGGTAGTCGAAAAAAGGAGTTCGAAATCCAAAAAGTCGTATTTTTACGATGTGGGGCATTTTTAAAGGTCCTTTTCTCTTAAAGTCAACATAATATTTTTTGGGAACTTCTTCTACAAAGAGTCTTATCGATAGTCTTTTATATGAAACCATCGATCAACAGTCCAAAATATCAGGAGTAGAAGAATAAAAGGATCGAAAATTGAAAACGGCACCCTTTCATTGTTAAACAAAACATGCAGTGTGGGTGGCTACAATCTGCACATTTAGTTATCGTATAGAGCTTTATTCAACAGTATCGAATTCCAACTGCTAAGGGATCTTTTACGTGCACTCCAATGTGTACACGGGGGTGGGGGGCACGCCAGAAAATCGAGATGAACTTTATTGGCCAATGCAGGGATCGAACACCCGACCTCTTGGCTAGCAGGCCAACACCTTAGCCACTTAGTGTGGACACCCATCGTACATTTCATCCGTCAAATCAAAACATTGCATTGCCATCAGACCAATAATTAATTATTCTTAAAGATACATTATGGGAGATTTTTACAAGGAGTTAGCCATTCTTGCTATAACAGTTCAAAAATAGATGCTGAAACAAGAATATATTGAAAATTCCAGTCAAATTACTTTATCCTGAACAAAGTTGTTACCACTATAATTTTTTACTAGAAATGGGAGTTAAATTCATCGACACCCTTTTCCCATTATGACCGATTGTTGATTGACAGGCGTTAACTCCACCTATATAGTCTCGATTATCAAGTAATGTTTACAATGACTAGTACTGATAGCGTATTCGGTTTGAGACAGGACTGCAATTCAATTCATATACATTTATTTTTTACTATAAATTAGAATTAAGATTTTAATATATAGATAAGAAGAGAAAGTCTGCGATAGGATATTAAAGTTTGAAAGGAATGGGCCAAATCAACGAGGCAGTATTGTAAATAAATTATAATAAATAGCCGACTTCTTGCGTTGCCTGCGTGTACTCTTTTATACTTCAGGTTGGCCTAAGCGACTCCCTAAGCAGACGAATAGAAAACAGTCCGGAAGTATGATGACGTCAACGTCACGGAGAAGCCCCGCCCACGACGCCATAGTGATTAAATCAGTCAATCCGAGCCCAATCCAAGCCATACGTGGGTCTACAGAGTTCATTTTAGGCTTGTTGTTTAAATAAAGATCTAATTTATAATTTCTATGACTTCTGAGGCCCAAAGGAAGACCGACAAAAGTCTGTTTTTGCTCTCCCATAATGTATGTTTAATTTAAAACTTTATTTTAATATTATTAAATCCTAATTTTATTGGTAGACGTTCGTCTTATTTATAATTAAACTTTTATTTAACTATGAACAACCCTTAACGTCTCTCTTTAAAAACATTAAATACTCTAAAACAGTAGCTCAACCTTTTGACCTAAGCTCATTAATTTACCATTTTGTATGTGAGCGACTTGTTATTCTTCTTATATGACATATTGCACATGTCTGATTTCAAAGAGTTGGGTGGCTGAATGGTTAGCACGCGCGCGCTGTATCATAAAGCCTGTCATTGAGTCAACTAGCGTGTTTTCGAATCTCCGGTTGTACTTGACAAGGAGTAAGGTCGCCTGTCCAACCTGGTGGATTTTCTTCATTTCCTCCAGGTTTCCTTCCACTGCTAAAGACCTCTACGCGCAAGCGAAATATCGAAATAAAATCGAACTATATGTTAGTCACAAAATGATCTTGTTTGGAACACAAGAACTCTCTTTCTAATTCAGCTAAACTTGGTGTATGTGTTTATTAGGCCAATACCTTGATGACTTTGGAACACAATAACTCTTCTTCTAATTGGGATACAATGTTCAAACTAGGTAATGTCTTGATGAAGTTCGAATATCAGCATTTTCTGCGTTGGGTAAGCAGAGATGAGCAATTTGATTGGTTGATGATTGGACACACAATAACATTAGTTCTGATTAAGTGATAGTGATGAAACTTGGTGTATAGTTTCATTAAATCACTACCTTGACTAAGTTCGACAATGAGCATTTTCTGCTCAGAATAAGCAGAGCGATACGCAAATTGATTGGTCGAGACATTGAAACACAATAACTCTCAGTGTTATTCGGCTAGAATGTTCAAACTTGGCGTAGGTCTTTATTAGGTCAATGCTTTGATGGAGTTCGAAGATGAGCATTTTATGCTTAGGGTAAGCAGAGATAAGCAATTTGATTGGTTGATGATTTCGGACACTTTCACTTCAGTTCTAATTAAGTCAGAGGGATGAAACTTAGTGTATAGTTTCATTACATCAATACCTTGAATAAGCGCGACAATGAGCATTGTCTGCCATGGATAAGCAGAGCGATGAGCAATTTGATTGGTCGAGAATTTGAAACAAAATAACTCTCCTTCTAATTGGGGCAGAATGTTCAATCTTGGTGAAGGCGTTCATTAGGTCAATGCCATGATGGATTGCGAAGATGAGCATTGTCTGCTTACTGTAAGCAGAGATAAGCAATCTGATTGGTTGATACTTTGGGGCATGATAACTTTGTTTATAATGAAGTGAGAGTGACGAAATTCCAAATATAGATTCATTATGTCATAACCATGACTAAGTTTGATGTTGAGAATTTCTGCGTAGACTTAGGAGCAATAAGCAATTTGACTGATCACATTGGAACATAACTCTGTTTTTAATTAAGGTAGAATTGTTTTTCGTTATAACTCGGTGTGTTTTTGGCAGATTTTATTAATTCTTTTTCCTTTTTAAGATTCTTTATATATAACTCATGAGATGCGACAGAAACTGACCGTGAATATGAAAGCTTTTTTTTGTGTTTTATCCACAAATCGGATTTCTCAGAATGTAACCATAGGATCTTTCTGAAACTTTTACCTTTCCGTCCCCAAAATGGGTGGTGGCTGTTGATTAAATATATTTTCAAAACGTTTTACATATCCGAAATCACCAAATTTTACGAACGAATGCATTTGACCTACAATGCTGTAACTTTGTAACTATTTGACCTATTTTACTAAATCTTTTTTCTTTGAGTACCTTGAGACAATTACTTTAAATCTGCAGTTTCAGATTTTCGAATTTCGAAAATTCGTCGCTGTGATTTCGAACCGGAAGTTATGACCAATTTGACAACTTTCTAAATAGTTGTAGGATTTTCATAAAATTTAGCATGTAAGTAGATCTTGCTGATGCGACTTCAAAAATATGATTAGAAATTTTTTAAATTATCTCCCCTTGATGAAATTAAGGATCAAAATTTTGAAAAAAAATCATCGAAATAAAGGTCAGAATGACCTATTTTTTTTTTTGATACTAGGCAAGTAATTACTGATTCGTACACAAAATATGGAGTTTGTCGATCGAACCGGAAGTGCCACCATCTTTAAACGTGAAAAATCAATAAGGCTTTTTTGCTATTTTACTTACAGACTCGGGAGTCATATTTTCGGAATCCTTGAAGGAATGCCTAAAAATCTATCGGATCAGAATTTTGATTTCGGTCACGTGATGGTCACCATTTTGAATTGAAAATGAAAAATAGAAGCAATTTGAAGGGCCGGGACTTTGGAACACAATAACTCTCCTTCTAATTAAGCTAGAATGTTCAAGCTTGATGTAGACGTTCACTAGGTCAATGTCATGATTGTGTTCAAAGATGAGAATTTTCTGCCTAGGGTAAGCACAGATAAGCATGCTGATTTGTTGATTCTTTAGGGCACGATAACTTCGGTTATAATGAAGGGAGGGCGGTGAAACTCTTGTCAATAGAGAGTCTAATAGCTAGCCTGTTGTGTGAAATCATTGTATCATTTTTTTTAAATATCAGGGATAGCAGAAAAAAAGAGATGGAAATCCAAAAAGTCGTATTTTTACGATTTGGAGCATTTTAAAAGGTCCTTTTCTCTTAAAGTCAAAATAATATTTTTTGGGAACTTCTTCTACAAAGAGTCTTATCGATAGTCTTTTATATGAAACCATCGATCAACAGTCCAAAATATCAGGAGTAGAAGAATAATAGGATCGAAAATTGAAAACGGCACCCTTTCATTGTTAAGCAAAACATGTAGTGTGGGTGGCTACAATCTGCACATTTATTCATCGTATAGAGCTTATTCAACAGTATCGAATTCCAACTGCTAAGGGATCTTTTACGTGCACTCCAATCTGTACACAGGGGTGGGGGGCACGCCAGAAAATCGAGATGAACTTTCTTGGCCAATGCAGGGATCGAACACCCGACCTCTTGGCTAGCAGGCCAACGTCTTAGCCACTTAGTGTGGACACCCATCGTACATTTCATCCGTCAAATCAAAACATTGCATTGCCATCAGACCAATAATTAATTATTCTTAATTTAAAACTTTATTTTAATATTATTAAATCCTAATTTTATTGGTAGACGCTCGTCTTATTTAAAATTAAACTTTCATTTAACTATGAACAGCCCTTAACGTGTCTCTTTAAAACAATTAGTCCCGAAATGATCTAGTTTGGGACACAATAACTCTCTTTCTAATTCAGCTAGACTTGGTGTAGGTGTTCATTAGGCCAATACCTTGGTGACTTTGGAACACAATAACTCTTCATCTAATTGGGGTACAATGTTCAAACTTGGTATAGGCAATGTCTTGATGAGGTTCGAATATCAGCATTTTCTGCGTTGGGTAAGCAGAGATGAGCAATTTGATTGGTTGATGATTGGACACACAATAACATTAGTTCTGATTAAGTGATAGTGATGAAACTTGGTGTATAGTTTCATTAAATCACTACCTTGACTATGTTCGACAATGAGCATTTTCTGCTCAGGATAAGCAGAGCGATACGCAAATTGATTGGTCGAGACATTGAAACACAAATAACTCTCAGTGTTATTCGGCTAGAATGTTCAAACTTGGTGTAGGTATTTATTAGGTCAATACATTGATGGAGTTCGAAGATGAGCATTTTCTGCTTAGGGCCACGTTTCTCAACCTTTTCTCACCGTTCACCCCTAAATAAATTCTCAACCGACCCTTTTACCCCCAGAGTTTTTGAGGAGGTTACTGACCACGGAGCCGTGGCCGACAAAGCCGGTCACCGCGAGCGCCGTAGGCACGAATCCCGGAAACCTTACCACAGATGAAACATTGAGGCTTCTCGACACCATCTGCGCCTGTTATCGACTTGAACCCGAACGATACATACTCTTCTTGGTATTTACGCTTCTATGGGGGCATGAATTTGATTCAAAATCACATGGAATAAAAAGCACGTATAAAAATTCAAAATGAAACTAAATTGGCGACTTGTCTGGACACCTGCACCGTTTCCCACTCACACAGCCAAGTAAACTAGCTATCACCGTGGCAACCACTGATGACCCGATCGCGAGATCGAGGCCTCGGCTGCCTGGATCGAGCACGATCATCAATTCAAATTGAAATTGAGAAAAAATTGACAACTGAAATCTTGAAATGCAACCCCTTGGGGGTGAATTCACCCCAGGTTGAGAAACACGGGCTTAGGGTAAGCAGAGATAAGCAATTTGATTGGTTGATGCTTTGGGACACGATAACTTTAGTTTTAATTAAATGATAGTGATGAAACTTGGTGCATAATTTCATTACATCAATACCTTGACTAAGATCGATAATGAGTATTTTCTAATCAGGATAAGCAGAGAGATAAGCAATTTGATTGGTCGAGACTTTTGGACACAATAACTCTCCTTCTAATTGAGGTAGAATGTTCAAACTTGTTGTAAGCGTTCATTAGGTCACTGTCTTGATTGAGTTCGAAGATGAGCATGAAAAGTATCTGCTTACGATAAGAAAAGATAAGCAATCTGATTGGTTGATGCTTTGGGGCACGATAACTTGGGTTAAAATGAAGTGAGAACGACGAAACTCCAAATATGGATTCATCGTCATTACTTTGACTAAGTGTGATGGTGAGAATTTTCTGCATAGGCTTAGGAGCGATAAGCAATTTGACATGATCACTTTGGAACATAACAACTCTGCTTTTAATTGAGGTAGAATGTTTGGACTAGACTTAGCTGTTGATCAGGTGAAAAAGGTCTTGACTGAGTCAATGATTAACATTTCGCGCTAAAGCTAAGCAGTTTCATTGGTCGATTCTTTGGGATAAGATAACCTTGATTTTAACTGATAGAGAGTGTTGAAAATTACAGTATTGTTTGATTGCTCGGTAAATATGCGATTAATTAATATGTCATCTTTTTATTTTGGGATTTCGGCGGGGGACATCAGCCTCACTGTCGGTTTGTTCTTCAAATGTGAAAATCGTAATCAAAATGAACCGATCGGATAAACACCTGGCGGGAAATTGAAAGGTTATCTAATAATTAATCACAGTAGACGAATTAAAAGTGTTGATTTATACATGTATCTAGGGAAATTAAGCGGGTCGTCTAAAAAGTAAACACGCTAGATAAGTGAACGGTGGGGGGGGGGGGGCATGTATAAACCCCTCTAGGAGTAATTAAATGGTATCAATTATCAAACGATGTTTTGAAAGTAAACTGTATGCATACTTACTAGCGGTAAAACCCCTATCTTAAACAATACATTACATATGAATGCTTTGTTCGTCAACTACCGGTCCCAGTGAGTGGTGGTCCAAGGCAATCCAGGCGCTGATCCAGAGGGGGGCGCACCCGGCGCACGCCCCCTCTATTTTTCTGAGGTGGCGAACAATTTTTAGCTCCATATATTCTCGCGAGAAAGGAGAACAAAAATAGTTTAGGTTGGAAATCGTAATTTACAGTACTAGTATGAAATTAGTAGTAGTAGTAGTTACTGGGAGTTTAACGTCCACTTGCACCAGAGGTGATATCGTAGACCTTGTGGGCATTTTTTACACTCAAAATTCACGGTCCCGGGCTTCGCACTCCCAAGTTTGTGCAGCACGCCCCCTCTTTCTGAAAATCCTGGATCCGCCCTGCAATCCCAGCACTCCACATTATGCTTCAATCCTTCGTCCGGTGTGGCTTCCATGTGTAAAGAGCTTCTGTAGTGAATTCTTTAATTATACACAGATGCTTGTTATCTCGATTTTAAGATTGTTATGTACATTTGTTACAAGTTGTTCCAGTAAAGGTAGAATTTGAATTTGGCATTGCGGTTTTAATGGCTTTAAGTGTATTTGTTAGTCAAACTTTGTTGTAAATATGTATTTTCTTTTATTTTACAATTTGTGACCAGGTATATACTTGTGGCAAGAATACCATTTCGCTTTTAGAATATTGGTTATAATTTTCCGGCTGACTATTTTCTGAATTTTGGTTTGCAATGTTTAATGAATTGCTGAATTTGTTTAACCCTCGGGATCTCTAACGATCAGTATTTTGTATTGATAATTCATTTCATTCTTATGGCATGTATTTCTTATATTATAATATATTTCTAGTTACATGAGAAGAAATTCAATAAGGATGACATGAATAATCTAACTACCTGTCCTGTCATGGAGCAGAAAGAGACAGCTACCAGTAATTATGATGAAGCTTGTGGAAAGGAGGTTAAAGAAGGGTGGGCCGGTCTCTGTATGTAAGTACTGTTTATGTGCCCACATTTCAGTTCTGCTTATTATGCTCTTCGGCCCATCTGTCAACAATTAGTTTGTGAACATGTGAAGGATGTTCTTTAAATTTGATTGGAAGAATTGGGGTCATGAGATGATGAACCCGCTTGGTTTATTTTTATCCCTATGACCTTTCTCAAAGTTCATGATACTGAGGAAGACATATTTTGTCATTGGCAGCAATTTAATTACAGAACGAAGTAATCATAACTTTAAATACACACAAAGTAATACAACGTAATACATTGTTCATTAATATTGTAACATATATACATATGTATCAACTCGCGATGACATATCAATATTGCAAGCAATTAAGTTTATATCATGAAAACACACAGCCCTTAGTAATGCTACTGGGAGGGAGGGTGGGAAATGAAAATAACAACTGCGTTAAGAATTAGGCAAAAGGGCAAGCGTCGAATAGCCATGCGAGCACATTCATATCGAGGCTAAGGCCAAGGACATTATATGGTAATGAGGCGGGCCAAGTTCAATGTCAATTCTAAAACAGATTTCTAAAATATCTTTAATTTACCCCTATGACCTTTCTCAAAGTGCATGCTACTGAGGAATACATATTTTGTCATTGGCAGAAATTATATTACAGAGCGAAGTAATTATAACTTTAAAAACATACAAAGTAATACAACGTAATATTGTTCGTTAATATTGTAACATATATACATACATATGAACTCCCAAACCAAAAAGAGAAGAGGAATCGGGGTGCAGTTTGTGTAGGTGAATGTTTAGGGTGACAAGTAGCTTATTTAGGTAGCAAATAAGTGAATCATCTGCAAGCGCTAGCGGTGGACACACTAGCCGAATGATTCGGCCGAATCGTTCGGCCGAATCAATCGGCGTCAAAATTCGCCTAGTGTGTCCACTGTTATTCGGCCGAATGATTCGCCCGAATCAAACAGGGTTGATATATTATTCGCCTGGTGTGTCCGCTTCGCCGAAGCATTCGGCCGAATGTAGAATTCATTAGTCAATCGTCACTCATATCGAGAAGTCACGTGATTGTTTGAAGACATTGACGCCGCCATGTTTTAATCATGTGACGTGAAAGGTGATGTAATCGACTTGTGAATCGGGCGAAGCATTCGGCTTGTGTGTCCACCATGGGTTCCACGTCGACCGTATATGCCGGTCGGGACCGGGGGCTATATAAAATGACCGTAACTAGATCTGACCCAACGGTCATTTTGCATGCCGGAAAAATAGGCTTTTTTTTCCTAACCCAAATTTTCAAACATGGCTACGATCGACATCGGCAATAAAATTGTGCGGCCAGCGCACGTAAAGATAAGAGAAGCCACATAATCTCATGATTGGTGTTATAAGAGTTGTATACATAGTCGTCAATAGATTATACTGGGCTTTGTGTTGATAATTAATGATGATTGTCTTGTAGTAGAACAATAAAAGTTAATTGATATTTGGGAATTTTATCAAAGGCGTGAAGCGGTCCACGCTTTGTCGATCACCTATTGTCCACGTGTCATAAGAATTTTCTAGAACAAAGCCGTTTACCGCTATTACAGTTACGTACGATATAAACGAGATTATTATGATCTTCGAAAAAAGGGCCGTTATGAAGTACTGCTCTTCGAATCCAACCAACTGTCATATTAAATAAAACAGCATAGAAATTACGTAAATCCTCAACAACGTACGTGTTTGGAGAAAACTGCATTATAATTTGTTATAGTGATATTACGGCTTTGCGGGAATTGTAGAAATAAAATCTAGAGATTAGTTAACTTGCTTACCCAAAAATTTAGAAGATTACGTATTCCAGTGCTATCGTGTAGCAATATTGATGATTCCACATGTTATAAAAATGCTGTGTATATATGGAAGCCGAGCTCTTACACACGACGATATTATAGGGGGCGCTAGCTTGGAAGTTAGCAGCCCGAAGTTAGTTATACATTATTAACATTTGCGTCACAATTTTGCGGCCCTTAACGCCGTAAGAGATGTTCTAAAACAAATAAATGTGAGATATATGTCATGGATACTTATATATTTATCAGCATATCGTATTTTTTGTATTACAACTCCTAAATTATCCAGGTCAGTGTGTTTTCTATAGAGCACGTGGTAATTACGTGTCACCCACTGGAATGGTTTTTCTACGGCCAATTCAGCTATTTCGATTAATTAAGTAGCCCAAAGGGAATATTTAATTACTAAATAATTATCATAAGTCTTACTAATATTTAATTCTTAAGTCCAATATATATTTTTTTGTGTACCCCATGCTGACAAAGTGGTGTAGACACGTGAATTCACAATACTCCACGTTGAATAAAAAATATGAAATATGAATTTACTTTGCAAAGTTTTCGTGCGTTATCAAAAATGACCGGTAGTGAAAATTTTGAAGTGGAAGCCCTGGTGTCCACCCATTCGGCCGAATAAAATTCGACGCCGATTGATTCGGCCGAACAATTCGCCCACTGCTTAAGAGAAATCGGAGTCGACATAGGCTTACTAGCAAGTACTAGACCAAAAACCTAGACGCTGTATGTTAGTATCTCCGCGACGAATAGAGTGGCCCCCAAAAAGCGAGGAATCCACACCCATGGCCCGCAAAGCTAGACGGAATGCTCGGAGAAAAATAAAATATACGGCAACGACCATCAAGGGTGAAGTTGGAGCGCCAGGCACTGGCAAGACTTGGATAAGTTGGGTAAGATTATAATAATTGGTTTTGACCGAAACTGTAGCGCTTTAAATCTCTAAGAAATACCAGGGTACCCCATGAATGGAAGATTGCGTCCTTGCGTCGTATGTGTGTATTTGGATCAAACAATCCTTTAAAGCGGGAATTTCATATTTTCTAAGAAAGTCAAAACATATACATTTCTATGACTTTTGCTCAATAGGTTGTCAACTCACTGGGGGGTTGGGATGGCCTAGTGGTCTAGAGTGCCGCGCTTCGACCTGTAGCTGGCCGGTCACCTCTGGCTTGCGGCTGTGGTTTCGATCCCTGGTTTGAGCGTATGTGGCATGGAGATAGGGGCGCCTTCTCAACCTCGTGGGTTTCCTCCGGGCACTCCGGCTTCCTCCTACTGCTAAAGACCCCTACGCGCAAGCGAATTATTGAAATTGAAACCATATGTTAGTCCCAAAATGACCTAGTTTGTGTCAAGTGGACGTTAAACCCCATTTCGCTCTCTCCCTCTCTCTCTCTGTCAACTCACTATTATACAATCAGAGGCATTATTTTCCACATTTAAGCATCTTTCACATCGGAAATAATAACACAATTACTTCTCTTGTTTTTCCATTCCCCTCATGCAATAGCTATCTTCAAATGTTTGAATTTAAAGTTGAAAATGATACACCAATTTTTTAACTGGCGATAGTGAATTATAAGATTAATAGGATTATTCTTTAACAAGGTAGGGCTGTTTATAGATACCATCTATTTTAAGACTTTATTTTAATATATTTTAAAAATATGAAATTCAGCGCTCGAAATTAACCACGGCAAACGGCAAAGCCGTGGTAAAAGCCGACACAACCCTCGTCTGCCACGGCATAATTCATTTTTTTTTTGCCGCGGTAGATCTTACAATCCTTAAAATTATAATGACTAAATGTACCGGTTACAGAATAGTACCAGGAGGATGTCGTCTTCAGGACAGTGTAATAACGTCATATATTTATCATTTTGTATACGAAAGTCTGATAAATATATTGCAATTACCGAATACCGGTACACTTTTAACCCATGTGTTGTAGGCATATCCATGCTTTACCGTTTACAGTGGTTTTTTTTCAACGATTATAAAATAAAATAGACATAGATGATAGAGCGTGCACGGACTGTTACCTAGTTACTCTGGTTAATGCATGAACAATGTTACCATTCTCGTCATTTGTATTTTTAACTTTATTGTTTGTCAAATACGGTGGAACTGGACTGATTTACACCCTTTGTTTATAATTACTACGCCCTACCTAACGGAGCGTAATAGCCTCAATCATAGGTAGCGACTGATTGACAAAATAAATAGTATTTATTAACCTCAACACTCTACAAACCAAGTTTCAAAAGGAAACAGAATAATTTGAAATGATGAAATAATATTAAAATAGACAGGACAGTAAAACCGTTTACATTGGCCGTCAAGCGATGCCCTGTGGGGGTCAAAGTAGATGACCTACATACGGGCCACTGTCACACCGGCACCGTACAGCATGGCTATATAAATGAAAGGAACACATGTAGTAAATTGTTTGGAAATATAGCTGACATGTTTAAATATTTATGGCAATACTAATCATTTAAAGAATTAAGGCTTGGGGCATTTTTA
The DNA here is from genome assembly GCA_963678685.1 of Patella ulyssiponensis. NCBI lineage: Eukaryota > Metazoa > Mollusca > Gastropoda > Patellidae > Patella > Patella ulyssiponensis. The sequence goes on along the minus strand of OY783229.1, from coordinate 29,887,012 downwards.
AATCAACCTGCTTACAACTGGTAAATCAATACCTGATGTCAAAAATACGTCATCTGTCAAACTCAAAGTACTGGTAAGACTGATGGAGAAATGAAATGGCAAGAATGAAGAAATAATGAATTTAGTTTGTGCTATAATACTAATAATTCAGACAAGTGTCACAAAGTTATCCTGTATAAATATTGATCAAATATAACCGATATTTCAATTTGCGTAACCAGGAAATTGTTCGCATGTTTTTGAGCTCGCGCAACCAAACAACTGGTGGGTTTCGTTCGCGTCAAATTTTGTGGCGTGAATAAATGAATTTTATTCATCTTGAAAAGTTAAGAAAAGCATTGATTTTGAAATACAATAAAATGCCGTGGTGCCGTAGCAGTACCATTCTGCCACGGCATTTTTCATTTTTTTGTGCCATGGTAGAAAATTCTTAATTTCGAGGACTGGAAATTGCAGCTTTAACTAAAACGTTATTAGGCCACAAAAAGCCAAAGAAACCCAAGAGGCAAGCAGCCCAAAAACACTCATTTACGAACGAATACTAAGTAGATTTTTGGTGTTACCGGGGACTTGCAGGATTGATCGGTGCCAAGTTCACGTTTGACCCCTGTCAACATATTTTTGATTGACCAGGTCTGAGATATTTATTATTTATTGTTATCATTATTACAGCATATTTATAGTGCGCCCCTCATATAACATGTTCAGGGGCACTTTAGAAAGTATAGTATTAAGAGCGTGTCCGCGAGAGCACCATGCAGAGAGTGATAAACCTTGGGTCGGTGATTTGGACCAAATTTTTTCTGTGAAATGGGTTAGGGCCCAGATACATCCCCACAAAATATTAGGTTGATTAAGTTGATATTAACCTGGCAAATTGGAAAAACATTTTTTTGATAGAAAATACTCAAAAATGCTCAAATTTGGAACTAAATTTGTACGATCTGTTATTCGAACAATAATTGATCTGGACAGACGAAGTTTTGGGCATTAGTAGAACCATCCCGGATCATCCTACACACAAAGTTTTAAGTTTCTACTGCCAATGATATCTTGGTACTGACCAGATACTCAACTCTCTCTGAAAATTGAATTTAATGAAAACCAAAGCTAGAGAGGCTATAGTTCATTCTTGGCATGGACCAGGACCAAAGTTGAATGTTACCCACAACAAGCAACCTCCCTACCAACAAATTAAAAAATAAAAATGACCGGCACAGGCATAATTAAAAAAAAGTAGAAATCAATAGACCGTATTACCCTTTCCGCCGCGCTTTGAATTCTGGGAAGACACAAATGTAAACAAACCAGATTGACGTCTCGAGCAGACGGTCACTTTGTTTAGCGAAAACAATGTCGAGTCTTAGCGAAATAAAATTATGGAATGTAAAGTCTTTACAGTCTTTCTGTAAGAAGAAGGGTATGAAGATAAAAGGAAATAAAGAAGAATTAATTGCTCGTGTTTTTATTGCTATGGAACGAGACTTATGGACACGGAGGAGCAAATGAAAGAGAAGGCAGTTATTTACCAGACTTTATTATGTACACCGTCGTCAGGAAAACAGCCGGACCCGTATGATCTGACAACTGGATGGGTTGGCGAAAAAGTGGGGACTGGTTATTGGCCACCAACGATGTATGGTGACATTTGCGAATATTTTCATTCATTAAATGGTCACATTAACAAAGGTAATTACATTATTTAACAAAACGCTACGTCAGTGACGTTCAGACTTTATAGGCTATAGGCCTATTTTATAACCAGTGGCATTACTACTACTACTAGTGTCTACTAGTACTACTACATGTACTACTACTACTAGCTAGGCCTAGTACCTTAGAATTTAGATTAATACGGTAGTAATGAATAGCCTAATTTAGTTTGTCTAGACATCTTCATGTATTCGTTTGACTTTACAGCAGAGACATTTTAAATGTCATTTCTTTAAATAAGCCCCAGAAAAGGAGTAGGCCTAATATCCCCAGGCCTACACTGGTAGTTAAATTATCAAATAAATATAGACATACAGTTTAACTGCGGTAGCTTACTAGTTACTGAATACAACTTTTTCATTAATATTAATAGCCAAATAATAATCGTTGTCTTATGTATAGATAATAAGGTAGGCAATATTTTTTGATAGAAATTGCTATGTAGGCTAATCAAACAACTACTATTCTTCTTGAGGATAAAGAAATGATCTTAGTTCTTACTTTTGTATTCTATTTTTCAGGCATAACCAAGAGAGCTATGAATAGTTACAAGGAAGGAAAAGCATACAGTTATTTTGACAGCAATTGGCTAAAAGAGGTTTTCTATCACCAGATCAATAATAACAGTCCATTTTGCTACCTAAAAGCCATGTGTACACCATCACAGAAAATATCTCATATTCCACATCAAGCTTGGGTAATGGTGCGCAAATCAAGTGGCGAGATTCAATCAGCTTATTGCACATGTTTTGCTGGGTGAGTTGTATTTTTGTATTTTTATTTGATCTCTATCGGATCATGTTAAAATTTTATTTTTATTTTATCTCATGTTAAAATTTTATTTTATCTCATGTTAAAATTTTATTTTATCTCATGTTAAAATTTTATTTTTATTTCATGTTTAAACTTGTGAACATAGAATTGTAGTGTTTATGTCCATGCCAAACATTATTTGTTATTCATGAGACTTAACTGTTATTTGTTTTTGTTACAGTTAGACTTGTTAAACTGTATTGTTCTGTGTTGGATTAAAAAGTTGACAGAATATCTTTGCATGTAACCTGTTCAGTAAGTGTTTTGGTTTTCTTCTGATCAATATTTAATTGTTTTCATACTTGAGTTTATCGTTTTTGATTGAGTCAAAAAAACTTGATATAAATTAATCATAAACATAAACTGAAAAATCATTATACAGGTTTCGGAATTGGAGACAGTTTTCCTCCTGATCTTTTATTAATCTATACCCCATTCCAGTATAAATTCTTCTATTTTTAATTGGAATATTTTAAGCTTATTAATATAGGACATAAAATTGCAGTATTCTTAACCCCTTTTTTACTATTTCAGATTGGGGTCAACATGTAACCATGTGGCAGCAATACTTTTTAAAATGGATTTTTATTGGAGAGAGGGTATCACCAATAAAGCATGTACTGACAAGCCATGTAGCTGGAATCGATATGGAGCTGAAAAGACAGATTTAAAACCAGTTTTAGTTTCTGATCTTAATTTTAGAAAGCCAGGATTCGGAATGTCACAAGTTGCTAACGAACCACAACGAAAAGAGAAAACGTTTGCATCTATAAATTCTCATGTTGATAAACCTTTTTTATTTAAGGAATTATTTGATGCATTACATGATTGTTGCCCTAATGCTGTTGGTTTTAAAGCCTGTACTCCTAGTCATATGTCCCCTCATGATATTGCTTATGAAGTTTCTGTTAACACATCACTTAGGCCATCACTGTATGAACTCATTCAAAATAGCAACAATTTAGAAGATATTAAAGCTATTTTAGATGACAAGTTTTCGCAAGAAGAAATCTGTGCATTAGACAGGGCAACCCTGGGGCAGGCTGATAATGATACTTGGATATTAAATCGCAAATACAGAATTACAGCATCTATTGCTCACGATGTGTACACGAAAATGCAGTCCTTAGGAACTAAGAAGAGAAGTCAAGATCCCAACCCTCTTATTAAAAAAATTGTAGGGATAACGTCCAGATACTCTATTGCAATACACTGAGAAATAGGTAAGGGTTAAACTGTACGTTTGCCGTAATAAAAATGATCACAAAGTGTCAATAAATAAATTTCGGATTATAACTCCTCATTATGGCTTAAAATCTCTAGATAAGGTGTGTTAATTAACAAGGGTGAAAAATGGACTGCAAGGCGAGTTAATTATCGGTAGGGTTGAACAACTCTCGGACGGTGCATTTTCTGTCCTGAGTGTGTTAATTAACCGACGGGTTAAAAACGAATGACACGGTGTGTATTGTTTAATTGGTGTGTTTTCTCGATAGTTGTTATAACTGCGTCAAAAGGGTATAATCAAGGACCAACAGGCTTTATCTGGCCGGTGTGTTTTACGCAAATAGGTCTTTGTATAAGGACAGGTCTTCATGTTTGGAGTTGTACGGGGCCGTTTTTTCATTGCGTCTTTTGTATTTGTTGATGAACATAAGACTCAGTACTGTTTTATAGTCACGCCATTTATAAAATTGCATAATAAAATATAAATATGGACCTTCATCTGTCGTAAAATGGCGAAAACAATGTCGCCATTTATAAGTATCTAGCAGTCAGACCCCAATTTGAATATATCCGGGTACATAGCGATAATCTAAATTTACAGCATGTCTATATATATTCTTTTGTTCTGACAATTTATTGTTTTGCGTGTTTAAATGGGTACCACGTAAACGGTAACTCGTTGCCAGTTTATTGTTTTGCATGTCGAAATGGGTACCGTGCAACCCGTAACTCATAGCCAGTTTATTGTTGAAATTAGTACAACGTACGTAACTCGTATTTATTTCATTGCAACTTTTAATAGATAAAGACAAATGTTCAACGAGTTTGCAATTTTATTTATTATTATAAACAAAACAACTGTAGAAATGTTAGCAGTTCAATAATAATTATTATATAGCCAGCGTTGGACGGACAGATAAAGTAGTGATTAGTACCACGTAACTCATTCCCAGCGTATTGCTAGGACTGATCGCTTGGCACCCCCGTAAATAAAACCACAGAAACTTGTAAAAAACAAACAACAAAGCCAAGTGGTGCATAAAAACTTATTACTGTATCACAATTAATTATTTGAATGTCTGCGATACAATAGAAAAAAAACTATATTTATATCAATAACATATACTTTATACAGTTACAATAAAATGCTTCTCCGTCAGAATAAAATCGAGTTAAAACTGGAGGTCAAGCGATTGGTAGCTCTAAAAATGATTTAAGGAAATTATGATTAAGCATAGAACTAAATTCTATTGATTAAGCAACATATGATCAATTGAGTGGTAATTAAAACAGCAGGCCGAAAATATAAATTTACAATAGAATGCAGATAAACAATAACAATGATCATTTGATCGCTGTAATTATCATTTGCGGAAAATGTACATGTGGGTTTTAATTTTTATTGTATAATTGGTATAATTTGTTACTGATGAAATTGAGACAACGAATCTTTTACGCATACCGTAAGGATTTTTATTGTCGTTTCCGAAATCTATAAATGTCTGGCTTGCATTTTGATCTATACATCGTTAATGGACAAAATAAAAAAAAAGTCATTTTCTTTCGCGTTTACAAGCGGGGTCGACAAGAAGAGGCATTACGGAAAAGCCCGCAACACTTGAAGAGTGATATCAGCCACTGACTCTGTAATAGAAAATAAAACATATTTTACAATTTGTATTGGGGATTGACGGTGCCATAAACTGGGTTGCACTGGGCTTCGCGCCTGGAAGTCGAATTCCCGTCTACTGTGGTTCATTTGGAATGTAAAATATACAACCAATAACGATGTTATTTGAAATTATATGTTATCGGCATGGCCATGGGGTCGGAAACGTGCGTACAAAGAACGGGTCGGAGTAGCGAAGATTCTCGAGTGAGAAAACGGTGGTCATTTGTTTCATTACTAAGATGCTAAGGTGAACGCTGAGTTTATTAAAAAAAAATTATTATTAAAATTAAAAACGAAAATCAAAGGTGACAACTTGAAATGACCAAGTGACAAGTAAAAAAATATTTCTAAAAGTTTACAAACATTTCAACCCGTGACTTAGTGGAATAAACTGTAACAATTGCCAAATTCCAACTAACTACAGGTATATCAGCTAATCCATTATATGCACGGGTTTCCTGTGCTCCGATCGTCTGTCAACATCAAAGAGCAGAGCCAACCGTGCAACATCAAAGGGGTATTCCGTGTGAAAAGCGTGCATGAATCGACAGTACTGTAAAACAAAGGCTGGATTCACAATCACAGAAACCTGTGGTTTTAGCAGGCCTTGAGATTTGACAATCGAGATTAAAATATATCAGATAATCAAATTGGAACTAAGTATAAAACACGTTGTATTCATCAAGAAATGAAATGCGTATAAGAACGCATATATTATGTAACTACATGTAGGCTTACACAAGGTATAAATCCATATAAAGACCTATAACACTTAACAAAGACTGATCTGCGTAAAACAGATGTTTGATGTTTATGAAAGAAAAGACTGCCGCTAAAATTATAAAATCTTTATTATTTAAATCAACCTTGCACAAATCTTATATAATCAACCGAATCAAATCCTTGTCAAACAGACCCAAATAGATGGTGTCAAAATAAATCGGGTAACGGGTGTTGAACCAGCTCGATGTCGAAACAACTTGTTCCCGTAAGTTCACATATTGACTTATACATTGGAGGCTGAGCCGTTGGGGCCAAAATGAAAAATAGAAATCAGCATGGTATTGTATCTATCTGTCCCGTGGATCCAGCAAAAATTATAAAACTTTTGAACGATAGATCTGCTCCCGATAGAACTAGACGATATTAATACTTGGGATGTGTTGCGAACATTTAAATAGTTCATCAATAACACCGCCTATATTTCTTACCATTTTCTAAAATACAATATTAGAGCACTGGTATCTTGTATATGCTGTCAAACTGGGGGAAAGTATTTCCATCTTTTTGTTCTGGTTGATTGATCAGAATGTTTGAAAACGTTGACCTATATAGGTGTTATGTAATGCGGTTTATAGAGTTTAGACACAGACACTTGATTGGTGTCATAAAGTAATAAACTAATTAACAAGCTACATGGATTATTTATTTCAACTAAAATGTGTATTACAATTTGCTGTCTGAATTACAGTTGTTAATTTTGTTTATAGATTAATTAATTAAATGTTTTTGATAACTTTAAAAATCGTGCAAAATGAAAAAAAAGGTAATTTATGTTTAAAACTTATATGGCATGTAAATAGAATACATAGACGCATGTATAGTAAAATTTACGACAACCAGTAACTAACTCTTGATACTGGCGTATCTACCATTTACTTAGTTGCATATAACTATATTCTCTCTAAAAAAAGGATATTTAAAACAAAGTCATTTAACCTGGCTTTTAATATTTTTTTATATGATTAAATTGTCACTTTGTAAAGCGTCCCTAAACAAGTTATGAAGAGCACACTATAATTATATATGCACGTGTAGTGTATCAATATCCGTTCTTAAACTTTCATATGTATTAACAGTAACAAAAGTTCGATTTATAGTATTATTATTACTTTGTCCCCTTTATTTGCAAAACATCTCCCCGGCGTTGATAATAAATTATATTTGAATTATTTCTCCGTGCCAGTTGGAAACATAATTGTCTAAGGTCTAATTGAACCGTGAAGTTTAAATCAAGTATCAAATCGAATTAGGAAACAGGTAAATGTATTTTTTCATAGAATAACAATGCTGTTTGTTTCAAATCTGCATTGGACTATTCACGATCTATTTATTGTGATTTATATTTGATATCTGTGAATGATATCCGACTATCATAAAAAGGGCCCTTTAAAAATTAACATCTAATAACGAGATATAATATGTTCATTCAGAAATTATTCAGATATCCTATATTATCTGCTAGCTATTATAAACTTACAATACACACAAACAGAGTAAGCTATATGATCAACGCTTCCCGAAGAGCTACCAATTTATCAGAATTTTCAAAGAAAAAATTGCCAAATGTTATAGGTTATTATTAGTATCGTCTCAAATAAAGCAACCGAACAGTTTTCCAGTACGTGCGAATAAGCTCGTGCACGTCTCTACATGTATACAGAAGTGTTGCTTTGATCATGGAAACGTAATTGAGATTGTCGAATCTGCACGGACAACGCATGAACCGGTGAGACGTGAAGTCTGAAATGCCAATGGATGGGTTGACATTTGAATTATATTATTTTTTGGATCATGAATACGGTTACATGGTACAAATTTGAAGACACAAATAATAACTTGTCGGAAGACGAGATTTAGTATATATTTACGAGAATAAGTATATTTACGAGAATAAGTATATTTACATACGGTAAAGTTACAAGTTTAGTTCTGGAATTAGGAAGGATCGTTGGAGTGTATGCAATGTAAATTTAGTGAAAAGCTAAAGTAAAGTTTAAATAGCCACCATTATCTCTTCTTTTAAAGTTTAAATACCATTTGTGTGGGAATTACCACTGTTCGGTTGGTTGTTGTGTCGTAATATTTATCAACATGGAGATTTCTGTTTTATGGATATTGCTATTGAAGGTAAGATGGGGCCCGGAACATACCAACTGGGCGGGGGCCCCATTGTTGTTTGTTTAAATTGTTCGCACTGACCGCGGATCGTACTAGTATATACTCCGCCCCTTGCTTTGAGTGCCTGGGATGTTTTCCTCCGGGGTTTTTTTTTTGTCCCCCGCCTTTCAAAGAAAGTTGGGGGACTATGAAAATGGGTTCGTCCTTCTGTCTGTCTGTCCGTCTGTCTGTCCATCTGTCTGTCCGTCACACTTTTTGGGACACAATAACTCTCTCCCTAATTGAGCTAGAATGTTCAAACTTGGTGTATGTGTTTATTAGGTCAATGCCTTGATGTAGTTCGAAGATGAGCATTTTCCGCTTAGGGTAAGCAGAGATAAGCAATTTGATTGGTTGATGCTTTGGGACACGATAACTTTAGTTCTAATAAAGTGAGAGTGATGAAACTTGGTGTATAGTTTCATTACAGTAATGCCTTGACTAAGATCGATAATGAGCATTTTCTGCTCAGGGTAAGCAGAGCGATAAGCAATTTGATTTACCAAGACTTTGGAACACAATAACTCTCCTTCTAATTGAGTTAAAATGTTCAAAATTGGTGTGTATGCTTATTAGGTCAATGCCTTGATGGAGTTCGAAGATGAGCATTTTCTGCTTAGGGTAGGCAGAGATAAGCAATTTGATTGGTTGACACTTTGGGACAAGATAACTTAGGTTCATCTTGATTGATGATTTTTATGCCAATACAATGACTGCATTTTCATTCAGTAATGGATTCGACAGTAACAGTGTATAGAAACGATTGACTCAGACACGAGGGCTTTTTCCCTTGGCCAGAGGGGCCCTTTTGTCAAGCGTGGGGGCCCTTTTGTCTGCCTTTAGGGTCCCCCTAACTAGGGTACATTTTCATTTTTCTCATCGGTTTTAGCATTTTTCTTTATAAAACACTTTTGGATGACACTTCGTGTACAGTTTGATTGCTTGATACGTATGAAAAAAATAAATGTGCGATTAATTAATATGTGTCATCTATTTATTTTGGGATTTCGGCGGGGGACATCAGCCTCACTGTTGGCTTGTTTAAATTAGGATTAATTTCAGTACAACTGAGACAATTTAGGCAGCAGTTTCATTGATGTTTAGAATTCGTTGGCAATTTGAGTATTTTAAGCTCCGTCCGGGATAGAATTAGGGGGGGGGGGACATTTGTCCCACCACTTTGCCGAGACTCGGTACGGATTTGAAAGGAGAAACCACTACCTGAAGAAAAGAAAAATGAAGGAACAAACGAATAAGTAAATATACACATACGGAAAATTTAGCTTACTCGCTGTGTACCCGGGGATATTTGAATTTTGGATTCTGTGTGGGATATCTATATAATTATGACGACATTATATTCACCTTTCCGCACATTTTTATTTCATTAAATGCAAATTTATATATAAATAACGTGAAAGTATAAAACGCGTACGGGTTCTATACAAATACAAAAAGACGAGATGAGATAAACGTGAATCATATAGCGAGCACACGTCCATATAGGCAATTTTATAAATGGCGAGACTATAAAAAAAAGTAGTGCGTCTTATGTTCATCAACAAATACAAAAGACGCATTGAAGAAACGGCCCCGTACAACTCCACATATAAAGACCTGTCCTTATACAAAGACCTATTTGCGTAAAACACACCGGCGAATGAAAAATTGCACGGTAAAATTAATTTTCCTTCCTAAGTTTTGATTTAACACTCACACTTCAGATAATGCCTGTTGGTCCTTGATTATACCTTTTTGGCGCAGTTATAACAACTATCGAGAAAACACACCAATTAAACAATACACACCGTGTCATTCGTTTTTAACCCGTCGGTTTATTAACACACTCAGTACAGAAAACGCACCGTCCGAGAGTTGTTCAACCCTACCGATAATTAACTCGCCTTGCAGTCCATTTTTCACCCTTGTTAATTAACACACCTTATCTAGAGATTTTAAGCCATAATGAGGAGTTATAATCCGAAATTTATTTTTTTATGAGGCAAACGTACTTATTGACACTTTGTGATCATTTTTAATACGGCAAACGTACAGTTTAACCCTTACCTATTTCTCAGTGATACCTGCATTGAAGTATGGCTCAGAAATGGAATCTGAAGGCGGGAGTCTTACAAACGATTAATGATCCCAAAGCATAAAAACCTTTCAGTAAATGAAACAGGCCTTACAATTTTCCAAAATATGCCACAGTTTGGGGCATCTCCAGATGCAATGGTATCATGCTCTTGTTGTCGATCAGGTCTATTAGAAATAAAATGTCCCTTAAGTATATCACATACTAGTCCAAATGAAATGAACCAGGAATGTTTACATAAAAACAATGGCTTAGTTAAATTAAGTCATACACACAGATATTATTCTCAAATTCAGTGGCAAATGGGTGTTTGTAATAAGACATGGTGCCATTTTTTTATATATTCTAGACATGGTTATTTTTTAGAAAGGGTTCCTTTTGACAATGTATATTTTAATGAATTGAAATCTCATGCCGATTCATTTTACACTAATTATGTAATTCCTTTTATTTTGGAAAAAAAAAATCTATGTTACAACCTGTAAATGAAGCTGACAATTCTGTCAATGAACTTGTAATAAGTGACCAACAGAATGTAGATAATATTTGTTCCACTTCTGACTTAGCCAATCCACATGACTTAAGTGTAGTAACTTGTGAAAATTCTGAAAATATTGTCCAATCTTATAAGAGAAGATTAAATTCAAATTGTAAGCCACAAAAAACTTGTAAAAAGAGAAAAAACACCATTATGCCTTTGTATGTTTGTGGAGTTTGCTCACAGCTTTGCATGGAACCTGATGATATAGCTTCCGATAATGACTTTAGTGTGCAATGTGAATCATGCGGTATATGGTTTCATTTTTCCTGTGTCGTTTATGATTCTGACAATAATGACACATGGCTTTGTCAGTCATGTATGCAAACTGAGAATGCATAAATTTTTGTATAAAATGATTATTGGAGTTCAATTTTAAATTGCCGAGCGGGGTAGTAATTGTATAGAATATAGTAAATAACAAAAAAAAATTGTGTAGTCTAATCCATTTCATTTATTAGAACATATGTACGTTATATGTTATTTAAACAATATTTATTCATAAAATATCAAATATACCAGCACAATTATAACTAGACCTGCATGCAGGAATGACGGGTTTCACTGGTGCCATGTTACATTTGAACTTGAACTTGTGTCACTTTCGGTGCCACGTTACTCTTAAACATATGTTACAATGAAACCAATATACAGGTTTCCACATAAGCATTGCACACATCAAATAAAATGGAAACAGAATCAAACAAATCCAGCACTATCAATTGATTTTATACATTTGTTACATGTAATTGATCCTGACAAAATTACAGTACTTCCGGAGATAATGTAAATGTTCCATTAGTTTTATGAAATCAGAAATGGCATAAGGCATCACATGGTGAAAATTTTATGTAAATCGAATAATAATTGCCACTTTTATAGACCAAAAACCTTGAAAAGTGACGTGTAGAAAATCGTCTATTTCTCGGCAACCGTACAAGTTAGAAACCATTTTTTGGTATTTATATGACCGTATGGGTTTAATCTATTTGTTGACTGGAATCAAATATCACTAGACCTGCATGCAGGAATGACGGGTTTCACTGGTGCCACGTCACTTTCGGTGCCACGTTACCCTTAAACATATGTCACTTCCGATACCAATGAAACCATCAAACAGGTTTCCACATAAGCATTGTAAACATCAAATAAAATGGACGAAGAATCAACCAAATCCAGCAATATCAATTTATTTTATATATATGTTACTTGTAAGTGATCCTGGCAAAATTTCATTACTTCCGGTGATAATGAAAATGTTCAATTAGTTTTATGAAATCAGAAATGGCATAAGGCAGCATAATGGCGAAAATTGTATGTAAATCGAATGAGAATTGCCACTTTTATAGACCAAAAACCTTGAAAAGTGACTTGTAGAAAATCGTCTATTTCTCGGCAACCGTACACGATAAAAACTATCTTTTGGTATCTATATGATCGTATGGGTTCAATCCATTTGTTGATTGGAATCAAATATCATAATTTGAAATATATTACAAATCAGACTCATTTGAAAAAAATGTCTGTTTTGAAGGCTAAAAATACAGTTTTTGCCAAAATGACATTACTTCCGGTGATACTGAAAATGTTAAATTAGTTCTATGAAATCATAAATGACACAAGATATCATATGGTGAAAATTTTATGAAAATCGAATAATAACTGACACTTTTATAGACCAAAAACCTTGAAAAGTGACTTAAGGAAAATCGCCCATTTCTCTGCAACCGTACAAGTTAGAAACCATTTTGTGGTATCTGTATGATCGTATGGGTTCAATCTATTTGATCAATAGAATCAAATATCACAATTTGAAAAAAATAACAAATACGACTCATTTGAATAAAATATTGTTTTTTGAAGGCTAAAATTTAAGTTTTGAGCAAATGACGTCATTTCCGGTGGCAGCGCAAGGGGTAAAATGGTTTGACATAGTCCACTATAGCATTAGGCATCCAATGGCGAAAGAAAATTGAAAATCGAATAATAATTGATTCTTTTACAGCCAAAATTACGTGAAAAGTGACTCATGCAAAATTGCCTATTTCTCGGCAACTGCTTATATTACAAACTAATTTTCACATACATTCTCTTCGTATGGATTATAGCTACAAGTTTATAAAAGTTACGTAAAAATATTTTAAAATCTGAAAAGCCTGAATGAGTTGTAAATAGGTCAATTTTACGCCTTTTTTCACCTCTTAATCCAATTTGCTAGAAAATGAAAAAGAAATTAAAAAAACTGCTTCCGACATTTTTTGCGCCTTTAAAGGACACACTCTTTGAGTCATATAATTTTTCAAAAAAATAATATTTGTTTTCAAAAAATGTACCTAACTGTCAAAATTGTAGTTTTTGGTAAAATTATGCCACTTCCGGTGCCGACAGATAACACTTTTGGTAATAAAAAAAATGACAATTGAGACAACGAAGCATATGAACTTTGTTTTATACAAATCGAACAATAAAAAATTAATCTAGGACTGAAAAACTGAATCAGCCAATGGAGGCCAAGGAAAATTACTGAGACAAAATTTTTTAACATTTTTGCGCAAGTCAGATGACTCTTTAATTCTGTGCACAACACGACTAAAAAATATTCATAAATAAAAAAGTTTTTTGTAAAATTTTAAATTTCCGAAATTTGGCGCCTAATATCTTCGAAGATTTGCCGAAAATCAAAAATCGAAAGTAGCGCAGCTATGTGCCCTGTCTCCAGCTATGCCAAAATGTATCGAAAGTTAAAATCCCATGATTATTGTTAAAATTACCGCAATATTTGTAAAAACGATAACTTCGGTGATTTCGGACATTTCGCATTGTCGCAGAACGTTCAAAATAGCTTTATCCTCTAAGTCACACCCACTTTCCCAGTAAAACCGAAGAAATCGTAACGATGCGACACGTAGTTGCTGAGATCTACTCAAAACAAAAGAAGAATAATAATAATAACTAGACCTGCAAGCAGCACTGAACCGGCTTTCAGGAATCATACAGGAAGTTTATTATACCATAGCCAACCCATTGAGCTATCGAACTATACTTTAGTTGTTTTGCTTCAGTGACACCCTCTATCATATGTAAAAGTAATATTTGCTGGCGAAAAGACCAGTCAAAATTGTAAATTATGGCAAAATTACGTCACTTCCGGTGCCGAAAGAAATTTTTATAGGTGAAAAATAAGTCGAAAATTTGCAACATACAAAATTTGTTTAATACATATCGGGCAATGAAAAATTAACCTATAACCCATAAACTGAAATTAAGAAGGTAAAATAATTAAAAGTGACCCTTGGAAAATTGGCTATTATTCGACAAGGGAACATGCTAGAAGCCTTTTCTTGATATCAATATGATGGTATTGAATCAATCTTACTGCCCATTAGAGTCAGACGTTATAAAGTTAAACAAATAATAAATATAAAATACCATCAAAAAATATTCATAAATAAAAAAGGTTTTCGTAAAAAAAAATTTTTTTTTCAAAATATCGGACATTTTTTCGACTACTTCCGGTTTTACGATCATTGTCGTGACAGCTTTACGAAGTTCTTTGGATACTTAACTTTCTGTACCAGAAGTGTCAGAAACATCCATTGAGTAGTTTTGGAAAAATAGATAAATTAAAGAGCGTTTCCAAAAATTTAACGATTTTTCAATTTTTTTCAAAGTTTGATGCCATTTTTGGACCTCTTATATTATTTCAATGCTTTTCATTTTGGATTCACTATATAGACAACCGATAGGACTTTGAGTAAGAAAAGTTTAAGAAAAATCTGCGGCGTTGTTTTCGAGAAAAGGGCGTCTCAGAATGTTAAAAAATCGGAAAATACTAGATTTTTGGCATACAATAATTTATTTCCTTATCATCGAAATCGTATTATTTAGACACCATATGATGGTCCATTAATATCGCTATCCAGGGACACTTTAGTTCTTTTGGTCCGCTATTACCTAAGGGAGAAATCAAGTTTTTTGCAAGTGCGACAATGTTTTTAACATTTTTTTTTCATTTTTTGAATACTTCCGGTATGGCTATTATTGTCGGAATAGTTTTAATAGCCGGTTTGGGCACTAAAATAGCCACAGGGCTCTGTAATGACATATTACATTATCTGATCAGATAAAATGCCCCTGAGAAATCCTATGTTCAAAAGTGCCAAAAATACAAAAAAATTAAAATATCGAAAATTAAATTTCAATAACTACATACATATTATACATCGTTAGAATCGTAATTAGGTCAGCTATCTGAATATACAATCTTTATTTGAAAATCTCTTAAAATAAAAAAATAGTAGAGCATTTTCCAAAATTTCACGATTTTTCGACTTTTTTCGATTTTCAGTCCGTTATTTCACCTATTCCAGATATTTCAAAGTCTTATTGAATGGCTTCATGCAAAAAACCTCCGAAAGGACTCTCGATAGAAAAAATTTAAAAAAAAATTGCGGTTAAGTTTTCGAGATACAGGCGTCCAAAAATACTAAAAATCAGAAAATACTTGATTTTCAGCGTGCCATATTTTGCTTCCTGCTAATCGTATCCGTACGAATTGGGTATTATTCAGTGGTCCAATCACCGCCCGACCAAATGATACCTTAATTCGTTTAATCCGTTGATATCGGACGGAAAAATTGTGTTTTTACCCAAAACACCCATTTTTCACTTTTTTTTCAAAATATCGCATATTATTTCGACTACTTCCGGTTTACGGACTGTTGTTGAAATTGCTTTAAACGGTGGTTTGACCATATTACTTCATGTTCCAGGAATTTCAGAAACGTTGATCTGGCCGTAAAACGAAACTTAAGCTCACAAAATGTGAAGAAAATTCGAAAAAAATCGAAAAATAAAGGGCGATAACTCTGAATGAAACTTATATTACTGGAACCGGATTGCCTTCAGGTATCCAAAAATGTAGGTCAAATTTTAAAATTTTGAAAAATAACAAAAAATGTGTCTTAAACAACATATTTTCATTTTTCGAACGCTAGAAGTCAGCGGCGAAGTTTCGAAATTGCAAAATTTTCAACTGCTATCGTCCGAGAAAAGACTCAGGGTTTCCAAAAATGTAATTTGTATGAAAATAGATACAGAATTGACAAATCTACGGCCGTTTTTTAATTTTTTGGCACCGCACAAAATTCGGCCACTTCCGGTCTGCGCAGAAGTTTCAAATACAGTGGAAGGGATGGCCACTATATGGTTTCCTGATAGAAAATTACGTCCCAGATCTGTATCTGTTACAGACACTGAGAAATAGGCTCCCCCGAAAAATAAAATAATAATAATAAATAATAATAATTTTAGTAATCACAATAGGCTTTCAGACGAAAGTCTGAAAGCCTAATAATAATAATAAGAATAATAATTTTAACAAAAACAATAGTGTTTCACACAAGCTTCGCAGTGTGAAACCCTAATAATTTTATAAACATTACAAATCAGACCCATTTGAATAAAATATCTGTTTTGAAGGCTTAAAATACAGTTTTTGCCAAAATGACATTACTTCCGGTGATACTAAAAACTTTAAATTAGTTTTATAACATCGTGCATGACATTAAGCCTCAAAGGGTGAAAATTTTATGAAAATCGAATAATAATTGACTCTTTTATGGGCCAAAAACCTTCAAAAGTGACATTTAGAAAACCACCTATATCTCGGCAACCGAACAAGCTAGAAACAATTTTATGATATCTAAATGACCGTATGAGTTTTGTTAATATGTGAATTTAAACCAAAAGTTAATTTTAATATTACATATTAAATAATTCTTGGTTGAAAAAAATATCGATTTTAAAAGTTAAAAATGCAGTTTTTGACCAAATGGCGTCACTTCCGGTGTCAATTTTAAATTATAATCAATTTGATATGACGCATACTTGCTTTTTGAATCAAATGATGTCACTATTGTGAATATCCATTAATAATTGACTATTTTACAGGCAAAATTAAGAAAACAGTGACTTACGCAAAACTGCCCATTTCTCGGCAACTGCTTATATTACAAACTAATTTTCACATACATTCTCTTCGTATGCATTATAGCTACAAGTTTATAAAAGTTACATAGAAATATTTTAAAATCTGAAAAGCCTGAATGGGTTGTAAATTGGTCAATTTTACGCCCTTTTTCACCTCTTAATCCAATTTGCTAGAAAATGAAATCGGAATTAAAAAAACTGCTTCCGACATTTTTTGCGCCTTTAAAGGACACACTCTTTGAGTCATATAATTTTTCAAAAAAATAATATTTGTTTTCAAAAAATGGTACCTAACTGTCAAAATTGTAGTTTTTGGTAAAATTATGCCACTTCCGGTGCCGACAGATAACACTTTCGGTAATAAAAAAAATGACAATTGAGACAACGAAGCATATGAACTTTGTTTTATACAAATCGAACAATACAAAATTAATCTAGGACTCAATAACTGAATTAGCCAATGGCGGCCAAGGAAAATTACTGAGACAAAATTTTTTAACATTTTTGCGCTAGTCAGATGACTCTTTAATTCTATGCACAACACGACTAAAAAATATTTATAAATAAAAAAGTTTTTTGTAAAATTTTAAATTTTCGAAATTTAGCGCCTAATATCTTCGAAGATTTGCCGAAAATCAAAAATCGAAAGTAGCGTAGCTATGTGCCCTGTCTCCGGCTATGCCAAAATGTATCGAAAGTTAAAATCCAATGATTATTGTTAAAATTACAGCAATATTTTTAAAAACGATAACTTCGGTGATTTCGGACATTTCGCATTGTCGCAGAACGTTCAAAATAGCTTTATCCTCTAAGTCACACCCACTTTCCCAGTAAAACCGAAGAAATCGTAACGATGCGACAAGTAGTTGCTGAGATCTATTCAAATTGGAATCTGAATAATAATAATAATAATAATAACTAGACCTGCAAGCAGCACTGAACCGGCTTTCAGGAATCATACAGGAAGTTTATTATACCATAGCCGATCCATTGAGCTACCGAACTATACTTTAGTTGTTCTGCTTCAGTGACACCCTCTATCATATGTATAAGTAATATTTGCTGGCGAAAAGACCGGCCAAAATTGTAAATTATGGCAAAATTACGTCACTTCCGGTGCCGAAAGAAATTTTTATAGGTGAAAAATAAGTCGAAAATTCGCAACATACAAAATACAAACTTTGTTTTATACATATCGGGCAATAAATAATTAACCTATAACCCATAAACTGAAATTAAGAAGGTAAAAAACTTAAAAGTGACCCTGGGAAAATTGGTTATTATTCCACAAGGGAACATGCTAGAAGCCTTTTTTTGATATCAATATGATGGTATTGATTCAATCTTACTGCCCATTAGAGTCAGACGTTATAAAGTTAAACGAATAAAGAATATAAATCACTTCAAAAAAATGTTTGTTTTGAAGGCTAAAAATACGTTTTTTGCAAAAATTACATTACTTCCGGTGATATTGAAAACGTTAACTTGGTTCATAAGACCGGCCAAAATTGTAAATTATGGCAAAATTACGTCACTTCCGGTGCCGAAAGAAATTTTTATAGGTGAAAAATAAGTCGAAAATTCGCAACATACAAAATACAAACTTTGTTTTATACATATCGGGCAATAAATAATTAACCTATAACCCATAAACTGAAATTAAGAAGGTAAAAAACTTAAAAGTGACCCTGGGAAAATTGGTTATTATTCCACAAGGGAACATGCTAGAAGCCTTTTTTTGATATCAATATGATGGTATTGATTCAATCTTACTGCCCATTAGAGTCAGACGTTATAAAGTTAAACGAATAAAGAATATAAATCACTTCAAAAAAATGTTTGTTTTGAAGGCTAAAAATACGTTTTTTGCAAAAATTACATTACTTCCGGTGATATTGAAAACGTTAACTTGGTTCATAGAAGTCATAAATGGCATAAGGCATCAAATGGTAAAAAAATTATAAAAATCGAATAATAATTGACACTTTTATAGACCAAAAACCTTGAAAAGTGACTTATAGAAGATCGCCTATTTCTCTGTAACCGTACAAGTTAGAAACCATTTTGTGGTATCTGTATGGTCGTATGGCTTCATTCTATTCGTTGATGGGAATCAAATGTCATAATTTTTAAAATATTATAAGGCAGACTCATTTGAATAAAATATTGTTTTTTTAGGTTAAAAATACAGTTTTTGCCCAAATGACGTCATTTCCGGTCACAGTGAAAATGTAAAATTGGCTTGACCTAGTCCAAATTGGCATTAGGCATCAAATGGAAAAAAAATATTGCAAATCGAATAATAATTGACTCTTTTATAGGCAAAATAACGTGAAAAGTGATGCATGCAAAATTGCATATTTCTCGGCAACTGCTCATATTACAAACTAATTTTCGCATACATTCTCTTCGTCTGGATT
This sequence comes from Patella ulyssiponensis, assembly GCA_963678685.1. Lineage (NCBI taxonomy): Eukaryota > Metazoa > Mollusca > Gastropoda > Patellidae > Patella > Patella ulyssiponensis. Next base: position 29,867,603 of record OY783229.1, on the reverse strand, counting down.
ATTGCTACGAGTTTATGAAAATTACAAATAAATATTTCAAAATATGAAGACGCTGAATGATTTGTAAATAACTGAATTTTACACTTTATTTTACATTTTATTCGAAATTGCCCGAAAATGAAATTGAAATTAAAAAATATGAGCTAAGGATTTTGTGCACCTTTGCAGGGTGCATCCTTTTAGTTATATCAGTTTTGAAAAAAAATAATATTTGCTTTCAAAAAGTGGTACCGAACTGTCAAAATTGTAGTTTTTGTTAATATTACGTCACTTCCGTTGCCGACAGAAAAACTTCACCGTAACAAAAAAAATTACAATTGGGACCACGGTGCATATGAACTTTGTTTTATACAAATCGAACAATAAATAATTTTTCTGGGTACGAAAAACTAAATTAGCCGATGGCGGCTAACGCAAATTACCGAGACATTTTTTTTTCTCATTTCTGCTCAAGTACGATGATATTTTAACCCTGTGTCAAAGATCATCAAAAAATATTCATAAATAAAAAAGGTTTTCGTAAAAAAAATAATTTTTTTCAAAATATCGGACATTTTTTCGACTACTTCCGATTTTACGATCGTTGTTGTGATAGCTTTACGAAGTTCTTTGGATACTTAACTTTCTGTACCAGAAGTGTCAGAAACATCCATTGAGTAGTTTTGGAAAAAAAGATAAATTAAAGAGCGTTTCCAAAAATTTAACGATTTTTCAATTTTTTTCAAAGTTTGAGGCCATTTTTCGACCACTTATATTATTTCAATGCTTTTCATTTTGGATTCCCTATATAGACAACCGATAGGACTTTGAGTAAGAAAAGTTTAAGAAAAATCGTAGGCGTCGTTTTCGAGAAAAAGGCGTCTCAGAATGTTAAAAAATTGGAAAATACTAGATTTTTGGCATATAATAGTTTATTTCCTTACCATCGAAATCGTATTATTTAGATACCATATGATGGTCCATTAATAGGGCTATCCAGCGACACTTTAGTTCTTTTGGTCCGCTATTACCTAAGAGAGAAATCAAGTTTTTCGCAAGTGCGACAATGTTTTTACTCTTTTTTTTCATTTTTTGAATACTTCCGGTATGGTTATTATTGTCGAAATAGTTTTAATGGCCGGTTTGGGCACTAAAATAGCCACAGGGCTCTGTAATGATATATTACATTATCTGATCAGATAAAATGCCCCTGAGAAATCCTATGTTCAAAAGTGCCAAAAATACAAAAAATTTAAAATATCGAAAATTAAATTGTAATAATTACATACATATTATACATCGTTAGAATCGTAATTAGGTCAGCTATCTGAATATACAACTTCTTTTTAAAAATCTCTTAAAATAAAAAAATAGTAGAGCATTTTCCAAAATTTCACGATTTTTCGACTTTTTTCGATTTTCAGTCCCTTTTTTTATCCTATTCCAGACATTTCAAAGTCTTATTGGATGGCTTTATGCAAAATACCTCCAAAAGGACTCTCGGTAGAAAAAATTAAAAAAAAATTGCAGGTTAAGTTTTCGAGATACAGGCGTCCAAAAACGCTCCAAATCAGAAAATACTTGATTTTCAGCGTGCCATATTTAGCTGTCTGTTCATAGTATCCATATGAATGGGGTATCATATGATAGTCCAGCAATCGTGCCATCAAACGATACCTTCATTCGTTTAATCCATTGATATCGGACGGAGAAATAGCGTTTTCCCCAAAAATATCCATTTTTTGCATTTTTTTCAAAATATTGCACATTATTTCGACCACTTCCGGTTTAAGGATTCTTGTCGAAATTGCTTTATAAGTTGGTATTGGACTATAACTTCATGTTCCAGAAGTTTCAGAAACGTCAATTCTGCCATAAAACGAAACCCGAGCTCACAAAATGGGAAGAAAATTCGAAAAAAATCGAAAAATAAAGGGCGATAACTCTGAATGAAACTTATATTACTGGAATCGGATGGACTTCAGGTATCCAAAAATGTAGGTCAAATTTGAAAATTTTGAAAAATAACAAAAATTGTCTCGTAAACAACATGTTTTCAATTTTCGAACGATAAAAATCACAGACGAATGTTCCAAATTGAAAAATGTGAGATAGCCATTGTCTTAGAAAAGATTCAGGGATTCCAAAAATGTAATTTGTTTGAAAATGGATAAAGAATTGACGAAACTATGGCCGATTTTCAATTTTTAGGGAAAGTACAAAGTTCGGTCACTTCCGGTATGCGCAGAAATTTCAAAAATATTTTATCAAGTAGCCACCACATGGTTTCCCGATAGAAAAGCTAATTTCAGATCGATATCTGTTTTCGGTCATGGAGATCTAGGCCCTCGCGGTAAATAATAATAATAACTAGACCTGCATAGCAGTGCTGAATCGGCTTTCAGGGTCCTTTAGATCATTACAATGCTTTTAAATTTACCTTTATACCCTAAACGACCGATAGGACTCGGGGTAACAGAAGTTTAAGAAGTGAAATAGAAGTAGTTATCGAGATAAACGAGTTTGAAAAGGCTCCAAAAAAAGAGGAAAATACTATATTTTCGGCATCTCATAATCTATTGCCTAACCATCGAATTTGTATGATTCTGATATCATATAAAAGTCCAAAAAGGAAAATACTAGATCTTCAGCGCCCCGTAATATTTGTCATTGAACACGCCATCTTGAGTCGGATCGCGCAAAATCTAATTTTGGAGTAAAATTTTATTTTGAAGTCTAAAAATACGGTTTTTGCAAATATGACATTACTTCCGGTGATAATGGAAATGTTAAATCAGATCATTGCAATCATAAATGGCATAAGGCATCACATGGTGAAAATTGTATGAAAATTGAATAATAATTGACACTTTTATAGACCAAAAAGCTTGAAAAGTGACTTGTAGAAAATCGTCTATTTCTCGGCAACCGTACAAGTTAGAAACTTTTTTGTGGTATCTGTATGATGGTATGGGTTCATGCTATTCGGTGATGGGATTCAAATATCATAATTTTAAAAATATTATAAAAGAGACTCATTTGAATAAAATATTTGTTTTCTAGGTTAAAAATACAGTTTTTGCCAAAATGACGTCATTTTCGGTCACAGTGAAACTGTAAAATTGGCTTAACCTAGTCCAAATTGGCATTAGGCATCGAATGAAAAAAAATTATTGAAAATTGGATAATAATTTACTATTTTATAGGCAAAATAACGTGAAAAGTGATGCATGCAAAATTGCATATTTCTCGGCAACTGCTCATATTACAAACTATTTTTCGCACACATTCTCTTCGTCTGGATTATGGCTACGAGTTTATGAAAGTTACGAATAAATAGTTCAAAATATAAAGACGTTGAATGGGTTGTAATAACTGAATTTTACCCTTTTTTTTACATTTTATTCGAAATTGCCCGAAAATGAAATTGAAATTTAAGAATCCCAGCCAAACATTTTATGCGCCTTTACAGGGCGCATACTTTTTGTTATATCAGTTTTCGAAAAAAATAATATTTGCTGTCAAAAAGTGGTACTTAACTCTCAAAATTGTAGTTTTTGTTAATATTTCGCCACTTCCGTTGCGTGCAGAAAAATGTCACCGTAACAAAAAATATTACAATTGACATCACGAATCATATGCACTTTGTTTTATACAAATCGAACAATAAATAATTAATCTAGGTACGAAAAACTAAATTAGCCAATGGCGACTAAAGAAAATTACTGAGACAAAATTCTTTCTCACTTATGCTCAAGTAGGGTGATACTTTAACTCTGTGTAAACTACCATCAAAACATATTCATAAATAAAAAAGTTTTCTGTAAAAATGTAAAAAAAATTCAATATATCGGATATTTTTTCGACTACTTCCGGCTTTTCGATCATTGTCGGAATTGCTTTAACAAGTTGATTAGATACTTAACTTCCTGTAGCAGAAATATCAGAAACATTCATTAAGTAATTTTTGAAAAAAAGATAAATAAAAGAGCATTTTCAATAATTTAATGATTTTTCAACTTTTTTCAAAGATTGGGGTCATTTTTGGACCGCCTATAATATTGCAACGCTTTTATTATTAAATGCACACGCTAGGCCACCGATAGGACTCTGAGTAAAAAATGTTTGAGAAAAATCGTAGGCGTCGTTTTCGAGAAAAAGGCGTCTCAGAATGCTCCAAAACGGAAAATACTTAGTTTTCGGCGTACCATAATTTATTTCCTAAGAATCAAATTCGTGTTATTTAGATGTTATACGATCGTCTATTAATGGAACTATCCAAAGACACTTTAATTGTTTTGGTCCGCTAATATGTGACGGAGAATTCGAACTTTTGGCAAGAGCTCCAATTTTTTTTCATCTTTTTTACATTTTTCTTTGTTTTTTGAACTACTTCCGGTATACGAATCATTGTCGAGTAGTTTTCACATCCAGTTTTGGAGTTTGCATGGGAACAGGGCTCTCTAATGATATACGACACTATACGATCTAATAAAATACTTCTGAGAAATCCCATGTTCAAAAGTGTTAAAAATGTCAAAATGTCAAAATATTGAAAATTAAATTTCAATAACTGCATACATATTATACATCATTAGAATCGTAATTAGGTCAGCTTTTTAAATATATATCTTTTTTTTGAAAATCTCTTAAAATAAAAAAATAGTAGAGCATTTTCCCAAATTTCACGATTTTTCGACTTTTTTCGATTTTCAGTCCCCTTTTTGTCTTATTCCAATTATATAATAGTCTTAATGGGTGGATCCATGCTAAAGACTACCGGAAGGACCATCGATAGATAAAGTTTAAGAAAAATCGCTGGAGCAGTTTTCGAAATACAGGCGTCCAAAAACGCTCCAAATCAGAAAATACTTGATTTTCAGCGTGTCATATTTTGCTTCCAGCTCATCGTATCCGTACGAATTGGGTATCATTCAGTGGTCCAATCACCGCTAGGCCAAATGAGACCTTAATTTGTTTAATCCGTTGATATCGGACGGAGAAATCGTGTTTTTACCCACGACACCAATTTTTCACGTTTTTTTCAAAATATCGCATATTATTTCGACTACTTCCGGTTTACGGATTGTTGTTGAAATTGCTTTAAACGGTGGTTTGACAATATTGCTTCATGTATCAGGAATTTGAGAAACCTTGATCCGGCCGTAAAACGAAACTTAAGCTCACAAAATGTGAAGAAAATTCGAAAAAAATCGAAAAATAAAGGGCGATAACTCGGAATGAAACTTATATTACTGGAACCAGATTGCCTTCAGGTATCCAAAAATGTAGGTCAAATTTGAAAATTTTGAAAAATAACAAAAATTGTCTCTCAAATAAAATTTTTCATTTTTCGATCGCAAGAAGTCAGCGATGAAGTTTCGAAATATCGAAATTTTCAACTGCTATCGTCCGAGAAAAGACTCAAGGTTTCCGAAAATGTCATTTGTATGAAAATAGGTACAGAATTGACGAATCTACGGCCGTTTTTTAATTTTTTGACACAGCACAAAATTCGACCACTTCCGGTCTGCGCAGAAGTTTCAAAAATAGTTTATCAAGTAGCCAACACATGGTTTCCCTATAGAGAATTAGGTCCCAGATCGGTATCTGTTACAGGCGCTGAGAAATAGGCTCCCCCGAAAAATAAAATAATAACTAGACCTGCATAGCAGTGCTGAATCGGCTTTCAGGGTCCTTTATATCATTGCCATGCTTTTAAATTTACCTTTATACTCTAAACGACCGATAGGACTCGGGGTAACAGAAGTTTAAGAAGTGAAATAGAAGTAGTTTTCAAGATAAACGAGTCTGAAAAGGCTCCAAAAAAAGAGGAAAATACTACATTTTCGGCATCTCATAATCTATTGCCTAACCATCGAATTTGTATCATTCTGATATCATATAAAAGTCCAAAAAGGAAAATACTAGATCTTCAGCGTCCCGTAATATTTGTCATTGAACACGCCATCTTGAGTCGGATCGCGCAAAAATTTAATTTTGGAGTAAAATTATGTTTTGAAGTCTAAAAATACGGTTTTTGCAAATATGACATTACTTCCGGTGATAATGGAATCAGATCATTGCAATCATAAATGGCATAAGGCATCACATGGTGAAAATTGTATGAAAATTGAATAATAATTGACACTTTTATAGACCAAAAAGCTTGAAAAGTGACTTGTAGAAAATCGTCTATATCTCAGCAACCGTACAAGTTAGAAACTTTTTTGTGGTATCTGTATGATCGTATGGGTTCATGCTATTTGGTGATGGGGTTCAAATATCATAATTTTAAAAATATTATAAAAGAGACTCATTTGAATAAAATATTTGTTTTTTAGGTTAAAAATACAGTTTTTGCCAAAATGACGTCATTTCCGGTAACAGTGAAACTGTGAAATTGGCTTAACCTCATCCCAATTGGCATTAGGCATCAAATAAAAGAAAAATATTGAAAATCGGATAATAATTTACTCTTTTATAGGCAAAATAACTTGAAAAGTGATGCATGCAAAATTGCATATTTCTCGGCAACTGCTCATATTACAAACTATTTTAAGCATACGTTCTCTTCGTCTGGATTATGGCTACCAGTTTATGAAAGTTACGAATAAATAGTTCAAAATATAAAGACGTTGAATGGGTTGTAATAACTGAATTTTACCTTTTTTTTTTACATTTTATTCGAAATTGCCCGAAAATGAAATTGAAATTTAAGAATCTGAGCCAAACAATTTATGCGCCTTTACAGGGCGCATACTTTTTGTTATATCAGTTTTCGAAAAAAATAATATTTGCTGTCAAAAAGTGGTACTTAACTCTCAAAATAGTAGTTTTTGTTAATATTACGCCACTTCCGTTGCGTGCAGAAAAATGTCACCGTAACAAAAAATATTACAATTGACATCACGAAGCATATGCACTTTGTTTTATACAAATCGAACAATAAATAATTAATCTAGGTACGAAAAACTAAATTAGCCAATGGCGACTAAAGAAAATTACTGAGACAAAATTCTTTCTCACTTCTGCTCAAGTAGGGTGATACTTTAACTCTGTGTAAACTACCATCAAAAAATATTCATAAATAAAAAAGTTTTCTGTAAAAATGTAAAAAAAATTCAAAATATCGGAGATTTTTTCGACTACTTCCGGTTTTACGATCATTGTCGGAATAGCTTTAACAAGTTGATTAGATACTTAACTTCCTGTACCAGAAATGTCAGAAACATTCATTGAGTAATTTTCGAAAAAAAGATAAATAAAAGAGCATTTTCAATAATTTAATGATTTTTCAACTTTTTTCAAAGATTGAGGTCATTTTTGGACCACCTATAATATTGCAACGCTTTTATTATTAGATGCACACGCTAGGCCACCGATAGGACTCTGAGTAAAAAATATTTAAGAAAAATCGTAGGCGTCGTTTTCGAGAAAAAGGCGTCTCAGAATGCTCCAAAACGGAAAATACTTAGTTTTCGGCGTACCATAATTTATTTCCTAAGAATCAAATTCGTGTTATTTAGATGTTATACGATCGTCTATTAATGGAACTATCCAACGACACTTTAATTGTTTTGGTCCGCTAATATGTGACGGAGAATTCGAACTTTTGGCAAGAGCTGCAATTTTTTTTCATCTTTTTTACATTTTTTGTCGTTTTTTGAACTACTTCCGGTATACGAATCATTGTCGAGTAGTTTTCGCATCCAGTTTTGGAGTTTGCATGGGAACAGGGCTCTCTAATGATATACGACACTATACGACCAAATAAAATATTTCTGAGAAATCGTATGTTCAAAAGTGTTAAAAATGTCAAAATGTCAAAATATTGAAAATTAAATTTCAATAACTGCATACATATTATACATCATTAGAATCGTAATTAGGTCAGCTTTTTAAATATATATCTGTTTTTTTAAAATCTCTTAAAATAAAAAAATAGTAGAGCATTTTCCAAAATTTCACGATTTTTGGACTTTTTTCGATTTTCAGTCCCTTTTTTGTCTTATTCCAATTATTGGAAGATTGTAATGTATTGCTTCATGCTAAAGACCATCGAAGGGTCTCTTAATAGAGAAAGTTTAAGAAAAATCGCTGGAGCAGTTTTCGAGATAAAGGCGTCCAAAAACGCTCCAAATCAGAAAATACTTGATTTTCAGCGTGCCATATTTTTCTTCCAGCTCATTGTATCCGTACGAATTGGGTATCATTCAGTGGTCCAATCACCGCTAGACCAAATGATACCTTAATTTGTTTAATCCGTTGATATCGGACGGAGAAATCGTGTTTTTACCCAAGACACCAATTTTTCACGTTTTTTTCAAAATATCGCATATTATTTCGACTACTTCCGGTTTACGGATTGTTGTTGAAATTGCTTTAAACGGTGGTTTGACAATATTGCTTCATGTATCAGGAATTTGAAAAACGTTGATCCGGCCGTAAAACGAAACTTAAGCTCACAAAATGTGAAGAAAATTCGAAAAAAATCGAAAAATAAAGGGCGATAACTCGGAATGAAACTTATATTACTGGAACCAGATTGCCTTCAGGTATCCAAAAATGTAGGTCAAATTTGAAAATTTTGAAAAATAACAAAAATTGTCTCTCAAATAAAATTTTTCATTTTTCGATCGCAAGAAGTCAACGATGAAGTTTCGAAATATCGAAATTTTCAACTGCTATCGTCCGAGAAAAGACTCAAGGTTTCCGAAAATGTCATTTGTATGAAAATAGGTACAGAATTGACGAATCTACGGCCGTTTTTTAATTTTTTGACACAGCACGAAATTCGACCACTTCCGGTCTGCGCAGAAGTTTCAAAAATAGTTTATCAAGTAGCCAACACATGGTTTCCCTATAGAGAATTAGGTCCCAGATCGGTATCTGTTACAGGCGCTGAGAAATAGGCTCCCCCGAAAAATAAAATAATAATAATAAATAATAATTTTAGTAAAAACAATAGTCTTTCAGACGAAAGTCTGAAAGCCTAATAATAAATAATAATTTTAGTAAAAACAATAGTCTTTCAGACGAAAGTCTGAAAGCCTAATAATAACTAGACCTGCATAGCAGTGCTGAATCGGCTTTCAGGGTCCTTTAGATCATTGCCATGCTTTTAAATTTACCTTTATACCCTAAACGACCGATAGGACTCGGGGTAACAGAAGTTTAAGAAGTGAAATAGAAGTAGTTTTCGAGATAAACGAGTTTGAAAAGTCTCCAAAGAAAGAGGAAAATACTATATTTTCGGCATCTCATAATCTATTGCCTAACCATCGAATTTGTATCTTTCTGATATCATATAAAAGTCCAAAAAGGAAAATACTAGATCTTCAGCGTCCCGTGATATTTGTCATTGAACACGCCATCTTGAGTCGGATCGCGCAAAATCTAATTTTGGAGTAAAATTTTATTTTGAAGTCTAAAAATACGGTTTTGCAAATATGACATTACTTCCGGTGATAATGGAAATGTTAAATCAGATCATTGCAATCATAAATGGCATAAGGCATCACATGGTGAAAATTGTATGAAAATTGAATAATAATTGACACTTTTATAGACCAAAAAGCTTGAAAAGTGACTTGTAGAAAATCGTCTATTTCTCGGCAACCGTACAAGTTAGAAACTTTTTTGTGGTATCTGTATGATGGTATGGGTTCATGCTATTCGGTGATGGGATTCAAATATCATAATTTTAAAAATATTATAAACAAGATTCATTTGAATAAAATATTTGTTTTCTAGGTTAAAAATACAGTTTTTGCCAAAATGACGTCATTTGCGGTCACAGTGAAACTGTAAAATTGGCTTAACCTAGTCCAAATTGGCATTAGGCATCGAATGAAAAAAATTATTGAAAATCGGATAATAATTTACTATTTTACAGGCAAAATAACGTGAAAAGTGTTGCATGCAAAATTACATATTTCTCGGCAACTGCTCATGTTACAAACTATTTTACGCATACATTCTCTTCGTCTGGATTATGGCTACGAGTTTATGAAAGTTACGAATAAATAGTTCAAAATATAAAGACGTTGAATGGGTTGTAATAACTGAATTTTACCCTTTTTTTTACATTTTATTCGAAATACCCCGAAAATGAAATTGAAATTTAAGAATCTCAGCCAAACATTTTATGCGCCTTTACAGGGCGCATACTTTTTGTTATATCAGTTTTCGAAAAAAATAATATTTGCTGTCAAAAAGTGGTACTTAACTCTCAAAATTGTAGTTTTTGTTAATATTACGCCACTTCCGTTGCGTGCAGAAAAATGTCACCGTAACAAAAAATATTACAATTGACATTACGAATCATATGCACTTTGTTTTATACAAATCGAACAATAAATAATTAATCTAGATACGAAAAACTAAATTAGCCAATGGCGACTAAAGAAAATTACTGAGACAAAATTCTTTCTCACTTATGCTCAAATAGGGTGATACTTTAACTCTGTGTAAACTACCATCAAAAAATATTCATAAATAAAAAAGTTTTCTGTAAAAAAAAATCAATATATCGGATATTTTTTCGACTACTTCCGGTTTTTCGATCATTGTCGGAATTGCTTTAACAAGTTGATTAGATTCTTAACTTCCTGTAGCAGAAATATCAGAAACATTCATTAAGTAATTTTTGAAAAAAAGATAAATAAAAGAGCATTTTCAATAATTTAATGATTTTTCAACTTTTTTCAAAGATTGAGGTCATTTTTGGACCGCCTATAATATTGCAACGCTTTTATTATTAAATGCACACGCTAGACCACCGATAGGACTCTGAGTAAAAAATGTTTAAGAAAAATCGTAGGCGTCGTTTTCGAGAAAAAGGCGTCTCAGAATGCTCCAAAACGGAAAATACTTAGTTTTCGGCGTACCGTAATTTATTTCCTAAGAATCAAATTCGTGTTATTTAGATGTTATACGATCGTCTATTAATGGAACTATCCAAAGACACTTTAATTGTTTTGGTCCGCTAATATGTGACGGAGAATTCGAACTTTTGGCAAGAGCTCCAATTTTTTTTCATCTTTTTTACATTTTTCTTTGTTTTTTGAACTACTTCCGGTATACGAATCATTGTCGAGTAGTTTTCACATCCAGTTTTGGAGTTTGCATGGGAACAGGGCTCTCTAATGATATACGACACTATACGATCAAATAAAATACTTCTGAGAAATCCTATGTTCAAAAGTGTTAAAAATGTCAAAATGTCAAAATATTGAAAATTAAATTTCAATAACTGCATACATATTATACATCATTAGAATCGTAATTAGGTCAGCTTTTTAAATATATATCTTTTTTTTGAAAATCTCTTAAAATAAAAAAATTGTAGAGCATTTTCCCAAATTTCACGATTTTTCGACTTTTTTCGATTTTCAGTCCCTTTTTTGTCTTATTCCAATAATATAATAGTCTTAATGGATGGATCCATGCTAAAGACTACCGGAAGGACCATCGATAGATAAAGTTTAAGAAAAATCGCTGGAGCAGTTTTCGAAATACAGGCGTCCAAAAACGCTCCAAATCAGAAAATACTTGATTTTCAGCGTGCCATATTTTGCTTCCAGCTCATCGTATCCGTACGAATTGGGTATCATTCAGTGGTCCAATCACCGCTAGACCAAATGATACCTTAATTTGTTTAATCCGTTGATATCGGACGGAGAAATCGTGTTTTTACCCAAGACACCAATTTTTCACGTTTTTTTCAAAATATCGCATATTATTTCGACTACTTCCGGTTTACGGATTGTTGTTGAAATTGCTTTAAACGGTGGTTTGACAATATGGCTTCATGTATCAGGAATTTGAGAAACGTTGATCCGGCCGTAAAACGAAACTTAAGCTCACAAAATGTGAAGAAAATTCGAAAAAAATCGAAAAATAAAGGGCGATAACTCGGAATGAAACTTATATTACTGGAACCAGATTGCCTTCAGGTTTCCAAAAATGTAGGTCAAATTTGAAAATTTTGAAAAATAACAAAAATTGTCTCTCAAATAAAATTTTTCATTTTTCGATCGCAAGAAGTCAGCGATGAAGTTTCGAAATATCGAAATTTTCAACTGCTATCGTCCGAGAAAAGACTCAAGGTTTCCGAAAATGTCATTTGTATGAAAATAGGTACAGAATTGACGAATCTACGGCCGTTTTTTAATTTTTTGACACAGCACGAAATTCGACCACTTCCGGTCTGCGCAGAAGTTTCAAAAATAGTTTATCAAGTAGCCAACACATGGTTTCCCCATAGAGAATTAGGTCCCAGATCGGTATCTGTTACAGGCGCTGAGAAATAGGCTCCCCCGAAAAATAAAATAATAATAATAAATAATAATAATTTTAGTAAAAACAATAGTCTTTCAGACGAAAGTCTGAAAGCCTAATAATAATAACTAGACCTGCATAGCAGTGCTGAATCGGCTTTCAGGGTCCTTTATATCATTGCCATGCTTTTAAATTTACCTTTATACTCTAAACGACCGATAGGACTCGGGGTAACAGAAGTTTAAGAAGTGAAATAGAAGTAGTTTTCGAGATAAACGAGTCCGAAAAGGCTTCAAAAAAAGAGGAAAATACTACATTTTCGGCATCTCATAATCTATTGCCTAACCATCGAATTTGTATCATTCTGATATCATATAAAAGTCCAAAAAGGAAAATACTAGATCTTCAGCGTCCCATAATATTTGTCATTGAACACGCCATCTTGAGTCGGATCGCGCAAACTCTAATTTTGGAGTAAAATTTTGTTTGGAAGTCTAAAAATACGGTTTTTGCAAATATGACATTACTTCCGGTGATAATGGAAATGTTAAATCAGATCATTGCAATCATAAATGGCATAAGGCATCACATGGTGAAAATTTTATGTAAATCGAATAATAATTGCCACTTTTATAGACTAAAAACCTCGAAAAGTGACGTGTAGAAAATCGTCTATTTCTCGGCAACTGTACAAGTTAGAAACCATTTTTTGGTATTTATATGACCGTATGGGTTTAATCTATTTGTTGATTGGAATCAAATATCATAATTGTATAAACATTACAAATCAGACTCATTTGAATAAAATATTTGTTTTGAAGTCTAAAAATACGGTTTTTGCAAATATGACATTACTTCCGGTGATAATGGAAATGTTAAATCAGATCATTGCAATCCTAAAGCGCATAAGGCATCACATGGTGAAAATTGTATGAAAATTGAATAATAATTGACACTTTTATAGACCAAAAAGCTTGAAAAGTGACTTGTAGAAAATCGTCTATTTCTCGGCAACCGTACAAGTTAGAAACTTTTTTGTGGTATCTGTATGATCGTATGGGTTCATGCTATTCGTTGGTGGGATTCAAAATATCATAATTTTTAAAACATTATAAAAAAGACTCATTTGAATAAAATATTTGTTTTTTAGGTTAAAAGTATAGTTTTTCCAAAATGACGTCATTTCCGGTAACAGTGAAACTGTAAAATTGGCTTAACCTAGTCCAAATTGGCATTAGGCATCGAATGAAAAAAAAATATTGAAAATCGGATAATAATTTACTCTTTTATAGACAAAAATAACGTGAAAAGTGATGTATGCAAAATTGCATATTTCTCGGCAATTGCTCATATTACGAACTATTTTTTGCATACATTCTCCTCGTCTGGATTATTACTACGAGTTTATGAAAGTTACGAATAAATAGTTCAAAATATGAAGACGTTGAATAGGTTGTAAATAACTGATTGTTACACTTTTTTTTACATTTATTCGAAATTGCCCGAAAATGAAATTGAAATTAAAAAATCTGAGCTAACGATTTGTGCCCCTTTACAGCGCGCATCCTTTTTGCTATATCAGATTTCGAAAAAAATAATATTTGCTTTCAAAAAGTGGTACCGAACTGTCAAAATCGTAGTTTTTGTTAATATTACGCCACTTCCGTTGCGTGCAGAAAAATGTCACCGTAACAAAAAAAATTACAATTGAGACCACGGAGCATATGCACTTTGTTTTACACAAATCGAACAATAAATAATTAATCTAGGTACGAAAAACTAAATTAGCCAATGGCGACTAAAGAAAATGACTAAGACAAAATTCTTTCTCACTTCTGCTCAAGTAGGGTGATACTTTAACTCTGAGTAAACTACCATCAAAAAATATTCATAAATAAAAAAGTTTTCTGTAAAAATGTAAAAAAAATTCAAAATATCGGAGATTTTTTCGACTACTTCCGGTTTTTCGATCATTGTCGGAATAGCTTTAACAAGTTGATTAGATACTTAACTTCCTGTAGCAGAAATATCAGAAACATTAATTGAGTAGTTTTCGAAAAAAAGATAAATAAAAGAGCATTTTCAATAATTTAATGATTTTTCAACTTTTTTCAAAGATTGAGGTCATTTTTGGACCACCTATAATATTGCAACGCTTTTATTATTAGATGCACACGCTAGGCCACCGATAGGACTCTGAGTAAAAAATGTTTAAGAAAAATCGTAGGCGTCGTTTTCGAGAAAAAGGCGTCTCAGAATGGTCCAAAACGGAAAATACTTAGTTTTCGGCGTACCATAATTTATTTCCTAAAAATCAAATTCGTGTTATTTAGATGTTATACGATCGTCTATTAATGGAACTATCCATCGACACTTTAATTGTTTTGGTCCGCTAATATGTCACGGAGAATTCGATCTTTTGGCAAGAGCTCCAATTTTTTTTTATCTTTTTTACATTTTTCGTCGTTTTTTGAACTACTTCCGGTATACGAATCATTGTCGAGTAGTTTTCACATCCAGTTTTGGGGTTTGCATGGGAACAGGGCTCTCTAATGATATACTACACTATACGATCAAATAAAATACTTCTGAGAAATCCTATGTTCAAAAGTGTTAAAAATGTCAAAATGTCAAAATATTGAAAATTAAATTTCAATAACTGCATACATATTATACATCATTAGAATCGTAATTAGGTCAGCTTTCTAAATATATATCTTTTTTTTGAAAATCTCTTCAAATAAAAAAATAGTAGAGCATTTTCCAAAATTTCACGATTTTTTGACTTTTTTCAATTTTCAGTCCCTTTTTTGTCTTATTCCAATTATATAAAGGTCTTAATGGATGGATCCATGCTAAAGACTACCGGAAGGACCATCGATAGATAAAGTTTAAGAAAAATCGCTGGAGCAGTTTTCGAGATAAAGGCGTCCACATACGCTCCAAATCAAAAAATGCTTGATTTTCAGCGTGTCATATTTTACTTCTGGATCATCGTATCGGTATGAATTGGGTATCATACGATACTCCAATTCCGATGTAAACCAACGATACCTTAATCCATTTGATCGGTTGATATGGGACGAAGAAATTACGTTTTTCCCAAAGCCCCCATTTTTTGAGTTTTTTTCAAAAAATCAGACATTATTTCGACTACTTCCGGTTTACGGATCGTTGTTGAAATTGCTTTATCCGGATGTCTGACTATATGGCTTTATGTTCCAGAGGTTTCAGAAATATCGTTTTATCCTTTCCAAAAAATATAAGGGGCATAAAATGGGCAGAAAATTCGAAAAAATTCGAAAAATAAAGGGCGATAACTCTGAATGAATCTTATATTACTGGAATCGCTTGGACCTCAGAAATCCAAAAATGTAGGTCAAATTTGCAAATTTTGAAAAATAACAAAAATTGTCTCATAAACAACGTCTTTTCAATTTTCGAGCGATAGAAGTCATAGACGAATGTTCGAAATTGAAAAATGTGAGATAGCCATTATCTCGCAAAAGATTCAGGGTTTCCGAAAATGTCATTTGATTAAAAATGGGTAAAGAATTGACGAAATTATGGCCGATTTTCAATATCATGATATCTTACAAAGTTCGGCCACTTCCGGTATGCGCAGAAGTTTGAAAAATAGTTTATGCACTAGCCACCACATGTTTTCCCGATAGAAAAGTTTGTTTCAGATCGATATCTGTTTTCGATCATGGAGAAATAGGCTCCCGCGGTAAAAAATAATAATAACTAGACCTGCATAGCAGTGCTGAATCGGCTTTCAGGGTCCTTTATATCATTGCCATGCTTTTAAATTTACCTTTATACTCTAAACGACCGATAGGACTCGGGGTAACAGAAGTTTAAGAAGTGAAATAGAAGTAGTTTTCGAGATAAACGAGTCCGAAAAGGCTCAAAAAAATGAGGAAAATACTACATTTTCGGCATCTCATAATCTGTTGCGTAACCATCGAATTTGTATCATTCTGATATCATATAAAAGTCCAAAAAGGAAAATACTAGATCTTCAGCGTCCCGTAATATTTGTCATTGAACACGCCATCTTGAGTCGGATCGCGCAAAATCTAATTTTGGAGTAAAATTTTGTTTGGAAGTCTAAAAATACGGTTTTTGCAAATATGACATTACTTCCGGTGATAATGGAAATGTTAAATCAGATCATTGCAATCATAAATAGCATAAGGCATCACATGGTGAAAATTTTATGTAAATCGAATAATAATTGCCACTTTTATAGACTAAAAACCTTGAAAAGTGACGTGTAGAAAATCGTCTATTTCTCGGCAACCGTACAAGTTAGAAACCATTTTTTGGTATTTATATGACCGTATGGGTTTAATCTATTTGTTGATTGGAATCAAATATCACAATTGTATAAACATTACAAATCAGACACATTTGAATAAAATATTTGTTTTGAAGTCTAAAAATACGGTTTTTGCAAATATGACATTACTTCCGGTGATAATGGAAATGTTAAATCAGATCATTGCAATCCTAAAATGCATAAGGCATCACATGGTGAAAATTGTATGAAAATTGAATAATAATTGACACTTTTATAGACCAAAAAGCTTAAAAAGTGACTTGTAGAAAATCGTCTATTTGTCGGCAACCGTACAAGTTAGAAAATTTTTTGTGGTATCTGTATTATCGTATGGGTTCATGCTATTCGTTGATTGGATTCAAATATCATAATTTTAAAAATATTATAAAAAAAGACTCATTTGAATAAAATATTTGTTTTTTAGGTTAAAAATACAGTTTTTGCTAAAATGATGTCATTTCCGGTAACAGTGAAACTGTAAAATTGGCTTAACCTAGTCCGAATTGGCATTAGGCATCGAATGAAAAAAAAATATTGAAAATCGGATAATAATTTACTCTTTTATAGGCA
This sequence comes from Patella ulyssiponensis, assembly GCA_963678685.1. NCBI lineage: Eukaryota > Metazoa > Mollusca > Gastropoda > Patellidae > Patella > Patella ulyssiponensis. The sequence continues at coordinate 29,850,424 of OY783229.1, read as the reverse complement.
AAATAACTTGAAAAGTGATGCATGCAAAATTGCATATTTCTCGGCAACTGCTCATATTACAAACTATTTTTCGCATACATTCTCTTCGTCTGGAATATGGCTACGAGTTTATGAAAGTTACGAATAAATAGTTCAAAATATGAAGACGTTGAATGGGTTGTAATAACTGAATTTTACCCTTTTTTTTGCATTTTATTCGAAATTGTTGAAAATGAAATTGAAATTTAAGAATCTGAGCCAAACATTTTATGCGCCTTTACAGGGCGCATACTTTTTGTTATATCAGTTTTCGAAAAAAATAATATTTGCTGTCAAAAAGTGGCAATTAACTCTCAAAATTGTAGTTTTTGTTAATATTACGCCACTTCCGTTGCGTGCAGAAAAATGTCACCGTAACAAAAAATATTACAATTGACATCACGAAGCATATGCACTTGGTTTTATACAAATCGAACAATAAATAATTAATCTAGGTACGAAAAACTAAATTAGCCAATGGCGACTAAAGAAAATTACTGAGACAAAATTCTTTCTCACTTCTGCTCAAGTAGGGTGATACTTTAACTCTGAGTAAACTACCATCAAAAAATATTCATAAATAAAAAAGTTTTCTGTAAAATTGTAAAAAAAATTCAAAATATCGGAGATATTTTCGACTACTTCCGGGTTTTCGATCATTGTCGGAATAGCTTTAACAAGTTGATTAGATACTTAACTTCCCATACCAGAAATATTAGAAACATTAATTGAGTAATTTTCGAAAAAAAGATAAATAAAAGAGCATTTTCAATAATTTAATGATTTTTCAACTTTTTTCAAAGATTGAGGTCATTTTTGGACCACCTATAATATTGCAACGCTTTTATTATTAGATGCACACGCTAGGCCACCGATAGGACTCTGAGTAAAAAATGTTTAAGAAAAATCGTAGGCGTCGTTTTCGAGAAAAAGGCGTCTCAGAATGCTCCAAAACGGAAAATACTTAGTTTTCAGCGTACCATAATTTATTTCCTAAAAATCAAATTCGTGTTATTTAGATGTTATACGATCGTCTATTAATGGAACTATCCAACGACACTTTAATTGTTTTGGTCCGCTAATATGTGACGGAGAATTCGATCTTTTGGCAAGAGCTCCAATTTTTTTTTTATGTTTTTTACATTTTTCTTCGTTTTTTGAACTACTTCCGGTATACGAATCATTGTCGAGTAGTTTTCTCATCCAGTTTTGGAGTTTGCATGGGAACAGGGCTCTCTAACGATATACGACACTATACGATCAAATAAAATACTTCTGAGAAATCCTATGTTCAAAAGTGTTAAAAATGTCAAAATGTCAAAATATTGAAAATTAAATTTCAATAACTGCATACATATTATACATCATTAGAATCGTAATTGGGTCAGCTTTTTAAATATATATTTTTTTTTTGAAAATCTCTTAAAATAAAAAAATAGTAGAGCATTTTCCAAAATTTCACGATTTTTGGACTTTTTTCAATTTTCAGTCCCTTTTTTGTCTTATTCCAATTATATGAAGGTCTTAATGGATGGATCCATGCTAAAGACTACCGGAAGGACCATCGATAGATAAAGTTTAAGAAAAATCGCTGGAGCAGTTTTCGAGATAAAGGCGTCCAAAAACGCTCCAAAACAAAAAATGCTTGATTTTCAGCGTGTCATATTTTACTTCTGGATCATCGTATCTGTATGAAGTCGGTATCATACGATACTCCAATTCCGATGTAAACTAACGATACCTTAATCCATTTGATCGGTTGATATGGGACGAAGAAATCACGTTTTTCCCAAAGCCCCCATTTTTTGAGTTTTTTTCAAAAAATCAGACATTATTTCGACTACTTCCGGTTTACGGATCGTTGTTGAAATTGCTTTATCCGGATGTCTGACTATATGGCTTTATGTTCCAGAGGTTTCAGAAATATCGTTTTATCCTTTCCAAAAAATATAAGGGGCATAAAATGGGCATAAAATTCGAAAAAATTCGAAAAATAAAGGGCGATAACTCTGAATGAATCTTATATTACTGGAATCGCTTGGACCTCAGAAATCCAAAAATGTAGGTCAAATTTGCAAATTTTGAAAAATAACAAAAATTGTCTCATAAACAACGTCTTTTCAATTTTCGAACGATAGAAGTCATAGACGAATGTTCGAAATTGAAAAATGTGAGATAGCCATTATCTCGCAAAAGGTTCAGAGTTCCCGAAAATGTCATCTGTTTTAAAATGCGTAAAGAATTGACGAAACTATGGCCTATTTTCAAATATTAGACGACGTACAAAGTTCGGCCACTTCCGGTATGCGCAGAGGTTTGAAAAATAGTTTATCAAGTAGCCACCACATGTTTTCCCGATAGAAAAGTTTGTTCCAGATCGATATCTGTTTTCGATCATGGAGAAATAGGCTCCCGCGGTAAAAAATAATAATAATAATAATAATAATAATAATAATTTTAGTAAAAACAATAGTCTTTCAGACGAAAGTCTGAAAGCCTAATAATAATAACTAGACCTGCATAGCAGTGCTGAATCGGCTTTCAGGGTCCTTCATATCATTGCCATGCTTTTAAATTTACCTTTATACTCTAAACGACCGATAGGACTCGGGGTAACAGAAGTTTAAGAAGAGAAACGAGTCTGAATTGGCTCCAAAAAAAGGAGGAAAATAGTACATTTTTGGCATCTCATAATCTATTGCCTAACCATCGAATTTGTATTCTGATATCATATAAATGCCCAAAAAAGGAAAATACTAGATCTTCAGCGTGCCGTAATATTTGTGATTGAACACGCCATCATGAGCCGGATTGCAAAATAAGTGAAAATATTGATGAGATTTTCTCAAAAATGAGTCTATAAATATACTATCTATCGACACAAAAGATCAAAATAGCAATAAAAGATTTTAGAACACCTTTATTTGAACGTTTTGTAAGAGTACCGTATTTTTAACTCTGTCCTATTTCTTAAAATTCTCTGCGAAAGTTATGTTCCTTCGCTCGCTATGGAACGACCGGTCATTCCTCTTGCATAATAATTGGCATCGTTGTAAAACGGAGAATCGCCAGATATCAAATATTATCAAAATATTATCGCTGAATTGATTTTGAACGGACAAGCTCGAGTTTTAAAACCCCTAGAAAATATAAACAAACACCATGTGGCCATGCTGTCTACGCAACTCGATTGTTGATTGGCCCAGACATCGCGTGCAAAGCATTATGGTTACGTGGATGGCTGAGCGGGCGATAAATATTTGGTTTAGGCAATAATGTTTTGGGGTACCTACATGCGATTCACTCTGATAAGTGACAGAAAAAAATTTAATTCTGATCGTATACAGATTGCCGTTGAGTGTTAATCAAAACCATGTAGCTGATTATGTAAATTAATCGGCAAGCGGGTGTGTGTCGTTGAGTATTACTAATCAACTGTCACGGGTCAATGATAAAGCCATCGACAACTCATTATTTACTGCGAATAATATCTTACATCATCTTTAAAAAATAATTTATAGGCCTTAATGGGCATAAAAATGGCCAATAATTTTCTTTTTGAAGGGAATTTTATCGATAGGTGAATTCTGTTAGCTGTCGCTTCTTCACATGGCATGTAAAATAAGGAATGCGTATTGGATATCATTGTTTAAAATGTTCTTACCACCATGGGTCGAAAAAATGAGAACGACCAACGAGCCGAAATGCGACGATTCTCGAACCTACCATTGCTTAATTACATCAAAGCCAAAATGCACGAAAGTGAACGTAAGCTTTACTTGGCTATTAAATTGACAGCTATCTATAGGGACTCATATTTTGATAACGTTACGGTATCTGGAAATACTATACTACGTACACCCAAAATCTTATTTTAATTCACGCGTTAAATGAACACACGTACAACTGTGGCGGCTGCTTTGATGATTACCCAATCAACAATAATCTTAATCTCCTGTCCACTAGCTGGCACTAAGGTGCTAATTAATTGATGAGATTAACTTCAGTTAATCCTACCAAAGTTATAATATACAAATTACTACTAATGTATAGATTGTTCTTCAGTATAACACTATGATGTTATGGATTTTTCGTTACGAAAAGAGCACCCTTGCAATATTCAGATTTGTCAGCATAATTCCTCCCTTGTCAAAGGTGTAGGGATGGTGCCCTAGAATAGTAAATCAGAGTAGATGCGAAACCGAGGTCCTATGTACACATGTTTAAGGAGGGGAGGGGATGTCCAAATGTACATGACAAGGACTAGGTTGCCAGTCCAACCTGCTACATTTCCTCCACAGCACTGAATCGGCTTTCAGGAATCAGACAGGAAATACGTCATACAATAGCCGATCTATCCAGCTACCAAACGATACTGTATTTTTTTTTGATTCAATGACACCCTCTTTTAGACTTGTAAAAGTAATATTTGCTTGCGAAAAGATCGGTCAAAATTGTAAAATCTGGCAAAATTACGTCACATCCGGTGCCAAAAGAAATCATTATCGACAGCAAATAAGTTGAGAATTTGCAACCTGAAACATAGAAACATACAAACTTTGTTTTATACGTATCAGGCAATAAACACTAAACCTAGATCCCATAAACTGAAATTAAAAAGGTGAAAAAACTTAAAAAATGATCCTGAGAAAATTGGTTATTTCTCGACAAGGGAATATGCTAGAAGCAATTTTTTGACATCAATATGATTCTATTGATCCAATCTAAATGACCATTATAATCAAACATTATAACGTTAAACAAATAAAAAATATAATACACTTAAAAAAAATATTTGTTTTGAAGTCTAAAAATACGGTTTTTGCAAAAAAGACATTACTTCCGGTGATAATAAAAATCTTAAATTAGTTTAATGCAATCATAAATGACATAAGGCATCAAATGGTGAAAATTGTATGAAAATTGAATAATAATTGACACTTTTATAGACCAAAAAGCTTGAAAAGTGACTTGTAGAAAATCGTCTATTTCTCGGCAACCGTACAAGTTAGAAACTTTTTTGTGGTATCTGTATGATCGTATGGGTTAATGCTATTCGCTGATGCGATTCAAATATCATAATTTTAAAAGTATTATAAAAAACGACACATTTGAATAAAATATTTGTTTTTTAGGTTAAAAATACAGTTTTTGCCAAAATGACGTCATTTCCGGTAACAGTGAAACTGTAAAATTGGCTTAACCTAGTCCAAATTGGCATTGGGCATCAAATAAAAGAAAAATATTGAAAATCGGATAATAATTTACTCTTTTATAGGCAAAATAACTTGAAAAGTGATGCATGCAAAATTGCATATTTCTCGGCAACTGCTCATATTACAAACTATTTTTGGCATACATTCTCTTCGTCTGGATTATGGCTACGAGTTTATGAAAGTTACGAATAAATAGTTCAAAATATAAAGACGTTGAATGGGTTGTAATAACTGAATTTTAGCTCTTTCTTTATATTTTATTCGAAATTGCCCGAAAATGAAATTTAAGAATCTGAGCCAAACATTTTATGCGCCTTTACAGGGCGCATACTTTTTGCTATATCATTTTTCGAAAAAAAATAATATTTGCTGTCAAAAAGTGGTACTTAAGTCTCAAAATTGTAGTTTTTGTTAATATTACGCCACTTCCGTTGCGTGCAGAAAAATGTCACCGTAACAAAAAATATTACAATTGACATCACGAAGCATATGCACTTTGTTTTATACAAATCGAACAATAAATAATTAATCTAGGTACGAAAAACTAAATTAGCCAATGGCGACTAAAGAAAATTACTGAGACAAAATTCTTTCTCACTTATGCTCAAGTAGGGTGATACTTTAACTCTGTGTAAACTACCATCAAAAAATATTCATAAATAAAAAAGTTTTCTGTAAAAATGTAAAAAAAATTCAAAATATCGGAGATCTTTTCGACTACTTCCGGTTTTTCGATCATTGTCGGAATTGCTTTAACAAGTTGCTTAGATACTTAACTTCCTGTAGCAGAAATATCAGAAACATTCATTAAGTATTTTTTGAAAAAAAGATAAATAAAAGAGCATTTTCAATAATTTAATGATTTTTCAACTTTTTTCAAAGATTGATGTCATTTTTGGACCACCTAATATATTGCAACGCTTTTATTATTAGATGCACACGGTAGGCCACCGATAGGACTCTGAGTAAAAAATGTTTAAGAAAAATCGTAGGCGTCGTTTTCGAGAAAAAGGCGTCTCAGAATGCTCCAAAACGGAAAATACGTAGTTTTCAGCGTACCATAATTTATTTCCTAAGAATCAAATTCGTGTTATTGAGATGTTATACGATTGTCTATTAATGGAACTATCCAACGACACTTTAATTGTTTTGGTCCGCTAATATGTGACGGAGAATTCGAACTTTTGGCAAGAGCTCCAATTCTTTTTTATCTTTTTTACATTTTTCGTCGTTTTTTGAACTACTTCCGGTATACGAATCATTGTCGAGTAGTTTTTACATCCAGTTTTGGAGTTTGCATGGGAACGGGGCTCTCTAATGATATACTACACTATACGATCAAATAAAATACTTCTGAGAAATCCTATGTTCAAAAGTGTTAAAAATGTCAAAATGTCAAAATATTGAAAATTAAATTTCAATAACTGCATACATATTATACATCATTAGAATCGTCATTAGGTCAGCTTTTTAAATATATATCGTTTTTTTGAAAATCTCTTCAAATAAAAAAATAGTGGAGCATTTTCCAAAATTTCACGATTTTTTGACTTTTTTCAATTTTCAGTCCCTTTTTTGTCTTATTCCAATTATATGAGGGTCTTAATGGATGGATCCATGCTAAAGACTACCGGAAGGACCATCGATAGATAAAGTTTAAGAAAAATCGCTGGAGCAGTTTTCGAGATAAAGGCGTCCAAAAACGCTCCAAAACAAAAAATGCTTGATTTTCAGAGTTTCATATTTTACTTCTGGATCATCGTATCTGTATGAAGTCGGTATCATACGATACTCCAATTTCGATGTAAACAAACGATACCTTAATCCATTTGATCGGTTGATATGGGACGAAGAAATCACGTTTTTCCCAAAGCCCCCATTTTTTGAGTTTTTTTCAAAAAATCAGACATTATTTCGACTACTTCCGGTTTACGGATCGTTGTTGAAATTGCTTTATCCGGATGTCTGACTATATGGCTTTATGTTCCAGAGGTTTCAGAAATATCGTTTTATCCTTTCCAAAAAATATAAGGGGCATAAAATGGGCAGAAAATTCGAAAAAATTCGAAAAATAAAGGGCGATAACTCTGAATGAATCTTATATTACTGGAATCGCTTGGACCTCAGAAATCCAAAAATGTAGGTCAAATTTGCAAATTTTGAAAAATAACAAAAATTGTCTCATAAACAACGTCTTTTCAATTTTCGAACGATAGAAGTCATAGACGAATGTTCGAAATTGAAAAATGTGAGATAGCCATTATCTTGCAAAAGATTCAGGGTTTCCGAAAATGTCATTTGATTAAAAATGGGTAGAGAATTGACGAAATTATGGCCGATTTTCAATTTTTAGACGCCGTACAAAGTTCGGCCACTTCCGGTATGCGCAGAGGTTTGAAAAATAGTTTATCAAGTAGCCACCACATGTTTTCCCGATAGAAAAGTTTGTTCCAGATCGATATCTGTTTTCGATCATGGAGAAATAGGCTCCCGCGGTAAAAAATAATAATAACTAGACCTGCATAGCAGTGCTGAATCGGCTTTCAGGGTCCTTTATATCATTGCCATGCTTTTAAATTTACCTTTATACTCTAAACGACCGATAGGACTCGGGGTAACAGAAGTTTAAGAAGTGAAATAGAAGTAGTTTTCGAGATAAACGAGTCCGAAAAGGCTTCAAAAAAAGAGGAAAATACTACATTTTCGGCATCTCATAATCTATTGCCTAACCATCGAATTTGTATCATTCTGATATCATATAAAAGTCCAAAAAGGAAAATACTAGATCTTCAGCGTCCCGTAATATTTGTCATCGAACACGCCATCTTGAGTCGGATCACGCAAAATCTAATTTTGGAGTAAAATTTTGTTTGGAAGTCTAAAAATACGGTTTTTGCAAATATGACATTACTTCCGGTGATAACGGAAATGTTAAATCAGATCATTGCAATCATAAATGGCATAAGGCATCACATGGTGAAAATTTTATGTAAATCGAATAATAATTGCCACTTTTATAGACTAAAAACCTTGAAAAGTGACGTGTAGAAGATCGCCTATTTCTCGGCAAATGTACAAGTTAGAAACCATTTTTTGGTATTTATATGACCGTATGGGTTTTATCTATTTGTTGATTGGAATCAAATATCATAATTGTATAAACATTACAAATCAGACTCATTTGAATAAAATATTTGTTTTGAAGTCTAAAAATACGGTTTTTGCAAATATGACATTACTTCCGGTGATAATGGAAATATTAAATCAGATCATTGCAATCCTAAAGCGCATAAGGCATCACATGGTGAAAATTGTATGAAAATTGAATAATAATTGACACTTTTATAGACCAAAAAGCTTGAAAAGTGACTTGTAGAAAATCGTCTATTTCTCGGCAACCGTACAAGTTAGAAACTTTTTTGTGGTATCTGTATGATCGTATGGGTTCATGCTATTCGTTGATGGGATTCAAAATATCATAATTTTTAAAATATTATAAAAAAGACTCTTTTGAATAAAATATTTGTTTTTTAGGTTAAAAGTATAGTTTTTTCCAAAATGACGTTATTTCCGGTAACAGTGAAACTGTAAAATTGGCTTAACCTAGTCCAAATTGGCATTAGGCATCGAATGAAAAAAAAATATTGAAAATCGGATAATAATTTACTCTTTTATAGACAAAATAACGTGAAAAGTGATTCACGCAAAATTGCACATTTCTCGGCAATTGCTCATATTACGAACTATATTTTGCATACATTCTCCTCGTCTGGATTATTAATACGAGTTTATGAAAGTTACGAATAAATAGTTCAAAATATGAAGACGTTGAATAGGTTGTAAATAACTGATTGTTACACTTTTTTTTACATTTATTCGAAATTGCCCGAAAATGAAATTGAAATTAAAAAATCTGAGCTAACGATTTGTGCCCCTATACAGCGCGCATCCTTTTTGCTATATCAGATTTCGAAAAAAATAATATTTGCTTTCAAAAAGTGGTACCGAACTGTCAAAATCGTAGTTTTTGTTAATATTACGCCACTTCCGTTGCTTGCAGAAAAATTTCACGGTAACAAAAAAAATTACAATTGAGACCACGGAGCATATGCATTTTGTTTTACACAAATCGAACAATAAATAATTAATCTAGGTACGAAAAACTAAATTAGCCAATGGCGACTAAAGAAAATGAGTGAGACAAAATTCTTTCTCACTTCTGCTCAAGTAGGGTGATACTTTAACTCTGAGTAAACTACCATCAAAAAATATTCATAAATAAAAAAGTTTTCTGTAAAATTGTAAAAAAAATTCAAAATATCGGAGATATTTTCGACTACTTCCGGTTTTTCGATCATTGTCGGAATAGCTTTAACAAGTTGATTAGATACTTAACTTCTCATACCAGAAATATCAGAAACATTAATTGAGTAATTTTCGAAAAAAAGATAAATAAAAGAGCATTTTCAATAATTTAATGATTTTTCAACTTTTTTCAAAGATTGAGGTCATTTTTGGACCACCTATAATATTGCAACGCTTTTATTATTAGATGCACACGCTAGGCCACCGATAGGACTCTGAGTAAAAAATGTTTAAGAAAAATCGTAGGCGTCGTTTTCGAGAAAAAGGCGTCTCAGAATGCTCCAAGACGGAAAATACTTAGTTTTCAGCGTACCATAATTTATTTCCTAAAAATCAAATTCGTGTTATTTAGATGATATACGATCGTCTATTAATGGAACTATCCAACGACACTTTAATTGTTTTGGTCCGCTAATATGTGACGGAGAATTCGATCTTTTGGCAAGAGCTCCAATTTTTTTTTTATCTTTTTTACATTTTTCTTCGTTTTTTGAACTACTTCCGGTATACGAATCATTGTCGAGTAGTTTTCTCATCCAGTTTTAGAGTTTGCATGGGAACAGGGCTCTCTAACGATATACGACACTATACGTTCAAATAAAATACTTCTGAGAAATCCTATGTTCAAAAGTGTTAAAAATGTCAAAATGTCAAAATATTGAAAATTAAATTTCAATAACTGCATACATATTATACATCATTAGAAACGTAATTGGGTCAGCTTTTTAAATATATATTTTTTTTTTGAAAATCTCTTAAAATAAAAAAATAGTAGAGCATTTTCCAAAATTTCACGATTTTTGGACTTTTTTCAATTTTCAGTCCTTTTTTTGTCTTATTCCAATTATATGAAGGTCTTAATGGATGGATCCATGCTAAAGACTACCGGAAGGACCATCGATAGATAAAGTTTAAGAAAAATCGCTGGAGCAGTTTTCGAGATAAAGGCGTCCAAAAACGCTCCAAAACAAAAAATGCTTGATTTTCAGCGTGTCATATTTTACTTCTGGATCATCGTATCTGTATGAAGTCGGTATCATACGATACTCCAATTCCGATGTAAACTAACGATACCTTAATCCATTTGATCGGTTGATATGGGACGAAGAAATCACGTTTTTCCCAAAGCCCCCATTTTTTGAGTTTTTTTCAAAAAATCAGACATTATTTCGACTACTTCCGGTTTACGGATCGTTGTTGAAATTGCTTTATCCGGATGTCTGACTATATGGCTTTATGTTCCAGAGGTTTCAGAAATATCGTTTTATCCTTTCCAAAAAATATAAGGGGCATAAAATGGGCAGAAAATTCGAAAAAATTCGAAAAATAAAGGGCGATAACTCTGAATGAATCTTATATTACTGGAATCGCTTGGACCTCAGAAATCCAAAAATGTAGGTCAAATTTGCAAATTTTGAAAAATAACAAAAATTGTCTCATAAACAACGTCTTTTCAATTTTCGAACGATAGAAGTCATAGACGAATGTTCGAAATTGAAAAATGTGAGATAGCCATTATCTCGCAAAAGGTTCAGAGTTCCCGAAAATTTCATCTGTTTTAAAATGCGTAAAGAATTGACGAAACTATGGCCTATTTTCAAATATTAGACGACGTACAAAGTTCGGCCACTTCCGGTATGCGCAGAGGTTTGAAAAATAGTTTATCAAGTAGCCACCACATGTTTTCCCGATAGAAAAGTTTGTTCCAGATCGATATCTGTTTTCGATCATGGAGAAATAGGCTCCCGCGGTAAAAAATAATAATAATAATAATAATTTTAGTAAAAACAATAGTCTTTCAGACGAAAGTCTGAAAGCCTAATAATAACTAGACCTGCAGACCTGCAGTGCTGAATCGGCTTTCAGGAATCAGACAGGAAGTGCTTCATACAATAGCCGATCCATCGAGCTACCAAACGATACTGTAGTTGTTATGATTCAGTGACACCCTCTATCAGATTTGTAAAAGTAATATTTGCTTGCAAATAAATACACCGGTCAAAATTGTAAAATCTGGCAAAAAAACTTAACTTCCGGTGCCAAAAGAAATCATTATCGATAACAAATAAGTTGAGAATTCGCAATTGAGAATTGTTTTATACATATCAGCCAATAACATAATAAACTTAGAACCCATAAACTGAAATTAACAAGGTAAAAAACTTAAGAGGTGATCCTTAGAAAATTGGTTATTCCTCGACAAGGGAATATGCTAGAAGCATTTTTTTGATATCAGTATGATTATATTGATCCAATCTAAATGGCCATTAGAATCAAACGTTATAACGTTAAACAAATAATAAATATAACTCACTTCAAAAAAATATTTGTTTTGAAGTCTAAAAATACGGTTTTTGCAAATATGACATTACTTCCGGTGATAATGGAAATGTTAAATCAGATCATTGCAATCATAAATGGCATAAGGCATCACATGGTGAAAATTGTATGAAAATTGAATAATAATTGACACTTTTATAGACCAAAAAGCTTGAAAAGTGACTTGTAGAAAATCGTCTATTTCTCGGCAACCGTACAAGTTAGAAACTTTTTTGTGGTATCTGTATGATCGTATGGGTTCATGCTATTCGTTGATGGGATTTAAATATCATAATTTTAAAAATATTATAAAAGAGACTCATTTGAATAAAATATTTGTTTTTTAGGTTAAAAATACAGTTTTTGCCAAAATGATGTCATTTCCGGTAACAGTGAAACTGTAAAATTGGCTTAACCTAGTCCAAATTGGCATTAAGCATCGAATAAAAGAAAAATATTGAAAATCGGATAATAATTTACTCTTTTATAGGCAAAATAACTTGAAAAGTGATGCATGCAAAATTGCATATTTCTCGGCAACTGCTCATATTACAAACTATTTTTGGCATACATTCTCTTCGTCTGGATTATGGCTACGAGTTTATGAAAGTTACGAATAAATAGTTCAAAATATAAAGACGTTGAATGGGTTGTAATAACTGAATTTTACCTTTTTTTTTACATTTTATTCGAAATTGCCCGAAAATGAAATTGAAATTTAAGAATCTGAGCCAAACATTTTATGCGCCTTTACAGGGCGCATACTTTTTGCTATATCAGTTTTCGAAAAAAAATAATATTTGCTGTCAAAAAGTGGTACTTAACTCTCAAAATTGTAGTTTTTGTTAATATTACGCCACTTCCGTTGCATGCAGAAAAATGTCACCGTAACAAAAAATATTACAATTGACATCACGAAGCATATGCACTTTGTTTTATACAAATCGAACAATAAATAATTAATCTAGGTACGAAAAACTAAATTAGCCAATGGCGACTAAAGAAAATTACTGAGAAAAAATTCTTTCTCACTTATGCTCAAGTAGGGTGATACTTGAACTCTGTGTAAACTACCATCAAAAAATATTCATAAATAAAAAAGTTTTCTGTAAAAATGTAAAAAAAAATCAAAATATCGGAGATTTTTTCGACTACTTCCGGTTTTTTGATCATTGTCGGAATTGCTTTAACAAGTTGATTAGATACTTAACTTCCTGTAGCAGAAATATCAGAAACATTCATTAAGTAGTTTTTGAAAAAAAGATAAATAAAAGAGCATTTTCAATAATTTAATGATTTTTCAACTTTTTTCAAAGATTGATGTCATTTTTGGACCACCTATAATATTGCAACGCTTTTATTATTAGATGCACACGCTAGGCCACCGATAGGACTCTGAGTAAAAAATGTTTAAATATCAGTATGATTATATTGATCCAATCTAAATGGCCATTAGAATCAAACGTTATAACGTTAAACAAATAATAAATATAACTCACTTCAAAAAAATATTTGTTTTGAAGTCTAAAAATACGGTTTTTGCAAATATGACATTACTTCCGGTGATAATGGAAATGTTAAATCAGATCATTGCAATCATAAATGGCATAAGGCATCACATGGTGAAAATTGTATGAAAATTGAATAATAATTGACACTTTTATAGACCAAAAAGCTTGAAAAGTGACTTGTAGAAAATCGTCTATTTCTCGGCAACCGTACAAGTTAGAAACTTTTTTGTGGTATCTGTATGATCGTATGGGTTCATGCTATTCGTTGATGGGATTTAAATATCATAATTTTAAAAATATTATAAAAGAGACTCATTTGAATAAAATATTTGTTTTTTAGGTTAAAAATACAGTTTTTGCCAAAATGATGTCATTTCCGGTAACAGTGAAACTGTAAAATTGGCTTAACCTAGTCCAAATTGGCATTAAGCATCGAATAAAAGAAAAATATTGAAAATCGGATAATAATTTACTCTTTTATAGGCAAAATAACTTGAAAAGTGATGCATGCAAAATTGCATATTTCTCGGCAACTGCTCATATTACAAACTATTTTTGGCATACATTCTCTTCGTCTGGATTATGGCTACGAGTTTATGAAAGTTACGAATAAATAGTTCAAAATATAAAGACGTTGAATGGGTTGTAATAACTGAATTTTACCTTTTTTTTTACATTTTATTCGAAATTGCCCGAAAATGAAATTGAAATTTAAGAATCTGAGCCAAACATTTTATGCGCCTTTACAGGGCGCATACTTTTTGCTATATCAGTTTTCGAAAAAAAATAATATTTGCTGTCAAAAAGTGGTACTTAACTCTCAAAATTGTAGTTTTTGTTAATATTACGCCACTTCCGTTGCATGCAGAAAAATGTCACCGTAACAAAAAATATTACAATTGACATCACGAAGCATATGCACTTTGTTTTATACAAATCGAACAATAAATAATTAATCTAGGTACGAAAAACTAAATTAGCCAATGGCGACTAAAGAAAATTACTGAGAAAAAATTCTTTCTCACTTATGCTCAAGTAGGGTGATACTTGAACTCTGTGTAAACTACCATCAAAAAATATTCATAAATAAAAAAGTTTTCTGTAAAAATGTAAAAAAAAATCAAAATATCGGAGATTTTTTCGACTACTTCCGGTTTTTTGATCATTGTCGGAATTGCTTTAACAAGTTGATTAGATACTTAACTTCCTGTAGCAGAAATATCAGAAACATTCATTAAGTAGTTTTTGAAAAAAAGATAAATAAAAGAGCATTTTCAATAATTTAATGATTTTTCAACTTTTTTCAAAGATTGATGTCATTTTTGGACCACCTATAATATTGCAACGCTTTTATTATTAGATGCACACGCTAGGCCACCGATAGGACTCTGAGTAAAAAATGTTTAAGAAAAATCGTAGGCGTCGTTTTCGAGAAAAAGGCGTCTCAGAATGCTTCAAAACGGAAAATACGTAGTTTTCAGCGTACCATAATTTATTTCCTAAGAATCAAATTCGTGTTATTGAGATGTTATACGATCGTCTATTAATGGAACTATCCAACGACACTTTAATTGTTTTGGTCCGCTAATATGTGACGGAGAATTCGATCTTTTGGCAAGAGCTCCAATTCTTTTTTATCTTTTTTACATTTTTTGTCGTTTTTTGAACTACTTCCGGTATACGAATCATTGTCGAGTAGTTTTCTCATCCAGTTTTGGAGTTTGCATGGGAACAGGGCTCTCTAATGATATACGACACTATACGATCAAATAAAATATTTCTGAGAAATCCTATGTTCAAAAGTGTTAAAAATGTCAAAATGTCAAAATATTGAAAATTAAATTTCAATAACTGCATACATATTATACATCATTAGAATCGTAATTAGGCCAGCTTTTTAAATATATATCTGTTTTTTTAAAATCTCTTAAAATAAAAAAATAGTAGAGCATTTTCCAAAATTTCGCGATTTTTTGACTTTTTTCGATTTTCAGTCCCTTTTTTGTCTTATTCCAATTATTGGAAGATTGTAATGGATTGCTTCATGCTAAAGACCACCGAAGGGACTCTCGATAGAGAAGGTTTAAGATAAATCGCTGGAGCAGTTTTCGAGATAAAGGCGTCTAAAAACGCTCCAAATCAGAAAATACTTGATTTTCAGTGTGCGATATTTTACTTCCGGGTCGTCGTATCTTTATGAAATGGGTACCATACGATACTTCAATTCCCGTGCAACCCAACGATACCCTAATCTCTTTAATCCGTTGATATCGGACGAAATAATCAGGTTTTTCCCCAAAGCACCCATTTTTTGCATTTTTTCCCAAACATCAGAAATTTTTTCGACTACTTCCGGTTTACGGATCGTTGTTGAAATTGCTTTATCCGGATGTCTGACTATATGGCTTTATGTTCCAGAGGTTTCAGAAATATCGATTTATCCTTTCCAAAAAATATAAGGGTTTGAAAATGGGTAGAAAATTCGAAAAAAAACGAAAAATAAAGGGAGATAACTCTGAATGAAACTTATATTACTGGAATCGGATGGACTTCAGAAATCCAAAAATGTAGGTCAAATTTGAAAATTTTGAAAAATAACAAAAATTGTCTCATAAACAACGTCTTCTTAATTTTCGAACGATAGAAGTCATAGGATAATGTTCGAAATTGAAAAATGTGAGATAGCCATTATCTCGCAAAAGATTCAGGGTTTCCGAAAATGTCATTTGATTAAAAATGGGTAAAGAATTGGCGAAATTATGGCCGATTTTCAATATCATGACAACCTACAAAGTTCGGCCACTTCCGGTATGCGCAGAAGTTTGAAAAATAGTTTATGCACTAGCCACCACATGTTTTCCCGATAGAAAAGTTTGTTCCAGATCGATATCTGTTTTCGATCATGGAGAAATAGGCTCCCGCGGAAAAAAATAATAATAATAAGAATAACTAGACCTGCATAGCAGTGCTGAATCGGCTTTCAGGGTCCTTTATATCATTGCCATGCTTTTAAATTTACCTTTATACTCTAAACGACCGATAGGACTCGGGTTAACAGAAGTTTAAGAAGTGAAATAGAAGTAGTTTTCGAGATAAACGAGTCTGAAAAGGCTCCAAAAAAAGAGGAAAATACTACATTTTCGGCATCTCATAATCTATTGCCTAACCATCGAATTTGTATCATTCTGATATCATATAAAAGTCCAAAAAGGAAAATACTAGATCTTCAGCGTCCCGTAATATTTGTCATTGAACACGCCATCTTGAGTCGGATCGCGCAAAAATTTAATTTTGGAGTAAAATTATGTTTTGAAGTCTAAAAATACGGTTTTTGCAAATATGACATTACTTCCGGTGATAATGGAATCAGATCATTGCAATCATAAATGGCATAAGGCATCACATGGTGAAAATTGTATGAAAATTGAATAATAATTGACACTTTTATAGACCAAAAAGCTTGAAAAGTGACTTGTAGAAAATCGTCTATATCTCAGCAACCGTACAAGTTAGAAACTTTTTTGTGGTATCTGTATGATCGTATGGGTTCATGCTATTTGGTGATGGGGTTCAAATATCATAATTTTAAAAATGTTATAAAAGAGACTCATTTGAATAAAATATTTGTTTTTTAGGTTAAAAATACAGTTTTTGCCAAAATGACGTCATTTCCGGTAACAGTGAAACTGTGAAATTGGCTTAACCTCATCCCAATTGGCATTAGGCATCAAATAAAAGAAAAATATTGAAAATCGGATAATAATTTACTCTTTTATAGGCAAAATAACTTGAAAAGTGATGCATGCAAAATTGCATATTTCTCGGCAACTGCTCATATTACAAACTATTTTAAGCATACGTTCTCTTCGTCTGGATTATGGCTACCAGTTTATGAAAGTTACGAATAAATAGTTCAAAATATAAAGACGTTGAATGGGTTGTAATAACTGAATTTTACCTTTTTTTTTTTACATTTTATTCGAAATTGCCCGAAAATGAAATTGAAATTTAAGAATCTGAGCCAAACAATTTATGCGCCTTTACAGGGCGCATACTTTTTGTTATATCAGTTTTCGAAAAAAATAATATTTGCTGTCAAAAAGTGGTACTTAACTCTCAAAATAGTAGTTTTTGTTAATATTACGCCACTTCCGTTGCGTGCAGAAAAATGTCACCGTAACAAAAAATATTACAATTGACATCACGAAGCATATGCACTTTGTTTTATACAAATCGAACAATAAATAATTAATCTAGGTACGAAAAACTAAATTAGCCAATGGCGACTAAAGAAAATTACTGAGACAAAATTCTTTCTCACTTCTGCTCAAGTAGGGTGATACTTTAACTCTGTGTAAACTACCATCAAAAAATATTCATAAATAAAAAAGTTTTCTGTAAAAATGTAAAAAAAATTCAAAATATCGGAGATTTTTTCGACTACTTCCGGTTTTACGATCATTGTCGGAATAGCTTTAACAAGTTGATTAGATACTTAACTTCCTGTACCAGAAATGTCAGAAACATTCATTGAGTAATTTTCGAAAAAAAGATAAATAAAAGAGCATTTTCAATAATTTAATGATTTTTCAACTTTTTTCAAAGATTGAGGTCATTTTTGGACCACCTATAATATTGCAACGCTTTTATTATTAGATGCACACGCTAGGCCACCGATAGGACTCTGAGTAAAAAATATTTAAGAAAAATCGTAGGCGTCGTTTTTGAGAAAAAGGCGTCTCAGAATGCTCCAAAACGGAAAATACTTAGTTTTCGGCGTACCATAATTTATTTCCTAAGAATCAAATTCGTGTTATTTAGATGTTATACGATCGTCTATTAATGGAACTATCCAACGACACTTTAATTGTTTTGGTCCGCTAATATGTGACGGAGAATTCGAACTTTTGGCAAGAGCTCCAATTTTTTTTCATCTTTTTTACATTTTTTGTCGTTTTTTGAACTACTTCCGGTATACGAATCATTGTCGAGTAGTTTTTGCATCCAGTTTTGGAGTTTGCATGGGAACAGGGCTCTCTAATGATATACGACACTATACGACCAAATAAGATATTTCTGAGAAATCCTATGTTCAAAAGTGTTAAAAATGTCAAAATGTCAAAATATTGAAAATTAAATTTCAATAACTGCATACATATTATACATCATTAGAATCGTAATTAGGTCAGCTTTTTAAATATATATCTGTTTTTTTAAAATCTCTTAAAATGAAAAAATAGTAGAGCATTTTCCAAAATTTCACGATTTTTGGACTTTTTTCGATTTTCAGTCCCTTTTTTGTCTTATTCCAATTATTGGAAGATTGTAATGTATTGCTTCATGCTAAAGACCATCGAAGGGTCTCTTAATAGAGAAAGTTTAAGAAAAATCGCTGGAGCAGTTTTCGAGATAAAGGCGTCCAAAAACGCTCCAAATCAGAAAATACTTGATTTTCAGCGTGCCATATTTTGCTTCCAGCTCATTGTATCCGTACGAATTGGGTATCATTCAGTGGTCCAATCACCGCTAGACCAAATGATACCTTAATTTGTTTAATCCGTTGATATCGGACGGAGAAATAGTGTTTTTACCCAAGACACCAATTTTTCACGTTTTTTTCAAAATATCGCATATTATTTCGACTACTTCCGGTTTACGGATTGTTGTTGAAATTGCTTTAAACGGTGGTTTGACAATATTGCTTCATGTATCAGGAATTTGAAAAACGTTGATCCGGCCGTAAAACGAAACTTAAGCTCACAAAATGTGAAGAAAATTCAAAAAAAATCGAAAAATAAAGGGCGATAACTCGGAATGAAACTTATATTACTGGAACCAGATTGCCCTCAGGTATCCAAAAATGTAGGTCAAATTTGAAAATTTTGAAAAATAACAAAAATTGTCTCTCAAATAAAATTTTTCATTTTTCGATCGCAAGAAGTCAACGATGAAGTTTCGAAATATCGAAATTTTCAACTGCTATCGTCCGAGAAAAGACTCAAGGTTTCCGAAAATGTCATTTGTATGAAAATAGGTACAGAATTGACGAATCTACGGCCGTTTTTTAATTGTTTGACACAGCACGAAAATCGACCACTTCCGGTCTGCGCAGAAGTTTCAAAAATAGTTTATCAAGTAGCCAACACATGGTTTCCCTATAGAGAATTAGGTCCCAGATCGGTATCTGTTACAGGCGCTGAGAAATAGGCTCCCCCGAAAAATAAAATAATAATAATAAATAATAATAATTTTAGTAAAAACAATAGTCTTTCAGACGAAAGTCTGAAAGCCTAATAATAATAATTTTAGTAAAAACAATAGTCTTTCAGACGAAAGTCTGAAAGCCTAATAATAATAATAATAATTTTAGTAAAAACAATAGTCTTTCAGACGAAAGTCTGAAAGCCTAATAATAACTAGACCTGCAAGCAGCACTGAACCGGCTTTCAGGAATCAGAGAGGAAGTACATATATGTCATAAAATAGCCCAGCAGCACTGAACATCACGTATGTCATACGAAAGTCCATTCACTGAACTATGCGATTGACTTTTACTTTTTACGGTTTTATTTCAAAAATATAGGATATTTTTTCGACTACTTCCGGTTTTTGGATCATTGTCGGGATAGTTTTAACAAGTTGTTCAGATACTTAACTTTCTGTCACAGAAGTGTCAGAAACATCTATTCAGTAATTTTTTGTAAAAAAGATAAATAAAAGAACATTTTCAATAATTTAACGATTTTTAAACTTTTTTCAAAGATTGAGTCCATTTTTGGACCCATTATATTATTTCAAACCTTTTCCTTTTGGATTCACGCCACAGACCACCGATATAACTCTGCGTTAAAAAAGTTTCAGAAAAATCGTAGATGTCGTTTTAGAGAAAAAGGCGTATAAAAAGGCTCCAAAAACGGAAAATACTAGATTTTCGGCGTACCATAATTTATTTTCTAACCATCGAAATCGTACCATCGAGATGCCATATGATAGTCCATTAATGGAGCTATCCACAGACACTTTACTTTTTTTGATCAGGTAATATCTGACAGAGTAATTCAGCTTTTCGCAAGAGCGCACATTTTTTTTAACCTTTTTTTCCATTTTTTGAATACTTCCGGTATGGTGATTATTGTCGAGATAGTTTTAATAACCGGTTTGCGCAATTAAATAACCGCAGGGCTCTGTAAGGATGTATTACATTATCTAATCAGATAAAATACACCTGAGAAATCCTACGTACAAAAGTGCCAAAAATGCAAAAATATCAAAATATCGAAAATTAAATTTCAGTATTTAAAAACATATTATACATCGTTAGAATCGGATTTAGGTCAGCTATCCGAATTTGTAACTATTTTTTGAAAACCTTTTAAAATAAAAAAAAAATAGAGCATTTTCCAAAAAATTACGATTTTTCGACTTTTTTCGATTTTCAGTCCCTTTTATATCCTATTCCAGACATTTCAAAGTCTTATTGGATGGCTTCATGCAAAATACCACCGAAAGGACTTTCGATAGAAAAAATTAAAAAAAAATTGTAGGTTAAGTTTTCGAGATACAGGCATCCAAAAACGCTCCAAATCAGAAAATACTTGATTTTCAGCGTGCCATATTTTGCTTCCTGCTCATCGTATCCGTACGAATTGGGTATCATACGATACTGCAATTCTCATGCAACCCAACGATACCTTGGTCGTTTTAATCCGTTGATATCGGACGGAGCTATCACGCTTTCCCCGAAAACATCCATTTTTTGCATTTTTTTCAAAATATTGCGCACTATTTCGACCACTTCCGGTTTAAAGATCCGTGTCGAAATTGCTTTATCAGTTGGTATTGGACTATAACTTCATGTTCCATAAGTTTCAGAAAGATCATTTTGGCCGTAAAACGAAACCACAGCTCACAAAATGGGAAGAAAATTCGAAAAAAATCGAAAAATAAAGGGCGATAACTCTGAACGATACTTATATTACTGGAATCGGATTGACGTCAGGTATCCAAAAATGTAGGTCAAATTTGCAAATTTTGAAAAATAACAAAAATTGTCTCGTAGGCGACGTGTTTTCAATTTTCGAACGATAGAAGTCAGCGACGAAGTTTCGAAATTGCAAAATGTGAGATTGCTATTTTCTCGGAAAAGTCTCAGGCTCTACAAAAATGTGATTTGTTTGAATATAGGTAGAGAATTGACGAAACCACGGCCGATTTTTAATTTTTTACCAACGTTCAAAATTCAGCCACTTCCGGTCTGCGCAGAAGTTCAAAAAATGCTTTATTGAGTAGCCACCACATGGTTTTCCGATAGAAAGATGAACTGCAGATCGGTATCTCTTTTCGATCATAGAGAAATAGGCTCCCGCGGTAAATAATAATAATAATAAAAAAAATAATAATTTTAGTAATCTCAATAGGCTTTCAGACGAAAGTCTGAAAGCCTAATAATAATTTTAGTAATCTCAATAGGCTTTCAGACGAAAGTCTGAAAGCCTAATAATAATAATAAGAACTAGACCTGCATGCAGGAATGACGGGTTTCACTGGTGCCACGTCACTTTCGGTGCCACGTTACCCTTAAAAATATGTCACTTCCGATACCAATGAAACCATCAAACAGGTTTCCACATAAGCATTGTAAACATCAAATAAAATGGACGAAGAATCAACCAAATCCAGCAATATCAATTCATTTTATATATATGTTACTTGTAAGTGATCCTGGCAAAATTTCATTACTTCCGGTGATAATGAAAATGTTCAATTAGTTTTATGAAATCAGAAATGGCATAAGGCATCATAATGGCGAAAATTGTATGTAAATCGAATGAGAATTGCCACTTTTATAGACCAAAAACCTTGAAAAGTGACTTGTAGAAAATCGTCTATTTCTCGGCAACCGTACACGATAAAAACTATCTTTTGGTATCTATATGATCGTATGGATTCAATCCATTTGTTGATTGGAATCAAATATCATAATTTGAAATATATTACAAATCAGACTCATTTGAAAAAAATGTCTGTTTTGAAGGCTAAAAATACAGTTTTTGCCAAAATGACATTACTTCCGGTGATACTGAAAATGTTAAATTAGTTCTATGAAATCATAAATGACACAAGATATCATATGGTGAAAATTTTATGAAAATCGAATAATAACTGACACTTTTATAGACCAAAAACCTTGAAAAGTGACTTAAGGAAAATCGCCCATTTCTCTGCAACCGTACAAGTTAGAAACCATTTTGTGGTATCTGTATGATCGTATGGGTTCAATCTATTTGATCAATAGAATCAAATATCACAATTTGAAAAAAATAACAAATACGACTCATTTGAATAAAATATTGTTTTTTGAAGGCTAAAATTTAAGTTTTGAGCAAATGACGTCATTTCCGGTGGCAGCGCAAGGGGTAAAATGGTTTGACATAGTCCACTATGGTATTAGGCATCCAATGGCGAAAGAAAATTGAAAATCGAATAATAATTGATTCTTTTACAGCCAAAATTACGTGAAAAGTGACTCATGCAAAATTGCCTATTTCTCGGCAACTGCTTATATTACAAACTAATTTTCACATACATTCTCTTCGTATGGATTATAGCTACAAGTTTATAAAAGTTACGTAAAAATATTTTAAAATCTGAAAAGCCTGAATGAGTTGTAAATAGGCCAATTTTACGCCTTTTTTCACCTCTTAATCCAATTTGCTAGAAAATGAAAAAGAAATTAAAAAAACTGCTTCCGACATTTTTTGCGCCTTTAAAGGACACACTCTTTGAGTCATATAATTTTTCAAAAAAATAATATTTGTTTTCAAAAAATGTACCTAACTGTCAAAATTGTAGTTTTTGGTAAAATTATGCCACTTCCGGTGCCGACAGATAATACTTTTGGTAATAAAAAAAATGACAATTGAGACAACGAAGCATATGAACTTTGTTTTATACAAATCGAACAATAAAAAATTAATCTAGGACTGAAAAACTGAATTAGCCAATGGAGGCCAAGGAAAACTACTGAGACAAAATTTTTTAACATTTTTGGGCAAGTCAGATGACTCTTTAATTCTGTGCACAACACGACTAAAAAATATTCATAAATAAAAAAGTTTTTTGTAAAATTTTAAATTTCCGAAATTTGGCGCCTAATATCTTCGAAGATTTGCCGAAAATCAAAAATCGAAAGTAGCGCAGCTATGTGCCCTGTCTCCAGCTATGCCAAAATGTATCGAAAGTTAAAATCCCATGATTATTGTTAAAATTACCGCAATATTTGTAAAAACGATAACTTCGGTGATTTCGGACATTTCGCATTGTCGCAGAACGTTCAAAATAGCTTTATCCTCTAAGTCACACCCACTTTCCCAGTAAAACCGAAGAAATCGTAACGATGCGACACGTAGTTGCAGAGATCTACTCAAAACAAAAGAATAATAATAATAATAATAATAATAACTAGACCTGCTTGCAGGACTGAAGGCTTTCACCTTACCCAAGGCAGCACAAAATGCCCACCACTCACCCCTTAAAAAATACCCACACACACTTAAAAAACTCAGATATTGACACTTTTTGTGCATGCGCATAACTATAGAAGGAAAGTAAAAAATATAGTTGAACAATTTACAACACTATGAACTTGGATCGGTAGAATCCTACAGACGCCGGAAATCTAAATACGCAATCAAAAACTCAAAAATTTAAAAAAAATACAATTTAAGTACATTTTCAAATTTTCGGGAAAAAAAGAGAACGGCGTGGTATCGCAATTCGACCTTTATAGCATCCGCAATATCCCCGGCTCTACAAAAATATAACTTTTTTGAAAATCGGTTGGAAATTGACATAATAAGGACCGATTTTCATTCGCGCACGTTAAAGATTTACATAACTTCCGATCTGTTCACAACTTCCGCAATAGATCTAAGTACTAAATGTTTAAAACATAGAAAAAAAAACAATATTCAGAACTCTTATCAGTTTTAGTTTCAGAAATCTAAACGACTATAGAAAAAAACAGTTTTCCGAATGAGACAAAAAAATACCTTAAGTATCAGGTAATAACCAAAACCCAAAATCGCACCTTTCAACATTAATTTTTCAACATTGTAATTCAGGGGTACCTTATTTATAAATAGTTTCATTAGAGAGCTTCATTTTCACTGGTGTCAAATGATGACGTCATGTAGACAAAAAACCTGGGATATTAATTTCAGGAGTAACTGTTAATTACTAAAATGAATTATTTTCATTCTAGAAGCACCGGTACCAGATATTGGTTACCATTCAAACACCCTTAGTTCAAATATTGCCAGTTTAAAAAAAAAGCTCTCTATATATGCTTTATACGTATGCAAAACGTTGCATTTATAACCAGTTCGGACTTTTGTCGATGTCACACCAATGTGTTACACGGGACTTTGGAATCGCGTTTTCATATCAGCTACTCAAATGTGTAAATGGTTCAAAAATTGATTGAATATTCAATGAAATATCGTCAATTTTCTGATTTCGTGCACGTTAAAGATTTGACGTCACCAACATACAAAATTTCGATATTTATTTCAAACAGAGTCCATGCTCAAACATATTCCTGAAGCAATGGCCCGAGAAATCTCTCTCTGACCATTGCTGGATTGACTTCTGATTCTTGAACTTTTGCGGGAGTGCGTCTATTCTCCCCGTTCAATGAAAGCTATCACTTAAGTACAGCAACATGACAGTCCTTCGTTTAATCTAAGTCTTCCCTAAAACTTTGGACAGTGATTTAAGGTATTAAAAAAGGTATAAGTATGTTCGTTTCCAAAGAGTATTGTTTACATTTCATTCGACTTGATAGCCTCGTTTGTCACACAATTAGTTTTACTGCAGTATTCTCCTATGCACGGGTTAATTAGGCATAATAAAAGCGTGAGCCATGACGTAACGTTATGTAAACATATTTGGTCCAATACTGGCACTCGTTTTAAATGTAAAGCGTTTGTATGGTAGGTAGTGATAGGTTGGTAGTCGGACTACTGACTAATCAAAATTTAACACAACAATATCCACTCAGAAGAGCAGTGTGTAGTGAGATTACCTATAATCAAACGAAACGCTGCGCGGAGTATGATGCTCAAACTACATCACATTTTCTATGACTGGTGCAATATTCGTACTTCTGCACGATACTACTACAAGATACAACAGCAACCTATTGAAAATTGGATTTGCTTATAAACAGCGCGAGTCGTCGATTTATGTCGAGATGATTACGGTTATGAGGTAATTTTGACAAAGAAGAAACAATATTAATTCAAAGAATAATTATTACAGGCAGCAATCAACTATTTCTGTTACAGGGCCATTAAACCCATATTTTGAATAGAAGTAAACACTCAAAGTTGAAATGCTTTTAGCTCAAATATCGTCACTGTGAGAGAAAAGGGGGCTTTTGAATATGCTCTAAACGTATGTAATACGTACAGATTGTATCAACTCTTACTGCATGTTTCGCTTAACAATGAAAGGTGACGTTTTCAATTTTCGATCCCTTTGTTCCCATACTCCTGATATTTCTAACTGTTGCGCAATGGTTTCATACCTAAGACTAACGATAAAACTCTCTGTAGAAGAAGTTAAAAAAAAATTACGTTGACTTTTCGAGAAAAAGACGTCTAAAAATGCTCCAAATGGTAAAAATACGACGTTTTGGATTTTCAATCTCGTTTTTCGACTACTCATGACATTTAGAGAAATTGTACAATGGTTTCACACAATACACCACCTATAAGACTCTCGAATGAGAAAGTTTTAAAAAAATCGTAGGCGGCGTTTTCGAGAAATACGCGTCTAAAGTTGATCGAAATAGCAAAATACCTTACTTTTCAAACTCAGATAACTTTTTTATTTTTTGATAGAAACTTCTCGCTTTCGTACCATCTTGTAGATAATTCACGTGGCTATCAAACGATATAATACTTTAACTACTCGGTAAACAACCAATCGATACATCTTATTTGGCGCACAGGCACCCATTTTTCTGAATTGTGTCAAACTTTGGATACCTTTCTTGACCACTTCCGGTGATTAGAGGATTTTCATTTATAGTTCATGGACTGGTTTGGTCCTTCGACTTCATATTCCTGAAGTTTCAGAAAAATCGTTGGAGCCGTTTTAAAAAAATAAGAACTCTACGATTTGACCAAAATGCGAAAAAAAGTGAAAAATCAAAGTTAATATTTCGGAACAAAACTTATATTGTTGGAATCGGATCGATGTCAGGAATCCAAAAATATAAGCAGAAATTCAAAATTCCAAAAAATAAAAATTTTGGAAATTTTTGAAAATTTTCCAATTTTCACCAAAAAATTGAAAGCGACAGACTTTCCAAATTTGACGTTTGTGAACTGCTATCTTCTTAGAAATGTCCCAAGCTATCCAAAAATGTAAATATCAGAGAAATCGGTTGACAATTACCAAAATTATGGCCGATTTTCAATTTTCGTGCACGTTAAAGATTTAACGCATTTCCGCTATGCGCACGAATTTCGTTTTACATTTGAGCACTAACTACCGCCCAGTTTCCCGAAAGAAAATCAAACTTCAGACCTCTATCTCTTATAGTTGCTGAGAAATAGGCAAAATGGACTCAAATATGTAACTGGTTCAAAAATTGATTGAATATTCAATGAAATATCGTCAATTTTCTGATTTCGTGCACGTTAAAGATTTGACGTCACCAACATACAAAATTTCGATATTTATTACAAACAGAGTCCATGCTCAAACTACATTACACTTTCTATGACCGGTGCAATATTCGTACTTCTGCACGATACTACTGCAAGATACAACTGCAACCTCTTAAATATTGGATTTGCTTATAAACAGCCCGAGTCTTCGATTTATGTCGAGATGATTACGGTTATGAGATAATTGTGACAAAGAAGAAACAATATTAATTCAAAGAATAATTATTACACACAGCAATCAACTATTTCTGTTACAGGGCCATTAAACCCAAATTTTGAAGTAAACACTCAAAGTTGAAATGCTATTAGCTCAAATATCGTCACTGTGAGTGTGAGAGAAAAGGAGGCTTTTGAATATGCTCTAAACGTATGTAATACGTACAGATTGTATCAACTCTTACTGCATGTTTCGCTTAACAATGAAAGGTGACGTTTTCAATTTTCGATCTCTTTGTTCTCATACTCCTTATATTTTTAACTGTTGCGCAATGGTTTCATACCTAAGACTACCGATAAAACTCCCTGTAGAAGAAGTTCAAAAAAAAAATTACGTTGACTTTTCGAGAAAAAGACGTCTAAAAATGCTCCAAATGGTAAAAATACGACGTTTTGGATTTTCAATCTCGTTTTTCGACTACTCATGACATTTAGAGAAATTGTACAATGGTTTCACACAATACACCACCTATAAGACTCTCGAATGAGAAAGTTTTAAAAAAATCGCAGGCGGCGTTTTCGAGAAATACGCGTCTAAAGTTGACCGAAATAGCAAAATACCTTACTTTTCAAACTCAGATAACTTTTTTATTTTTTGATAGAAACTTGTCGCTATAGTACCATCTTGTAGGTAATTCACGTGGCTATCAAACGATATAATGCATTAACTACTCGGTAAACAACCAATCGATACATCTTATTTGTCGCACAGGCACCCATTTTTCTGAATTTTGTCAAAGTTGGGATACCTTTCTTGACCACTTCCGGTGATTAGAGGATTTTCATTTATAGTTTAAGGAACAATTCAGACATCTCTGTTCATCTTACCAAAGTTTCAGGAAAATCGTTGAAGTGGTTTTAAAAAAATAAGCCTTACCGTTTTTGACCAAAATGCGAAAAAAAGTGAAAAATCAAAGTTAACATTTCAGAACACAACTTATATTGTTGGAATCGGATCGACGTCAGCTATCCAAAAGTGTAATTAGAATTTCTAAATTCCTAAAAATAAACATTTTAGCAATTTTTTGAAAATTTTCCAGTATTCACCAAAAAAATGAGAGCGACAAAGTTTCTATATTCAACGTTTTTCAACTGCTATCTAGTCCGAAATGTCTCCCGCTATTCAAAAATATAAATGTCTGAAAAATCGATTGAGAATTAACTGAATTATGGCCGATTTTCAATTTTTGTGCACGCTAAAGATTTCACGCATTTCCGCTATGCGCACAAATCTGGAAATAGTTTTAAGGAGTAACCACCACCCATTTTTCTGAGGGAAAATCAAACTTCAGACCTCTATCTCTTATAGTTTCTGAGATCTAGCTTCCCCCAATAAAAAAAAAAATAATAATAAGAATAATCTTAGTAATAACAATAGTCTTTCACCATTGAAAATGGTGAAAGCCTAATAAGAATAACTAGACCTGCTTGCAGGACTGAAGGCTTTCACCTTACCCAAGGCAGCACAAAATGCCCACCACTCACCCCTTAAAACACACACACACACACACACTTAAACAACTCAGATATTGACACTTTCTGTGCATGCGCATCACGATAGAAAGAAAGTGAAAAATATAGTTGAATAATTTCCAACATAATGAACTTGGATCGGTAGAATCGCACAGACGTCGGAAATCTAAGCACGCAATCAAAAACTCAAAAATTCCAAGAAATTTTAATTTTAGTACATTTTCAAAATATTCAAGAAAAAAGAGAACGACGTGGTATCTCAATATCCCCCGCTGTACAAAAATACAACTTTTTCGAAAATCGGTTGGGAATTGACATAATTAGGACCGATTTTCATTCGCGCACGTTAAAGATTTACATCACTTCCGGTCTGTTCACAACTTTCGCAATAGATCTAAGTACTAAATGTTTAAAACATAGAAATAAAACAATATTCAGAACTCTATCAGTTTTAGTTTCAGAAATCTAAACGACTATAGAAAAAAACAGTTTTCCGAATGAGATAAAAAAAATACCTTAAGTATCAGGTAATAACCAAAACCCAAAATCGCACCATTCAACATTAATTTTTCAACACTGTAATTGTGGGGTACCTTATTTATAAATAGCTTCATTAGAGAGCTTCATTTTCACTGGTGTCAAATGATTACGTCATGTAGACAAAAAACCTGGGATATTAATTTCAGGAGTAACTGTTAATTACTAAAATGAATTATTTTCATTCTAGAAGCACCAGTACCAGATATTGGTTACCATTCAAACACCCTTAGTTCAAATATTGCCAGTTTTGAAAAAAAGCTATC
This sequence comes from Patella ulyssiponensis, assembly GCA_963678685.1. Taxonomy (NCBI): domain Eukaryota; kingdom Metazoa; phylum Mollusca; class Gastropoda; family Patellidae; genus Patella; species Patella ulyssiponensis. Next base: position 29,820,764 of record OY783229.1, on the reverse strand, counting down.
TATATATGCTTTATACGTATGCAAAACGTTCCATTTACAACCAATTCGGACTTTTGTCGATGTCACATCAATGTGTTACACGGGACTATGGAATCGCGTTTTCATATCAGCTACGAAACAGCCAGGTTACGAAACAGCTAACATCCATGTATCTGGTTCAAAAATTGATTGAATATTCAATGAAATATCGTCAATTTTCTGATTTCGTGCACGTTAAAGATTTGACGTCACTGTCACCAACATACAAAATTTCGATATCTATTACAAACAGAGTCCATGCTCTAACTACATCACACTTTCTATGGCCGGTGCAATATTCGTACTTCTGCACGATACTACTGCAAGATACAACAGCAACCTCTTAAATATTGGATTTGCTTATAAACAGCGCGAGTCGTCGATTTATGTCGAGATGATTACGGTTATGAGGTAATTTTGACAAAGAAGAAACAATATTAATTCAAAGAATAATTATTACACGCAGCAATCAACTATTTTTGTTACAGGGCCATTAAACCCATATTTTGAATAGAAGTAAACACTCAAAGTTGAAATGCTTTTAGCTCAAATATCGTCACTGTGAGAGAAAAGGGGGCTTTTGAATATGCTCTAAACGTATGTAATACGTACAGATTGTATCAACTCTTACTGCATGTTTCGCATAACAATGAAAGGTGACGTTTTCAATTTTCGATCCCTTTGTTCTCATACTCCTGATATTTTTAAGTGTTGCGCAATGGTTTCATACCTAAGACTACCGATAAAACTTTCTGTAGAAGAAGTTCCAAAAAAAAAATTACGTTGACTTTTCGAGACAAAGACGTCTAAAAATGCTCCAAATGGTAAAAATACGACGTTTTGGATTTTCAATCTCGTTATTCGACTACTTATGACATTTAGAGAAATTGCACAATGGTTTCACACAATACACCACCTATAAGACTCTTGAATGAGAAAGTTTAAAAAAAATCGTAGGCGGCGTTTTCGAGAAATACGCGTCTAAAGTTGATCGAAATAGCAAAATAACTGAATTTTCAAACTCAGATAACTTTTTTATTGTTTGATAGAAACTTGTCGCTATAGTACCATCTTGTAGATAATGCACGTGGCTATCAAACGATATAATACTTTAACTACTCGGTAAACAACCAATCGATACATCTTATTTGGCGCACAGGCACCCATTTTTCTGAATTTTGTCAAACTTTGGATACCTTTCTTGACCACTTCCGGTGATTAGAGGATTTTCATTTATAGTTCATGGACTGGTTTGGACCTTCGACTATATATTCAGTAAGTTTCAGAAAAATCATAGGCGCCGTTTTAAAAAAATAAGAACTCTACGATTTGACCAAAATGCGAAAAAAAGTGAAAAATCAAAGTTAACATTTCAGAATAAAACTTATATTTTTGGAATCGGAATGATGTCAGCTATCCAAAAATATAAGTCATAATTCAAAATTCCCCTAAATAAAAATTTTGGAAATTTTTGAAAATTTTCCAATTTTCACCAAAAAAATCAAAGCGAAAAAGTTTCCAAATTTGACGTTTGTGAACTGCTATCTTCTTAGAAATGTCTCACTCTATCCAAAAATGTAAATATCGGAGACATCGGTTGACAATTACCAAAATTACGGCCGATTTTCAATTTTCGTGCACGTTAAAGATTTAACGCATTTCCGCTATGCGCACGAATTTCGTTTTACATTTAAGCACTAACTACCACCCAGTTTCCCGAGAGAAAATCAAACTTCAGACCTCTATCTCTTATAGTTGCTGAGAAATAGGCAAAATGGAAAAAAAAAGAATAATAATAACTAGACTTGCTTGCAAGGCTGAAGGCTTTCACCTTACCCAAGGCAGCACAAAATGCCCACCACTCACCCCTTAAAACACACACACACTTAAACAACTCAGATATTGACACTTTCTGTGCATGCGCATCACGATAGAAAGAAAGTGAAAAATATAGTTGAATAATTTCCAACATAATGAACTTGGATCGGTAGAATCGCACAGACGTCGGAAATCTAAGCACGCAATCAAAAACTCAAAAATTCCAAGAAATTTTAATTTTAGTACATTTTCAAAATATTCAAGAAAAAAGAGAACGACGTGGTATCTCAATATCCCCCGCTGTACAAAAATACAACTTTTTCGAAAATCGGTTGGGAATTGACATAATTAGGACCGATTTTCATTCGCGCACGTTAAAGATTTACATCACTTCCGGTCTGTTCACAACTTTCGCAATAGATCTAAGTACTAAATGTTTAAAACATAGAAATAAAACAATATTCAGAACTCTATCAGTTTTAGTTTCAGAAATCTAAACGACTATAGAAAAAAACAGTTTTCCGAATGAGACAAAAAAATACCTTAAGTATCAGGTAATAACCAAAACCCAAAATCGCACCATTCAACATTAATTTTTCAACATTGTACTTGAGGGGTACCTTATTTATAAATAGCTTCATTAGAGAGCTTCATTTTCACTGGTGTCAAATGATGACGTCATGTAGATAAAAAACCTGGGATATTAATTTCAGGAGTAACTGTTAATTACTAAAATGAATTATTTTCATTCTAGAAGCACCAGTACCAGATATTGGTTACCATTCAAACACCCTTAGTTCAAATATTGCCAGTTTTGAAAAAAAGCTCTCTATATAGGCTTTATACGTATGCAAAACGTTCCATTTACAACCAATTCGGACTTTTGTCGATGTCACATCAATGTGTTACACGGGACTATGGAATCGCGTTTTCATATCAGCTACGAAACAGCCAGGTTACGAAACAGCTAACATCCATGTATCTGGTTCAAAAATTGATTGAATATTCAATGAAATATCGTCAATTTTCTGATTTCGTGCACGTTAAAGATTTGACGTCACTGTCACCAACATACAAAATTTCGATATTTATTACAAACAGAGTCCATGCTCAAACTACATCACACTTTCTATGGCCGGTGCAATATTCGTACTTCTGCACGATACTACTGCAAGATACAACAGCAACCTCTTAAATATTGGATTTGCTTATAAACAGCGCGAGTCGTCGATTTATGTCGAGATGATTACGGTTATGAGGTAATTTTGACAAAGAAGAAACAATATTAATTCAAAGAATAATTATTACACGCAGCAATCAACTATTTTTGTTACAGGGCCATTAAACCCATATTTTGAATAGAAGTAAACACTCAAAGTTGAAATGCTTTTAGCTCAAATATCGTCACTGTGAGAGAAAAGGGGGCTTTTGAATATGCTCTAAACGTATGTAATACGTACAGATTGTATCAACTCTTACTGCATGTTTCGCATAACAATGAAAGGTGACGTTTTCAATTTTCGATCCCTTTGTTCTCATACTCCTAAAATTTTTAACTGTTGCGCAATGGTTTCATACCTAAGACTATCGATAAAACTTTCTGTAGAAGAAGTTCCAAAAAAAAAATTACGTTGACTTTTCGAGACAAAGACGTCTAAAAATGCTCCAAATGGTAAAAATACGACGTTTTGGATTTTCAATCTCGTTATTCGACTACTTATGACATTTAGAGAAATTGCACAATGGTTTCACACAATACACCACCTATAAGACTCTTGAATGAGAAAGTTTAAAAAAAATCGTAGGCGGCGTTTTCGAGAAATACGCGTCTAAAGTTGATCGAAATAGCAAAATAACTGAATTTTCAAACTCAGATAACTTTTTTATTGTTTGATAGAAACTTGTCGCTATAGTACCATCTTGTAGATAATTCACGTGGCTATCAAACGATATAATACTTTAACTACTCGGTAAACAACCAATCGATACATCTTATTTGGCGCACAGGCACCCATTTTTCTGAATTTTGTCAAACTTTGGATACCTTTCTTGACCACTTCCGGTGATTAGAGGATTTTCATTTATAGTTCATGGACTGGTTTGGACCTTCGACTATATATTCAGTAAGTTTCAGAAAAATCGTAGGCGCCGTTTTAAAAAAATAAGAACTCTACGATTTGACCAAAATGCGAAAAAAAGTGAAAAATCAAAGTTAACATTTCAGAATAAAACTTATATTTTTGGAATCGGATTGATGTCAGCTATCCAAAAATATAAGTCATAATTCAAAATTCCCCTAAATAAAAATTTTGGAAATTTTTGAAAATTTTCCAATTTTCACCAAAAAAATGAAAGCAAAAAAGTTTCCAAATTTGACGTTTGTGAACTGCTATCTTCTTAGAAATGTCTCACTCTATCCAAAAATGTAAATATCGGAGAAATCGGTTGACAATTACCAAAATTACGGCCGATTTTCAATTTTCGTGCACGTTAAAGATTTAACGCATTTCCGCTATGCGCACGAATTTCGTTTTACATTTAAGCACTAACTACCACCCAGTTTCCCGAGAGAAAATCAAACTTCAGACCTTTATCTCTTATAGTTGCTGAGAAATAGGCAAAATGGAAAAAAAAAGAATAATAATAATAATCTTAGTAATAACAATAGTCTTTCACCATTTTCAATGGTGAAAGCCTAATAATCTTAGTAATAACAATAGTCTTTCACCATTTTCAATGGTGAAAGCCTAATAATTTTAACAAAAACAATAGTGTTTCACACAAGCTTCGCAGTGTGAAACCCTAATAACTAGATCTGCTACTGTCCCATGCAGATATGAAAGCTTTCATATTCATCGTCACGTGTCATTGATTATGTCAAGTATCTCAAATAAAAGGATAAGAATAACAAACTATTAAAATTGGTCAAAAACTCGCGAAGTTACAAGTCTAAATATAGTATGAAACATTGAGTAATCTGAAAACTAAAGGGAAATAACTGATACTTGTGTTGCTGTAATCGGGATGACTTCCCACTTCAAAACTTTCAGAAAAATGAAATGAAAATGGTAAGAAAACATCGACAAATCAAATGAGATAACTTCGAACAAAACTAAAAGAGGTTGAACTCAACTGTTCGAATATGTACGTTAAATATGTAGATTTGGAAAATTATAAAGACATAATATCAAAATCGGTCAAAAACTCACAAAGTTACAAATTTAAATGAGAAACATTGCACCCGGGCAAAAAAATAATCTTTAAACTAAAGGGAAATAACTGAAACTTGTATAGCTGTAATCGGGCTTCCAAGATATGTTATATCATAGGATATAACAAAGGATCATAGACTGCAATATACAAGAATGGCACTCTGCAATAAAAAAAACTGGCCAAAGCAAGATTTCTATGCAGAAATTAAATAATTGCTAGAACCAGAAAAATATTTATCCACTATAATAAAAAAGCAACATAGAGAAAATGAAATGAAATTGAATGGGGTTTAACGTCCTACTGTTCTGCTCCTACAATGGACTAATGAAGACGGGCATACGCCATAAAGTGTGCAATGAGGGAAATTTTACCCGGGCAGCGGCGTTACGGCCTACGAGGTTGGACAGGCGACCATACTCCTTGTCACGTACAACCAAGAAATCGAAACAACGCCAGTTGACTCGATGACAGACGTTATGATACAGAGCGCACGTGCTAACCATTCAGCCACGCAACCTCCCTAAATTCGGCAAATTGCTGACCTACAGCGAGAAACATTTCAACCGGGCCAAATTTTCTATTTTAACAGTTTAATTTGCACGGTACCTTTAGTTATCAACCGAATATTACAAAACTTTTAAAAATAAGCTCCCCCTGACCAGCTTAATCGTTCGCATTAAATGTTTGCCCCTTAAAATCGACAAATTGCTGACTTTAAAGTGAGAAACATTACAACCGGGCCAAATTTTCTGTATCATCACTTTTACAGTACCTTTGATTACCAACCGATTATTACAAAACTTTAAAAATAAAAGAGAAAGAGATAAATGCGGCCTTACGTCCATTCGACACAAACTAGGTCATTTCGGGACTAACATATGTTTTTTAATTTTATTTAAAAACTCCCCTTGCGCGTACTGGTTTTTAGCCGTTGGGAGGAAACCGAAGGACACGGAGAAAACCCACGAGGTTGGACACCATACTCCATGTCACGTGCAACTTGGAAATCGAAACGACGCCGGTTGACTCAATGACAGACGTTACGATACAGCGCGCGTATGCTAACCATTCAGCCTCCCTAAAATCTGGAAATTGCTGACTTATAGCAAGAAACATTTTAACCGGGCGAAATTTTCTGTTTTAACAGTTTAATTCACACGGTATTTTAACTACCAACCGATTATTACAAAACTTTTGAAAATAAGCCCCAACTGACCAGCTTAATCGTATGCAATAAACGTTTGGCCTGAATTGAAAGTTCTGCAACGAGAAAGTTCATCGCGATTTTCCGGCGTGGTTCCCCCTTGTCAGTGAGCAGAACGGAGGGCCTGACAAGGACAGCTGTCTAGTCGTTCGGATGGGACGAAAAACCAAGGTCGCGTGTACACATTGGAGTGCACGTAAAATATCCCTAAGCAGTTGGAATTCGATACTGTTGAATAAGCTCTATACGATGACTAAATGTGCAGATTGTAGCCACCCACACTGCATGTTTTGCTTAACAATGAAAGGGTGCCGTTTTCAATTATCGATCCTTTTATTCTTCTACTCCTGATATTTTGGACTGTTGATCGAAGTTTTCATATAAAAGACTACCGGTAAGACTCTTTGTAGAAGAAGTTCTCAAAAAGTATTATGTTGACTTTAAGAGAAAAGAACCTTTAAAGATGCTCCAAATCGTAAACATACGACTTTTTGGATTTTCGATCTCTTTTTTTCTGCTATCCCTGATATTTAGAAAAAAAGATACAACGATTTCACACAACAGGCCAGCTATTACACTCTCGATTAACAAGAGTTTCACCGCCCTCCCTTCATTATAACCGAAGTTATCTTGCCCTAAAGAATCAACAAATCAGCATGCTTATCTCTGCTTACCCTAGGCAGAAAATGCTCATCTTTGAACTCAATCATGACATTGACATAGTGAACGTCTACACCAAGATTGAACATTCTAGCTCAATTAGAAGGAGAGTTATTGTGTTTCAAAGTTTCGGCCCTTCAAATTGCTACTACTTTTCATATTCACTTCAAAATGGCAACCATCAATTGACCTAAATCAAAATTCTGCTCTGAACAATTTTTAGGCCATCTTTCAAGGATTCAGAAAATATAACTCCCGTGTCTGTAAGTAAAATAGCAAAAAAGCCTTAGGGATTTTTCACGTTTCAAGATGGTGGCACTTCCGGTTCGATCAACAAACTTCATATTTTGTGTACAAATCAGTTATTACTTATCTAGTATCCAAAAAAAAAATCAGGTCATTCTGACCTATATTTCCATGATTTTTTTGAAAATTTTGATCCTTAATTTCGTCAAGGGGAGATAATTTAGAAAATTTCTAATTATATTTTTGAAGTCACATCGGTAAGGTCTACATATATACTAAATTTCATGAAAATCGTACAACTATTAAAGAAGTTGTCAAATTGGTCTAAACTTCCGGTTCGAAATCACAGCGACGAATTTTCGAAATTCGAAAATGTGAAACTGCAGATGAAAATGATTTTTTTCAAGGTATTCAAAGAAAAAAGAATTAGTAAAATCGGTCAAAAAATAACAAAGTTACGACTATGCATTGTCCATTTTGTCGTTCGTAAATTTCGGTGATTTCGGATTCGTAAAACGTTTTGAAAATATATTTAATCAAGGTTCGCACCCCATTTATGGGGCGGTAGGTCAAAATTTCAGAAAGATCCTACGGATAGATTCTGAGAAATCCGATTTGCAGAAAACACAAAAAAAAAAAAATAATAATAATAATCTTAACAGAAACAATAAGCTTTCATATGTAATATGAAAGCTTAATAATTTTAACAAAAACAATAGTGTTTCACACAAGCTACGCAGTGTGAAACCCTAATAATATAATACAAAACAAGCTAAAACCTCATATGATTTTGCTTCATATATATACACATGTATTTACTTTGTGATATTCAAGAATCTGTACATAATAATAGTAAAGGGAAGCATTTCATGAGAAAATTCAAAATAAATAATGTAAATAAATGAATATGAAGATAATTTTTATAAATAAATGGATAAAATGTGCAACAGTTTATTCTACATGTAATCACCACATTAATTCAAAATTTGTTAATTTACATCAATGATACAGTGCAGATACAGTGTTATTTTAGAATTGAATATGTTTTATTATGAACTGTCTTGAATAAGCTTTTACTTTTGTTTGCCTCATCACCAATGAAGGTCTTTGTAAACAGATTATATATTAGATGTAATAAAATCAATAAACTATTCACAGTAATTAAACATTGTTTACTACCACACATTCAGCTTTACAGGGTTTTTTTTATTTCACTAGGGGTGGGAACAAATTTGACATGGCAGCACAGATAATCAGTATGTCATCTGTCAATGGCACTAACGAAATAGGAATAGTACTTGATAGTACTTTGAACCATTTGAGTCTATTTATAGCCCGCTCTACATGTATCCTAAGATTAGCAATAGTTTTTGTTTTTATAACATTTTCACGGCTCATCTGTTCTGTGCCCCTTGCACCTGGGGGGATATATAAGCGAACAAGCTGTAATAGTAAATCTTCGGCAATCGGAAACCCTCTATCTGCCAACACAGTATCTCCCGCTTCAAGAGAATCAAGCCACCCCGAATTCAAAACAATATACCTGTCACTAGTTCTGCCGCCCCATGCTTTAGATACGAACTGGATACATCCATTTGGGGTTATGTCAACAAGACACTTGACAGTATTGTGCTGTTTGTAGTCAGACCATGTAGCTGCCTGGATGTCTAGGCTATTGGATGTTTCAATGTAGAATTCTGAACAGTCAATAATAGACCTTGCTGTTGGAACTAATTCCTGGAAAGACTTGGGAAGACAGGATTTAATTTCTTCTTTTGATGGTTTAGTTATTAAGTTCTTCAATAATCTGGATAAGATCTTTAACCAAGTTGTTATAACCTGGGAACATAAACTTTGGCTAATTCCAAAAATATCACCTAGAAGCACTTGTGGAAGGTTGAGACGAAGTTTTAAAAAAACCATAATGAGCTCTTGTTCCACTGTTAATTTTCTTTCTGGACCACGTTTTTTAGCTTTTTCATTTACTTTATGGACTTTAGTAGAAAGAACTCTTTTGTTTCCTTTCCAATATCTTAAAAGCCTTGACTTCGGCATTACAAGTTTTACTATGGTGTGAAACGTTTGCTTATTGGGAAGGCCAAGATATTGTCTTACATTTTTATCACTACGGGTAAATGTTTTGTGAGAAAATGTTTTATGAGAAGCCACAATTTCTGATTGTAAATAATTGACTTTTTCTTCTCGGGAATGAATCTTTTCTTTCAGCATGAAGATTTCTTTTTCTTTTTGCACACATCCAAAACAGTCACATTGTGGAGAACAGTCACAATTATAATTAAATTTATATGTGTGGTCAATGCTAATAATCTTTGCTAGCTGTGAGGGTGTTAAATTTTTCAGGTCTGCTGGACGATCTTGATCGACTTGAATGGTGTCCTGAGTTTTTAAAATACCGGTGTTTTTTCTGTCTTGCGGAGGTTTTCTTGCGGTCTTTAAGTCATTGTGTCCCATCACGAGTGTCGGATATGGGTTTTTATACGCCCACATTGAAATGTGGTCGTATATTGTCGTCGCCCCAGTCCGACCGTCCGTCTGTCGGTCCGTCGGTCCGCAATTGCTTGTGGACGCTCTAGAGGCTAAAGTTAATATCCGATTGACTTTAAATTTATACACAGTGTTTACGGTCATAAGATTTCCGATAATTAGTGCCAGAGTTATGGCCCTTGATCACTTCAAAAAATCTTGTGGACGCTCTAAAAGCCAAAGTTAATATCCAATTGACTTTAAATTCATACACAGTATTTACGGTCACAAGACGAAGAAGCCTATTGATTTTCATCGATTTCCGATAATTATTGCCAGAGTTATGGCCCTTGATCACTTCAAAAAATCTTGTGGACGCTTTAAAAGCCAAAGTTAATATCCGATTGACTTTAAATTTATACACAGTGTTTAAGGTCATAAGACGAAGAAGCTTATTGATTTTCAGCAATTTCCGATAATTAGTGCCAGAGTTATGGCCCTTGATCACTTCAAAAAATCTTGTGGACGCTCTAAAAGTCAAAGTTAATATCCGATTGACTTTAAATTCATACACAGTGTTTAAGGTCTTAAGACGAAAAAGCCTATTAATTTTCAGCGATTTCCGATAATTAGTGCCAGAGTTATCTCCCTTGATCACTTCAAAAAACCTTGTGACGCTATAGATGCCAAACTTATCATCCGATTGACTTCAGATTGATACACAGAGTTTAAGGTGTTGAAACGAACAAGTATTTTGATTTTCAATGAATTTTGATAACTGAACAGCTAAATCCATGATGTTAAATGTTTCCTATACTAATTGTTAGCTTGGGGCAAAACTTTATAAAAAGCAAACAAATTCTAATGATTTTCAGATAATTACATAATGAGTTGTTACTCAGATTTTAGTGTATTACAAATGTTTCATTACCAAAAAAAAGTAAAAATATGCGACAACCCTTGTTGACTGCCCGGACGATTTAGCTGCTGTGGGCGTATGTTTCGTTGCCTGGCAACGTATCTTTTTCAATCAACGTAAACTAAATATTTTTAAATTCGCACTACCATTAATGTGTAATCCCGAAGTCCCACTCCGGTGTATGTCCGCTATAACTACAAACAACAATACCTTATTAATCACTGTAATAATCTAATAATCTGTAACTTCCGAGTGTCCCTCACTCGTTCCACACTGCCTATATAGCCATCTCGGCGTAAGGATATCAATAAAATAGTCCCGTCTGCAGTCGGGACGAAGACCACTTTAAATATATCACTGAATTTGTAAGCTCAGTATACATCAGCAGTTGGGGATATAAGAAATAACTTACTTTCAAATCCAATCACTCATTTATCTGGTATATTCTACTTTTCTGTTTCTCTGTTTGTGTATTCCAAGAGCTGTATATTGTACATTTATCATTCAATTTAGGAAAAAAAATCCATTCCGCGCGCCATCTTGCATTCTCAGGATACCTAGCTTCCTGGATCATGCTGTGTTGAGAAATGAGAAAAAAATGCGTATAGATATAAAAGAATAAAAAAATTATTTAATAATGATTGTTTAATCAGTGTGGACAGCATACAGAAAACGACAACAAACATAGAACACGTAATATTGAAATACGTTAATAGATATTACATTTAATAATTTAGAGTAATTTATCTTGACCTTGACCCCTAACCCAAAATGGCGCCATATACGTATATTTATTTTACCATCAACTGTTCGTTCGTTCGTTCGTTCGTTTCTGAGGTGATATCGTAGACAAAATCAACTGTACGCACTTCAATACTTTATATGTAGGCTAAACTATTTTAGGTATATGAATAGTAAAATTGAAGAAATTATTATTTGATTTCGAGACCCTATTTTAAGCATGTGCATAATATAATATATACGCCGTACGGATCACGATGGATGTAGCCAACTAGCTATATTTAGTTATTTTGTTGATGTTTATTGAAATAGATCGACAACAGTCATTTTATTCAGTTGTATCAAATTCAATAATCCTGATTTTTAAAGTAATATTTCGATTGCGAATATATAAGTCTCTCTACTTTTAAGTTGTTGGAATTTGTTAATTTTTACTTTCTCAGTGTTAAATTTATCTAGGTCAAACTACAGCATATTCGTTTGACACCTTTCAAACGTGTTATAGAATCTACTAATAATACTATATAACTCTTAATTAAATATATTTTTGTGGTAACAGAGCTAATTTTTCTTATATTTTGAAAAAATAAAATTATCAAGAAAAGGCAAAAACGGCGCTCGTCAATGAAAATAAACATATTTTCTAATAGAATGACCCCTATATCAATTAAAGGAAATAAATTATATAGCCAAAATTTGAAAATTACAATAAATAGTTAATGGTTAGAAGGGTATTTCCTGAAAATTTCATGCCTATGTCTTCAAAGGTTGTTGAGAAATTATCTTCGATCACTTTTTTGGCTAATTTTCAAAAACAGTATGCGGACATTGATCAATTTTGGGCCTTAAAAGTGCAATAACTTTCTTATTTCTTTATTGATTTTCAAAATTTTTTGGGTTTCTTAAATGTGAGAGGAATTGGAAAACTAGTAAATATTCAATTTTAGTCAGATTCAAAAATTTAAAAAAGCTTTTGCATTAATTGCTACATCTTGTTGAACACATTGAGACAGTAAATTTAATATTCAGATAAGCTTCAAGTTAAGAACATTTATTGCTGAATGTTATTATAACAAACACAGCATATATGCACGGGGCTTCAGTATTTCCTCAGATCTGAACGCCCGGGCGGTTGTGCACCACTACCGAGATGAAGCCAGCCATGAAAATCACTAAAACCTTGCTCGGCCAACACATACCTATGTGAACGTAACTAAAATTGTTGAGATATACTGATGTGTTTGCTTCTAGCTATGACTGGATTTTTAAAATTAGCTTCACCTAGCAAACCATTCTGCACAGGGAGATCCATCTACTTCATTCCTAGAGAATATATCTCTGCCCTAAATGGCCGCCATACTCAGTTTTACATCTGTCACACATTTTCAGTTTTATTAAATGGAAGCAGAATAAATACTCAACAAATGAAATGAAATGTTGTTTTATTGGACATCAGCTCCAACCAGGCTATATTGCGCCAAACATAAGGTGAATTTACCGAGACAAAAAATACTGAACAAAGTTTTAGACTAAAACCGTCGATTTAGGACTTAAAACGTCTGTCAACTAGCTTAGTGTATATTCTCAAGCGGGACTGACTAATGAAATGAAGTGGGGTTTAACGTCCTACTGTTCTGCTCCTAAACTGGGCTAATGAAGACAGGCATATGCCATACAGTGTACTATGACGGACATTTTGCCCAGGCAACAGGGCTACGGCCTACTCTTATATCGAATTCCAACTACCAAGGGATCTTTTACGTGAACGTCAATTGTTCACAGGACCTCGGTTTTTCGTACCATCCAAACGACTACACAGCATCACTGACATGGGGGAACCATGCCAGAAAATCAGTGGGTAAGACAATGGCTCGCTAACCTTGAGGTTGCATGTTCAATCCCTGCATTGGCCGAGATCGTTCATCAGTGATGCAGGACAGAGGGCTTGGTAAGGACAATGTTTAGTTGTTTGGAAGGAATGAAAAACCAAGGTCATGTGTACACTTTGCCGTGCACGTAAGAGAAGGCAGTAGTGCAGCAGACCGGGCACAATTTTTCCATCATAGCACACTGTATGGTGTACACCCTTCTTTCATTATCCCAGTCAGAGCAGAACAGTAAGACATTTAACCCCACTTCATTTCATTTCATTTTTTATATCAAATTCCAACTGCCAAAGTATCTTATACCTGCATGCCAATATTTCATGGGACTTCGTTTTTATACGCCCACATTTTCATGTGGACGTATATTGTCGTCGCCCCTGTTCGTCCGTCCGTCCGTCCGGACGTCCGTCCGTCCGTCCACAATTGTTTGTGAACAGTCTACAGGTCACAATTTTTATCCGATTTCAATGAAACTTAAAATATAGGTTTATCACCCTAAGATCTCGGTTCCTTTCGATATTGGCATGTATCGGACCGTAACTTCATGGGTTATGGCCCCTGATTGTACGAAAAATCACGTTTTTTAGCTTGTGAACAGTGTAGAGGTCACAATTTTGAACCGATTTGGATGAAACTTGAAATGCATGTTTATAACCCAAAGATCTTGGTTCCTTTCGATATTTGCGCCAATCGGATCGTAACTTCCTTAATTATGGCCCCTGATTCTCCGAAAAATCGCCCTTTTTAGCTTGTGGTCCCTCTGGAGGTCAAAATTGTTATCCGATTTAAAAAACCGTTTGATTATATCACCGTCCCATGGTTACGAAGGTTGCGTTCGAATTTCGTGAAAATCGGACCAAAATTGACCTACAAAATGGCCGCCGTTTGTACGCGAATAGTGTGAAAATATGTTATATCAAGGTTGTGGACCTTATAGAGGTCACAATTTTGAACCGATTTTGATGAAACTTGACATGTATGTTTATAACCCAAAGATCTTGGTTCTTTTCGATATTTGCGCGCATCGGATCGTAACTTCCTGAATTATGGCCCCTGATTGTCCGAAAAATCGCCCTTTTTAGCTTGTGGTCCCTCTGGAGGTCAAAATTGTTATCCGATTTAAAAAAACGTTTAATTATATCACCGTTCCATGGTTATGAAGGTTGAGTTCGAATTTCGTGAAAATCGGACCAAAATTGAAAGACAAAATGGCTGCCGTTTGTACGCGAATTGTGTGAAAATATGTTATATCAAGGTTGTGGGCCTTATAGAGGTCACAATTTTGAACCGATTTTGATGAAACTTGACATGTATGTTTATAACTCAAAGATCTTGGTTCCTTTCGATATTTGCGCCCATCGGATCGTAACTTCCTGAATTATGGCCCCTGATTGTCCGAAAAATCGCCCTTTTTAGCTTGTGGTCCCTCCTGAGGTCAAAATTATTATCCGATTTAAAAAACCGTTTGATTGTATCACCATTTCATGGTTATGAAGGTTGAGTTCGAATTTCGTGAAAATCGGACCAAAATTGACGGACAAAATGGCCGCTGTTTGTACGCGAATTGTGTGAAAATATGTTATATCAAGGTTGTGGACCTTATAGAGGTCACAATTTTGAACCGATTTTGATTAAAATTGTCATGTATGTTTATAACCCAAAGATCTTGGTTCCTGTCGATATTTGCGCCCATCGGATCGTAACTTCCTGAATTATGGCCCCTGATTGTCCGAAAAATCGCCCTTTTTAGCTTGTGGTTCCTCTGGAGGTCAAAATTGTTATCCGATTTAAAAAAACGTTTGATTATATCACCGTTCCATGGTTATGAAGGTTGAGTTTGAAGTTCGTGAAAATCGGACCAAAATTGACGGACAAAATGGCCGCCGTTTGTACGCGAATGGTGTGAAAATATGTTATATCAAGGTTGTGGACCTTATAGAGGTCACAATTTTGAACCGATTTTGATGAAACGTGACATGCATGTTTATAACCCAAAGATCTTGGTTCCTTTCGATATTTGCGCCCATCGAATCATAACTTCCTGAATTATGTCCCCTGATTGTCCGAAAAATCGCTTTTGTTAGCTTGTGGTCCCTCTGGAGGTCAAAATTATTATCCGATTTAAAAAACTGTTTGATTATATCACGGTTTCATGGTAATGAAGAGAGAATTTTAATTTTGTGAAAATCGGACCAGAGTTGACGGATAAAATGGCCGCCGTCTGTACGCGAATTGTGTAAGAATATGTTATATCAAGGTTGTGGACCCTACAGAGGTCACAATTTTGAACTGATTTTGATGAAACTTGAAATACATGTTTATAACCTAATGATCTTGGTTCCATTGCATATTTGCCCATATCCATGGCTCGAAATGTTCACCTGTCTACTTGTCGCAGACAGGCGATTTTTTCATCCGACAGGTAGCAAATAAAACTACCTGTCGCTTGCGACAGGTGGACTAAAGTTTACTTGATGTTCAGGAAATTGACCACATTACTCACGACCACAATACTCACGTCCACGTCATGTACATGTAGGCCGTATTTATTTATTCTTAGAGTCGTTTCTAAATGCAAGAATTGAGCACGGAAATACCGCGAAAAGCCGCCATTTGCATTGTTTACATTTCGCTCTGTCGCAGGCTACAGGTACTCAGTTTGGAAGTAGACAATTTTATAACAATGAATTTCACACCATCTACGCTTGTTTTCATCTACTTGGCACTAGTTTATAGCATTATGGAGTATTATATCTAAGTAAATTAAAACGTCACCTGAAATAATTCTACCGTAACGACACCACAGTAAATATTAGAAAGTGGCTGGAGTGGAAGGGAAATACACACGGCTCGATAGATCGATGCTTCGTAAGTTCGTGTATCTAATCATTTAAATAATTTACAAGACAATTCGACAAAATCAAATAATCAGGTCGGAAAAATATCTCGGATATTAATATAATTTGTAGCGTAAATATAGTCCCGATACATTGTATGTGAGACGGGAATTCTAGGTGACGCTACCTGTCTTTCGCACGCGGCATATTTCTTACTGTGCCATGCACAGGTGTGATTTGTGTTTTGATATTCAATTCAATACGGATATTTTAAAATTTGAATTCTACATCTCAACGTCGAACTATTCGATTTAGCACGGAGGTGTGATACCATGATAATTTGCGGAATTCACGTGGCTACGGATGATAGAATTGTAGTTGTACGAATCTTCGAGTCGCTGAGCCAAAGCAGATTCGCCGACTTTCAAGAACTTTTAGGCATTCCAATGTCGAAGAAATAAAAAGGTTTCATATTACGATATTTATATGAAGCAATGTACGTCAATACCTAAACAAACGTGTGTGTACCTACATGTATGGATATGTGTGATACTATACTATTACTTAGTCTTTGGGTTTGACAATTGAGAGTGACAGGTAATTTACTGAAGCGACAGGTATGATGAAAAGCTACCTGTCGCTTGCGACAGGTAGCTTTTTTCAAACATTTCGAGGCCTAATATCGGATCGTAACTTCCTGAATCATGGCCCCTGATTGTACGAAAAATCACCCTTTTTAGCTTGTGGTCCCTCTGGAGGTCACAATTATTATCTGATTTAAAAAAACGTTTGATTATATCACAGTTACACCGTAGTTATGGGTGAGTTTGAATTATGATTTTCTGATGATTACTTGAAATGCAACAACTCTTGTTGACTGCCCGGACGATTTGGCTGCTGTGTGGGCGTATGTTTCGTTGCCTGGCAACCTATTTTCTTTATACCATCCGAACAACTAGACAGCTGTCCATCCTGCATCACTGACAAGGGGGAACCACGTCCGAAAATCAGTGGGTAAAACATTGGCTCACTAAACTTGAGGTTGGGTGTTCAATCCCTGCATTGGCGGAGATCGTTCATCAGTGATGCAGGACAGAGGGCGTGAAAAGTGACAACGTTTAGTTTTTCGGAATGGATGAAAACCAAGGTTCTGTGTACACTTTGCCATCCACGTAGGCCATAGTGCAGCAAGCCGGGCAGTTTTTCCATCATAGCACACTGTATGGTGTACATCCTTTTTTAATTAGCCCAGTCAGAGCAGAACAGTAAGACATTTAACCCCACTTCATTTCATTTCATTTTTTATATCAAATTCCAACTGCCAAAGTATCTTATACCTGCATGCCAATATTTCATGGGACTTCGTTTTCTTTATACCATCCGAACAACTAGACAGCTGTCCATCCTGCATCACTGACAAGGGGGAACCACGTCCGAAAATCAGTGGGTAAAACATTGGCTCACTAAACTTGAGGTTGGGTGTTCAATCCCTGCATTGGTGGAGATCGTTCATCAGTGATGCAGGACAGAGGGCGTGAAAAGTGACAACGTTTAGTTTTTCGGAATGGATGAAAACCAAGGTTCTGTGTACACTTTGCCATCCATGTAGGCCATAGTGCAGCAAGCCGGGCAGTTTTTCCATCATAGCACACTGTATGGTGTACATCCTTTTTTAATTAGCCCAGTCAGAGCAGAACAGTAGGACATTTCACCCCATTTCATTTCATTTCATTTCTTATATCAAATTCCAACTGTCACAGATCTTTTACATGCACACAAATTCTTCACAGGACCTCGATATTTTGTACCATCTAAATGACTAGACAGCTGTCTTTGTCAGGCCCTTCATCCTGCATCACTGACAAGGGGGAACCACGGCAGAAAATCAGTGGATAAGACATTGTCTCGCTAATCTTGGTTATATCAGTTAAAAAAAATAATAATATTTGCTTTTGAAAAATGGTACCTAAATGTCAAAATTGTAGTTTTTGGTAAAATTTTGCCATTTCTGGTTCCGACAGAAAATACTATGGGTAACAACATAAATGACAATTGAGACTATGGATATGAACTTCATTTTATACAAATCAAACAATAAATAATTAATCTAGTTTTGTTTCGAGCAGATATCCTGTCACAGTTCTTTGGCTTAGATTGAGTTGTATCAGTGAGTTGAAAATGATCTGTGTTCCTGTTATTGCTCTCCCTTACAAATAGTTCATGATAGATGAACCATAGCAGAGTTCTGTGATTAACTTAGATTTGCAATGTAATATTGGTGTTGTTAGACTCTTTTCTTAAAGAACTGTTTTCTAAATTGTCACCAAATTTGTGCTGTGGATAAATTGTTTCAATTTAAATGTCTGCTCTTATTTTATTACATCATAATATATACTATTCAAAAAAAGTGGGGGATATTTGATTTTTAAGTGTTATTAAAGTCACCTAATGAAACTGACGAAGAAACAAATGACAAAATGAAATGAAGTTCACATTCATCGATTTATTCCAAATGATCGTTAGACTAAGTAAGGCATAGACTGACCATTATAAGGGTAAAATGATACCCGGGGTCAAACAGCAAAGTTACCACAGCATCACAACAAAGTCAGTAACTGGTAAATCCTCCTCTGTTTGCCAAACAAGCATTGATCCGACGTGGCATACTCCTAATGAGACGTCTAAGGTCATTTTGGTCCAGATTGTCCCATTCCTGTTGCAACGCAGCAGCAAGTTCTTGGACATTGGCAGGACGTTGTTGACGTTGACGTAACCGCTGTCCAAGCATGTCCCAGACATGCTCGATGGGGGAGAGGTCGGGACTCAGTGCTGGCCAAGGTAATGCGGTGATGTTCTGTTGTTGGAGGTAACCTGTAACGATCCAGGCCCTGTAACATCTTGCGTTGTCATCCTGGAAGATGAAACGGCGGCCATGACGTCGTGCGAACGGCACAACATGGACTGCCAAGATGTTGTCCCGGTAGTACTGGCCTGTAACACGCCCTGCAACAACATGTAAAGCCGTTCGTCCAGCAACAGTGATGCCTCCCCACACCATAACAGAACCATCCCCAAATCGATCATGTCTGATGACGTTAACGTCTTGGAAGCGCTCGTTTCGACGACGCCACACCCTCCTACGTCTGTCCAAAAAATCAACAGTGAACCTTGACTCATCTGAAAACATCACATTGCTCCAGCGTCGATTATCCCAGTGTTGACGATCCCTACACCAACGACGTCTTGCCTGAATGTGATGATCTCTCAAACAAGGGATCACGCGAGGACGTCGGGCGCGAAGGTGACCCCTATGCAGTCGATTCCGAATTGTCTGGCCACTCACTCTCACACCAGTGTCTGTTTGAAGACGAGCGCTGATCTGATTTGCTGTGATGACACGATTTCTCAAGGCCAAGGTACGGATAAATCGATCCTGGGCTTGAGTTGTCGCCCTTGGTCGACCTGAGCGTGGTCTGTCCTGTACAGATTGTGTATCACGGTATCTGGACCATAGCCTGCTTATGACAGACTGAGAAACATTCATCGTCCGCGCCACAACCGCCTGTGTTGTGCCGATCTGTAGCATGCCAAGGGCACGTAACCTTTCATTTTGGGTAAGCCGACGCATATCAAAATTTGTTTTCTGGTCACTAAAACAATTAAACTGATGTTTCCACCCTGGAATTCAATGCCACAATGACTGTAACATTCAAAGTCAGAGTCGTGCAAATCTTGGGTTGGACCCCCATGATGATCCCAAGCATCACCTGCATTCCATTGGTGCGTTTGGGCATCACATGTAACTGGAAATGTTTCTTCTGTTAGGTTCTATAGTGACTTTTTTCGTAGTCATTTGCATATTTTAGTATTATGCCCTCAAAATCAAATATCCCCTACTTTTTTTGAATAGTATATTTATTTTGGGGGGGGGGGAATCACATGGCTAAGTGGGTAAGATGCTGGCTCACTAGCCTGGAGGTGGGGTGTTCGATCCCTGCATTGGCCGAGACAGTTCATCCAGATTTTCCGGAGTGGTTGCCCCTTGTCAGTTAGGCAGGAGGGAGGGGAAACCACACCGGAAAATCCAAATGAACTTTCTCGGCCAATGCAGGGATCGAACACCCAATCTGCAGGCTAGCGAGCCAGAGTCTTACCCACTTAGCCGCGCGATCCCCCGTCTATAAATAGTCTACATGTTGCAGTTAGTACGGTAACAGTTTTTGTTCCTTCTTGGTATGATCCACCATAGGGTTGTACCTATTTATTTTGTTTCATGTCTGAGTCCCAGGGGCAGAGCCACGCCAACTTTTTGTGGGTTTTTTGTCAACAGGCTGCAATTCTGAATGGATCATTTTGGAACTTGGTATATTTATTCCTTGTACCGTAAGGATATTAACAACTATCAATTTCGTTGCATGGCTCGGCCCCCGGGGCTGGGCCACACCCACTTTTTTAGTTGATATTATATTTTACAGGTTACAATTATAAACAGATTTTGTTCAAGTTGCCCAAAAGAATGCTTAAAATTTAGAATTTGGTATTTTGATTGTTAGTATCCTGACATTTTAAAACTGATATTTGTTTTACGTTAGACAACAAATATTAGGTTTATATTAGATTCACGTTAGAAAATTAATGTTACATTAACGTTAGACAACTAACGTTACATTAACGTTAGGCAACTAACGTTATATTAACGTTAGAAAATCAACGTTATATTAACGTTAGAAAATTAACTGTACATTTACGTCAGAAAACTAACCATAAACTAACGGTTAGAAACTTGACGTAAAATTTATGTTAGATTAACGTTAGAATTATCACCAATAACACATATATAATTATTTTGTCTGAATTCCGACTATTAATCAAGACTAAAATCGTCGATTTAGGACTTAAAATGTCTGTCAACTACCTTAGTGTCTATTCTCAAGCGGGACTGACTAATGAAATGAAGTGGGGTTTAACGTCCTACTGTTCTGCTCCTAAACTGGGCTAATGAAGACAGGCATACGCCATACAGTGTACTATGACAGACATTTTGCCCAGGCAACAGGGCTACGGCCTACTCTTATATCGAATTCCAACTACCAAGGGATCTTTTACGTGAACGTCAATTGTTCACAGGACCTCGGTTTTTCGTACCATCCAAACGACTACACAGCATCACTGACATGGGGGAACCATGCCAGAAAATCAGTGGGTAAGACAATGGCTCGCTAACCTCGAGGTTGCATGTTCAATCCCTGCATTGGCCGAGATCGTTCAGGATATTAACAACTATCAATTTCGTTGCATGGCTCGGCCCCCGGGGCTGGGCCACACCCATTTTTTTAGTTGATATTATATTATACAGGTTACAATTATAAACAGATTTTGTTCAAGTTGCCCAAAAGAATGCTTAAAATTTAGAATTTGGTATTTTAATTGTTAGTATCCTGACATTTTAAAACTGATATTTGTTTTACGTTAGACAACAAATATTAAGTTTATGTTAGATTCACGTTAGAAAATTAATGTTACATTAACGTTAGACAACTAACGTTACATTAACGTATTTTAATTGTTAGTATCCTGACATTTTAAAACTGATACTTGTTTTACGTTAGACAACAAATATTAGGTTTATGTTAGATTCACGTTAGAAAATTAATGTTACGTTAACGTTAGACAACTAACGTTACATTAACGTTAGGCAACTAACGTTATATTAACGTTAGAAAATCAACGTTATATTAACGTTAGAAAATTAACGTTACATTTACGTCAGAAAACTAACCATAAACTAACAGTTAGAAACTTGACGTAAAATTTATGTTAGATTAACGTTAGAATTATCACCAATAACACATATATAATTATTTTGTCTGAATTCCGACTATTAATCAATTGTTAGAATGTACACACACTTGTATGGTTATTTAATCAAGAAGAATTTTTACGAAAAAAATTGGTAAGAAAACCGTCATAAAATTTACGTTAGATTTACGTCATTTTCTGACGTAAAAGTAACCATAACCATTATGACGTAAAATTAACGTAAATTTAACCGTAAAATTTTACCATTATTGGACGCTAACCAAAATCTAACCATAATGACGTAAAAGTAACGTAAATCTAACCATCCATGTTTACAGGGAAAATGTCTGACTAATTGTTTATTTGTTTTAACTAGTGCCTGTATGTACTCGGCTTCATAGGAATACAGAAATAAATCAGCAAGCAAAGGTGCACATTTGGTGCCCATGGGGATACCAACCACTTGCTGATATATTTCCCCTCCAAATTCAATGACGATGTTATCAATTAAAAAATCCAACATCTGAATTATCTTGATGGCGGTGAATTATTTATTTATTTAAAGCTATACTGGGAGATGTTAGGGTAAGATCAAGGTGGGTTGCACCCATTTTGTTGCCAGCACCAATATATGTTGGGTCACCGTAATTTAATAGAACTAAATTGGAATTTTCAATAAAATTGTTCAGTTTATCTCCAGCATTATTATTAAGAGGGGAGCCCCATGTGGAATGGTGACTGTTAAAATCTCCACATATAATAGTATCTTTAGTTTTTATTTGATCATATATTTTTTGATACACTTCTTCCTCAATGATTTTACACGGATTATAGATGTTAACAACAGTCATATTTGTTTGTCTGTTTTAGCTAATTCTAATCCCATTACCTCTACTTCATCAGATTCAATTCTAATACATTTATATGAGAGTTGTTCACTGACGAACATTGCAACACCCCCAGAACCCTTTGTTACGTTTGGGCGATCTTTCCGCAAAAATGTGTACCCAGTGAGTTTTGGGTCCTTCTGCTTTGGACCCAATTTTGTTTCCTGTATGCATATTATATTAATTTTGGATTCGCTAACAAGGTGGGTCAATTCTGTCATACGTGGTCTGTGACCATTAGTATTTAATTGCATAAAGTCATTGTTTTATGACGGCTATTCAAACTGGCCAAATTTTGCAAATAAATTACCAGGTTTGCCATATCACAGGCATGGTCCGACCAGGAATGTAAGGAACAGTTGTTCTTATGTTTAAAGGGATATGCGGTCGATGTTCATAGAATTGTCCTTTTACGTAATGGCAATTTAACATGCTTTGAACTTATGACAAAACTCGAGGAATGCTTTAGTCATGCAGAAATGTCTCGGGCTCGGGCTGCAAACTCATTTCAGAATCGATCATCACCGACCTAAAGAATTATAATTTTTCGTAGGCCTAATGAAATCGTACCGACAGTAACCAAAACCCATGCCGAAACTCCCAAATCACAGAAAATGACTTCGTCCAACACACAAGTATGTTTAGAAAATATTGACAAATTATTAAATGAACAGTGCCGTCAGTTGACTGATATTTGTATTTCCCCAGAAAGAACACGTCGGTCACGTCCAATAATGCCTAATGCGGTAACACCAGTCTCGAACGTTATTCCGGAGAAATTAACATGCGACCTTGTCCATGAACGTTCTGCAATGGACGAATTAAAACTTGAATTCAATCGAGTAGACAAGCCTTGTATCCCAAGTTTGTCCAGTGATTCAACTGTCCGGATGTCCGAAGATGAAACTTCGACTACGAATGGGTCGGATAGACGCGAGACGATCGCCAGTTTTGAAACCGCTAAGGTGTCGAACGGTTTCACTAACATCGATTTATACGGTGATGTAACAAATATCACCACCCCGAGGGGTGATCAAAAGTTCCAGGATACCGTCGCAACCGGTGTCATTCAAAGAATCGACTCAATCGATTCCGCGAGAACTAAGGAAACGTGCGTAGTAGCTTCGATGTGTATCCGCAGTGATCATTTAGATTCTATCAGTCAGTTTGATTTAAAAGCTTCAACTCAACAAGTATCGACTCTGTTAAATACTGGAAGGCAGATGACAAAACTTTCCGAGCATAACAGTCAAGAGTTAAAAGAGAAAGTATCAAAAGTTAAAGAGGTTCCCGGGTTTAATGCGTTTGAAAATTCAGTTATGAACTGGATGCGTTAGATAACAAATAGCCAAACGCGACTTCTGTTTCGCGGCCTATCAACTTTAGTGGTTACAGAATTTACAGCTGGTGAATATTCAATTTCCGATAGTTTATTTGAGCAACAAAAAGAAAAGCCCCCTAGACTTAAATTAGTAGAGTTAAATAGATCTATCATAGATAAATGGTTCGAAGTTCCTGTACGTTATTTGGCTGTACCCGTAAATTTGGATAGCCGGTTATTTCGAGAAGAAATGAATCTGTTCATAGTAGAACTAATTAAGCTGTATGTCCGCTTCTACAAAAACAAATTGTCATTGACCCTTCACAGTGTTCCTGTAAATACAGTGAACACCGATTTATTTATTGATGATTTGCACATCATCGACGATATTTTTGATGCGTGTTACGAATCAGAAGTTACGAATAGTCAGTCAGCTGTCCTGAAGCAGATATTAGCCTTACCGCTGACTATCTCACGGTGTAATATCAACAATCATTTAAATGAATTTACGTCTGGACCTTTAAATATTTCCGACAATTTGTTTGAACAATCTGTTCGATCGAATGCCGTGATCAAGATTTCTCTCATCGATGAAATCAGGTTTGCATTAGAAGCATATCAGTCCTTCTGTAAAATGGTCAAATCTATATATCTCGATCCGTTACGGTTGCATCAAAAGAAAATTCTAAGTTACGGAAATGCAGCGTTAAACATGGAACTGAATGACATAGTCAGTTTACCTTTAGATAATATTGAATGTCTCGTTACTCCACGGACGAGTTCAACTATTTGTAGAAGGTCTTTGTTACGAAGTATTAGAACAAGATGGCCACCGGTATGAAGTCACCGACGATAGTGCTCTAAGTTTCTGATAATATATGGGTTAAATGTCATGTTACAATACTTAAGATGTTATAGATTGATATAACATATGTTTTAGATGTGGTCTGTAATAATTGTTAGCTGCAAATGTTTGATCGCCTGTATTTGACTAAAAACTACAATCTATAGACATATTGTTGGGTGATGTGAGTTGTATTTGTTGAGTCGATATTCGCTTGTGTTCGCCGTGTTGGATCTTATCTAGATAAAATAAGAATCTACAACCTTCACAGAATTTGTTGTGCTGGAAATAATAGTTTCTTCATAAACCAAGTTTGGTAAATTCTTGATGGAAATTCTTCGGAAATGTCTTCTGTCGGTTTCAAGTTCGTCTCAGGAAAAGATCAAGAAATCAAAAGGCGTATCATTATCTGAAGATCAAGACAACGTTTTCGCTGAGGAGGATATAATGGATGATATAATGACGGAATCTGGAGGTAAGAATTTTATTGACCAGATGATTATTGCAATGCAAGAGAGTAGTCAAGACAATGGCTATTGCAGTAGCTGATCTTGTTTGATCAAAATAAAAAGAACACACACGTTGTCTCGAAAATAGAGTTGTTCAACTGGAAAATGAAGTAAAGGAGAAAAACTTTGATATGACACATGTTTATGATCGACTTGATGAACGAGAACAATATGGGCGAAGAGAAGTAATTCGTATTTCTGGAGTAGTTGAAACCGATGGGGAATCTACCGATGATTTAGTCGTGACGGTCGGTCAACATATTGGTGTTAAAATTTCTAAGGACGACTTAAATCGAAGTCATAGAGTTAGTCATCCAGAGAAGTACAATGCTACACAAAATCCAAGACCCATTATTATACGGTTTAAAGGCTACTACACGAAACGAGATTTTGTCAAAAATACAAGTAAGCTTCAATCGATCAAACAATCTTAATGTTACGGGTGTGCTGAAGAAACATTCCCTTTCAATTAATGACGATCTAACAAAAACCAGAGCAAAACTTGCTTATAAAGTGCAGAAACTGTGTAGGGAAAAGAAATTTGAAAAAACGTGGGTACGTGATGGTATCATCTTTGTCAAAACAACGTCAGGAAAAGTTGTGCTTATCAAGTCCCAAAGTGAATTTCAATCTCTCGTCGAAGAAACCAGCCCCAAGTTTATAACACCTCGTCAATCAAAACAACATTCTGCAGAAATAAACCAGTCAATAAATGAATCTTTTGTCGACCTGTCCCCATAATATGTTATCTGAGCATTTATATCTAATCCTAATGTCTTTTAATTCACAAATCTATAGAAATATACTTGGAATATATAAGTAGGGGGGGTGTGTTATTTAACAAATATTCTGGAAGGCAAGCCGTACGGTGCTTAAAATATGTGGAGGAGTATCAAAATCCATAATACGGAAAAAAATTTGACCCCCGACCCCCCTGACCCCCATGTACATACCCCCTGAAAATGGGGTACCTCAAATTAGCCAAAATATCAGTTTTTCTGTCATTTCACCACTAAAAAGTATGTTTAGAATGCCTTTGACAGATTCATATGTAGGTTTTCATGGTCTGTGAGTCTCAATATGACATTGAAAATGACCCGCAGCAATCCAATATGGCGGCAATCCAATATGGCGACCCAAATGGCGCCGCAAATATGTATTTTGTGCTTTTCGACGAAACATAGTGTTGTAATATACTATTCAAAAAAAGTAGGGGATATTACTATATCCTCGGAAGGTAACAGTTCGATTGGGATTTGATGAAGTCCTGGGAATTGGTTTTCACTTGCACAGTGGATGCTCATTTCAAATTTTTAGCGCCTCTTTGCTTGAGCTCATAATTTATGAAACCCACTGTCTATTCCGAATCTAGAAGGTGTATTGAAGCACTTTCTAGTATTTCCGAATCCATTCCTGACAGTAGTATTGGATTCAAAGAGCCTGTGTTTAGCTTTATTTCTCAAGAATGTTTCGATCAAAGTACAGTCATGATATTCATGCGTCAATTGGCAAAGCAATTGAAGGTACACGCTCAGGGGTGATCAAGGTACGCGGACGCCTCGCTATGCTACTACCTAAACTAACTGTCGGTTTTCAAAGCAAGAAGGACGAAATATTTGGATTTGGGTCTTGTAGCAGTGAGTAAGATATTGCAACGAGGCGCTAAATATTTAAAATGTGCATCCACTGTACATGTGAAAGCCAGATCCTAGGACTTGGTCGATTAACAATCTTCTGGTACATTCCGAGGATATAGTATTAATATTATCGCTAAGTATGAAATTCCTGCTGTAATGAAAGCCTGGGACGAGAAACAGAAGCTTTTGTGGCAAGGAAATAGCAATCGTATACCTTTACAAAATGCGAAATAATCATTTGATTATATCGAAGTAAGATATGCTAGATGTGCATCCTTATCAGTACCTGAACAAACTGACATTTTCTGTTTATTAAAGGAGCATAAAAAGTTGCCAGCATCTGTTTATTGGGCTTATTTGAAGGTGTACCTAAGCAATCTTAGCTGTAAAGCAGATGTAATGATGAGTGATTTGAATTCAGTCCGAGATAGCTTCACTTTGCCAAAATAATGATACTATGTAACCGCATTCGAATTGATGAATATTTCACCACATGATGAATATGTTGTAAGGGGTTCCTTCTGTGTTTGAAATAACCACAAATTCGGATTCTACAACCTCAAAAACATAGTAGTCGACATATTACAACACTATGTTTCGTCGAAAAGCACAAAATATATATTTTGGTCGCCGTATTGGATTGCCGCCATATTGGATTGCTGCAGGTCATTTTCAATGTCATATTGACACTCACAGACCATGAAAACCTACATATGAATCTGTCAAAGGCATTCAAAACAAACCTTTTAGTGGTGAAATGACAGAAAAACTTATAATTTGGTTCATTAAGGGGCACCCATATTCAGGGGGTATGTACATGGGGGTTAGGGTTGTCGAGGTTCCAAATTTTTTTATATTATTAATTTTTATACCTCTCCACAAGTTTTTAACACCGTACCAAAGGAATCGACTATTATCACACCCCCCTAATATAAGTTTATGCCCAACACTTACTAATCAGCAGTTATGACCAAAATTTCCTCCCATAGTTGACGTGCAGTAGATTAACGGTTCACTTATAACAACACAACTCTAACGGTACCTTAAAGCGACAACCCACCTTAAGTTTATTATTCAACGTAATATTCCGAGCATGATATGATATTCCCCAAACCATTAAATGTCTTTTTTGAAGTGAATGCAGTATTTATATTAAGTATGCGGCTTTCGTTGGCCACCGAATGTCTGTTTAACGCTTAACTTCCATGAAAATACCCTATTGTTCACGAAACCTATCATTTATTGTGTATGTATTGTGTATATCATTTGTATTATATGTTATGTTATATTTTTACTTATTTATTGATTTATTTATCTATCATCCTCATCCCAAAACCAAATCGCCTTATCAACACATATGCTACGATTGTTTTATGTTCCATTAGTTACTTTTGCAACTGTCCTTTAGCGAACGATATTCGCCGACAGTTGCTATCCGGCTTTCTATAGCTGCAGTATGAAAATACGGTAAAATACCGCTATTCCCCACCCCTATTCTCAGGCTGTTTTAGTAGAAGGCCGGATAGCAACTGTCAGCAATATCGTTTGCTAAAGGACAGTTGCAAAAGTAACTAATGTTCCATATACATAAAACATATTCGTACTGTATGAACAAACAATAAAATTAAATTGTCTTCTTGGTGTATGTGTTGGTCAGGTGATTTTTTCTATTTTATGGAGTGGATCGTGTCATATATATCTACGTGATATTATTATATACGCCCTTATCATTTTTCTTTTGATTGTTTTGTGTGTAGATATTCACTCTAACCCTTGTCAGAATTTAATCAGAATAGTTCACCTGAACATAAGAAGCTTAAGGTATAAGATTGATCATATTTCTGCTGAACTGTGTAATAATGATATTTTATGTTTCTCCGAAACCTTGCTTACTGATGCAGTGCCGGTTGATTCTTTGTCCATTGATGGGTTTTGTTCGCCTTGTTTACTAAATAGAAATGATAGTAGGGTAGGGGGTATTGCTGTTTTTTTTTATTCGTAACAATTTTTACTTTAAACGTAGATATGATCTTGAACTTCCAGGTCTTGAAGCTTTGTAGTTAGAAATTACTTTAAAAAATAAAACATTTTTAATAGTAACTTTTTATCGTCCACCAAACAGCAATTCTGATTATTGGAATTTAATCGAACACAGTTTCTCGCAAGCTAAATATAATACTAGAATTAATGTTATCATTCTAACTGGGCAAACTTTAGGAAATACAGAAACTATGTAATACAAGAGGTTCGAAAGGCAAAAAGGTCTTATTACGAAAAGATCGAATCAAATATTAATACAGAAAAACATTTAATGATTCTGACTGGTGGAAACTTGTACGCATTTTTTCATTTAAAAACGGCAATTCTATTAAAGATATCCCCCCTTTGAAATCTGGAAATACCATCAAATACACAAATAAAGACAAAGCCGAGCTTTTTAATAACTACTTAGTAGACCAATCACTATTACCTAATGAAACGGACTACCGACTTCCAGAACTAACATTACTCGATACTGACATTGAACCGCTTTCTATTGAATATCGGGATGTCGTCGACATTATTTATTGTTTAAAAGGTAAAAAGGCCTCAGGAGCAGACAAAATTTATAATGTTATTTTAAAAAAAGTGTCTGGCTTTCCCACTGTTAAGATTATTCAATCTGCTTATATCTAAATCCATCTTCCCCGATTGTTGGAAATTGGCACATACCAATATTTAAAAAAGGCGATAGACATGTATGTTCCAACTACAGACCGATATCACTACTAAGTACCTTGGGTAAAGTTTTTGAAAAAATAATATATAAGCATATTTATAACTTCGTTTATACTAATAAAATTATATATATGTACCAGAGCTGATTTCGACAAAATGATTGTGCTGTTTACCAACTCACTGTACGTACAACCATGTTTCTTCCTGTTTAGACAAAGGACGTGAGGTAAAAGCTATATTTTTTGATATAAAAAGCGCATTTGATAGAGTATGGCATCGTGGGTTGCTACACAAACTAAACTCAACTGGAATTAGAAATGGTGTTTTAGATCTCCTCAAAAAATATTTATCCAATAGAAGGCAATCAGTTATTATTAATAATGATTCCTCAGCTTTTAAAAACGTATGTTCCGGCGTACCCCAGGGGTCCGTACTGGGACCGCTTCTTTTTCTAATTTTTAAACGCCCACATTGAAATGTGGTCGTATATTGTCATCGCCCCCGTCCGTCCGTACGTCCGTCCGTCCGGCGTCCACAATTGCTTTTCAGCGATTTCCAATAATAACTACCAGAGTTATGGCCCTTGATCACTTCGAAAAATCCTGTGGACGCTCTAGGGGCCAAAATTAATATCCGATTGACTTTAAATTTACACACAGTGTTTAAGGTTATGAGACGAAGAAGACTATTGATTTTCAGCAATTTCAAATAATTACTGCCAGAGTTATGGCCCTTGATAACATCAAAAAATCTTGTGACGCTATAGAGGCCAAACTTATCATCCGATTGACTGCAGATTGATACAAAGAGTTTAAGGTGTTGAAACGAACAAGTATTATGATGTTCAATGAATTTTGATAAACTGAACAGCTAAATCCGTGATATTAAATGTTTCGTATACTAATTGTTAGCGTGGGGCAAAACTTTATAAAAAGCAAACAAATTCTAATGATTTTCTGATAATTACATAATGAGTTGTTACTCTTAATCAGATTTTTGTGTATTACAAATGTTTCATTACCGAAAAAAGTAAAAAATGCGACAACCCTTGTTGACTGCCCGGATGATTTAGCTGCTGTGGGCGTATGTTTCGTTGCCTGGCAACCTATCTTTATTAACGATATTACAAATGAAATTATCTCCCGATTAAGATTATTCGCAGATAATACTACGTTATTTTTGCTCATAGATAATCCCCTCGACACCCTTAATACTTTGAATAATGATCTAAAGAAAATTCATGATTGGTCAAAAAAGTGGAAGGTCGAATTCAACCCAGACAAAACTATCAGTCTTACATTTAGTAGAAAAAACAACCCAACTTTGCTTGTCGCTTCTGTTAACGATATACCATTATACGACGCAAATACCCTTAAACATTTAGGTGTTGTTTTTAACAAACATTGTAAATGGAACAATCACGTGGATTTTTTAATTAGTAAAACCTCAATCATGGTCGACTGTCTGAGAAGTTTGAAATATAGACTATCGCGTAGATCATTGAGTATTTTGTATGAAAGCCTATTGAGATTACTAAAATTATTATTACCATTGAGATGCCATATAATAGTCGATTAATGGGGATATCCATAGACACTTTACTTCTTTTGGTCGAGTAATATCTGACCGAGAAATTCAGCTTTTCGCAAGAACGCAAATTTTTTTAAACATTTTTTTTTCCATTTTTTTAATACTTCCGGTATGGTGATTAGTGCCGAGATAGTTTTAATAACCGTTTTGGGCAATTAAATAGCCGCAGGGCTCTGTAAGGATATATTACATTATCTAATCAGATAAAATACACCTGAGAAATCCTATTTTCGAAACTGGCAAAAATATCGAAATATCGAAAATTAAATTTCAATATTTCAATACATATTATACATCGTTAGAATCGGATTTAGGTCAGCTATCTGAATGTGTAACCATTTTTTGAAAATCTGTTAAAATAAACAAATAATAGAGCATTTTCCAAAATTTGACGATTTTTCGACTTTTTTCGATTTTCAGTCCCCTTTTTTTTTTTATCCTATTCCAGACATTTCAAAGTCTTATTGGATGGCTTCATGCAAAATACCTCCAAAAGGACTCTCGATAGCAAAAATTAAAAAAAAAATTGTAGGTTAAGTTTTCGAGATACAGGCGTCCAAAAACGCTCCAAATCAGAAAATACTTGATTTTCAGCATGCCATATTTTGCTTCCTGCTCATCGTATCCGTACGAATTGGGTATCATTTAGTGGTCCAATCACCGCCCGACCAAATGATACCTTAATTTGTTTAATCCGTTGATATCGGACGGAGAAATTCGAAAATCTGAAACTGCAGTTGAAAATGATTTTTGTCAAGGTACTCACAGAAAAAAAATTAGTAAAATAGGTCAAATAATCACAGAGTTACGGTAATGCAGGTCAAATTCATTCGTTCATAAAATTCGGTGATTTTGAATGCTTAAAACGTTTTGAAAATTTATTTAATCAATACTCATCACCCATTTTTGGGGGGGTAGGTCAAAGTTTCAGAAACACCCTATAGTTAGATTCTGAGAAATCCGATTTGCAGGAAACACATGTTGACTTTACTAGAAAGACCTCTAAACATGCTCCAAATTGTAAAAATACGACTTTTTGGATTTTCAATCTCTTTTTTTCGGCTACCCCGGACATTTTAAAAAAAATGATACAATGATTTCACAAAATAGGCCAGCTATTAGACTCTCGATTGACAAGAGTTTCATCGCCCTCCCTTCATTATAACCAAAGTTATCATGCCCTAAAGAATCAACAAATCAGCTTGCTTATCTCTGCTTACCCTAGGCAGAAAATGCTCATCTTTGAACTCAATCATGACAGTGACCTAGTGAACGTCTACACCAAGTTTGAACATTCTAGCTCAATTAGAAGGAGAGTTATTGTGTTCCAAATTCTCGGCCCTTCAAATTGCTTCTATTTTTCACTTTTACTTCAAAATGGCGACCATCAATTGACCTAAATCAAAATTCTACAACGAACGTTTTTTAGGCCTTCCTTCAAGGATTCAGAAAATATAACTCCCAAGTCTGTAAGTAAAATAGCAAAAAAGCCTTTGTGATTTTTCACGTTTCAAGATGGTGGCACTTCCGGTTCGATCGACGAACTTCATATTTTGTGTACGAATCAGTAATTACTTGCCCAGTATCAAAAAAAAATTAGGTCATTTTGACCTATATTTCGACGATTTTTTTAAAAACTTTGATCCTTAATTTCACCAAGGGGAGATAATTTAGAAAATTTCTAATCATATTTTTGAAGTCGAATAGGTAAGATCTACTTACATACAAAATTTCATGAAAATCGTACAACTATTAAAGAAGTTGTCAAATTGGTCATAACTTCCGGTTCGAAATCAGCGCGATGAATTTTCGAAATTCGAAAATCTGAAACTGCAGATGAAAATGGTTTTTTACAAGGTACTCAAAAAAAAAGAATTAGTAAAATAGGTCAATAAATAACAAAGTTACGACTATGCATTGTCAGTTTTTTCATTCGTAAAATTCGGTGATTTCGAATGCTTAAAACGTTTTGAAAATATATTTAAACAATACTCACCACCCATTTTGGTGGGGGGGGGGGTAGGTCAAAGTTTGAGAAAGATACTATGGTTAGATTCTGAGAAATCCGATTTGCAGGAAACACACACAAAAAAAAAATAATAACTAGATCTGCTACTGTCCCATGCAGATATGAAAGCTTTCATATTCATCGTCACGTGTCATTTATTGTATCAAGTATCCTAAATAAAAGGATAAGAAGAAAAAATTATCAAAATTGGTCAAAAACTCGCAAAATTACAAGTCTAAATATAGTATGAAACATTGCACCCAGGCATAACAATAATCTGAAAACTAAAGGGAAATAACCGAAATTTGTATTGCTGTAATGAGACGGATGAGAAAATGAAATGAAAATTGCCGGAAAAAAATTTGAAAATGGCAGGTTGGACAGGCGACCTTACTCCTTGTCACGTACAACCGGGCATTCGAAAACACGCTAGTTAACTCAATTACAGGCGTGAGAGCTAACCATTCAGCCGCCCAACCCCCCTTTGAAATCAGAAACGTGCAATATGTCATATAGGAAGAATAACAAGTCGCTCACAACAAAATGGTAAATTAATGAGTTTAGGGCAAAAAGGCGTCTACAGCACCCGGTGTTCCCAGGTGGTCACCCATCCAAGTACTAACCGGGCCCGACGTTGCTTAACTTCAGTGATCGGACGAGAACTGGTGTTTTCAACGTGGTATGGCCGTAGACGAGAGAAGGTGGACAGAACCCGTAGTTATACTTACCTGAATTGACCCGCTTATTGATTTTTATTTTTTTTTTTTTTGTATTTAATTGTTTTAAAGAGATTTAATAATGCCAGACTAATATTAAAATAAAGTTTTAAATTAAGAATAATTAATTATTGGTCTAATGCAATGAAATGATTTGATTTGACGGATGAAATGTACGATGGGTGTCCACACTATATGGCTAAGGCGTTAGCCTGCTAGCCAGGAGGTCGGATGTTCGATCCCTGCATTGGCCGAGAAAGTTCATCTCGATTTTCTGGCGTGTCCCCCCACCCACCGTGTACACATTGGAGTGCACGTAAAAGATCCCTTAGCAGTTGGAATTCGATATTGTTGAATAAGCTCTATACGATGACTAAATGTGCAGATTGTAGCCACCCACACTGCATGTTTTGCTTAACAATGAAAGGGTGCCGTTTTCAATTTTCGATCCTTTTATTCTTCTACTCCTGATATTTTGGGCTGTTGATCGATGGTTTCATATAAAAAACTACCGATAAGACTCTTTGTAGAAGAAGTTCCCAAAAAATATTATGTTGACTTTACGAGAAAGACCTCTAAACATGCTCCAAATTGTAAAAATACGACTTTTTGGATTTTCAATCTCTTTTTTTCGGCTATCCCTGATATTTAAAAAAAATGATACAATGATTTCACACAACAGGCTAGCTATTAGACTCTCGATTGACAAGAGTTTCACCACCCTCCCAACCAAGACGCCGGTCTTCAAACACAGAGAAATACCGACGATTGGAAATTTTTTGAAAACGTATCACAACTCTTGCGGAAGTTGCTAGCGGCTAAGTTAGAAGTTATTAAGGGCCTTTCATACAAAATTAAGCAGTTTTAACCCCTAAAATGCAACTGGGAGCGCATGCGCGGGTTAGCTGGTACCTTCAAACGGTACTGTGAGATTTTTCGATAATTATATATTAATCAATTATGAATGTGATAGATTTTTGATGTAATATTTGTGCGCGATCACCAGGATCATTTTGATGTGAAGTAGATGTATTGTTTTTGTATTTTGACTTATATGTCATGGAGAATGTTTACATTGTGTCGATCAGCTGTCAACTGTCGAAAATTCAAAATGGCCGCCCCCGATGGGCCAGTCGTTAGCAACTGTTATTGACAAATTGTTTTAACTCTGCAACTATTATTGTAAGCGCCTTAGTGGCTGCCTGTGCCTTGTTGTGCTCTGTGTTTGTGCCTGTGTTTTATTGTGGATTAATGTGGATTTCGACATACAAATATTATAATGCGCAGGCGTGATTAGCAGTTACTTTCAAATAACTGAATTGTTGACAATTTTCGAGAAGTTATAAGTTGTTGATAAATTACGCGATAGATTTTAATTCTATTGTTGTGCATATTGATCATTTTAATGATAAGTAGTGTTTGCTGTTTAAAACTATTGCGAAGAAGACAAGAAGCATTTATTTGTCGCCTTTTCATTCAAATTTAGGCCTACTGGTAATTTTAAAATTTTACGAAGCCTAGCTTGAAGTCACTATGTAGCGCCAGGAGGCAGCTGGGTATTTTGTTCTGCGTGTATTAAATAGTAACTCATGATTTGATTAATCAAAATGTTTTATAATAATTTTTATCTGTTGTGGCTAGTGAGCTATATGAATCAACTCAGCTATCATCAAACACAACTGAATTCTTACAACTATAACCTTCAACCTATATCTCATCGTTTGAGTAATACCGGTAATAATAATAATAATATTAATAATAATAGAGGCGTGAGGAGTGGAAAGCAGTGGGTGAAAAGGATTAATGTGTTAAATCCATCTATTACTATTAGAAAGGATACAGTTAAAAGCCACAGAACAGTGAACAGGGCTAATCTTGTTAATATTCCAATAATTTCTGAGCAAATTGACCAACGCCCAGACAGCAAACAACTGTGTCTTAAGGCAAGGGCCGCCCTGAATGATTATAATAACATTGAAATTAATGAAGAAAATGGGGGAAATCAAGAACATTTAAAAGTTATCATAACCAACAGACCGTATGAATCTTTGAACACAAAACCACGGAATATTAATATTAATCTTAACAATATCATCCAGCTCACCCCAAACTCTATCACAAATCACAAACTGATCAAACATTTTAGAACAGAACAGAAGATAAACAACAATCTTATACAAATTAGAAAGGCAGTCGAAAATGAAGCGTCGGTTTTAACAACTTCGTTTGGATTAATTAATGCCAGATCTGTAAAGAACAAAACAACAATTTTATCTGATTATATTGTTGAAAATTCGATCGATATTTGTGGAATAACTGAAACGTGGCTGAATAATGACTGCTTGGATTCATCGACAATCGCAGCTTTAGTACCTGATGGATATTCCATACAACATTGCCCTAGAGGTTCACGTGGGTGAGGTGTAGCACTTATATTTAAGTCATCTATTAAGTGTAAGAAAATTCGTCAAGAACGCTTTGATTCTTTTGAAATCTTGGATTGTTCTCTACAGTTTTCTTCAAGGGAAACTAGGATAATTACAATTTATCGCCCGCCCAATAACAGATTGTGTCAAAGGTTTATGGAAGAATTTGGATTATTTCTGGACCAGTTAAATGTGACTAAGTGTTGCACTATTATTTGGGGAGATTTTAATTTTCATGTTGATGATTCTAATGACCCTGCCGCGGTTGACTTTTGTGAAATGTTGAATAATAGATCTCTAACACAACATGTTTCTTCTTCTACCCATAATGGTGGACATATTCTCGATCTTGTTATAACTAATCCATGTGATATTAAACTGGATAATCTCTCTGTCTCTGACAAATTAATATCTGATCATTTCCCGGCAAGTTTTAATCTAAAGATCCAGAAACCACAACCAACAAGAAAGACTAATATATCGAAGGTTTAAATCACTTGACATTACTAAATTTAAAGCGGAAATAGTCAACTCGGACTTCAATGACATTCAACATATTCAAGATGTACAAGAGAAGGCAACCCAATACCACTCTAAACTTGCTGAAATTTTGGACTCACTTGTGCCTCTTCAAACAAAAACATTTACCATTCGTCCGAATATGCAGTGGTTTAATGAGTCTATTTTAGAAGCCAAAAGGGATCGTAATAAGGCCGAACATCTATGGCGTAAAACAAATCTACATGTCCATAAACAGATTTATAAATCTTTAAAAAACAATGTGAATAAATTAATTGAAGACACTAAAATTAAATTTTACTCTGATAAAATAGAAAATGGCGAAAACAGACAAAAAGACCTTTATAAAGTTGTGAACTCCCTTTTGGATTATAATGCTGAGCGAACTATTCTCCCGGATAATGATAATGATGCTGAACTTGCGAATTTATTCTCTGATTTCTTTCAAATAAAAATACAGAAAATCCAAACTGAGCTTGATGATTTAAATAAAACTATTGACTTTACCGCTCATGATTTTGATAAGTTAGAAAACTCCGTTTATTTTTAAAAATTTAATTTGGTT
This sequence comes from Patella ulyssiponensis, assembly GCA_963678685.1. Taxonomy (NCBI): domain Eukaryota; kingdom Metazoa; phylum Mollusca; class Gastropoda; family Patellidae; genus Patella; species Patella ulyssiponensis. Next base: position 29,783,199 of record OY783229.1, on the reverse strand, counting down.
AGTGAATCTTTTGTTTTAAAATTAATTAAATCGTCTGCTCCTAAATCTTGTTCATTAGATCCTATTCCGACTCCTGTTCTTAAGGACTGTCTAGACGAAGTTATTCCAGTTCTCACTAATATTATTAATTCTTGTATATCATCCTCTACTGCTCCCAACATTTTCAAGCAAGCTTATGTTACCCCTTTAATTAAAAAGTCTACACTGGATCCTAATATTTTTAAAAATTACAGACCTGTCTCTAACTTAAGTTTTATTTCTAAAATATTAGAGAAATGTATTGCTTCTCAGATAAAGGCCCATCTAGATGATAACTGTTTGTATGAACCATTTCAAAGTGCTTAACAATTTCACAGCACCGAAACAGCCTTAACCCGGGTTTCAAATGATATTTTGATGGAAATTGATAATAGAAAATGTACATTTTTAATTTTATTGGATCTATCTGCTGCTTTCGACACAGTGAACCATTCCATTCTTCTACGTAGACTACAGTTTAAATTTGGTGTTTGTGGCTCTGCATTAAATCTTTTAGAAAGCTATCTTGTGGGTAGAAAACAGTGTATTTTAGTTAATTGTAAATCGTCTTCTGAATCTGTTTTGTCATCTGGGGTTCCCCAGGGTTCAGTTCTTGGACCGATTTTATTTACCCTCTATACGTCGCCATTAGGTGATATTGTTAGAAAATATGGTCTCAGCTTTCACTTGTATGCCGATGATACTCAATTATATATTTCATTTAAACCTAATTGTCCATCCTCTTTCAATTTATCAAAACTGCAACTTGAGAACTGTATTAGTGAAATTAGAAAATGGATGTCAAAGAACTTTCTAAAATTAAATGATGATAAAACTGAATATTTGTTATTAGGCTCAAGACATCACTTAAGTAAATTTGCAGATGATAATCCCCCTGTTGTAATAGGTAATTGTGATATATTTTCATCTGATTCTGCTCGTAATATTGGCGCAATCTTTGATAGTTCTATGCTTATGGGAGCTCAAGTAAATAATATTTGTAAATTGTGCTATTTTAATATTAGAAATATAGGTAAAATACGTAAATTTGTAACTGAAGAGGCCACTAAGTCACTTGTTAATTCTCTTGTCACTTCTCGATTAGATAACTTTAATTCACTTTTAGTTGGTTTACCGTTAAAGCTTATAGATAAATTACAAAAAGTACAGAATACTGCTGCTAGACTTGTTACTTTAACTAAAAAATGTGACCACATAACTCCTGTTTTATACAATTTACACTGGTTACCTGTTAAATATCGAATTGATTTTAAGATTTTGTTGCTTACTTTTAAATGCTTAAATAATCTAGCTCCTGTTTACCTCTCGGATCTTTCAGAACTTTATACACCCGGCCGAACATTACGTATGTCAGATAAACTACTTCTTAAAGCCCAAAACTATTCAACTAGTCTCTTATGGTCAGCGCTCTTTTAGTTATCAAGCACCTGTTTTATGGAATAATCTACCATTTAGTTTAAGATGTTGTACATCTCTATATTCTTTTAAAAAACAACTTAAAACACATTTAATCAGGCTTTTAACTGACTCTGTATGCAATCGTTAACATCTTGTTGTTTATTTATGATTACATTGTCACTTTGTAAAGTGCCCCTGAACATGTTATATGAAAAGGTGCTCTATAAATATGCTGTAATAATAAATAATAATTATAACCGAAGTTATTGTGCCCTAAAGAATCAATTCATCAGCATGCTTATCTCTGCTTACCCTAGGCAGAAAATGCTCATCTTTGCACTCAATCATGACATTGATCTATTGAACGTCTACACCAAGATTGAACATTCTAGCTCAATTAGAAGGAGAGTTATTTTGTTTCAAAGTCTCGGCCCTTCAAATTGCTACTACTTTTCATATTCACTTCAAAATGGCAACCATCAGTTGACCTTAAACCAAAATCTGCTCCCTGCGATTTTTGGGCCATCCTTCAAGGATTCAGAAAATATAACTCCCGTGTCTGTAAGTAAAATAGCAAAAAAGCCTTAGGGATTTTTCATGTTTCAAGATGGTGGCACTTCCGGTTCGATCGACAAACTCCATATTTTGTGTAGGAATCAGTAATTATTTGTCGAGTACCGAAAATTTTTTTTAGGTCATTCTGACCTATATTTCGACGATTTTTTTTAAAACTTTGATCCTTAATTTCACCAAGGGGAGATAATTTAGAAAATTTCTCATTATATTTTCGAAGTCACATCGGGACTTATATACTAAATTTCATGAAAATCGTACAACTATTAAAGAAGTTGTCAAATTGGTCTAAATTTCCGGTTCGAAATCACAGCGACGAATTTTCGAAATTCGAAAATGTGAAATTGCAGATGAAAATGATATTTTTCAAGGTATTCAAAGAAAAAAGAATTAGTAAAATCGGTCAAAAAATAGCAAAGTTACGACTATGCATTGTCAGTTTTTTCGTTCGTAAAATTCGGTGATTTCGAATTCGCAAAACGTTTTGAAAATATATTTAATCAACAGCCACCACCCATTTTTGGGGGGGTAGGTCAAAGTTACAGAAACATCCTATGGTTAGATTCTGTGAAATTCGATTTGCAGGAAAAACACAAAAAAAATAATAATAACTAGACCTGCAAGCAGCACTGAACCGGCTTTCAGGAATCATACAGGAAGTTCATTATACCATAGCCGATCCATTGAGCTACCAAAGTATACTTTAGTTGTTTTGCTTCAGTGACACCCTTATCATATGTAAAAGTAATATTTGCTGGCGAAAAGACCGGTCAAAATTGTAAATTATGGCAAAATTACGTCACTTCCGGTGCCGAAAGAAATTTTTATAGGTGAAAAATTAGTCGAAAATTCGCAACATACAAAATACAAACTTTGTTTTATACATATAGGGCAATAAATAATCAACCTATAACCCATAAACTGAAATTAAGATGGTATAAAACTTAAAAGTGACCCTGGGAAAATTGGCTATTATGCGACAAGGGAACATGCTAGAAGCCTTTTCTTGATATCAATATGATGGTATTGATTCAATCTTACTGCCCATTAGAGTCAGACGTTATAAAGTTAAACGAATAATAAATATAAATCCCTTCAAAAAAATGTTTGTTTTGAAGGCTAAAAATACGTTTTTTTCAAAAATTACATTACTTCCGGAGATATTGAAAATGTTATTTTAGTTCATAGAAGTCATAAATGGCATAAGGCATCAAATGGTAAAAAAATGATAAAAATCGAATAATAATTGACACTTTTATAGACCAAAAACCTTGAAAAGTGACTTATAGAAGATCGCCTATTTCTCTGTAACCGTACAAGTTAGAAACCATTTTGTGGTATCCGTATGGTCTTATGGCTTTATTCTATTCGTTGGTGGGAATCAAATATCATGATTTTAAAAATATTATAAGGCAGACTCATTTGAATAAAATATTTGTTTTTTAGGTTAAAAATACAGTTTTTGCCCAAATGACGTCATTTCCGGTCACAGTGAAAATGTAAAATTGGCTTGACCTAGTCCAAATTGGCATTAGGGATCAAACGGAAAAAAAATATTGCAAATCGAATAATAATTCACTCTTTTATAGGCAAAATAACGTGAAAAGTGATGCATGCAAAATTGCATATTTCTCGGCAACTGCTCATATTACAAACTAATTTTCGCAAACATTCTCTTCGTCTGGATTATTGCTACGAGTTTATGAAAATTACAAATAAATATTTCAAAATATGAAGACGCTGAATGAATTGTAAATAACTGAATTTTACACATTATTTTACATTTTATTCGAAATTGCCCGAAAATGAAATTTAAATTAAAAAATATGAGCTAAGGATTTAGTGCACCTTTGCAGGGTGTATCCTTTTAGTTATATCAGTTTTGAAAAAAAAAAAATATTTGCTTTCAAAAAGTGGTACCGAACTGTCAAAATTATAGTTTTTGTTAATATTACGTCACTTCCGTTGCCGACAGAAAAATTTCACCGTAACAAAAAAAATTACAATTGGGACCACGGAGCATATGAATTTTGTTTTATACAAATCGAACAATAAATAATTTTTCTGGGTACGAAAAACTAAATTAGCCGATGGCGGCTAACGCAAATTACCGAGACATTTTTTTTTCTCATTTCTGCTCAAGTAGGATGATATTTTTAACCCTGTGTAAAATATCATCAAAAAATATTCATAAATAAAAAAGGTTTTCGTAAAAAAATTAATTTTTTTCAAAATATTGGACATTTTTTCGACTACTTCCGGTTTTACGATCGTTGTCATGATAGCTTTACGAAGTTCTTTGTATAATTAACTTTCTGTACCAGAAGTGTCAGAAACATCCATTGAGTAGTTTTGGAAAAAAAGATAAATTAAAGAGCGTTTCCAAAAATTTAACGATTTTTCAATTTTTTTCAAAGTTTGAGGCCATTTTTGGACCACCTATATTATTTCAATGCTTTTCATTTTGGATTCACTATATAGACAACCGATAGGACTTTGAGTAAGAAAAGTTTAAGAAAAATCTGCGGCGTCGTTTTCGAGAAAAGGGCGTCCCACAATGTTAAAAAATCGGAAAATACTAGATTTTTGGCATACAATTATTTATTTCCTTACCATCGAAATCGTATTATTTAGATACCATATGATGGTCCATTAATAGGGCTATCCAGCAACACTTTAGTTCTTTTGGTCCGCTATTACCTAAGGGAGAAATCAAGTTTCTCGCAAGTGCGACAATGTTTTTAACCTTTTTTTTCATTTTTTGAATACTTCCGGTATGGTTATTATTGTCGGAATAGTTTTAATAGCCGGTTTGGGCACTAAAATAGCCACGGGGCTCTGTAATGATATATTACATTATCTGATCAGATAAAATGCCTCTGAGAAATCCTATGTTCAAAAGTGCCAAAAATGCAAAAAATTTAAAATATCGAAAATTAAATTTCAATAACTACATACATATTACACATCGTTAGAATCGTAATTAGGTCAGCTATCTGAATATACAACCTTTTTTTGAAAATCTCTTAAAATAAAAAAATAGTAGAGCATTTTCCAAAATTTCACGATTTTTCGACTTTTTTTGATTTTCAGTCCCTTTTTTATCGTATTCCAGACATTTCAAAGTCTTATTGGATGGCATAATTCACAAGACTATCGAATGGACTCTCGATAGAGAAAGTTAAAAAAAAAGTTGCGGTTAAGTTTTCGAGATACAGGCGTCCAAAAACGCTCAAAATCAGAAAATACTTGATTTTCAGCGTGCCATATTTTGCTTCCTGCTCGTCGTATCCGTTCGAATTGGGTATCATACGATAGAACAATACTAGTGCAGTCCCATGGTACCCTAATTTGTTTAATCCATTGATATCGGACGGAGAAATCGCGTTTTTCCCCAAAATACCCATTTTTTGTATTTTTTTCAAAATATCGGACATTATTTCGACCACTTCCGGTGTACAGATTATTGTTGAAATTGCTTTATTCCTTGCAATGGTCATTTGGCTTCATGCCTCAGAAGTTTCAGAAACTTCAATTCGGCCATAAAACGAAACCCGAGCTCACAAAATGGGTAGAAAATTCGAAAAAAATCGAAAAATAAAGGGCGATAACTCTGAATGAAACTTATATTACTGGAATCGGTTGGACTTCAGGTATTCATAAATGTAGGTCAAATTTCAAAATTTTGAAAAATAACAAAAATTGTCTCTCAAACAACATTTTTCATTTTTCGATCGCAAGACGTCAGCGATGAAGTTTCGAAATATCGAAATTTTCAACTGCTATCGTCCGAGAAAAGACTCAGGGTTTCCGATAATGTCATTTGTATGAAAATAGGTACAGAATTGATGAATCTACGGCCGTTTTTTAATTTTTTGACACTGCACGAAATTCGACCACTTCCGGTCTGCGCAGAAGTTTCAAATATAGTTTATCAAGTAGCCAATACATGGTTTCCCGTTAGGGAATTAGGTCCCAGATCGGTATCTGTTACAGGAACTGAGAAATAGGCTCCGGCGAAAAAAAAAATAATAATAATAAATAATAATTTTAGTAATCACAATAGGCTTTCAGACGAAAGTCTGAAAGCCTAATAATCTTAACAGAAACAATAAGCTTTCATATGAAATATGAAAGCTTAATAATCTTAACAGAAACAATAAGCTTTCATATGAAATATGAAAGCTTAATAATAATAGTTTTAGTAATCACAATAATAAATAATAATTTTAGTAATCACAATAACTAGACCTGCAAGCAGCACGGAACCGGCTTTCAGGAATCATACAGGAAGTTTATTATACCATAGGCGATCAATTGAGCTACCAAACTATACTTTAGTTGTTTTGCTTCAGTGACACCCTCTATCATATGTAAAAGTAATATTTGCTCGCGAAAAGACCGATCAAAATTGTAAATTATGGCAAAATTACGTCACTTTGTTTTATACATATCGGGCAATAAATAATTAACCTATAACCCATAAACTGAAATTAAGAAGGTAAAAAACTTAAAAGTGACCCTGGGAAAATTAGCTATTATTCGACAAGGGAACATGCTGAAGCCTTTTCTTGATATCAATATGATGGTATTGATTCAATCTTACTGCCCATTAGAGTCAGACGTTATAAAGTTAAACGAATAATAAATATAAATCCCTTCAAAAAAATGTTTGTTTTGAAGGCTAAAAATACGTTTTTTGCAAAAATTGCATTACTTCCGGTGATATTGAAAATGTTAACTTGGTTCATAGAAGAAGTCATAAATAGCATAAGGCATCAAATGGTAAAAAAATTATAAAAATCGAATAATAATTGACACTTTTATAGACCAAAAACCTTGAAAAGTGACTTATAGAAGATCGCCTATTTCTCTGTAACCGTACAAGTTAGAAACCATTTTGTGGTATCTGTATGGTCGTATGGCTTCATTCTATTCGTTGATGGGAATCAAATATCATAATTTTAAAAATATTATAAGGCAGACTCATTTGAATAAAATATTTGTTTTTTGGGTTAAAAATACAGTTTTTGCCCAAATGACGTCATTATAGGCAAAATAACGTGAAAAGTGATGCATGCAAAATTGCATATTTCTCGGCAACTGCTCACATTACAAACTAATTTTCGCATACATTCTCTTCGTCTGGATTATTGCTAAGAGTTTATGAAAATTACAAATAAATATTTCAAAATATGAAGACGCTGAATGAATTGTAAATAACTGAATTTCACACTTTATTTTACATTTTATTCGAAATTGCCCGAAAATTAAATTGAAATTAAAAAATCTGAGCTAAGGATTTTGTGCACCTTTGCAGGGCGCATCCTTTTAGTTATATCAGTTTTGAAAAAAAAATAATATTTCCTTTCAAAAAGTGGTACCGAACTCTCAAAATTGTAGTTTTTGTTAATATTACGTCACTTCCGTTGCCGACAGAAAAATTTCATCGTAACAAAAAAACTACAATTGGGACCACGGAGCATATGAACTTTGTTTTATACAAATCGAACAATAAATAATTTTTCTGGATACGAAAAACTAAATATGCCGATGGCGGCTAACGCTAATTACCGAGACAATTTTTTTTCTCATTTCTGCTCAAGTAGGATGATATTTTAACCCTGTGTAAAATATCATCAAAAAATATTCATAAATAAAAAAAGTTTTCGTAATATCGGACATTTTTTCGACTACTTCCGGTTTTACGACCGTTGTCGTGATAGCTTTACAAAGTTCTTTGGATACTTAACTTTCTGTACCAGAAGTGTTAGAAACATCCATTGAGTAGTTTTTGAAAAAAAGATAAATTAAAGAGCGTTTCCAAAAATGTAACGAATTTTCAATTTTTTTCAAAGTTTGAGGCCATTTTTGGACCACATATTATTTCAATGCTTTTCATTTTGGATTCACTATATAGACAACCGATATGACTTTGAGTAAGAAAAGTTTAAGAAAAATCGTAAGCGTCGTTTTCGAGAAAAGGGCGTCTCAGAATGTTAAAAAATCGGAAAATACTATATTTTTGGCATACAATAATGTATTTCCTTACCATCGAAATCGTATTATTTAGATACCATATGATGGTCCATTAATAGGGCTATCCAGCGATTCTTTAGTTCTTTTGGTCCGCTATTACCTAAGGGAGAAATCAAGTTTTTTGCAAGTGCGACAATGTTTTTAACCTTTTTTTTCATTTTTTGAATACTTCCGGTATGGTTATTATTGTCGGAATAGTTTTAATAGCCGGTTTGGGCACTAAAATAGCCACAGGGCTCTGTAATGATATATTACATTATCTGATCAGATAAAAATGCCCCTGAGAAATCCTATGTTCAAAAGTGCCAAAAATGCAAAAAATTTAAAATATCGAAAATTAAATTTCAATAATTACATACATATTATACATCGTTAGAATCGTAATTATGTCAGCTATCTGAATATACAAAACCCTTTTTTTGAAAATCTCTTAAAATAAAAAAAATAGTAGAGCATTTTCCAAAATTTTACGATTTTTCGACTTTTTTCGATTTTCAGTCCGTTATTTCACCTATTCCAGATATTTCAAAGTCGTAATGGAATGTTTCGTACACAAGACTACCGCAAGGTTTCTCGATAGAGAAAGTTTCATAAAAAAAACTGTGGCGCAGTTTTCGAGATACAGGCGTCCAAAAATGCTAAAAATCAGAAAATACTTGATTTTCAGCGTGCCATATTTTGCTGCCTGATCATAGTATCCGTATGAATTGGGTATCATACGATAGTACAATCCTAGTGCAGTCCAGTGGTACCCTAATTTCTTTAATCCATTGATATCGAGCGGAGAAATCTTGTTTTCCCCAAAATATCCATTTTTTTCATAATATTGCACATTATTTCGACCACTTCCGGTTTAAGGATTCTTGTCGAAATTGCTTTATAACTTGGTATTGGACTATAACTTCATGTTCCAGAAGTTTCAGAAACGTCAATTGTGCCATAAAACGAAACCCGAGCTCACAAAATGAGAAGAATTTTCGAAAAATAAAGGGCGATAACTCTGAATGAAACTTATATTACTAGTCCAAAAATGTAGGTCAAATTTGAAAATTTTGAAAAATAACAAAAATTGTCTCGTAAACAACATGTTTTGAATTTTCGAACGATAAAAGTCATAGACGAATGTTCGAAATTGAAAAATGTGAGATAGCCATTGTCTCAGAAAAGATTCAGGGATTCCAAAAATGTAATTTGTTTGAAAATGGATAAAGAATTGACGAAACTATGGCCTATTTTTAATTTTTAGACAACGTACAAAGTTCGGTCACTTCCGGTATGCGCAGAAATTTCACAAATATTTTAACAAGTAGCCACCACATGGTTTCGCTATAGAAAATCTAATTCCAGATCGATATCCGTTTTCGATCATGGAGATCTAGGCCCCTGCGATAAATAATAATAATAATAACTAGATCTGCTACTGTCCCATGCAGATATGAAAGCTTTCATATTCACAGTCACTTCCTGTCACATGTGATGGGTCATATAAGTAATCCGAACAAGAAAAAATAAATCATTAAAATCGGTCACAATCTAGCGAAATTAATGTGATTTTTCACTAGTAAACAACTTAGTCGGCACGAAAAACATCAAAGGCGAAACTCGAATTTTTGAAATATTCAAGTACCAAAAATTCGACCTGTATCCCGGCTATCCTGAAATGTATTAAATGTTAGACATAGGAGACGTATTGAACATAATACGCCCTAGTCCGTAAATGTCGATTTTTCAGTATGTTTCAAATTCACTTCAAAATGGCGACCATCAGCTGACCTAAATCAAAATTCTGTTCTGAACGTTTTTTTAGGTTTTTCTTCAAGGATTCAGAAAATGTAACTCCCATGTCTGTAAGTGCAATATCAGTCTGCGCCATTAGCGCTTGTCCGATTGCCCGAGACAAGTAAAATTTACGGCGGACAAGTAAAACTTCCATTGGGACTTGCCCGCCGGTACAGTACTGTTTTTCAATATAATTAGATACAAATGTACATTGACGAAGATGACACGCGAAAATTTCGCTAAAAAAATTAAAAATATCCATTTTCCCGTTGCTCACACTGATAAAGTTTGGGGTTCGGCAAAAGATCGAAGAAAAGCCGTGGAGCGCAGTTTTTACTCCAAGGGAGACAATTCCATTTAATGCTTGTCTACTTCCGCTTTGACATTAATGACCTTGAAACTGTGATCTTGTTGACCGCTCTCCTTGACTTTCGTTTTTCTGCACTGTTGTTTGTCTTTCACTCGTCGGGAGATGTTAAGATGGGTGGAAAGGGAACAGCCCGGCAAGACATTGAATAATAGGATCTAATAAAAAATGTGTTTTGTTCTTTTTTTTTTATTTCAATTGACCATTTCCAGGACACGAAATTTCAAATTTTAGGGGGTTTATGCTCTGCGTAACCATTTTCTTTGGTTACCGGTACGTCAGATGATCCTTGCGTAACCAATCATGTTTTATCTTGATTTAAATGCTGCTGCTCTCCATCTCCACTTGCAGTGGATGTATTTTAAAAAATAAAAAAAAAACTTGACTAATTTATATTCTTTTATATTTAATACTAATTTTGAAGTAAAGTGTTTATATTTAATATGACTTTAATCCCACTCCACTGTGTTCCCATTTAAACATTAGATATATTTGTTCCACTTCACTAAATCCCTATATTTTAATTATTTTATCAATCGGTTCCAAAAATAACTAATGGATTTTCGTTTTTATATCATATCTGACATGGTAGCTACCACATTGTTTTTGGTCATTGAAGACATCATACATCCTTCTAGTTCAGCTCTGAACTAACATCCTTCATACTTCTACTCCTACAGTTGTCTTTTTAATATTTCTTATCTAGTGTAAATGTATTAAAATGAGTAAAATGCATCTTTTTGTCCGAAGCAGTTAGGTGTTATGTAAACAATGCATGAGCCGTTGAGCCAATGGCTGACGCCACGTGAACTCAATGCACATGTTGTGGACAGTCATCTGTGACAGAGATATTTCGTAAGTAATTCTCTGTGAAACAGATTGTAACTAATCATTTAAAGAATTAGGATGGGGGCATTTTGAAATCATTTTACCTGCTTGCAACTGGTGATGTCAAAAATATGTGATCTGTCAAACTGAAAGTAGGCCTACCCGTAAGACTGATGCCCAGTGAAGAAATGGAGAAATAAAATACCAAGAATGAATGAAATGAGTTGTGCTATATAATACTAATAATTTAGACCTGTGTCACAAAATCAGCGTGTATAAATATCGATCAAATGTGAATAAATTTGTAACTGAAATTTGTTAACGTAACCGATATTTCAATTTGCGTAACCAGGAAATCGTTCATTTGTTTTTGAGCTGCGACCGGCGACCGCATGTAACCAGTTGGTATCGTTCGCGAGAAATTTTGTGGCCTGCATTGCCATCTGACTGCTGTCGGTACAGTAAAAAAAATTTGGGGCAAGTAAAAGTTGTCAATGTACTTGCCCGCAGGGCAAGTGAGTTTAAAAGTTAATGGTGCAGACTGCAATATCGCAAAAGTTCTATTGTTTTTTCACGTTTCAAGATGGTGGCACTTCCGGTTCGATCGACAAACTCCATGTTTTGTGTACGAATCAGTAATTACTTGTCTAGTATTGAAAAAAAAAATTAGGTCATTCTGACCTTTATTTCAACGATTTTTTGAAAAATTTGATTATCAATTTCACCAACGGGAGATAATTTCATGAAAATCGTACAACTATTAAAGAAGTTGTCAAGTTGCTCTCAACTTCCGGTTCGAAATCACAGCGACAAATTTTCGAATATTACAAAACTTTTAAAAATAAGCTCCTCCTGACCAGCTTAATCGTTCGCAATAAACGCTTGCCCCTTAAAATCGGCAAATTGCTGACTTTAAATTGAGAAACATTACAACCGGGCGAAATTTTCTGTTTTATCACTTTTACAGTACCATTGATTACCAACCGATTATTACAAAACTTTAAAAATAAAAGAGAAAGAGAGAAATGCGGCTTAACGTCCATTCAACACAAACGAGGTCATTTCGGGACTAACATATGTCTTTTAATTTTATTTAAAAACTTCCCTTGCGCGTATGGGTCTTTAGCCGTGGGAGGAAACCGAAGGACACGGAGAAAACCCACGAGGTTTGACACCATACTCTATGTCACGTGCAACCTGGAAATCGAACGACGCCGGTTGACTCAATGACAGACGTTACGATACAGCGCGCACATGCTAACCATTCAGCCTCCCTATAGAAACATTTCAACCGGGCATTTAAATCGAAACAACGCCAGTTGACTCAATGACAGACGTTACGATACAGAGCGCAGGTGCTAACCATTCAGCCACGTAACCTCCCTAAATTTGGCAAATTGCTGACCTACAGCGAGAAACATTTCAACCGGGCGAAATTTTCTATTTGAACAGTTTTAATTTGCACGGTACCTTTAATTATCAAATGAATATTACAAAACTTTTAAAAATAAGCTCCCCTGACCAGCTTAATCGTTCGCAATAAACGTTTGCCCCCTAAAATCGGCAAATTGCTGACTTTAAAGTGAGAAATATTACAACCGGGGGAAATTATCTGTTTTATCACTTTTACAGTACCTTTGATTACCAACCGATTATTACAAAACTTTAAAAAAAAAAGAGAGAGAGAGAAATGCGGCTTAACGTCCATTCGACACAAACTAGGTCATTTCGGGACTAACATATATTTTTTGATTTTATTTAAAAACTTCCCTTGCGCGTACGGGTCGTTAGCCGTGGGAGGAAACCGAAGGACACAGAGAAAACCCACGAGGTTGGACACCATACTCCATGTCACGTGCAACCTGGAAATCGAAACGACGCCGGTTGACTCAATGACAGACGTTACGATACAGCGCGCGTATGCTAATCATTCAGCCTCCCTAAAATTGGAAATTGCTGACTTATAGCAAGAAACATTTCAACCGGGCGAAATTTTCTGTTTTAACAGTTTAATTTGCACGGTACTTTAATTACCAATCAATTATTACAAAACTTTTGAAAATAAGCTCCAACTGACCAGCTTAATCGTATGCAATAAACGTTTGGCCTGCATTGAAAGTTCTGCACGGAGAAAGTTCATCTCGGTTTTCCTGCCTGGTTCCCTCTTGTCAGTGAGGCAGAACGGAGGGCCTGACAAGGACAGCTGTCTAGTTGTTTGGATGGGACGAAAAACCAAGGTCCCGTGTACACATTGGAGTGCACTTAAAATATCCCTAAGCAGTTGGAATCGATACTGTTGATTAAGCTCTATACGATGACTATGCAAACCAATATTAATTGATGAATGTGTTAAAATGTACAAAATATAAACAGTATTAATCTAAATCAATAACATAAATGATTACAATTTTTTTTTTAGATAGTTTTAAAATAGAAAACTAATAATTATATCAAATCAAACCTATTCAATTTCAATTAATATGAGGACTGGCTGCAAAGTTCTAAGCCTATGTGTGCAAGACCTATATAATGTTGATGTTTCCTTTTATTTTTCTATATAGTTTCCATCCAAGCTCAATTTTTTCATCAGTTATTTTCGGTGATTTTGGATTCGCAAAACGTTTTGAAAATATATTGATTCCAAGGCCACCACCCATTTTTGAAAGGAGGCTAACCAGAAAAGTAAAATAGATCACAAAATCACGAAGTAACACAGCTGTCAAGGTCAATTTTTTCATCAGTTGTTTTCGGTGATTTTGAATTCGCAAAACGTTTTGAAAATATATTGATTCTAAGGCCACCACCCATTTTTGAAAGGAGGCTAACCAGAAATGTATTGATTTTCCAGATTTGAGACGAAATCGCGAAACTGCGATCTATTTGATTATTTTCAAGCTGTTAATCGGAGTTATTGACGTGAAAACAACTTTGTCGGCACGGAAAACATTAAAGGCGAAATTTGAAATTTTGAAATTTGCAAATACCAAAAATTCGACAATGAGCCAGGCTATCCCCAAATGTATTAATTTCAAAGATAGGAAACGAAGTCAACAAACTACGGTCTATTCTGATAATTTACATGCCCGTTAATGTCCATTTTTCACTATTTCTGATATTCAATTTAATATGGTGACTATCCATTGACTTAAATCAAAATTCTACTGCCAACATTTTATAGCCATCTCTTAAGGATTCAGAAAATATAACCCCCGTGTCTGTATGTAAAATAGCAAAATGGCGTTTGAGGTTTTTACATTTCAAGATGGTGGCACTTCCGGATTGAGCTACAAACTCCATTTTTTGTGTACGAATCAGTGGTCTCGTAGTTAGTACCTATAAAAAAATTCAAGATGATTTGACCTATATTTCGTCGATTTTTTTGAAAATTTCGATCCTCAATTTCTCCAACGGGAGATAATTTACAAAATTTCTAAAGTCATTTTTCAAGTCGCATCATTAAAGTCTGCTTACATATTAAATTTCATGAAAATCGTACAACTACTAAAGAAGTTGTCGAGTCGGTCTAAACTTCCGGTTCAAAATCACAGCAACGAATTTTCGAAATTTGAAAATTCGAAATTGCAGATTTGAAGTAAATGTCTCAAGGTACTCATAGAAAAAAGAATTAATTAAATAGGTCAAATAGTCACAAAGTTACAGCATTGTAGGTCAAATGCATTCGTTCGTAAAATTCGGTGATTTCGGATTCGTAAAACGTTTTGAAAATATATTTAATCAAGGTTCGCACCCCATTTTTGGGGGGGTAGGTCAAAGTTTCAGAAATATCCTATGGTTAGATTCTGAGAAATCCGATTTGCAGAAAATACACAAAAAAAAAATAATAACTAGATCTGCCACTGTCCCATGCAGATATGAAAGCTTTCATATTCATCGTCACGTGTCATCAATTATATCAAGTATCTCAAATAAAAGGATAAGAATAACAAACTATCAAAATTGGTCAAAAACTCGCGAAGTTACAAGTCTAAATATAGTATGAAACATTGCATAATCTGAAAACTAAAGGGAAATAACTGATACTTGTGTTGCTGTAATCGGGATGACTTCCCACTTCAAAACTTTCAGAAAAATGAAATGAAAATGGTAAGAAAACATCGAAAAATTAAAATGAGATAACTTTGAACAAAACTAAAACTTTTTGAATCAGGTTGAACTCTACTGTTTGAATATTTACGTTAAATATGTAAATTTGGAAAATTATAAAGACATAATTATCAAAATCGGTCAAAAACTCACAAACTTACAAATTTAAATGTAGTAAGAAACATTGCACCCGGGCAAAAAAATAATCCTTAAACTAAAGGGAAATAACTGAAACTTGTATAGCTGTAATCGGGCTTCCAAAATTAGAGATATGTTATATAATTATGGTTTCCAATATGTTTGGTTATAAGTAGGAAATCGTGACAACTTCTTAAGCATGTTTTAAACAAAGGGTCATAGACTGCAATATACAAGAATGGTACTCTGCAATAAAAAAAACTGGTCAAAGCAAGATTTCTCTGCAGAAATGAAATAATTAATAGAACCAGAAAAACATTTATTCACTATAATAAATAAGCAACATAGAGAAAATGAAATTAAGTTGAATGGGGTTTAACGTCCTACTGTTCTGCTCCTAAAATGGGCTAATGAAGACGGGCATACGCCATAAAGTGTGCAATGAGGGAAATTTAACCCGGGCAGCGACGTTACGGCCTACGAGGTTGGACAGGCGACCATACTCCTTGTCACGTGCAACCAAGAAATCGAAACAACGGCAGTTGACTCAATGACAGACGTTATGATACAGAGCGCACGTGCTAACCATTCAGCCACGCAACCTCCCTAAAATTGTCCAATTGCTGACCTACAGCGAGAAACATTTCAACCGGGCGAAATCTTCTATTTTAACAGTTTAATTTGCACGGTACCTTTAGTTATCAACCGAATATTACAAAACTTTTAAAAATAAGCTCCCCCTGACCAGCTTAATCGTTCGCAATAAACGTTTGCCCCTTAAAATCGTCAAATTGCTGACTTTAAAGTGAGAAACATTACAACCGGCTGAAATTTTCTGTTTTATCACTTTTACAGTATCTTTGATTACCAACCGATTATTACAAAACTTTAAAAATAAAAGAGAAAGAGAGGAATGCGGCTTAACGTCCATTCGACACAAACTAGGTCATTTCGGGACTAACATATGTTTTTTAATTTTATTTAAAAACTTCCCTTGCGCGTACTGGTCTTTAGCTGTTGGGAGGAAACCGAAGGACACAGAGAAAACCCACGCGGTTGGACACCATACTCCATGTCACGTGCAACTTTGAAATCGAAACGACGCCTGTTGACTCAATGACAGACGTTACGATACAGCGCGCACATGCTAACCATTCAGCCTTCCTAAAATCGGGAAATTGCTGACTTATAGCAAGAAACATTTCAACCGGGCGAAATTTTCTGTTTTAACAGTTTGATTTGCACGGTACTTTAATTACCAACCAATTGTTACAAAACTTTTGAAAATAAGCTCCAACTCACCAGCTTAATTAATTGTATGCAATAAACGTTTGGCCTGAATTGAAAGTTCTGCACCGAGAAAGTTCATCTCGATTTCCCGGCGTGGTTCCCCCTTGTCAGTGAGACAGAACGGAGGGCCTGACAAGTCATTCGGATGGGACGAAAAACCAAGGTCCCGTGTACACATTGGAGTGCACGTAAAATATCCCTAAGCAGTTGGAATTCGATACTGTTGAATAAGCTCTATACGATGACTATGCAAACCATTATTAATTGATGAATGTGTTAAAATGTACAAAATATACACAGTATTAATCGAAATCAATAACATAAATGATTACAAATTTTTTTTTAGATAGTTTTAAAATAGAAAACAAATAATTATATCAAATCACACCTATTCAATTTCAATTAATATGAGGACTGGCTGCAAAGTTCTAAGCCTATGTGTGCAAGACCTATATAATGTTGATGTTTCCTTTTATTTTTCTATATAGTTTCCATCCAAGCTCATTTTTTTCATCAGTTATTTTCGGTGTTTTTGGATTCGCAAAACGTTTTGAAAATATATTGATTCCAAGGCCACCACCCATTTTTGAAAGGAGGCTAACCAGAAATGTATTGATTTCCCAGATTTGAGACGAAATCGCGAAACTGCGATCTATTTGATTATTCTCAAGCTGTTAATCGGAGTTATTCACGCGAAAACAACTTTGTCGGCACGGTAAACATCAAAGGCGAAATTTGAAATTTGGAAATTTGCAAATACCGAAAATTCGACAATGAGTCAGGCTATCCCCAAATGTATTAATTTCAAAGATAGGAAACGAATTCAACAAACTACGGTCTATTCTGATAATTTACATGCCCGTTAATGTCCATTCATCACTATTTCTGATATTCAATTCAATATGGTGACTATCCATTGACTTAAATCAAAATTCTACTGCCAACATTTTATAGCCATCCCTTCAAGGATTCAGAAAATATAATCCCCGTGTCTGTATGTAAAATAGCAAAATGGCGTTTGAGGTTTTTACATTTCAAGATGGTGGCACTTCAGGATTGAGCTACAATCTCCATTTTTTGTGTACGAATTAGTGGTCTCGTAGCTAGTACCTAAAAATAAATTCAAGATGATCTGACCTATGTTTCGTCGATTTTTTTGAAAATTTCGATCCTCTATTTCTCCAAGGGGAGATAATTTACAAAATTTATCAAGTCATTATTCAAGTCGCATCATTAAGGTCTACTTACATATTTTTTGATTTTGAAAATTTCGATCCTCAATTTCTCCAAGGGGAGATAATTTAGAAAATTTTTAAAGTCGCATCGGTAAGATCTACTTACATTCCAAATTTCATAAAAATCGTGTATCTATTAAAGAAGTTGTCAAATTGGTCATGACTTCCGGAACGAAATCACAGCGACGAATTTTCGAAATTCGAAAATTTGAAATAGCAGGTGAAATTGGTTTTCGTCAAGGTTTTCAAAGAAATTTTTTTTAATAAAAAAGGGCTATCAATAACAAAGTTACGACTATGCATTGATTTCGAATTCGCAAAACGTTTTGAAAATATATTTAATCAACAGCCACCACCCATTTTTGGGGGGGTAGGTCAAAGTTTCAGAAACATCCTATGGTTAGATTCTGTGAAATCCGATTTGCAGGAGAAACACACAAAAAAAAATAATAATAATCTTAACAGAAACAATAAGCTTTCATATGAAATATGAAAGCTTAATAACTAGATCTGCTACTGTCCCATGCAGATATGAAAGCTTTCATATTCACAGTCACTTCCTGTCACATGTCATGGGTCATATGAATAATCCGAACAAGAAAAAAAAATCATTAAAATCGGTGACAATCTAGTGAAGTTAATGTGATTTTTCACTCATAAAGAACTTTGTCGGCACGAAAAACATCAAAGGCAAAAATCTAACTTTTGAAATATTCAAATACCAAAAATTCGACCCGTATCCCGGCTATCCTGAAATGTCCACACTAAGTGGCTAAGGCGTTGGCCTGCTAGCCAAGAGGTCGGGTGTTCGATCCCTACATTGGCCAAGAAAGTTCATCTCGATTTTCTGGCGTGCCCCCCACCCCCGTGTACACATTGGAGTGCACATAAAAGATCCCTTGGCAGTTGGAATTCGATACTGTTGAATAAGCTCTATACGATGACTAAATGTACACATTGTAGCCACCCACACTGCATGTTTTGCTTAACAATGAAAGGGTGCCGTTTTTAATTTTCGATCCTTTTATTCTTCTACTGATATTTTGGACTGTTGATCGATGGTTTCATATTAAAGACTATCGATAAGACTCTTTGTAGAAGAAGTTCCCAAAAAATAGTATGTTGACTTTAAGAGAAAAGGACCTTTAAAAATGCTCCAAATCGTAAAAATACAACTTTTTGGATTTTCGATCTCTTTTTTTCTGCTACCGCTGATATTTAAAAAAAAATGATACAATGATTTCACGCAACAGGCTAGGTTTTAGACTCTCGATTGAGAAGAGTTTCAACACCCTCCCTTCATTATAACCGAAGTTATTGTGCCCTAAAGAATCAACAAATCAGCATGCTTATCTCTGCTTACCCTAGGCAGAAAATGCTCATCTTTGCACTCAATCATGGCATTGACATTGTGAACGTCTACACCAAGATTGAACATTCTAGCTCAATTAGAAGGAGTGTTATTGTGTTTCAAAATCTCGGCCCTTCAAATTGCTACTACTTTTCATTTTCACTTCAAAATGGCAACCATCAGTTGTCCTAAATCAAAATTCTGCTCCCTGCAATTTTTGGGCCATCCTTCAAGGATTCAGAAAATATAACTCCCGTGTCTGTAAGTAAAATAGCAAAAAAGCCTCAGGGATTTTTCATGTTTCAAGATGGTGGCACTTCCGGTTCGATCGACAAACTCCATATTTTGTGTAGGAATCAGTAATTACTTGTCGAGTATCGAAAAAAAAATTTAGGTCGTTCTGACCTATATTTCGACGATTTTTTTTAAAACTTTGATCCTTAATTTCACGAAGGGGAGATAATTTAGAAAATTTCTCATTATATTTTTGAAGTCACATCGGTACGATCTACTTATATACTAAATTTCATGAAAATCGTACAACTATTAAAGAAGTTGTCAAATTGGTCTAAACTTCCGGTTCAAAATCACAGCGACGAATTTTCGAAATTCGAAAATGTGAAACTGCAGATGAAAATGATTTTTTTCAAGGTATTCAAAGAAAAAAGAATTAGTAAAATTGGTTTAAAAAAATAGCAAAGTTACGACTATGCATTGTCAGTTTTTTCGTTCGTAAAATTCTGTGATTTCGAATTCGAAAAACGTTTTGAAAATATATTTAAACAACAGCCACCACCCATTTTGGGGGGGGGGGGTAGGTCAAAGTTTCAAAAACATCCTATGGTTAGATTCTGAGAAATCCGATTTGCAGGAAAAACACAAAAAGAAAATAATAATAATCTTAAAGGGACAGTCCCAATTTGAACAGTCTCAAAAATAAAAGTTCGAGTACATATGAAATTTAAATGCCCAAAATATGGGAGAATAGTGTATTGACCATGTCACAAAATTTCAGCTCAAAATATTGAGTCGTTTGGACGTTAACGTCAAAACTGCTTATCCGGACACGTAACCCTTTTAAGATTCCGGGTCAATTTTTTCGTTGGTGACCTGATAATCGATTCCCGTTCCTTGAGAGGTCTATATAGTGAATGGCCCATGTAGCGAAAGGTAAATTTCAACTACACATTATTTTTATGTTAAAGGAAACCTGGTTTTATGTAAACACCGCATAATACAGCTTGGGACACCGGTCTTAATTTCCAGAAGAAGACTGACGTGTTTAAGTTGTTTGAAAACGTATCACAAATACTGAGTTAGTTGCTCGGCCCTTTCGAAGGGGATTTTAACACTAAGCAGTTATATTCTTCAAAAAATTATAGGGATTAGCCCTTTAACAGAAACAATAAGCTTTACATAGTGAAACTTTTATGTAAATCGAATATAATTGCCGCTTTTATAGACCAAAAACCTTGAAAAGTGACTTGTAGAAAATTGTCTATTTCTCGGCAACCGTACAAGTTAGAAACAATTTTTTGGTATCTATATGATCGTAAGGGTTCAATCTATTTGTTGATTGGAATCAAATATCATGATTTTAAAAACATTACAAATCAGACTCATTTAAATAAAATATCTGTTTTGAAGGATAAAAATATAGTTTTTGAAAAATGACATTACTTCCGGTGATAATGAAAATCTTAAATTACTTGTATCAAATCGTAAATGGCGTTCGATATCACACAGTGAAAGTTTTATGAAAATCGAATAAAAATTGACACTTTTATGGACCAAAAACCTCGAAAAATGACCTGTTGAAAATCGCCTATTTCTCCGCAACTGAACAAGTTAGATACCATTTTTTGATATCTATATGATTGTATGGGTTCATTCTATTAGTTGATTATAATCAAAGATCAAAATTTTAAATACATTACAAATGAGACTCATTTGAATAAAATATCTGTTTTGAAGTCTAAAATTACAGTTTTTGCCAAAATGACGTCACTTCTGGTGACATTGAAAATGTTAAATTGGTTTGACCTAGTCAAAATTGACATTACGCATCAAATGGTGTCACTTTTATGAAAATCGAATAACAATTGACCCGTTTACAGGAAAAATAGCATAAAAAGCGACTCTTGCAAAATTGCCCATTTCTCGGTAACTGCTCACATTACAAACTAATTTTCACATACATTCTCTTTGTATGGCTTATTGCGACATGTTTGTAAAAGTTGCGAAGAAATATTTCAAAATATGAAAAGCCTGAATGGGTTGTGAATAGCTCATTTTTTCACCTTTTTTCGCCTTTAAATTGAAATGACCAGAAAATGAAATCGAAATTAAAAAAACTGAGCCCGATGTTTTGTGCGCCTTTATAAGGCACACCATTTCAGTCATACAAAATTTGGAAAAAATAATATTTGCTTTCAAAAAGTTGTACCGAACTGTCAAAATTGTAGAAAATCGTCTATTTCTCGGCAACCGTACAAGTTATAAACTATTTTTGGGTATCTATATGATCGTATGGGTTCAGTCTATTTGTTGATTGGAATCAAATATCATAATTTTAAAAATATTACAAATCAGAATCATATGATTTAAATATATGTTTTGAAGGCTAAAAATACAGTTTTTGCCAAAATAACATTACTTCCTGTGATACCAAAAACGTTAAATTAGTTTTATAACACCGACTATGACATTAGGCATCAAAGGGTGAAAATTTTATGACAATCGAAAAGTAATTGACACTTGTATGGGCCAAAAACCTTCAAAAGTGACTTTTAGAAAACCGCCTATATCTCGGCAACCGAACAAGTTAGAAACAATTTTATGATATCTGTATGACCGTATGAGTTTTGTTAATATGTGAATTTAAACCAAAAGTTAATTTTATTATTACATATGACATAATTCTTGAATGAAAAAAATATCGATTTTAAAAGTTAAAAATGGAGTTTTTGACTAAATGACGTCACTTCCGGTGTCAATTTTAAATAGTAATCAACATGATATGACGCACTCTTGCTTTTTGAGTCAAATGATGTCACTTTTGTGAATATCCATTAATAATTGACTATTTTACAGGCAAAATTACGAAAACAGTGACTTATGCAAAACTGCCCATTTCTCGGCAACTGCTTATATTAGAAACTAATTTTAACATACATTTTCTGCGTATGAATTAAAGCTACAAGTTTATAAAAGTTATGTAGAAATATTTTAAAATCTGAAAAGCCTGAATGGGTTGTAAATAGGCCAATTTTACACCTTTTTATACGCCCACATTGAAATGTGGTCGTATATTGTCGTCGCCCCCGTCCGTCCGTCCGTCGGTCTGTCGGTCCGGCGTCCACAATTGCTTGTGGACGCTCTAGAGGCTAAAGTTAATATCCGATTGACTTTAAATTTATACACAGTGTTTAAGATCATGAGACGAAGAAGCCTATGGTTTTTCAGAGATTTCCAATAATAACTACCAGAGTTATGGCCCTTGATCACTTCAAAAAATCTTGTGGACGCTCTAGAGGCCAAAGTTAATATCCGATTGGCTTTAAATTTATACACAGTGTTTAAGGTCATAAGACGAAGAAGCCTATTGGTTTTCAGCGATTTCCGATAATTAGTGCCAGAGTTATGGCCCTTGATCACTTCAAAAAATCTTGTGGACGCTCTAAAAGCCAAAGTTAATATCCGATTGACTTTAAATTTATACACAGTGTTTAAGGTCATAAGACGAAGAAGTCTATTGATTTTCAGTGATTTCCAATAATTAGTGCCAGAGTTATGGCCCTTGATCACTTCAAAAAATCTTGTGGACGCTCTAAAAGCCAAAATTGAAATCCGATTGACTTTAAATTTATACACAGTGTTTAAGGTCATAAGACGAAGAAGCCTATGGTTTTTCAGCAATTTGGGGGGTTGGGATGGCCTTGTCGTCTAGAGTGCCGCGCTTCGTCCTCTAGCTGGCCGGTCACCTCTGGCTTGCGGCTGTGGTTTCGATCCCTGGTGTGAGCGTATGTGGCATGGAGATAGGGGCGCCTTCTCAACCTCGTGGGTTTCCTCCGGGCACTCCGGTTTCCTCCCACTGCTAAAGACCTACGCACAAGCGAAATATTGAAATAAAATTGAAACCATTTGATAGTCCCGAAATGACCTAGTTTGTGTCGAGTGGACGTTAAACCCCATTTCTCTCTCTCTCTTTTCATCAATTTCCGATAATTAGTGCCAGAGTTATGGCCCTTGATCACTTCAAAAAATCTTGTGGATGCTCTAGAGGCCAAAGTTAATACCCGATTGACTTTAAATTTATACACAGTGTTTAAGGTCATATGACGAAGAAGCCTATTGATTTTCAGCGATTTCCAATAATTAGTGCCAGAGTTATGGCCCTTGATCACTTAAAAAAATCATATGGATGCTCTAGAGGCCAAAGTTAATATCTGATTGACTTTAAATTTATACGCAGTGTTTAAGGTCATGGGACGAAGAAGTCTATTAATTTTCAGCAATGTCTGATAATTATTGCCAGAGTTGTGGCCCTTGATCACATCAAAAAATCCTGTGGAGGCTCTAGATGCCAAAGTTAATATCCGATTGACTTTAAATTTACACACACTGTTTAAGGTCATGAGACGAAAAAGCCTACTGATTTTCAGCGATTTCAAATAATTACTCCCAGAGTTATCTCCCTTGATCACTTAAAAAAACCTTGTGACGCTATAGATGCCAAACTTGTCATCCGATTGACTTCAGATTGATACACAGAGTTTAAGGTGTTGAAACGAACAAGTATTTTGATTTTCAATGAATTTTGATAACTGAACAGCTAAATCCATGATGTTAAATGTTTCCTATACTAATTGTTAGCGTGGGGCAAAACTTTGTAAAAAGCAAACAAATTCTAATGATTTTCAGATAATTACATAATGAGTTGTTACTCTTAATCAGATTTTAGTGTATTACAAATGTTTCATTACCAAAAAAAGTAAAAATATGCGACAACCCTTGTTGACTGCCCGGACGATTTAGCTGCTGTGGGCGTATGTTTCGTTGCCTAGCAACCTATCTTTTCAACTCATAATGGAATTTGCTCGAAAATGAAATCGAAATTAAAAAAACTGAGCTCACACTTTTTTGCGCCTTTAAAGGGCACACTCTTTTTGTTATATCAAGTTTTTAAAAAAATAATGTTTTCTCTTGAAAAATGGTACCTAACTGTCTAAATTGTAGTTTTTGGTAAAATTATGCCATTTCCGGTGCGGACAGATAAAACTATTGGTAACAAAAAAAATGACAATTGACACAAGGTGTGAACTGCAAGCGAAGACAACTCTGCTTGGGAGATCGATGCGCACGACCAAAGCGCACCGTGTCCATAATATTGTGGACTCGGCATCAACAAACTACGCTCACCATTTGAATAAAGACAAACACGTTAATCTGACCCTTCAAAAGTCTGCATTGATTAATACATGAAACCAATATAATATCCCTTCTTTCATTCTTTCCCCCATTTTGGCCAAATGTGAAAAACGTACTAAGGCATACACGACATGTACATAATCACTGACGCCGACGGGTAATAAATAACATTAACCCTTTGAACCCGTAGTCCCGATCTATCGGGAATTTTAGTAAGTGCCCATACACCGTAATCCCGATACACCAGGTTTTCAAGGTATGCTGTCATACCTATTTAAAGAACGCTAAATATAACGACCAATCAGGGGTAAGAATTGTGTGGTAATGCTGGGATAGCGTAACAAAGATGTCAGCCTCCATGCTTTTATCTTTGATTTGATTTTGAGGTTGATTTTTTGATAATATCGAAGCTAATTTCTACCTGTCAAAATGGAACCCAGTGGCAGCGGAACTAACAGGAAGCGTCAGTTCTATTCAGTCAAAGAAGTCGCTAATTTATTAGAGCTCAGACGAACAAAACTTAGACGAAGATTATCCTGCCGATGATATTTTATCGAAGAATTTGACAATGTGGTTTTAGACCATAATTCGAATAAATCGGAAGATATTGACCCAGGTATTCCTGGCACGGCTGAGGCACAAGTCACGCCCCCATAGAAAACGTAAGGCTCAACATGCTGCAGGGACTGGCACAATAAGATTGAATATTTGGGATAATTTTAGCTAGTTCATGCTATAATTATCATTTGGCATGCTTTTGAGTTGATTATAGGTTATTAAAATGCATGTTTCAACTGTTTTTCATATATGTTTGTAAACAGCTGATTTTCCTCCAGGAGGCTAGGTACCAGTACTTTTAAGTGCCAGGAGGTCAGGGTTCAAAGGGTTAAGATACTAGATCATAGCCCACAAATGGTTCTGAGATTTTTTTATAAATCTTTCCAACAAATTAACAAACACAATTTGCAAGCGATGGATAGTGAACAAGCTAAACAAAAAGCGATTTTTCATACAATCATATATAATTCAGGAAGTTACAATCCGATATGTGCTAATTACCACAGGAACCAATCCATTTTATACATGTGTTACACGTAAGTGATCCTGACCATATCACAGTACTTCCAGCGATAATGAAAATATTAAATTAGTTTCTTAAAATCAGAAATAATAATCACATGGTGAAAATTTTATGTAAATCGAATAAGAATTGCCACTTTTATAGACCCTAAACCTTGAAAGTGACTTGTAGGAAATCGTCTATTTCTCTGCAACCATACAAGTGAGAAACCATTTTGTGGTATCTGAATGATCGCATGGGTTCATTCTATTAGTTGATGCGAACTAAATATCATAATTTTAAATATATTACAAATCAGACTCATTACAGTTGAAAAAAATATCTGTTTTGAAGGCTAAAAATACAGTTTTTGCCAAAATATAATTACTTCCGGTGATACTGAAAATGTTAAATTAGATCTATGAAATCATAAATGACATAAGATATCATATGGTGAAAATTTTATGAAAATCGAATAATAACTGACACTTTTATAGACCCCAAATCCTCGAAAAGTGACTTGTGGAAAATCGCCCATTTCTCTGCAACGGTACAAGTTAGAAACCGTTTGTGATATCTGTATGATCGTATGGGTTCATTCTATTTGATGAATAGAATCAAATATCATAATTTGAAAAAAATAACAAGTACGACCCATTTGAATAAAATATTGTTTTTTAAAGCTAAAAATTAAGTTTTGAGCAAATGACGTCATTTCCGGGGTGGCAGCGTATGAGGTAGAATGGTTTGACCTTGTCCACTATGGCATTAGGCATCCAATGGTGAAAGAAAATTGAAAATCACATAATAATTGATTCTTTTACAGCCAAAATAACGTGAAAAGTGACTCATGCAAAATTGACTTTTTCTCGGCAACTGCGCATATTACAAATTAATTTTCACATACATTCTCTTCGTATGGGTTATTGCTACGAGATTATGAATGTTACGAAGATATATTTTTTAATATGAAGACGCTGGATGGGTTGTAAATAGCTTATTTTGGCACCTTTTTTCACCCTTTAATCCAAATTGCCCGAAAACGAAATCGAAATTTAAAAAACTGAGCCCGATGTTTTATGCGCCTTTAAATGGCACATCTTTTCAGTCATATTAGATTTGAAAAAAATAATTTTTGCTTTCAAAAAGTGGTACCGAACTGTTAAAATTGTAGTTTTTGCTAAATTTACGTCACTTACGGTGCCGACAGGAAACTTTGCCGGTAACAAAAAAAATGACATTTTGGGCCATGGAACATATAAACTTTGTTTTATACAAATCGGACAATAAATAATTTATATAGAACCGATAAACTGAATTAGCCAATAGCGACCAAGGAAAATTATCCAGAAAAGAAATGTTCACATTTTTGCCCAAATCAGACGACCCTTTAACCCTTGGTAAAAGGTCATTAAAAAATATTCATTAATAAAAAAGTTTTTTGTCAAAATTTGCCGCCTTATTTTTCCGAAGCTTCGGCGAAATTTAAAACTCTAAAGACCCGTAGCTATGTGACATGTCTCTGGCTATGTCAAAAACTATCAAACGCGAAAATCCAACAATTGTTGTTAATATTACGGCAATATTTCAAAAAACGACAACTTCGGTGATTTCGGACATTTCGCATTGTCACAGAATGCCGGAAATAGCTTTAATCTCTAAGTCACACTCACTTTCGTAGTAAAACTCAAGACATTGCATCGATCCGACAAGTAGTTCCTGAGATATAAGCAAATTGGAAAAAAAAAAATAATAAGAACTAGACCTGCATGCAGCAATGGCGAGTTTCACTGGTGCCACGTTACCCTTTAACATGTCACTTCTGGTGCCATGTTACCCTTGAACATATGTCACTTCCGGTACCAATGAAACCATTAAACAGGTTTCCCCATAAGCATTGCACACATCAAATAAATTGGACGCAGAATCAACCTAATCCAGCAAATATCAATTCATTTTATACATTTGTTACTTGTAAGTGATCCTGACAAAATTAAATTACTTCCGGTGATAATGAAAATGTTCAATTAGTTTTATGAAATCCGAAATGGCATATGACATCATAGAGTGAAAATTTTATGTAAATAGAATGATAATTGCCACTTTTATAGACCAAAAACCTTGAAAAGTGACTTGTAGACAATCGACTATTTCTCTGCAACCGCACAAGTTAGAAACCATTTTGTGGTGTCTGTATGATGGTATGGGTTCAATCTATTTGTTGAATGGAATTAAATATCATAATATTGAGAACATTACAAATCAGACTCATTTGAATAAAATATCTGTTTTGCAGGCTAAAAATTTAGTTTTTGACAAAATGACATCACTTCAGGTGATACTAAAAAAGTTAAGTTAGTTCTATGAAATCGTAAATGGCATAAGATATCATATGGTGAAAATTTTATGAAAATCGAATAATAACTAATTCTTTTAGAGCCAAAATAAAGTAAAAAGTGACTTGTGGAAAATCGTCCATTTCTAGGCAACCGTACAAGTTAGAAACCATTTTGTGGTATCTATATGATCGTATGGGTTCATTCTATTTGTTGATGGGAACCAAATTTCATAATTCTAAAAATATTACAAATAATACTCATTTGAATAAAAAATGCATTTTTAAGGCTAAAATTTCAGTTATTGCCTAAATGACGTCACTTCCGGTAACAGTGAAAGTGTTAAAATGGTTGGAATAGTCGAATGTGGCAACAGGCAACAGACAGTGAAAGAAAATTGAAAATCGAATAATAATTGATTCTTTTACAGCCAAAATAACGTGAAAAGTGACTCGTGCAAAATTGCCCATTTCTCGGCAACTGCTTATATTACAAACTAAATTTCACATACATTCTCTTTGTATGGATTATTGCTACAAGGTTATGAAAGTATCGAAGAAATATTTTAACATATGAAAACACTGGATGGGTTGTAAATAGCTTATTTTTACCCCTTTTTATCTGAGATTTTGTGCACCTTTACAGGGCGCATCTTTTGAGTAAGATCAGATTTGTAGAAAATAGTATTTGCTTTCAAAAAGATGCATCAAATAAATTGGACGCAGAATCAACCAAATCCAGCAAATATCAATTCATCTTATGGTGTCACTTCCGGTGTCAATTTTAAATTATAATCAACTTGATATGACGCATACTTGCTTTTTGAATCAAATGATGTCACTTTTGCGAATATCCATTAATAATTGACCAGTGAAGACATAGCTGTAGTGAACGAGTTTTATTTAGACAGAAATGAGTCCTCTCAACTTCTCATGGGAATGTCGGTTGACAACAAAAAAAAAAAAATAAGAAAAGCTGTATCACATACAATTATCAGGTGTTCGAGGGTTCACACAAACATGCTCCAATTAAGACAAAGAGAGTTAAAAATTATTATAAACCTGATTGGCTAACTTCTGAAATATTAACATTAATTCATAGAAGGGATAAGTTTAAGAAAGTAGGTGATATTGCAAATTATAAAATCTTAAGAAATAAGATTAAGTCTAAAATAAGAGATAATAAGAAAAAAGTTTCTAGAATCTTTAATTAAGGATAGAAAAAAACAGTAAATCTATCTGGAAAGCCATCAATACATCTAAAACTGAAGGAGGTAATAACAATACTATTTCAGATATTAGTGCTGATGATTTTAATATTTTCTTTATTAATGCTGCATCTTCCATTATTCCGAATTCTACTACTCAACTAAGTAATAATAATTCTAACTTAATCTCTAATGCATCTTCCATTATTCGGAATTCTACTACTCAACTAAGTAATAATAATTCTAACTTAATCTCTAACTTTGTATCTGGGCATATTGATAATAAGACATTCTGTCATGTTCCATATATGAATATAAATCAAGTATATAAACTGCTCTTTTCTCTTGATCCAACTAAATCTGTAGAATTAGATGGACTTGGTCCCTTCTTTATCAAACATGCAGCCTATTTTTTATCTGATTCATTAACCTATATTTATAATTTGTGTATTGATAAAGATATATTGTAACCTAGTGGGTTACTTCCATAAATCAGGAACAACTACTGTATTCAAATCTGGATATGGATTTATTTTAACAGTAACAATAAAATCAATTTATACTTAAAAGGGAATGAACAAGACGATGTGCATTCTTTAGGATAAAAATAATAATATATCTTTCTACAATGAACTTGAGTATAATCTATATGACTTTGTTGTCAAGATACCAATCTACAGTTTTAAGTTTAATTTGTTGTACAATAAACAATTATAAAATGTTGCCACTAGTGACTTAAATTAAATAGTTAATTAATTGGTAAATAAAAACAATGAGTCTAGTTAATGCTATTCAACAACTATACAATAATACTTATACAGTATTTATAAAAGATCAAGATTAAAACAATGAATACATTTAATTACATTGTAGGAGATTAGTGTTCCAGTCTGACTATAGCTGTTACAAACTATAATATTTGGTTCTCAGAATTATTTCTGAATAAACACTACAATAAAAATATATAAACACTATAATAAAAATATGTCTGCCAAGCATCATATTGAAATGCTTGGTTATAATACATCCAAAATCTTACAATTTCAGGGTTTGAAATATTAGTGTATTTATGATTTTGTTTAACACTTTGTTTAACATTTTAATTGCTTAGTCCTACGGTACTTTTATGGTATTTCTGCATTGTAAGTCAAATCTCTATAAGGAGGCATTATTTTGTTTTAATAAAAGAATGAAGTGTGACGTAAGTTTGT